>OY759168.1:115889868-117224303 GCA_963662145.1 Sturmia bella | reverse complement strand
TGCTTTCTTTGTGATAAAAAAAAGCTTTTATAGGCTTAAGAATTTTTTTCGAATATTACTCCAGTTTTCTTATTATTACAACCTGCCGATTTCAATTAAAATAATTGAATGGCCAATTCAATTTGTCCGATATTTATTTTGAATAAAAAGCGGCATACAAAAGTAAACGACATTTGTTATCGAAATTTTGCATTAAAAATTTGTGCAATTTGACTGACATGTGTATTATTTTTATTGTGCCCTGTTTGCTAACAAATTCATTTTATTGTTTGCCCATTCAGTGTCAATACAATTAAAGGCATTCTTATTATTTCAATAATTCAACGATCTGTCTGATGTTTTAAAATTTATTTATACATATCATTTTAACCAGTTGTAATTGCAAAATTTCCCAGTATTATTTGCTCACATGAATTCGTTTTTGTGAAACCTTTTTTTTCTCAATTTTATTAATAACATGCATGCCGTGTTCACTACAACTAATAAAGAAAGAAGAAATATGTATGTATAAAAAGTTTTCAAAGTAATTCAATCAATTTGATGTTATTGTTATTTATTTGAAAGTGTTTAACATTAACAATAATTTTTTGTTTGTTCAAAATCTATTTTTCATTCTTTTGTGGGAATAAATAACAGTTTATTCTAATCAGCGAATAAAATACCTTCGCGCAATTATTAGACAAAAGACAACTACGAATATTTTTGTGTATGTGTATTTTTCTACCTTACAAAAAAGAAAAAAATAATAATAATAATAATATAGTCAGTGATACACTATGCAACAGAAAAAACAAACAAAAAAATATGTATATATTTATTGCCACTATATTTTTTACACAAAAATCATTAGCATGTCATAATTTTCCTTTTTCTATTATTCAGGATAAAAAAGTTTTATTATATTACACAATACGTATTATGCTATCTTTAAACCGTTCTATAGATTAACCAGAAGTAATTGAGAAACAAGCGGTGAAAAGAAATTTTTTTTTTACAATTTAAAATTTTTGATTTTAATAAATTCTCAAGTTAATAGAAAATTTCAAATACTTCTGAATTTTTTAGCTGAATAATAAAGCTGCTTGTAATAGAAATAAAATGAGCGTTGTTTATTCATGAACATACAAGGGCAAATACTTATTTTATTCCAGATAAAGCAAAAGTATTCAGTGTGTAATAGGTATTAGGGCGAGCCGATCTAGGCATCGATATTGTGCAATCGATAGCTTTTGGCAGAAGAAAAAAAGTTCCACTACTTAAATTTTTTTTTTGGGAACCCCCTGCCCTCCCTAAGGAGTTCGAAGGGGGTCAGTGAGTTCGAAAAAAAATATTGGAGAGAAAAAAATTGTTGGGAGGCTGGTTATACATTTGTCTTCTCTACGGGCAACGTAGGACTGATTAAAATTAAAGGCCCCTCGAAAATGATATTTTCCCCCATCACACTAACCCAATATTTTTTTTTTAAAACACTGTCCCACTTGCTTTTAGAAAGGCTCGCTTAGTTAAAAAAAAAATTGAAAATCAAACTTATCCGAAATGATTTCTTTGATATCAAAAATTTTTTTTCCGTCATATCTAAAAGTAAAAACTTTATAGGGCTTTGCAGACGAAAAAAAAAACGGATGAGGAATATAAGTATTTTATTCATTGAGTTGGTTTTTGGTTTTAATTTAAAGGCGCTCTAAGCAATAAATGACAAAAAAAAAACTCGTTAATGAATGATAAAATAGTTTATGATATCGTAATGCAAAACCAACAAAAACAAAAAATACTTGCTGCTTTAGAAGTCTGCTTCAATTTTTTATAATTTGAGCTGTAAATTATTGAATTATTTTAGACAATTGGCTTAAAGTTTGATTGTGAGGAGAACAAAATGTAAAAAATTGTAGTTCGTGACCTGAAAATGGCTAAAGAGAAGAAAACTGAATTAAGCAGTGGAGTGGAGAACCAAAAGTTTTGTGGAGTTTTATAGAAAAAAAAAACACGGAGTGGCATGTAATTATGTTTGGCTTTGTTTTAAAAGCGCTACCAAATGCAACTCTGTAATGCAGAAACGAATGATGACCAAATGTGGTAATGCAAAATAGAAGGAAAAAATGTGGCATACATGTGATTTCAAGGGCCTGTTAAGTTTATACAATCTGCAGATGAAATGCTCATTCATGAGCTATTTTAAAACAATAAAGATCTTGTTACATAACATGTCAAAAAATTCTAAATTATGCGATGTGTGTGTGAGGATTAGCTAGCAGAGACATGCACCACTTGGTTAACAGCACTCTGTTAACTGCTAAATAGAAGCATTTCTCTTCTGGAGGGAAATCTACCAATCTGGGTCACATCCTGAGGTATAAAGTTGAAAATGTTCTCTGGAAAAAGTATTTTGTAGTTTTGACTATAACGTATATTGATATTTAGTCCTAACGATAAAAAAAACACTATTTGAAAAATTCTATTTTCTTGGAAAGACAAATGGACAAGTGGGATATGGTACTACTCTATATGGAAAAGGCGCTCCAAGGGGGGGCTCAACTAAAGTGCACAGTTAGTGAAATTTCTGAAATAGTTTTGGAAAATAACGAAATTAAGTGAAATAATTAAAAAAAAAAAGTGCTCAAAACGTATTTAATATTTGCTCTAAAAGGAGGCATTTGATTTTCATTACAATGAATCAAAATAATTATTTTTTTAAGTCTAAGAATACCTCTTACTAGTTTTCTGTCCAAGTTTTCAGCAGTTGGCGGCATATAGACGGCTGAAGTGCTAGATAGAAAACACTAAAGCAGGTCTCTTTCGACCTAAAATAATACATTTCAAAAAGTACATTACAATTTACAGTCAATGAGACCATAAAAATTATCTTTAATTTTGTGGTTTTACTTAAATGCTTGGGATTTGCCACTTGAACAAAAGTAAAAATAAAATACAATGAACAGCGACACAATGACAGCAAATTATTTGTTATCTATCAGTGAACTTTTTTGTAGCAGAATGTCTTGTTTAGAGTTTTTATATATTATTAAAATGTATTGTGCATGCATGTCTATTTTTCAGGAATTTACCTCTACGAAACCCATCAATACCTGGTCCATAGAATATCCCAAGAATAAAACGAAATATGGCAAATATCGTATCAGTTTGGTGGTGCAAAAAAATTATCTATTTTGGATAAAAATTGCCTCGAGCGACGTCGATATTGAGGTAACTGACACCTTGGCTGGCAAAATGCAACTCATACAGGATGGGAATGTACGCAAAAAGCAATTTGTTTCCACCAAGACAATAGTGAATCATTCGATAGATTTGCCAATTGAAGAGCACAAATATATTATGGAAAATGCCACTTATATACAGACGTATTGGTTCCAAAACTGTACATATTTGGGAGTAACAGATGGCCTCAACTATCAGGCCTCGTATAGCGAACCAGAACAGATTTATGAAATAGAAGCTTTAGTTGTTGTGTCTTTTGAAAAGTTACCGGATCCAGTAACAACTACGACCACAACAACCACAACGACAACAACCACCACCTCCACCACGACCACAACCACTACAACAACAACTCCTAAAACAACCACACCTACTACGACCACAACCACCAGCACCACTACAACCACACCAAAACCGGCAACGAAAACGAAACGTGATACTTCAGCCGCCAAAAAAGAAATTGCCGCAATGGCCCACGCAAATGCCGCTCTGCTGGGACTTAATCTAACAGCAGCTCTGCGAGAGCAAAATAAAAACAACACTGCTTCACCCTTAAATGTCTCCTCGGTGCTAATCAATCCCAAATTAAGCGCCACCGTGAAACATTACAATCTCCTGCCTTCCTCCTCAACGCTGTTTGATGACCATCCTCCGTTTAATTGTGTTAATAAGTCAGTGATAGCTCGTGATCCCATGAAAGTTTATGGCTACTATAAAAGATTGGTGGTTTCAAAGTGTAAGTGTGTATATCTGTAATTTTTAAAATATACATATGTGTGTTTAATAATGAGTTTAATTCCTATTTGCAATTCATTGCTCCAAATCAAATTGAAATTTGTCTATTTTCACTTTTGGTGGATTTCAGCCTTTTCGGCAACACACTTGAAAATCATTGAAAAACTATTGAGAATTGGGGGATAGTGTTAAAGGTATACACTTTGGACACTAGACATACAAATTATGCAGCAGTTAATGCTGACTTACTCAGCTTTGCAAAAATAAATATTCTGTTTTTATGTCGTCAGTACCCACCATTGAACTCAGGGGCTTACGTTTCTAAAGCGAACCTCATGACACCCATGTCGCAAGACAGAAAACATTAATAAGGTCTATTGTTAGACCTAAAATAATACATTTCAATTGGCTCTTATAGCGAATAAATAATTAAGTTTATTTATCGCAAAATCACCCTTAATTTTTTTGGATTTGTTTTCTTATGGTTGCAATTTTAAAATTGTGTTTTTGTTTTTGTCTATTTCAGCTCCCATTAGTGACTTTACCACAAGTGGCAAAAATTGGTTACAGCATGGTGATATACTCAATTTGAATATCAAATGTAAAGGTTCATCGAAAATAAAATATTGTCCTTTAGTTTTCAATGGCAAGTAGCAAAAAAAAAAAAAACGATCATATTCTATAAAAACTTTCTCAAATTTTTTCCAGCACCATATAATGCAACTGGCAATGAAACCTGCGGCTATTACTACAATATTGATGAATGCGAATTCAATTATTCGCGCTACTTTTCCGACAGTAAGACTGTGTTATTCTTTATACGCAACGATGTATCGGAGACAGTAAATCAAGTTACAATCAACATTTATGAAGGTAAGAAAGAGTTGGAGCCAAAGTTAAAAGTTTTCGATATTTTTAGCCAAAAACCAATCAAATTCAAATTTAGTTTTATATTCTTCTTTCAAATATTAAACGCTATTTTGTTCAAGCTTTATTCAAGATTTCCTAATTTGAGACATCTATACCATTTTTAGCCAAAAAACAATCACAACTCTCTGTCGTGGTGGTGCCCGTTTCCTTCTCTTTGGTTGCAATTATTTTGGTTGTATTTGGTGTTTCTTATTATTTACAGGGCCGTAATCGGTGAGTTTTTGTTTTTCTTTTTCTCTTATTTTAACAATTCAAATCGCTAACAAGTTTCTTGTATCGTACAGTTTCAATGTGGAAGTGGCCGACTTTAATTTCGGTGAAACACAATCTGTCGATTTAGAGTATAAAACATTCCATCAACGCTTGATTGATAGCATACGTGATGTTATACCCACAAGACGACCATTTTCTCGATCCAGCTCCGATTTAGGACCGGAACCCGATAGTTCGGGAGTTGGTATTGATAGCAATATGCGTTACAATACAATTGATTAAAATAGAAATCATCACAGCATCACACAGAAACATAATTGTTGAACATTTGTTTTGTTTCTTTGTTCCCAATCGAAAATCTCGAAAACTAATTAAAATAATGTGCTGTGTCACGTGTTTAATTTTTATTAAAAAAGAAAAAAACAATTTTTTTTGTTTGTTATTATAATATACATGTGTATGATTTGTTTATTATTATTTTTTTATGTAAATTGTATTTATAACTTTAGTTTTATTTAATAAATTTTCTATTTACTAATAATTTTGTATTATTTTGTTTAGTTGTAGAATTTTATCTATTATTTATGGATTGTAAAGATTTTATTTAAAAGTTACAATGAATTTCTATTAAGAAGAAAAAAAAAAGAAATATATTTCTTGACTTGTAAAAACATCATAAGTTTATTGTGATTTCTTTCAAGCTGTTAAAATATGAACACATTTCTTTAGATTCCAAACTATATAAGTATATAAACACACAAACACACACAAGCATACACAAACAAAAACACACAATAACTAACGTGACCAGAGGTTAGCATGTTACTGAAATTGTTAATTACATTGGACTAAGGATGTTGTAATACATTTATATTATATGATTCTTCACAGGTCCAAGTTCAACTCTTGGTTGCTCACTTTTTTTTTTTTATTAATATCAATTAAGCAAAGAAAATTTTAAAGCTAAGTGGATACCTGGCTGTTGCGGGACAGCAGAAGTGGTTTTGCAAAAGTAAGCTATCAAGACCTCCATAACATGAGGGAAGAGAAATGTTGTTTTCAAATTATTTGTCACGCTAAAGGCAAATCGGGCCTTCCTTCATTCGTAATCGAATGAATTCCATGTGTGCTGTGCATTTATTTTGTTTTCGTCTTACATTATTTTTGCTTGATAGTTTATTCGCTCACGAATAATTTATACCCAAAAATTACTCTGCATTTCGATTCCAAAGAACAAGCCTTCTAACTTTAATAGCCCAACACTTTTTTCTCACCTTTCGAAACGAACAAACAAATTACAGTCCCAGCTCTAGTTATGTATATCTATATAAAAAATAAAAATAATAGTAAGATACTTGGCGCGGTAAACACTTGATAATCTTGAGAAGGATTTTTTTCTTATTCAATAAAAAAAAGAAAACTCGAAACTGAACAAAAAAAAAAGATCAATTAGCTGCTTTAAAGATGTTGCACAGGTTGTACCAAAAAACTTTAATGTCAGGTATTCATAAGAATTAAACTGTTGTCAGGACAAATTTCATATGAAAAATGTGTTTTAAAACCTATTTCAGCCACATTTTGTTGTTGTTATTGTTTTTATGAATACCAGCGCAAATTTGTAGGCAACATTTTATGCAAATATTGATTTTAAATATGTATTTTAACGATTCGCATCAAATTTATATTTTATGTTATAAAATAATATTTTTTTATTAAGGGTTTTTACGATGGTAGCTGTGCAAATTTGCAATGCATTTTATGGTTGATCGTGAACGCACCGCTTTTTATTTTGAGCAAATCTGCACAATCTATTTGCTTTATCCTTGGATCTTTTCTTGCCATCTTTGCTCATTGAAAGTTTGAAAATTCATTGCTTTAGTTAAAAAAATTCTTTATTTTATTTTTAAGAATACTATTCGTTTATGTATTTAAAAATTCTAAATAGCGCTACTGTAATAGGTAAATAATAAGGCACGAAGTGTTGCAGAGGGCGAAGTCCATCGGCGTCAGGTTGGCACGCAGCCGCTGCCCCGAACTTATTTTGTTTTCGGAAAGACACCCATATAAATTAAAACGTGATGTATTATTTTATTATTATTAAATTAAAGTTTCAGCTCGCATTTGTTGAAAAAAAAATCTTATATTTAATGTATATGTTTTTTATTGTATTATCGGTATCGGCGGAAAATTGTTAGTCGGCTCCGCCATCTCTTGTTGTCTACATTATTTATTGTCATCTAAGCATTTTTGCACACTTTTATTTGTTCAAGGTTTTTTTTTAGTGTAAATGAGGAAAAATGAAGCAGAGTGCAAACATATACATTTTGTTGTTGTGTGTAAAAGAGAAGAGCATTTTTGCTCACAGTTTGCACTACCCATCGTGAAAACCCTCATTATTTATACATATATAAATATTGGTTAAAGCTGAGCAAAGAGGATTTTGGCTATTTTTAATGTGGAATTTGGCAATAAATGTAAAAAAAAAAACTGACGGACTGTCGAGTAAAATATTGTAATACAACAACAAAATAAGCAGCAAACATATAGCATGTCTGGCGGAATTCATTCGATCACGAATGCAGTAATTCGGGCACTGTTCGTAATAGCATTTTGTAGGAATTTATGACTGAATTTATAAGACTGTCTCTTTTTATTTTAATTGCAAGATTGATTTAATTTGCTGGTTAAACGGAATGCTGTTTTTTTTTTTTTTGAAAAATGTGGATATTTCAGAATACGCCCAAAAAATTATCCAAACTAAGAAATGAATGTTATGTCATATTGTGGTTTATAGATTGCCAGTCATGAGTCTAGCCCAATTGGGTCCTCAGTGGTCCCATTGTGCTGGCCAAGGAGCTGGTTCAAAAACGCATGTCTCTACACACCACTTGATTTGAAAAGAAAATTGTTTGGCTTAGAATATCTATGAGGATTTAAGAATTTATTTTCTTAAAAAAGAGAAATATTAAAAAGCAGTAAAATTCCTGCAAATGCGGCATATGTATCTGGTCACGTTGTTTTCTCATTGTTGGCCAAAATGAAAAAAAATTATATTGTAATGTTTAGTAAACGTACATACATAATATATTAAAAACACTTACACCAGTATTTATTAAAAATAAACACCGGCAATTATAAAAACTAAAATGTTATTGAAATGCGTTTTAGAGCAAATTTTTCATATAAAATTTATTCTAAAATTTTTCTCAGCAACATTTTAATTTTTATGAATACCGGCGAAAATCTATTTGAAATACATTTGGAATGAACATTTGTTTTAAAATCTATTTCAAATGAATTTTTTTTTTTTTTTTTGTGAATACCGGCCATAATTTTGTATGTAATTCACAACGCAAAGGCAAAGGAAAAACAATAACAAATTTGAAATTTTTTTAAAATATTCTTGTTGCTAAATGAAGTTTGAATTTTATGCTTGTGTACAATTTTGAAAAATATTTTCAAATTTGTTATTGGAACGAAGTTCCTTAACGCGGCTTGCTGGTAGTGGAAATTAGTAGAAATCGTCACGAAAGCGTGTGAGCTGTTTATATGTATTGGTGTACTGTCGAAAAGCAACTGTGTATGATTGGCGGTGTCTCCACTGACAGCAGCGGAGACACCTACCAATAAATATTAATTAGTTGGAAAACGTTCCAAAAATTTAAAGAATCATAAAATTTCAAAATTTCAAAAACAACACAAAATAAAACATACAGATTTCACCTTGTATTACATTCAAAGATGAAAAAAAACGTAAGGAACTTCGTTCCTAACGGGGGTCCCCCGACCGCATTTCTTTTTGTTTTCCATCTAGCTTCTGGCTTTGCGTTGTGAATTACAAAATTATGCTCTAAAATTTATTAAAATAAAAAACCGAATGATTGCTACAAACAGTAAATATTACTTTAAAAAAATAAAATCTATTTTTTAAATTAAAAATTTCCATAAAAGTAATAAATTATAAAAAGCAAGACTGTCTTTGTTCTAAAAAAAAGGTCGTTTATTAAAATAAGAATTTATAAACAGCAAAAGCAAAATAAAGTCCCAACATTTTTAACGCCCATGAAAAACTTATTAATAAATTGCACTCATTTAAACTGTTTTTTTTTTCTTCCACAAACAATGGAGTTCCACATAGATGAACCAGCAGTTGTTACTTAGTAAAAAAAAAAAAAAACAAATGAATCAACAAGTTCCATAAGATAAATCAAATTATTATATAAAATAAGAACTCATTATCATTTCATGCACATCCAGCATATTTTTCGCTAAGGCAAACAAATTTGTTTTTCTTTCTGCTAATACATACATACATATATGAAACGCAGCAAGCACATAATCACTTGTTATATTAAGTTTATATAATGTACAGACCTACATAAGTATATATTGTATTCGTAATTGTATAATTAAAAATTATATAAATAAAAGAATGTGAAAAAATCAAATCCAATAGCATTTTTTACGGCTCTCGTGTTGAACACTTTAGTCTTTTACATACTCTCGAACATATCGAGAATCGAACGCCAACATTTAGTAGACATCAAGGTATATACATACATGTATGTATGTAGTTATCGACACAATCAGGCATGTGAATCCATGATAAAGTTTAATGTTAAAAAAATAATTCATTTCCATTCGTTCGCAAAAGATCAAAAAGTGTTTACCATTCAGAGATAAAAATTATGAAAGAAAAGTGGGTCTTAAATAGCATTTTTTCTTCTCTACTTCCAAATTGTGTTAAGTTCAATTGTACCAACTTTTATACGCCTGACTAAGCGAAATAAAACTATAATAAAAAAAAAAACAGGTAAATTCTTACATCACAGACCAACATATCTTAGGAACTTTAAACCCGATTTCGCCCATTTTCAATACCGTGCAAGAAGAGTAATTCAAAATTTAGGTCAATAAAATGTCGAATGGCTTCAACAACGACTTTTAAAAAATCTGCTTGTTGCGAAACAAGCCTACACACATATACCCTTTTAGTGAATGGGTATAAGAAACGATAAACATCGGTTTAAAAGTGTATACTTTTGATACTAACTTTATGTAAGTTTTGTTTTCAAACCTTTTACGTATTATTGAAGATTTTATGTTATGGACATTCAGTTGAATAAATAAGCAGGTGTGCGTATACACAATGTTTGCATACAGATGTTACGTATACGTAATTTCAAATGAAATTAGATAACATGACGAATAACATGCAACACAGTTGTTTTCAAGTACTCGTACTCTCTCTCTCTCTCTCTCTCTCTATTCGTGCTTATTATGGCTCTCGAATTATCAGAGAATCATGCACGTTTTCTTTAGTTATTTACAAACTCTCGAACATTTCGAGAACCGTAATAATATCTCTCATGAATGTATTTTTTATTGCTGCAGCTTCTCTGCCTACCAGTATTGAGTTGCAGAAAAATACTTGTCTGGAATAATTCGAGAGTCAAATCACAGGTTTTAATTGCAAATGAAACACCTTCTTAATTTTGATTATTAATTTTTTTTTTATTTAAAAGTGATTTTGTTTTATTTTTTCTTCTGTTTTTTATCTTTTGGGACGACATAAAATGTTGTAAGTTGTATATGTATGTATGTAAGTATGTATGAACGTTTGTATGTTTCTATTTCTTTTTTGTAATTGTTGCATGTCTTGAAACAATTTTTCTATTGTTGTTTCTTTTTCTCTAGTCCTATTACAATAACAACACATATGCTTGTATACATATGTGCCTGCTTATAGTTAAAATTGCCTCTTTAATAATGTCCGATGAAAGAAAAATTGAAACGAAACATAAATTTAAATTTAATAATAATTATCAAATGCAAAGTATTTTCAAAATTATAAACTACATATTTTGAATTAAAAATATTTGAAGTCCTTTTTCTTTTATTTTTTGTCTGTTTCTTGTCTCTTTTATTACTTTTAGATGTTTGTAAATATATATGTATATTTTTTTTTGTATTATTTAAATGGTTTTCTGGTTGTTATTCTCTTTAAATTTTTTCATTCATTAAATAACTATTTAAATATATTATTATGTATATATAAGTCAATGTGTGTATATGTATGTAATTATAAATCACTAGCAATTGATAAATTTTCTTCTCCATTACAAAATAATTAATTTATTTTTGTGTAATGCTCATATGTGTGTGTATGGATGTTGAAACTTTAATTTTATACACACTGGTATTTTTAAATAAATGTATGTAAGTATGTAATGCTGGGATATTTGAATCTACTGGTATGTACAATTCGGGGAGAAGTAGAGCATGAATTTATGCATATATAATTATGTATTTTTCTTTTTATTAGTTTACAACATATGACCCTAAATAAACACACACACACAATTCTGGATCATATTGCGAGCTTTACAGAGTTTTACAAAAAATTTAAAAATATATTTGGTTTTATTCAACCAATAGTGGATCACCATAACCAGCATTATTTCGATTGCATATGTCCAATCGCTGTTGTGGACGTATGCGTGGCGAGCCAAAAACTTGAGAAAAAGGCAAAATCCCTGCAGGAGATGGCACTAATATGAAACTAAAATTTTACTAGCACACAACTCACCAGCACTGGTGCTCAACTATGAACTTTCCTTTACTATCTTAATGCTCAAATTAATATTGGGTGGGCTGGGAAAATTACTAACAATGGACACAAGTAGAATTGACTCTAGGTGCCAAGCTAGCACTAGTACGTCATTTTGAAATGTTTAAATAGAGTTTGCGATATAAATTCGAGCAGATAGGAATTTTTCGCGCTTCGCTTCTGATTAGGGTGTTAAGCACAACTAGAGAGCGAAGCGCATGTCATGGAAATATGCTATTAATTTGTTTGGAGGGGTATGTTTGCCCATGTCTTACGACATATACTTAAGCCAGTACGCTCCGTGTATTTAACCATAAACAATTTGACTCATAAATCATTAGGAACTCCGTGTCATTCACAAAGTTCCTTAATTTTCTGCAGAATATATCTCGGGCCTGGTCTCTCCCAAGATATCGGGACCGTATTTCTGGTGCCAGGCTAGCACTAGTACGTCATTTTGAAATGTTTAAATAGAGTTTGTGCTATAAATTCGAGCAGATAGGAATTTTTCGTGCTTCGCTTCTGATTAGGGTGTTAAGCACAACTAGAGAGCGAAGCGCATGTCATGGAAATATGCTATTAATTTCATTGGGGGGGTATGTTTGACCATGTCTTACGACATATACTTAAGCCAGTACGCTCCGTGTATTTAACCATAAACAATTTGACTCATAAATCATTAGGAACTCCGTGTCATTCACAAAGTTCCTTAATTTTCTGCAGAATATATCCCGGGCCTGGTCTCTCCCAAGATATCGGGACCGTATTTCTGATAAGGCGTGGCGCTGGCATAAATAGTACTCTAATGTCTCTCCCTCCTCCCCTCTCTGCTCTACATGTGTCTCCTCACACTATTCCTATGCGGTTAAGACGTGTCGTTGAGAGTGACCTATCGTAACTCCCATTATTCTACTTAATTCGGGCCTCCTCAGTCTTAGATCGTGTTTAATAACGTTTTAAATTTAAGACAACATATATTATTGCACAAGCACAATGTTGGAGTTCCATTAAAGTCACAATTTCTCGTGCTGTTTTAGCAAACATTTCTTTTGTATGTTAAAAATATTGGGCCTTAACTATAGTGAAACACTAAACTCGTTTCTTTTTAGAAACAACTTAAATTTTAAAAAGTGTTGCTAAATTTTTTTAACTACTGTCAAAATAAAAGTTGGCTTTAATAAGCTGAACCAGCTTTAAATGGGTGCCACATTATTTATCGAAAGTGCCAAATTATTTATCATACAACCATTTACAAATGTAAGTAAAATCCCATCTCTAATGAGATGACTCTCAAAAATGATGTATAAATGTTAACACATACACATATACAAATGTAAGATTGTACTAGAAGTAAAAAAAAACATTAAAGTCAAATTTCAATGAAAATTCTGATTAATAATAGATATTGAAAAATTCAAATATGAACTTAATTATTTATTTGCTTTAAGAGCCAGTTGAAATGTATTAATTCAGGTTCATTTTTGGACCTGAATTGATATTGAAAAATCTTGAATTTAATTATTTAATGCAAACCAAATTTACATTAAAAAGCTCCTGCATTTAAAAGTGACATTTGTGTGAGCCAACCTGTTGCTAAATAAGTTAGACAACATCTGCTGGTTTACTTAAAACTTTACTTACTTATTGCTTAAAACATACTTTTTCGATGTCTATAGTTATAGGCCCATTGTGAATAATTTCTGTGGTGACAGGTTTGTATATTTTTCATAAAAATTACATTGTTTAGCTTCCGAAACAGAAACGAATCATTCTTTTATATATTACGAAATATTTGTTAACTTATCTAGAATTTTTGGAACTAATTTGCACGCTCTATTTTTTTGTGCAGCTGGAAAACTAACGATAACATTATCGATAGTGATTTCGATACGTTTGTTCACGACAAGTTGAGGTACAAAGTCATGTGCCACAAAGCATGATACAATTAACAAGGTAGCCTCGTCAGCTAAACCGTTAATCATCTGACTACTTTAGGTTCTCAAGAGATTCCAGAGATGAAAGGCAGCCAAAACGAGATAGCTAAACCGCGTAAGCTCAATGTATCTCTCTTCTGTAAATGTAGATGTAGCGTATTTTTGACAGTTTGCATAAGTTGTACAAAAACAAAATGCATGTTATTTTTATTGAAGTTGCTCTTATTGTAGCGAAAAGGTTACCTTGTTAGTTGTATCATGCCACAAAGTAAATATAAGAAAGTGCGAAGCCAGGTATCTTAATACCAGGTAGCCGCATAGCTACAGCCAACACAACACCAACAAACACTTCATGTATTTTGTAGGTAGAAATACTTTATACTCGTCACCCATTTGTTTGCGTTTGTGCATTTCTGTTGTGTATTTTGGCAGTTCTTGAAGCCAGAAGCAGTAGTCAGCTGCTTTCGAGAAGCTACCTGGTAAAGGTAACTTGATGTGAGGCATAAGATTTTTGTCGAACTCTCAAGCAGGCCGCTAATTTTCTGCAGCGCTTCTGTGTATTGCGATGCGAAGGAAAAGCCTGTGCAACTTCATGATTTTATCATAGCAGTGCGAAAGATTTTTCTTTCGCATCGAAATATACATAGAGTGTAACCCTCACGCTTTTTATAATTGTGGCACAATTATTTTGATCATTTTATACAGTTCTTTTCAAGTCCCATGCTTGACAGTCAAGTTGTGTTGCCCGTTATCGTAAGCAGGGATTAGACCTCTGAATGGTCTAAGTCAACTGACCCTGAGTGTGTGAATTGGAGCCAGCAATGCTGGGCAAAATTTGCCACAATTTTTGTAAATTTTGTAAAACTGTGTTTTTGTTCACATTTTATTCAATAATAATAAAATTAATAATTATTTTTTTTTTTTTTTTTGGTTGTATTTTATTGTTAGAAAACCTTACTTAATTAATATAATTATAAATATGTTTGTTGTTGTTTGTGTTTATGTTTTATATAATACTTAAAAAGAATAGTCTGTTTTGGTTTAGTTGTTCTTTGTTTTTTTCCTTTTTTGTTTTTGATAATTGATGTACAATAAAAAATAAATACTTCAATAGCCACTGCTCAATTAAATACATACTAATTATTATTTTTTAGTTAAACTTACTTAAATCACTAATTTGCTTTTATTTATATTTGTCTGTATTATATTTTGTATTTTATTAAAAGTATCAGTAATTTTATGTTTATTATTTGTTTGCTTTTTTTTTTAAATAGTAAGTTTTTGTTTTGTTTTCTGTTTCACCACCGCACGATTCCTGCCTACGATTTTGTTGTTGTTGTTGTTGTTTGTTCACATATAAATATAATTCATTTTCTTTTTTCTTTTTTTTTTTTTTGTTATAAAACACAAAAGGTATCATCCATTTTGTTTGTTTATTTAATCAAAATTAGCACACTTAAATAATTCAAAAGAAATTAATTAAAACCTGCTGTTGTTAATGAACAAAACAAAACCACTGTAATAAGAAAGTAACAAATGTAAACTTTCAATTTCATAAATAAATCAGTTGTTAAATTTAAAAAGGTATGATTTTTTTTATATTTTTTGTCGCATTGATTTAATGTAAATTGCATAAATACATATTTATTTTGAATACATTTTTTTTTTTTTGGTTTGATTTCATTTGATGGGTTGATGCTGCTTAATAAAAATTTTGTAGATATTTAAAAGAATATGTATGTAGTTCGGTTATTTGTTTATGAGCAAAATGTTTAGAAGCTTAAGCTAAAATATTAAAACTATGGTACTAAAATACACAATTGCCCAATTCACAAGCTGGTCGTATTTGGAGAGGCAATTTCAAACACAATTTTTTAAATTCAAATAAATTTTCAAACAATTTATGTTTCTCTTTAAGAATTGTGTTCTTGAAATTTTCTCTCACGTTACAGCTTAACAACGATACGACCAGCTTGTGAATTGGGCAAATATTTTTACAACGCTGCCTTTTATGACTGAGTGGCGTTTTACACTTGGGACATTGAAAGGCAGACAGACAGACGAAGTTAGTTTGTTGCCATCGGAACGGTGAGGTATAGTGTGTATTATACGACCAGCTGTCTATCAAACAGACACAGCATCCAAAAAAGGCTGGAAAACCGACCTTTTTCATCAAAAGTCCGTGGCTGCGGCTGTAAACATTTTAAACATTCACATTCGCAGCTCAGCCTTGTGATTTTGTTTTGAAGTTGTAGCTGCTGCTGGGGCTGTCTAAATTTCACAGCCGCAGGCTGAAGCTGAGAGCCTTTAAAATCAAGAAGTTGCAGCTTTTTATTAGTTGTGTCCAAGAGTATACTTGTATCGGACTCGTTGTTTTATTCGTTTTTGACACGAACCAACGGTCAAACCCATGTTATTTTAATGTGTTCGATCACATGGGTTCGTGACAAAAACAAACAAAAGAATGAATTCGATACAAGTCTATTCTAAATTCATTTGTTTTTTTTTTTGTTTTCTTAAACATTCTGCAAGCTATTTTCAATTTACAGTTTTGTTAAATTTTTTCTTTCTCAAATTTCAGAGACATCCTTTGGCTGTAGACAGCGCAGCCTAGACTTGTATCAAACTCGTTGTTTTGTTCGTTTTTGCCACCAACCAACGATCGAACCCATGTTATTTAAATATTGCTGGTTCGTGGCAAAGAAGTTGTATCAAACCATCTCAAACTGTGCTCAGGCTTTGTAAACCTACACAGCCCAGCTGCAGCCTTATGATTTTGTTTTGAACCTGTAGCTGTTGCTGGGGCTGTATAAATATCACAGCTGCAGCTCAACTTCAGCCTTTAAAATGAAAAAGCTGCAGATTTTTTGTACCCTGTACCCGACTATATCTGTACGAGACAGTTGTGGACATTTTCTGCTGTAATTTTCATGTTCTTGCTTCATATAATTTTTCTCATGGCCCAGGTAGAGTGTTGAGAGCAAAGCACATGTTTTTCACTTTACAAATAAATTCAATGTAAAAAAAGCTTTAATTACTGTTTTATTTATACAAGTGATGAATTATTTTTTCATATAACAAAAATATCATAAAGCCAATGAATCACTGAAACAATGAATCACGTCCGTTGAATTTGATATGAAAAAGAAAACTGTAATATTTCAGAGATGGAACATCATCGATAAGCGAGCAAAAGTTTGATTACTGTATCAAAAGCGATAAGTTTGTTTTTAAAGCAATTGGTGATGATCCCCTTTTACTCCATATTGTTAAAATATTTACAAATATTTCTATATGTATATATTTTAGCTCAGGCCATATAATAAAGAAAAGAAAAATATTAAAAGTCTTTCAATAAACAAGGCTTGGTTTTAGCCGTTCGCACAGTTTTTCTTCCTTATTTATGCTTTTTGGATTTGTGTATTTTACCTTTTATGACAATATTCAGCTAAACTTAGCATTTTTTTAAATAATAAGAAACACACACCAATACACCGACTCTTAACCTCTAAACATTTTGCTTTGTTGTAAATAAAATTATACAAGTATTTTTGTAGCATGTTCAAATGTTATTTGTTTAGATGTGGTTGAAATAATAATATTGATGAGTTTGTTGCAATTTATTGGGTTTTGGTTATTTCAATAAATAGAATGCGAAAGAAAAACTTAAATTTATTGTTGTAAAATAAAAGTTAATTTTAATTATATTTGTTTAAACGAGTGGCAAGTAGTGAGTTAATATTATTTTATAAAAAATATTAAGGAGAGAAATTTGCTTTATATAAATTTTTCGTTAGACTCGGTTCGCAAGTTTTCTTTCAGAAAATCGGAGTTTGTGAGGTGAGAACAGTCAAATTTAGTAGAGAGTTTCAGGCACTCTGAAATACTCTTGTGTTCGTAATTCGCAAACTAAAAATATTGTTAAAATAAACGTACAGGTAAAAATCTACAATTTCATTGAAAAAATGTCTATGTGTAGACACGAATGAAAGTTTTTTTTAACAGCATTAAGAACAGTTCCAGAAAGATAACTTTCACACTGCGAACCGAGACTTACGAGTAAAAAGTAGATAGAATAAAATGGATTTTTAGTGCTTTATTCATAAAAAAAATGTTTTATGTTTATTTTGGCATAAAATTTGTCAAAAATATAAAATATTTTTTTATTGCATAAGTTAGTTAATGCTTTCCTTTTTAACACTTATTCGATGTTTGTTTAATTTTTCAGTAGAAATATCTTGTTCGCTGTAGAAAATATAATAGTTTAAATTATACAAACGTTTTGAAGAAAACAATAGACAAACTGAAATAAATCCTGATAAAAGAATCAACTAACACTGATAACAGATGAGAAAAATAATTTCAAAATTTGTAAAACTTTTTATAATTCATGAGTTTTTCAAATTAAAAACCACAAACATTAGTTTTTATGTTAAAACAAAACAAACTACACTCGAGTTACCAGATAATAGTTCTGTCCAGTAAAATGATGACATAGACCATTTCTACACGTGGACCATTTACTCTGCAAAGTCGTAAGCAAATTTATTTCGTAGTTTACTTGGAAAAATTTTGTGTTGAACACAACAAAAAGTCTCTGCTCACTTTCACGAAATAAAAAAAGATCACAGTAAAATGTAAATACATACAACCCTGCAACAAATCTTTGGGAATACCCAAGGCGAATCCGTTACAGGTGCCCGCATACCAATTCGCTTCAGCATTTTTCCACGAATTTATCTTCTGAGTTGTCAAAGCCGATAGAAAACGACTTGTGACGTCTCGAGAGAAAATGTTGAAGCGAATTGAATTGCGACCACCTATACTTGATTCGCCTTGGGAATACCGTAAAGCAGGGGTGCCCAAAATCTTCTTATGGAAGCGCAAACACCAATACGAATACACTTTATGGACGCACACAAAGAAAAACAGAAATAAACTCATAACAAAAAATGATTTCTTCAAGTGTTTCATACTCACGAAATCATTAAAAAAAACAACAAAATCATGAAAACAAAAAAACAACAATATTTACGCTTGGCACCAATGTGTACCAACAAAGCCTGCGATCTTATTGCTGTGCATATGAAAGTGTTGTTGCTTTGAACTTGGGATATGGGTGTATGTGTGTATTTCATACAAAGAGTTGTGTATACATATTCGAATGCTCAGCCAATGCTTCGCGCTTTTACAAAAACAAAAGCGTACCAAGCGTATAGGCCGTGGGCATCCCTGCCGTAAAGTATGTACTCACCCACACTCTCTTTTCCCTTGCCGCCTACACTCTCATGACTTTGCAAAGCAAGTTTCGCTTGTGTAGAAACGCTCATAGGTAGCAGCAAAATGGTAATGCAGTGTTCAATTGTTAGCATCGTTTTGCTGCCTTTCGGACCACCACAATTTTGTGGTTTTTTAAGTGACAGGATTTTTCATCTCAGCTGTCATTAAATACATGTGTATGGATATTCTTAACAATTTTATAAATCTAAAAAAACACAGAAATTTTGTAAAATAAAAAAGCCTTTATTAAGGAACAAACAAATTAATAAAAATTATAAATATTATAAAATTGTACGAATCGGTTGGTTATCAAGTTGCAAGGATGATATTCACAAATGTAATAACAATCAAAAGCATGAAATTACTTCAAACAAAAAAAAATGCGCAAGGCAATCGAATTCCAATTTAGTTAACAACTACTTACAATGATAATGCAGTCGTTTAAAGTAATAGCACAGGTAATCAAATGGCAATGCCGAAAGAAACTGTAGTACAGTCTGGGTTTACACCAGTGCTGGTGAATTCTACTACTTTCCATTACTCAATACTTTTCATTTGGGTAATTTTAACAGTTTTTTTTTTTTTGAAAATTTAAGACTTGGGAAACAAACTGAAATTCGATTGATTACCACAAAAAAGGCCATTTACAAAAGGTAACTGAATTTTTTTTGGTTGTAAGTTGCTTAATTATTATTCTTGTTAATAGAACTAAAGTTTAGAAGCAATCATTTTTAATTTGCAATTTTAACTTTTAAGTGTTATTTAATGCGAAATGATCAATACTTAACAAGTTAACACTATGTTAATGAGTAAATTATAATATAAAGAAATTATAAATAATTACAAATTAAAAAGAAAGGAAAATATTTAATTTCCTATTGTATTTTTTATTTTTTTTGCATTGAAGGGACTGAATAATTATAGCTGCCTTTTTTTAACATTCGAGTTGCCTTTTATAATATTTAATAAATAATATCTATACATATGTACATTGGGGAGGTCGAGTATAAAGTCTCTTAAGTTTCAATGTCGCCGCCAGGTCTATTTCATTGACTTTGCTTTTACTTCTTTTATTGAACTCTTTTTTTTGATAACGGTATCACTATAGAGAAAAATATATCGATAGCTCAATAAATATAAAGCTATCGATAGCACCATGGATGATTATGTTGCAGCTCTAGCGCCTCGAAAATGTTTTTTTTTTTTCGATATGCCATGGTGCTGATGTCCGCATGCCAAAACCTAACAGAAAAGAGGATGGCATAATATCGCTTGCTACATCGGGCCACCCTAGTGTACATATATACATATATAGATTTCTAAATAAAATTAAAACTCTTCATTGGGTGTATGTTTCTTAACAAAGAATCTTAAAATAAGGAGGAAAATTATATTTATACAATCATTAATACAATAACTAATAAATATTATTTTAGGTGAAAGAAAAAAAAAAACAATTCGAACAAGTTATAACTACTATTTGAATTTCAACGAAACATATTTTTTAGAGAAAGACAAAATCATGTTCATTCATGTTTATTGAAAATATTGCAAACGATACTTCATCGTTGGAGTTTTAATACATTTTTACGTATTCTTTTCATTCTAGACAAAAAACAAATGCATAAGCAAATTACAAATACGTCTTAAAAGTTTGTGCAATAGCGCTTTATATTGCATTTATGAGAAATGACAACCAAGTATTTTAATAAGTAAAATGTGGACGTTAGCATAGAAATATTTTAAAGTAAAAAATGAATGACAGGTCGCAAAAATTCTTGAATCTCCTTGCAGAGATGATAAAATGGTATTTGTAAATGCTAGCAAAATATTTTCAATGATAACAATGATGAATATGACTTGTTTTTGTTTCATTTAGATTTTTTTTTTCAAAAATAGTTTTACTCTCTTACACCCATATTCATAAAAACTATTGAAACTTTATTACACGTTTATTTAACAAATATTCCGTAGAAATACGTCAAATAAGAGCTTAATAAACTTACAATAATTATTATGAATATGGCCTTTAATAAGTGTAATAACAGTATAAAAAAATATCGAAAATTTAATTTTATAAAATATATAGTGCTAATGTGTAAGGTTTAATAAGTACTAAGAGGTAGGGACGGTAAAAATAGTTCAAAAATGGAAAGATGTTTAATGAAAGCAATATATTGTAATAAATTAAGCAAAAAGTTTTGTTATATAAGGTTCACATTTTCAAAAATTAGTTAGTTTTTCAAATTAGTTTTGATAAATTTTACATTGTCCCTTCATATTGTTCAAGTGTGCAGCAAAATGGGCTGATACTAAATTTTGATAAATCTGAGGTAAATATTTAGAACTGCACTAGTTGTGGGCGTAGTACTAGAAAACATTTTGACATTAGCATAGAAACATGTGACAATAAAAATACTTGAGTACAGAAATCAGAATTATTCCAGCTCAATCCGGAAACGAATATTATTCGGTAGGCCTCAAGTGGCTGCTTTGCACCTTTCGTAAAAAAAAACTATTCATAAGACAAAACAATTTAACTTTCAAAACAATTGCAATGAGTAATTTCAAATATTTTCTTAATTTATCCATTCCTGTCAAACTGCCAACATAACTAATGTCAAAATTTTATGCTGTCAAAAAAAGTTATAATTTCATACAACAAAAATATGAAATATTTCTATCACGAACAAATTTTTTGCGCCATATGTCTTTGTTACTATTTTGCACACGCTCTCAAGCGAGCAACAGTTCGGCTTTGCTTGAATGAGTAGCCTCTATTACTTGACGTCTACAACCTCTCTCTGTATGAAAAAATAAAAAAAAACTGCCTCTACAAACTTTTGTCGCTTGTAGACGGGATGTTATGATCTGCATAGATCTATTGCCAATGGATAACGCAGTACTAAAATGATAATACAGCTCACAAAATGGTAATGCTGAATGCCAGATTTTCTTGAAAAATTACTTTTATAATTCGCAAAATAATTGCTTTTTGTCTACTAATTTCTGATGTATTTTTAAAATACAATCCGTTTAAGCAATTAAATGAATGCAGACACATTTTCCATTGGAAAATATTTTCAAAATATCTGAAAGGTCGGTCGGTCATGTAAAACATTGACTTGATTCAATTATTGCCCGATTGGCAAGCAGTCTCTGTTCTGAAAACTACTTTACTTAAAATCTCATGATTTCTAAAAACAAATTGCATGACAAAGGGAAATTTCTAATTTTTAGAGAATTAAATTTTACTTAGCACTTAACCTATAAATTACAATTTTTGTTATTGAAGTTATACTATTTTTTTTTTGATCTCCAAAAACACGAGAGTTTTTCAAGGTAAATGCTGAAAATTTTTCTAAATACCGTCTTTTAATTTTCGGCAATTTATTGAAATATACATATGTAGTTCCAAAACCATATGCATAACACCCTCTAAAAACAAAACTTTTTGCTTGTAGAAAAAAAATGCTTTGTAACAGTAGTAAATTTCCTATGAAAAAAAGTGGAGGGAGGGGTGGGGTGAACATTTTCAGTTGTTTTTAATTAAAAATAATAATATGGGCTTTATTCATAATAAAATATTTCGTTTTTATTAAACTATTATTGAACAAATTTCTATACAATATTTGTCAAATAAAAGTTTAATAAACATAAAATATCTTTTATAAATATAATCCAGTCGATATTGTTGATTATTAATGAATATTTTTGGAATTACTCGACAGCCACATGTTCAAGTTTTCTATTAAAATTTATAACACTATAATTTATTTGTAAGCAGCCTGTATCACAGGCTGCATCATGATACACCTAATAAGTCAGCTGAACCGTTAATCATCTGACTACCTAAAACTGTCAAGAAACTACTCTTGTTTTAACCGGCATTTAGACGGGAAAGTAGTTTCATTAAATTTTTGTATACGTATTATGAATAAAAAAATAAAAATTTCTTGCTCAATTTCAAAGGAACGTGAAAGTTCATTTCAAAAATGTCGTCAAAGCAAAGAGTGGCAAATATTATAGTTTTGTTTATTACTGAAATAGAGCTGCCAAGACAAGTACAAACTTAAATTTATGGGGCAACTTTCGAAAATAAATTTTAATGCCAAACTTTCAGTAATTAATTTAATATTTATCACTATAAATATACTTCATTTGTGTTCTTTATTCATATTTGCTGTAAAAATGTTTTAAATATTTTCTAATGTACAAAATAATTTAAAACTCACAATTATTATGCTACGGCAATCCTGAAAATTTGTATGTGCCGTGGAGTAGGCAGCCGTGTCTACTACCTTGTCACTTTACTTTCCGTAAATACCAAAAAAAATTACTTTCAGGAAAATTTTGCTGAAAGCTGAGTTGAAAGTTAGAAAACTGTGAGTGTGTTGGTAAAAAAGTGTGAGTGTATTGCAACTTTCAGGAATTTACATACTTTGCCGAGCATTTCCAGAAGCGACAGTTAGAAAGTTTGCGCTGGTTTTTTTTATCTCGTTTTGGACTCTGTATACTGATACAAATTTACAAGCAAGTTTATTTTAAAAATTCCTTCGAAGAAAAAAGATCTCAAAATTATACCAAGAATGTAAATCAATTTCTGACCAGCTGTTTGAATTGAACAGTGTGTTGCCAGCTGGAGGCAAAGGTAATATTGAACGCAATTCGTAAAGTGAGACTGTGTTGGAGTAGAAATTGAAAGCCAAAACTTGAATGTGTGGCTGCAGCACTATAATATAGAAAACACAAATCAGTATGGATAAATCAGTACATATTTTTAAAATAAACTAAAATTTTGATGTTGTAAGCAAATTTTTAAATCGGACTGGGTTACCTTTAACTTCACTTGTTACATGTATGTATGTATGTATGTGTATATATATATAATTGTTCTTTGTGTTTTGGTTTTTTTTTTTTTGCCAAAATGTTGTTGTGTTTTAATATTCTCTGTAATTTTGTATTGTTACAAATTTTGGTTTGCCTAATTAAAAAAATTTCTTTTACACAATTACACACATAAACTACATAGAAATATAGCCAAACATTTACATATAATAAAAGTTTATTTGTTATATATATATTTCTTTTTTGGAAAAAAACCCAAAGAAGATTCCTAAAAAGTGGAAAAATGAAGACCTAAAGAAAAACTATAAAAAGAAACTACCTACCAAGCATTTAGTATGACGAGACTCCTGGTTGGAAAAGTTGAGTACGAATGTATGCTTTATATGTATGTATGTATGTAGATTATAAAATTAAATCTTGTTTTGAGGATTATACACGTGTGTATGTGTGGGTGTGTGTGTGTGAGTGTGTGTCAGTATGTATCGCATCTAAGAGCTTAAATCATTCACATACATTATAAGCGCTTGAACACCAAAAAATACACGGGCAATAGAAATTTCAAAGAAATTCGTTTCTAGATTTTGAACAAAATGTAAATAAAATTTGATTCTACATAAATAGTTTGCCTTAATTTATGCCTGTACACATACATGTACATATGTAGATATACATAGACGCTTTATAAATGTTTTGTTTGCGATTCATATGATTTTGTTTGTTTTAATAATGATTTTTTGGTTTTCCTTTTTTCTTTTTTAGTTTTTTCGCCTCTATATATGTATAGTAATATATGCAATTCTAAATGTCTATGATGTTAAATACGTTTTTAATGGTAGTTTTTTCTATGTTTTTTCTTTTAATTTATAATGCGCGTATGTACTACAAGTTGAAAGTGGGAGTTTGTGTTTTACTTTTGTTTGTTTCTTTTCTGAGAAAAACAGTCTTTCTTGAAAACAATAAAGAAATTAATTGAAGTTTGAGGCTGGGGTGTTTGAAAAATGGTATAATGTGTGGAAGGAGGATATAAAAGGGGCATGTGGGTAGAGGGAGAACTTGTGGTGGAGGAGGTTATACAAAAGTAAGTTAAAATTAAACTGATCATAATTATAATAAATAAAATTGTTTCGTTTGCAATTCAAAAAGTATACTTATATGTCTAAAGAACGACGTCAGGCAGGTCGTGCGGCCTGGCCTAGGCGCGCATTTGGTTCTCATGTACAATTTTTCTTTCCTTATAATAAATTTCTTCCGATTCTTTATCGCATAATAGTAAAACAACAGCTCCAAATAAGAAAATGGCAGCTCCCCAGCCTACACCATAGGCCCAGCCAAATTCCCATATGGGTCGGTTTGCTGCAAAACAAACAAAATGCATATAATAAAGTGATTTGTATAACAAATTATTATTTTAAAAGACATCTTACCCAGATTTAATTCGCCAGCAAAGCATACCGGATAAATTATTAAGGCCGATAAAACAGACAGCACTGTAATGATAAAGACCAACATTTAATTAACACCATGTATTTTTTAAAGTGCAGTGCTGTCGAAATTTTTTTTATTTTTATTTATTCATTCTATTTCTAATATAACAAGCCGTTTAGGTCAAATAAATTTATATTACATGGTTTACTAATACCCAAGTAAATTATGATTAACTAAAATAAATTTTAATTTTAGTTAATAAAATTTTTTTAGCAGACAAAATCTTGATTCACCGAAAAAATATCGTATTTTTATGAAAACATATTTTGTTAAATCTTTATTTCGTAGGGGCTGGAATTTGCAAAATCTTTGGCCAATTAAGCAAGAAAAGCATTTAAACGATCAATGAGGCTCTTGTGTAAGTATAGGTATTTAACATTTTGACAAAGAAGGTGGTTAAGATTTTTTTTTTTTAATTTTTAATAGTTGTTAAGTAAACTTTTTCGTTCTCAAAAGTTTTTTTATATTGCATTACAGCAAGTTCATTAGCAATCGATATCATGTCATCGATTTATCGATAGCTTGTGGCATGACAAAAAAATCATAGAAATCATTTTAGAGGCTTTAAATTTTGCCTTTAGTCATTTAATAGTGTAAAACATCAGCTGTTTGACATTTTTGCAACGTTGCCAAATTTCTATTTCTAAAAACAATCAATAGTAAATAACTGGTTCACTGGTTTACTACAGCCAGTTTTAAACCACAGAAAAGTTTTGCCAAACTAGAGTTTCAACTCTAACTAATTTATTGGCATTAGTGTGTAATTAAAAGCCTTAAAGTTATTTAAAACTTGTTGGCGCGAATTCAGCATGTTTTGCATAAAAGCTCATCCCTTGGCATCACTGTCAATAAAACAAACGTTATTGTTAATTTTAATTGTATTGGGATTTCGACAAAAAACTCCCACTAACTCCCCAAAGGACTTTAAAAAACCTCAAGCTTAGAGACAAATCCCCACTACTAATGGCGGCGTTTCATTGATACAACACAACTCATCAGTCAACTCGAAGAAGTTTTAGCGACTGTTTCAAGTTTTCTCTGTAAATGTATGTGGTTCTTTAAAAACGTTGATCACAACAATTTTACCACAATTTTACATTGATAATTAAGCAATAATTAAGAATACACTAAAAATGACTCACATGATAATAGCATCACTAACACTGCAATTCTATAAAATTTGTATTTTAAATTATGGTTTTGGGTTTTTAAACCAAGTCCTGTTAGTATTGTTGCAACAACATCGGTAATTAATGTTATGACACACAGAACAGCTGTTGCTCGAATATAAACTAGAAAAAAAAAAACAAAAATAGCAGAACATTTTTTTCATTAATATTATATATTATAAAAATATTTTTTTTTGCACTTACAGACTTCACGACTGGGATAACAGCCTGGAGGATCGTGTAAATTGAATGGAAGTGGTGACAATACATCTTCTTCAATGCAGTGCACAAAGAGACCTTGGCGCCAACCTTCAGCCATTAGCCAATCGGTGGAAGCCAATGCCATAATCATAAGTAAAACAACGATTACACCACATATAAATGCAATGACCTGAAATTACAAAATCAAAGAAACAATTTCGATTATTATTAACTATGCTGTAATAGATTTTTAGTTTCAATTAATTAAAAAAAAATTATAGCTAGAGGGCGCAACACCTCTTCAACTAGCAACAGCCAATTGTCCATTTGTGTCCAAAAAAAAAATCAATGCAAGTCCTTCGCCGATTTTGGTCTAATTTACGTTTAAACTAGTGAGTCTTTGAGTCAATGAATACTTAAGTCACATTTAAACGAATATAATCTAGCATTTAAAGTTTAGCCATTAAACAGTGTAAAACATCAGCTGCTTGACATTTATTGCAGTAATGCCAAATTTCTATTTTTAAAAAACAGTCAGCGATTTACTACGTAAGTTTCAGCTGCAACAATTAAATCACATAAAAGTTTGGTTAGAGTTCTTTCTAATTAAGCTTTGAACTATTGAATATAAAGTTGTAACCATTAAAGTACCCCCCACATGATGTGTTTTTTTAAGCCTCCGAGTCACATGTTTTTCTTTATGTCTATCAAAATGTTTCAATTTATATAAGTTTTTTAATTTTTGTTCACAAACGTACACATGTATGTACGTGTACAATTACATATGACATTGGCCATATTTCTTTGCAACAGCTGAAACATTCAAAAATTAAAATTTTATTGCTTGATAAAAATATTTTCGAAAGGAAATGTTATAAAAAATTTTATTAACAACATTTTAAGTAGTAACTATTAAACACTTTTTTTATTAATAATAATCTACAATTGCAGAAAAAAATCACAATTTTTTATTTGTTTGCTTTTTCTTTTTTACTATAGCGCCGTTCATTATTTGGTGCAAATGTCTTGCGTAAGTGCGAATGCAAGAAATCGTTGCTGTTTCTTTGCAACCCAACAACAAAATCTACAAGGTTGCACTCGCAATATTTTTGCATTTACGCACCGCTAATTACGTGCTGCTTTTTTCGCATGAGTATGCGTTTGCAACACTGACACTCGAACAGCTGACATTTTAAAACAAAGCAAACAAAAAATTGTAGAGATGGAGCCAACAGCAATTACCAAAAAAATAAAACGTGAAAAATTAAAAATTGTATATTAATTTATCAGCTGTTAATTGGAGTGCAATAAAATTTGCAAAGTTGTTAAAAAGGGTGCTCAATATCAGTTGCAATATAATCGCAAATGCAAATAGTCGCAACCAAAAACGCACCAAACGCTGAGTACCGCTTATATGAATATCTAAGACGGTCGCTTGCAAAATGACTTATGGCCGTCGTAATTATTTTTGATTGCGTCACTGGAGTACTGGAGCCATGCAACCATTTTTTTTTTTAATTTTTTGCTTTTTTAAACTACAAGATGTTTCAGTTGCATCAAAAAATTATATATTTTTAATGTAGTTTTTATCAAAACGACAATACTATTTAACAAACACCCCATTTTTTAGCCTTGCAAAATATTTCCTTCAGCCGGCGGCGAATGTTTTCACATGGCATATGTTTGTACACAACCGAATAAAACACGCTCTATTCGAAAATATTTCTTACATGTGACAGATACAATGTGTAAAACACGTCGTCTGTGGGGTGCTTAATTAAGATACATTTTCTTTAATATAATATTGTATATGTATATGGTTTCTTCAGAAAACTTTTAAAGAATTTAATATTGCTATATCGAATTGAAATTAATTGACAGGGGCTAAATAACACTGTGCTACTGTGAAAATGGGTTCAAGAAATAATTATGAAAAATTTTAGGAAGAGCTAAAATTTGCACATACAAGCAGATTTGGGTTTAGAGCACCAAAATACATACATACATATAGTCCACATATTTTTATTTAAAACACAACCTAAAATTGTTATTTTGCAGAACAGTGTAATTTTTCGAGTTGATTAAACTTTTCTTTTTTTAGCATATTTTCAAATTAATTGTATTATCAGAGCTCATATTTGTATGGATAAAATATATTTTAAATAAAAATACAAATTGCCCGCGATATAAAGCTTTATCTTCATATGCCTTTTATATATGTATATGTACATAAGTATTTGTTATTCGCTACACTCCTAATTTCTAAAACGATTTTTCTTCTTCTCGCGCATTTGCATTTAATACATGGTTTCGTTTTTACTGGACTTTACTGTCTAAAATGTTTCTAGTGAAAACTTGCATTTGCTTTACGCTGTCGGCTTTCACCGCCGCCGGCAAATCACCATCGGCTTCGTGCCATGCTGCCACATGGTCGCGAGTAAAGTTCGATTATTTAAATAAAAACGGTTACTCATAAATTCTTACCTTTAGAGGTCGGGTGATTGTTATGGTCTCGATAGTCGTTGTGGGCGCCATTTTTGATGGTGATGGACGTCGTGAACTGTATAAAGGTTAAACAAAAATGTAAGCTATTACATATTTAATGCTGAATAACAGGGTTGCGAATGAAAAAATAAAAAAACCAACCGGGCAAAAAAAAGTACATAATAGTTTTCAATCAGTTATCAAACTACAGCAGCGGTTTTTTAAATTCGCTAACCACGATTACGCAGATTAAAATTTTAATATGCAATTTCAATAAAGAACAGTAAACACATACAATTGGCATATTCATAAAAATTATTCACCCCTATCATGAATAATTTTTCCCCTAAAATGTTTTCCCATTTCCCAAAAGTGCGATCATGAATTACTTTTCCCATAAAATGTGTTCCCATTCGAATTTTCCCCTTATCGTGAATGGGTTTTTCAAAGACATTTTTTCCATTTTTTGTGTTAATTTGTTCATTTTATTTTCTTTGGGGAACTAGAAAAAAAGATGCAAGTAGTTGCTACATTTTAATGGATATATATATATATATATATATATATATATATATATATATATATATATATATATATATATACATATATATATATATATACATATATAAATTAGCTGAAAAATATGTTTAGGTCTAAATCAATAAATAATGTGCAACATGAAATGCTTCTCAATAGGGTGCAAAATAAGGGACCCATTGCATGTGGTTTTGTGAAGGTTTCTAAAGATGTGGTGTTCGCTTACAGAAGAACTAAAAAAAGCTGGCCCTCCTATTAAAAAAGTTCATGAATGGAATTTTATATATGGATATTTTATTCATTCTGCGCAGAGACTTTTCTAAAGCATCCAACACTTTAGAGAGCACTTTGCAAAAAGTGGATTGCGCCATTCCTACTTCGTAATCTCTTCCAACACTTTTTTGGTATCCACCCTCTGCAAAAAAAAAAACGTAAGCATGCGCTTAATTTTACGATGGGCGGAATACCTGTATCTGTCAAAATATTCAACAGGCATGAAAACTCCGATTTATTCACCCTTTTTACCTTTTAAGCTACAAATTTCTGTTTATTAGTTATAAAAAATAAATTTAATTACTTTTTGCATCACTTACCCACAAATTTTCAATAAATTTTCTTTGTATTTATACTTTTTTCTTCTTCCCAAACGTTTCCATAATAATCATGATAGCAAATTTCCCTACTTGGGAAATGAAAATTTTATGGGAATAAAAATTTCACATTTTACTCACGATAGGGGTGATTATGAATTTGAAATGCATTTCAAGCCAATTACAACATTTTCTCAAAATTCATTTTATTTTTTATGAATATATCAAAACAAAAAAAAAACAAAAAACTTTTTATTGCCTTTTACTCACCAGTTTGTAAAATAATAATAATGTTTGAAGCTTTTAAGTTAGAAAAGGATTTATATATTAAATTATTAATATTATTATGTTTTCTTTTATTACAAAACTTATTATTGAATTTGTAAAACTTATGTAATTGCTTATTTGGTTAATATTTTTGTAATTTACAAAAAATGCTTTGATCTTGGTTTCTGTGTGGATTTGTTTAGCGAGTTATTAACACAAGTTCTGCTACATTAGTTTTTTTTTTTTTGCTTTTTGGTTTTTTTTCTGGTTTCTTAAGGGAGCGCATTCATTCATCCAGTTTGTTAATTATTTGACAGTTGTTGTGTTATTTTTGTAATTGGGATTCAACATTGCATTCCATTTTGATTGCTGCTGCTTAGAATTGTTTCTTTGCATTAATTTGTATTGCAACTTTTAGTTTTGTTAAAGCATTTTTTAATGCACTTTTGAACACTTTGGGCTTTGGAAGTCGTTTTTAAAACTGGATTAAAACAAAATCAAGCAATACATTACTTTTTTTAGCAGTGAGAAAAAAAAATAACAAATATAAACATAAAAAATACATACAGAAGACAATGGTATAACATGATAATAAATCAGCCAGGACAGCATGTAAGAGTGTGCGTTTGAGTGAAAGTGTTGATATGAAACGATTTTATATGAATTCTTTTCCCAACTGGGAATAAACACGGGTGGCTATTATGCACATGAAAACTTCAGCAATTGCATAATGATACATTAGGGGGGTGCCTAATGTGTGTTATGGACCAATTTTTTTTATATGTGTGAAGGATAAATTAAAAAAAAAGCACGGACACAAACCTTGCAAGTTAACAGACCTCTGTTAATGTAATAAAATGGCTGTGTTAAGCCGAAAAACTAGATTTTTTTACATACATACATTTATATTAAATTCCTTTTCAGGCTCAAGTTCAACCCCTTGGTTTGTCACTTTTAAATCAAGATTAATTAAGTAAAGAAAAGTAAAATTTTATAGTTAGATTTTTTTAATGCATTTAAAATCAAAAAATTTTAAAAATTTAATAGTTCCTGAGCACTAACTAATATTTTCTAGCATAATTTAAACAAAACGGAGTCACAAAAGTGTGAATTAAAGAAGTTTTAAAAAGGAAACGCCAGTAAATGGGCGAAAAAAATTACTGGACATCATTTTAGAGCACATCTAATTTTAAAGTCCAGAGGTCAAAACCCATAATAGTACGTTTTTGTGGCAAATATAAGCATTTAAAAAAAAATTAACCACAGGGTAGCCCATTCGTTTTTTTTTCAACTTCTGGATCACGCCGTCGAATTCAGGTATTGAGTTCCACAGTTTCCAGACTATTCCAGAGAGTTGAGTGGTCTTTAGCTCAGTTTTCGCGCTTATGTCGCTTAAATCTCTTGCTCTTAAAGCAAGAGAATTTTTCAGTTCCAATTATTCCCGCGTGCCTCGGAGTGACTCCTCTGTTCAGCATGCGTCGAGTACTAAACATTAAATGTCGCACGTCTAGACGGGCACAAACATTAAAACTCCAACATAATTGCTTCCAATTTCTTCAAGTGCATTCAAAACATGACAGCACAACTTTTGCAGATATTATTGAAACTATTAAAGCCATTTTCCCCTGCTGCATTTTATTTCAAATAATTAAAATATTTTTTTTATAGTTTTTAAAGTAAATGAATGTTTATGACAGCATAAAGTTTTAAATTTCAATTAGATTTTTTTTTTTTTTTTGTTAGAAATTAAAAGCATCTTTTAACAACAACATGCACTCTGTATGCAACGCCAACAAACACAGCAACAGAAATGTAAACATGAAAATGCGTCAAAATAAATAAAGATTAAAAACAGAAACTGAATTGAGAATAAAATACAAGCACAAGACAAAAACAAAAAAGAACGACCAAATAGAGAAAAATAATTCAACCAAATACACTTTTTTTTTTAAATAAAAAGTGGTGAAGCACTTGATATATTTATTAAAAAACAAGAAATATGCACACACTTACGTATACATACATACATATGTATAATTAACACTGAAAAGGTGTAGCAGAAAGAGTTGGATTTTCGAAATAAAATAAAATGTAATATATACATAGTAAATAAATAGATAAAGTTTCTTCCAGAATTTTGCCGCTCATCACAGCAAAAGTTTGACATGTCTTTGACATCAATTCCAATTATTTTTAACCCAGTGTTTACACAAACAAGGAACAGTACGAAAAACTCAATACACTCACACTACGTTACTAATAAAGGGTCCGCAAAATAACTTTTTTTTTTTTTGAAAACGGCGCAAAACATCGTGTGTAGCTTCGGCTGTGTATTTTCAGAAACCAAATGTTGCCAACATCCTCCTCTTCAATGTTTGCGAACAAAAATTCGTTCAACATGGCCCGTTAACGATCGCCATTGACTGTAACGGCCACTCCTTGCTCATTTTCAAAGAAAAATATCCTAATTATGCCTCTGCACCAAACAGTGACTCGTGTTGGGTGCGTCGGCTTTTCAATGTATGCGTGCGGGTTTTCTGTGCCCCAAATGCAACAATTTTGCTGGTTTACATTAAGTTTACACTTAATGCAAATGATATTTGAAGGTTAGGTTTGCTCAAATCACAAATACCAAATTTACAGTGAACAATTTTTTGATATTACAGAAAAAGGACTTTAAACTTTGTTTTTGCTCGTTCAGCAATACCAGAGATCTGCATAGAAAACCCCCCGAGATGCACAACTTGTTTCTACTGTATTTTCGAAAATACTTCTTCGTCACAAAATTTTAAAACGGAAATATTAAGAGAAGAAGACTACAAAACGACCTAAATTTACAATTTTCTCAAAATTTTCCCGTAAAAGTTGGAATTTGACAAATATTGCATACCAGAGATCTGCATGGAAAACCCCCCGAGATGCACAACTTGTTTCTGCTGTATTTTCTAAAATACTTCTTCTTCACAAAATTTTAAAACGGAAATATTTCGAGAAGAAGACTACAAAACGACCTGCATTTGCAGGTTCCAGTTCTTACGAATTATAGAGGTTTTCGATTTAACAGGGTTAAAGTAAAATAAATACGAATAAGCGGGAGTTTTCAATTTACTTACTAAAACGATAAAAAAACATAGAAACAATTTTCAAAAATAAAATATGTAACAGCAAATTCATTTACTTGGCGTAAAATACGTGTAATTTTAATAGTAAACAAGAAATCAAATATAAATAGAAGCGAAAAATATTTTTTTTAACTTAAAAAAATCATTCCTTACATGTTTCTGTTGTTTTTATTACAAATTATAAGTAGTAGTTAACAAACAGTTACGATTTACATATATGAAGTAAAGATTTTATTTGGAAAAAAATTACGAATTAGCGAGGGGAGCAAAATGTATGGACATTTTACGAACTAACGAGATGTTTTAAGGGATCGACAGTTTATTACGATTTATCGGGATTTGACTGTATATACATTTTTAATTGCTGGGTATGCATGCATTTGTCCAAAATAAAGGTCACGTTTTGTTTTTTACAAATCATTGTCCATATGTGGCCATTGCTGTATGATCGCAAACATAATTATTTGTAACACCCTGTTTGACATGACGCTTTGCAAGCGCGTTTAAAACCAAAACAAACATGCAATGACGGCGATGAAGATGACAACAGTGTTTGTTGTAATATTTTTTTGTATTTATTCTGCTCGAATTTTTCTGGGTTGTTGGTTATCAGTGAAGTACGAGACACTGAAATGGGAGTGTTTTTTAAGTACCCCACACACACACACGCAACACAAAGTTACAAATAAAATAAAAAAACGCTGCTGGCATAGAGAATGGTATGGAGGGGCTTCAGCTTCTGCCGCTGCCTTCTTTAAAAGTGGCGTTTTTCATTACATTTTATTTATATGTAGTTGTTTCATTTTGTTATTTGTTTTATTGTTTGTTTGGCTGTAACAAATTTGAACTCATTTACACTACAGCGATTATATTGTTTAAAATTGTTGTTAATGCTATTCAGTTTTATCAAGGAATTAATTTTAAAATCGTAACGTGAAAATGGAAAAAGAATTACTTCCGTTTATTATTGAGTGAATATAAACAGATGAGTTTAACGTGTAATAACATCTTGTACGAAACAAATGAATCTGAATAGAAAGTCACGAAATTCGATTGAGTTATATTGTGTGGCACGTACGTAATAACTTAAAAAAAAAAATGAAATAATTCTTTGAAGACAATAAGAAATTATTCTTGTATGAAAAGTAGTTTAGCTGCAGGTCATATAAAAAAGTATATGGAAACAACATTCATTTGATAAAAAAGAAATTATATGCGCACTAAGTTGTAAAAAGTGATGTCAAAGTTAACGTTTGATTTCTGCAGGCTTTCTATGTGATGGCCTCTGGGCACCAGAGAATTGCATTGACGGATGAGGTGCCAAGATCTGGCGCTCTCTTATAACATAGGTACATATGTATGTATGTACACGGCGTTACAGATGACTCGTTCACCAGCTATAAAACACAGTTGGTACAACATCAACTAATGAAATCCCTTAATAGAGCCTCATACAAATAATTCAGTAACCGAATCATCTGTTTTCTTATACCCAAAAATTGAGCGCAAGTTCATCTTCAAGTCTGGTTTAATTTACGTTTAAATTAATAAACCTTAAAATCATTGAATACTTAAAACACATTTAAAAGAAATTATTTTAGAGTTTAAGCTTTACCCCCAATTGATTTTAAATGCCATTTGAATTTAAATTTGATTTAAATACAAAATTGAGTCAAACAGTTGCTATTTAAATCAAACTTAAACGGCCTGCGGTGCCCATTTAAAATCGATTTAAGTTTTTCGTACTGCCATATGATTTTGACAGTTTGGTTTTGTTCTGCAAATTAAGAAAATTGCACATATTTTTTTTGTTTGTTTCATAATTTGATTTTTTATTATTTCCAGAAGGTAATCAACTTCTGTGGCAGTGAAATTGGGAGTCCTTTTATCACTTTTGCTACTCATTTTAATAATTTTTACAAAACAATTTATTATTTTCTAAGCTTTTCACAATTTCACTTGCTTTCACATTTGTTTAAACAGCTGTTTTTTATAGAGTTATCGATAATTTTTTGACACTTACATTGTGCTGCCGTACTTTTATTACAATTAATTACCAAAAATAATTTTAGACTGTAAAACAGAAAGCTATTTTAAATCCAACTTAAAAGGAAAATTTACTAATTTTGTATTTAAATCTGAAGTCAAAAATCGGGGGTTAATCTTCAAGTAGTGAAAAACATCAGCTGTTTGAGGTGCGTGAAGATAAACTTTTGAATTTTTTTAACCACGGACACAAACCTACAAAAATTAACAGACCTCTGTTAATGTGATAACATGGCTCTGTTAAGACCAAAATTTAATTTTTTTTAAATGCTTTCAAAAACGAAAAATTAGAAAAATTTATAGTTCACGAACACTAACTAATATGTTCAAATTTAATTTTAACAAAACGGTGTTACAAAAGTGTTAAATGAAGTTGTTAAAAGGAAAATTCAAAAAAGGACTTTGGCCCTTTTCTCGAAAATGTTAGGAGATGGACGAGTTCTAATTCAATGTCCAATAGTCAAAACACATAGAAGTGCCTTTTTGTGGAAAATATAAGCATTAAAAAAAATCGACCCCTAAAATTCCAAAAGGACTTTGCTCCTTTTGTCGAAAACAGCCGGTTCATGAATGGTTTTAAGCATTTTCTTGAACAGCAGTAATATTTTCAGCCGTTCTTGTAGTACGTGGTGGTCTCGTGGGACCTCTTTCTTCGAAATAATTCACTACACGGTAAATAGTGCGTCTTGTTGGGACGGGGTTTCTCCCAAAAATTTCTCCTCACCGTAATCGATGATTGATTTTGATAAAAATTTTCAACGATTAAAACACCTGGGTTTACCGAATATTTTTTCATAATAAATTTGCCATGTCTCTTCCTCACGGCTGCCAAATATAAACTGTCAAGAAAATGGCGGCCAAACAAAGCAGTATGTCATTCTGCCGGATACCCTGTATGTTTTTTTTTTTATTTTAACAAAAGAAGAAATAAAAACATATTGGTGGTTATACGATAAAACGTGATAGTGAAGTAAAGTTATACATAGAAAACAAGAAGAAAATTCCAAGAGTCAAAACAAATTGTTACTGTGTTTCATACAAAATTTACCGTTTACTGGTGAGAGAGATACGCGTGCTCGCAATGCATGGAAAACACAAACAATTCTTCATGTTTTGTTTTTGTTTGCCAAGGAAAGTTTCACAGAATAGGAACCATTATTATTTTCTTTTATTATCAGCTTTAATTTGGGAATGATATTTTTTAAGTAGTATTGTAATATGGATCAGATTTGATTTTCCACTAAAGTTGCATTTTGTTTTGAATTTAGTCAAAAAATGCAACACCGAATGCACTGAGTGGCTACTATTCAGTATGTATTAAATATTAAAGAAAAGAACAAATACTCAGTGCCCTAATATTCAATACTTCACCAACACTACTTGAGCTGCAGCGCTGAAATTTTTTGTACAAATAAAAGAGGCATGAGGGAACACTTCTGGATAAAAACCTTTAAAAATTTATGAGTATAATAAATATTTTCATATTTTAGCTTTATAACTTCGGTTTAACTTGAGATAGAAAGAAACCTGAATATTTTCTGTAGAGCTAAAAATTATAAAGCAACAATTTTCCTTAAGTATTTTTAAAATTTTAGTTTTTCGAGATATGCCTGTGTTGCCATAAAAGAGCGATATGTAAGTCGTATGCACGAGTATGTTTTTTTTTTGTATTCATTGTCAAATTGCGCTGTTGCTAGAGCGCTAAATATTTTTTGTTGATTCAAAACAAATAAAGCGAGGCACCCCTGACGAACTCACAAAACCCCTGCCTGTTTTTCTATTTCTGTATTTTTTTTTCCATTGATCTAAGTAGTGTTCTGTTTGTGGTAGTAATAGAAGCACTTCATGCAATACTTTTATACTAATTAGATTAAAGAAAAGAAGAAAAAAAAACGATGTTTATTGAAGCTGTTTTACATTGAGTTGCTGCTTTATGTATTGCATGTAGTATGTGAGTGGCGCTTTCTAATTTGTATTGCTGGTTGGCCACATTTCTGAAGACTAATTTTTTGCTCTTAACTTTGTGGTTTTTTAAAATCATTTGCATTCAAAACTACAAATTACACTTGATTTCTCAAGTGTCTGCTAAATGTCAAAAAGAAAAGCAGAAATAATTGGAGTTCGTTTTTTTTTGGGTAAAGAGGTTAAACTAAACAGAGTTCAGAGTCTGCATACTTTAATACCGGCAAAACTAGTAGAAGTTCATCTTCGAGTAAGGTTTAAGTTAAGTTTAAGCTAGCAAATCTTTAAGCGAAAAGTATTTTGCGTGTAAGCTCCAGTCATCAAACTGTGAACAGTGAAAACATAACCATCTGTTTGACATTTTTTGCATAGTTGGCAAATTTCTATTTCTAAAAACAATCAATAATAAATGGGGTTCAGTGATTTACTACACTCAAGCTGTAACTGCAATTAAATTAGAGACAAATTTTTTTAAACTCTTACTGATTTTTTGGGCATAAGCAATTTTGTAAACGTACATTTCGCTTAACATTTATTTGTAGGATCGTCAACGGTACAGCTGATACGTATGATTAATACGTCAGTCGTATGAGTTGTATGGCATTGAAGTACGTATACGTATGTTTTAATTTGTTTCCCCTTAAACCGAATATTAAATTGAAGGCTTTAAGTTGAACTAGCTTTGAATGGATGCCACATTATTTATCGAAAATGACAAATTATTCATCATACCACCAGCTACAATTTTAACTGAAGTCCCATCTCTAATGAGATAACTCTCAAAAATTTTGTATCCATGTTATACACATACACATGTATGTAAATGTAAAATTACATTAGTAAGTAAACAAAAAACATCAATAAAAGTAAAATTTTAAAGGAAATTCTGATTGCTGATAATTATTAAAAAATCTTTAATTTAATTATTTAATGTAAACAAATTTGCATTGAAAAGCATTTATGTACGTTTAAAAGTGATTTTTGGTTTGACCACAGTTGTTGTGGTAAATAGGTTAAAAGCAATGGCTTTTTCTCGTCTATAGTAGACAAATAATTTACTTTTATTTAGCAGCGCCTTAAAGTTACATAAAGCATGCTCTTTCGATGTCTATAGTTATGGCCCATAGTTTTCAAAAGTAGGTTTGATGCGATTTCTTCAAGTAGAACAGAGTTCTGACAGATTTCGCTACCAGTTTCCAGTGAATGAATTGTACAATTGTGTAGTATAGTGAGTCAGGGTTTTACCTGATTTAAGAAAAATGTTTTAAATTGAAAATAATGGCAACCCCCGAAAGAAAGAAAAATGCATATACATATGTATGTACATATGTATGTACGTAGATGCATGCATACACATGAACATACTTTGCCAAAAGCACGTTTAATAACTCAAATATTTTACATAGGTACATACATATGAAAAAATATCACAAGAGCAATAAAAAAAAGTATGTTTAGAATGTAAATTACATTCATTGAAAGCATTTAGTCATTGTTGCGCATCAATAAATATTGAATCATAATAATTTTTGATCATTATGATGTTTGTTTTTTGGTTGTGTTTGCTCTCTCTCTCTCTCTCTCTATGTATGCACATCCGTCGTTTAGTCTTCTGTCTCTTTTTTCTTGTTTGTGTGCCGGTAGCAGTGACAGTGACAAAAGGAAAGCAAAGTCGACTGCCACAAACATACGACGTACACATGTATGTTACCCATATAAACTTAAATAGTTTTATGAGACGGCAATAATCAAAGGAACAAATACCAACAAAAGCACAAAAATTTACTAAACTATTCATAGAATTGATAAAAAGAAAACAACCAGTAGACAAAAGATGAAATTTATGAATATTTGCATTAAAGGAAGCAAAAATGTATGTGTGTATGTGTGTGTACACATATGCACGTATGTATGTATGTAAGCAAAATGGCAAAATGAAATAGCATAAAAAATATTAGGAAAAAGAAACTAATTTTTGGCAACAGAATCAACATCTTAAATGAGATGAAGAAAAAAAAACATCGATGGATAAATAGAAGAATATTAAGTGTTTCGGAAAAGAAAAATAGCAGACTAAACAAAAATCTGAATGCCCACAATTTGTATACTTTATCAATATGTATGTACATACATATGTATGCATATGGGTATGTTTGCACATAAATTATACATACATACATACTTACATACATATATGTACATGAGCCTACATAAATACATACATATGTATGTGGAAACACACCCAGTGGCAAAAATGAACCCATTGGAAGTTGCTCTTATTTATTTTTGCAAATGGCGGCTAATGCGTTTTTACATTTGCGAACTAGACAACTGTAGAATACAAGTGAACAGGCCATGAAGCGGAATAATCGTGTCTTTGACGAAGTGCACGATTTTTCGACCAAAATCATAATGAGCTATGAGAATTATTTCCACCTCAGTGGGTACCTGAACAAGCAAAACTATCGCTTCTGGGGCACCTAAAATCCACAAGTGATGCACGAGGAGCCATTAGACCCACACAAAGTAACTGCTCGACTTTGCTCATATGGTTGATTTTATTACATTTTATTATAACTTGCTCATATGGTTGATTTTATTTCCATTAAAAAATATTTTATTGAAATATTTTATGACAAGCACTTTTGGCATAAATAATTCCAAAAAATTAATATGTATGTATTTGCTGTTCACTGCAAATTTTGTTTTTGCTTGTTGAGCAAACATAACCTTAAAATATGCGCTAGTGAAATTTACTGATTTTAGGTTATTTTTTCTTATTTATTTTCTCGTTACTATTTATCGATAGATTCACAAGTTAGAATATATCAGGATGTATAGTTATTTCTATTTATTTTCTTGGCTAAAATAAAGCTCCACTTGGTTTGTGGACTAATATTTGCCAATGTGACCATATTTATTCTTTCTAAGCCATAACATTTTTAATAACACCAAACCAAAAGCTACTTAACCAGTACATAAATATTACCATCACTATCTATTATTAAAAAAAAATACAATAATTTTTGTTTTAATTAAAGCAATAAAAATTAATTTATGTAGTCGTGGGATGTGTAGCAGCGGATTACGAACATATACGGCAAGTAATGTTTAATGTATGTGTTGCAAAAGCTGATGATCTAATTCAATTTAACATTCGAAAAGAAATAATGCAAAAATTATATCATTGCTGAGACTGTAGGAAATAAAAGCAAAACAATCAAACATTGTACATGCTTAAGTACACACTTTCGTTTTTATACAAATGAGAAATGATGAGAAATATAATGTAAGATACATGCATACATACATATGTATGTAAGCATAGAATTAATTAATAACGATTAGAGTTTTTAATTTTCCGTACTTTTTTAGTTTCAACTAAATTGGGATTGCTTTTTATATTTTCCGGCTTTCCCACTTGAAATAAATAGATTAAATAAATCAGATGGGCTCTAAAATGATGTTCATTAATTTGTTTTCGCCCGTCTCTTACCGTTTTAGAGAAAAGGACAAAAATCCTTTTTTTAAATTTTCCTTATTGACGACTTCGTTTAACACTTTAGTGACTCTGATTTGTTAAAATTATATTTGAAAATATTAGTTACTATTCGTTAACTATAAATTTTTTGTTTTTAAATGAATTTATTTTCAAGTTGAGTTTTTGGGCTTAACAGAGCCATGTTATCACATTCACAGAACTCTGTTAATTTTGAAGGTTAGTGTCCGTTGTTGAAAATTTTGAAATTTATCTTCACACATATACTTAAATGCGGTAATGAAAATTAAAACGTACATTTTGAAAAATGAATTATTTTTCTGCACCTTTATTTTGTGTAAAAGTTATTCGCAACATTTGCTTCTCTATGGTAAAACTTTGATCAAACCAGGCGCTAAAAAAAATTCAAGTAAAGGAGCAAAATAAAAGAAGAATAAACGATACTCAAAAAAAAAACACCATTTCGTTGGACGATATTTTGAGAATAATCTAGCACTTTGCTGTGTAAACAATCATGCAAGTTGCAACAGTTTTTATTGTCTTTTTTAATGTATGGGTTGTCAATATCTACACACAACTTGTAACAAGTTACAGCACGTAAAACAAGTGCTGTAATTTACAATTAAACGCGCAAAAAGTTGTAAGCCTGTGGACGTGTCAAATATGAAAGAAAATATAAATAATTAATATATGATGCAAACAACAAATTTGTTTGCATCATATGTTATTTATGGTAAAAACAGGTTCGGTTCTACTTGCATCACACTGTTATTCAAGGCTGGAATTACACTGTAAAGGTACTGTTTAATTCGACTATAATTCAATGGTTAATTTTGCTGGATTCACTATTGAATTCAACAGTGTCTCAACTGTAATTCAACACTGGAAATTGTGACTGCATTTCAAATGTAATTCCACTTGAATTCCAGCCAAAATGCTTATTGGGTTACTTGTAAAAAATTTACATATATAGGTAGGTGTAAAATTTTTTTTACGAAAAAAAAATACAAAAATTTAATGGAAATAATAGGCCCTTTATAAGTCATTTGAGAATCTAGACTCTCGGTTTGAAAACAGTTAATTTTTTTTTTTTTTTTTTTTTTTAGTTAAGAATGCTGTTTTTTGATGTGATACCACCAAATAGGCAATTTTCGAGAGTGTGTCGTTTAAGAAAATGATTCGATTTTGAATCGGAACATTTACTTAACGTCTACATTTGACCAAACTATGATGAGATGCACGTCGTCAGACTCTATATGTAAAAGAAAAACATAAGACAAAAGTGATTTTATATAGACAGTTTCTGGCGCCTGTCTCAACAAAGTTAGATGTTATATAATTATAAACTGCAAGAGGTAAATGAATAAAATAAAAATTTATATTATTTTTTTATCAAGCGAACAATAATAAATACCTAGGTAGATGCGAAATGTACCAAATGTCAAAAACAGGCAACAAACTGCAAAGGAAATTCTTGTTTGCTGAATGTGCGGTAGGGCATTACATTTAGCAATCGATATTGTGTCATCGATTTTTCGATAGCTTATAGGTAGCATGAGGAAAACTGGTCGGTATAACATAATAAAAATTATTTTCGAGGCCTCTGATTTTCCATTTTTTTTTTATTTATGTATGGGAGCCCCCATATAGTACCGATGTATGCGAAAATAATATTGAGGGCTTATCATGCATTTGAATCTATGCCTTGAAAACGAAATAGGGCAAGTTATTTCAGTCTCCAATAAATTTTTCACCCTAAAATATTTCTTTCGAACACACCACCCCGTGTCACGCCACCTTAGGGATGCTCCCATATTAAAATACAAAACATTTAACATCAAACGCTTAGAAAATGATTTATTTTGATATGCAGTACTGGTGTTTTTTTTTTCTTCATGGCAAAGGGCAAAATCGCAAAATCGATAGCACAATATCGGCAAATTTTTGCCATGCAAAACGATCTAGCCCCCAATCTGCAACAATGAAATTAATAAAGCTAAAGCCAGGAAAAAGAATACAGGTTTTCTTAAACAAAATGCAAGCAAAAAAAAATGTAAGTAAATCATATTCAAACAAAATATCTACTAAATAAAAGAAAATTAAACGAACCAACAATTTTGCAAAACGAAGAAACAAACATACAGAAGTAAATAATAAATAACCAAAAACAATGTAAACAAACTCCCTTTTTTGGCCATACCTTTCCTTAAAATAATCCAAAGTTACCGATTCAGAATCAAATTCAGAATAATCTGGCAAAGAATCGCTATCGAATGAACTAAAACCTCCTATAAAATGATTTGCATTTGCAAGGGCATTGTTATTTTGTTGCTCTTGTTGTTGCATTAACATAGATGACGACGATAAAGGGGGTTGTTGCTGTGTTAAATGATGCTGCTGCTGCTGTTGTTGTTGTTGCAATAAAGATTTGTTGCTAAGTTGAGAAATGGATTTTTCATATACTTTTGCCATTGTATACAAAATTTTTTTTATGTATTTCTGCAATTTTTTTTTTTCAACACAATCAATATTATTAATTACAATTTTACTGGCTATACCTTTAAAATTTCTTTTTTTAATTGCTTCAACATAAAAATAGATTAATTCTGCTTTTTTACACAACTATTTATCATACGCACACACACTTTTTCTTGATTTCTATTATTTTTCACTTTTTAAGGTCTCCAACACATACACCAAAATGGCGTCAACTTTTTTGTTCTAGTTTCTTTTTTTTTATATTTAAAACCTTACGTTAAAGTTTTTCTCAATTAAATTTGATTTTTCTGGGTTATTGTGCAATAAATAAAATTAAAAGAACTAAAAAAATTATAAAGAATTTCTGTATTGCAAAAATGCTTTCGAAATTATAAAACTCCCGTGTTATTTTTGTGTTTTTTCTACTTCCAGTCGTGTGTCTAATCTCCAAGAAAATTTTATGAACTACTGGTTATTTTGCTGCCTTGCTATTGTGTTACTTTTTTCTCTTTCACTCCCATTTTCTCTCTGATGCTGCTTTTGTATTTCTTTTTCATCTCATAAAAAACATTTGTTTTTATTAAAGAACATGAAAAACAAAACAAACGAACAAAAGTATGTATTCAACAGGGTTGTAGTTTAACTGTTCTCAGTTAGTGATATCAAAAGCAACACTGCAAATTTTGTTTGTGTGAGTTGTTGTTGTTGTTGTTGAAACTTAGAGCCAGCTGTCACTGTTGCCTTCATTTTATAGGCAAAACAAGAAAATTTTTAACTCGCATAGAAGGGGCATAAATCTTAAAATATCTCGAGAATCCACAATATAGGATTTTACAAAGTTAATTAATTTCAATTGTCAATACAAGTGCTTGAATCTAAAACATTATTGTTGATTATATGGCCTTTAATGGATACTTCTTCGGCTTCCAGTTTAACACAAATGCACACTATGACAAGTCTAGCATCATCCTCCAATCTTAACCCTTCTCCGTCTCCATTTGAAGAGGACAATATGGTGCAGTGTCCCACTTGTGATACGAAATTACATCGTTACGAAGTAGCAAAACATTGTGAACATGAAATGCAACGCTTGAAAGAATTGCAGACGCATGTCCCAACGGAGGCTGGTGCTCTGCTGGAGAAACAAACTGTCAGTAACGACGAAGCGGGCCATTCCACATCAAACGATCAGTCTATGCCAGAAAAGAGAAAGCCTTGGTCAGTCTTTCAGAGGGTGCAAAGAAATCGCCAGTCTCGCATGAAAGTAAGTTATTTTCTACACCAATTTAATTGCCGACATATTGAGGCGTTTTGTTTTCTATGGCTTCGTAAGAAGAGTAATTAAAATTATGTATGCATGTGTGTAGACAAAAGTAAATCGTGGGCCATGAAGGAAAACTACAAAACCAAATTATTAAAATTGGTTATTTTCTCCAAATGATATTTATGTTTTTTACTCCTTTTCGCACTTTATTAATTTTTTTTTTTTTTTTCTTTTAGCAACGCCACAGAAAACGTCCCACTGTTCCTGAACATCAATGTCCAGTATGTAGTCAACAGTTTCCGCAAGACGAAATACAACATCATGTTGAAGACTGCTTAAGACAAAGCAGGCGCACAACAAACGGTCGTCGTAATAGTGATGAACATTCCAGCAATGACGATGAAGATGTGGGCGGCGGAGAGGAATACGAGGAATATGAATGGGCTGGCCAGAAACGTATACGAGTGTCTAGTTTACTACAAGGAGGCTATGCAGCTCTTGGCATCGGTCAAGCTCTGACGAATGGTAGCAGCAGCAGCAGTGGTAGTCAACGTTTAAACGGTCATGACGACGACGACGATGAAGATCTTAATGTAGATGAAGATGATACGCAAATATATGGACCAGCACAGTATGGCGAAAGTGATGTTATACCCTCTCATATACTTAATGAAGATGAAAGCGATGTCACCTCCTACATGAGGCGTTTAATAACAGGTTCAGCAAGCAGTCAATTATTAACCAACTTTGAAAATGGCAATATAAGCTCACCTCAACACAACATCAGTAATAATGAAATGGCAGCAGCACCAACGCTAGCCATTAGCGCAGAAACCAAAACCGTAGATACCAACACTCCATCTCAGTCCTCGACACCTGCTCATTATCAACAGATAATTGATTCTTTGAAGGCTCGATTGCGGCACTATGAACAACAACATGTGCCAGGCAAATATAAATGTCTTATATGCCTCGATGATTATCGCAATCCGGCCATATCTGTGGCTTGTTGGCATGTGCATTGCGAACAATGTTGGTTACGTTCTTTGGGAGCACGCAAACTTTGCCCTCAATGCAATTTAATAACGACACCAAAAGATCTACGACGTATTTACTTGTAAGTAGGTGTAAGTGAAAGAATTGCTTTTTATAAGAATATTAACGCCATGAGAAGGCATACATACATATGTATGTATTTCTGAGAATAGTTGTGTAAGAAAATATTTAATCATCAAATTAGAATTTTTTCTACGAAATTCCTGGCTTTTACGCAGCATTTCCATTTGATTTAGGTTTAGTTTTAAGCTTTAATGTAATTGTGTTTCTAACGTTTTATATTCATTATATTTCTATTTTCACATCGTTTTATTTGCCAAAAAAAAAAAAATTAAATATATTTAGCTTTTAAGTGATCAGTGCAGTTACAATAAATACGCTAACCCGATCAATCACTACACAAATACGGGAATTTATTTCTAACGTAAAATATAAATCGTTACTTTATTGTTGTATAAAGATAGAGGTAATTTACAAGCTCGCATAGCATTCGGCGAAAAAAAAAAACTAAAAATCTCCAATTTCTAAACTTCATAATTTTAACACGGCTGCTTCAATTACTGGGCCACCAAGGTTTTTCACGTACAAATGTGTGGAATTAAAAATCTATTAGTCAATCTTTTACATCTCTGAATGGTGGTGCATACCATTCGCGGGCACGGACTAATAAAGGCTCCTAACAAAACGTCCAGCGATTGCCAGCAAACTAAACTCAATGAAAAAAATGCGATTTAGGGCGTTTCTACATGAAACCAACGATACGTAACTGAATGTAGCGCCACAACACATTCCTGCTTATTACGTTGTGTCAATTGCTCGAGAGCTTGGAATAGACTAAAAGACAAACTCTCGAATAGTTCGGGAATCCGCGAAAAAGCACGAATCGTGTCCTTAAAAATAACGTCGATTATCTGCTTATTTATTATTTATATTGGTTGTTGATTTTGCTATTAGCAATGCATTAACGCCCAAATTTAGCACAGACAACAGGCTTGTCGGTTGGACAACTTGTAAGACTCACAAATAGATGGAGCCAGTATCAGGCTCAATGAATATAATTTGCAACTACCACTGGAAAACAGAAACCGAATTACGGCATTCGTGATTTGTCTTATATTGTTTTTACTCGATAATTTATTCGATCACGAGTGACGTAATTCAAACACGGCTCTTGTGTTTATTTATTTCTTAAGTACAGGCAGACGGCAGACCTGTACTTAGTTCCACTTTTCACAAGGCAAGTTACTTGCTGCAAATCTTATTAAATTTTCTTTTGAACTTGCTGGCATGTTCGCACAGAGCAAGTGCAGCATTTTCCAATATTCCGAAAGGCAGTACAAGTGAAAAATCCATAGGAATTTGTGTGTGCACAGTCATTCCCTTCTTTCATTTGTCCCGTGAGAATTGTGACTTATTGTGGTGGCATTCGAGAGCGTTGCCTCTCTAGCACAACTAAATTACCGGCGGTTATTTTGAGAAATTTCTTTCCTTATTAAGCTATTTCTTCGCATTGGATGGCATACATATCTAAATTAGTTCAATTAAAATCTGCAAGTTACAAATATGCATCTTTGGCAGGTGATCTCGGCCAATCTGTTCATATTTTGAACTATTATACCCGTGCTCAGTATTCCACTATTTATAGTAAAAAACTCTATCATAAATTTCCCCTTTTTTAATACCACATTGTGCAACGCTGTTGTTGTACAAAAACCATTGGCATTTTCACTTTGACTACTTCAAATACACTGGCTTATAAAGCAAATTACACACAAGATGAAAAGTAGTACGGATAATTTTTTCCTGTAAATAAAAATATTTCCGAGTTTTAATACAATATAAATTACTAAACTGTGCAAATTAAAAGAAGTGATTTTGAAAAATTAGTGAATTTGAATGGAGAAGTTGGCGTATTTTTAACGAAAGAATATTTTAACAAATAAGTGTATGTGAAGACTGTGTCTAATCGCGTTGATACGTATGTATGTATGTGCATATACATACATTCGATAGTGAGAAAGAGAAGTTATACACAGAACAAAACGGAAATAGTGCATAAAAGAAAATGAAGCAAAAGATATGCAACAAAATAGAAAAGTAAGAAGCATAAATAACAAAAAATATGGTCGAATGGGAAGAGTACAAAGGAAATTAGAAAAAAAAACTGTGCAGGAATATATAACAACAAAAACAACAATAATAGAAGTGCAAAATAAAAACATCACAGTGGGCAGCAAAATCATTTAAAAAAAAAAAAAACGGAATCAAAATAATAAAACAAGTGTTTAAAAAGTTTTTTGATGTGAAAAAGGAATTTGAATGTCGCAAGGAAAAATGATGTTGGGAGAAATACACAAGGGGCGACTAAGAAAAAAGTTGTTAAAACAAAAAGTGAAAACTTGAAAAGTTACTTTTTTTTTTCTTTCGTGGTGTATGTGTGTAGTTTGCGTTGATGATGATGATGATGATGGTGGTCGTCGATGTTGTGGCCGTCGTTTTTGTGTCTCCTCTCCGCATGAAATAAAAAAAAAATTACGTTCGTTGTTATATCGTTATCGTCTTCGGTTGTATGTTGACGTCGTTTTTGGCTTTGAGATTTCGCAGGGCCGTCGCAAGAAATTTTTGCAACATTGTATTCTTATTTACTTTTTGTTGGTTTTTATCTACTTTTTGTTAAATGTAAAAAAATTCTTGGAATTAAAAGAAATTCCCTGTTTTAAAACAAAGCTCCTTTTGAAAACAAAAATGGTGCAAGAATATTTAAGTTTTCAAATGAGTGTGTGTATGTGAAAAAGCAAAAGAAAGAAAAAAAAAATAAAGTTTGGAGCAGAAAGTAGTGGAAGAAAGAAATAAAACAACAAAATCCAGTCTGCTCAAGTGGCGGCCACCATTAAAAGCCGTCGCCATCATTTTATGCAAAAATAAAATGGTTCATAAAATTCATTAAAATTGGAAGCAAAATGGCCGAAACTGTGAATGCCATTTCAAAAGCATTTGCAAAATGTTAACAACTTTACTTTACAGTGCAAAAGGTTAATAAAGAAAACATGAATTTTGACTGAATAATAATCAAATTGCAAAGGGTGTATGCACATACATATGTACCTATATTGTGTTGGAACACCCCATGCCCAAAAAGGAAAAATTCACATTCACACACACACACACATGCACACAACCCCGCGTACACAGTGATACTAATAAAACAACAACAAGAACAACAAACAGTCAAATGTGTGAAAATTCTCTACTATTTACAAGAAAAATTTATAGTAAATTCTTTTTAAGAAATAAATCCATTAAAGTGAATTGAATTTTTGTGATTAGAATTGGCCGAAAAAAGCAAATGAATGGCATCTTTCAACACCAGCAACCTTCATCCATCAGCAGCAGATGTGTTGAGTAACTCATTAGCCGCCGGCGGCTCAAATGCTCAACACAACCAACATCAGCCCCATCAACAGCCCCAACACCATCAATTTGCCCACCATCCATCCACATCGCATGCCCTGCATGCTGCCCATCATCCCAGTCAACATTTTGAGCGCAGCAGCAGTAGCAGCAGTACCACCTCCACCACTTATCTGGTGCCGGTCACTTCGTCCCACTTGCCATTGGATTCCACTGCTTTTCTTTCGGCCTCACCGCATTTCGTCACCTCGAATCCGGTATCGCTCAGCACTCATTCGGCCTCCAATACATCTTCGTACACTTTTGTGCAAATAAAACGTGAACCTTGCCAGGTGTCGGAAGTCACTACCTCCAATACCAATAATCATCATCATACCATTGGCTCCCTGGCAGCAGCTTCATCTGCTGCCTCCTCTTCACTCTCCTCCTTGGCGGCTTCGAACGCCTCAGGCTCGCTGGCTGCTGCAAAAACTATGTCTTCATCGACCTTGACCACATTGGTTAAAATAGAGGCTTCTTCACCGAAAGTTCATGAAATGGATAAAGCGCATATTAATGCACAGGGCGTCGGCGGTGGCGGCGGCGGTGGCAATGTGCTAAACAGCTCAAGTAAGTATCCATATAAAGATTAATTAAAGCCGAAAAAGTAAAATTTTGTCTTGGGGAACTGTAGACGCAATCCTGCTTTACATCTCTGCCAACGGGTCTCTGTTAACGTGTTAACATGGTTCTGTTGAGCCCCAGAACTCACCGCGTGTTTGGCCATGTTACTGAAAACAACTTGCTCTTGTTTTGCATGCATCTAAGCGAGCGAGCGAGCGATCGATATCGAGTGGCATCGTGACACGGACGTGACGTTTCAATAAAAATTAACTCAAAACCTAAAAGTTGGAAAATAAATTATAACAACATAAAAAGTATATATATTTTTCGGCCGGTTTTTGTACAACGTACACACATTTTCATTCTAGAATTTATTTATATTCAAAACAATAAAAATATGCGACACAAAATTTATGTACGTTTTAGCGGAACCGCCAGTTTTTTGTTTTTTTTTTTTTTTTGTTTGTTTGTGGATAGATAAACACTCACCTTTTTCTTGAAAATGTTTACTTTGCGCTTCGCATTTATTTTGTTTTATTTACATAAGAATGTATGGCGATTGGTGGATGTGTGTTTGTATGCGTGTGGCCGACGGAAAATTTTTCTGCTTTGAAAGGAAACGACGAATTCTTGAAATTAGTTTTCAAATCCTTTTGAAATTTACACACTTGTACACGAATCGCTTTTTGTTTGATGATCACGCACTTCGATCGCTCTGAAAAATGTTTACTTACTGTCGTCCATTTTTATCTTGAATTTGTATTGAAAACAATTGCTAATAACAAACTGAATTTTTCTTTTCTTCTGCCTGGCTTGTAATATAGTAAATCCAGAACGAAAATGCTTTGACGTTTTTCAAAAACAGGCAGTAAAACACGTTTGCTCTTGCGTACGACAAATTTATTGAAACTCAAAATTAGGCACGCTTTGGCCCAGTAATTATTTTTGATCACATAATTTTATGCTAGACCATAACCTAAATTTGTGAATACCGTATTCACATACGGTGAATACGACCGTTGATGTTACGAGTTTCTCAAAGCCGGAGCTGCTCGTACATGTATTTAGTGGTTAGAGATGTACCCACGATTTTAGAAATTATGAAAACTGAGAATTTTGTTGTTGTTAATTTTGTAATATTTACACCAGAAAGTACAGGCAATAACGTACAGTCACCAGCATAATTCTATTGTAATGAAGGCACATTGGTATTGAAAAGAAAAGACGACCACCATATAAAGATCGTAGTATCCCTGCAAGAAATAGCTGATGGAAACTGATACATTGACAACTTAATTACTACCAACACATGCAAAGCAATTTTATAGCTTTCAGCGTTGCCATTACATCGAATTTTTTACTATATCGATTTTCCCGTATTAGTTTGGTAGTTTCATTTGGAACTACATACGTTTATGCATTAATATTTTTCTAGGTTCATTTGTCCTTTTTGTTTTTGGTGCTGTTGAATTTTTTCCATATGATTCAGTTTACTATTGTTAAAACTGCTACTGACTACTGTTTTTCGTTTAATTTTATCTACCTATACGTTTTTCTAAAATAGTTTATTCTACGAACTTAATTATTTATTCGCTGTAAGAGCCAATTGAAATTTATTACTGTAGGTCTAAAAAAATAGACCTTATGCTTTCTGTCTCTTTCAGCCGTCTATATATATTTGGAATAAGTAGTTGGGCTTCAAACATTCTTTTTGCTTTTTCAAGTCTACTGATGAGTTGTTTAGCAGCAACGAAATGTCGGCGGCATATAGACGGCTGAAAGAGACAGAAAGCATAAGGTCTATTTTTTTAGACCTACAGTAATAGTTTATTCTACTTTAGAATTGAATTGTTTTTTTTTTTATATTAATTTTTCGAAAATCTCTTTTTTAATTAATAATAAAGAAATTGATAGCATTGCATGTAATTTTGTGGGCATTTTGAAAAAGAGATTTCGAATCATCACTTTACTGAGGTGGTAACGCTGGTTAGAAAAAGAAATCACACGTACACGAAAGTTTACATCAGTTTTTTTTCGTTTTGCCCTTAAGAAAATGATAGAAACAACCGTGATGTATGAACCCATCGGCAGTGTCGGTCATATGATGCATCAAATGACCGGCACTGTTCTTGCAGGCATGTGTTCAAGTAAAACGAGAATTCAAACTAAATTGCTGCGCGCTAAAGAGTTGCGGCAAACAAAAAACCAAAAAAGAAAAATTTTCCATTTAAATTTTGAACAATTTACTTAGTGCCAGGCTCGCGATGCCACTCGACATCGTTCGCCTACACAAAAACACTGAAAACAAATCACAGCTGTACGACTTTAAGTGGCACTCACTGTATTTTCTTTAATAACTGTCTCATTTGTTTAGTTAAAAAGGAGACCTGTTCGATTATTTTTAGTAGGCTTTCAGGTACATTTTGAATTTTTTTGTTACTTGCATTAGATCCAGAAATATATAATTACACACTTATCCCTTTTTACCCCCTAAATGTCCAAATTAAAAAAAAGCGATTGAGTTATATCGAGAATTTTTCGATGGGTATTAAATTCAGTTTATAGGTTTTTCCTGTTTCTGCCCTTTACGTACATATATGCAATTCAAAAAAGTACCCCAAATTCAGTTTTTACCCGTTTTATTTACTTAGTAGTCAAAATATCAAAAAAGTACCGGACACCTGTCCGTTTATTTTTATTATATTTTTGGGTGCTTTCGAATTTATGTGCTACCTATTCAAAGTCCGAAGATATTGAATTGCCGTTTTTACCCCCCCTTCCGGCACGAATTTCCAAAAATCCCATCTTAGTGGATCCATACCTCAGAAGGACTGGCCATTTACGAAATTTGATTATTCTAGCTTTAGCCGTTAGGGCTGGGCGATGATCCCCCCAGTCAGTCACGTTACAATTTTATTTACATATATGTACATATATACACATGGGTATTTCCATGAAATGGTCCACCGTTAGTTAAAAAATCAAAACGCTCGCACAATTTTTTTGAGCACAGAAAATTGAAAAAAAAACTATTGACATTTTATTATGTAAAAATAATTTTAACTTATAATAATTTTAAATGATGGTAAAAACTTCTGAAAATATATGTTAAATTACAAAAATATGTATGAAGGTAAAAAGTGTCACGTGCGTAATGTAACGTGCGTAATCAAAAAAATTTTTTTTCTTAGCCAACCCATGCACACTTGTTTTTGAACAAACCATGATTATAAAGGTCCATTAATATCCTTTATAAAAACATTTTTTCCGAAATAAAAATCTTCTACAGTTCGTCTACTTTTCATGCTGCTTTAAAAGGCACTTATGTACGTTTTTTGTCACGTGCGTAAGTCTACTTTGATCGCATGGAACTTGGGTACCCAGTGCTCAATTTTCCAATATATATACTTTTTGGAAGGAACTCATCACATTAAATGTAACAATGGCAAAATTCCATTCAAAAATTCCAACCCATTTATATTTTTATAATATTCAAAACAATTAAACGTGTACAAATGTCACGTGCGTAACCATGGAAACACCCATATACATATGTATGTATGTATATACATTAAATTTTTTAAGCAGCAATTATTTGCGTACAAAAAAAATTCCATTGATTCCAAATTCGGGCATGTCAATCAATATTGAATACATTTAGCTGTATTTATGTATGTCTGTCTGTATGTATGTACATAATTATTATTTTGTTGCAAATAGTTTCAAGATTTTCCGATTACACTTTCAATGAGTTGAAAGACGAAGATTTTATTCATTTTAATAAACAGAAATGAAATTAATACCTCTACTACTAAATCAAGAGAAACAATATGCCGACGGCAAATGTTGCCTCTAATCCTTTAAACGAACATTTTCCAAGAAGCGTTAGTTATCAGCAAAAATCACAAGAAAAAAAAAATTATTTGGAAATGTAAAACAAAGTAAATAATAGTTTCCATCAGGTACACGCAATGTATGGTATGTAGGAAGGAATAGATGTACATATGTATGTAAGTATTAATATGTATGTATGCATATACATACATACGTATTTATGTATTACATACTATTTGTTTTTTTTTTGTTTGTTTTGCAACTGTTCTTCTGGGTTATTTGAAATTCAAAATTAAATGAGTAAATTGCACTCTTTAATCTTTGTCACACTCACACATACGTACACACATACATACATATGTATATAATATATACCTATAAGAGTTGCAGGTATGCATATGTGCATGTTTACAGAGAAGTTGAGACCTGGATGTTTCCATGTCACCCAACATAACATTTGTTTGGTTATGGTTTAGAAAAGATTTTGCAAAAAGAAAAAAAAAACTGTCGAAATAACTGGATTAGAGAGAGAGAGAGAGAGAGAGAGAGAAAGAAAGAGAAAGAAAGAGAGAGAGAGCGAACTGAACTCTCGTCAAAAATTGAGGTAAGTCCATCGCAGGCACTGTTGCTGAGTGGAGTCACGTCGTTTTCCGATTTAATTCCATTTTTGGTCCGAGATGAATCTTTTAAGATCTGGTAAACAAGACAATCACGTTCTGAGTACGTAGCAATCCTCAAAAATGCCCGACTTTACGATGGAGCTGTCGGTTGTCAGATTGCAGGACTATGGTTGCCAAATCGCGAAATATAACAGGCAAACCCCTTTTCAGCGAGTAAAGTTGGTGGTAAAAGGAAGTCATTTGTAAGCTTAAAATGAAACTTTACAATATCGGTCTTAAACTGATAAAATAGCAAATATATATGCATATGTACATATGAAAGTGCCTTTGGTAAAGAAGATTATTTAAGATTTATCCCAGCCGAATATAGCACTGTTATTTTCATATATATACCGTTTGTGTTATTGTTGTATTCGCATAAACCAAGTGTCACATTTGTTTTTTAATTAATATACTTAAAATATACCAGGAAGGTCTTTGCTGTACGATTTTCAGTGACACTCACTGTATGTGTACACTGGCATTAGAGCAAACCAAATCGATTTCCAAATAGACAGATAGACAGACAGACAGACAGACACGTATTTCCCGTCCGCTTCTTAAAATAGAAATTTGGTGGATCAAAGTGCAAATTTTTTCCAATTTTATTTTCAGTAAAAATTATTCCAGTCTGCTCTTCTTATCTAATACACACTATTGTTTAGTTGTTTCAATTGTGTTGAAGTATTTTGAAATGTTTTCATTTGAGACTAGAACTCGAGGTGAGTGAGATTGAGTCTATGCGCTGCTGCTTCAGAAACTGTATGCAATTAGTCGTGGCCCAGATTCGAAGCAAATTTGGGTGCTAAGGAGCGAAGTGTGGTGGTCGTGAAACAGCCATGATATGTATAGTTCGACTACAACATTGAAATTAATGCGAAAAAAATGTCCACATCAAAATTGTGAAACAATAAAAGATCAAACAACTTTTTCTAATACAGATTAAAAAAGAATCCAACGTAAGTTGGACTTAAAAATTGTATTTACTAAACGAATTTTTTCCTTCTCTATTTTCAAATTCTGTTAAATTCGAATTGCACCAACTTTTACATACCTGCAATGTGAGAGAAAACTGTAATAAAAAAAAAATGGTGGATTATTACACAAAAAAAAAAAAAAAAAAAAAAATTAATTAAACGTTGTTGTTAATAATTTTTGCAGTATCTCAGTAATTTTCATTTCCTAGTGAAAATGGAAGAGATACTTAAGAGAAGAGATACTTAAAAACCGAATAATTCAAAATTGTCTAATGGCTATAAAAACGGCGTTTTTTTTGCAAAACAAATCTATACATACTCCTTTAGTAAAGGGTATAAACATGAAAAGCTTCAACATTGGCTCATATACATATAGTCGAGAAATAACGAAAACCGATCTTTCCGGAAGTTGGGTTTGTACGCGAACCCCTGAACTGAAGGTTGGGTGTCAAAAGTTGTCTGTCTTGAAGAAGCTGAACGAAATACAGTCAAAGCCCGGTATAGCGAATACCTCAGTTTAACGAATATCGGATATAACGAATGGCGAAATTTTTACATTAACTGTCTTATGTAGCGAATGACAAAAAAAAAAAAAAATAAATAAATCTCGATTTAACGAACGGCAAAGCAAAATAATATAAAATAAAAATAAAATAAAAAATATAAGTTGTAATTTGACAAATATTCAAAACCAAAAAACTGTATAGAAAACTCCTCCCCACGGAGGCACAACTTGTTTCTACTGTATTTTCTAAAATACTTCTTCCTCACAAAATTTGAAAACGGAAATATTTAGAGAAGAAGACCACAAAACGACCTGCATTCGCAGATTTGCCGGCACTTTCCCGTATAAGTTGTAATTTGACAAATATTCAAAACCAAAAAACTGTATAGAAAACTCCTCCCCACGGAGGCACAACTTGTTTCTACTGTATTTTCTAAAATACTTCTTCCTCACAAAATTTGAAAACGGAAATATTTAGAGAAGAAGACCACAAAACGACCGGCATTTGCAGATTTGCCGGCACTTTCCCGTATAAGTTGTAATTTGACAAATATTCGAAACCATATATGCAAATACCGTTGGATTGTGTGTGTTTTTGGCTTCTTTCTTTGTATTGAAAGAACACGTGTGATGCGTTGCTTTTTTCGTTAAAATTTTAGTAGTTTTATTTGGTTCGTTGTGAAAACGAGATGTCGATTTCTTAAGAAATGAATAATATGAATGAAATGTAATAATAAACATACACATGTTAATAGCATCCAAACATAGCTAAATATGTATATGCCTCTATGTACATTTATGATTTTTAATGAATTTACATATTAGAAATAAAAACAATTCTTAAATGAACGTTAAAATATCAATTAAAGTTTTATTTCTACACTGAGTTGTCTTTACAATTAAATTTTGATGTTTTTAAAACTGCGGACCACCGTCTTTTATAAAATTTTAAGATAAAAAATTACTGTTCGATATAACGAATATCTCGGAATAACGAAAGGTCTGAACATTATATCATTCGTTAAACCGGGCTTTGACTGTATTCGAATAAATATTTTTTTTTTATTTATTATACACTTATTTCTGTATGAAGTTTATCAGGCTCAAGTTCTTTCTATATTATCTTTGTGATTGATATTAATTAAATTAGACAAAGAAAACATCAAAGACATTTAGCAGGGTGGACAACTAGTTGTTTCGAAGCCGCCACACTTTCTCGTCAGCACCCGCGTGTTGATGTTTTCTTTGTCTAATTTAATTAATATCAATCACAAAGATAATATAGAAAGAACTTGAGCCTGATAAACTTAATACAGAAATAATTATATAAGAAAAAGTTCAAATAATAGAAATTAATTAACTTTATTATACACTTATAATAAATACAAATTCAGTCAAGTCGTACTTGGCTCACAAACTTAGGGTTCCGTACGTATGTATGTGTAATGTATATACGTATGGAATGTTATATGTGAATCCATTTATTGTATAAATTTCATCTCTCTGTCTCTTACAGCTTGAAAGTTACGTTTAATTGTTACTTTACCTTGTTACTATGGTGACACCTAGTAGTTTTCGAGTTGTTGTTGTTGTTGTTGTCATTTGTTGTTGTAAGGCATCTGGGAATACATACACTGTGCGAAATTCAGCTCTCTATCTCTTACGGTTCGAGAGTTATAGCTAACTGTTACTGTACGTTGTAAAGGAACACCTGGTAGTTTTAGAGCTGTTGTTATTTTTAGCATTTGCTTTTTGCAAATTTGCATATGTGAATACATATATTATGAAAATTTCATCCCTCTGCCTCTCACGGTTCAAGAGTAACGGCTAATTGTTACTTTACGTTGTATAGGGACACCTGGTAGTTTTAGAGTTGTTGTTATTTTTTGCATTTGTTATTGTAGGGCATATGTGAGTACATATGTATATTGTGCACATTTCATCTTTCTGTCTCTTACAGTTTGGGACCTACGGCTAATTGTTACTTCACGTTGTATAGGGACACCTGGTAGCTTGCAACTTGTCGTTGTTTTTAGCATTTGTTGTTGTAGAGCATCTGCAAATACATACTCTGTGTGAATTTCAGCTCTCTATCTCTGACGTTCCGAGAGTTATAGCTAATTGTTACTTTACGTTGTATGGGGACACCTGGTAGTTTTCGACTTGTTGCTATTTTTGGTATTTCTTGTTGTAGCGACAAGGTACAACAACATTCTGTGAAAGTTTCAGCTCTCTAGCTCTTACCGTTTCGGAGAATGGACGCTGTGACGGACGGACGGACGGACGCAGAAGTCTCGGTAATAGGGTTCCGTTTCACTCTGATGAGTATGGAACCCTAAAAAGACCTTCATAGTTACTCAAAAGCGAACCACAAGAACTTACCACAACGATTAATATAAAGTCGAGAAATAACAGAAGTGTTGATTGTGAAGGATGTTTGAGACTCGGCCCGGCCGCTTGCAGCACTTTTGCTTGTTTTTTTTTTTTTCTTTTTTATTAACATTTAATCACATTTAACTTCCAGCTTTTGTTAACAATTATAAATTAAATGTATTTTCCAACAAATCCGATTTTCAAATGATTCCTACAATGACTCTTTGAAAGTTGACTTCTTTTGTGTCTGTGTGTGTGTGTGTGTTTATTTATTTGAGAAGATTTAAAAATATTTTGTTAAAACTTTTCAGGAGTGTGTTCCTCGTGTGTGTGTGTGTGTTTGTGTGCTTGTTTCCTTTTTATTGTTGCAACAAAAAAAAACCAGTATTTACCAAATACTAATGAAACTTTGCAACACAATTTAACTTTTAAAAGCCCTTTCTCTCATCGTCAGACAGACGTCGAGAAAGAAAACACAGCAGCAGCAACAACAACAACAACAACAACTGCGACTACGACGAAAAAGGAAACAATTGAGACATGTTTTCTTTTATTTTTGGTTTTTGTTTTTCCTTCTTAAGGCTTGAAGTTGTTTCAAAGCTGATTTTGATTCTGCTGCTCCGGCTGCTGCTGCCGGGAGGAGTAGACCCAGCCAGGGCAAAAGTTAAATGCTGTGTAAATAACGTCTTCGCCACAGGAGACACACGTGTCGCTGTTAGTTAACCCAACCATGTCATTTAACAAATGAAGTGTGACTAGCGCGACGTTTACAACAACGAAGAACAAAAAAAAAACAAATGAACTTTTCCTTTGTGCTCATATTCACACACACACACACACACACACACACACACACACACACACACACACACACACACACACTCACACAATCTACTAGACTTTGCTATACAAAAGAAAAAAAAACTTCTTAACGCTTTTTAGCTGTTTCTAGAGGGGTTTTGTTTTGGCCTTTTGGCTGCTGAAATTCAAATTATGCAACATTATTACATGTTTGAAATGCCATTCGTAATTGCAGCCAAAAAGAAATTGATTAAAGGGTTTCTGTGGGTTGTTGTGTTTAAAGTTTGAAGTTCGCTTGTTTTTTCTTTCACTGCAGCTGTCATTTAATTGAGTTTTTCTTGACAAAAAAAAAAGATTAAGCGACTTTAATGCAAACACTCAAATGCTTATTTTCTTTGCAAAATATGTTCACATTTTCCAGTTCTATAAACATTTTAAGTTATTTTTTTTTTTGATGCAGGATGTCCTGGCTCTTGATTTTCTTTTATTTATGTCTTTTCTATGTGGAAATGCGAAAACGTTTTCACATGTTTTGTTGTTGTTTAAAGTCTTTTTTGTTTTTTTTTACATTTTTGCATTTTGTGCACAAATCCTCCTTTATTGAGTGGCTGGCTGATGAGGATGACGGTGAATGCAAAAAAAAAGGGGAAACGTGATCGGAAGTTGAGTCAAATATTCTCACGCAAAACGTGCGTTCGTAGTCGTCAGACATTTGCACATATGTACATACATACATACATACTTATTTATAAATTGATGACTTTTTTCAGTTCACTGGAAATTGTTTTCTTTTGCGCCTACAAACTTGTGTTTCTTGAGTTTTATTATTATGCTCAATTTAACTTTGAAATCGTCTAAACGGTAGTGTTGCTTCTTTTTTGTGCATCACATATTATAAAGTATCTTTTAAATATTAAAATTATGTGTTCATTTTTCCATTTTATTGATGGTGAAAAAAGGTTTGAAAAATTATTGTTTTTAATGTCATCACCAACATGACCACTATTTGCTGGTTAATCGTTCTTTTTCGCCAGGGCCACATGAATACAAATAACTAAAAATCCTTGTATAGTAAAAAATTCCGAAAAACTTTAATTTCACAAGAGTATATTTTAAGGTTATGTCGAGCAAACAACGTGAATCGAAATTCCCATCCAATCAAAACCAACACCTACCTGTGTTAAGGAGCACAAATGCAGCTACTTAAGATAGAGTCACAAATGAATTAATTTTGGCACATTTTTGCCAAAAAAAAAAAAGAAATTTGACCACTACTTTTTTCTTCAACTTACTTTGAGCTAAACAAACAACTAAAAATCCATATACATTCACAAGGATATATCAGCACACATCAACGAAAAAATAAACTAAAAAATTAAGTTTTACAAGAGCATATTTTAAGGTTATGTTTGCTCAACAACGAATATATGCACAAAATTTACAGCTTACAATTCTTTGAACTTATAAAGCCTTTAAATGTACAAATATCAAGTTTCTCTAAATGTTGTACATATTTTCTGGTTGTTTTGCACATCTTTCCCCAAAAAATGTGACCACTTTTTTTTTTGTTGAACTTTATTTTCGTTAAACAAACAACTGAAAATCCATATATGTACATTCATAAGGATATATCAGTACACATCGACGAAAAAAAAAAATTGTAAAAATAGCCTAAAAATTTAAATTATGCAAGAACATATTTTAAGGTTATGTTTGCTCAACAATGAAAATAGAACATTTAAAGCGTACAATTCTTTCAACTTACAAAGCCCTTACATGAACAAATGCAAATTTGCTCTAAGTGTTGTGCACATTCGCTGGTTGTTTGCATTTCTTTGACCAAAAAATGTGACCACTGCTTTTTTGGAAGTTTTTTTTTTTTTTTTTTTTTTTTTGCTAAACAAACTACTAAAAATCCATGTACTTTCACAAGGATACTTCAGCACACATTAACGAAAAAAAACCAGTAAAATAACCTAAAAGCTTTAAAATTAACAAAAGCATATTTTAAGGTTATATTTGCTCAACAAGGAATATAAAAAATTTACAGCTTACAATTCTTTCTAGTTACAAAAGCTTTACATGATCAAATACAAAATTGCTCTGAATATTGTACACATTTGCTGGTTGTTTTTCCTGGTTGTTTGTTGTTGTGTGCATATGAATTCACAAGTATTTTTAATTGTTCAAAACATTTTGCCCTAAATAAAGATTAATCAAAAACGTAGTGGTCACGTTTTTGTGTGTGCCAAATTGTGCCAAAACTGTCCAAATATTAATCAATAGGTGACCAAATTGCATCCATTGCAAAGGACTCGCCAGAGACTAAATGTTTACCTTTCGTTCTGTTATTTCTGATTTTTAAGCTCTACACTGAAAAAATTATCATCAAAATATATCAACTTGCTGGGATTTTTTTTTGCCAATATAAATTTTCGTTATACCAACATTGAATTTAGTTTTCAATAAATATGTTTTAAAACCTAAATTTACGAGTTTCGTTCGTCGAGGACCAAAATTCAGTTGATTTTAGTTGAATTGTGTTTAAATAAAAAAATTTCATTTTTTCTCTGTAAACTGATGCCGTGGTCGTTATCGTGTTTTCTGTATGCAAAGAATCTTTTCGATTTATTTAAATCATTTGAGAGGTTTACACTTCCATTTGTTTTGCCAACCATGATGTTTTTTTTTTTTTAATTCAGTTTAAGTGCCAGCAAATTGTTACTTCAAGAATAGTGTTCCATATTGTGTGAAAATTTAAATAAAATGTCTTCACGCATGTGTGACCTTTTGTGTACATATCAGTGGTCGGATTCTGATGATCAAGATAAATTAACCGTGAAATAAATAGTAATTCAAATACAGAATTTTTTTTTATGTATTTTCCAGCTGTCGCATTTGCCAACAAAATTTCATTTGTAGGTGGTGGAAAACACTCAATAAAGAGCATAGAAATAATTATGGCAAACAATTTTTCGGACAAGCTGCTGCTCATTGCACAATTTAAGAAAAAATATTTATTAATTAAAAATATTTATTCAGCCAAAAACAAACCTGTCCTTCATTTTTTTGCTGGACAAATCTCCATGCACACAAACATTTTGCTGATTCGGCGAATTATTGCACTGGAAGTATTTTAAAAGCAAATATTTCTTTTTGGGGAAGGAACAAACCTTGTTTTAAATTTATGTATGTCACATTTATTCCAATTCATAGATGTACCGCGCGCCTGATATCGATCACAATCTTCGAAGTGATCGTAAAATGCACTCTTTTGTACGGTGTGCTGCCTTCGTGTTATACGAGAAATGCAAGTACGAGCATTGCTTTTCGGGACTAGAGAACAAATACAAATAAGGATCATCGAAAATCACTTTATTGCTTTTCAAAGTTGTCCCCCTGAAGATCTGTACAATTTTGCAGGCGTTTAAACCAATCACTTTTGCCACTCTCATTGAGGCATTCTGAATGCAGCAACCGCTTCTTCAGATGTCGAAAAACGTTGACCTCTCAGTCTGTTTTTTTAGGTACGGGAATAAAAAGAAGTCATTCGGTGTCAGAAGTCAGGTCTAAACGACGGATGACTCATCGAATCGATGTTTTGGGTGCTCAAAAATGCAGTTGTTTCAGCCGATTTCAGCGAGAGTTCGCATTACTGCGGCGGTTGGTTTTCCCGATTTCTTGGAAAACAACTGGCAAACAAATCTACAACGATTTGTTGTACCGCTAAAACAGTCTCCAAAAAATCCAAATTTCAATAACTTTGTCATGTTTTCGGGGACTTTGCGTTGAATGATTTGCATCACACCTTCATGCAGTCAACGAAATGGGTGAGATTTTACATAAACTTGTAGTGTAACGCCTCATTTTGTTATGTATTATTACATGTTTAAGTGTGGCCATAACTGTTTGAAAACTTGCAGCTGAAACATGCCCTGTGCCGGCTGAGTGAGTGCCGTCGTCTGCCTGCATATTTGTGCCATTAAAATTGTCTTTAACTGCAAAAGAAAAAGTGCATAATGGACGTTTTCCGATCGTAAACATTTAACACTCTTTTTAAACTGGACAAAATGCTTCCATACTCGTTTTATTTTTGTTTATTTTTTGTCATTTTCAAAAGCAAACTTTATTTCATTAAGTTTGTTCTGTGGAAAACAGTCAATCGCCCTGACCATGTTTCAGTTCATACAAATTTTAAATGTTTATTTTAGGGAAAAAATAAAACTTGCAAAAAAAAAAAAACAAAACGGTAACAGCAACAAAATATTGGTGACAAAGCGTTATACTACAGTATGACACAACTATTTTTTTTGCAGTTCTTTTCTTTTTGTTTTTCTCTTTTTTGCAATAGGCGTTACAAAAACCATAACGAAATTCCCCAATGAATATTTTTTATCGTTACGTTTTGTTCTTGTTTTTGGTTTTGTTTTAAAAGGCAAACAAACAAACATTTCTACAATCAGCAGTGCATGAAGGTATCGAAATATGCATGTATGTGAGCGAGAGTGTGTGTGCAGGTTTCTCAGTGCCTGTAAAGAGCAATTTGCCGACGGCAATCTTTTTTCGTTTGTTTTTTGTGCACTTGTGTTTTGCCAAAAAGAAAAGCAAAACAAAATGAGGTTTTCTTTATTTTAATATGTATGCAGGTATGCAAATGTATGTATGTATATGGTATGTGTGCAAATGTTTGTATGTTTATATTCTTGTAATTTTGCATAATAAACATTGGGAATGTTTAATGAATATCGGCACAATCTGAGTAGTGAATTAAAAATGTACATACAGTATGTCCAATAAATATATTCACAGCAAACAGTACTGGGAATTTTGTTCTGAAAGAAATCAAAGATTTTGTTATGAAAAAATTCCTGATTTCGGTAATAAAATAATTTTAGGTTAAACAATTTTAATGATTGCTACCATTGTTTCAAATTCTTCCTAATATAGTTACATTTAAATCACATAGTACGTATGTATGTATGTTTGCAAGTATATAGATATCCAAATAGTTACCTAAAATTTCATGATCGTTTATCAAGTTAATCATGCACAATCACGCAATTATTTTAGGAGTTACATTTCTATGACATTAAGGTTATGAATAATCCTAATAACCGACTCCGCTCCACAAACATACATAAGTAGGTATGTACAAAAAATAAAGTGCGGTTTTATGTGTAACGACATTTTATTAAAAACTTTTACGAAACACTAACCCACCATTTACACACGCAAATACAAGTGCAAGTAACTCAATACATTGACATTTTGTTTACTAATACCATCAGACGTCCGCAAGTTGTGAGCTCACTTGCAAGAGATTTTAATTGCCAGTAATATTTTTTTACCGGCATGTCGGTAAAATGACAAAAATAAAAAAACAGTGTTACCTTATAAAGTTCATATTTTAATTTTAATAGATAACTTACAAGAAATGATTTCTTTTTAATCTTACATAGCGAAAAATAAGATAAAATATAAAAAAAGTTGAAGTAAAATATGGCTTTTATGGGCTCTTAATACCTATAAATTTACTATTTATTTGATAAAAGAGCTATTCGTATGATCTGTTTGCCCATAGCAGTTCCTATGACTATACTTTGGCAACCCAGCCATTAAAAAGTCATGTAGACGACCAAAAACAGAATAAACAATACACAAAAAGGCCAAAAATAGTGATTTTTAAATATAAAAAAAAAATATGAACTAAATTGTTTATTTGCTTTAAGAGCCAATTGAAATGTATTAATTCAGGTCCAAAAATGAACCTTTTCAAAAATATTTGTTGTATTTTTCAGCTGTCTAGATGCCGACATTTCGTTGGTGCTAATCAACTCATCAGTAGACTTGAAAAATTCTTAAATGTATAGAAGGTTGCAAAGAAGAGTAAAAGAGTTGCAAGACGAAAATAGAAATGTTTGTTGTATTAAAGGTTTGTTTGAATATTTCTGATTCTCATTTTGTTCATGAGAATTGTGGAATAAGTAGTAAAGTTTCAAACAAACTTTTAAGAATTTTTCAAGTCTACTGATGAGTTGATTAGCACCAACGAAATGTCGGCATCTAGACAGCTGAAAAATACAACAAATATTTTTGAAAAGGTTCATTTTTGGACCTGAATTAATACATATAAAAAAAAAAAAAAGCAGCAGTGATTTTGTAGCCTTTTTCGCATAATTGTTTTATTATTATTGCTTTCATTTAATTCTTTTATATATTAAACTAAAGCAATTTTCTTGTACCCACAACTTGCAACAAGTTACTTGCATGTATAAATGGGGTGTAAAATATTTTACCATATTTCCCCTACAATAAATGACTGATGACAATTAATACATGCACAATTTAATCACTACCACATGCAAAACTATTTTATAACCTTCAGTGTTGCCATTGCAATGATTTTCTTAATATTCCTATTAATTTGGTAATTTCATTTAAATATGAACTTAATTATTTATTTGCTTTAAGAGCCAATTGAAATGTATTAATTCAGGTCCAAAAATGTCTATATGCCGACGAGACAGCTGAAGAATACAGCAAATATTTTTTGAAAAGGTTCATTTTTGGACCTGAATTAATAGTAACTTCATTTAGTTCATTTATCTTTTTTTTTTTCTTTCAGAATCTGGAGCTGCAGAAGCTTGTTCCATTTGGTGTTCTGTTGTTTTTCTTTTAAATTTATCTAAATGTACCTCTAAAACAGTCCATTCTATTTATATTGTTTTTCGAAATAATTCGTTTCAAAAATAAATTTATTACAAATAATAATATTATTTTGTGTAATAATGTAATAATTTAAGAAATAATTCGTTTCAAAAATAAATTTATTGCAATTAATATTTTTTTATGTAATAATTCAAGCGTTGTATAGGATTTGGTAGGCATTTGAAAAAAGGATTTTCAAGGACTAGTTTTTATTTTGTTTCGTGCATTTTTATTTAGACAACATTTGATACGTTTTATTTCCATTAAAATTTGGCAGATTGTATCATGCCAATTCCACAAAAAGTGGTAGGGCGGGGAATTTTTACAATAAGGAGGCAGGCTTTAAAAGGAATGGGTTTTATAGGTTTGTAGATGGGGTCGTGGACCTCCCAAAACTGAAATCAAAGTCTGCTCTTAGTTTATTAATACATAATTCGATGTTGAAATTGCGGAATTTGCTAAGAAAAATATTAAAATGTTGGTTAAACAGTGCTGCCAGAGGAAAGGTTTTGCACCGAACATAAAATCGCTAATTCATAAACGGTTTCAAGCATCCAAAATCGTATTTTTTACATTTAAGTTAATAAACTTTTTCATAGGTAGGAAAGGCTAAGGGATTTTCTCCTCCATGGCATAACCAACACCGGCTTTGCGTACAAAATCTGTAAGCATCTGGCAGCACTCTTTTTCATTTTACGCCAATTGGTACCATTATACTAAAGCCGACCCGAAGTTGATTCATTAGATCTATGAAAATTCATTGCCCCGTAATCAATAAATTCATTGGATCAGTGAAAAAATATTAATGAAATAAATTCATTACAAGTGCTCGTATGTGTGTCAAATTTTCTCATCACATTTGGCCTCTCGTTATATAAAAATCAGTGCCGTCGGCATTTATGTATAACTGCCTGTTCCTCTAAATGCGAATGAAGTTTTCTTTTGCATATTTGTATTCAAAGCAACAACAATTTGTTGCTTGTTTTTTTTTTTTTTTTTTTTGTTATTTCCAATACAAATACGCGAAAGAAAACTTCGTTCGCATTTAGAGGAACAGGCATTTAGCTTTATTGTCTTGATGTTGTTTTGATTTTTTGCTGCTTTGATTTAATTAAAAAAAAAAAAAGAACTTCTAAAATTTTTTTCTCATTCACATTTCTTTCTCACTACAATTGGGAATCGTTCAGCTAATTTGTCTTTTCGCCTCCACCCCCCCCTTGCAAATTTTGTATTGGAACAATTGAATGAATGAAATTTGTTTGTTTGTACTATTTTCAGATAATACTGTACCAATTGGTATTGCAGTGGCACGTAAGCGGCCACAGGAAACAACAGCACCACCGCCACCTGCTCCACCATCTTTAACAAGTTCCTCTACATTGCCTTTGTCACAACCACTTAATAAGGATATGAATTGTTTTGGTATTCGCGTTGCTGATTTGGGTAAGTCTCATGCAAATCTATTTATGCATGCATACGTATGTGCATATGTATGTATGTACATGCACATATGTTACTTTTGCAAATGCCTTCCGCCAACCTGTGTGTGTGTGTGTGTGTGTGTGTGTGTGTGTGTGAGAGTGTGCTTGAATGTTTGTAAGTTGGTAAGATTTCAAATAAAGTGCAAAAAACAAAAGTTTACAAAGCAACTTTTTTTTCTCTCTACTTAAACACATACCAACATACATATACATACATACATACATACAGTGGTGGGAAAAATTACGACGCGTCAGCATCATCGATGTTCGCCTTAAAGTTGAGCATAAACTACATATAATTTTTTGTTTGACAGTTTAGCTCTCACGGAAAGAAAAAATACCACAGAAATGAAGTAAAAAAAGATTTACAACTAAAAAAAAAAATAACTTTGCAAATATAAAAATTGAGTGTAAACATACAGAAAATTCTGAAATAAAGCAAAAATATGAGCGCAGCGAAGGCTTCGACAAATCAAAAATTGTGAAAAGTTCGCTGAGCACACGTTGCTGTCGGCCAGAAGACTTCGAGCCAGAACTCACAGAGATTGTTTTTTCTTTTGTGTTAAAATTGTAGTGATCAGCATCTGTTTTTTTTTTAAAGAAGACAAGAAAAGCAAAGTTGAAGACTAACTGGCGGCTGGGGTACATACCATGGCTGTTTTACGTCGACGACGACGCTCAGCAGCACCAAAACCCAGGTCATCACTAATTGTGTACTGTTTTTAAGCAGCAACTGTGTGGAATTAAAATCGAACTCAAGCCCGATAGAATTATTAACAATTTTCTTGTCTTCTGTAGATGATCACTACAATTTTGCAAAAAAAAAAAAAAAACCTCTTTCTCAATTTTTAGGTAGTAAAACCGAATAAAAATAAGTGCTTAACAATTGAAAAAACAAAAGTGTAAAACTAAAGGGTGTCTCCCTGCCAGAAATTATGAAATTTTGAACGGAAACTTCATGTTCAAGCCAGCCGCGATTTTGATTCCATATTTGGCTGTTGCAGTTGGCAAATTTCTAAACATTTTTTTTTACTCTAACCTATACTTATATTGCCCACTGTACATATTTACTTTTACCACTTATTTTGCATTTTTTTTATCAGTCATAAGCAAATGTTTTTTTTTTTTTTCTTTAACACACTTGTTTGCATTTTGTTTTTTTATTAAACATTTTTTATTTTGCTGACATAAAAGAGTGCAAGTTTTTTTTTGTTTGGTTATTTTTTAATTTATTATTTACATGCAAGGAGATGTATGTATGTATGTGTATATGTACATGTTCTACACATCTGTATGTTTGGGGCCATGAGGCAGGGATAAAAATTTTCGGCTCAAATATTTACATACACATGCATGTATGTATGTATGTATGTTTGCTTTCCGAAGAAAAATTATTTGTTTTCTAACAAAGTTTTGTTGTAAGAGGAAAGCTTTACGCAGTTCAGAATTGATGGAGGACTTCGATTGTTTTCCGGCTAGTTCTTCGGACGTCCGCTTGCCTTCGATATGGTTTTAACATGAAATCGTGTCGATTTGTTAAGAAATTTTCGAGCGGTAAAATCGTTAGCACAATGCGTGTGATTGCAAATACATCGTGTTAATTTAGCATGATGTGGAGAACTAAAACCACAGAGTACAGAAAGAGTGATTTTTTACAATCACCCAAATCAGCTGATAGAACGGTTGATAAAAAGAGATAGGTATACTATGCATAGTATACTCTCTCTCTCTCTCTCTCTCTCTCTCACTTGCCACGTCAAAATAACTGTGACAGCCCAATCTAAATTAGCGCGTCAAGCGTTTTTTTTTTTGTTGTTTTCTGGACCAGCCTTTTTCATACAAAATGGGGGATTTAGACGGCGAAGATACGCTTGACGTGCCAATTGAGGTTGGCAAACGTTTTTTTTTTCTATTTTGCTACACATCTTAGCGTATTTAGAGAAGCCTTTCTTTCATCTCTGTATGCCTTGTGACTCGAACTAAATGTAATATAGTGTAATAATATTTAGTGTATAATAAATATTATTACTATAATATTTATTTCAACTTTGCATTAGAGCTGATGTGTGCGGAATAAATGTCAGGAGGAAAATGATGCCTTCATTTTATTGTTGATCACACATTTTAATTCTCCGGAGGCGCTCGGAAACTATTTTCAAGTTTGATGGGGGAGAAATTTGAGGGTCTTCCAACAACTGCATCCAAATTTTGATAGTTGCGAACGGTCGGCCGTTATGTTCAAGCCACATTAGAGTTGTCAACCATTCGTCACTTTACAAAACCCGGTTTTTGAATAGATTAGATCCCGGACTTTCTTAAAAACCGAGTTTCGTCAATTTTGTTCAAAAACCGGTTCGAATAAACCGGCCTTTTTGTGTTTTTTTTTCTCATCAGCAAAAAGATTTATATTATATTTCTGGCTATTTCTTATTTTAACACAAAAGAAATATATCGGATTAAATTTAAAATAAAATAGGAAAAAAAAAACTGAACACCATCGAGCCTGGAAAGCAATGAGTTGAAAATAATCAAATAATCTTGAAATTTTGAAAGATAATTTCTTGATTGCAACTCCCCAAGAACTGATGATGCAAAAAAAAAAATTGATTTAATAATGCCCAAAAAGGCAGTGCAAGTTCATTTTCGAGCTTGGTTTCATTTACACTTAAACTAGTAATCCATTAATTAAATACTTACCCCCTAATTCATAAAAATTATTACAGGCTTATAAGACTGTTATTTGACATATTTGTATGGAAAATCTGTCAAATAAGAGCTTTATAAACCTGTTATAATTTTTATGAATTAGACGGTTAAACCACATCGAAACGAGTAAAATTTAGCGTTTAAGCGCCAGTCATCAGCGTCAGTGCAAAACATCAGCTGGCGACGTTGCCAATTTTATATTTCTGAAAATAATCAATAATAAATGGTTTACTAATTTAATAGAGTCAGGTTTGATGTGCAATTTCTCACAATGGGTCCTTTCTAGAACCCAAGTGGGTCGATCTCATGACCGGCAGCCAGCGAAACATAATATAAATTATAGAACAGTTTTGATAAACTCGAGCTTTAACTCGTAACTGATTTTTTGGGCATAGTTAAAATTTTTAATTGATTGAATTATAAATTTTATAAATGCAATAAAATTATAATTACTTTAATTACAATTACTTCAAGAATTAATTAGAATGGTTTATTAGTACGAAATCAAATAAATTTTATCTAATACAACACATTTGTTTTTCTGTGTATAAAACAGTGTAAGCAAAAAACTGTAATCGAAATTTCGTACTGCTGTGAAAAGATTGTTGTGATTATGTATTAGTGCTTTAAATTAAAAATATTCGAAAATGCCGAATACTACGACATTGGAAAACCGGTTTTTCGAATAACCTGAAGAGCGGTATTTTGCAAAAAAAAAAAAAAAAAAAATGTTTGGTCATGGATGCATTTAATTCCTACAAAAATATACATAGTTACCCTGGTCGAAGCCCCCCAACTCAAGGGAGCGAAATACATGGCGAATGTATGGCGAGAAAAATCAATCAGGTTCGCTGGACAAGAAGTTCTGTCGAACCGGATTCTAAAATTCGACAAGAAAACAAAAATTGTACAAACATAGTACTTACATATATACATGCATGCGATGTACATGTAAAAAAGTTTAAAAATGTCATAAGTTTTGAAAAGGTGTAACCGCCACCACTGCATCCATCCATCCATCCATCAGCACCGCAAAACACAGGCAGGCAGGCTAAAAGCCACAACATTCATAAAACCACACAGCACGTGCTAAATATTAAAAAAAAATAAAATAAAAGCTGCCTGACTGACTGACTTGACTGCCCCTCCAGCTCAGTGAGTGGTGGCTGGTGTGCGAGTTGGTTGTGTGTGTCCAGAAGGAGAAAGAATAAAAGAAATAATGAACAAAAACCCAAGCAAAGAAAGAAGCTTAAGTATTGGCAGTGTGTGTGTGTGTGTGTGTGTGACTGTCAGTCAGTCAGTCAGTCAGTCACATTCACTCCTTGCAACACCATTATTTCCACGAAATAATTTTCAAATGAACTCGCTCTCTCTCTCCCTCGCTCTTTCTCTCTTGTGCTCTGTTTAGCCGAATACTTCTCATGATTATGTTACAGTTTTTTTTTTACTTTGTTTTATTCTTATTCTTTTGTAATATTCAATTCAAATCCAATATTGAAATGATTTCATTTTTTTAATCCCATTCCTTGGAAACCCTAAATCGCTAAAGGCAAAAAAAAGTGTTTAAAATTAAATCTGGTTTTGTCAAAGAAATGATAAATCCCATCACTTGGAAGGCATTTAAATGGACGTACAAAAAAGAACTGCGTGTAACATATTTGATTAGAAATCTGATTGTTTGCCTTATATAATGGTGCTAATTTTTTTATTTTTATTTTGAAACTTTAAACACAGCAAAAAAAGGAACAAAACAATATGCGGGCAGTTTGATAAGTCAGACACATGTTGAATTTGTCGAGTATTCACGTTTAATGCAACTGCAATAAATGTGGCAACATTTATTTTTTTTTATCGCAGAACTTCCAAAAAATCAGTTTGGTGATCTTTTTGTAAAAGATAAAATGTTATAAAGCCATTATTCTGGGTCTATGTAGACTTATTAATTGCTTACTGTCTTTTCCAGCCGTTTATATGCCACTGACATTTTGTTCACGCTACTTAACTCTTCAACTGAGTAGGTATTCAAAAAACGTGTAGTTTTTCTTACTGTCAAAATACACTGCGACTTGACCAAGGCAGCTTGTTGATACCAGGTAGCCTTACAGGCCCAGCTGACTACTGCTTTTAGCTTGTAGAACTGTCAAAATACACAACACAAACACACATACGCGAACAAACGGATGACAGTTTTTCTACCAACAAAATACATGAAGTGTTTGTTGTAGTTATGCGATTACCTGGTATCAATCTGCCTGGGACTTGACTGATGAGTTGATTAGCATCGACGAAATGTCGGCGGCATATACATATGTAGAAGGCTAAAAACATTAATAAGATCTATTTTTAGAGCTAAAATAATACATTCCAATTGGCTCTCAAAGCAAATAAATAATTCAGTTAATTTTTGAAAAATAATTACATATTTTTAAAAATAGTTCTTTGATGTTATTCTATTGATATTGAATATTTTAATTAAATAAATTTGCATTGGCTTTAATTAAATTATTTGTTTTTTTTTTTTTAATTTATCTTTCGTTCTGCTTAATCAAATTTGCGTTTGGTTTTAATCGATTTGTTAAACGAAAACTTTTAATTTTATTACCCTCCAAAAAACAAACGAAAAGAAAAAAAACCCACCACTAAGGCCAATCCATTTTATTATTAAAAAAAATGGTTGTAAACTTTAACTTTATGATTTCGCTATCTATAATAAAAACTTAAACGAACGAAATAAACAGAATACTTTAACAAATTAAAAAAGAAAAAAAATACATTGGCACAGATATTTATTGTTTATATCTGTGGATTTGAATTGCCGAAAACAAAAAAACGAACATACAAGGAATGCATACACTCACTACTAACAACAACAGCAACAACAACAACAAAAGACTCATTAAGTTGCAAAATTTTTGCATAAATAATAAATATGTATAAAAATTTTCAAACCTACCACGAATAAACAAAATTTTAGTTGATATAAAAGTTGCTAATTATTTGAATTTCAAAACTGATGGTATCAAGCCGGATTTAACAAATACTAAAAAACAAAAACGTGCTCTCCGGCAAATGGAAACTTAACCTCAATTTTCAGATGAAAACACATTGAAAAAAAGAACTGGGACCAAATCGTCGCATTCGATATCGAATGAACTATCGAACAAAAATAATGTAAAACAAAAGCAAAATAAACAACAAACACACAGCATAAGTGACGGAATTCGTTCGATATCGAATGCGACGATTTGGCCCCTGCTTTCAACCTTTGAGGTTTGATATTTAGGAAGCATATGAAAAAAATATGCTCGCAAAATTAGCTAGCGCTGCCACCAGGACTGTCATGTTGCCGATTTTTTGATCCTGATCCAGTGTAAATTTCCCCATAACTAAAAAGTGACGATGTTCATCTTCCGAGTTAGGTAGCCTCATCAGCTGAACTGTTAATCATCTGCCTACTTCCGGTTGTCAAGAGAATGCAGAGATGAAAGGGAGCCACAACGAGACAGCAGATCAATGTAAGCTCTGTTCATCTCTCTTCTATAGATGTAAAAGCGTCGTCTTTTTGACAGTTTGCAGAAGTTGTACAAAAACAAAATGCATGTTATTTTTCTTGAAGTTGTTCTTATTGTGTTGAAAAGGTTACCTTATTGTTTGTATCATGGTTTAAATTAATAAATTTTTAAATTAGTGAATACTTAAATGAAATTTAAGCGAAGAAAATTTAACGTTTAAGCGTCAGTCATTAAACCGTGCAAACCATCAGCTGGTAATAAACGGTTCAGTGATTTACTGTGATCAATTTTCAATTGCAATCAAGGCTCCTCAATACCAGGGGCCAAATTCTGGCACTCGTGATTGAACGATTTCGTTATAGAATGCTGTGTGTTTGTTGGTCTACATTGTTTTTATTATCGAGTATATTCGATCACGAATGCCAGAATTCAGCCCCAGGTCGCCTTACAAGTCCAGCTGGCTACATCTTTTAGTCTGAAGAACTGTCAAAATATACAACACAAATACACAAACGCTAACAAATGCCTGATAGAACTTAAAGATTTCTACCAACAAAATACTTGAACTGTTTGTTGGTACCTGTTATCGAGGTACCTTGGTTGCAATTAAATTACAGAAAAGTCTTTTTAAATTGAGAGTTTCAATTCTTAACTGATTTGCTTTGGACAATAGTATAATACACTTCAATTCGTTATTATAACAAGTAATAATGAAATACAGTTTTGAGCTATGAAACCATGTATTTTTTTATTTTCTTATGCCGTTTTAATGTAAAGTAGGTTTTATATTGAAAGCAAAGCACACGAATATTTTCGGGAGAATCATCTTAATATTTTTTTTTAGTATTTATATATTTATTAAACTTTTCGGCGAAATTACAGAACAGTTCTGTAAAACTAGAGTTGTTTGAAATATTATTGAATTTTTTTTTAAATGAATAACAGAATTTATGGGGCATATGAACAAATTTCTTTCAGTGTACTGGCATTGATAAATTTTACGGTAGACAAGAAAATAGTAAGATTGAAAACGGAATTCAATATCACTAATGGATTATAATGCACAAGAAACCCGGCGTAGGTCTTCGTACGCTCATCTTTTAAACCAATAAAACTAAATACCCACCACTTGAATTCGATGAAGTGAGATAAGTTCGAGAGATGAAATCTATTTAAATATATTAATAAATTTTTTTCAAGAGCGCACTAAATTAAAAAACAATAAAACTAATAATAAATATTACTCGAATACGCGAGTATGTTTTGCTTAATTTATAGGTATGTTTGTATGTATGAACGTCTCTCTGGTTAGTGGGGACATACCCATGTTCACAAACATATGTACGTGTGTGTGTGTGTGCGTGTGTGCATTATTTATGACCGCGCAAACATTCACATAAATCTACTGTTTATTATAGTTTATAAAATAAAACAAATTAATGCCACGAAAATAAGTTTAGAATCAACAGCAACAAGAACATTAAATAATATAAAGAACTTAAATAAAAAAAAAAATATGATAAAAATAAAACAAAAACATAATGAAACAAATTCCCCCCGTCGAGTTGTTGTTTTTGCAGTTGTTACTGCTGTTGTTTACAGCACTGCTATAGAAAACCGATTCAAACAAAAACAACTTCAGCTAAATAGAACTTGATTTTCTCATATAGACAGTGTTGCCAGTTTGAAAGATTTGTGACAAAAAGTACAAATGATTTCATTTGTAATTGCAAAATTTTTCACATCTGCTTGCCATTAAGGGCCATGATTCACTAACCCACACAATCGTAATCGGGGCTGGAAATCATTAAAAAGTCTGATTGATGAAATCTGCAAAAATTGCGTGAACAGCCCCCTTTATTAAATTGAGCTTAAGAGATCACTTTACTTTTAATAAATATATACCTACATGTTTTCTTTATTGTTAAATTTTTCGATATTTCGATACGCCTTTATGTTTTGTAATATTTTATAAATTTTCAAACTTTTATAAAATATAAAAAAAATTTGTGTGTGTGTGTGTGTGTGCCTTAATCGTTAAAGGAAAAAATACAAACTCTATATCGGTGTGTTTTTAATGGAGACATCAACTTTTGTTCAAGAAATTTTTGTCAATATTGTTCTGCACTTGCTTGAATGTCCGCAAAGAGCGATTAGTTTCAACTAATTTCCTTCCTATTATATTGAAAGCATTGCTAAAAATAAAGACTGAAATAATCTTATTTCTAAGATTGTAGATGTTCATTAGAATTTATTTAATAATATTACTTTATTAGGTATTTCTTATTCTTTACTTTTAAGCATATCGCGGAACTTTAGAAGCCTGGAGGAAATATATTCGTAGGAAGGAAGGAACTTTAGAGGCGTGTTAAGCTTGTAAACGTTTTCATTTCAATTCTTTACACACTCAAATTTACACATACAAATTCAAACGAGTTGAAATGTGTTTCCCAGTATCAGCAGCTCAGTGCCGATTACCTTTCATCTTTTATCCCTCGCCAGAAAACTGAAAAGTTGATCAATGTGCACACGGTGACAGCACAAACTAATTTTAAGAGAAATTTGCACTCTAGTGCCCAAAAAAATTTGCTAGAGTTAAGTAAAAAAAATTTTTTTCTGTAATTTAATTGTAGCTTAAACTTTACTATAGTAAGCATAGCAATGACATAGTTTCGGTCTATGCCTATAGGAAACTATTCGTCGCAAAAACGTAATATTATGTACAAACAAAATAAAATGCGTAACGTAATAGTTTTATATATGAATTTAACGAATCAGTGTTCAGGAAGTGAACCGCTACGTTGGGTCAAAAACAGTGACATGAGTATTAACGTAAAAAATCACTGCACATATTTACGAACGTTTTTTGTTTTCAGTGTATAGGTACCTAATAATTGAAAAAATCGTTTTATTAAGAGTTTGCTTGAAAATTAATCGAAAAAGTTTTTTCTATGACAAATCGGCAACACTGAATTCTTGTTCTTATTTTCTTATATCACTTTAATTTTAATGTTAAAACAAGATATATACCTACTTTTTTTTTAATAAAGAATACAACAAGAAAACATTCAAACAACATATGGAAACACACGAATATATTCAAACGTTTTTCAAGCATTAATAAACTAAACTCCCAGTTCAAGTGAATTGTATTGAACCAACGAACTAAAAATCAAATCAAATGCAAACAAAACACAACTAACTAACGATAGGTATATTCCTTTTTGTTGTTTTGCTCAGAGCTGTTACAAAGTGAGATGACTGAATGGAGATTATAAGTATGTGAGTAAGTATGCATATGAAGTGCACACATGCATACAAATTGTATACAACTGAAGTAGAATTGAGGCAAAAAAAAAAACGAAATAAAAACAATTGTGAAGAATTGATAAAGAGCCACTCATTAAATTGTTGTGTTTATAAATCCATACATACTACATACATGTGTACATACCTCTACATATCTACTTTGTAAGTGAATAGGTGTAAATGTGTGCATATATGTATGTATGTGCTATCCGTATACCCACATACCTACTTACTTTACATACATATGTGAGACTAATTGAGAATTTATGCTGTGAAAGTACCGACGGCAAACGAGTGTTATTTGGGGAAAATTAATTTTGTATGATTTTTAATTTGAATTTTCGGAACAAAATTTTGTTGGATTCTTGCTGCAAAAACACACAAATTTTCATTCGTGATTTTATATTGTATGTTTATACATACATATGTATATATATTTGTCCTTTCAAATTTAATCATATGTAGTAAACAAAATGAATGAAAAGAGTTACACATACCTAGTAATAAAATAAATAATTCATTAAGAATATAGAGCGTGAACGCTCTATATTCTTATTTCTCTCTCCGGCAAGTGATTTATTTTGATTCCATGCAAGGTACCTTGATACCAGGTAGCCGCGTAACTGCAACACCAACAAGCACTAAAAGTATTTTGTTGGTAGAAATCTTTAATATGAGTCACCCATTTGTTAGCGTTTGTGTGTTTGTGTTATGTATTTTGACAGTTCTTCAGATGTAGTCAGCTGGGCTTGTAAGGCTACCTGGTATCGAGGTACCTTGCTTCCATGATTTACAAGCTGATTCCTGATTTGATAGGTATTCAAAATATGAAATTTTACCTTTTTGACTTCATTACTTACAAATAGGTAAACGAAACAAAATTAATGTACGTTTTAGAAAGTCCAGCTGGATTCACCCATGATTTCGAAACAAAACTTTTGTTCCGTAGCAGATTGTTATACATATGTGCATATGTACCTAGTTAGACTTTTTTTAATTTGAGTGTGTGTGTGTGTGTGTGTGTGTGCGAGAGAGAGAGAGAGAGTGGGAGTAAAAGAGATTAAGCTTACTTTGGAACCATTTTAGCTTTCTTTTAAAACTTCCTGAGAGGGAGAGAGAGAGAGAACTAGAGAGAGAGAGAGAGAGTGAGGGGGAGAGAGAAAGGGAGAGTAATGGATATTAAGCTTACTTTAGAACGTTTTTAGCTTTAATTGGTTAAAATTTTGGTTTTGGTTCTGAACCAATTGAGTTGTGCAGCCAAACTCTTTAATTTTTCAAGCAATACTTATTATAGATACGATATGTATAATATAATATTTATATAGTTTATTAGAGGTGCTATACGAGCATATTTATGTGTAATAAAATATAAAGTATAGTTGTAAAATGTTTTATATTATTTATGACACCAAATGAAAGTAATTACACTTACCTGCTTTCCATAATGAAACCGACACAAGAAAGATAACTTTCAGAGCCCACATGTTCTATCGTGAGGAACTTTTGGTCTCGTCTGCATCCAAAGAACAACAGCAAGAGTTTTGCATCATCTCACAAAATCATACATATGTACAAATCAGTATCGGTCATTGTGTGTTGTGGGAAGCCCCTAAGGCGAAGGGGTTTACCTTACCATGATTTCAGTCAGAATTGTCAGGAGGAATAACAAACTGTTCTACACCTCCTTGGAACTGGCCGAGCACTGGCAAACCGACAGATTTCTTTTAGAATTTAAAATTTTGAGAAGGTTTCGTTTAGTTCCTTTAGTTGCAACGAAACCAAATTCATCTCTATCATCTCTATCATACAACCCGACTGAAGCTGTTTAATGTACAGAAATCGATGACAGCGGTCTTCATAGTGAAGGGAAATTTTTGAGTACGTATGAGACAGTTGGTATATTTTGTAAGTTGTTTTTGGTATTATTGTACAAATTTACCATCATCACGTTTTTTAAGTTGTTCCTTGCCGGCTAAACGTATCGCGGATCTAAGCACTTAATAAAATCACGGAACCCAGCATTTTCTAAAATACTGCCGTATGTCTGTAGCTGTCATTGCCATTAAAGCGCTTTCAAGTTTTTTTTTGTTGTTGCGTTCAGTGTCTGTTTATTTATTGCCGCTAGTTTTGTGGACTTTCGCACATGGTCGATATTTAGCATGTTTTTGTCTTTCGTTTCTTGGAAGAAAAAAAAAACATCCGAACTTCCGAATCACCTTGGCGTGATCGAAGGAACAGCTTCTGTCTCAAACTCACTGTCACCATTATCTGCAAGAGTTTCATAGTTGGTTTCTAAAAGCCGGGTAGTTAGAAATACATGCACCTGTGCAAATTTATGTAATTAAAAATTTGCCCATATAATTTTCTACTTCAAGCTTTTTACTTACGGGTTGGTCTTTGCAGATATTTATCTATTTGCCTGTTTTGTAATAATAAAATATGTAATAACAAAACTATGTAAAAATATTACTTTTCTTATAAATTTTGTTCTTACTTCAAATTGCACCCTCACAGATGTTTTGATAGCAGAAATCTAAGCCGCCTAACTATCAATCGCAGTTCAGATAACGTTGCCGAACAGAAACCGTCGCCGATTTTTATCGAATCGCTTTTCAATTTGGTAGTTTATTTTTAAACGACAGCATTGCTATCGAAAAAAAATTATCGATAGTTCACTAAAACCAAAACTATCGATACCATCACCAGTACTATCGACAGTTTGCCTGTTCTAGGTACGACGCCATATATTGTATCACTATATTTAATTTTTTTTTTTCAACGCAAACCTTCCGATTGAACCATCAAGATCACAAATTTTATTCAGTAACTTTTCGAAAATCTCTTGCATATTTATGAATCAGGTACACTGACATGGAAATGCCCATATTTGATAACACGTGACTTGATCTTTCAGCGAAAAAAATTAAAATGCCACCGGTTTCCACAGAAACTCTTAGAAAATAAAATAAAAATAAAAAATACACATTAAACTCGTGCATGATGTTGTTAATATTTTGTGAATTTAGAGTGCAACAAGAAAATAATAAAAAAAAAGTAATTATTATTATCATAAAAAATTGGCAGAAAAAAAAAATAATTTCTCACATTTTAAGCGATTTATTTTTTAACTGGAAAACCAAACACTACTTTGCAATTCTAATAAGTTGCGGTTTTATTTATTTTTCTTGCTTTTTTTTTACACATATTTTTAAAACAAGTTTTTACCGTGGCCAAAGAAAACACTTAAAAAGCTCTGCTTCATTCATACTACACGTTTTAATACTCACAAGGGAGACTGACTACATGTTTTTGTATTGCAGCACAACTGCTTACGATCTTCTTAACAAAACAAAAACATCGAATTTCGATTTCAAGTGGCCGTAAATTTGGTACAGGGGGCTCAAGAGTCATTTAAATTAAATCTTGTTTTGAGTTTTAACATTCAAAAACAAAGAAGAATAAAGAAAATTTGAATTAAAAAAAAACATAAGTTGAAAACGCTTTTTAGTTAAGCTGGGGGCCAGAGTTAATGGATCATTATTCTTCAAGGTCTATTTTGGGATTGTTCGAACGAGAACGAAGAAGCTCATAGATGAGAATAGCGCAGCTAAGCCTGTAGACCAGTGAAGGGCAGATAGAGAACCTTGTACTACAGAGAATAAATAGGTTAGGTTAGGCTGAGGCTGTGAGGGCGATGATGGCGCAGGTCTTCTGACACACACTTAAACCTGTGCAGGCTTGTTGATCGCTCCATGGATTTAACCATAATAGTTTTGACTCTTAAATCTTTAGGATTTTTTTTTTACCACTGGGGGACAACCCCTAGCTATGCAACACATTCCACCGGAACTAGGAAAATAGGGCTTTGAGGGAGTGGAGGGGGAGAAGGAGGAGGAGGAGAAAGAAAGAGGGCCTTACATAAAGTTGCTTAGATTCCGCCAGTCTATACCCCATGGATGGGATATGTCCGGTAAGTTGTCGCTTCTTAGATGGCAGGATGGTATTTGTGAGACATTGGCATATAAAATAGTGCTCCAATGTCTCACTATCCTCCCCTCGCTGCCTTACATTCATCTACTCCCGCTTTTCCTATGCGATTTAGATGTGCCAGTAGTTGTGAGTGACCCCCATTGTTCTACGCAATACGAGTTTGCTCAGTATTAGTGGCCGCTTCGGTTTTGCCTTGTCTGGATCACCCCATAGGATTCTTGTATTGAGTCTCACGGTTACATTATTCCAGAGAATTGAGCGAGCTCTGGCTCGGCCCAATTCTTTAGCTCAGATTTTACTGCCTTGAAAGTCCAAGCTTTTTTTCATTATTTTTTTTTTTTTTTTATAAAAATAGTAAAAGGTGTTGCAAGACGTAAAATGCTTTCTGTATAAAAAGTTTGTTTGAGCATTTCTGATTCTCATTTTGTTCATGAGAATTTTGGAATAAGTAGTTGGGCTTCAAACATTCTTTTTAGATTTTTCAAGTCTGAGTTGTTTAGCAGCAACGAAATGTCGGCGGCATATAGACAGAAAGCATTAAGGTCTATTTTTTTTAGACCTAAAGTAATACATTTTTTTTAATTTTATTTCTGTTCGATGTCCCATACACAAGACTAAGTCTTATATTGCAGCATGGAACTGAGAACACGTAAATACAATAAATCAGGTACAATAACAAAATTTTGATAGATTTGATTAAGTAATATAGACATGACAATTGTAGCTTATATGGCTTAAATCTATTGCCTTCTCACATTCAGTTATTCCTGCTTGTCCCGGCACACATGTGGTGCGCAGCATTATTGCAAATCCAATCGGTCCGTCTTTTAATCCACTCAGGCGAGATCGCTTCAATGCTGACTTGATCCATTCATGTAGCAGCGTACCTCCAGGGAATACTGGCTCGAAGAGTCGGTGTCCGGTGTCCACCCATCTATGGCTATAAAAATCTCCTGATGATGCGCTTCGTGAACGCAGTCAACTGTATCGCTATTGTATTGAAGTCTGCTGTGAGTTAAAGTAGAATTAGCCAAACACAAGTATGAGTGAGTTAGTGTAATCGTAGCATCGTGTAGTGTAATCATAGCTCCAGCTGACACGTTTTGCTAGTTAGATTGATTATAACCCAAAAAATAAAAAGTAAATATTTTTCGATTTCAGATTTAAGCCTGGTTCCCTTGGGCTTAAATCCATTTCATAAAATCTGCTGGTTTGGCTGCACTTATACATATGTAGACATTTGTACACACATAAATACTATAAGTATCTTTATCTTAATGGAAATTTCAAATGATATCATTCTGTTATGGTGTTTGGATTCATTTGAAAACTTTGACTTTTTATCATTTCAAAGAAAATTACAATAACGCCCGCAAAAAAAAAAACACACACACACAATTCAAACTCTATTCACTTAAAAAGAAACACAAGCAGAGTTGACTTGACTGACTGACTGACTGACTGATTGACTGACTGAAGGCTGCAATAACATGATTTTAAATAATCATTACTTTTGTACTAAACAAGTTGATTATAAAACAACAAAAACGCAAAATAAATTTTTAAGCACTTGACATGACACAATAATCGGGGGAATTAATGAGTGATTCATTGTTGAAAAATCTAATTAAAGACATAAGAATAATCACATGTACATATGAGCAAACAGATAGATCTGCTCTCGTATGTAGTATGTATGTAAAGGGTGTTTTTTTTCGATGTATAGAACTTTAAGTTGCAATAAAACAACGATGGCTTATTCGATTGACATGAATTTTATTTATGCGAAAGATAATCTTGTGGCATTACATTTTAAATATGATTTCTGGCAGATGACCGGCACGGCTGGCGCGCATGTGCTGGCCAATCTGGAAGTCCAATTTTCGATGACTTTTTTCAACATTTGTGGCCACGGCGAATGTTGTCTTCGAAATGGTCCAGCGTTTGTGGCTTATCTGCATAGACCAATGACTTTACATAGTCCCACAGAAAGTAGTTTAGCGGTGTTAAATCACAAGATCTTGGAGGCCAATTCACAGGTCCAAAACATGAAATTAGGCGGTCACCAAACGTGTCTTTCCATAAATCGATTGTGGCACGAGCTGTGTAACTTGTAGCGCCGTCTTGTTGAAACCACATCTCCTGGGCATCATGTTTATTCAATTCAGGACCGATTACCATTGACTGTAACGTTCCGGGACATCATCGTTTTTGAAGAACTACGGACCAATGATTCCAACAGCCCATAAAGCGCAGTCAGTTTTTCTGGATGTAACGGTGTTGCGACATACACTTGAGGATTAGCTTCACTCCAAATGCGGCAGTTTTGTTTGTTTGTCAACCAGAAGTGCGCCTCATCGCTAAACAAAATTCGCTTATGAAAATCGGGAACAACGGCAATCTTGTTTTGCACTAAAACTGCACTATTTGCAAGCGTTGTTCAGGCGTGAGACTATTCATGATGAATGGCCAAACCAAACGGAGAATAAATCACTTGACAGCTGTTAAATCGGTCGCCATCTTGAACAGTAATGCCAACTTAAAGTTCTATACATCGAAAAAAAACACCCTTTACATACACACGTAGCGTTGCCGTCATGCAGAAAGATCCTAAATTGCATTTTTTAACATCTTGGCTTTTTGTCATATTTTGATTAATTGAAGAATCTGATATTCAAATATTTAAAAAAAAAACAAGAGATAGAAAAATATCAGTTGGAGCCTTTTTACATGACACCAACGTTATGCATTAAAGCAAAAACACAAAGATACAACACACTCACAAACAAATAGAAACATTAACTGGGAAATTAAGTCACCATCACAATTGAAAAGAAAATGATGTAAATTATTAATACATGTAATTTTTTATATACATAAATACATACAGGCAGGCATGTGTATTTATGTATATTTGTATGCCCATGTATAAATTCATTTATTACTTTGCCACAGCCCATATTCCCGACAGTAATTGAAGATTGGCAGGCAAATTAAAAATATCTCAATATCTTTATGAATATTGCAGATTTTTGTTTTCCAGACCAAACTACTGCTTTACTTGCTGATCCAGCATGCACGATTTTGGCGCTTTATTACACAAAAACAACTGACTTCATCATTATTCGATTTTAAGGCAAACAAATATTTAAAAGTTCATTGTTGGTTGAGTGGCTTTTCTTTTCCGATTCATTTAAAAAGACGATCTAACCCCCGATTTTTGACTTGGGATTTAAATACAAAATTAGTAAATTTTCCTTAAAATTTAAGTTGGATTTAAAATAGCTTTCTGTTTTACAGTCTAAAACTATTTTTAGTAATTAATTGTAATAAAAGTACGGCAGCACAATGTAAGTGTCAAAAAATTATCGATAACTCAATAAAAAAACTGCTGTTTAAACAAATTTGGAAGCAAGTGAAATTTTGAAAAGTTTAGAAAACAATAAATTGTTTTGTAAAAATTATTAAAATGAGTAGCAAAAGTGATAAAAGTACTCCCAATTTCACTGCCACAGAAGTTGATTATCTGCTGGAAATAATGAAAAATCAAATTATGAAATAAAAAAAACCTGTGCATGTTTTCTTAATTTGCAGAACAAAACCAATCTGTCAAAATCATATGGCAGTACGAAAAACTTAAATCGATTTTAAATGGGCACGGCAGACCGTTTAAGTTTGATTTAAATAGCAACTGTTTGACTCAATTTTGTATTTAAATCAAATTGAAATTGAAATGGCATTTAAAATCCAAGTCAAAAATTGGGGGTAAGTAACCAAAACTTAAACGTAAACCACTAAAAGACGTCTGGCCACTCTGACGCGTAGGGTGGCAACTACAAAATATTTGCAATTTATTGCACATACATACATAACCAGCGGCAGGCGTGGATCCAGCTAAAGCTTTTGGGGGAGAAATTTTGTATGGCATAAAATTTAGTCGTACTATTGGTAAATCGCTTATTAGCGAAATATAGTACAACACTCCTCTAGCTTGCCTCTTTTGCTGAAATAAAACTGTCTGGTTTTCGAACTAAAAGTTTTAATTCTAAAAAAACAGTAAATGTTTGTGTATGCTTGAAAGTTTGATATCTTTAGCCAGTCATTGGTTTTGGTTCGATCAGTTTTGGTACAATCATACCAAAAAACGATCTCAAACATTCAACTCAAAAGATTATGTATGCTCGAAAATTTGATATGCGTAGCCAGTCTCTGGTACCCACCTACATATATTCCCTTTTATAAGGAATATAGCAACTAAAAATGTATAAGTTAACAGCTTTTTTACTGTTCAGATACTTTGTAAAATAATTTTGTTTTTAACAGCCACATAAAAAAACTGCCAAGTCTGTGTAACAAACTTGCCAACTTGTCAACACTTGAGAGAGAGGTGTGGTTTCATTTTGATTGGCCAGCAATGTTTGCTATAGACATCTACATACTAACACTAAAAACAGGCTCCTCCCATTAAAGCTTTAAAAACGTGGCCAACATAATCAATGAAGATGGCAAAATTAATTATATCTAATTCATTACAAATAGATACATACCCACAATAATAATAATAAAAAAAAAAAAATATTAATTAAACACAAAACCTTTAAATCGCTTTAATAATCATTATTAATCAGTAATAAATCGCTTCAAAAATTGTTTCTTATTTGTTTCCTACTACGAAACACAATTACAAACAATCTGAATACACACCTGCATATTTATATCTATACAGGTATCTGTTTACCTATCTACATCTACCAATAAGAACAACAACAACAACAGCAACAATAAAAAAAAAACTAAATAATTCTCAATTTTTTTTGCCACCATTAATCGTTTTTATTATGATCCACTATGAGTGCCAATACTAATACTTTCACACTTCAGGAATTGCCTGCGTTTTGTTTTTATTTTCTTGTTGTTTGGTCTCTTTATTTTTATTTCTCCACCTTGCAAACCAACAACCATTCAACCAATAACAAAAACAACAACAATGGCAGCATGGAAAGAAACGTATTAAACACCACCCTTCAACCTCATCATACTTGTTTATGATTGGCCCTTCTGTTACTCATATGGTTGTTGTTGGCTGTAGTTGTTGTTGTTTTTGTTGTTCGTGTTGCTGCTGCTGGTTCGGTATTATTATTGTTGCCGTAGTTGCTTTCATTATCATTATTATTATTGTTGTTGCAGTACACACCTACATATGTGTAGTTGTTGTTGCTGGTTTTATAATACAAAAAAGCATCAAACAGTTACAAACAACAACAACAACAACAACAACAACAACAAAAACCTAAAGAAGTAAGGAGCAAAATAAATGAGAATAAAGTGCAGTAATAAGATTTCTCCATTGTCCATATCAATTCACACAAGCATACACACACACACACACACACACACACGCACGAACACTTGTAAAATGATCGGGCATCAATGTTATTACCATTTAAATTACTTCATGTTTAATTACATGTACAGAGTGACCAGGTTAAAAAATTAAATGCAACTGAGTCATAATGGCAATACATACATATAAAAAAGGTTAAAAAAATTTTAAAAGATTAAAAAAAAAGGAAATCTTATTCTTGGAACTCCTCTAAATGAATAAATCATTTTTTTCACGTGTTCAAATTCCCTAATTCTCATCATGTTATTGCCAAAACCTGATTAGAAAAACTCTGTGCTCTCAGTTTTTAAGTTTGACTTTAGTAATTGTTGTTCAAATTAATAAAACTATTTTTTTAAAGCTTTAGGTCTTTTATTTTTCTTTATTAATTTTTTCGATATTTCGCTAACAATTTGTTAGCATCGTCAGGAACTTGGGAGCTCATCTTTCTAAAGCGACACTCATGCCTCACAGTCAACCTTGTTGTTGTATATTTTATGTCTAAATTTTTAATTACATATGTATATCAAATACACAACCATTATTACTATTTTATTTTATATGTATCATTGCATAAGTAAGAAGTTATTGATGACGATGAGCGTTCTGGTGTTGCAATCACACCAACCAGTAGGGGCATGTTGCAGCGGATGTTGGCATATCAATCGGCTTATGCCATGCAGTTTTCTCGAATGTTCTCGAATTGCTTAATTTTGAGCATAAACAATGTCGCATTAGTATCGTTCAGGTGTGATTTTTTGGCCAAAAGCAACGCCTTAATGCTGTCTCAACCACTTCATTCACCAGATTTGGCTACCTGCGACTTTTTCCCATTTCCAAAACTAAAGAGACTACTACTAATATTAATAATAGTTTGCTCAGATTAAGGTAATTTTTATATGCTTTATTTTTGGCGCTGTTTTCAATATTTCGTAACCCCATTGTGTAACTACGTCAGGATAAACTAAAACAATTTTTCTGACAAAGGCATACAAAGCCGTTACGAAATATTCAAAACAACGCCAAAAGTAAAGACTATAAAAGTGACCTCAAGCTGTTGTTTATACAGTATTGAAATATTGAAAGCATTGCTAAAAATAAAGACTGAAATAATCTTATTTCTAAGATTGTAGATGTTCCTTAGAATTTATTTAATAATAATACTTTATTAGGTATTTCTTATTCTTTACTTTTAAGCATATCGCGGAACTTTAGAAGCCTGGATAATGTTGAATTCAAAAATTCTAATTGACTTCTCCATACAAATGCTGCCTGCTTCTTTAATACTAATTCTAAACGTTTACATTTACGCGGTTGTAAAATTCTGTATCATAACAGATGTATACAAAAGTATCATAAAGAGTTGGACTCTGAACCAAAAGCAGAGTTGTAGTAAAGATGCAATGTTGTATTGAATGACATATCCGCTAAGTTTAAATAATATAAAATAAAATAATGTAAGAAATAGTACTTATTAGATAAATGTGGGCTGCTACAAGACTATAAAAGTGACCTCAAGCTGTTATTTATACAGTACCGAAATATTGAAAGCATCGCTAAAAGTAGAGACTATAAAACTGACCTCTCAAGCTCAACACACTAGTATTAATATTAATAAAAAAAAAAAAAAAAAGTTCCAAGATTTCATATAGAAAACAACTAAAGAGAACCATGAAAGGAAAGCGTTTTGCCACAATCAATGAGATAATAAAGTCAGTGTCGAAGAACGAGACAACTCAGAAAAGCTAAGAGGATGGGAAGAAGCGCTGGCATATACATACATATGCATTACATCTGAGGGAGATTACTTTGAAGGGGACAAAATGGATATGGATAAATAAATAAAAACTTTTGAAAAAAAAAAACATTCACCTTTTCCTTTGAACAAACCTCGTTTGTGTATGTGTACATGCATAAGTACGTACTTACCTGCGTACACTACCATGAATTTTTTGTTTTAGTCTTGCTCGGAAATGCAACAACTATTATCATAAGGCTCAGCAAGAGGATAATAGTATTCGTATTTCTTTTTTTTTTTCTTCCAAAAAGATTTCATGTTCAAGCAATTATATTGTGTCGCTGTTGTTGTTGTGTTTTTTTTTTTCTTAATGCATTTAACCATATTGTTTGCAGTTCATACCTCTCAATGTTTGTACAAACGTGTGTACGTGTAAATAGTATAACAACAATTCATAAACATTATTTACTCACTTGAATATTTACTTGTTACTCACAAGCCATCGCTCATACGTGTGTGTGTGTGTGTGTGTAAATGCATTCATGTCTGTTGTGTTGCAACACATTATTATACACTCACTCATCTCAAAACGTTCAGCACATCCATCCATCTCATCGTCAACCCCATCGACTGCCACCAGCTCAGCTCCAACGTCAGCGTCGTCATTATCGTCATAATTATCATTAGCGCCATCATTGGCTGTAGGTGAGAGGGTGAGTGCGTGTGTGTGTGCTTTTCAATACTGGATGAGAATGTATGTTATTAATGTAATTATTGTTTTTGTTTTCTTTAATTATCATTTGTTTATTTTCTTGCACATTATTATGAAACGTCATAATTGTTGTTGTTTATACACTATCTTTCTTGTCAATTATTACCAGGTAAGAAAAAATATGTATGTATTGAAAGCAAAAATGTCTGGCTAAAAAACAAACTCAATCTTTGAAATACATAATACAAACATAATTTCATACATATGTATGTACGTACATACATACATATGTACATACATATGTATGTATGTACAAATACGGTACATACATATGTATGTATGTAGGTAAGCAAGTACTTTGCAAGAAAACTTTTAAAAAGATGTTGCTTGGCTTTCAGAATGTCGGTTGTGGCTCGTGCAGTGTGTGCCGTTGCTCCGTCCTGTAGGAATCACATGTTCTCCAGCCCTAATTCGTTCAATTGCGGCAGAAAACCCTCGTTGACCAGCGGCATTCTCGAAAAAATTGTCCCAAGACTCCTCCAGCGTGAACAGCACACCATGCAGTCACTTTGAGCGGGTGCAATGGCTTCTCGTGCATCATTCGGGGATTTTCGGTGCCGAAAAAGCGATAGTTTTGCTTGTGCATGTACCCGCTGAGATGGAACTGAGCTCATTTTTGATTTTGGTCGAAAAATCGTGCACTTCGTCATAGACACGATTATTCCGCATTCTTGGGGAGTGTATCGCTTCATGGCCTGTTCACTTGTGTGCCACAGCTGTCTAGTTCACAAATGTAAAAATAGATATGACACTGGCCGTCTTTTGCAAAAATAAGAGCAACTTCCCACAGGGTGAGGATGATTTCTTTTGGCCCAGCTTGTAGAAGTATTAATTTCAACTTTATAGTCGAACTATATTGTCAGGCTTGAGTTCGATTTTATTTCCTCAAAATTGGGAAACATTTTTTTTTATGATAAAACTGGAGTGATCAACATTTTTAAAGAAGACTATAAAGGTAATGTTGAGCACTTACTGGCTGGGCTGTTGATCACTCCAGGTCTATCACAAAAATATATTTCTCAATTTTGGAGAAGCAAAACTCGAGCTAAAAAGCTGTATTAATTCAGTTCCAAAAATGAACCTTCTTAAAAAATATTTGCTGTCTTTTTCAGCTGTCTATATGCCGACGACATTTCGTTGGTGCTAATCAACTCATCAGTAGACTTGAAAAATTCTTAAAAGTTTGTTCTAAATGTCCTCGGCATATAAACAGCTGAAAAAGACAGTAAACTTTTTGAAAAGGTTCATTTTTGAACCTGAATTAATACATTTCGATGGGCTCTTAAAGCAAATAAATAATTAATTATTCAAGCTATTGATCTTTGGTTTTTTTATAAAAATAATATTAAAGAATTATTTATTTATTTTCAATATTTCGCCAACAATTTGTTGGCATCTTCAGGAAAATAATTATAAAATTAAAATTTTTTTGAATTTTATAATTATTTTCCTGAAGATGTCAACAAATTGTTGGCGAAATATTGAAAATAAATAAATAATTCTTTAATATTATTTTTATAAAAAAAAACCAAAGATCAATAGCTTGAATAATTAATACATATAACAATATAAAGATCAAATAATATAAAGATAAATAAATAATTAAGTTCATATTTGATTATTAACAACTGTAAAAAATACGTTTTTATTTGTAGATTTTTTTTTTTTATAGATTTGACGACATTTTGCTTTTTGATTTGCAATAAAATTTTTAGTGCACAATTTACGATTTTAAAAATATTGACATTTTACAAACAACTGTAATACGACTCAGCATCACCATATAAAATTTAACATATTGTATAAATGCCACGGTCACATTAAAAAATTTAGTACATACTTTCAACATATCGTACAAGGTATCTTTATGCCAGGTAGAGCAGCTGATTACTGCTTGCAGCCTCTACAGCTGTCAAAGATTTTTTTTACAAACTGCCCAAAAATACAACACAAAAAGAAATACAAAAGAAAAAAAAAAGATTTTTTTCTTTAAAATTTTTTTTAGTATTTTGCGTTTCTGAAATTCACCAGAAATAGAAAAACCCAAATACCTACTTGCCAATTTTTTTTTTCTTATTCATAAAACAGTTTAGGTATAATAGAATTAAAATGAATCCTCATTCATCAAAATCGATGAGTAAATAATTGTGAAGCAAAAGTATCTGTATCTATGACGCAAACGATTTGAATATTTTAAAAAATTTTATAAACATAATGAAATATGCAGATAAAATGGCGAAGGTTAGGAAGCCCACGGAAGGGTTTCGTCCTGTGAAGAAAAATAATAGGTGTTATTAGTGGATGTATGCAAAATGTGGCCAATAATTCCGTCATAAGGTTAAAAGCGGTAGAGTGAGAGATCAAAAAATTTTAAAACATCGATCGGTGAAAGAAGGAAAATATGTTGAAAATAGCGCTTAAAAAATTAACAAACAAATAAACTTTTAATGTACATACATATTTATATCGATAGTTTTATACATATACATACATACATATGTAGGTACCTATCTCAAAAATAATGTTTACGCAAAAAAAATTTGACATTTGATTAAAAACGTCTAATTAAAAAAGTGCTTGAAGAATGTTCGTTATAACAATCATATGACTTTTACACATGCACACACACACACACACACATGTGCACGCACTCATTCATACACCTCATTCGTTTGAAGTTGTCTCTGAAAGAGCCATCCGTCTTTATTTACTGCCTCTCCACTGTATTATGCTGAGTGTAACGAAGTAGTTGCTGTTGTTGCAGTAGTTGATTCATTTTTTTTTTTTTTGTTGGTAGTAGTTTTACTGATGGAGTATGTGGGCATGTCGCGTGTATTAAAGTTGCCGTTGTGCGAACGACAAACTGAACAACAAGCCAAATAACAAAAATTAAAGCAAAGAGCAAAAAACAAAAAAAAAAAAACCAAAAAATAGCAGCAAAAAGGTTTGAAGTTAAAATAACGTGGCCAATAACTCATACGACAATAACATGCCCGTTGATTCCACGAACAGCCATCACAATTTACACACGACGAATGCGATTACGTTGTTTTTTCTGTTTTTTTTTTGTAGGTATGTTGCACCTTCCAGCCAACGAACGGAACGTCTAAAAGTACGAACGAACGAACGACCAAATTGCCAGCCAGTCGGCCCAACAAACCAACAAATGTTTCACTAAACACTCCAAAAAAAAAAAAAAAAACAACCTACACAAAAAGTTCCCAAAGCACAGTGATGCATAACAGTATTTAGATGAAGCAAAAAAAAAAAAAAAAACCAAAAAATCATTTAATTACATAAAGGTACATAATGTTTTTTTTTATAACAAATATTAACGTGTTTATAGTGTCTTGTGCGCAGTGAGTAGATTCGATTAAAAAACAAAAGTTGCCAGATTTTTTTTTACACAATTCAAACTTATTTTTAAGGAACTAAATAAACATTTTTAAGATGTGTTGGAAAATTTTAGCTTTGACATGGTACTGAACTTCAACCGAGAGCGTATTTTTTACAACCAGAAACTATTATTATTGCATTAAGTTAATCAGGCTCAAGTTCTTTCTTTTTACATTATTTTCTGATTGATATTAATTAAATAAGACAAAGAAGACATCAATGACATTTAGCAGGGTGGACAACTATTAGTTGTTTCGAAGCCGCTACACTTTCTTGCCAGGCGCTCATGTCTCTAAAGCAACAATCATGCCACTCAGCTTTAGAAACATGAGCCCCTGAGTTCAAGGACGGGTGCTGATGAGAGAGAGTGGCGGCTTCGATACAACTAATAGTTGTCCAACCTGCTAATTTTGCCTTAAACATTTATAAAAATGAATAATTCAAATAATTTTTTTTTTAAGAAAAACATTTTTTTATTGGGCTTTTAGTGCGATTTTACTTCCCCAGAATTGAGAAAGAATTCATTAATTTCTATTATTCGAACTTTTTGTTCTATAATTATTTCTGTATTAAGTTTATCAGGCTCAAGTTCTTTCTATATTATGGTGTGTTTGATATATTTAACATTTAGACAGAAAATATACAACAACAGTGGCATGAGTGTCGCTTTAGAAACATGAGCCCCTGAGTTCAAAGACGGGTGCTGACGAGAAAGTGTGGCGGCTTCGAAACAACTAGTTGTCCACCCTGCTAAATGTCTTTGATGTTTTCTTTGTCTAATTTAATTAATATCAATCACAAGGATAATATAGAAAGAACTGGAGCCTGACAAACTTAATACAGAAATAATTGAGAAAGAATATTATGGGCTAAAATTGTAGTGATAAATAGATGATAAGCAAAAGTTTCTAAAGACTTTTTTCCATTCGCCACAGTGTCGTTTTTGTTGCCACCCATAATCGCCAAAATAATGATGAGCCATCAATGTTAGCTGGCAAACGTGCATGTAATCTTTACAAAAAAAGAAATGCGGTCGGGGGACCCCCGTTAGGATCGAAGTTCCTTACGTTTTTTTTTTCATCATTGAATGTAATACAAGGTGAAATCTGTATGTTTTATTTTGTGTTGTTTTTGAAATTTTTAAATTTTATGATTCTTTAAATTTTTGGAACGTTTTCCAACTAATTAATATTTATTGGTAGGTGTCTCCGCTGCTGTCAGCTCATCATACACAATTGCTTGTCGACAGTACATCAATACATATAAACAGCTCACACGCTTTCGTGACGATTTCTACTAATTTCCACTACCAGCAAGCCGCGTTAAGGAACTTCGTTCCAAAAAAAAAAAAAAAAAAAAAATCTAATACAAAAAGTTATAAATGGTTGATTTTTTTTTCGTTTCACGTAAACATATTTTGGCAACGAAATATGTATATTATTTTGGTACTAAAAATATATCTTATTAATACTTATTCCATAATTCTCACGAACAAAATGTGAATCAGAAATGATCAAGCACACCTTTATTAATAGTATTAATGGTTTGCTTGAGTATTAAATTAATACAGAAAACATTTTTTTTATTCTTGCAACTCTTTTACTTTTCCTCACAACTTCTATAGAACGCGTTACAATTGTTTACTAAGATTTGTATTCTTGAAAGTGTAAAAAAATTAAGTTTTTGAATATACAATAATGCACTTAATTATTTATTTGAAATGTATTTTGATTTGCTCTTTTAGCAAATAAATATATGAGTTCATTTTTTGAAACGAATTAGTAAAATATCTATCTATCGGATAAAATAATTTGCATAACTAAGAGACAGACTTATTAAATAAATTTAATGCATTTGTATATTTTTAATACCCACTTCAAGTCTCAGCAGATCTGGCAACTCTTCTCTGAGCAACTCACTTTTTTTAATTTCTCATTTTATGTGATTTTTTCATTACTCAATTTTCCCGCCTTTTTTTTCTTAATCCCTTGCAGCCCAGCTGATACTTTGAACTTTGCAATTTAACATTTTAATTAAATGTCATCCAATAAAATAAAAACGATATGACTGTGTAACAGCCAGAAAGTCGAAAGAAAATTATTCAGCTACTTTAACTCATTCAACATGCATACTCACATACATACATATTGTACTGCAAGTTTAGCTTCTTCTCCATATAATTTGAAAGCTAATACACTTTTCAAAATCTTGTGCAGTCAACCATTTTCCTCATTTCCCATACCAAAGAAGTCTTCTGCTCTTAACTGATTACTTGGGAAAAGTTGTAACTTGTTGTGTCTCTTAATCTTCAATAATTAACACTGAAAGTTAAAAGCCGCTGGTTTGCGAACAGGCTGTCTGTCTGTCTGTCTGCCTCTCTGTCCGACTTTGTGTCTTTCCTCTGATTTTGTTCTTTTTTCGATTTTCTTATCATGAAGTTTGTAAAAGTGAAACAAAATAATTCGTCAACAACAAATACCGAGATTGTTAAAAATCCCTAAATTGATTACAATCACTAGTTTTTGTTGCCAACATGTATTTTAACCCATAGATTGGTTGGTTGGTTGGCAAGGCGAAAAGAGTGTGCTGCACTCGCACACATGTTTATGTCGCACAACATTCGTCATGTAAATGTTCGTAGACCTGCTTACTGCACATAAACCCTGTTGCATTGGCAGTATGTCAGAACGTGCAACATGAAATTTCATTACGAACGTGCTGGGCTGTTTGTGAAGGTGCAACAATGACAACAACAACAACAACAAATTTTTGAACAGTGGTTTCCGTTGACTGAAAAATGCAAATTCACTCATGTGTCATTTAAATGTGAAATTAGTTAATTTTTATTTAAATTTTGGGATGTACGTATTTAAATGTAAATGGGTGGTCGCATTTAATTACATCAAAAAAAGTATGGTAGCATCTTTACATTTCCAAATTTTATATCAATCTTTTCATACAACAGCCGCTTTTTATAGGAGGAAAAAAATTATTTTTAATGCAAATAATTCATTTATTACCGGCAATGAAAAACTTTTTTAAATAAAGCCGTTTAATGATAGTATTATTAATATTTCATATTATGCTATTGTTTTTCACAATAACGAGTTATCCATTTCGTGGTTTCAAAAGTATAGGACTGGAATTCGACATCTGTCAAACTATGTATGTATGTAAGTGGTTAAACCAATTTGTTTCTGCTCAGTTGAAAGTCTGACATTGACGAAAATGGATCGCTTAACTATCACACATCACTTAACCGTCACTTTTAAAGCGAGGCAAAGATGATTGATGTATAATTGGAGAGTTTTCCATTGCCCAGAACCGATTCACGTATCCATTCAAATGAACAAGTGCCAGGCAGTGGCGTTATGATTTTTTCATAAAAATCGTGGTGTCGATCGAATTGAGGTTTCTGGCTTGTTTTGAACACTTTCATGAGCAGCAGTTAAGTTGTTGTCCGTCTCTCTGTCTTCGAAACCATTCACTACACAATAAATAGCACGTTGTTTCTCACAAAAATTTCACATGTCTCATTGTCACAGTAATCGATTACTACGTTTATACGTACTGCTTATTCGCGAATAAAGTTATTGTGAATAGAAAAATTTGGCGTATAAACAGTAAATAAAATTTTTATTTGTGAATAGCTAAGTTTTTTTTTTTTTTTTTATTATTAAAAGTCAGAAAACAATATCTAATTTCAAAACAAGTTTGAAGAAATATTTATATCATGATTTGGAAATGCTTCTTGCATAAAATTATAAAATTGTTTTTATGTTTCAACTACAACCAACTAATTTATAACATAATTTAAGTATGCTTGTATTATAACACAAGTTTAAATTACTATTAATTTTTTCATTGTAAAATGCCGACTCGCCTCAATAATGTCATATGACGCTGAGGCAATTGAACTGACCAATTAAAACTTGTAAATAAAGATTATATATAAAAAAAAAGTACTGATTAAAAAGCTATTCGCAAATAAAACACAAAAAGTTGCCACTTCTTTTATCGGTTTTAAAGTTTTCTTCGATGTGACACACGTACAATCGTATGCCAGAAAGGAAATAATTTACTAAAAATTGCACAAAAGCAAGACTGCGCCTCCTTCTTTCACTAGCGATTACAAAAGTTGCATGCCTTTTGTTGAACCGTTCTTGCAATATTTCGTGGCTTTTCTGCATTAATTGAATTGTAAGAAACATCATATTTTTTGTTTGTTTCTCCATTACGTCTTTTTCTGAACATATGTTGTGCTCAACAGTGTTACCAATTAGTTACATTTTTACCATCTGGCTCCACTAAAAAATACAAATTTTCTGCATTCGCATTGACGCATAAACCGTAAAGGCCGTGTCAGATAAAACTTTTGCTTCGCGTTACGTTACATACACGCTTTGACATTTAAGATAAATGTACATGTTTATATGACACTTGCCACATAAATTTTATTTGACACAAAGCAAAGCAAAAAGTTGGGCATCTTTCATCTTTTTGCGCGCTTTGACAATTAGCTGCTTTCATTTTCTTTTATTTTTTCTTGGCGTCAACAGAAATAAAAAAAAAACTCCAAATAAATAAATAAATTTTAAAAATTTAATGAATAAATTCATTTGAAAAATATAATAAACAAAACTGCAAATAAGTACATATATAAAAGTACATACATATGTATATAAAATATACAACTTCAATATTTTATTGATAAACAAACAATGCGCGGGTCTAGTCAAAGTTTTTATTGTGACATACACTTTTTGTTTTACGCTTTTCTTTCAAAGTTATAAACATCACGCAAAGCAACAAAGTTTTATCTGACACGGCCTTTAGTTATTTATTTGCGAATAGTTTTTATTTGTGAATAGGCTACGCAAAAACGTAGTAGTAGATGATTGATTTTGATGAAATATTTTAACGATTAAAACACGTTGGCTTATCGAATATTATTCCATAAAAAATTTAAAAACGTCTCTACTTGACGACTGTTAAGTATGAACTGTCAAGGCTAATGTTTGCCAAAATGGCGGCAAAATAAATTAGCATACCTTTCTACCGGACACTCTGTATATCCGAAGTATGTACTTCAAAATGTGGTACATACATATAGAAAGAAGTATGTACTTCTATTTTCATTTTGGTGCGAATTGTTAATAATTAAATTCATTTTTGTATATAAAAAATCTTTTTTTACCAAGAAGATTCAAGAAGACTCCAAAAACATTTTCAACCTGTGTTTGAAACACAAGCTTAAATGTGCTGAAATGCTGTGACATTGTTACCACTGTGCGCCGCCGCCTGTCCGTCCGTTCGTATGGGTAGAATGAGTTCTCATGCAAAAGAAATTGAATTGAATCGAAAAGCTCTTTAATATTAAAGGCGCCGACAACATTCTCGTTTGTTCGTACTTGTTGTTGGCTCTTCATTTAGTTAAGTGTTTGTGTTTGTGAAAAGCTGTTGTTGTTGTTGTTGTTGCTATTTTTTGTATTGTATGTGTTTGCATTGGCTGGTTGGCTGGCTGGCTGCTGCAGTTTATGTGAACCCAGCAAGCACAAAGGTGTGATTTCCTACTAAGATTTCTTTAATTTTGCCCGCTTTTGAACAGTTTTATGTGCTTGCTATGTAAATTAAGATTTTCGCAAGTTGTAGTTCGTATAAAAAAGTGAAATGTTTTGAGGTTAATTGGTTTTGTGGCTAAACAAAATACTAGTGACTCACTTGGAGTTTCTTGATCCGCATAATGCAATTGTAAATTTTAGAACATGATATTTTAAGAAAAATTTTGAAATAACTATTGTAAGATTGTTAGTTTTCTATAACAATTTATTATAATAATACTTAATAATCAGAATACAACTTATTCGAATGATGATTGCTCAGAGACTAACAAAAATATAATATGTATATATGTATGTAATTCTATGATTGCTTTACATATTTCTATAACAATAACCATTATGGAATAAACTAATTTATACAGCTTCAGATCGTTTTTAATGTAAAAATTTATTAAGAATATTATTCAATATTTGTAATTACAAATATTATCCTGAAGATGCTAACAAACTGTTAGCGAAATATTGCATAATATTAATAAATTTTTATATTAAAAACGATCTGAAGCTGTATAAATTATTGAACAAAAAATGTGTTTGTAGCAACCATAAATAAATTGTTTGCCACAACTTTACACATTGTTATAGAGAACATTATGTTGTTATCGCAAACAGACTTTAAAATGTTTTTTCTCTGCTCTAGGGATGTCTTTATTAATTTTGTTCTATTTTATTAGAACAAATTAATTGTTTAATTTTTGCTTACTGGGACAATTTGACGGCGTGATGATGATGATGACGATGATGATGGCTGGTGTTGCCATTAAAGCATGAAAAGTATTTCCAGCAATGCAATGCTGTTGTTTGCGTTTTTTTTTTGACTTGGATGATGTTGTTTTTACTTTTCTGCACATAAAAGAAAAAAAAAAAAGAATAGCTTTGTATCAATTTCAAATATGAATTTGTGAATGCTGCTATTTATTAAGTTTATAATGCAAGACTGCAAAAAAAAAACGCCTGCGTTGCCAGACAGAGAGACTGCAAGATTTACAGCGTCTGATAAAATGATTTAGCAGTGACTTCTTCAAATTTTTAGCACTAAAGTACGTACGAACATGCCATTTATTGTTTTTTATTTCGGCTCAATGATAAAAGTAAGAATTTTCTTAGGAACAAATTCTTGGGGGGGAATGTACATATTTCAATTCAAAAAGATTTAGCATTTCATATTACGTTTTTTGAGTTTAAGTTCATTTTATATTACTAATGTGATTGACATTTTTTTTTTGGAAAAGCCAAAGAAAATAAAAACCATGAATTTGATTTGACGTTAATTAAAAAAGACCAAGAAAACATCAAAGTCTTTCAGCTGGGCTTCGAAGCCGCAACACTTCTTGTCAGCAGTCGTCCTTGAACTAAGAGGATCATGTTTTTAAAACAACATGTGTCTCGAGTGCAAGGACGGCTTGTACTTGCATTTGTTTACATTTAAGAGCTGCTTCCAGTAGACCATTTACGCCGCCCGTACAAATACCAATAGGATGTTACAGCTCCACCCGATGACACCATGATTTTCATGAAAAAATCATAAAGAATGGCGAGGCACTTGTTCATTTGAATGGATACGTGAATAAACAGAACAGCCGATTCTGGGCAATGGAAAACTCTCAAATTAATCATCAGTCATCTTTGCCTCCATTAAAAGTGACAGTGTGGTGTGCAATTTGAATCTTACTTCTTTGAAACTGAAAACGGCGCAACGGTAACTGTCAAGGAGGAGCGATATCGCGGTATGATTGAAAACTTTTGAACGCCACAACTGCTTGCTTCGGGCTTGATTAACAAGTGTTATCAACAAGACGGTGCCGCGTCGCATACAACCAGGAATACCAAGGAATTGCTGCGAGACTTCCCTGCACAACAAGTTATTGCAAGAAATGGTGATGTTGATTGGCCTCCACGGTCGTCCGATATGACTGCTGCGGTCTGATTTTTGTGAGGATATTTGAAGAGCAAGGTTTATGCCAACACAACAGAAACAATGGAAAAACTCAAACAAAATATGCGTGATGAAATTAATGAAATGTGTGTGGGTGGGGAAGTAATGAAAAACATGTTCAAAATTGCTCGCATTTACGAGGTTAGCGGAGACGGACATTCAACTGATATTGTATTCCTTAAATAATTGCCGACATTAAATAAATCATTTATCAATACAAGATCCATTCTCTTTCATTTAATCAAAAATTAAACAATGTAGGTAGTATAGCTTCCCGGCTGACACCCTGTACATCTACATACATACATATGTACATATTTAATACCTCCCCAACTTTTCCTCTAAAATACAAAAACCTTTCTTTGTAGAAAACAGAAAGAAAAGAGAAACATTCATTAACAATCATTTTCATGTCACTTCCGCAAAAGACCACATCACACACTCACACATACACTTTTCTTTTTCGGGCCAAAAATAATGAGAATTATTTTAACGTTTGTGCCCTTGAATTTGTTTCATTGCCATATTAAAGGCAACACGAAAAAAAAACGAAGAATTAAAGCTAAAAACCACAAAAATATAATACGTTTCAACTTGATTTAAAGGATAAACTTGTTCTCTCACATGTTTTGGGGGGGGCGCAAAAAGCAACAACAAAACAAATCATTGTTGTTATGACGCAGTTTCTTTTCAAAAATAGAGATATAAAAACGAATATTCTAGACGAAAACGAATCAGGAAAAATAAATTAAGACAAAAAAGGGGGAGTAGTCGAGTGCGAACATATCATTTTCCAATTTAAACAAAATACATTTATTTTAAGATGCCGTTGTTTTTTTTTTTTGTTCTCTGCTCTAAAAAGAATTCCTAACATGAGAAACAAGTAAAAATTGTGTGTGTGTGTGTGTGTGAATGTGTGTGTAAATACAAGGAAGAAATCTAAGTTTTGCTTCTCAATGGGGATGTTGTTGCAGTAAAATTTACTCAGTGAATGCAGAAGAGATGGTGAGAAGAACCAGCGTTGCCACTTATAGTTTTTCTGTCTCATAAAATTTACATCCAATTCATATCATAATATTTATGACATCTAATTTTGAAGGTAATTTTTTTTACACAAAAAGAAAAATCTGGTTCTAAATTTAAGTGTTTCTGCTTGATTTTAGTACGAAATGTACTTGAAAATTTAAGAACGCATAACACACAAGCGTACTTAAAACATACCAAACAGGGATTATGAAAGAGAATTAAGCCTGTTATGGCTTAAAATGAGTACAAAAATCTTAAATGTATCTGTATCTAGAACTTGTGTGCGCTTGTATAAGTACTGAATTTTGCTTAATTGCTATGTTAACTGAATTGGTAGAGTGGCTGGACTGGCAGCAGTTAGGTTCCAGGCTCAAATCGGCAAAGACACAAATTAATTTATAAATTATTATTAAATTAAGGAATATTTCAGGTACGAATTTGGTATTAAATAGTCATCATAAACATCGAATCAAGTGCATAATCAATCATTACATTCAAAACAAAGTACTTCCGTACTTAAATCAATCCAAAACGGTGTCAAAAGTATGACATACTTTTTTTTTTACCAATGTTCTTAAATCCAGAAGACCGATCTTGTTTTTAAGCACGGATTTGTGCTATATTCAATCCAAAACCTGGGTTGGATATGGTTAAAATTAAGTATTTAGTGCTTGAAAAATCCGTATTTAAAACAAGCACAACGTACTTGGAAGAAAAAAATCCGTGCTTGCCGTACTTCTGACACTGCTTGGGGTTGATTTAAGTACAGATAGATTGGATTGTTTTTTCAGTGTGTGTGTGTGTGTGAAGGTAAATACGAATTTAAGTCCTAATACTCAAACCACAACTTTTAGCGAAGAAAAATTTTGAAGTTATAAGAGCACTGTTAACAAGTTAACTACTTTTTTTAGCAGATGACATTTGTGGAGAAGGCGAATGGGTTTTAAACCTCTAAGAAGTACTGACCAAATAGAAGTGGAAGATCTGAAACAATCTTTAAAGTCCCATAAAATTACTTGTAAAAATACTCTACATAAGAAATAAAGGATGCCCCCATTTTTTACATTATACAGTTTTTGATATATGTTGTTGTATAAGTCTGGCAACTGTGCAAATTTCAAGTCTCTGTCTCCTACGGTTCAAAAGTTACAGCTAATTTCATTTTCTTGTATGGGAGCACCCTTTAGTTTTTAACTCTTTGTTGTTTTTTAGTATTTGTTGTTTTAGCAGACGGGTAACTACATGTTCTATGCAAGTTGCAGCTTTCTAGCTCTGACTGTTTGGGAGAATGGGGCCTGCGACGGACTTGCGGACGGATAGCGATGTCGTAGTGAAAGGGTTTCGTTTTCACTCTGTGAGTACGGAACGCTAAAAAAATCTAAAAAATTATTTCACTCAGCACTTTTACTTAACAGAGTGCTAAATTACGAAAATGCGCTAAATTACAAAAATATGCATCGTTGGTGTCCAGCCAACAATGGCAACGCTGATGAGAATTTTCGCAAAAAGAGTTTGTTTAAGCGAGAGTATAAGACTTAAATGTGGGTGGATGGAAAAATATGGATGGATTTATGAATGAATGAATGTTTGATAAATGAAAATGTTTTTTTTTTTTTGTTAAGTAGCAGGGATGAAAAATTGAGCCTTCGCCGCAAGGTACGTTTTCAGATTCAGGATTTGTAAGATAGCTTGTGTTGTTTTTTTAATTAATTTCTTATAACTTTTACAATATTTTTGAAATATCTGCAAGTGCCCCTTTTATATTCACATTTACATACTTTTAACATTCCAAAATGAATTTAACATTTGCCAATTGAAATTTATTATCACTTTACTGATAATTTAATTACATTGAACTACATAGGTATGCTGTAATATATTTGTTTATATAATTCTCAACTGGCTCACACTAAGAGAATATTCATTCAGACGGGCAACGAAAGGGCTTTATTAAACCATCATCTGCCCTATACAAATGAGAAATTTCATTTCCACAATGAAAAAATCATTCATGGAGCAAACATTTTCATTTTATTGTTTTAATTTTAATCAGCAAAATGTTTACTTTGATATAGGAAACTTTATATTTCGCCAATTGTGCACCATATGATCCTCAATTATACAAGAATGAATTATCTAATGCATATAAATCAGTAAACACATTTTATAAAATGGATTTTAATTGAAAGTTTTACTTTTCTTGTCCACCTAGCAATAAAATTTGACGTTTCTTTTGTAATAAACAAAGTGTTTCACCATGGATATAACTTGAGTCTGTTGAGAATCATATAAATAAATGAAAGCTACGCGCACAATTGTGTGAGGAACTACGTGTTTTGCTCAATTCACACAGCTTTTGTGTTTATTTCGCTGTTTTCTGTGAGAAATTTCTTGATGCCAGTCACATACAGAAACGGGGCATGGAATGATTATGCCCATATGTTATATGCATTTTTGAAGGTGTCACATTTTCCAACCCTGAAAATTTTTAAAGCACAAGAAATTTGAAATCACATCCCATACTTGTAAAATAATGTGCTTTTACTCAAAACCATGAATAGAATTTTGTACATGAACAATTTATCTAGTTTCTAATGAATGAATGTCCTCTTTTAATCTACATTTCGTTTTCTTCCCCCCTCCCTGTGCACATTTTTTCTTATCTGTCATTGTTGTGCATTATAATTAATATTTGTTATTGTGTGATTTTGAAAAGTGGTGTTGGGTTCTCTTCTGTTTTCTGCTTTATTTTTTGTGAATATTTGACATCGGTATGCTTCTACAAGTGGGAGTTTGACATCTGAACCACCTTTTCCTTCTGTATGCACAATTGCAAGGCGGCAACAACAACAACAACAACGAAAAATAGGAATTTTGCAACCTTCACATCTGCAGGGGGATGATGAATGTTGTATTTATAGAATACTTGATTGCTGCTATGAAAGTGCGTTTATGAATTTATGTTTCTTTTTTTGTTTCCTCTGTTTTTGATAACATATTTTCAATTTGTTTCCCTTCTAATTCGGTACCCTTGGCTAAGATCTATAAATAAAATTTATGTTTTTAAAGGAATTAATTCGTTGAAAAAATGCTTCAAAATTTTACAAATTTTAAAGGAGAAACAAAAGTATAGAACATTTTTTTTTTATCATACTGATCATCAGTGACAGCCACGTGCCCCCCATTGGAGTGCTTGTACTGTCTACTAGTGCAGATATTTGAAAGGTGCTTTTTTTGAAAAGTTCTTTAAAAAAAACGGATTTTTTTCTAAAGAGGTGCTTTTTTTGAGAGGTAGTTTTTTTAAAGTTACTTTTTTCAAAAGTAATTTCTTAGCATGATACTTTTTTTAAAAGCACTTGTTTCAAAAATTAGTTTTACCTTCTGATTTTTTTTTGGAAGAAGGTCCTTTTGTTAAAAGGTAATTTTGCTAAAAGGTACTTATTTCAAAAGGTACTTGTTTCAAAGGTACTTGTTTTATTAGAAGGTACTTTTCTCAGAAGGTACTTTTATAAAAGGTAAACGATTTGTAAAATGTACTTTTACAAGATACATACCCTTTTTTAAAAAGTAAACGATTTATAAAAGAGCCTTTTACAAGATACTTTTTTTCAAATGTACTTTTACAAGATACTTTTTTTAAAAGGTACTTTTTTTAAACGGTACTTTTTTTAAAAGGTACTTTTTTTAAAAGGTACTTTTTTAAAGGTACTTTTCTTAAGATGTACTTTTTTAAAATGTGCTTGTTTTAAATAAGTACTTTTTTAACAAAATACTTTCTTTCCTAAAAAGTACTTTTATTAGAGCTACGGTTTTTAAAAGGTAATTTTTTTAAAAGGCACTTCTTTTAAAAGGTACTTTTGTAAAGGGTTTTTTTAAAATGCGCTTTTTTAAGAAGTACTTTTATTAAAAAGTACTTTTGGTAAAAGTTACTTGTTTTTAAAAGGCACTTTTGTAAAGGATACTTTTGAAAGGTACTTTTGTAAAACGGTAGTTTGTTAAAGGTACGAGTTTTAAAAGATACTTTTTTAGGAGGTACTTTTTTAAAGAAATTTTTTTCAAAGGAACTTTTTTAAAGAGTATATTTTTTGAAAGATACTCTTTTGTAAAAAGTGTTTATTTAAAAGGTACTTTTTTAAAAGATGCTTTTTAGAAGATATTTTTTCTAAAAAGTGCTTTATTATAAGGTACTTTTTCTAAAAAGTGTTTTTTAAGGGTGCTGATTTTGTAGGTTTTTTTAAAGTACTTTATTTTTAAGTGTCTTTTTTTAGGTTTTTGTGTTGTTCAAACTGTTCTTTTTTAAGAGAAATTCATTTAAGAGGTACTTTTTTTAAAGGGTACCTTTGTTAAGCAGGTACTTATTTAAAAAAACACTTTTTCAAAAGGTAAATTTTTTTTTAACTATTTTTTAAAGGGTACTTTTAAAAGCTGTTTTTTTTAAAGGTACTTTTGTTTAAAAGGAACTTATTTTGAAAGGTATCATTTAAAACGTGCTTTTTTAAACGGTACTTTTTTAAGAGAGTGTCACTTGTAAAGCAGTGCAGCCTCTATCTTATCAAGCTTCTTATACATATTTGTCTGTTTTTAAGTAGTGATAGTGATTGTATCACAAACTGACTGATTTTGGCAGCAGGGTTGGTTACTACGACTTGCAAGTTGAAATTTTCAAAAATCAGGAACGAAACTGTTTGAGAAAATAAGTATTTTGTGTTTTTTTTTTTGTGTGTATCAAGTCCTGGCTATAACGACCAATATGGAACTAAACGGTGTGTTGGGTGCCGATAGTTTACAACGGAAACGGTTTTCTGTATTCGCAGCCACACCGGTATTTTGCGCTACTGTTAGAAAAATATGTTTAAAGTGTTCTTTTTCTCTCTAAAGAACTCCTTCTGGTTTCCTTGCTTTTGAAGGTTATTCTTGTTGTTTTGTGTTTAAGACTGAATCATTTTACAGCTCTGTTTCTCTCTCTCTCTCTCTTTTCCTTTCACATCAAGAAAGCCCACATTCTTTTCCGTCTTTGAAGTATGAGATAACGGGCATATGTTAACTTCAGCATCCTGCACATTCGCCGCATCGCATCCACCCTCCGCTTAATGTGTCCTTCTCTCACTTAAATTACAACGCTAGCAAACGTAAACAACATCCCTCAAGCCATCTACTCGAATTGTCCACAGACCTGATTGCCCTTCACATTTGATTTTCTACTCCCCTCGTAAAAATGTCATTGTTGTAATTCATTTCGTTATGGATTGTTTGCAAAGTATGTTCGTTCATTCGTTCGTTCATTATTCGTTCGTGCTGCGTCCTTCTGTTCTTGCTGCAAAACTTGTTTTTTTTTTTTTTGCATTTCTTCTACTTCTTTTTTTGTTGTTGTTGTATTTGTAACAGCATCCTTAATTGCAAATCCTTTTATAATTGTTTCTTTAACAGGTTTACTGTTATGGCAGAAAAAAAGAGAAAGAGAGAGAGAGAGAGAGAAATAGCGAAAAAAAACTAAAAACAAAAGCAGTGGGGGGCAAAATATTTAATATATTTTCTTTCCGCAAGTGGAAAAAGTGGTGAAGGAGAAGGGGTGGAGTTGCTAAGAAGATTGGTCGTTCGGTCGGTCGGTCGGTCGCTTGCCAGCACTAATTCTTTGAGTATACAATTATGTTTTACACACAACAGCAACATAATTTGTGCTTTTATTGTTGTTGTTATTGCTTTCCATACATCGTTTTTTTTTTTTTTTTTTGAAGTTGTCAATAGCTCTCGTATATCTAATAAATAATTGATTTCTCAATTTCTCATGCAGGCTTGTATACAGTTTTGTAATTCCTTTGAAGGGATTAGTTTTAATATTCGATACCGTAGTTTTGATATCTGATTAGCACAAGTCACGTTAAATGGAAATTAAGGCGAGTAAATTTTTTTCTTTTTTCTTTTTGAACAGTTCGTTCTGAAGAGGGTGGGAAAGCGTTTTCAAATGCTTTGCTTCTTATTTGAAAATATTTTTAGAAAAATTTGGGCATATGCAGGGCAAATTTTTATTTTGAAAAACTATTAAGAGAAATAATGGGATTTTGAGTGACAGTGATTAACAACTTGTCGCTGGCAGTTTTCAAAACCCATCAAATGTTTTGCATTATGTGTGTGTGTTAACATATTAAAACAATGCTGACATAAAGACCGATAAGAAATGCAGTAGGACATACAAATGTCTATTAGAAATTAGTATCTTACATTAATATCATGGTGTTTTAAAGCAGAAAAAAAATAAAACCTATTATAGCAAAAAATTCATATTCATCAGTAGACTCGAAAAATCTTAAAATAATGTTTGAAACCCGACTACTTATTCCAAAATTCTGATGAACAAAATGAGAATGTGAAATGTTCAAACAAACCTTTAATACAGAAAATATTTTTTCATCTTGCAAGGTTTGTTTGAAGTTCAAACAAATCTTTTACCTGAAAAAATAAAAATCAGATTTTTAAAAAGCATCGCATTTTCTGACAATCTGGTCCAAGACTTTCAAAATGGTGTACTTGGTTTCATTCTCCGACATTTCCTTGAGGTTGCTTATTTTAATCAAAAATTCAAAAATAACTGTTATTTTCGGTCCCTGGTTTGAACATTTGTAATTCTCATTTTGTTCATGAGAACTTTGGAATACGTTTTAAACATTCTTTTATTTATTTTTGGAGTTTACTGATGAGTTGATTAGCATCAACGAAATATCGGCGGCATACGGACGGCTGAAAAAGGCGGAAAACATTAATATGTTCTATTTTTAGACCTAAACTAATAAATTCCAATTGGCTCTTGAAGCAAATAAATAATTAAGTTCATTTTTGTATATTGATAACGTTTAATAAATGAACTAAATTAAGCTCTTATTTGCATTTTGCTTGGTTACATTTTTTCATGTCTTTTTCACTTTTTAGAATTTGTAATAATACAATAAATGGGCTTAAGTTCGGTTCGGATTGAAAAAGATTTTTTGAAGAAGACAAGAAAAGTAAATTTAAAGACTTATTTGCTGGGGTACAATTATTTGATCAATATCTGCGTTCACTCCAATCTGGGCTTGCAAAAAAAAATTTGTTAAATTTAGATTTAATTTTTTTAGTATAATATTTTGTGAGCTTCAAAAAAAATTATGTAAACCAAAAAATTCAGTTTTATAGGTATTTCTTAATTTTATAAAATTTTCTGCCGCATATGTTCACTAATATTTAACTCCTAATACTTGCCCACACACACAAACACACGCATTTTAAAGAGCAAGTTTGTGTGAAAATGTCCTACAACAAAAATAAATTGAAATTGGTGTTGCTGCTTTTGTTGTTCTTGCTGACAGCAGGCAGGCAGGCAGGCAGGCAGGCAGGCAGTCGGGCAGCTTTAATAAAATAGTTCAAGGTCATTTTGATTTTTGCTCATCAATGTGGCAGTAATAGTGTTATAGAACTCACACACTCACCTACACTTACAATCATTTACACAATTACAGTTGAGGTTGAGCAGTTCGAACATTCTGTTGTGTCTTCTTCCGTTGTCTACCAAATAAAAAGAAAAAGAACAACTTGCAGCAGCTTAAAAATAACTTTTTTTTTCTGTGTATGCTCATTCGTTCTCTCGTCTTGGTTTTACTCTGCTGTGTTGAATGAAAAATTTGGATAAAATAAGAAATTATCCTTAAAATAATTTTTTGAAAGTGCTTAAAAAAACCATTTTATTGAAATTATTATGTAAACTTTTCTTGCAAAAAAAAAAAAAAGAAAAAGAAAGATAAATTGTGAAATTCATTCAGCAAAATTGTGTGTGTATGTGTTTTAAAGGGAAATTATAACGAAATATTACGCAGTTTTACCGTTAAATGTGCATACACATCTAGGTACGTATGTGTATGCAGGCACTAGGCTTTGTGTTGAATATTATTGTGGGGAAAGAGCAACGGGATTTTATTGTGTAATTGTAACACTCACTCTCCCACTCTCACACACTCATACCAACATCAAAAGAGTTAAAACAACATAAAGAGGTATGTTTATGGTTTTATTACTCCAGAGAGCTGCTGCCGCCATTTCCCAAAATTGTTGTACTTTTCGTTAATTTGTTGTTTTATTGCGTTTTTTTATGGTGTTGCTTAGATTCTCCTTTAATTTTTACATCAAATTTCTAAATTTATTGGTGTGCCAATGTTTGTTTGTGTTTTATTGTACAATAAAATTGAATTCTTCTGAAAGCAAAGAATCAAACATATTGTGGTGTTGTCATAAAATTTCTAGGTACACACACATATGTACATACATATATGTATGAAGCTATGCATACATGTATGTATGTATGTATGTAAGCAGTTAAAAACACCTGTTTTATTAATACATATTATGGAGATGGCGAGTGCCATTAATATTCGTCGTTTTAATTTATTAAACTCATTAAAGTGCAGTTTTTATAGGGATGTAGGTATCATCTACATACATGCATACATACATACATATCTAACAAATATTTTGTGTTTAATTGCCTTTTTTTCCTGTTTTTTATTAGCAAATGCTGTAAAATAATAAAAACTATTTTTCGTTTGTTAAAGTTTACTAAATTAAATCTTTATATAAAAAGAAACAAGTTTTAATTTTTTAGGGCCTTATTCATAACAAAAAATAAGTAAATAAAAAAATAAAAAAAACGATTGTTATCTACCTGCCAAGGTTTTTTTTTGTGTGTGAATTCCCATAAAGGAACGATAATTAACCAAAAGCTTTTTGTTATGAATTATAAATAATACCCATAGTTTTCTTTTTCCAAATAAACCCCTTCGGCTAAGTCTAGCTGATATGTTGAATCAGCATATGTATGCTGTCTGTCAGCATATATTCCATGATTTTATACGGTTGCCTTTTATACATCGAAATTAGAGAGCAAAAACAATTATTAATTATCGAAAATCATTTTATTGTTTTTCAAAATATTCCCCCCTGAAGATCTGTGCATTAAATTTTCTATATTTTCTTTCTCATTGCAGGTGGCGTTGGCACCGGCTGTGGCAATATTTATTTTACTGGAAATGGTGATTTGATGACCAGTCCAGCGACCGCTGATGAACTTGCTTTAGCTAATGCAGCCAGTTTACAAAGTGTTAATCGTACTCCTTCAACGTTTTGGCAATATTCAAGTAAACACTTAATTCTTTGATTCTCATAAATTTATAGGAAGTTAACATTCATTTAATTTTCTATTCAAGATGCGCTTCCCATTGAATCAGTGATATCTATGTCCCCCGCAACTGTAGGTTTACAATATTCTCGAGAGGCAAGTCGTGGTCAAGTTGTTTTACTACCAGCGACAGCTGCTCCTTTAGGTAAGAAAATTTGCAATGAAGAATTTCTAAATTTCATTATGAGTAGTTACTCGAAAGGGAAGGGGAAAAGCTGTTCACAGATTGAATAAATTGGGAAATCAATAAATAAATTGATGAGCCAAGGTACAACTCAGACATACACTAAAAGATTTTTGTTCATAAATCCCATGAACATTAATTTATTTAAAAAAATTCATTAAATGGTTTCATTGAAGCAATGAATTCTGAGGCATTAAATTTATATTAATGATATGATTAAATATATGAATTTTAGTCATCAAACTTATGAAATATTTCATTGTTTTAATAACAAAAAATCAACTAAATTAAACAGGAATTTACTCATTGATCTAATGAAAACAGAACACAAATTTTATGACGTATATTATTAAGGTTACGGCTAATTTTATTATTAATAAATATTCCAAAAAAAACCGTTTTATGTGTGGTGCCATTGTTTAGGTGTTACTCGCAGTAGACTTCAAAACCTTTGCGAAATATTAAAATTTGTGACCATACATCCAAACTTCTTTACAAATCAAATGAGAATTGAAACCTCAATGAACGAAACTGTTCATTGATTTGATGACATTTTTTTTCCTAAATTCAATGATACTTTTTAACAAAATTATGAAAACTAATAAACAGCTTTTGATAAAATTTATTTCTTAGATCTATGAAAATTCATTGCCGTAATGAACATTTTCATTGGATTAATTAAAAAAATATTAATGAAATAAATTCATTAGAACTATGAACGAAAATTCTTTCAGTGTAGGTGAGCGAAATTTGGCAGGAGCGTTAACTAATTTTGACGTTCGTAAGCAATAAATTGGCTAGTGATACTAATAGCATAAAAATGAGACGAATTGAGCTGCCAGAAACACTTAAATTGCAGTCCGAATTATAACTGACATTCGCATGGGCGGGTTGAGACAGCGAAAACGCAGGCTCATTTTGCCGTCTTAACATGGTATCATCCATTACGTTCCAATTATTGTTAAAAGCATTTTGAGTTAATTTTTTTACATTATGGCAGTATAAGAAAACGAAAATATTTTCTAGACTTTAGCTGGGGGACAACTTTTCCACTACACAAGCAATGAACTTAAAATTGACTGCTCGCATATGAATTTTGTCGACAAACCATATTAAGCGAACTAACTTTAGATACGCTCACATTGACAAACAACGTGACCACTGCTCTACTTGGGTTCAAATGTGCCTTAACTTTACACAGCTTTTTCCCTTTTCCTATTCCATGATGCTCAATTAAATTTATAACATTTAGTTGCTTTGTATTTAATAAAAACAAAAATCATAATCATTTTGCAACATTGAACTAATTTGCTTCAATTCCCTCTCTCTTTTTCCCCTCCCCACATTTGTTCACTGTCATCCATAAACACCGCTAAATTGTTTATTCCAATAATAAAATACAAAAAAAAAACATAAATGTTTTTGCATAATTTCCTTTCATTCTGCTTTTCGCTTGTGAAAAATAATAAAAACGAAATGAAAAAAAAAATTAAAACTCCATTTACCAAAAAAGGATTATCAAATTATCCACTTCTATGTGCACCCACAGATCCCTTCCAACAGGCGGCTGCTGCGGCCTTTGTCTGGCCCTCCTACATACCGCAGGGCACAACACCGGCCACTTTACAACCGCCGCCAAACTTCATATTTCCCTCCATGAGTCCGCATTCAACGTTGCAAGCAGCTGCTGCCGCACAACCTTATGCAACGTCTTTGCAGCTGCTGGGCTCCAATTATTTAACAGCCGCGGCGGCTGCAGCAGCAGCAGCGGCTGCCACTTCCTCCTTGTGCCAGCATAATCAGCAAACAAATAGTACCAGTAGTTCCATTAATTTAAGTTTAGGTGGCTCCGCCTCAGGCTCGGCCACCGGCACAACAATGAGCAGTTCCAGCAGCTCCACCACAACACGTTTCATGAGTTTGGCAACGACAGGCAGCGGTGGCGGTGGCGGCGGTGGTGCCCTCAACGATACCGGCCAGTCCAAATCTATGGCACACAAAACTTTAGTGCCCCTACCGCCGCCGCCGCCGACATTAGCTTTAGCCACCGGTCAATCATTGTTAACATCAAGCCATCAACATGGTCACTCAGTGCCTCCGCCGCTGCTTATACCGCCCACAGCTTTAAAAATGGAAGAATGGAGCAGCACTGACTTCATGGCCGCCGCCTCAAAAACCACCACCACCACTTTAACGGCAGCCGCCTTAAATGTAACACAACCGCCGCTGCCTCCACCGCCTGCTCACTTCGATCACAGAAACAAGAACACATCGCTGGCAACGACTCACAATACAACGAATTTGTTGGAATTGACGGCACCCAATACACAAGCTTTAAATCTGATGCGCCTGCCCACTCCTCCCACATCGGCCACAATGGAATCGGCGGCCGTAGCAGCAGCCGCATCGGCCAATGCCACGCCCAATCATTTACAAACACAGCTGCTGTTCCAGGCTGCTGCCTCATCGCCCACACCGGCACTGCTCAATCTGTCAGCCACCTTAAATCGGGTAACGGCTCAAACGTCTCAGCACAGCCCAAATGTAACGACTAGCTTAGCGCCGTTGGCGGCCACTGCAGCCAGTCCTCTTAGCAACCCTGCGGCAGGTTTTTTGACTTGTTCCAATACCAACGGTGCCACGACACTGTCCGCCGCCATCGGTCCGCCCACTCCGTTGGCCGACGACTTGCCTGCCCTACACTTCAAAAGCACAAACCAGCCCCTGGATGCTTCATCAGCCTCCCCGCAAATTGTGGTGGGAGTGCCACGGGTGGTGAACCCAACCAATGGCTTGCCTTCTGCTCAAACCCCGAGTGCTGCTCCTGTCCCACCTCAAATGCAAGACGTGAATATCCAAACGGATACACCGGTCTGCAGTGAAGATGAGAACTCATCCTGTCCCTTAAATCCCACAGCCCCTACAACAACTGCGGCCAGTAGTGGCAGCGCCGGCAACTCTGCCAGCACCGGACACTGCACGGCCGCCCAGTGTACTCCACCTCTGACCCAAAATGATGAACTGTACCACGACACAGAAGCTCAACAGCCCCTAGAACTCACCAAACCTTTAGCCACTAGTAATAATATCACACACCGAGCGGCCACACCATTAGTAGAAAGTTCATCTCAAATTCTCAGCGAGGAACGGGGAACCCTGTCACTCAAAAGTCCCTTGAAACAGCAGAACGCTTCCCATCTCACCGAAATCTACCGGGGAGAAGATAGAAAGTTCAGTCAAGAGCATCTGGATCATGTACCCATGTCATTGACACCCACCATAAGCAGTAGCACCGCCACGCCGCACACTAATCCCGAAGATCTGACCGGCCTGGAGTTGCTGTCCAACATAAGTGCCAGTACCCTGGCCAAAACAGCCACCATTAGAGTGAAACAAGAACCCTTGGATGTGGTCAGTGAAAGCAATATGTGCCATCATTTAGCTGCTTCCGAACAACAGCCAGCGAGGGAAGCTCATCCCAGCCATTTGGCCGGTCATCTAAGTGAGCAGCAAAATTCTGTGATTTTACATGCAGAAAACCTGCCCGCTCCTCCTTCACCACTACCGTCTCACTCTCCTTCCTTAAGTCAGCCGATCATGTCTTCCCACTCGCCGCTGCGTAACATGGCACCAAGCGAAGATGTTGAACCTTTGGGCGGCCTGAAACTGCTGTGCGCTTTGGCTGAGCAAAGAATTCACGAAGAAGAGGAGGTGCAAAGCACCAGTCTGAATGCCAGCAATGGTCTCTTCAGGACCACCACTGCAAACTCGCCGCACGGCTTTAACTGCACTTCCTTTGCGCAAAACGCCTTTGTCAAACCTTGTACCACCGCTGCAAACTCCTTCTCCCCCCTGGACATACACAAATCCACCTTTCCCTCGTTGGAAACTTTGGAATTGCCTACGACCAGCTCTACTAGTGGCACCTGCTTCTCAGCCCACATATCAGAAGCCGTCTCAGAAAGTCCAGTTAAACGTAAGAAACACAAACATTCCAAACATTCGTCAAAATCCTCATCTTCTGCTGCTCTCAATGGCTTTGGCTCCAGTGCGAACGGCAGCAGTGGCAAAAAGTCCCAAAAATGCAGCAAGAAGAACAAAAAGAAGTACTCCAAGGAGAAAAAGCGTCACAAATTGCTGGCTGAGACCCAACAGGCCGATCTGGATTTCGACGATCCGCAACTGCAGCAAGAGCTACAAAACGCTTTCCAGAATTGTGTAGATCCCAGCTATCAACGTATGGGCAAGTGGCCAACACCCCAAGAGATTTTCAGTATCATGGAGAACAACATGCGCATGCGTTTGGCCGACATCACCAGGCAATACCGCAAAAAGAAACGCAAACTGGATGAAATATCGAAAAACAAGAAGAACAAGAAGAAATGTTCCAAACTGCAGGCAAATCAACAGATTTCTTTGGTGGGCAACTCGGCACTCTCGCTGGCAGCTTCAGAAAGATCATCCTCGTCGTGTGCAGCGGCCGTGGTGGGTCCCGCAGCTTTGTCCTCCTCTCCCTTATGTGATTACAAATTTGGCAAATTCTCGGCAAAACCCTCCAGCGGACCAGCCTCTACCACAGGTGCCAGCAACTATTTGGCGCCTTCCAGTTTTATACGCTTTGCCACCGACACGTCCAAGTCTCAAAGTCATCATCACCACCACCACCATCACCACCACCTCAACACACATCCTCAATTCCCACCACCGCCAGATTTAGAGTTAGAAAACGACAATACCACCTCAATAAACACACCTACCAACAGCACAAATACTCTGGTCTACAAGCCGGTACGTTTGGAACCCAGTTCCTTGGATCAGCGCACGCTCACTGGCTCCCACAATTCTCACACTGGTGCCAGTGGTGGTGGAGGAGCTGCTGCTGCTGTTGTTGGCTGCAGCAGCAATGGCATATTACGTTTGGCCCAAAAGCACCCCTCCTCCGAAAAACATGCACACATCATTGTCTGCAAAGAGCCCAAACTCAGCAGCTCCACATCCTCGCACCGCTCCAGCGGCAACGAGGAGGATGACGACAACGACGATGATGATGACGACGACGACGACGATGCCGACGCCGCCGAAGAGACCTCTGAGAACAAAAGTAGTGAGAATAAAAACGATGAACCTGTTCATAATCGTGGCAGCTCTGACAACGAAATGACAAAACAAGTGGGTGCGGCTGCTAGAGCGCAAAAAATGAATCCCATCGATCGTTCTCTGATGCTGACACAAGACCATTTGTATCGCAAAGAGACCCGGGTACTCACAGACATGGGTGGCCTTTTCTATGCGGGCATAATGAAACCACTACAACCACCCGATGTCTATGCCATCACCTTGGACGGGGAGAGGGGCAATAAATCGCACATAATGTCGCGGGAGGAGATATTCAAGGATACGGTGAGTTGATTGGCCTCAAAATGGCTGTCTATGAGAGAGACAGTCTATGGTATGAAAGAAATTAATTTAATCTTCTTTCTTAGATCCTAGAACTTGCACCCAAGACTGTGGAGGATGTGCCAGTCGGCACACGTTTATGTGCCTATTGGAGCCAACAATACCGTTGCCTGTATCCAGGTCGAGCCATAGAAAGCGAGTCTTCCGATGACGGTGTTACGTTGCAGGAATTTGTCAGCGTTGAGTTTGATGATGGCGACAGCGGCAGGATCCGCTTGCAAAATATACGTTTATTACTCAGTGATTATCCACAAGTTGGTAAGTTTGGAAACATCATCATCATCATCGTCACCATCACCATCACCGGAAACACAACCATTCGTAGACAACATACTTAGAATGAAAAAAGGCATGCGAACATTCATTCATACTTTCCACCATGACAAACATCCATACGTACATACATACATACGTGTAAAAATGGCCAAAAAATCAGTGCAAGTTCGCTTGCGACTTTGGTTTAATATACGTTTAATTTGTGGTAACTCTTTAAATCAGTGAATACTTCAGCCACATTTAAACGAAGAAAATTTAGCGTTTAAATTTCAATCATCAAGCAGTGCAAAACGTCAGCTGTTTGCCATTTTTGGCAACGTTGCCAAATTTCTATTTCTAAAAATAATGAATATTAAATGGTTCACTGATTTACTACAGTCCAGCTGAAGCTGCATTTAAACCATAGAAAAGTTTTGCTAAACTACAGTTTTAACGTATTATTTCGGGTCTAAAAATAGACCTTAACGTTTTCTGTCTTTTTCAGCCGTCGGCGTTTTCGCCGCCGCCGACATTTCGTTACTGCTAATCAACTCATCAGTGTTCACAAAGATTTTGGAATAAGTAGTTGGGTTTCAAACATTCTTTTAAGAATGTCGAAATGTCGGCAGACGACTGAAGAAGATAGAAAACATTAAGGTCTATCTTTAGACCCGAAATAATACATTTCCATGGGCTCTTATAGCGAATAATTAATTAAGCTCATTTTTGACTACAGTTTTAACTCGTAACTGATTTTTTGGGCATAAAACAATATTGCAAAAGTTTTTTTTTTATTTGTTAATTAGTTGATTTAATTACACTTGTTTTTCAGTTAGTTATTTACTAAAAGCAGGACGAAAAATATTTGAGGAAAGGAGAGGAAGGAATTTGCATAGAGAATACCTTTTTAATGACCTTATTAATATTTTTGTTGAAGGTTGGGTTATGCTGATGGCCCATGTCTTCCGACACACACACACACTGAAGCCAGTGCAGGCTTGTGGATTTAACCCTAATAGTTTTCACACTTCGATCTAGAAGAATTTTTTTTCGGAGCAGTGCATTGTGGCGGAAGTAGGAAAATAGGTTTTGGAGATGAGGAGAGAGGTTTTGTTTATAGTTTCTAGCGTAAGCAGTGAAGTACCAGACATTTTAATTGACAATAAATGTTTTACTTGTTTTAAGTGACGAATTCAGGGACCGAATTACGACGAATGAATTCCGCCACTTGGGCTGTGTGTTTTTGTATTACATTCGATTTATTCGATAGTTCATTTCATTATGAATGCTGTAATTACGACAAATTAGAATCAAAGCGAAAAAAAAACGATGGAATAGAAAAAACACAACATGTGGTTTTACATCCACATGCTTCGAAATTTGAAATCATGAAATTTTTAAATCACATACATATTTTCTCTAGCTTTCCAGAGAATTATATATATAAAAAAACAGAATAATTGTAGATTTAACATTTTCATTATTAAGTGAAAACGCCCACAATTCATGCGAATAAATGTTGGCCCCAAAAGATTATCATTAGCACATGCATACATACATACATACATTTCATACATTAACTGCTTTTTTTATTTTTAAATTTAACCAAAGAAAAATATTATTTTGACTTTTTATTTCTCTCTTTTTTTTTCATTTCTTTATTATTAATACTTTTTACCTAAAACTACTTGACCCTTCCTAAACAAAACAAAACAAAACTAAAACTCCTTCTACACCAACACACAAACAACACAGAGTACAACGATAATCCCCTCTACTCTTTAGGCAAACATAAAAAGTCCAGTGGCAATAAAATCTCCTCGAACAATGAGTCCGATCATCACCATCTCAGTCATGGCGACGATGATGCGGAGGCCAGCAGCGATGCCGCCAAAGCCGGTCGCATTACAAAAAATGGCTCCAGCAGAGACTATCACCAGGCCACGGCCATGGAAATATTTGCCGCCAAACGCAGCGAAAAGAAACGCAACAAGAGTTTGAAAAAGAAATCGCAAGCCCAAAGCAACAGTTCAATGGGGAATGGCAAAAATGTGGTCTCATCTTCGGCGGGCGATGGCGGCATGAATGGTTCCTTGGAAGCCCATAAACATAAGAAGCACAAGAAAAGAAAGAAACACAAAAAACATCGTAAAAATCTTATGGAAATTGGCATCGTGTCCGAAATGGATAAAGCCTCGTACAAAGCCTCATCTTCCTCAGCAACGTCGCTCAATAAGAAAAACGAACACACAACACATGCGTCGCTGGCAACACAGCCGCCGCCACATCACGGCAACAGACATGCAAGGCCTCCCTTAGAGGCAGCAGTACAACATGAAGCCGCCGCCGAAGAGGAGGAAGATGAAAACTATGAGGAAGACAACGATCGAAATACTCAAACCGAAGACTCAGAAATGGCCGAGGACAGCAATATCGGATTGACCCGCATCAAGCAGGAAACAAATGGTCATGTGACGGCCACCACAGCGTTGAATTCGTCACTGTCAGCGGCCAGCATTAAAGTGAAAACCGAACGTTTGGATCTGGAAGAAGAAAGCACTTCCAATTTAATGTCGGAAATATCAGATGAGGTTTGTTTGCCCCTCCTTATTTTTATTATTTTTTCATTTGTCACTTTGTGTGTGTTTTTGCCTTCCTTTAGGCCAAGGCTGATGACATGGTGGAGCATAACAGCTCCAAAGGCAGTAAAATAGCCGCCTTTCTGCCAGAACGCCAGCTGTGGGGCTGGCTGGGTACAGCGTACTGTAAATTTGGCAATAAGGGCTCGAAGGGTCGAATCCGCAAACAATTTTATAAAACAATCAAACGTGGCAAAGAGACAATTACGGTAAGTACATATTTGATTATTTGTTGAATCCACAAAATGCTGCAAAGTGCAAAGTGTTGTGGTGAATATATTGTAGGGGAATTCACGCTTGATTTTGAACACACGGACTCCAAAGTTGCTAAATTTTTCTGTCAAATTTCAAGAAAGTGGCAGTCTTGGGGTGCTGCTGGTGCATCCAGTGAAGGGCAGCATTTTTATCAATTTTGAGCAAGTAAAAATCGAACTCAAGCCCAACAAAATCATTGAAAAATGATTCTGGAAGTTCCTTTAAATAAAAGCAAGATTTGAGAGAGCTGAAATTTTCATAGAATTTCGGTCGCTATAACAACAAATACCAAAAACAAAAAGCAAAAAGTTAAGAACTAAAGGGTGCTCTCATACAAGAAACGTTAATTAGCTGTAAGTAACTTTTGAAACGTAAGAGACTTGAAATTCGAACAGAGGTGTGTAGGCCTCTGTTCGAATTTCAAGTCAAATAACAAAAAGTAAAAACATTTTTAACGTTACCCCATACATGGGGACACCCTTTGTAGAAAAAACCATCTATAACAGACTGCAAAAATGTCATTGCTTTGGATAATGTTAATTAAGTATATAAATAGAAAGTAAAATTGCATGAGCTTTGGTTGCCGAGTGGCTAAAGCGGCTGTGCCAAAATTGTGAAATTTGACACATCCAAAGTTCATAGGGGGCTGATGAAGGGTGTCTGCTACCCAGAAACAGCCGGTAGTCCACCCAGCTATAAAATTTTACTTTTATTTACTTAATTAATATTGATTAAAAAGAGTGACACACCAAGGATTGAACTTGAGCCTGAAAAGGAATTTAATATAAATGTATGTAACATACATTTTGTTTTTGCACAACTTCTGAAAACTGTCAAAAAGACGGCAAATCTACATTTACAGAAGAGAGATGGACAGAGCTTACGCTGATGTGCTTTCTCGTTTTTCCTGCCTTTTGTCTCTGTATTCGCTTAACAGTTTTAAGTAGTCAGATAATTAATGGTTTAGCTAATGAGAATAGCTTCGTTCCTATTAGATGTATCCTGGTCGCTAGTTATATATTCTTATTTCTAAACCACAGATGCCCAGTAGTGGCTGATATCAGCAAATTAAACTCACACGTATTATTACGCTCTTTTGTGTGATCGTCAATCAAGCAATAGGAAATCACCATGTTGAGTGGGAGAGACAAACTACACTTGCAAAAATTCTGTGTCTTATTATTGCGATATATTAATGATGTCAGCCGAAAAGTATTTTATGTTACAAAATGCTTTTGACAACATGCAATGTTTTATTTGTCATAAGACATTTAAAAAAGCTAAGAAACATAATTAAAAAAAAAAAAACATTTTGAAGATGTTCACAAAGACATGAATAAAATGAATAGCAAATTGTTGGGCATCTATGTTCTAAATTATAGATGCCCAATGTAGTAGTATTGGTGAGAGTGACAAAATAACACTGGAAGAAAACTATTTGCTATTCATTTTATTTAGTCGTCAACGAGATTGTGACACATGTGTGGCGGGTGTTGTACATACATATTTTAGTAATACTCTTGGTAGTCTGAAATATTTTGAAATAAAACGATTCTTCGAAGTGTTTATAAATTTTTCCTCAATTAATCATTGTTGATCTTGCAATTAAAAAGTAATGAAATCTTCTATGGATACTCTTATTGCAGTTACGCAATAAAAGTACATTTCTCAAACTAGAAGAATTCAGCTTATTGCGTTTTTTTGAGCAAATATAATTCATATCTGAAAATATTTGTTCACAAAGATACGTTGAGGGAAATAAGGATAAATATTTCAATATTTCTTCTTTATTTCGGGATATACCCTCCAGATTTTTCCAGAGTTCTATATTGATAAAATTATCAGGAAAATCTAATTCACTTCGAAGAATAATAAGTTCTGTTTGGATTGGAAATTCGTACTTTAATATATCGCATTTAAAAGGGTTTTGAAAAATATTCAGTAAATGCTTAATATTATCAAAATCCTTGTCGTAAATAACAGAAGTTTTCGGAAAGTCCGAAAAGTCTGCAGAATCAATTTGAGCTGCAAGTAAAAATAGCTGAGTTTTAAAATCCGAAAGAATTTTCAACATAATCATATACATGTTCATGAATCATAAACATGTTCACTGACAGCAGTCTCGAAGACGATTAAAATGTAAAATAACACACAGAAGTTCTTCAAGTGTAGTTTGTCTCTCGCACTCAACATGGTGATTTCCTATTGGTTGATTGACGATCAAACAAAAGAGCGTAAGTATACGTGTGAGTTTAATTTGCTGATATCAGCCAGTACTGGGCATCTATGTTCTAAACGTACCTTTTTACTGTGTGTCCCACTGTGTTGATTATTTGTTTCTCTCTCTCCCTCTCTCTCTCTCTCTCTCTCTCTCTTTAGGTTGGGGACTGTGCAGTATTTTTATCGACTGGTAGACCAGATCGCCCCTACATTGGTCGCATCGAATCGATGTGGGAAAATTCGTGTAATAATAAAATCGTGCGTGTGCGTTGGTTCTATCATCCCGAAGAAACAATTGGCTGTCCAAGTTTAAAATATCCCGTAAGTGCGCTTTAACACTTCTCCATAAAACGAAATTTAAATTTTCATTTTATTTCTTTAAAAAAAAAAAAAAAAAACACCACCACCAACAACAACAACAGGGTGCTTTATTTGAATCGCCCCACGAAGATGAAAATGATGTGCAAACGATCTCACATCGTTGTGAAGTTTTACAATTCGGCCGTTACTATAATAAATTTGGATCCGATTCCAAGCAATATCAATCTATATATGATAATAACGATACATATTATTTAGCAGGCTATTATAATCCAAGATTACAAGTCCTGAAGTTACAAGATAATATTCCAACTCTCGAAGAGCAACCGCAACAGCAGACACTTAATAATACTACTTTAATTTTAAATAAGGATTTAATTTCAAACGCAAACGCAAATAAGTTGAATGCAACAGCAACTACTTTAAGTAATAATAATAATAATAATAATGATGATGATGCTAATTTCAATAACACCACAAATACTAACTAACACTTAATTAATGTTTAAATAATTTATAATTAATTTACATACATGTTACAAAGCAAAGCAAAAAGAAATTATTTCAAATCCGATTTAATTAAAAATTACAATAACATTGAAGTACATAATACAAAAACAAAAATAAAAAACGCAATTTTTATTTTATTAAATAACAAGAAAAAGAATTAAACATTATTTACATACATATACATACATACATACAGTATGTATTTGTATATTTAAACAAGCAAAACCTTTATTAGTTTCTAAAGCAAAGCAAAAATACTATATGTATACAAAATTGAAAGAAAAACGGAACGAAAAACACTAAATTCAAATTCAACTAACACATTTTTATTATATTTCCTATACATAATATATACAATATACATACATATATATATTTAAAATATTATATACTCTTTTTTTTTATGTGTAAATGGCTGTCTACAGTTGAAGAAGACCTTGGAATTTGTGAGTGTAATAGATCTATAGATACATATGTGTGTGAAATTCCAAAAGTTTTGCAATAAAAATTTGTTAATTATAATTTTGAAAAACATCTTTATTTTTTAGTTTTCCTTTTTTTTTCGTTTTCGTTTTCTTTGAGTTGAGTTCTTTGTTTAGTTCCTTTATGATTTAGGCCCCAAAGCAGACATCAGGGCAGAGTAAAGCAGCCAACGAAACTACTTAAAAACAGCAACTCGTGTTGCCAGCTGTAGTAACAAGTTGCCATGTGTATTATTTTCGAGACAACTGGCCCTGCAACTTAAGCTCGTTTGCTATCGGTAGTTGTGTCAAACATTTTTGACTGTATGCAGTTGCAAAAGAAAATCTGGAAAGTTTTGTCAGGAAGTGTGTTGTTCAGAATATGAACAAGCATTCATTCAGCTCAATGCAACACTCAGGCGTTGTCGGATGATGTTTTTAAGCACTCAAGAGCTTCAAATTATCACACAGGCTGGTCCAAAACTAGCACATTGCTTGAGTTGGCGAGAAGTTTTTATTTGTTGTGAAGTGATTTTAAATTACGAACGGTCTTAAAAACACGGAGCCTGCTGTAGGGTATACTCAATTATATTTTATTATATATTAGCGGTTCTCACTCTTGATAGTAAACTCGGTTGCAGATTTGGTTAAAGTAGCAGATTTGATTAAAGTACTAGTGTTTACATCACTGCAGCAAAAAAAAATGTACTGAACTTTTATTTACTACGCTGTGATTGAAAAATCAAACAAAAAGCTTTAGTAAACATTGTAAAAATATTATTGGGAATCACAGATGTTCTGTGCTGTGAATCGTTTTGCCGGCAAAACTTAATTTTGTGTTGAGAAAATAAAAAATATGGAAAAAACAAATAAAAATATACTGGTGAAGAGAAAACGTGACAAAATTCACAACAAAAGGTGGACAGATAAAGAAATTCAGCAAGTTTTTAGAATATATGCAAGAACATGCAGACTTTGAGGTAAGAAAGTCACTCGAGCTTTGTGGTAAAAATCGTAGTGAATATAGCAGAGTGATAAAATTAGTATCAAGAGTGAAAACCGCTATTACAGTATTTTTCGGTTAATGGACCCTACGGTTAATTGGTTTCCACGCTTAATTGAACCACATGATCGGGCAAAAAAAATATTGCATACGAACACCATGTGAATTTCCTCGGATAATTGAACCCGGTTAATTGATTTTCCCGCTTAATTCGTTTAAAATTCATGTCATCAAAAATAAATTTCCTCTTACTATTACCCGGTTAATTCCATTGAAAAATAATCTGGCATTTTTGCACATACATATTTGACATCATTTGTGAAAAACACTGGGTGGCATCGCTACTATACACATATATGTACATTTTTTGCTGTTACTTGCATTTTTTTTTCGTTTAAGGAAAAAAAATTAATTATTTAAGTAATTTAATATAAATGGAAAAAAAAATTATTTTGAAAAACTTAAAGTGCACATATGCGATTTCTTTTAATTCATTAGTACATAGTTTCAATTATGCGTGATTTCTGTAATTGAACAAACTTCAATTAAATAGCGTTCTTGTAATTGAACGATTTGTTCAATTAAACGGGTATCGGCTAATTGGTTCCCCGGTTAATTGAACAAAAAATTGTGCAAATTTTGATGTGCAATTAACCGAAAAATACTGTACAATAAAATATAATAACGTATAATTGAGCATACACTACACTGCACTTTTTCTTCGAGCTTTGTTGTTCATTCTTATTTCAAACGGATATTTTCAGTGTGTAAATTTTTTTTTTTTTTTTTTTAGTTCTTAAGGTTGGGGATTGTGCAGTATTTTTATCAACTGGAAGACCAGATTGCCTCTACATTGGTCGCATCGAATCGATGTGAGCAAAACCCTGTAATAATACAAGGTGGGCCAAAACAAGCCAACCGATGTTGTCTAAGTGAAAAACTTCGATTCTCTTTATTTGAACCTTTAGAATTTTATTGGCCAGGTCGATAAGATGACATCGGACAAATGGGCGCCGCCACAATTGATTGCTATACGCATTCATTTTATGGCATTTTTCATCATCAGACATTTTTGCTGTATGAACACGAACCGTAACTAAGAGGATCAAGTTGCTGTCTAAGAAAAAAAAAAAACCATGATTTAAATATGTACATATATCAATTTCTTATTCTTATGAGATAATTAACACCCCAGCCAAAAAGTTCATCCAATTACTTATTGTCACTTTGTTGGCAGGTGTAATAAAAAAGGGATGTAAAAAAAAAACATTTTCGCTGTATGAACACGAATGCAGTTGCAAAAGAGATTTGAAAAGTTTTTTTTCAGGAAGTGTTTCAGTGTATGAGAACAAGCCTTCACTTCAACGCAAAAAAAAGGCGTTGTCGGATGATATTTTTAAGCACTCAAGAGCTTGAAATCATCACACAGGCTGGTGCAAAACTAGCGCAGGTGATTTATAATTGTTAATAATTTTATCGAAATTTTCAGTTCGATTTTTACTTCCTCAAAATTTAAAAAAAAGGTATTTTTTGGTGATAAAATTAAAGTGATCAACATTTTTAAGGAAGACAAGAAAAGTAAAGTTGAAGACTTACTGGTGGCTGGGGTACTACATACCCTGACTGTTTCACGACCACCACGTCGCTCATCAGTACTCTTGGTTGGTGCGGCAAGAACATCTATATATGCACATTAACCACTGGTCAAAATATCGAACATGTTCGTGGGGGGGAGGGTGCAGCAAAGTTCATTAAGGAGGCGCTGGACTATTTGAAAGATATTTGAAAGAAAGCGTGTACGTTAATAAACCAAGAACCATACTCCAACTAAAAACCAACATTCGAAATGAAATCATGGCCATTACAGCTGAAATCTGGCGAAAAGTTTTGGAAAATATGCTAAAGAAAAGCACGTGTGTGCGAAGCAGAAATTGAACATCATTTACGTAAAAGATTCTTCAAAGTTAATTGCAAAAAATTCTTCATATTGTCATAAAAATTGCACAACTAAAAAAGTTTGAAACCTCATTAAAGCTCATTCTGCGCCACCCTGTATAAATCAGGTGCTTTTAAATCACATGAATTGCAATCTTAAACTGAGCATTACAGCAACAAGATGAGATTCCATACGACAAGTGAAGCTTAAAAGAACATTTTAGGCGACTTAACTTTTTAGAAAAATCACAAAAGATCAGGCGTCAAATCGCAAAAAGAGTTGTTGGGTGTTGCAAACCATAATCGGGGGGTAAATCATTCCTTATGATTTCTGGCCTGTATATTTTTGAGGGGGGCAAATATTTGTTTTCTTTAAAACACAATATTTTATTTTATATAATTTGTATTTTGTTTCCTTAATTTTAATTTATATAAATGTATGTACGTAGTACATACTTGCAATTGTTCATTGTATATATTTTTATGGTTTAAAATCGTGCAAATATTCAAGTAAAAAAAAAACAAATTTCAGAATTAATTAAATAAATACATACAAACATATATTTTTATTATGAAAAAAAAGTTGATCAAACAACCACAAAAACAATACACAAAAGCAAAAAGTTTTCGATAATTTGTAATGAATTGAAAACTTTAGCAATTTCAAAATATTAACTATGAAAACGATGACGAGAACGTGACAAAATTTAATAAAAAAAAAAAATCAAAGAAAAACAGCTGTTGGCAAATTTCTTAAATTCTTAATATGAAAAAGTTATTCAAATACTTTGCAGAATGCAGGATAAAATGAAGCTCAAGACCGTAAGAAGGATGTTATTAAAGATTTGACAAATATCTATTTGTAGGTCCGTTCGAGTACTACTTTTCCAGCAAAATCCAATAACTGAGCAATTTTAAGAAATTACTCTCAACAAAAAAGACGCAATCGTCATTGAGATTCATTTTGCCATCTGAACACAACTTAAGGTCGGGCATTCACATATGCAATATTTAAGTATCAGCTCATTGTGAGCCAAACATTTCTTTAATATTTACAGGCCTGCTCTACAAAACACGTGCTTTTAAATCACAAGAATTCTAATCTCAAACTGAGCATTACTGACACAAGATGAGACTCCATATTTCAAAAAAAGTTTGGAAGAACATTTTAAGCGGCTTTAGACTTAAAAAAAAAATCGCAGAAAAGATCTGCTTAAAGTCAGCTTATTGACAAAATTGGTTTTGGAAAATCATGTGATTTCAAAACAGGTGATTTTCAGAACAGGTCTGAATAACAAAATTAAAACCAGGATGGAAAGAAGTAAATCGATCAAAGTCTAAAGAAGGCGCAACAAAAACGATCGAAAACAAAAATTCGTAATCTAAACTATTCATTCCTTAGAAAAATCACAAAAGATCAGCATAAACTGAGATTTTTAATAAAATTGGTTTTGAGAAATCCTGTGAGTTCAAACAAAGTGATTTTCGATTTGAACAGTGCTGTCAGTCCCTTAAGAATTTAAGAAATACTTCAAATAGGCCAAAATTTAAGGCAAAACTAAAGTTTATTGTTTGTTAAAACAAAATAAAAATTAACACAATACAACATTTTTTTTTTTAAAGTAAAAGCCACAATTCCTTATAAATTAAATTAAAAAAATAAAAAAAAAAACAATAACCGTCTTATTCATAAAAAAGAAAAAAATATTTCGTGCTTATTAAAGGCTTAATTGGCAAGAAATTTGTCGTTTATTAAGAACTTATTACATGTAAAATGTTTCTTTTTTTCTATGAATAAGTCCGTGAATATTTTATTATACTTATTGTACTCGTAAATAAATTAATTAAAACATTTTAAAAGAACAAAACAACAAAAACCAATTTTGAAAAACTACTAACTATAATCGTAACAATTAATTGTGATAGAAAAACTGATGATGATAATTTCGCTTAAAAAACCGAAAAAAAAAAACAAAAACCGAAACCAAAACCTAAAAACGATAAACACTGAAAACAAAAACTTGAAAACATTTTAAAATGTATGCAACGGAAAAGATTGTAAAATATACTATTTACATTTGATTTTTTTTCGAAAGAATTGTAAAAACCCAAAATAAAAAAACACAAAAATAAATTTAAAAGAAAATACAGAGGATATTGTTCAACAAAACAAACTACATACATACATACATACATACATATATAGCAAGTGAAAGTTAAGAAATGTCTTTATTAACGGAAGTAAATTTAAAACTTAATTATAAAAAAAACAAATCAAACTATATATATACTATATATTATTAAATGAAATAAAAGAAAGAAGAAACAAAAAAAAAAAACGATGAATTAAATATCTAACAGAGAAAAAAAAAATGAAACTCAAAAAGAAATACTATACATAAATAAAAATCAAAAGAAATATAAATCTAAAAGAAAAAAATATAATAAAGCAAATTGTTTTAATTAACTGAGCTGGCAACACTACAGGGAGATATTTACAGCCCAGTAGTGCGATTCACTAAACTATTTTAACGCTAAAAGAAAAATCGTTTACATAATTTAACAGATAAATTAGCGCTTTTGGTGGTCAGTAACACTTTATACAGACACTCGCAGGCGTTTAGAATCAGCTGTTTTTCGGAATTAGCTTACAGCCAGTTTTATTTATGGTGTTTATTTGAACTTTAAACATTTTATTGAAATGACTTTTGAATATTTGCCTTACGATTTATCCGAAAAATAGCGAAATGCTTAGCGCTCATTATTAAATATGCACGTACTATAATTAATAAATACAGTCGAACTGCATTATAGTGAACTTCTATACAATGAAATTCTCCTTATTATGAACTAAAATCAAGTACACAGCATTTTCGTTGCACTTTAAATGTATTTTGACCTCCGTATAATGAAATTCCATGCAATGAATTTTTCCTTACAATGCACAAAATTTTGGAAACAAAAATACATTTTAACCCCCCATTTTTGACTTGGATTTTAAATGCCATTTCCATTTAAATTTGATTTAAATACAAAATCGAGTCAAACAGTTGCTATTTAAATCAAACTTTAAACGGTCTGCCGTGCCCATTTAAAATCGACTTAAGTTTTTCGTACTGCCATATGATTTTGACAGATTGGTTTTGTTCTGCAAATTAAGAAAACATGCACATGTTTTTTTTTTGTTTCATAATTTGATTTTTTATTATTTCCAGCAGATAATCAACTTCTGTGGCAGTGAAATTGGGAGTACTCTTATCACTTTTGCTACTCATTTTAATAATTTTTACAAAACAATTTAGTATTTTCTAAACTTTTCACAATTTCACTTGCTTCCAAATTTGTTTAAACAGCTGTTTTTTATTGAGTTATCGATAATTTTTTGACACATTGTGCTTCCGTAATTTTATTACAATTAATTACCAAAAATAATTTTGGACTGTAAAACAGAAAGCTATTTTAAATCCAACTTAAATTTTAAGGAAAATTAACTAATTTTGTATTTAAATCCCAAGTCAAAAAAGTCGGGGGTTAGCAGCTTTATTTTACACTTGTTAGCAACACTATTTATAAAGAAAATATGTTATATATTTGGGACTCCCAAAGCAATGAAAATGAAAACAATAAAGCTTATGATTTGACTTTTAACACCAGAACGAAAATGATGCATCGGAGTAGTATTGGTCTTGAAAAAATTTATTACCAATTAATAGAGTTGAAGAAGGGAGATCAAAGAAAAAAATGTAGCTAAAGAGTTTGGAATTCTTCCCAGTAATTTATCAAACATTTTAAAAAGCAATTCAGTTGTTCAAAAGCATGTAGATGACGAGCATTTAAACATTAAGCGTCAGAGACTTTGAACTTGTCTTTACGAAGACATTGACGAAGCAATGCTCTTCACTTGATGTACTACAAACTTTCTTGGAGATGGAGAGCAACATTCCAACAACTGTATTTAAATGTCTTAATGTAATTGAAGCTTTTATGGATAAACAAAAAGGGGAAAATGAAGTTCAAACAAAAAAAACCTGATTATTTTAAATAAATAAAATATAAATATTTTTGTATAATGAAGTTTCTATATAGTGTAATAATTTTCTGTCCTCGTGGAGATTCACTATAGAGAAGTTCGACTGTATTACTTCAGTTTACTTACTTGGCGCATAATAGAATGATTAGACAGTTTTTATTTAGTTATTTGCGCTTTTAGTCATTTTCGACCATGCAGCCATTTTGAGCGGGTTTAATGACTCCTTGTGCATCAGTCAGGGATCTTCGCGTGCCCCAGAAGCGATAGTTTAGCTGGTGGAAATGAGCCTCATCATTTTGATTTTGATCGAAAAATCGTCCACTTCGTCCTTGAGATTGGGGTTGGCTTGGGCGTTTGGCATTGTTTTGAATTGCTTAGTATGTAGACACTTTAGTCGGACTCTACTGTTTAATTTGAAAACGTTGCTAAGAGATATTGAATGATATTTACAAAAAAGAACATTGATTTAACAGCTTAAAAAAGACCACGTGCTGGAAAGGAAACTTTCCACACAATGAAATTGAAATAAAAAAATATTTTTGAAAATTTGTACAAAATGAGCTCGACACCGAAGTGGTACTGCCGCAATAAATCGCAGCCGATGCACACTTTTGTGGAGCTCTCCAAATTGGGAGATGACCTGAGAAGAATAACGAAACGTTTAATAATCGATGTCAAGGTGGACATCTTCAATGAGCAGGTAAGTGTCCTAATTCCATAATCTCTGGCATAAAATAAAGTTTTCGATTCAGGACACTTTATTGGAAGAATGTGAACGTATAGTGGAATTGTACTGGAGTTTAAAGGACCAATCGTGCAACAATGATTTTCAATCGTTGACAAAGAAAATCAAACGCAGTCCCTACAATGCTTTGCTTATAAAGAAATTCAATATTATTATGGAATTCAATGACAGAAGATTTTGTCAGCTGACATTTGTGCTGAAAAGAACGGCAAGTTGTCGGTTTCACAGTGTTTTTTGAGAGGGGTTAATCAATTTTTGTTTTCAGTTGAGTGTCCTCTTAAAGAAATCATTGCAATCGGAAATTTGGCTGAATTGGGCCTTGCAGATTACGCAGTTGTATAATAAATGTCGTCAACCGTCTAAGGTCACCGATAATGGTGAAGTTGAAAAGTCCTCCGATAAACTCAATTCGAACATTTGCAGCAACCTGTATCCGTCCCTGTTGTTGCCTTTCAAATCAATCGATTTTGGTTATGTGTTGCAGGTAAGTGGTAATTAGAAATAATTTCTGTTCAGCAACGACATATGTATGTATGTATGTATGTGTGTATGTATGAATGTATGTACTTCCCCGCGTACACTAGAGATGTGCAACAGTTGGCTCATGGTTTTATTTTCTGTCTAAGGGAGGGAGCCCAAGGAGAGCCTGTGCACATGAGATTTGTTTTGCTCTCTGCAGCTGTTTCAAACATTCTTTAACGACTTTCAAACATTCTTTTAAGATTTTTCGAGTCTACTGAAGAGTTGATTAGCATCAACGAAATATCGGCGTCATATAGACAGCTGAAAGAGTCTATTTTTAGACCTAAAATAATAAAATTCAATTGGCTCTTATAGCGAATAAATAATTCAATTATATATAATTTCACAATTTCCAAAAATGAACTTAATTATTTACATATTTGCTTTAAGAGATAATTGAAATGTATTATTTTTGAAATATACAGAAACCTTATTAATTAAATAAGGTATATTTTTAGACCTAAAATAATACGTTTCACAATATCTTTGGCCCCGATTATGGTTCACAATATTTGTTCATTTATGTATGTATTTTTTGAAAAGTGATTATGGTTTACAACTATTGTGGCAAGTGTTGTCAAAATCTTACAACACATAATCAGATGTTGTCAAAAACTTACGACACCTACTGAAGTGTTGTCTTGTTGATGTCACCAGTTAAATTACGAAAAAATTATAAAATTTGTAAGAGTGCATACAAAATGTTTTGCAAAAATAAAAAAAAAAAACAATTAATTGTTAAAATTTATTAACAAAATATAAATAAAAATACATCTATACACATAATTATTACCCATTTTTCGATTACAAAACAGTTTTATTTTGTATTTTGTATTTGCAATGGATTTAAACTGTAATCTATAATTTTTGGTCCTTTCATTATCATAACCAAATTAAACATCAACATTAACATACATTTTTATGGCTTTGTTTCATTTTTACCAATGCATTTCTACGCGGTAGTTGCGGTGTTACATGAAATCCAACACTCCATGTCTTTTTGTTGTAAAACTTGACAATGAAACGTCAAAATTTATTGTTTTTCGCTTGTGTATGTGTAATGAAAGCAATATACGCGTGCATCTCTCTGGAAGTGTGGCTTTACTTGGTAGTTTTTTGTGTGCAGGCATGTATTTTTGCGGAAAGATGCTCTACAAATGAAAAACAACTCTGTGACATACACAACACCTAGATGTTGTGAACCATAATCACACAAAGAGTTGTAAGTTGTGTTGCAAATCTTACAACACAACATTTAGATGTTGTGAACCATAATCGGGGGGTTTATTTAATGTTTTACACGAGTACGTATATGTATGTATATCTAAATATGTTAGGTTAGGTTAGATTAGGTTGATGGGAGAGGTTTGTTTGCCCATCTCTTGCGACATACAGCTAATCTAGTATACACTGAAGAAACAATTCAATCCATTTGTACTTAAATCAATCCCAAGCGATTTCCTTAAATCAAGTAGGTTGAGCTTGTTTTAAGTATGGATTTTTCAAGCGCTAAAGACTTAATTTTAGACATATTCAACCCTAGTTTCGGATTGAATATAGCTCAAATCTGTGATTAAAAAGAAGAACGCTGTTCTTGATTTAAGAACATTGGTACTTACCGTTCTTCTGACACCGTTTGGGATTGATTTAAGTACGGAAGGATTGTATTTATTTTGATTGTGAGGATTGATGCGATCTTGCTGAAGTCTATTTAATCCCAAATTCGTACCTGCAAAACTTAAATTTAGAACGCGATTTTTCTTTCTGTGTAGGCCTGTTGTGCGCTCCGTGGACTTAACCATGAATAGTTTGACTCATAGGTCTGTAGGAAGGAATTCCGTCTCACTCAAAAAGTTCCTTAATTTCCTCCAACATATGTCCCATAATGGGGTTATGTCTGGTAAGGAGTCTCCCCCAAGATGTCGGCATCATATTTGTGAGAAGGCGGGACACTGGCATAGATCTGGGGCCGAATTACGACAATCGTGGTCGACTGAATTCCGTCACACAGCATACGTGTGTGCTGCTCATTATGTTTTACATACATAGTTCTTGCTCGTTAGATATTTCATTCGATCACGGGTGCCGTAATTCAGCCCCTGCTATTTTCTACTACATATTTTTGTTAATTTTATTTTGTGCTCCTTTCAAGAGCGCTAATTTGCTCTGAAATTAGAGATGGCACTAGATTTTTCGTGTTTGGCTAGTGTCCAACACGATGTATCGCTCTCAAAATTTTGTACGGCATAAAGAGCCAATTCGCTCGTGTTTGCGATGAGCAGCAAGAATGGAGAGCGAAACAATTCTCGTTTCAGAGAGAGAGAGAGAGAGAGAGAGAGAGAAAATAATAAGCACACACTAAATTACTTTGCAGTTAACTGCGCAGCAGCGCATCGAACAGAACGCTTTAGATCTCATGTTTGGCCTCTTCAATATGGGCGAACAGCAGGCCTGGCGAGACAACAATGAGTCGAATTGTTCCAGCATAGAGATATTACGCATTTTAACATTAAATCTAACAGCAGATGGTGATTTTCAACAGTTCATCAATGAAAGTCCGCGTAGTTATACGGCCCTCAATTTGAATGTGGAAATGGGTCAAAGTGTTTTCAATGACACCGCAGGCAGCCCAACAAATTTACGCCGCAAACATATAGAATTATTTTTGCAAAATGAGAGAAGTTTTGTGGCTCAATTTATAGAAAAATCGTATGACATATGCCCCACTATATATGGTGAAAAGAAAATGTGTTTTTTTTATTGCCATAAAATAATTTACAAGACCATGAAACTTTCCAGGTCGAGCTGCTCAAGAAGATCTGCATGAGTTTGTGCTGCGCGGCATGCGCCTGATGTGGTCGTATGTGGGTATTATTTTGGATCACATCATTCTCTGGTGGATCGATACACCCATTTCATGTTATTCGCTAACGCATGTGGACTCCATACGCAATTGGATGTTGGCGCAAAATGTCAAGGGTAAGAGAGAAGGTAACGATATTAAAGGCCTGTCAGATGCAAGATCGGTAGAAAATCATATTCAATCTAGCAACGTTTTAGACAAAAGAAAAAAATATATACTTATGTATGTATACAAATGTAAAAGAGAGCAATAACAATAATCAAAATGAACTTAATTATTTATGTTGTCGGCATATAGACATCTGAAAAAGACGGCAAATATTGGCTCTTAAAGCAAATGGCTCTAAAAGCAAATAAATAATTAAGTTCATATTTGAATATTCAAAAAGCTTTCACTTTTTGATACTTGATACAAAAATACAAATCGTAGTAACCAATCAATGGTAACTCGTTGTATAGAAGGTTGCAAAGAAAAGTAAAAGAGTTGCAAAACGAAAAAGAAATGTTTGCTGTGTTAAAGGTTTGTTTGAACATTTCTGATTCTCATTTTGTTCATGGGAATTGTGGAATAAGTAGTGGTGCTTCAAACAAACTTTTAAGTATTTCTCAAGTCTACTGATGAGTTGATTAGCACCAACGAAATGTCGTCGGCATATAGACAGCTGAAAAAGACAGCAAACATTTTTGAAAAAGTTTCATTTTTGGATCTAAATTAATTATTGATTTGAAATATTAAATAATACCATATTTCTCTGTATTAAGTTTATCAGGCTCAAGTTCCTTCTATATTATCCTTGTGATTGATATTTTAATTTTAATTATATCAAATTAAATTTAGACAGAAAATAGGCAACAACTTGGGCGGCTGAGTGGCATGAGTGTCGCTTTAGAAACATGAGCCCCTGAGTTCAAAAAAAAAAAGGTGCAGACGAGGAAGTGTGAAAGTTGTCCACCCTGCTAAATGTCTTTGATGTTTTCTTTGTCTAATTTAATTAATATCAATCACAAGGATAATATAGAAAAAAGAACTTGAGCCTGATAAACTTAATACAGATTATATAAGAAAAAATTCGAATAATAGAAATTAATTAATAAAATCATATTATTATTTTTTCGCCTTTCAAAGGGACCCTCAACATTTTATGGCTTGAAAACAATTGTGGTGTATTTCTTTCAGCCATTTTTCAGGGGCTCGAGATTAGGACTGCTGTTTGTTTTTTTTTCTATAGTAAACAGGCATTTAATGAGCTGATGTTTATTTTTAGAAATTCCTGAACCGGTCTATTCAACTTTACAGGGCATTGGTGAAATATTGACCAATTTTGTGTGCATCAATTTGTGGGATCGTTTATTTCGTTTGACTTTAATATCGGCCACGGCCCAACCGAAGACAATGGAACAGTTTATGGAGCAAAATAAGCCAGCAACAAGAAACGTAAGTGCATAGATAATATTTAAAAAAGGTTTTACTTGTTTTGTTTTAGCAACTTTCCATTAGTTAGTCCCAAATTTTGCTTTACTCTTATGGATTGTCTGTAGCTTAGGACTTAGGGATGCGGCAGCTGTGGGGGTCAAAGCAAATCAAATAAAACAATTCCCCATATGCGAATGGTTATCACATCAAGTCCTCCTCAAATAACTCGCGCTTTTACAATCGCCCTCTTTAATAGTTCTCTGCTTTTATTTAAATATTTCACATCTTCTAGTTTTAAAGCTCGTCGTTTCTTACGAGACGCTGTCAAAAGTCCATGTAAAAAACCATACGAAAGGACTATGAAATAATGTTGCTGCAGTAGTACTTACTCTGTTTAAGTTGTGAAAACCTGCGAAACATTTTCTGGCAACATTTTCTGGCAACATGTTTACTTCCACATCAACATTTTTCCAGCAACTTTTCTTTTCTGGTAACGAAACAGTGTGAACAGCGTTTATTTCGTACGAAACATTTATTTTGTTTGTGTGTTTGTTTTGGGAACTAAGGGGCTGCATCGAACCATTTGTTTGCATACACTAAATAATTCATTAGAATATTCAATACTCAAACAGAACTCAACAAAAAATTTAATGAATGAAGGCACAAAATGATTTGTAATGAATGTATTTAATATGCAAAAAAAAGGTCGGTCATAATATGACCATTCCTGAGGATGACGAAGAATCGACACATTTGGCTCAGCAACGATATTTTCAGCGGAACGAGCAAAACGATGATGCACCCCAGGCCGTACAATATTTGTAACCTCTCCAGTCTCTTCAAATTTCTGCACAATTTTGCCCATTGCTTGCTTAATTGGACGATCATGCAAATCATAATCTCCTCTTAAAGCCCGCCATATGGCTGTGGTAGCATCACCATTTTTGTACACTCAGAAAATTTTGTCAGTAAAATTAAGTGAAAAAAACACTTTCAAATAAATGAAATTTCATTTAAAAACTGTCCTATTTATTTTTCATTTAAATTTAATAATCATTTCATGTGAATTTATATTTATTTAGAAAATCTACGTAACCCAATCGGTAAAAATAATGATTTTTTCTTTTATTCTAACTGTGAAATAATTCATGCGTAAACTTGTAAAAATTTGCTTATTTTTTCTTAGTTGTTCATTTTATTGAATTATACAGTCCAATCATGAATATTCTCAAGGAATTTCATTCCTAAGGAAAATACGTTTCTCGAGAAAGAAACTCCTCCAATCATAAATTACCTGAGAAACAAAAAAATAAAAGTTGGTAATATCGAAATTTTGTATAGGAAAAAACAAAAAACATATGTTTTTAAAATACCTATTTTTTTCCTCCGCCGACTATTTTTCCCCCTTCGATGTGGCTAAAACAGGGAAGGTTAAAAAAATGTTGATAAATTCCTCAGGAATTTATCAACATAATAAGAGAGGAATGGGTAAAGAGAAAAAACTCTCACGGAATTATCATTCATGATTGGGCTGATAGTTTTCTACATATCTGTATTATCTCCTTTTACAAGTTGCTAATTTAATTTTTGTACTGCAAAGCCTCTGCTGAGATTCGAACATGCAGCATCGCGACTCGAAAGCAGCTGCCACACCCACTCAGCCGTAGCAACAATCAGAACAAATTCAACCAATTTAAGTAGAGAGTATGTATGCCACATACATATGTATGTATGTATGTAGAGACCAAATTATAAATATGTGTATACGTATTAACAGCTTGGTATGTGTAACATAAGTTACTACTGTCATTATTAACTGTGACCAAAAATCCTTGTTATCAGTTAAAATTAAAATTTAATTATTTTTTAAACGTTTTGTCATTTAAAATTAGCTGCACTGATTACTTTTAGAATAAACTACTGCCAGTTACGGCAAAAATATACTGAGTGTAGTATGTTTTGATAATTTTTATGCATTGTGTGATCGTTAAGCGATCCATTTTCGTCCATGTCAGACTTTCAACTGCGAAGAAAACAATTGGTTTAACCACTCAGTTTGACAGATGTCGAATGTCCGCTGCTAAACTTTTTTGAAACCACGAAACCATTCATTACATAGACCTTTTATGTCTGCAGGAATTTGGTACCCCTACCGGCACCGTTTGGATTGCCATTTTTGAAAATTTGATCAATTTAAGCAATAACTTTTTCCAAAACGTGGATATGAGCAACCCCAGCCTGGTGCCAGTGGCCGAGCAAATACCCATACTGCATAGAATTGGTAAATGAGATCATAAATGAAATGAAAGGCTCTCTTATCATTTATCTCTCTCTCTCTCTCTCTCTCTCTTTCCTCAGATCACTCAGTGCACTGCATGCGCTTGTGGGTAAAAGAAGAAGCAAAACAGTTGTGCAACGAATGGCGTATGGATCGTTACTTTCAGATACTGGAAAATGATGTGAAATTATGTCTGCATGCATTTTCAAATCTAAAACTGCCAAAATTAACTGCCGATCTAAAGGACATTTTAATGTTGGTCTGTGTGGCGCTCAGAACAAAATTAATATGTGAGATCAATGTCAACATTGATAAATTAAAGGTTAGGATTTTCTGTTTCTTAACTTTTTAATTGAATAATAAAATCTCTTGTTTTTTTTTTGGCAGAAAACCACTGACGAATGTGTTCAAGTTCTGTCCGATGTTTGTCGCCTCCTCAGCCTGGCCAATTTCAATTTGTGTTTTCCCTCAGCTTCGTATTGGCAAAAGAAATCTTTCGATGATAAGGAAAGTTGCAGTCAATATGTCGACTATATACTCGATCAAATCTTTATGCCCTGCATTAAGGCCACCAAAGATGTGCTTATTTTGAAATTAATATTGAAAATAATCTGTGAAGCCTGGTTGGATTTTATTTATCAGCGGCGCATACGTTTCAGTGTTAATGGAGCGCTGCGGCTGCTTAAAGATTTCGACGAGGTCAGGGAATGGATAAACAGTTGCCCGCTGCTCGATGAACAGCAGTTGGATAAACTGGGCAATCATGAAGTTTTGCGTATGTGCAAGGGAGTGGGCAAAATATTGTTGCGCAAACCCGAAGATGTTATAGCGATAACACAGACCCCCAAGTATGACAAGAGAGTGGGTGAGTCAGTTTCAAGTTTCTTTTGTTTCTAGACAGATCAAGAGTTTGTGGGAAATAGTGATAATCAATACGCAGCTGCTTACTCTGTATTCACATTGTTCAACTCTTGAGTTTGCAGGCAAGTGATGAAAGACGGAAGTTAAGCGGTATGCAGCTGCAAATCGTTTTTATTTTGATATGACATTTCACAAAAAATTATTCTCAGGGCGTTCGATTCAATTTATTTAGTTTTTCAAAATGTCTGCTTTTCTTTGTTTCTAGGCTCTAGGACGACCTAGAAAAAGCAGATATTTTAAATTCATAAAGTCAAATAAGTCCAACAACTTTATATTTAGTTTTTCTGTATTTTTGTATGGCAGTCTGCTTGAGGAGCCGTAATACGGGGTCGAGATGTGTTCGAAAAAAATGTTGAGGAGGGGCAATTTATTGTGATGGTGGGAAAATTCACGGGCCCCGATAGAGGAGTCGAATGTGTGGACCAACCCTTTACAATTTTTTCTTCTTAACATTTTTTTTCCAACACTGCGATCCCGTACAACGCTCTCTTAGATAAACTTCCATAAAAAGAAAATTGTAAATCGAGGCCTTGGAAAAATGACTTTTTTAACATGCCGCAGTGGACTTATATTTTTCCTCGTGTCAAAAGCTATCGATGACACAATAGCGATTGCTAAATCGACCCACCCTAATGCACAGGCTTGACGTCTTTAACTTGCCACCAGTAATTTCTTATGCCGGTATTCAGAAAAAATAAAATGCAGTTTAAATACGTGTTAGAAAAATTTTTTCATATAAAATTTGTTCTAAAATTTGAACTTAATTATTTATTTGCTTTAAGAGCCAATTGAAATGTATTAATTCAGGTCTAAAAATGAACCTTTTCAAAAAAATACCGTAAATATTTTGAAAAGGTTAATTTTTGGACCTGAATTAATACATTTGTTCTAAAATGTAGTTTAAATTTTAAAGTTTAATTTCTATTCCAGGTGATGACTCTGCACCCCAGGAGACTCAACTGCCCTCTGAAATGTTCGTTTCCAATCAAAAGCATTGGCTTCAGCTGCGTGCCAAAAAATCAACATTTTTCTTCTTCCCCCTGTGCTGCGGGGAAACGAGTTGAACTCGGAGCTGAATTTATTTGCCGACGAATTTGCGATTGCTAATTTTATGCTAAAGTGCTACAACTGCAGCCGGCTGTCTACATTAGAAAGCCTGGCCTTTGGAAAATTTTAACATATAGTACGTCATTGATAAAAAAAAACAAAAAAGCAATAAAAAACACACTGATAACATGGAAAGTTGATTAATATGATTGATTAAAAGACAGTCAAGTCAGCAAAGGATGGCGAAAAGCTGCTGCTTAAAAACAGTATACAAAACAGTCATGGCCTGGGTTCGAAGCAAATTTGAATGCTGATGAGCGACGAGGTGGTCGTGAAACAGCCAGGGTATGTACCCCAGCCGCCAGTAAGTCTTCAACTTTACTTTTCTTCTTTAAAAAATATTGATCACTTTTATTTTTTATGAAAAAAAAAAACTCAATTTTGAAGAAGTAAAAAATCGAACCCCAGCCTCGATGGATGAATTGGTAGAGAGTTCTACTAAGAGTCCCCGAGGTCGCAGGTTCGATTCCTGCCGAAGGCTTTGGGTGTTTCTGCAGACAAGCCAAAAGATTCACAGTTTTGTGTTTGTTAAAAAAAAACAATTAAAAAACTTCTCTCTCTCCCTCTCTCTCACTGAGAACCTGTGGAGACGTCTCTTCTCCAGCATCACAAAACCTGTGACGCATTTTAATTGTATTAAAAATATTGATGAAATTTAAATTTGTTTTTAACAAAATTTATTTTAATAATATGTTTTTTATATATATATAAAAAAAAAATCATAAATATGTATGTATGTGGGTGGATGATGCTGGTGATGATTGTGAAATTTTAATTTATTACAATAGTTGTATTATTATGAAAAAATTTCACATATTTTTTTTTTTGAGACTTTATAAAGATGTTATTGCTATTGGTTTGTTTTTTTTTCAAATCTTCGCTTTTTAAGCAGGCACTTTGCGACTGATAATATTGATTAAATCGTCAACACGTTCACTTTTGCCGGCAAATTGTTTTGGATGTGGTCCAATCATTTGTATTATGGCAGCAACGTCAGGTGACACCTTTTTTTTTTGTTTGTTTTTGTAGAATGGAGAGTAATAAAAATATTGATTTATATAAAAAAAGCAACTTATGAATTTGAGCAAAGAAAACTTACTTCCAAGAATCTGGCTAAAGCCTTGCAGCAGCGGAAAATCTGATCTTCATTGGGACTGCTCTGGAAGAATTGCAGCACAGCCATGGCCAATTCTACAGCAACATCATCAAATACCTAAATTGTATATTACGCAAATGATTAATAGAACTCAGAAATTCAACCCCAAGGTATCTTTATACCAGGTAGCCTTACAAGAGCAGCTGACTGCTGCTTCTAACAGCTGAGCTGTCAAAGTTTGTTTTACAAACTGCACAACACAAACACACTAATGTGAAAAAAGGGGAGACAGAACATAAAATCTCTGAGGGAAATCAATCTAGTGATTTACTATTGACATGGTCACCAGGGCTAGTGACATATTGTACCTCATACAATGATTTTTTCTGTTGACATTCAACATGTGCTGGCCATTGCAAATCAAATACTGACGAAGGAACTACATAGTGACTAGCGACTATACAACGACCATGATACTATTTTTTCTCTATAGACATGATAGAAATGTCAGCAGAGAAACTCAATTGAAAAATCAAGAAATAAAATTTGTCAACAATGTGGTCAACTCAATGTTTTCTTTCCAATTTTGCTGGGCTTACAAATTTCAACAATCACACAATCACTGTCGATAAAACAAAAAATTGGAAACAGCCTGTTGACAACTTGTTAAAAAAAAGTCACCAATATAGGCGAAAAATGTAGCGACTTGCAGCCAGTTGACTCTAGGTTTCCTACAGGGGTTATACTACCAACAAAATACATGCAGAGTTTGTGGGTAGTTGTGTTGGTTTGCAGTCTTGCGGGTACCTGGCATTAAAATAGCTTGGTTTACCCTGTTTTTTTTTATAGGTTTTCTAGCTGTCTATATGCCGATGTTTCGGCAGTAGATTTAAAACTTTTGAAAATATGTTTACACTGCATTTAGACGGGAAAGTAGTTTCATTAAATTTTTGTCTGCGTATTATGAAAAAAAATTTCAATGAAATCTGTGACTTTCAGGAGAATTTCTTGTTCAAAAATTTCAAAGGAACGTGAAAGTTCAATTCAAAAATGTCGTCAAAGCGAAGAGTTGCAAGTATTAGTATTTTAAAATACAGTTGCCAAGACTACTACAAACATAAATTCGAAAATATTTATTGCAAAACTTTTGTTTTAATTAATTAAGTGATAATTAATCACTACAAACATACTTTATTTGTAATCTTTATTCATATTTGCTGCAAAACTGTTTTAAATATTTTCTAATGTACAAAATAATTTAAAACTCACAATTATTATGCTACGGCAATCCTGAAAATTTGTATGTGCCGTGGAGTGGGCAACCGTGTTTACTACCTTGTCACTTTACTTTCAGAAAATGCCAAAAAAATTACTTTCAGGAAAATTTTGCTGAAAGCTGAGTTGAAAGTTACAAAAATTGTGAGTGTATTGCAACTTTCAGATATTAAACTTTTTATTCTATCACATTTAAAAACGCAATGAGAATTGAAAGAATATGTTGCAACCACATTTCCAGTAACAAAAACAGAGTAGAGTTTTTATTTGCGCTTTTTACTTTACTTGGTACTTTTTTACAACGAATTTTTAGCGCACACTACAAAGAAAAGCAAAACGCAAAAACGAAAGCCCCACTCTGTTTATTTCTTCCACTGGAAATTTCGTTGGAATATGTTTCTTTTTTGATTCTCATTAAAAGGCAATAGGCCATAAAGTTGAATGTTTGTTCACTTTCCAAAAACAACAAACAAAAATGTCTGCATATAGACAGCTAGAACATATTTAAAAAAACCTGGTTACTTTTTGTTTGTGCAACACCTTTTTGCCACTTACAACAGTCTTGACTTCCTTGATGGCCACATTGTACAAAATCATGGAACCAATATTTTTCAATACCGGACAACTGGAGAGAATGCAATGAACTGCTACTTTGGTGGTGACACGTATGTTCGACAACGTCTGGCCATTATACTCCCATTCCGAGATGTATAAAAGCCATTCTGAGGGGCTGGCATTTTCAAAGAGATTGCACATCTGTTTGGGGGAGTTTAATTTTAATTTTAGCACCAAGAGTTTGCACTTTTTACGGACTTAATCACTTACAAACATGGCCCAGGCCTGTTGCTCTTCCGGTGTTTGTTTCTCAATATCGAAACCGTAATTCATGAGAGTGTGATCACGACGATCCTGATGTAAAATAATAATGACATCGTCCTTGAGAGCGGCAAAGGCCAATGTGCGTATCAAGTGTATCCGGGTGTCGGGCGAAAATGATTGCTCTCTTAATACTCGCTGCACAAAGACCAAAAAGTTATCGCCCAACGCCCACGAACCTTCGTCTTCAATTAAATACTGATGCAATTCTTCGATCGAAACTTCCTCTTCTTTGTAAATTTTACCATCTAACAATTTGACCAGGCATTCCAATTCAGTCTTAATCTGAAATCGAATACAGAGCAGAGTGTGTTAGTTTTGCTTAGAAAATATTTGTGTATTTTTTTTTTTCTAGTATTTATTGGCCAAATCCTTGTTTTATGTGTTTTTTGCCATTTCTGGTTTAGCTTGTAAGGCCTAATATCTTTTATAATTAAAACAAAGTTATAATTACGGTTGTACCCGACGTTTTGTCGATTTTTTGACGACTGACTTTTTCAAGGGTTTTTATATTTTATGGCAGCAGAAATTAATTAAAACAATTGAAAAATTAAACGTTACAATATGCAAAATACAATAAACATTTAATGCAAAACTTGTACACTTTTAATTAATATCACAGTGTATGTTTTCTATCTCTTTCAGCCGTCTATGCAACGCCGGCATTTCGTTGATGCTCAACTCAGCAGATTTGAAAAATTCTGATTCTCATGTTGTTCAAGGGAATTATGGAATATGGAGTTGAGTTTCAAATATTCCTTGAAGAGTTTTTCGAGTCTACTGATGAGCAACGAAATGTCGGCGTTATATATAGACGGCTGAAAAAGACAGAAAACAGCACTTGGATTTGTCACTTTTTAATCAATATCAATCAAGTAAAGAAAAGTAAGGTTTATTTTTGGACCTAAAATATTCTCCGAAAATTTCTTGTTTTATTTACATTATCGTAAGTTTTGGTTGGACCACCATGTACATACACACACACACACACACACACACATAAACTTACATTAATATCTTTGCACACGAGTGCTGGTTCACGCGGCACTTCCTTCTCCTCTGTCGATTTGGAACGTTCTTTGCCGTTCTGTGGGGGGGATTGTTGTTGTTTTTTCACCGCCGCTGTTTCATTATTTGCATCTGACATTTTTGTGGATATTTTGGCTGAAAATAAAAGAAAGAGAGAGAGAAAGAGAGAGAGTGAGAGAGCAAAAGAAAATAAATTATTACCATCATCATTATTTTTGTCATTAAAATGATGCGGAAAAACAAGAGGAATATTATTTTTGTTTTCCTCTGCAAAGAAATCATTGTCTGTTCCGTGAACAACATTTTATTATTTCTACGTTGCTATAAAATTAATTTAATTACATATAGTATTCATGTTTAATTATGATTTAAAGTGTTTATTTTATTTTTACAATTGTTAATTAATGGTTTATTTTGTAAAACAAATCGTGTGCAGTGGAATGGCACTCTGAGTTCTTTCTTGCATGTGCTTAAATGTATTACAATATTTTTAATTTTTGTTCAATAAACAACTTCGATAAACTGCTGATCAGTTGATAAAGTAAACAATGAGGAAATTTCAGCTCATCACATTTAATATGGCCTTTTCAAAATATTCAAATTGAACTTTAATTGCTTTTATAAAGGGTCCGCCATCTACCGTTTTCTTTCAACTAGTGCTTATTTCGTGAATGGTAACACTGAGCTCATGTCTCATTTGACAGATAATTAGTTTTATTCTTCCGCTGAACGAATACGCTTGAACATTGTTTCGCTAAGTGGGCCTGCAATCGATACAGAAGATGTCGATTTTGCCAGAAAAAAAAATCATCTTTTCAGATGAAGCTCATTTTGATCTTGGCGGGTATGCAAACAAGCAAAATTGTCGCATTTGGGGAACAGAAAACCCGCACGCATACATTGAAAAGCCGACGCACCCAAAACGAGCCACTGTTTGGTGCGGATTTTGCTGCAGAGGCATAATTGGGCCATTTTTCTTCGAAAATGAGCAAGGAGTGGCCGTTACAGTCAATGGCGATCGTTATCGGGTCATGTTGAACGAATTTTTGTTCACAATAGTTGAAGAGAAGGATATTGGCAACATTTGATTTCAACAGGACAGCGCTACGTGCCACACAGCCGTTGCTGCACTCGATGTTTTGCGCCATTAAAAAAAAAAAAAAAAAAAGTTATTTGGCGGACCCTTTAGTATATTGTTATTGAATGGCAAGAGTTTTTAAAATTTTTGGAAGAGCCTACGGAGGGTCACTAGGAATAGAAGGAGTTGTTGCAGAACATTTTGTATACAATTATAAAATACTTGCGTTAATAATTTTATTAGACTTTCTAGTTCAAGTTTTGCTCCCTCAAAATTGAGAAAGATTTTTTTGTGATAAAATTGGAGTGATTAACATTTTGAAAGGAGACAAGAAAAGTAAAGTTGAAGAGTTAATGGTGGCTGGGGTACATTTCAAGTCGCTCTTCAGCACTCAAGTATGCTTCGAAAAAACACAGTGATTAAGAGCAAAGTTGATCAATAGGATTAAATACAGACAGTCAGCAATGAAGAAAGAGCCCAGGTGGCAGGATGGTGAAAAGCTGCTGCTTTAAAGCAGTATACAATTAGTCTTGGTCTGGGTTCAAAGCAAATTTGGAGGCTGATGAGAGACGAGGTGGTCATGAAACAGCCAGGGTATGTACCCCAGCCGCTGGTAAGTCTTCAACTTTACTTTTCTTGTGGGTTTTTGCAATTTTATCACAAAAAATCTTTCTCAATTTTGAGAAAGTAAAAATTGAACTAGCAAGTCCAATAAAATTACTAACAGTTGAATAAAATTACTAACAGTTGTAAATCATATAGTTCACTATAAAATTAAATTAATGCATTGAGAAAGATTTAAGTGCCTGCTTTTCTAAATGCAAACGAAGTTTTCATTTGCAGGCGTGTATTAAAACCAACCATAAAATGTAAGAAATTATTGTATGCTAATGAAAACTTGGTTCGCATTTAGCGAAACAGGCGGCAAAATTTTGTGAAAATCAGAAGATCCACCCGCACAACTGAGAAGTGTTTAATTATTTGTGTTGTATTTTTTACGCATTGAAGAATAAGAAAAAAAGAAATGCGGTCGGGGGACCCCAGTTAGAAACGAAGTTCCTTACGTGTTCTCTTCATCTTCGAATGAAATACAAAGTGAAATCTTTATGTTTTATTTTGTGTTGTTTTTGAAATTTTTAAATTTTATATACTTCTTAAAATTTTTGGAACGTTTTATTTTCTTACTTTTAACACATGCAGTATTTTTTTTTTGTCAATCTGCTACAAAACGAAGAAAATTTTACAATATTGCTAGTTTTGTTGTGACATACTTTACTTTAGCGACATCTATCAACTGATAGTGTCCGTTTTCACAACTAATTAATATTATCATAAAACAATTGTTTGTCGACAGATACACCAATACATATCAACAGCTCACAGGCTTTCGTGACGATTTCTACTAATTTGCGATACCAGCAAGCCGCGTTCCAAAAAAAACAACAAAGTTTTGATTTTTTTTAGCATGAAGTGGCTACAGTTATTTTCTTAATTATTTTTTTCGCTGATTAACTTTTGTTTAAATTTGTATGAGCTTTGCCATCCCTGGCGGAGGCTCGGAAATCCAATTCCATCAAAATTGTCTACGTTGCATTGTTATCTATTCATCAGCATTTTTTGTAATTGAATTTTTAGATTTACATATGTTTATGGACCAAGCCACTGTGCGACTTCTTACTGAACCGAATGACCGTATACTTAATATTTGTTGTGTCTATGAACATGTTGCTCATACGCCATTGCACAAACAAAGTCTTTTTATATGTATGTATGTCTATAAATCATGTCTGTTGTGCAAACTGAGTCCAAGCAAATTGTTCGTTTTAAAAACGAATTTTTGTTTTTTGCCGCTCTGTAAATCGAAATCGCATAATCTTACTCGCTCTTAAATCCAGTAAAACTACCTGGGGCCAAATCGCTGCATTCGATGTCGAATGAACTGTCGAGTAAAAATAATATAAAACAAAATAAACAACAACCACAAGGCCCAGGCAACAAAATTTGTTCGATCACGTATGCGACGTATTAGCCCCTGGTCGAAAATAAAAACGAACTAACACAATTTTGTGTTTTTCAGCTGCCTCTATGCTGACTTTAAAATTTTTCGCAAACAATATTCAACTTTATTATATGAGAGCAATAAGAATTAAAAGGCTGCGTAATACCTCAACCACCAGAGATATTACGCCATCATGGTCCGACGTCACCTGATGATTGTCTGCCGCTTATTTTCCTCTTTGGTATTCAAAACATTGATGTCAATGTTGCTAAAATTTATTTTACATTATTTGTCGATTGACCGAGACTTTTAAATACCTACACCGCTATAAAATCACCTCATTGTTCTTTTGGTAAATTTGTCAGCAACAATTTGAATTTAAAGTAAATTTCGTAGTAAGTGTTTTTAGCGCTGGATAAAAATAACCAAACTGTCACTTTCGTCCTAAAAAAAAATTCTAATAAATTTTCAAAAGAATTCTTTCGAAACCCACACACTTGTGTGCATACCTTCGTTGTTTTTTTCTTTCTTGTTTTTTCTTAATACATTTATATTTTTTTTATGCAACATAAATTTTAGCAAATACAAGAAAAAGAAAATAATATATAATTAAAATAAAATGAAAAAAAAAACAAACAAACACCTCGTTGTTGTGCAAACACCCAAATGACTAATTTTATGTTAATTATTAAATTCAGCCATAAACAAAAAAAAAGGAATAAAAAAATAAAAAAAGTATATTTTGTAAACAATAAATTCTGTTGAACACCGAAAATACCGACTAAAATGAAATGTGCAACATTTCTTTCGACACTTTTTTTGCCTCACAGTTCGCTCTGCAGCAGATAAAAAAAAATTTATATTTATTTTGGTTTTAAAGAAAATCACGCAGTTTTCAAACAAAATAAATTAAAGTCAACTACATACACCGGTATAAATAGATGATTTTATTTTTAGGTTAAAAGAATGTAAGAAAATAAAATAATAATGAAAATTCGAAAGGCAAAGTTGCCATATTTATTGCTCAACAAATCAATCAGATTCTGCAAATTTTATCGGTTTCACCGGTTTGTGCACCGATTTGTGCTACTAAAAAGTAACTTCACCGGTTTGTAACTTGAACTTTAACGGCCAGTTTGGCATACAAAAGTTATCGTTAAAGTAGACGTTAAGCATATTTTATGAAAATGGCCGCCAGATTTTACTTTTATTTTTTAAATCAAAATTAAGGCGCACCTTGAGTTATTTGGCCCAAGCCATCACCAAAACGTTTTCGGTCTTTTCGTGCAGCTGTGCTTGATGTTTTGAAAATTTCTTATTTGACAGCCTGCCACAGAAATCAATCAGCCCAATCATGAATGATAATTCCGTGAGAGTTTTTTCTCTTTTCCCATTCCTCTCTTATTATGTTGATAAATTCCTTAGGAAATTTTCTTTTAACCTTCCCTGTTTTAGCCACATCGAAGGGGAAAAATAGTCGGCGGAGGCAAAAGTAGGTATTTTAAAAACATATGTTTTTATATTACCAACTTTTATTTTATTTTTTTGTTTCTCAGGTAATTTATGATTGGAGGAGTTTTTTTTCTCGAGAAACGTATTTTCCTTAGGAATAAAATTCCTTGAGAATATTCATGATGGGGCTGAATATCTATCGAAAATCATGTCAGGCTTCTTCAGACCATCGCAATCGTTCAAATCACAGCACGTGACAAGCATGTGACAGCAAGCATACCACAAGCCTTGTTGGTGCCACACATACCGACAACCACCTTAGGGGGAGTCCCATACATAAATAAGAAAAAAAAGCTTGAAAATCGGAAGTCTCGAAAGCGGTAGAACTTTGTTTCATTAAGCAAAAAAAAAAAAAAAAAAATCGATCTACCTCAATGCTTGTTCTCGTTTGTTTGGGCGCTGGCGCTTTGCCAAGTGTAGGGGTCACGCTTTTTTTTTTGAAACAAATTTTTCTTCTTTGGCCTCATCATTTTTAAGCAACAACAGCTGTTCTAATATTCATTACACATATTTATGTATGATTTTGCAAAAGAAAAGCAAAATCGACACCATCTGTTCAGATTTTAATCATACATCTGGCATCCTTGCATGACAAGTGCAATGCGATATGCACACACATGCACACCTATAAAATGCCTATTTCTTTCTCCTGATGAAGAGGGCAGGGAAGATGGCATCCGAAGAACCGAATTTCTGAGCAGTGACTGACGACTGCCTGTTCTCTAATTTTAGAAATTTGAATTTAAAATTCAAAAAATAAAAAAAAAAACAAAATAATTCGTAATATGAACATTAAAAAGTACACGAAGTACATGATTAAGAACTTTAATAAATCAGCTCATAAAAACACTGAAAACACTTTGTGAATAATTTTAAAATTAAAATATTTTTTCTTTTTTTGTATTAAAATTAAACTACTCACTTTTCTTTGGCGATTTTAAAATGAAATGAAAATAATTATGAGTTAAATTTCTTTTAACAGTGTGTAAACAAGTCTTCAAAACAATTACAATTCAAATTTGTTTATTATTGTGGACTAGCAATTAGAAATCGTTTGTATTTTTCACACTTTTATGCAAATTTTTTTCTCTTCTTATTTTGTTCCAAAAAAAAAAAAACGACCACAGCTGACGCGTCAAAACGACAAATACAACCGTTCGCTTTGAAAACTGTTTCGAAATTGCCGCTTGCGATTGGAAAATTTTGTATCAAAGTGTTTTGGTTTTCTGTTCGAAAAGTGAAAAAATCAGAATTCTCTTTGCGTTTGTGGGTATTTAAAAATAGACAGATGTACGCAGCCGGCTTGTTGTGCTAAAAGCCAACAGCGTATTGTTGCCATGTCGCCTGCTGCCGTAGAGAGCAGCATGTTTTCGAACTTTATTACTACAGATGGTCAGAGACACAGAACAAAAATTGCAACAACATCATCACCATTCTTGTTCACAAGTCGATAATCATCTGTTTTGTAGTTTTGTTGCCAAGGCGTGGGAAAATACAGTGAAATCCCCATAAACTGAACAATTAATATTAAAGCAAATTACCCAGGTCTGTGCTGCAAATCAAACACATGATCAAATCGCCTGATTTCTGAAATCAAGATTCGTCAGTATCAACGTCTCAACCAACTCCAGCTCATAAAACAGCAGCAGAAAAAAAATATTTTTATTACGATGGGGGGGTTTTTTTTGAGAAACACATGATTTTCAGAACACACAGCTGCCGCTTGTTGTTTATGTATTTGAATCTCTGCTCTTAACAAATAATTTATATTTCAATTACATACATTGTTCTATTTGATGCACTTGTTTGCTTTTATATCATTCAGTATACAATAATTACAAATAAAAGTGATGCCAACTTAAATTGTTTTACATTAAACATTGTCAGTGTCCTCCAATTTGTTCTGCTCCTCTTTCAGCAGCTGATTCTGCAAATTGTGCAATCGCTGTCTGTTCTTTTGTCGAAATATTTCCTTGCTGGCCTCTTTGATGGCCTCGTAAATCTTGGCCTGCGACATGATTTGCTTTTGCACATTTTCGACAGCCGGTTCTGCATTGATGTCAATTAAATCGGATAAACCTTCGGCAATGTAATCGTTGCTGTTGTCCCCAGGTCTGTCCAGGTCGACTTCGGCACGTTTTATTACCGGGTATGGCGGATGAGAGGAAGTGCGTTTTTTGCCACAACCTTTAGATGAGTGAGAAAAGAGAGTGGAAGAGAGAGAGAGAGAGAGAGAGAGATTTAAATGCTAAGGAGAAACAACACAAGTCTACTTACCGGTAAATGCATTACAAAATGGCCGTTTTTCATACTTCCATTGTATGATGCCGCTCAATTTGTGCTGAAATTGAATTGAAAGCAGGCACAATTGCAAGTGTTAATGAGAAAGTTAAGTTTTTCATTAATACATTTATGTATATTAAATTACTTTTTCAGGCTCCAGTTCAATCCTTGGTTAGTAACTTCTTAATCAATATCAATTAAGTAAAGAAAAGTAAAATTTTAATTGCTAGGTGGACAACCGGCTGCTTCTGGGTAGCAAACACCCTTCATCAGCACCCCATGAATGTGTCAAATTCACAATTCATATTGGCACAGCCGCTTTAACCACTCAGCAATCGAAGCTCATGCAATTTTACTTTCTATTTATATACTTAAACATTAACCAAAGTAATGATCTTTTTTGCAGTCTTTTTTATGGATGATATTCTGTCATCTCAGAAGACTGTTATTTTTTGCTCTCTGTTTATATGAGAGCTTTTTGTTTTCTTCTTTTTGAGAGCTTTTGTTTTCTTTACTTAATTGATATTAATTAATTAATAATTAAGTGACTAACCAAGGATTGAACTGGAGCCTGAAAAAGTAATTTAATATAAATGCATTACAATAATTTAGTTCAATGAAATTAAAAAAAATTCAGTAAAAATGTTTTTCATTAATTTAATTTTATAGTCCATGTTTAGGATTTTCAATCGTTAATTGGCTACACTGAAAAAAAGGTAATACATTTATAGTGGGCTCGATTATTGATTCCGTTCCGCGACTGCGGAAAGCATTCCATTGCTGCGGTATTATTGATTCCGCAAAGTAGATATTTTTCCTAGTTTTGCTTACGCTAAAAATTTTTAACGAAAACTAACGTTACGACGAAAATGTAAATTTTTTGAACGAAGTTCCTTAACGCGGCTTGCTGGTAGGGCCAATTAGTAGAAATCGTCACGAAAGTATGTGAGCTGTTTATATGTATTGGTGTATCTTACGAGCAGCAAGCAAGCGAAACTATTTGACGTCAGCGGAGACACAAACCAATAAATATTAATTAGTTGTGAAAACTGACACTAACAGTTGCTAGATGTCGCTAAAGTAAAGTGTAACAACAAAAAACTGCAATATTGAAAAATTTACCAACAGTTGCCGTTCTTCAGTTTGTAGCAGATTGACAAAAAAAAAAAAAAAAAAAAATACTGCATGTGTCAAAAGTAAAAAAATAAAACAAAAATTTAAGGAAGTACACTAAAGCCCCGACTTGCGTCGCTTTTTAAAACTGGAAAAATTCGATTTGCGTCGTTTTGATCCCGATTTGCGTCCTAAACACGGTTACATTTTTTACTGCATCATTGTGGATTACCATTTTTAGCATTTGTAGTGTAGTATGTATTTAGCATCTTGAATTCATTAGTTTTTACAACTTCTGGCAACAACGATACGTTAAGAAATGTTTGTACATTAAGAAATTTTCAGATCGCGTGAAAAAAAGGGAATCCCCTTTTCTTTTTTATATATGTAAGTGGTGCTAAGAGCAGCTGTCTGCCGTCTAATTCATAAAAATTATAACAGGTTTATAAAGCTCTTATTTGACAGATTTTCCATACAAATATGTCAAATAACAGTCTTATAAGCCTGTAATAATTTTTATGAATTAGGGGGCTGGTTATGGTAACAATTTAGTGTGTGATTCACCAGAATATGCCTTAAGGACGTAAAACATGAGTCATTTTTATGTTTTGTTCTTAATTTATGGTTTTGTTATTTCTTTATAATATACATATATAATATGTATAAATATAAATTTATTTATAATATTTTTTATTATTTATAATATATAAAATATTTTCCCCAACAAATTAAATTTCAGTGCATTTATATAGAAAAAAGTGCTTCGATTTGCGTCGCATTTCCCCGGTCGCCATTAACGACGCAAGTCGGGGCTCTAGTGTATATAAAATTTCAAAAACAACACAAAATAAAACATACAGATTTCACCTTGTATTACATTCAAAGATGAAGAAAAAACGTAAGGAACTTTGTTCCTAACGGGGATCCCCCGACCGTATTTCTCTTTTTTTTTAGAGTTGTGTAAGTTTATTTTGTTTTCTTTTTGGCAACTAATTTTATAAGAATAAAAGACAAACATATACAAAGAAAATGCAAATTGGAGCAATGGTGGATAAAAAAAAAATCCTGTGGTTTTACCCAGCGCCATCCAGCAGATATAAAAAATTTTTTTTGTGAAACCGCATCACCAATAAAAGATGCCGATGGTTGGTGAAAGGTATCGCAGCACTGTTTCTTAACTATTGTTCGTTGGGGTTTAACTTGCAGTTTCATTATTGTAGGTGTGGACAGATTATAAGAAGGGCGCGAAAAATATATATTTCAAACGAACATTTATTTGGAAGCTTCAAGAATGTATGCATACATTTTTATTTGCCAGCAGATCTACATTTCTTTATTTCAACTTATTCTCTGTCATTCATCTGCATCCACTTTTCACATTTACTTTTAACGCAAAGCTCTTCTTCCCAGCCGGATATCCAAGGAATCACTTTCACCATCACTATATCCTCAAAACAAAGTAATAGTATCAATATTTATTAAACTATACAAACATTTCACTGATAATAAATTAATTAACCTCAACGTCTAACAGACCAACCTAAATTCGAGCGCCAAGCGTATTTTTGTTGTTGTCTAAACCATCCATTTCCATACAAAATGGAGGGCTTAGACAGTAGCGCTTGACGCGCTAATTTAGTTTGAACTGTAAAATTACACACACAAATCGTTCTTGAAATGTACATATTTTTGTATTTTACCTTGAAATTATTAAAACAGAGAGGATAAATTTACTTCGCGCAAAGCAAGAATGAATAATTGCAGTTTTCATATCGATCGATATTTCTCTCCGTTCCGCGCGGAATCAATAATACTGCTACCCAGTAGGTTTCCATTACAAGTTGAATCACCCGCTTCGCTCTCTCAATCATATTTATGAATCACACTGTTTACACGACTCGCCTAAATGCTTCGATTTGACTTTTGTTTTTAATAAACCACCATAAATTTTCCACTAATTTCGTGAAGAAAATTTTTCGAAATGGACAAAAGAATTAAGTGAAAGTGTTGTCGCAATTAAAAAAGCGTATTCATATGGAAATGTCTTGGGAGTTGACATTGCAGGGCATTAATGTCGCAAGAAAATGTAAGCGATCGAAATGTAGTCGCTCGATTTCGAATCAATTTGGTTTCCTCTAGGTCGATAGCATGCGTTCGCATGGGCTTACGTCATGAAATTTTTTTTCATTTACTTTACAGACATACCAGATCGGCAAATTTTAGTTTGGGTTCATTTTTTTTTTTTTTTGTTCAAGCGGAGGAGGTAGAGTGTCTTCGTGGGCCCGGCATATAATTTTTATTATATAGAGCTGCAGTTGATTTTCCTAAAACTGTTTACTTATTTGCCGTTTAAGCGCAGAGAGTGAAAATAAAATCAGCGAGTGCGAAAACCACGACTTTATTAATGACGTAGTGTAAGTGTATTGTTTTTTTCGCACTGTTACTCATTTGTGGAAACACTGGGTTATTAAAAACAAGTGATCTGTCCTGCAACTGCCAAGTGGAACTCCATATTGTTCGAAATGGTACACTTTTTCAACTATTCCTCTCACATAACAAGCAGTAACCTGATTTAAATTAATTTTTTTTTTTCTTTTAATATTTCCTTCTTCACTAAGATTTTCACTCAGAATTTGGACATTGTGTCATTTTTGTTGTTGAAATTTTTATTAAAACTATTTTTAAAAATTTCTTACATTCGCCATATTGTTATCAGATTCGGCATTGGGCCACAAATGCACACTTAAAAGCCACAATGCCAAGCAGGGCTTTAAAGTCAACATTTTTTTTTTACTTATTAAATATTTTTTTTTTAAAGTTATTATTATTTTTTAAGTCTGATGTTCTTATTTTAGAATAAACGTTTTACTGTTTGGCCAAGCAACCGTTATAGACCACGGCCAACGTTCGATTGCTGCTTAAGTATTGACATCAGTGCATCTTAAACTTTGATTTGAGCTCCTCAAAAGTACACATACTTGTTAACAATTTTATGCCATTACAGGCTGCACTGGCAGAAATTTCATGATAAAAGCAAAGAGAAGCACAATAAAATAATGAAGTAATGTATCAGCAGCACACAACTATTAAAGTAAACTCTTCCCTCAAATGAGAGCAACTTCAGGCAAATGAGAGCAGCATAATTTGGTCTTCAGAAAAGTGTCAAAAAGACACCACTGTTACGAACTTTACAGAAGAGACATTCACAGAAGAGAGTTAAAGTAAACTCTTCCCTCAAATGAGAGCAACATAATTTGGTCTTCAGAAAAGTGTCAAAAAGACACCACTGTTACGAACTTTACAGAAGAGACATTCACAGAAGAGAGATGAACAGAGTGTTTTTTTCTGGTTGAATTTTGGACAGATCACCATCTAAAAAATGGCCAAACGCTTAGTGCTTAGAAGGTTATAATTGTAGGTAAATTTATGATGCTTCCCTGCGTAAAATCGCCAATAAGATGGAAATAACCCATCACAGCAAATATAACTGCTTGTTCTGGGGCAAGGATTCCATGATACGCCTCTGTGTTGGCATTTGATCAAGCAAGCGTTGCAGGCGCCTCGTAGCTGGTGGTGCCTGGGTGTACCCAACCAATGCCGCTGTTGCTGCCTCCGTTCACTCAGCTGTTTGTCATCTCCCGAAAGCAAAGAACAAAATAAACTGTTTCCTTCTTCAAATAAAAAAAAGCGACTGTAGTAGTCTAAGCTTTTTGCATAGATTAAAAACAAATTAGGTTTTATTCAATCTTTATGCTTTTTATGAGTTTACTGTGAACATTGGAGTAAAATGAATAAGCGAAGAAAGATGCAATAAAAAAAGTTTTTTTTTTATTAAAGAGTTTACGCTGATTTGCTATCTCGTTTTGGCTCTCATTCATCTCTGTTTGCTCTTGACAGTTTTGCTCTTGAAGTCAGCTGATTAACGGCTGAGTCAATGAGTCTCCCTTATTAGTTGTATCATGATAGATCAGTAGTTTTCCCTATTTGTTTTTGAGTGGCGCCACACCGACTGCACAGAATGTGAAAAAAGTGAGCCTCGAAAACAGCCTAAATCAGCTGAGAGAACGCCTGTTGAAAAGAGATAGATAGATACATATATTGTGCACTTACCGCCTAAAACGATTCCTAAAAAAAATTTTCTTTTGTTGTAAAGTTTAGAGCATTGCCATCAGCGAGATATAAATAGTTTTCCCTGATTTGTTGTCTCGTTTTGGCCGCCTCTCGCCTCTGTCTACTTTGTGCTCTTGTGCGTTTTAAGCTCGCCTTCCCATCTCCTGGCGCGCACCCTGCTCATTCTTCACACTTCAAGAACACTCAAGGAATTGTTCAAACTGTAAAAATAACTTGGTAAGTTCTTTTCTAATAGTGTACTGAAACACTTTAATTTGTTTCAGAGTAGTCCTGCTGCCCTGCTGTGTTTTTAAAACGTTTTTGTGGTCAGTCAGTCACTCACGGTGGTCGTAATTGCTTTTTGCGTTTAACTAAAAAGAAAAAAGAAAAGACGTTTGCTTCTTGATGTGGACTATTTTCAAGCACTTTTTTTCTTTTTCTATTTCCATATGAGGAGGCATGATGTTGCGTAAATGTCTGTGTTGTTGCCTTGCCATAGGTCAAAATTAAATTTTATTAACCACTGGAAATAAATGCGCAGTTTAAGAAAAAACGAGCTGATTAAGAATTAAATGGAATACAACATTAAAGTTATAAATATGAGTTTAATTCTTGCCGTCGAAGGCAATTGAAATTTAATATTTTAGGTCTACGAAGACCTCTTTAATTGCTTATTTTTTTTGCGTTCTTGAGCTGACATTTCATTGATGCCTCTCAACTGCTTAAAAAATTACCTCATATTAGACCGTTTTTAGGAAAACAATGAGCATGAATAAAGTAATCAAACAAATCTTCCATACGGAACACTTTCATGCAACGACTATCAGGCGGCATGTGCTCGCAGGTACAATTTTAGTTCTTTTGAGAAACTCGTTAACAATAAAACCATCTGCTTTTCCGAGGCTGTGGCTCTGACCTTTTCTTTTAAATAACGCCAAAGAAAGAAGTCCAACAGTGTCAAATCATCTGATTTTGGTGGCCAGTCGCCACCACGTGAGATAACACGGCCATTGCATTTGTCGAGCAAAAGAGCCATTGTTCTCGTCAGCGGTGTGGCAAGTGGCACCATCCTGTTGAAACCACATATCGTCCATATCCACATCTTCCAATTCGGACCATGAAAAGTTCGTTATCAGCTCACATCAGCGAACACCATTCACAGTAACTGCTTGACCGGCCTCATTTGGGCAAAAACTATAGTTATACGGATACGGACCCATGATGTCACCAGCCCATGAAACGCACCAAACATTGGTATTTCGAGAATCACTCTTGGATTCGCTCAAATGCGGCAATTTTGCTTAGAGTCCATTGAGGTGGAAAAGTGAAGATGAATTTCACTGAAGATGAATTTATTTGAAAATTTATCATCCACTTTTGCCGTTTCTTGCCACCATTCTGACCACTGACGGCGCTTGGAATGCTCAAGAGCCTTTAGTAGTGGAGCCAGTTGCATCTTGTAGGCATGTAAATGCTAGTTTTTATGCACAATGTTCATCAAAGACGAGCTTGAGAGTTGCAAGTGTGGGACACAATGACGAATGGAGGTGGACCGCTCTTCGGCCACACACAAACGCGTACAGCAGCAATATTTTCTGCGATACAAGCTGTACGAGCATGAACTGGTGTTTCCCACTTGGATTCTTAAATTGACCGAAAAAATCACGAAGTGCACTTTGTATTAAGCCTTTTGAGTTGAACGCCCATTTTCATAATAAGCCTGAATAACTTTGACGCATTGCTTGATTGTGTAGCCTTCCATGGCTCAAGTGGAGTTAGACTGAAATTGAGAAATGTCCGGTTCGCATTCAACATCGGCCCTTAAAATTTAACCACCCGTTAGATGCGCAGTTTATTTCTTCTACATGATTTAGTAATTTTTTTTTGCAAAAATTTCATTTTTTTTTTTTTTTTTTTTTTTTTGAAAATCAGAAGTAGAGGTTCATGAATGTAATTTTCGGTTGACACAGATCAACTTTTGTTGAAGAAATTGTTATCAAATCACGTTTAAAGTTGCTTTAATGTTCACACAGAACAACCAGTTTCAATTAAATTCTCATGCCTGCAAATTCGTTCATTTCAATCCTTCATACCTGAAAATTCAAAAGAGTTTTCCAGTACAAACCACTCGGTTCTAATTACGATTTATTCTTTCATCCCTCCCTCGGTCGCAACTCAAGAGTTGATCTGTGTGAACGAGATGTAAAGAAATTAACTTGAAGAGACAAGTCCCAGCGGCTCAGTTTTGTAGGGGTTGCAAAAATTAGGTTTTTTTTAAATTTCTTTTAAAAATATTATTTACTTTTTTTTAGATTTCATATTAATTGTGTGTTTTCAATTCAATTGATATTTTTATATCTAATCTTTTGCAACAACGAACTTAATTATTTATTTGCTTTAAGAGCCAATTGAAATGTATTAATTCAGGTCCAAAAATGAACGTTTTCAAAAAATTTTTCGAAAAGGTTCATTTTTGGACCTGAATTAATACTTTTGCAACAACTTCAAAATCTATTTTAAAAACATGAAAACTATTTCAGAAAACGGAGTCGCAAAATGCTTTTTTTTCTACGACTTCGCCAACCGTAATCAGCGCTTCTATTCTGTAACTCGCTATAATTGAAGTTGTAGCTGAAAAATCTCTCAACTCAACTAAGCGATTTTTAGCGACGACTGGACTTGTGCAAGGTGGGCCAAAAGCAATCACCCTCACCCTCTTGGAAGTTGCTCTTACTTTTGCAAAAGGTGGCCAGTGTCAAATCTGTTTTTAAATTTGTGAACATGAAGCCATGGAGCGATACACTAACCAAGAACGCGAAATAATTGTGTCTATGACGAAGTAGACGATTTTTCGACCAAAACCATAAAGAGTAATGAGGCCACTTTCCACCTCAGCGGGTACGTGGACAAGCAAAACTGGCGCTTCTGGGGCACCGAAAATCCACGAGTGATGCCCGAGAAGCCATTAAACCAGCACAAAGTGACTGACTGCTTGGTGCACTGTTCACGCTGAAGGAATCATTGGGCCGGTTTTATTTTCGAGGACGCCGTTGGTCGAACGACAACAGTGGATGGTGCGCGTTATAGGGCCATGTTAACAGAGGTTTTTCTGCCGCAATTGAATGAATTAGGTCTGGAGGACATTTAGTTCTGGAGGACATTTAGTTAGCGCAAGCCACAACCGATATTCTGAAAGCCAAACAACATCGGATGACATCTTTGGGCCCACCCGTTTTACTAAACTGGATGAAAATGGCATTTTAACTCAGTCGCTAAAAATTCGAATATCGTCAAGGATCGCTTTTTTCCTCTTGTGACCTTTTGAATTGCAGACAACACCATTTCTCCTCACTGTGCAAATTCTGATCGTGCACTCATTTACCCATAAATTGTCTCCATTTAGTCCGATTGAAAATAGACCAAAAAAATATTTTGTCAAAAATTTCACATTTCTCTTATATATTTATATATACATATATATATAAAAAAAAAACACTTCTTAAATACATAATACATATGTATAATATGTATTAATCCTAAAAAGAAAATACATTTTAAGACAGTTAAACAAATGATATTGTTAATGAAAAAAAAAAAAAAAACAAAAACTACTAGTTCAATAAGTTACCAGTGTGGGAGCTGTAATTTAACAATACAGCCGTCCAAGTATAAAATACAATTTATTACTAAAGATACCTTAAAGTTTCAATGAATATGTTTAAAGCCTTGTGGGAGTCATTTTTAGAATTGTTGTTGTTGCATTTCAATAATTTTTAACATCTACAATCTCAAATTGCAAATCGAATTGTTGATCGACGCCAATCAAACAGTCTGACATTAAATACAGCGTCAAAAGCCAACGGCCTTTGCGCGGCGGACATTGGAACGTTATGCGATTTGAGGCCTTTAGGCCGCGTACATTTATGCGCTTCATGGCCAGGAGTTCGTCGGTGCTCTGAGAGCCCAGTGTCAGGAACCACGCTTCGTTTTTGCCCTTGGGATATTTGGGACAATGAATGGCAGTGCTTTGATAGCGATTGGCATTTAAACGTTTCATATTAATGCACAGAACATAGTCCTGGAAAAATAATAGTTTTTTTTAAGTGGTAGCTTGTCTTTTTGGTCTTAAAATCAATGCAATTATTTTTACCTCATTTGGATGTACTTTGATCCAATCGTTCGTTCTAAAATTTGTAGGAACTTCTCGTAAGTTTTCCACTTCATCATAGTTTCGTCCCTGAATGAATACATTCACCGATATTTCGGGCAGATTTTGCAGAACTTTATAGATTTGCTCGATTTCCGGCTCTTCGAACAGGTCTCTTAATGGTCCGGCCAGTTTCTCGTAATCATTGCGGCAAATGTGTTTTAAAGCGGGCAGCGTCAGATGTTCATAATTATGTGGTATTTTATAAAAAAGATGCACATTGGCGGCGTTTACGTGGGGCAAGGTTAAGAATTCGCTTTCGTCAAACCATCGCGCCTGAATAACACTCTGCATAAGTTGTTGCACTTTCAGGGTTGTTGAGAGCCAACCCCGCTCAGCCGTGTAGTCAACCATGGCCTGAAAAGCAGCGAAAGTTCAAAAGAATTATTAAACAGCGAATTATTCCGAAATTTACGAAATTAGAATAAGAGATGACCTTAACTTCGGTTACATATGAGCAAATATTTGTACAGTTTGGCAAAGCAAAAACTAAACGTGACCACTTCTTCTTTCTGCATTGAGCTTTATTTAGGGCAAATATCTACATATATTTACTGCCTGCTGCTTCAATGCCATCGAAGATTTCACAATTGTTAATCATTTTATCGGGCTTTCTAGTTCGATTTTTACTTCCTCAAGATTGAGAAAGATTTTTGGTGCTAAAATTGGGGTGATCAACGTTTTTAAAGAAGTTGAAGACATACTGACTGGGGGAACATACAATGGCTGTTCCGCCGACATCATGTCGCTCATCAGTAGCCAACTTTGCTTCGAATCCAGGCCATGACTAATTGTATGCTGTTTTTTAAGCAGCAGCGCATAGCACATTCGTATTGAAAACAACAAAAACAATTACAAAATTGTTGCTCAATAGAAATATGCGAAGCAAAACATCGTTCACATTTAGAGGAGTTTTACAAGATCATATTTTAGGGGTTATTTTTGCTCCACGAACAAATAGAACATTTAGAGAAACTTTTTGTTTAATCCTGCAAACTTATTGTAAGATAAAAAAAAATTGTTCGCTTTATCAACATAAAACGTGACCACTAGATACTTTTTTGTGGAATTAAAAATACCTAAAAATTCACACGGCTGCAACAGCAAATCACAAAGCATAGAAACGAACGAGGAAAAATACATAGAAACATAGAATTTCGCAAGAACACATTTTGAGGTTATGTTTGCTCAATGAGCCAACACAGCATTTAGAGCGAGTTTGTATGTGCTCTTGCAAGGGTTTTTTTTAAGATTTAATAATTGTGTATTTGCTTACGTTGGCCAAACATAACCTTAAAATAAGCTCCTTTGAAATTTTATGTTATCACGATTTTATTCTTCTTCTTTCTTTTCCTTGGTTTTTTGTTGTTGTATCTATATATAAATATAAGAGAAAACTAGTTGTATTTAAAAAAATGAAGATCAACATAAAAAGCAGTGGTCACGTTCTTCTTCTATTTTGTAGAAATAAGCAGAAATTATTTCATATGTCTTCGTGCCTCAAGCCTATTTCTATTTGTTAGCAATACAGAAAGGTATTTATTGTAATTCCAAATGCCATAAGGTTTTTTATTATTTCAGGAAATGTTCTTTTAAAAAAAGTTTCGCCAGCGTTGATTTTTAGTCAAACATCAATTTTACTATTTATTTGTTAAAAGAGGTTTAAAAATAGACCTTAATAATGTACTTTCTGACAAATGTCTGCTGACATTTCAGTTGAGTAGCTTCAACGAAATATCGGCGGCATATAGACGGCTCAAAAAAGACAGAAACCAAAATTAAGGTCTATTTTTAGACCTAAAATAAGTTGATTCTTAGTGATTTTAAAGCACACATTCTTACACACGTATTCTCACGTCCGAAAAGTGTCATTGTATGTGTAATTGCAGTTGAGAATAACCCGAAAACTTACCTGCATGACACGCGTGGCATTATCTAACGCCGATTTGGTATCGGTGAGGTAGTCGGAATTGGGCAAGGAAAGTCTGGAAAAGTGGGCCTGCAGCAACAGGAATGTTTTTGTATATGGTGAGTCCCAGCTGGGCGAGCGGGCACGCAAACGACAGGTGTCGGCCAATTCCCTAAAACATTTAAATGAATTTTTAGCTACAAAAATGCAACGAGAGTAAGAAAAAAGAGAGCAACCCACTCGTTGTATTTATCTTCGTTGTGACGCACCGGCTGCTGATCGAACTCGTAGGAGTCTGCAATGGCCAGCAATAAGTCGCAGGTGGACATTTGCGGCTGCAAATCATCTAAGAAATGTTTCATTGTCCGATATGACAAGTAGTAGAATGAAGAGATGCGACCCAAAAATGTGGGTATTAGAATGCGTTCTTTTTGCACCACACAAGCGGCCGCTTCAAGTTCATAAACAACCTTTTCGACCAAAGACGAAAGAAAAGCATTCATTTGGTCGGTTTCCAAGCCATCCAAGTTGTAGTAAGTGGGATTCTTGAGCAGACGTCTAAAGAAATATGTCCAAGTAAGATAATCCAAGGCGGCTTGTTTCGTTTGCACGGTGCCGGCCACAATTTCGGCGTTAATGTGTTCGGGCAACACTTCCAGCAGACTTGATTCCACCGGAAAAGGATCATATAGAAACTTTTTGTAGAAATTTTTCTTAATGTCATGCACCAAGACAACAGCTACTCCCTCATTATCGAATTGCGGACGGCCAGCACGACCCATCATTTGCAAGACATCAGTGATGGGCATATCAACGTATTTCTTCACTTTGCCATCGAAATATTCAGTACCTTTTATGACCACCAAATGGGCGGGCAGATTGACACCCCAGGCCAGCGTGGCTGTGGCAATCAGCACTTGTATTTTGCGATTGAGAAACAGCTCTTCCACAGTTTTACGATCCTGCTCTTGAAGACCGGCATGATGCAGGCCAATGCCAAAAGCCAAACAAAATTTCAAATTGGAGTCTTTAATGTCCTGTAATATTTGCTGCATTTCATGCTCTTCCATGTGCAGGAATTGTTTGGGATTCTCATCTCCCGCCACAAATGTTATCAAATCTAAGGCCGTGAGTCTGGTTTGTCGTCGCGAGGAGACAAATACAATGGCCGGTTCGGCGGGTGAATAGGAGCGTATGGCCTGGAAGGTGGGACGATTCATAGTGGCCATGCGTGGGCAATAATGTTTTCCTACAAATAAAAAACTTTCATTTAATGCTGCTTTTTCATTTTTCAACTTTTCTTTTTAGGCGATTTCTGTTTACTTTTCCAGCCGCACGTCATTTTGGTATTTCTAAAATTGTTTTTTGTTCAATATTTCGATACAGGAAAATTTAGTCCTGAAGATTTATACAGAGGAGCATCGCAATATCAAGGAGAGAGATATTTTAGAGATAACAAAGTGGTCACCAGAAAGTTAATAAATTATTTTTTTTCACACTTTTACATTTAAATTTTATTATTCTAACTTCTCTTCTACAAATACCCTGTACTACGTTTATTGGGCTTAAGTTCATTGCGATTGCTGGCATTTGTGATTGCTTACTAAACAAATAAGACGAAGAAAACATTAAAGGCTTTTAGCTGGGGGACAACTGGCTGTTTCGAAGACGCCACACTACTCGCCAGCACCTGCTCTTGAGCTCAGAGGCTCAAGTTTCTAAAGCGACCCACTGTAAGATTTTCTAAAGAATACTGCGCCCATCCGCTTTGTCGGTTACTAGAGCTCCCGGCTCAACACCATCTAAGGCACGTGATCAAGGAATTCGCCAAGTAGAGCACGAATCAATAATTGAAAGGGTAAATGACCTTCCCGTTAGACACAATGACCCACAAGGCTTTTAAAATAAACTTTTCAAACACTACCTCACATCGTGGTGAGGTAGATCAATTAGAGAACGTGATCGAGATCTTTACGGATGGCGGCAAATCAGAATCAGTAGTTGGTGGGCATATCTACATTCAATGGACAATCAGTTTTAGACTACATAAGTTGCAAGGATGACGAGGAGCAGGAGGAGGAGGAGAAGAGTGTTGGGCACTTCCTCTGCTGATGTCGAGCTCTCTTCAATCTAAGAGCAAAATATATAGGCAAACTGATATCATGTAGGCAAAACGATGTCCAGCTCTCTCCAATGTAGGAGCAAAACATGTAGGCAAATCGATATCACATGGTTTGGTGGAATGTGGAATTTTTCAGCCGCTTATCTGGATGGTTCAAACAAGAAACAATGGAAGCTGTGTATTGCTACAGCCTTATTGCCTGCCAGAGTATTGGCAGCCCGAGAAACATTACAGAACATGGTCCCGATAAACGTATTACAAATTAGTTTTATACTCTTGCTAATTTGCTGATGTTATTCTCACCTGAAAAGCCATTAATGTGCACCTGAAGTGGTACCGGTCTCACTGAGGGCTTAAAATTGTACAGCCCCATCTGTTTGATGCCCAGCCAGTTGGCCAAGTCCTGGGCGTTGGCCAGAGCTGTAGACAAGCCCACAATACGCATACTGCGTCCCGTGTGCGAGGTTATAAAATTTGTACGCGAAACGATAACTTCAATGACAGGTCCACGATCTTCACCCAACAAATGTATTTCATCGATCACAATTAAGGCCACATCCTGCACATATTCCCTGGTCTGCCACGAACGACTAATACCGTCCCATTTCTCGGGAGTTGTAACTATAAGTTGAGCTTCTCTGATCGCTTGTATATCCGGCGTTGTGTCACCCGTCAACTCAACAACTTTCCAACGCAAGGGACCAGCCTCAAAACGTTTCTTCCAATCACTTATGCGCTCCTTGACCAGAGCTTTTAGCGGCGCTATATACACCACTTTGGCTTTAGGTGTTTTATTGAAGGCACGGAATATTGCAATTTCGGCCACAATAGTTTTACCCGAACCGGTGGGTGCTCCCAGCAAAACATTGTTGTCGGTGTGATAGAGACAGTGAAAGATTTGCGTTTGTATGGGATTAAAGTGAGTGAAGTTATAGAGTGACTCGTAGAGGGGATTCTGCAAACTTGTTACGGCCAAAGGATGTAGCGGCAATAGTTCGGTGAGAGGTGGATGATGTTCGGGCAGCACAAGATGCTGAAATGTGAGCGGTATCCAGGTGTTGCTGCCCAGCCACACATCGCTGGCCACACGAATGTAATACTGCGGCGGCAGGGGTTCTTTTAGCGGTATTGTCATGACAAGTTGTTGCGGTTTACCACTATAAACGAATTTTCGGGAGGCCTGCGCAAAAAAAAAAAAAAAAATATAAGAAACATTAAACATTATTCACAACTTCCTGCTGTCTTTGCTTTATGGCATTTTACACACAAACAACTTGGCAGGCAGTTTCTCGTTTTGTTATGAATAAGGCTCTTATTTATTTAAATACAATTCTAGGCTGAAATCCTAAAATAAATTGATTTCTGTATTACGTTTATCAGGCTCAAGTTTTTTCTATATTATAATATAGATAATATAGAAAGAACTTGAGCCTGAGATAAGAAAAAGTTCAAATAATAGAAATTAATTAACTTTAAAACAAATTGAGGTAACGAATGACAAAAATTTTTTTTTAAGAATTTTTATAAGAAATATCTTTGCGAATGCTGAATGGTGAAATTATTTTCTTTTTATGAGCTTTTATAAAAAAATTTCTTTGTGAGTGCTGAAATCTTAAGGTCAGGTAGCGAATAAAAAAATAAATAAAATTTTTTTTTCTTTCTATAATTTTATAAGAGAACTTTTTTTCGCTCTACCTGAAATAGTTCCGAATGATAGATGAAGTTGGTTTCAGCATCTTCAATCCACAGCCAAAAGCTTTCACTGACTTTACCATGCACACGATCATTCCAATTAAAATTTGGATATATATCTATTTTGATTCTGAGAACTGTGCGCGTAATGGGCTGTAAAGTGGCTTCAATTTCCAGCATGGGCAACTCCTTGGCTGCTTTCAAAACATTCTCAGCATAACGTGCATTACGCAGAATCTCCTTCAGTTCGTTTTGTTCCATTTCTCTAAGGGTATAAATACTAATGCCTCTGCTTTCCAGTTTATCTACGGTTTCGGCATTTATGGTGGAAAACTGGCGCATGGGTGTCTCAAAGTCCCACTGTTGACGTTCGAACATTTTGCAAATCTGTAGCATGCGACCCGACAAGATGGCATTATTGTTACGCAAAACTATGGAGTATAAAGCCCGGGCTATGCGGGCAATATTCTGCACAATATACGACATATCGGAGACCAGGGAAAACGATTTGACATAACCGTGAGAGAGGAAGGTTTGCATGAGTATGTTGACTTTGCCGCACACATTCTCACTGCCACCAAACGCTTTTACTTTGCAATAATTCTGACGCAGATCATCCAACTCCTCTAATTCATCGTCACGCACTTTCAGCTGTTGGAATTCTTGGGCCTGAGAGATCATGGCAAATATATCGGCTTCATTCATGAACGGCTTCAATAAATCATTGAATACTTCCACTGTGTCGTATTTAATATAAAAGTGGGAAGCAGTTCTGCCCAAATCGGTGACATTAAAGTCCAAAGTTCTTTGATTAAAGCGTATCATGCGAGCCTTGTCCAGGCTCATGGCCGCTCCCACTATAAGAGCCTGCCGCTTGGCCATCAACTGGGGATCCTGCAGCACCTCAGCGTATTCTATGCCATACACATGCGGGTTTATGCGCATGCGCACAAACAAATAAGTGTAACTCAACCATTCCACAGCCTCCTCGACATTCGAAATTGTACCCAAAGTAATTTCAGCATTCAGGTTATCAGCCAAAAACTGCACAAAGTTCGATTCAATGGGAAATTGATTGGTAAGCAGCGACAGATAATGATTCAATTTCTCGTAGGTGGTGATTATAGTGCCCACGCCGCTTTTGTCGAACTGAGGGCGTCCGGCGCGACCGAAAATTTGCAGAACATCCAAAATACCCAAATCCACAAACGAGCCATGTTTCGAGTCATAAATATCAGTGCCTGGTGAAATAAAATGAAACAATTTCCAAGGAAACTTTAAACTTTCACTTACCTTTTATAATGACAGCATGCGCCGGCAAATTTACACCCCAGGCCAAAGTGGCGGTACACACCAGCACCTTCACATGACCCTCATTAAAGTATTTCTCCACCAGCTGCCTGTCCGTTCTCAGCATACCCGCATGATGCATGGCAAAGCCGGCCGAAAACAGCTCCACCAATTGTTTATTTCGCGACTTTTGTATGGCCCTTTGGGCCAAGCCATAATTACTGTTGCTAGTATCCGGCAGAAAGAGGGCGCTGGTGTTATTTTGCTGGGCCAACTCCCTCAATGTACTGGCCGTACGCACGGTGGCATTACGCGCATGCACAAACACCATCACCTGATGGCCCAGCTGAACTTGTTCCACACATTTCTGATAGCACACCTGATCCATGTCGGCCAGCTGTTGCAACGGCTTGACAGCTTTCACGCCAATGAATACCGTGTCGAGGGGCACCGGTCTAAAACGTGCATCAAAATAGAAAAGGCCTTTCATGGGATTTACACGTAAAAAGTTCGACACATCGATATAGTTGGGCAAAGTGGCGGAAAGACCAACAATGCGAATCATACTTTGAGATGATTCGACAAGACGCAGGGTGCGAGCCACCAGAGCCTCAACCACAGGACCTCGCTCGCCATGCAGCAAGTGCACCTCATCGATAATAAGAAGTTTGACTAAACTAATCAGGGCAACATCACCAGCACCTGTATATAAAGAAACCTTAATCTATGGCTCTTATTTTATTTATTAAGTACTTAGAATATAATTACAATTCATAAGCTAAATTATTTTTATGAGCAATAGCAACGCAGGCCTTCAGCTCATAGTGTATGGACTAAGTTAAGTGTAAGGTAAGGAGATTTACAATTAGTGTTATGTTGTTGGGTGTGGGATGTGATAACGAGTTCTGAAGATTGGGTTCTGGTTTTGAAAAATTGTTCTGCGCGCTATGAGGGTAGTTGGACATTCGCTAAGGATATGAAATGGGGAGGTCGGGTAGCAGACCAGTCTTGTACCAGTCAGAGGTTTGATCGAAAAATGTAACTGGGTATTTATCATGGAGGTCACTTTCAATAGTTCTAATCAAGTCGATTAAAATTTTCTGTCATAAAAAGTGGTTGATTTAAAGCATTCCTTGCGGCAAATTCTCTGCAAATTCATTTCCTCTAATTCCGCAATGCCCAGTTACCCACAGAATTGGGAATTTCAAAATCTTTGGCTCTTGTCAGGAGATTAAAGAACGAATTCTAATACACGGCAATTTGAGGCATGGTTTAGTTTCAAATATTTTATATATTTATTTGAGCTTAAGGTCTTTTTATTAGAGAATTTGAGTTTTTGAGTATTTTTCTCAATATTTCGCTCTCCTTCGGTTAGCTTCTTCAGGACAATATTCAAATATTAAAAATTTATAAATAATATTACAAAAACATAAAGAGCTGGCTGCAGAGGCCTTCGCCTTTGCATGTTAAAGAGTGACCAGCAAATTAGATGGCAAGCAACGTGACCACCAATCTCTTGTAGGCCTTTGGATATAAACAAGTCAATGGATATAAACAACTAAAAAGGCATATACATTCACATTGATACATCAAGAAGCACCAACAAAAAGAAAAAAAAAAAAACAAAAATTCTTCTTAAGTATGTTTTAAGGTTATGTTTGCTCAACGAGAAAATATTGCATTTACAGCAAATAATCATTTGAAATACTTACTTTATCATTAAAAAAAGCGATCATTTATATAACTCACCTTTTCTTGTTACCACATCCCATTTTTCAGGAGTGGTTACTAAAATTTGTGTCTGCGTCATTTCGGTTTTCGACAATTGCATGTCCCCAGTCAACTCTTTAACCACTATATTCAATTCCTTTAAGCGTTTCGAAAAGTTATCAACCATTTCGGCGGCTAAAGCCTTCATCGGAGCAATGTACACGATTTTGAATTGATCGCGATTGATAAGACCGTTCTCTAAATGCGAGCGTATCGTGTGCACTATCGTCAGCATGGCCACATTCGTTTTGCCCGCTCCAGTTGGAGCACAAACCAGCATATTTTCATTACTATGGTAGGCCACCGGATACACAACAGATTGTATGCGATTGAGCTGTTTGCAATTGGCAAATGCTATTTTGCCAATATCATCTAAATCGGAGATATTAATGCGATTGTTGCCCACCGACAAGGGCGGTGGTTCGTTGGCTGGTATTTTAACTTCTTCATATTGTTTGCAGTCTACTCGTTCGGCTGTGTCAGGCAGAGTTATGCGATTGCCACCAATAAAACCAGCATGTTGTTTTGCTTCCAATTGGCTGTCGAACACGTAGGGATAACGTTGAGGCGTTGCCAGGGTGGAACGGAATTCTTTGAAGTCTTGATTGTGTTTGAGCAAAGGCTGATGAGCGGCCTGATCAAGAAGTTTTTGTTGCTGCTGCATACGCAACTGCATGGGATTTAAGGCTTGAGCCACCTCATCTTCGTCCTTTTCTTGTCGTTCTATGGACTGTATTAAGCGATGCATTTTCTTTTCTTCTCTGCGCTGCTGTTTGGATAGCTCCTTTTCAAAAGCGGACTGCACCACTACCTGAGTAGCCACAGTGGGTGCCTGTGGTTTTGCTGTTGCAACAGCTCCATTTTTCATTTGTTTTTGTTGCAATTGTTTGCCTCGTTTAGTGCGTTTTTCTTTTTGTTCCAATTCTTGCAGTTGAGTGGCGATTACTGTGCGATCTGTCAGCACCTCTTGTAGCAAATCAAAGTTATCGAAGCCTAAAAGTTCTATTAGCTCATTTTGTAGCTCATTATTAGACTTTTTGGAGTTCAATAGTTTCGTGAGGTTGCTTATCAAAGGAGCATGTTCCTCTTTTTGGGACATTTCCAAAAACTTTGTAACCGTTTTGTGATATTTAGATTTACTACTGGGTTCTTGGTTCCATTGCATGGAAAATCCCAAAGAGGCAGCATTCTTGCTGATGGTGGTAGGCGCCAAGTCCAATAAGTTTCCTATATCTTTTGCTGGGGACTGCTTAAATTTCACTTTTATATGTTCTCCCCAAATTTTTTGGTTTCTGCTCTTTGCATTTGAGCTGCGGTTCCAGTCTTTTAACTCTTCCACTTCATAGTCTTCTAATAGTTCTCTCACACTAAGCACTGTCTGATGTAATTGCGCCAATTTGTGGCCAAATATGGTGCCGAATATGCTACGCACTCGCACTGTAGTGGCCACCGTAATGACTTTTTGTTCCAACATTAACCAGAATAGAAAAAGGGTTGCATGTTCCACCACCTGTGGCTGTTCGTCGTAGCCCATGCATTCCTGTACAATATTTCGTAGTTTTTGAAAATTAATTTTTATCTGGTCTCTTCTATCCGCTGGCATGTGTTGCAACACTTCAATTATAGTTTGTTGTTTCTCAGTTTGTCTACAAGCAAAATATAATAAATGTGCAATTTAGGTGATTTCCCTTAAAACTTACGTTTTTAAAAAGGTATTTCGTTCTAGTCTCATTTCCTCCAATTTCTCATCATTTGGCCCCGTGAATTTCGCCTCCAGATCAGTGTTAGCTCTTAAAGAACCACTGAAACGAGGCAAGTCCTTCAAATATTCGGCCATGGTAGTTTTCGGATGAAATAAAAATAAATAGTTTTGTGCAAAAATTGTGCTGCAATAAGATTTTATTTAGGTTTCCTTTTCTACGTTCAAGTATTTCGAAACGATATGAAAGTCGACCGGTCTGCTCAGCTGTGAAAACGCAATGCATTCACTAAGAAATGATGACACCATTTGCGTGGCACAACTACACAGCGGCTGATTTGTATAAATATGAACGTTTTAAATTTTTTTTTTTTTTTAATTTAAAGATGAATTTAAATTTATATGCAATTGTTATAAATCATTATATGAAATCGAGAATAAATTTAAGCAGCCCTTTTGTTGATATTATTGTTGGCTTCGAATAATAATACATACATACATATGTATAGACTTTTCTTAAGTAGTTTTTCCTTCAGGTTTCTTAAGCTCTAGATTTTTGGTTTATTATAAAAATAAGTGCAATTTAATATTGTTTTTTTTTCAGGGAGACGAATTCATAATAATTAATATTAAAATTCTAGTATTTACCGAAGTTATTTTTGTTATATACATATTTAGCTTATTCATTATCTACTATTATTACAAAATTGCAAAGTTTTTATAATATTAAAGAATTTTAAACATTTTACATATACAAATATGAACTTAATTATTTATTAGCTTTAAGAGCCAATTTAAATGTATTAATTTAGGTCCAAAAATGAACCTTTTTAAAAGACAGCAAATATTTTTTAAAAAGGTTCATTTTTGGACCTAAATTAATACATTGCAATTGGCTCTTAAAGCAAACAAATAATTAAAAAATATATCCAGAAATAACATCGGTAAATACGAGAATTTTTTATTAAGATTATTTCGAATTTATGTTATATAAAAAATAATAAACTGCATTTATTTTTATAACAAATCAAAATCCTAAAGCTTTTTCCAAACAGTATTGATTTGATTATAAGTAAAATGCATTAATTTAGGCCAAAAATGAACCTTTTTAAAGACAGCAAATATTTTTTAAAAAGGTTCATTTTTGGACCTAAATTAATACATTTTACATATAATAAAATCAATACTGTTTGGAAAAAGCTTTAGGTTTTTGATTTGTTATAAAAATAAATGCAGTTTATTATTTTTTTTTTATATAATATAAATTCGAAATAATCTTAATAAAAAATTCTCGTATTTACCGATGTTATTTCTGGATATATTTTTTTAAATCATATTTATTATCCACTATTATTACAAAATTAAATAGGTATTCTTGATGTTAATTTTTCGATTTTTGTTGTTTAGTATTTTAATAGTTCGAGCTTTAAGGTCATTTCCTTTTTTTTTTTTATAAATTTTTATTAAATGCAATATTTCGATACCTCAATGGGTATCTTCTTCAGGAAAAAAAAAAACTAAAAACATTCCTGAAGAAGACACCCATTGAGGTATCGAAATATTGAATTTAATAAACATTTATTAAGAAAACAAGTGACCTTAAAGCTCGAACTATTAAAATACTAAAATTAAAAAGGTTTTACATTTAAAAGCTTTATTTATTTATCTATTTATGTATTTCTGTAAAGTTAATTTCAAAATCAAATCATTATGGCTCGCAAAATTTCTTGCTAACGTTAATTTCACAAGCTTCAGATCTTTTGATTTTTATAAATATGTATTTGATTTTTATTTTTGCAATATTTCATTTTCTTTTAGAAAATTTCATCAGGAAATCGAAGCTTTGAAAATCTATTAATATAGAAATATGGGCTGAAGTTTGAAAAATGAACATAGAGATTAGATTTGTCATTCAAATTATAAAGGATTAAAGTTTCAAATATTCGAAAAACTATTTAATAAAGCTTTAGATCGTTTTTATATAAAAATTTTTATTAACAATATTATTCAATATTTCGATAACAATTTGTTATCATCTACAGGATAATATTTGTAATTACAAATTAATTAATTACAAATATTATCCTGAAGATGATAACAAATTGTTATCGAAATATTGAATAATATTGTTAATAAAAATTTTTATATAAAAACGATCTGAAGCTGTATTAAATAGTTTTTCAAATAATTAAGAAGATCAAATAAATATTATATGTTTCAAATATTCTCTTAAGTTTTTTCGAATCTACAGACGAGTTGAGTAGCATCAGCAAAATGTCAGCATCAGCATATAGACGGCTCAAAAACACCGAAAACAATTGATAAAGCCCATTTTTAGACTAAAATTAATGCATTTCAGTTGCCTCTTTTTTATTTTTATTTTTTTTTTCTCATTATTATTTTGTTCTTTAATCAAACGTTTATAAGCACTCCCTTTCCCTTTCTTCAACTACTTTCCTAACTCTTATGTAATAGTCATGGCCTGAGTCCAAGATAATTAAGTCCCAAGAAATTCCATTTTATCTATAACTTTCGATATTAAGAAAATAATGGACTTGATCTTCTTTTTGTAGAGTTTGAAGATCACAGATTTTGCATGAATATTTGAGTTCTATACCGCCCGCTCGGCTTTCTGGCATAGAACTATTTTATTTGAGGGAAAAAATTAAAAAATAAAAATTTACTGCCAGTTTTCTTTCGCACATTTGTATTAGAAACAACAAAAACAATAAAAAAAAAGTCCTTCTTGCTTTTACCACCCCATTTACACACGCAAGTACAAGTGCAAGTAACTCAATACATTGTCATTTTTTTTACTAATACCATCATCCTTCTGCAAGTTGCGAGCTCACTTGCAAGAGATTTTGATTGCCAGTAATTTGTTTTTACTTGCATGAAACAGTGTTACCTTGTATAATAATATTTTAATTTTAATGGATAACTTACAAGGCATAATTTTTTTTTTCTTTTTGATCTTACGTACCGAAAAATAAGATAATATATAAAAAAGTGGCTTTTGTGGATATTTAATATAAATTTACTATTTATTTGATAAAAAAAAAGCTGTTCGTACAATTTGCTTCCCCACAACAGTTCGTATGACTGTACTTTGGCAACCCAGCCATTAAAAAGGCATGTAGACGGCCAAAAACAGAATAAACAATACACAAAAAAGGCCAAAAATAGTGATTTTTAAATATAAAAAAATATATATAAAAAAAAAATTGTGATTTTGTATTTTTTCCGCATAATTATTTTATTATTTTTGCTTTCATTTAATTCTTCTATTTTGAAAGTAAAGCAATTTTCTTTAAGACCATTTTCTTTGACGACATTTTAACAATGAGCTTGCACTTGCCTGTGTAAACAATCAAGCAAGTAGCAACTGCTTTTATTGACTCTGTCAGTTTATTGGTTGTTAATATGTACACACAACTTGCAACAGATTATTTGCATGTGTAAATGCGAAAGTAAACATCGATCGCATTTCGAGGAACAGGCAGTTAAAATTTCTTCCACAGGTAATGAATGTGGCATGGATTAATAGTGTGTGGGTTTCGCACAGCCATGCATTGCAAGTTAAATAAGTTTAAGAAAACTTCAAAGTTTGTTGGTAAATTTCGCTACAAGTGTTTCTTCTTGTGAACCTGCCCCAAAAACACATCGCTCTAACACTTTTTTCAAGAAAAAAAAAAAAAAAAAAATTACAAAGATAAAAGTAAAACAAACATGTGACTGAAATACAAAATATTTATCCTGTGCATTTCGTTTTTCACACAAAAGGATGTTGTTGTTGCTTCTTGTAACAGTTTCATTGTCATGCAGAATGTCGGAATACTGATTCATACAAAACAAACTTTCTTTTAAGATGCAAAATATGTAATTGACCAATTCAAAATATTATATAAAAGATTTGCATATAAATTTATGAAAGAAGATGATAATAAAAGAAAAGTTTAAGGGTTGTTGTTGATGTAAAAAATACCCTACACAGGGTATAATTCGTTATTTGCTTCAGTAAATTGCTGGTCAAATTCATGGTTTTTGAGTTTTAGCAAACGTATTTTTAAATTATTTTAAGGAAAACTAGTTTTTTTTTATTAAATATTTTATTCTATTATTTTGTTTTTATGAAGTGGACAAAACAAACAAACAAATGCGGCAACTCTTTGAAATGTGCTAAAATAGTAGTGGGCATCACGCTAAGCAGAAAATTTGCAAGAATATCAATTAAAGCAACATAAGCGGTACTTCAGCGTTTGGTGCGTTTTCGGTTGCGACTATTTGCATTTGCGATTATATTGCATTTAATATTGAGCACCCTTTTTAACAACTTTGCAAACTTTATTGCACTCCAAATAACAGCTGATAAATTAATACACAATTTTTAATTTTTCACGTTATATTTTTTTGGTAATTGCTGTTGGCTCCATCTCTACAATTTTTTGTTTGCTTTGTTTTAAAATGTCAGCTGTTCGAGTGTCAGTGTTGCAAACGCAATAGTCATGCGAAAAGAGCAACACGCAATTGGCGGTGCGTAAACGCAAAAATATTGCGAGTGCAACCTTGTATATTTTGTTGTTGGGTTGCAAAGAAAAAGCAACGATTTCTTGCATTCGCACTTACGCAAGACATTTGCACCAAATAATGAACTGCGCTATAGTTATTTGCACACTTGTGCAACTGGCATTGCATCTCTGTGCATATTATGACACTACAATAACAAAAATATTTTAAACTTCACTTGCTTTTTGTCAGTGTACGTACACTCGTATGTAAAGGGTGGTTAAATTTTAGGGGCCGATACTGATTTTGCATGAAACACTAACACTAAATATATTTAGAACAAATTTTATATGAAAAATTTGTTGTAAAATGTGTTTCAACAATGTTTTATTTAAAAAAATATCGGCCGAATCCAAATTCCATCCCATAATCCAAATTTTGACGCTAAGTCATAATTGAGGTTCTATGCTCTTAATGTGCCGAATTATCTCATCATTAAGCTCTTGAATTGTGGCTGGCTTATCGACCGTACACCTTTTCTTTTAAATAGCCGCAAAGAAAGAAGTCGAACAGTGTCAAATCACCTGATCTTGGTGGCCAGTCATTTGATGTCGCCACCACGTGAGATAACCCGGCCTTTACATTTGTTGCGCAAAAGAGCCATTGTTTCGTTGGCGATGTGGCAAGTGGCACCGTCCTATTGAAATCACATATTGGTCCACGCCATGTCTTTCATCTCGGGCCATAGAAAGTTCGTTATGACGACTGTCAAATGAAATTGACATTTAACTGCAGTTCAGCATCGGCCCTTAAAATTTAACCACCCGTTATATGCAACCAGCTGGTGGAAAAAGAGGTCTAAAGAAAATCATTTCCGAGCAGCAAAACCAACTTTTATCTATCATTTGACAAACATTTTTTTTCTGAGTTGCTGGTATACGAAAAAATCAACCGAGAGCAAATTTTGCCAAAAGCACTAGTTAATATTACTATATAGAGAATAAAACCATATATATTTACGCTATTCGATGTTAATTTGGAAGATAATATTCTTAGATAATATTCTTAGATTAGATGCCTCACAATCCAGGAAAAAAAACCAACTGCGATATTAACTGCACCTCAGCAGATTTTGCCGGCGAACCTTACAACTCAGAATGAATACCATTAATATATGTAAATAATAAAAAAATATATTAAATATTCCCTGCAAGTGTTAATGAAACAAACACGTCATTCTTTTTTTTTCTGCTTTCTTTATTTTCTTAGTTTTTAATAGACAAATCTTAATGCTTCAGTAAATTCTTTGAACTTTTCCTCTTCTTCTTGTTGGCTGAAATTATAAAACATATTTCCTGGCCACAAGGATATAAAAAGCTGTTGCGCTCATGAGTTGGTCTTTCGTTTAAGCATTGAAACGCAGGTTATACCACAATATACAAAATATATTGGAAACTTTATAAAAAAAAAATATTATTTGGATCACTCTCTATAATTATTGACACGCGAAATAAATTAATGTTTTCACCATTTGAGAATTTATATTGAAAATAAAATGTATTGCAAAGTGCATTTGCAAATTATTGTTATATGTAAGTAAAAAATAAGAGAAAAAAAAATTTAATAAAAACTATGACAAAAATATGACAAAATTATCACAATTAAATATCGATTTCAAAATCGAAAAATTACCAGTGCAAAGAGAAAAGACAAATGCAAAATAAAAAAGAAAATTATTTTAGAAAAAAAAAAAAAATATTTGTATGTATATATTGTTACTTTTATACCTTTTAAAAATGTTTTCCGTAGATTCTTTAATTGTAGTGAAGTTTTAAAAGGCTGAATTCTTCAGTTTACAGTACTCAACAGTTCAATAGTTTATTTACCTAAACCCACTGTACATACTTGCAAACACTTTAAAACACTTTACTAAAAGAAGAACACTTTTACTTATTCACTTTTTATTACTTAAGACACTTTACACGTTAGCGCAGTTAAAAATCGACTGAACTGCCTCAGCATTAAGCTGAGCTGCTGTTATACCTCTCAATGATCATTACTCACTGGAACAGTCAAGAAGTTTACACAAGCTGATCACGCCACCTCGCACTAAAACACACACACAACAACATACATACACGCGGCAATGCAGCTTAAGCATATGAGCTGCGCACATACATGCATACACAAATATTGTACCCTGCGGTGGTGGGGTTTGTTTTAGTCACCTTGTCGTCGCGCATATTTATCTACACATGTGTGCCTCTGGATGCGCACACTCGTAGAGCTGTCGCTATGTCTGTTAACAAGTACATATGGATGTGTGTATATACCTCTTGTGTTCATTTACAAAAAATAATAAGCACATATAAAAAAATTAATTAAGTCAAGTACGAGGGTGGCTCGCACACTTAGGGTTCCGTACGTATGTATGTGTAGTGTATGTATGGAATGGCGTATGTGAATACGATATTATTAAGACTGTGTCTAAACTTTCTTTGGTCATGATCATTTACCAGCTGCTTTAAGGAATTCCAGCATACGGCAATCAGATCATTTTGAGTTTGTTTCTGCGCTCAACATTGAGAGGCCGCGGGTTCCTAATGCTTTAATCCATAAAAGTTAACTATTTTAATAGTCGACTGCGCCTCGTTGGATGCATTGGTAGAGTGTCCTACCAATGAGAGTCCACGAGGTCGCAGATTCGATTCCTGCCGAAGGCTTTGGGTGTTTCTGCAGACAAGCCAAAAGCTTCGCAGTTTGTGTCTGTTAAAAAAAAAAAAAAAAAAAAAAATATGTACGCCCTGTCGTCAACAGACCAAGGATCAAATTTCATAGCCCAGTATTCAATCTCAATCTTATACATATTTAAGAGCAGTTCGCTTCTCACCCACTGGAACCTATTCATTTTGCTTCTATATTATTTTCAGACATATTCTTAATGCAGTTCTCCAGCACCTCTGGCATACCCTGCGATTCTTGTGGCAACGAATGCGCCAGCGCCTGTGGTACCAAACACTTTAGGTATGTGTGTATGTAATTGATTTTCTTATTGATTTATATGGCAACTTCAAATACAACAACTTCACCTTTCCAACAAACGAAGAGTGATAATAACGTTGATAATTTTTTTTGTTTTTATCTCTTCTTCTAGAACCTGTTGCTTTAATTATTTGCGCAAACGTACCGATCCAAATGCCATGAAAATGATAACAAATAAACGTCTGATTGATTTCATTCTGTTGCAAGGACGTGCCATGTTTACCCAAAACGAGTTGAGTCATGAAAGAAAACAGCAGAGACAACAACAACAACAGCAACAGCAACAAAATAATTTCTTAAAACCCAAAACGTCAATGCCTTACGATGACGAAGATCGTTTGAATGGCACTTTAATATGGGAAGATTTGCAGGCGTATTACGACTAAAGAAAATGTTTGCTATTCGCCAAGCCTGCTAATCGAAGTGACTACTACTGCTGACCATGAATATGATTTTGGGCGAATGGGCTCGTTGATGATGAATTATAAATTTTGTACAAATATCTTTTAAGGGGCATAAAACCAGTAATAAATTGTATGTTTGAAATAATAATTATGTTTTGAAATCAACCACACATGTGTGAATTATAAATAGAGACAAATAAATTTTGTTCTGCTTAAAGGCGTTTTTCACAACACAAGCTGAAATTCGAGTGAAATTGCTCAGAAAAACAATTGTTAAGTGTTCAGGACATGTGCCATAAAAATGTCAGTCACGTTTGATTTTAATAGTTTGCTGCAGACGTTCCTTAAAAAACGGCAAACATAATAACTTTTGCTACTTTGTAGTTTCGTTCGTTTCTATTAGGCTGTTGGATGGGGAGCCATTTTTACCTCGAGCTGCCTCGATACCAGGTAGTCGCATAACCACAACAAACACAACACAACACTAACAAACACTTCACTGTCACCCATTTGTTCGCGTATGTGTGTTTGTGTTGTGTATTTTGACAGTTCTTTAGGCTAAAAGCAGTAGTCAGCTGGGTTTGTAAGGCTACCTGGTATCGAGCACCCTTGGTATCTCCCATATATAGTTTTCAATACACCGTAAAATAGCGCAGTTCATTATTTGGTGCAAATGTCTTGCGTAAGTGCGAATGCCAGAAATCGTTGCTTTTTCTTTGCAACCCAACAACAAAATATACAAGGTTGCACTCGCAATATTTTTGCATTTAGGCGCAGCTAATTACGTGTTGCTTTTTTCGCATGAGTATTGCGTTTGCAACACTGACACTCGAACAGCTGACATTTTAAAACAAAGCAAACAAAAAATTGTAGAGATGGAGCCAACAGCAATTACCAAAAAAATAAAACGTGAAAAATTAAAAATTGTGCATTAATTTATCAGCTGTTATTTGGAGTGCAATAAAATTTGCAAAGTTGTTAAAAAAGGTGCTCAATATTAGTTGCAATATAATTGCAAATGCAAATAGTCGCAACCAAAAACGCACCAAACGCTGAGTACCGCTAATGTGTTTTTTTTCATCCGGGCACTTTTCCACTTTTCGTCCTGAAGGCTTTTAAGACACATAAACACTAAAAAAAAATTTTGATTTCGCTTCAACCAAATCCAGAGAAAAGAGAGTTCTCGATTGATTTTGCATCCTGGTATGTATTTTTTTTTTCAAGTTTATTTATACTTATTTCTGTATTAAGTTTGTCAGGCTCCAGTTCTTTCTATATTATCCTTGTGATTGATATTAATTAAATTAGACAAAGAAGACATCAAAGACATTTAGCAGGGTGGACAACTATAGCTGTTTCGAAGCCGCCACACTTTCTCGCCAGCACCCGGTCTTTGAACTCAGGGCCTCATGTTTCTAAAGCGACACTCATGCCACTCAGCCACCCAAGTTGTTGTATATTTTCTGTCTAAATTTTAATTATATTAAACATACCATTTCTATTTTAGTTTTCTATATTTATCATTGCACCCAGTATTTCAATTTGTGGCAAGAGGCGTGTGAGGAACAGCTTGATACGAAATATGTATCTCTTTTACCTTTCAAACAAACCTGGCTTGAGAGGAACAGAAACATTGCATGGCTTTCTTTTCTTTATCTTTTTTACTGCCCAAGAAATCGTAAAGTATTTGTAAATTGTTTTGGTAGCCTGCTTCTGAATCGCTGTGAAGTGCTGTTCCCTCTGTTCCTCTCAAGTCAGGTTTGTTTGAAAGGCAAAAGAGATACCTATTTCGTATCAAGCTCTTCCTCACACGCCTCTTGACAGCCAATAACCCAAAAGCACACAAAATTTCTAACCTTCACGTACGAAATCATAAAGCTTATCAATCAACTGAGTGCAAAAGCCAAACAGGAACAGAATTCTCACACAATCAAGCTTTCGAGCGGAGGAGTATTTAAGATTTTGATTCAGTCTGGTGACTGATTTCTGGTCGAACAAGTCAACTCAATACAACTGAAACATCAAATCGAAGCGAAAACAAAAAAGAAATGCTGAAAAGTTTCGTAATATGCTTGTTAAGCAGTGCTTTCGTAGCAAAACAAATATTGTTAATAAAAGGTGAAATAGAGAATATCATTTTGGTTTTTACAGATACTTACATAGATGTGCAGTTATCAATTACGAGTATTAAGTGATTTCAAATAAAATACGAGATATTACATGACCAGTGAGTGTTCTGCGAAATAACTGAACTCAGAGTGGAAATTGCAAAAGGTCAACTGTAATCTTAATTTGATTATATTTTGATTTGAAATAATTTACCAGCATAAAATTATAGCGACTGTAATCTTGATTTACATTTTTCTTTTAGCCAACGAATGCGCCATAAACACCGAATGCAAATACATACGAGATTGCCCTCGTATCTTACAAAATTTTCACTTGATCAGGAATAAACCGTTTTGTAATTTAGAGCAAAGCGGCACATACGTGTGCTGCCTCAAACCGCCCAGCAAATACACCCAGGACAAGGATGAGGACATTCGAATTGTTAAAGGTAACACTAAACTTGTTTCGAGAAAACTTTTGATTAACTTTTAAAGTATTGTTTTATTGATCATATACATATGTATGTACATATGTACATACGAATCCTGGCTTATAGAATGTAAATCGTACCAAAGTTTGCGTACGACGTGCAGAAAGAATTTGATTGTTGGTGGCAACAAGACCGAGCCCAAGGAGTTTCCCTTCATGGCTTTGCTGGCCTATAAAACTCAGAACGAATTCAAACCGTTTTGTGGCGGAACTTTGATCAGCAAAAAATTCGTTTTGACTGCGGCTCACTGCTTTTACCACTCAAAGTAAGTACGGGGACTATGATCGCTTTATATATGAGCAGTTTGTTTTGAATTGAGAGCTTGGAATCTGTACCCAGTAGCCAGAATAGTTGTCTGTTCCTTTCCTTTTGCAACATATGCTCATTCCATATGAGTCTGGAGTCAATTATTATTCCGAGATATTTTGCCTTTATATCCAAAAGAATTGGTGAACTTGTTATTTGAATGGGTTGAATATTTGGTATTTTTCAATCAGTGTAGATTACTTGTACTGTTTTATCACTGTTTACTTACATAGTATGTATATTCCTAAACTGCGGAACCACTTCAATGTACAGTATTTATCGGATATAAGAACATCTCATATAAGAACAAAACGCTTATAAGAAACATTTGCAAAAACACCATATCTTTTTAGTGATTTTGCTAACAAAAAAAGTTTCATATAAGAAAAACGCTTATAAGAAAAAAAACTGATAAAAGAACATTTTTCTTGAACACCAAAACCACAAAATGTATAGAAAAAGAATTTATATAAGAAACTTTCAAGGGCAACACTGAATTTATGTAGTTTGCATGGACAACTCTGTTTTCTGACAGTTTTACAACAACAACAACAAAAAGGTTTTTTTACTTTTAGTGCTCATGAGAAGTTTTTGTTTCTTGCCTCGTAAATAAATAAATAAATAGTACAAAATGAATTATGTATGTACATGTATTTACTACATATAATTTTTTTGTTTTTCAAATTGAAGTTGTCTAGTTTTTTTATATCTATTTACTAAAGGGGTTAATAAAATAAAATTTGATTTGTTTTATTTTTCTATTTACATACCTACATCTACGTATATACATAAAAAGGTAAAAAAGCTCGTATATTCATATAAGAAACAAATGCCTTATGGCCATAGCTACTTACATATATAAGAAATAAGTTTCTTATATAAAATAATTGTATATAAGAAAGAAACGCTTATAAGAAACTTTTTTCGTGGATTTTTCAAGTTTCTTATATCCGATAAATACTGTATTAGTGAGCAGTTGTTGTAATAGAATTCTAGCTCAACAAAACTTATCTGCAATATAAACTTGACTGTAGTTAGTAAATCACGGTTTATTATTAACTGTTTTTAGAAATAGAAATTTGGCAACGTTGCAAGAAATGTCAAATGTGTCTGATGTGAAAAACTGTTTGATGTGGCTCAAGTTTAAACGCAACACTTTGATCGTTGAAATGTGGTTTCACTGATTTAAAAATTTAGTAGATTAAACGTAAATTAAATCATACTCAAAGATGAATTTCCACTGCCTTTGCGGTCATAAGGGTGGGGCAGGAAAAGCTGTTGCTGAAAAACGTGGAACAATGCCATTACCATCAACATCGCCTCAATAGGGCTAATCGGGCCCATGTAAATCTACCTTTTACTTAAGATTCTAGTTTATCTTGATATCAGCTGCTGTGTAATTCCGGAGGCAGCTTGGAAGTCCCGGCACCACAGCTGGTAGTTGGAAATCCATCAAGAGCATTAATACTTGAGTGAAAGTCACTTCATGCCTTCCACTAACCGTATAGCGAGCAAGTGCAGGGTATCAGCAAGCCACTGCCACTACTGTGCAGCCGAGATAAATACTTCAGTTAAGGTCAGTAGGAATATCCCTAAAGTTTCAACGTGCTGTTCATAGGTTCGCTTAGGCGCTTCTTCTTCTTATAAATTCAATTTTAATTATTCCTACTTGGACTTGGACATCTTAGACTGACCAACAAGGTTTTCTTGAGGTATTCCCCAAAGGAAAAATTTTTGTTGGCCCACACCTGTGGAAGCCATAATTTATCTATGCAATTTTTATTTTTTCCCATTTTTATGGAGTATACAAATGAAATTTATTTTGCTCTATACATATATTCTTATTTGCAGCCCTCCAAATACCGTACGTTTGGGGGAATTAGATTGGTCCATTACCACCGATATAGCCGATCCTGTTGACTTTGAAATAGAAACTACCTTCATTCATCCCCAATACTACACCACCACCATACAAGAGAAGTACAACGATATTGCCTTGGTGGAACTGGACAGGGATGTTGTGTACAATGAGTTCATAATGCCAGCCTGTTTGCCGCTGGTTGATGGCCGAGAATTTGATACCTACCTGGCAACTGGTTGGGGTTACCCGAATGATACTACAACGAAAATAACAACACACATGTACAAGGTGAAATTGGAACGTTTCGACGATGATACTTGCATAAATAAGGTGGAGCGGACGGAGGTTTTGGAAAAAGGTGTCAACACGCGTACCCAAATGTGTGCTGGCTCGCACAAACACAAACGCGATACCTGTTCCGGTGATTCGGGTGGCCCACTGTTTGTAGATCATCCCGATTATAATTGTTTGTTTTTGGTTCTGGGCATTACTTCGTTTGGTCAGGGCGGTTGTGGCAATATTGGCCAACCGGCGGTGTATACGCGCATCCAATGGTACGTGGATTGGATCGAACAAATTGTGTGGAAAGAGGCAGCCAAATGGTCATAAAAGAAATGCTTGCATGTGCATATTGCTGGTCTCATGTAGAAGGACCGTAACTCACATTTTTTTAATCCTGGGATTTTTGCATAAGTATTTCAATATTCTTGCAACAAAAATTCTATTCATCAAAATATGCAAAAAATCTGGGAATGAAAAAATGCCACATGAAACCACTTATATAATAATTTTTTAGCTAAACATTTTGAATAAAGGGAAAAAACGTATGTTATGTCACGTATGACATTTTTTATATATTCAGCTTGCTAACGAACTCCTTCAAATAGAAGATAGAATTCGGGGATTCGGTTCATAGACAACTTTTGTGCGTATTAACGAGATCAAGCTTCAAAAAAACTTTATGGAACATTTCACACAAAAACTCCATATCTAAAATCAATTAGTGGAGTCATCAATTGATAACACATTTCTTTCTATTATGCAGAAAATTAAACCCGTCTTAAATCTTTCGCTCCAGTAAAGAACTTTGCTCTTGGCAACTCTTTTCTTTTCTCTAATTCAGTTCTCACGGTATCTTCACTAAAAACGGTTGTGTCAAACTGCGGCTCCCATAAAGTGTTCATATACATTTTTAAAGTTTCTTTATATTTAACAAGTTATTAAATAATTAATAGAAATTATGGTTTGTTAGAGTGTAAAGTGTAAAATAATGCAGTTGCAAGTGTTTTATAAAATTTATAAATCTGTGAAAAAGAAATACAAGAAAAAAAAAACATTCGCTGCGCCGCTTTTAACATTTTCGACGCGATAAATCTGGAGTTGGTGCGCAGTGCACGTTTCAAAGTTTTCAGTGTGTTTTTTTATATTTTGCTGGTATCAAATCAATTTCAGTAATGAAGAGCTCAGGTGGTGCTGCTGCTTAAAAACAGTATACAATTGGTCATGGCCTGCGTTCAAAGCAATTTGGGTACTGATGAGCGTCGTGGTGGCCGTGAAAGGGCCATGGTATGTACCCCAGCCAATAAGTCTTCAACTGTACTTTTAAAAATGTTTATCTTTAAAAATGTTTATCACAAAAAAAAAAAAAAAAAAAATCATTGGCAATTTTGAGGGAATAAATTCGAACTCAAGCCTGGTAAAATTATTAACAATTGTAGATCGTAAAGTTCGACTATAAAGTTAAAATTAAAAACCCAGCATTTTAATCAACTGGAATACAATGAAAAGTGAACTGCTTGTTTCAAAACATACACATGCACATATGTATGTATTTGTGGCTGTTGCTTACTATTCTAAGTTCTGTCAGGTGAAATCAAAACGCAGAGTGCGAATGCAAACATTTAAACCGTCTGATGCCACGTGATGTTGGAAAATCCACTGCAAAGTATATGAAGTCTAAAACAGCTCCAATAAGTAAACAAATCCTGCTCTTTACAAAGCGGGAATCCTTTGTAAATTGTTTACTGGAAATTTAAAACACAACGTTGATCTTGTATCAATTGCTTTATTCTTCATTTTTCAATTTTTTTTTAGTTTTTTTACTTGCTGCACATTTTTCTTGTTTTTTTTTTGGTATTTTTTTTTTTTTTTAATTTTCTTGCATAAATATAGTTAACTTTTGAAATACATGCACATACATATTTTTTTTTAGATTTTTATAAAATATTTGTTTCTCGTTGTTTCAAAGAGTTTTACCATTAAACACAGCTTAAGATCACTTCGATGAATTCGTAGGAAATTCTTTTTTTTCCATGCTACTTAAAACTACTTAGTTAGATACTGGTATTAAAGAAGTTGTATAATAAATATCAGTTTAAAATCGTTAAGTCCTTTAAACACGCCAGAAGTGTCGTTGTTAATCGTTTTATTGCAAATAAATAAAAAAAAAAAATAATTATTAAAATTGCTGTGGCGAAATCTACGCGGCTGATTCGCTGTTGACTTCAGCTGTCGCTTGTGTTTTCGCATCAGAGGACGACTCATCTTTGCCGCAAGCCAAACAGGGTATTTTCTCTCGCAATACTTGTTTGTATTTGGGATGGCTAAAATGACAACAAAACAAAAAATGACATGTAAAGAAATACACGTACTACATATGTACATATGTATGTACAGGAGTGTGTAAATTTTAAAAGCTGATTGGGCCACCACTTACCTCAAACCGTAGACAATCGGATTGTAGACAGAGTTGGCTTTGGCAAACACTGAACCACAGATTGTGCTGAGCGGCGACAAACTCATCGATCCCAATATGCCGGCATAATTTATCACTGTGTATGGCGTCCAGGCCAAAAACCATAACGAAATTGTTATGAGGGCAACTTTGGCCAGTTTGATTTCTGCTGACTTCTGGTCACCATCGCTGTTGCGCAACGAAGCAACATTCATTTTTTTGGCTTGTTCACGCATTGCTGCCTCATGCTCAATGACAGCCTGCAAAGATTTGAATAATTGTTTGCAAATTTTTATTTTTTATAAATTTTTTTTTTTTAATTTTACTTTAGGCATAAAATTGAGAAAGGCCAAACATTCAATTTGGGGTTTGACTTCTGGTTAAATGACAATCGGCATATAATAATGTACACTCGTATATTATAGTTATTTCATGGTAATGTTATTATTAAAAAAAAATGAAATATGATTTTGTAAACAGCGTTGCTGCTTTGGAGTAGTTACGGGGGAAATTTTGGAATAAGGAGTTGGGCTTTGAAAGAAATGAGAACGGGGAAAAAATTATTGCGCGTTGGTCATACATTTGACTTCTCTACCTGCAGCCTTGAACCGATTGGTATTAAAGGCTCTAACGCACATATTTGTCAGTCTTGATTTTCCACTCTAATTTCACTAATCAGTTCCAGGGTGCTCGTAAAACATTCAAATGTTTTTTTGCTCCAATATATTTTTTACACCCAATGAACCCTGTACCGCACACTCTTGGTAGGACTCCCATACAAAAATATCGAACAATTTCAATTTGGGCGCCGCGAAAAAGATTTCTTTGCTATGTGAAATGGTTTTTTCCTCCAATAATTTATTCTCTCCGAAATTTTTCCTCACTGTTCCCATACAAAAATACAAAAACTTGAAATTCGGACACCTCGAAAAGTCTTTTTTTAATGCCTCAGTGGAATTTTTAACCTCATGCGAAAAATCGATTGTACAATATCGACAAATTTTGTTCCTTAAAATTCAAGCCATTCTAATGTACATTTTTCAGTTTTTGTTTTTTTTTCTGATGACACACTTCACATTTCACTTGCCTTTAAGATGTAGTAGTACGAAAATATAATCGTCAAAAGCGGCGTCATATACGCCCACGCCCAGTACACCACGATGTACGAACGATTGTACCAGTCTTTGGCAAAATAATCTGTACCGCAAGCTGTCATATTGCCCTCCGGTACATAACGATTCCAGCCCATCATCGGAAAAATGCCCCACGTGAAACAGGTCAACCACACAACCAGCAAACGCAGCAGGGCCGAAGTTATAGTCAACGGCTTGCGCGATATACCCTTAACAATAACACAATAGCGATCGTAGGCAATCAAAGTCATCGACCAGATCGATACACAGCCGAACAGAGAGCCAAATAAACCGTATAGATCGCACCAGAACGGACCCATAATCCAAGTACCGTAGAAACCGTTGAGCACGACGGGCGGAAACATGGTGAACATCATCATGAAATCGGAAAATGCCAAATTCACTACAAACATGTTTGAAGGGGTGCGCAACGATTTCGAAGAGGTAAATATGTACATCACAATAAAATTGCCGCTCAGCGACATGATGCCCAGAACGGTGATGATGCAGCTGATAATGGCGAACCATTTGGGCTCCATGGGTGGCCATTGATACCAGTAGGGATCCACCAGATGCATTATGTCGGCTGGCACGCTTTCGGCCAAACTGACATTACGACCGCCACGTTGGTATTCGAACACGGGGGTATTCACCGACATTTTTTTTTGGTAGCCGTTTAGATCTTTGCACTACGAGCCGCGCGAACGCTTACAGTTGGAGAGTAAATGTTTGAAATCTTTGTGTAACGATTTCAACGATTATTTTGTTCCCATAATTTGAATTTTTTCTTTTATTCTTCGAGCTCTTTTCCGCGTGGTTCGCGTAAGAACCGTCTTACTGAAAGTCGCGAAACTACCATGTTAAATGTGATAAAAAATTATTCCTTTTATATGGCAATTTGAAGGTGTCTTCAGTTTCCATTCAACTTGCTGCTAATTGCTCTAATCCAATTAAGACGGCAGTTAAAATTGAACGCTTTTTCAATTGTTTTTTTTTTTTTGATTGTTTTCTTACGCGGCTTAGCTAAAGTAAGTAAACTAGGCGATTATTATGACCACTCAAAGTTAAGAAACCGCAAATCTATTTGCAAATACACTGCACAAAATTCTGTAGGAAATTCCAATATAATTCCACGAATGGAAGGTTTGAAATTTCGCAGCTTAGAGCAAAAATTCATAATTAGTGAAATAGAACCCAACCAAACTAAAGTGAAGTGAAGTGATTTTGTTACCAGCGCTGCCTTCGGAAAATTTCAAAAGGTGTCACAAAAGGGGTATTTGCCGAAGAAAATTGTCTTAAGAACGGCGTTTTAAAAATAAACGGGGCAAATGTGTTTGCTATTTTTTTCAGTTTTGATAAGAAAAATGAAGAATATACTACATATAACAAGAAATCATAAAGAATGTAACTACAAAAATTAATATTTTATATATTTATTTTCTTGAGCTAAATTATTCTTGTCGATATTTCGCTCTCCTTCGGATAGGACCTGAAGAAGCTATCCGATATTTCGGATTGTCGATATTTCGCTCTCTTCGGATAGCTTCTTCATGTCCTATCCGAAGGAGAGCGAAATATCGACAAGAATAATTAAATAATTTTTATAAAAGACCTTAAGCTCAAAAAAATAAATATATCACCCATATTAATAAAACCTATTGAAGGTTTATTACTTGTTTATTTGACAAATATTCCGTAGAAATACGTCAAATAGGAATTTAATAAACTTACAATAATTATTATGAATATGACCTATAAAATATAAAAAAGGGGTCGGAAAAACCCAAATAATAATTAAAAAAATTAATAATTTAATTAAATTAAGCCCCCATAAAATGATTAACAATTGCATATCATTTAGTTCGACTGTAAAGTTAAAATTAGTGCTTAAAAATTGCTGGGCACGGCGAAAAGTTTGAAACCGTTGTTATCACTGACACAATAATAGCAACAAATACAAAAATCCATTTCAAATCAATTGGATGTTGGTGAGAAAATATAAAGTATATTCTAATCAACAGAAAAACACAGTGATAAAATGCTAAGTCTTACGTCTAGCTTTGACCGGACTCCAACCAAGACCCTGCGGCTCACTGCTGATCAGCCATCGTAACAGTTAAAACAAGAGACTTAATTTCGAACCCGATCATTACTTTTACAAACATAAATCTACGGAGCGCACAACAAGCCTATACTGGTTTGACATGAGCAAACAAACCCCTCCAATCAATCTAACCTTAACCACCACATACATAAATTTAACGTGATTATGAATCAACATTTTGCCCGGCTAACTTTACTTTGCAGTTTTTTTCTCTGTGTACAGAAAACTGCGAACATGAAAACTTGAAAACGTTTAAACTTCCCACTCAAAATCACACAAAAATGCCAAAAGCAACACAAGTATGTGCATGCAGTTCTTCGACCACATATTTATTTTCTACGTGTACCAACAATTTCCCTAAAAGCACAAAATTCAACTTGGTACGTTGGTTGCACTTTTCTTTGTTTCGCATCAAAGTCAAGGCCAAGTAAAAGTTCTATTTTAATTGCTGGCCTGCGTATTTTCTTTGCTCTCTCAGGTAACACGAAGACATGCAGACAGACGACTTTCAAGTACCACAACAGTTGGATTATTCTGTGGCTGGCGGGCGCGCTTACGCACAACACCAATGATGTTTTCTCCACTCGAAATCTCAATTTGCTAAATGCTGTCTAATTTATAGTGTTTAGTGTTTAGTAATTAAATTTGGATTCAAAGACATGTGTTTTTGCAAATGCAAGTAAAAATATATTCAAAACGATTTGTTTGTAGTCTTTTAATCCCAAGATTAAAACACAGGCCGGTACAAGTACAAGCACTGAACAGTTTGTGGGGGGGGAGGTGAAAGAAACGTTTGTGAAGTGCGGAAAAATCAAACAAAAACACATGGTTTTGTAAATGAGACATAATCCATGACAATCAATCACACAATCTAACAATCTAACTTAAGAACATTTCGTTTATGCCGCATTCGTGTAAAAGTTAATGAACTCTTTTCATGAAAAAATAATAAGATTTTATTTCAGTGCAACTTAATTTTTGTTAGAAATACACACCCATGTATACGCATGTATTTTACGCTTCATATTAAAGTACTATTGTAGATCTTGGAGATATTTTAAATTTAACAAATCTTGATAAATTTAAAACTCGGCAACAACAAATCTCATAAATTTTTAATTTGCTAAATTAAAACCTCTGCAATGCCAAAAACAGTTGTAGATTTACTAAATGTGGTAAGTGGATTTATTTACTAGTATGAAACAGCTGACAGATTTGGCGCCACATTGTTTTTTGCTTACATGTAATAAAGTGAATTGTAAACATTTCTTAAATTTGCAATGGAAAAGACTTTTGGCGGTAAAATATCTAAACAAAAATCAGCTGTTTTAACTATTTTACATTTCAAAACAGAAAGTCGCTCACACTTAGAAGCTTAAAATAGTATTATATTTAAAAGTATTTTAAATAAAATACGAAGTGTGAAAAACGCTAGAGATAGATGCCGAAGTATACATACATACATATATGTACATGTGTGCGTTCTGGAAATTACATTTTATCACTCACTTTTCGATGGCATGTGATTGGAAATCTGGCAACTAACTCACTACCGATTTCAAGTCACTTGTCTATTTGGGCAATTATATACGTGGACCAGAATTTCAACATGATTAACCATGAACAGTTTGACCCACAGGTCTATGGGAACTGCGTGTCATTCACAAAGTTCCTTAATTTCCTCCAGCATATGCCCCGTTTTTTTTTTTTTTTTTTTTTTTTTTTGGTTATGTCTGGTAAAGTGTCTCTCTCAAGATGTCGGGATCGTATTTGTGAGAAGGCGGGGCACTGGCACAAATAGTGCTCCAATTCATCTCCTTCCACTATTCCTATGCGGGTAAGATGTGCCAGTAGTTGATAGTGACCTGTCATAACTCCCATTATTCTACTCAATTCGGGCTTGCTAATTCTTAGCAGTCCCCCTGCTTTTTGCTCGTCTGGATCCCTCCTAAAGTTCTTGCATTGATTCCCACGGCTTCGCTATTGCAGAGAGTTAAATGGGCTCTATGTGCCCAGTCCTTTAGCTCAGATTTAACTGCATCGAAAGGTTTCGCGGATACCAAGCTTATGTTGCATAACTCTCTTGCTCTTGTAGCAAGTGAGTTTGCTCCCTCATATCATCATATCACAATAGGTTGCTTATAAATAATTTTAAGTCAACTATTTTTATTTTGGCCTTAAATATAAATAGTGACTTAAAGAAATTGGTGAAATGCTGGCCTTTAGCTGCTGGGGTACAACAAGTTGTTTGGAAGCCGAGCTACACTTGTTATCAGCAATTTTCTGCCAGTGGCGTATTTTATAGCTATTGGTTGGTTTTATAACTTATTTTATTTCCACGTTTGCGTTAAAAAAAAAACTCCCGGCCCTGCATCACTGTTCATCCTATATGTAGTAGTTTTAAACAATATTAAATTAAAATTTAACTTTTCAAAAAATATACATTTTAAAAAAAGTTTTTTTGCATCAACTTCGAACTTGTTTTCAAGCAAAACTAAATGCTTTCATTGTATTGACAATCTCTTTCGAATGGCAAACATAATTTTCATATTCAGTTCATAAATGAGCCATCACTATGAAAAGTATATTGTTCTAATTTGATTTCTAGTACAATTTTGAAAAAAGAACACCTAAACTGATTTCACAGAAAAAAAACTTTCAAAAGCAATTTGAAATTGGTTTATTTATGACCGATTTATTGAAAAATCCATATTTTCGAATTCGAAAAATGTGGATTTTGAACTCAGCTTCAACGAAAAGCTTTTGTATGCTTTTATTTCAAATAACTAAAATGGGTTTTAACATCGGCATACAAATGACCGAGTTATTCGCAAAGATTTTTCTTTGAAAATCCATTTTTAATTGAGCGATTTAAACAATTTCGAATCTAATTTCGAAAAAAATTTAAATAAAATATAACCTTTACTCTAAGTTAACATATCTAGGCAATAGTTCAATGAAATCTATCCAGTAGTTTCGGACACCAGCGAAAACAAAATTGTGACACAAGATTTTTATATACATATGTATGTATGTAGATTAGTGGCAGCACAAGCAAACGCTTATTAAAAAACTCTATTTGTATTACAAAAAAAGCTTTCAAAAAATTCTTCACAACGATTGGTCACCTTATCAAACAAAGTTCTTTCATGGCTTTTTCCAAAAAGCTCACAACAGAATTGTACTGCTTACATTCTGCTGCATTAACATGAGAAAAGCGTTTACTTTATTAAATATATGTACATACTGTTACATTCTAATGGCTACTGCTGTTAATTGAAATTGCACAATTTGAAATGCACAAACAAACACACGCTGATAAAACTTTTAATGCATATTTACATTTTATTAATTTGAAATTTCAATTATTGCTGCAATAAAACGCAACATGGTCCCAGATTTGTATCGAAATTGTCAAAGACCTGCAAGAGAGAAAAACGAAAAAAAAAATCAACAACAGCTGACAAAAAGTCACATTTTAGCTGTAAACATTTTTGAAACCCAACTGACAGGCACTTTTACGAGTAACGTGCCCATTTTGTCTTATCTTTATGCAAATGCAAATGAAAATAACGGTTTTGAAGCTAAATTATTTATTCAGTTTTTAAGAAGTACGCAAATAAAGAAAATTAAAATAAAATTTTGCGTGGTTTTCGGTGCGATTTTGAAATTATAACGATTGTGACAAAATAAATTACGAACGAGTTTGCTGAAGTGTTAAACGAAATACTACCGCGACAACATCTTTATCTTTGATGTAACAAATTAAAAAGCAAAACTAAATGCATTAAAATAAATAAATGCATTTGCATGTTTATTTTTTTTTTACATTTATATAAACATAATCAAAGATAAGTGACATGTATGTATGTACATAAATGCAGTGTTGCTCAATGAAGTTTGCTTTTTTTCCCAAAAAAAAAACAACCAATTTTCTTAATAGAAGGTGAACATGAATCAGTGTTCCCAGGTCAATGCAAAAACCTTCTCTTCTATATTGTACATCAAACCCAGAATTCAGATTCGAAATCAATATTTATTTTAAACCTCTTAAATATAATCACAAATATCTCTTTTTAAAATTAATAAATTTAATGGAAATCAATGTAAAAATAAAAGTAAAAAATTTGTGGGTTTTGCACGTAAACATTTTTATTTCTATTTTTAAGTTTGAATCTGTTTCATTTTTATCACTTTTAAATGCAACTTTCAAACAAAACAAAAAAATATTTGCAGACAGAACGAAAAAAAATTGTTGTCAGCTGTTTTGTTGATTGTGACTTGATGCTCTCAAAGCAAAAATTGTCATCAAATTTCCATCAATTTTCAAAATTCTGAGTGTATGTATTAGTAAAAAAGTGTGAATGTATTAAAACTTGAAAGGCAATACTTGATCGTGTAACCCCCAAGTAAGTGGAATATTATTTTAATACGTAAAATATGACGTATAGCTCACTGAGTGGCTTGGCTAGGTATGAGATTATTCATGTTTTACTCCACAGGTTCGATATTTCTGGCGTTTTTATCAGTACAAGTCTCTAAATAAATTAGTAGCTCTTGAACTTGTTTGTAAATAGTTTTTTTTTTCATCATAAATGTCACACATTTGACCCCCGAAAAGAAATCTATAAATAGAAATTACGCTTTCCAGTTGAGCTGAGACGAAGCATTTTCCTCAAGCTGCGTCAAGTGATAACAAGCGAGGGTGCGAATTCTTGAGCGTATTTTTAAGACATTGTTTTTTTTTTATTATTGAATTTTATTAACCGTGACATGTGCACCATTTGAACGCTTCCATGAACATTCTTGTCCATTCGTCCGTCCGACCGTCCGTCCGTCTGTTTGTCAGTCAGTTCTATATTTTGTTGTTGTTGTTGTTGTTAATTTCTTTCCTTCAAAATTTTATGAGTATCTTTTCGTCTATTATGAATATGTGGATTTTATTGAAGTAATTAATGGAATTTTTTTGTTCTTTGCAATTTTTTACGACCATTTAATTTTTGAAACCGAGAGATACACAGCACTAGACACAACCAATGATTTAGTGGGTTTGCAGTGGAAATAATGAAGAAGAAGAAGAAAAAAAAAATGAAAAAAAAATCACTAATTAAAATACGCAACAAATTGTACAATTTGTAGCTGTTTCTATTCGATATGGACATGACTAAGTTTTTGTTCGTTTGCGCAACTACACATAAGTTATAGATTGGATAGAAATATTATTTGATTTCTACTTGCTGGTTTTGTTTTTTTTTTCTTACTTGAGTCAGTTAATGGTTCTAATTTGCTTTTTTTTTTATTTCTTTGCAAAACTTTATCCATCCATCCATCCATTCGTACACAGAGCGAAAACTTCCTAATAGATTGAATAAGATTTTCTCTTTGAAACGTTTTTAGGCTGAGGGGTATCCCAGCAGAGAGAAAAGAAGATTTTTCTATGGGTATTTCTTATTATTTCCATGTTGCAAATCTTATTAATTGTCTCAACAAGAAAAACACATAAAACCAAGAAGAAAACTTGTTACTCACGTTTGTTTTTACTCAGTTTCCGATTTGCATGGTACCAAAAAAAAAAAAAAAAAAAATTCTATAGAGAAGAACTTATTGATTCTATTAGGTTTTCTTGTAAATTGTATACAATAAGGATTTCTTATTGATTTTATTAGGTTATCCTATTAATTTTTCCCTATTGGTTTTATTAGTTTTCTATATAAACACACGTCAATCATCTTTTTAATTTCATTAATTGCTGTTTTTTCAATAAGGTTTTCCCATTTAATATAATAAGGAATCCTTCTTGGAAAAAAACCATAGAGATATCTTATCGATTTTGTTCTACTTTATTAGGTGCTTTTTTCTCTGTGTACGCTCGTTCTATGACTCAAATCAACGATTCAATAAAATCTACAATTTATGATTTTTAAACTCTTTAATATTAAGATGATTATTTTGTACAGCCTGGGCAGACATTTGCTGCAAACAATTTTATAATTATCATGATTGACAGCTTAAGTAACTTTTTTTTTGATGTGAACATTGATTTTTTTGAAATCTTCATTCAGTTTTATTGTTTTTTTTTTATGAAGTGGTCTAATTGAATTTTGGCGAATTTAAAGAATAAAAAAAAGCAAGAATTTAAACATAAGAAAAGAAATAAAATAGTTTTCTATTACTTAATCGGGCTTTAGTTCGATTTCACTTTCTTTGAATGGAGAATTTTTACTTTTTTCGGCTGGCTATAAAGTAAAAATTACTAAAATAATGAATAATATTATGTGCTTTAAGGCCAGAGTAAATTTTCGTAAAACCACAAATTTAAATATGCCCCAATTATATACATATATTTTTATCCACCTCTTTTCCTTTTTTAGCAATTACTTTAATTTTTTTTTACACCGCAAATACGAAAATCAGCAGCAAGAACAGTGCTTTGACAAGACAAGGAAAGGAAACTATTTTGTTCTAGATTTGTCGGGCGTGAGTTTGTTCTGTATTATTGTTGTAAGGGATACTAATAAACCAAGACAAATGAAATATTAGGGAGCTTTAGCTAGGGAACAGCTGCCTGTTTCGAAGCCGCCACATTTCTCATCAGCATCCGTCCTTGAACTTCTTCGCCAAGAGCTTAGAGCCTCGAAAATTGTTGAGAAGAAGATGCCAAGACAAGAACTTGTTCTGTGCTGCCGGACCTGGGCCACAGGCAGAGATTTAGTTGACTCTCGGAATGGTCAACGGCACATCTGAACTCGTTTCTTTTCCTTGCCGGCGACAGTTCTAGTCCCTTACTTATCAGCTTTTTTAAGCTTTCTTTTTCCATTTCCTTGTTTCTCTTTTGATCACTATTCTATCACTGGTTATTACACAAAGATCTTCCTTCAAATATTCGTAGGTGGGCTGGAATTCTGTATAGTTCACTTGCCAGCTGCCTGTCTGTGTTGAAAACGTAAACATGTTTGTACAAATGCTGTATGTTTGTGTGTAACAATATTTCTTAGAATATTGTTTTATTTTTCTGCTAACGATCACATGTAAAATTGAAGTTTATTGCTTTTTTAGTTCTTAGTAAACTGTGGCTGTTCCACGGTTCAAAACAAAATGCATTTCATTCAATGAACTGGCGATTTATTTATTTTTTTGAGTTTCAACTTTATTTTAATTCATTATTTTTTCCCACCATTGGCTGTTTTTCATTTTTTAAGTTTGCATATTTCTCGAAATGTAATTTAAATCATTTATTTAGAAGAGCGCTTAAATATTTATTAACATAAACATTTCAAGTAGACATTAAATTAAAAAACCAGCATTGGAAACAGTGTCCCAAGCTAAATTGTGGCTTGCACTTAATGGGGGAAGCAGTCTTTTTCGAAGCGTCTTCCTCAAAGAATTAGCGTTAAATTGCCAGCGTTTGGAACAGGCTGTACAATTTAAAGCGCTGCAAATTATCTTTGCCGGTAGCAAATCTCACATGACAAGTGATTAAATCCCATTAATTCAAATTATAATGACAGACACACAGACTCACCAAGAACGTGCCATCTCAAAAATTTTCGTAACACCCAAGAAAACCTCCTTAAAACACCATGTTTTTGAAACCAAATTGATTACCGTCTAATCATTTGAGGATTTGCCCAAGAGCAAATGCAGCACATGAAATCCGAGTCGATTTGCCATATTTAGAATATACAAACTGTTGACTTGTTTTTTGACGTGCTCATACAAATTTTTGCTGACGATTTTCAATGTGCCAATAAATAAACCAGTATCATCTCACAAAACCATTATTTTTCAAGTGCAATACGAGTCCATTAGCAGAAAAAAAGAAAATGAAAAAAAAAAAAAAATAAAAACCAAAATTCATTGCTGGCTGTCGCGAAAGGCGTGAATGTGGCATTTCACTAAAATCAACAGTAACAATTTAAAATACAAAAAATACAAAAAAAAAAAACCAAAACCTCACACATGATCAACTCGGGCAACAGACAGCACCGTACAACATGTATTATTGCATTCAGATGTGACAACAAATATCCAAGACCACAGTAAGTGAGGTTGTGCAATCTAACAACAACAACAACAACAACTACTACAAAAACGACAGCAATTGTAAAAACATGTGTTAAGATTTATAATGCAAACAAATGAAAAAGCAAAAAACACCATCAGCCAAGAAATAATTTAAAAATGGGTAAATAAATATTTTATTTTTAGGACACACACCCAGAAAGAATTTTACTTGTGCCCTGCAGTTCGTTCTACATTTGGTGGCAATGAATTTCCCACTCGACCCCATTACAGAAGCCAGTCGAGCAACTTTTATTAATTCAGTTCAATTGTATTTGTCCCAGTACAATTTGGCTATCAGAAAATTAAACATGACTTTTTTCGCAATTTCAGATGGTCTAAATTAATAACTCTTTCGTTTGGTAGTTCCACATTCCCATATTTTTAGGTCTCGCCTGCGTATAGTAGTATGACTTGTTTTATTTCAGACTGTTGTATGGCTGACAGCCAATAGCTTATGTTAAAAGTTAAACAAGTATGATTTATATCAGATAAAACCAAGCCGAGGCGCCGTAGAAAAAAGAAAAACTTGGTTTGAGATTTACTTTGATACTTGGCTACCAAAGAGTCCTCCTCTGGGTATAGCTTAACTTCACGTAGTGCAAAGCAGACGCTGTATCACTGCTCCCGGGTAGTTGTAATCAACTGTATTAACTATTTTCCTTCCTTGCTGAGGAAGTTTAGCTATCTGATCTCTGCTGCAGTGCTATGCCCCTCAGCACATGGGATCTAGAGGCCACGGTTTTTAGTCAAAATCCATAAACACCAGCCAGCGTTGATGACATCCGCAATACTAGCTCCCTAAAAGGTATATAGGTCTTCTTTAAAGGGAACATCACACCGGTGTTAATTTGGATCACCGAAGATGGGTCCTAAAGACTCTATAATGAAGAAGATTGTACAGGAATCAAAGGCCTGACTGGTAGCTGGAGATTTATTAAAGATCATCAAAACTTTCTTCAGCATCCATTAATCCCGCAAATCCAGTTGCTTACAGATTAAGTTTTGTTGAAAGACAACATCTTCCAAGATACACATGCGGAATGATTTACCCCGCAAACAGTCGATTAGAACGAATTGCTTGGGAGTTCTTGGTGCGTAACACAACCACTTGCTGAGTAGGTTAAGCTATCTAGCCGCTCCTGCAGTATAATTCCCCAAACAACATAACAGCAGCATTCTGTCGCACAAAGTCTATCAGAAAGCATCAGCTCTTCCACCAGCCCCAATCACAGTAGCACAAGAATAATTTGAGCTTCCGAACATGGGCGCTAAAAATTTCTCAATCAAGAATTACCCAGATTCTCTTCCATATAACTTATGGTCTCAAATACGTTTCAGTCGGGGAAGGTTTCTCGACTAATAGTCTGTCAGATGGATGGGGGTAAACTACCAAGCGGCCACATCTTTCCATAACAATTCCCTCAGGTCTCTCAAATTACATTGCAATCCCAAAAGGATCTATCTAGAGGCCTGGCTACCAAGCTAACCGAGGTCCTCCGTCACATCTACATCCCCAGAAGTAGAACAACCGGCCATGTTACATCAGCAGGCAGCGGAGTATAGTTTGCCCTACTGGGGAATCCGAGATACAGTTGGAATCTGAACCAAATGTTATCAGGTAGATCCACTACGTGTTGCAGCCAAGAAAGACGCTTCAACTAATGAGCTGCCTTAGTAACTCCCAAGAGTTACACTGGCGCAGCTGATCCCAGTACTACGAATAAGCTTCCGGGACCAACTGCAACCCCACGGTTGGGCTGCTCACCAAGATGACAGAGGTTCTCTTGCACTTCTCTAGACTAGGGATCAGCATCCCAGAGGCTATTAACTGCTCCAAACCCTTATCTAACCCCGGCGAACTTCTCTAGATATTTGCCACGAGTGCCAAGATGTACTTTTAAGAAATACCACAGGCCTGGCGAATTTCATTTCAACGAACTGCCCGGTCTCCGCACTTGCCTTTATACATTTCTATAAATATTGGACTCAAGTAACAATTTACTTTGTAAATAAATTTTTATTAAGTGGTAAGTTGGTTTTGGTGTCTTGACTTTTTACAGTTGTTGCTGTTGCTGGGCTTAAATTGGCTTAATTGTTTTGTCTAGAATAATATTGAATTCCAATGAACATAAAAAAATATGTTGCACAAACAAATGCAATGAGTGCACAGTTAAACGCCTCCGCACACACAGCAGACATGAAGAAAACATCTGTAACTCGTTTTCTGCATGTACTCAATATTACAGACATCCACTGTGTGAAAGGAAAACTATGATTTTAAAAGAAAAGAAAAAAAAAATAGCAACAACATGAACTATTTTAGGTCTAAAACTAGACCGTAATAATGCCGCCGACATTTCGTTGATGCTAATCAACTCATCATGGATTAAGTAGTGGAGTTTCAAACATTCTTTTAAGAATTTTTCGACTCCACTGATGAGTTAGCATTAGCACCAACGAACTGTCGACTGTAAAATACAGATATTTTCAGTCAGGTCAAGTTTTAGACCTAAAAAAATACTTTTCAATTGGCTCATTTTTGAATTTTCCATGAACTTTATATGTAAAATTGTTTAAAAATTAATGCTTTAAATACTTTTTTTTATGCGTTCTTAAAATTATGCTGAAAGGTTTGTTCTTTAAAATTTAGGTAATACAAAGACGAGTAGAATGAGTTCATACTTTAAGCAAAATGTGTGCAGTAGACAACACTTTCGTTAACAAATCCTGTCGAAATTAAAGTCCAATTGAATATTGCGTGTACTGGAAGAGGGAGGATCTGATAATTTTGCTTTAAATTTACTTTACTTTTCATAGACTGCTTTTGTTTCGAATGCTTGCCATGACTGAGCACAAATATGGTGAAATTATGACGCGAGCTGGGGTACAACTAGCTGTTTCGAAGACGCCACCCTTAGCATCATCAGCCATTTGGGTTACACATACATTTTTACTTATCTCACTCTACAAGTTTATTTGGTTTTATTGCCTCCAACACAAGCTCTTAGTTGTGGTAATGTGAACATTATTCAAACATAAAAACCCTTTAAAACCCAACATTTTATTGCACCGCTTTTTGTTGGCCTGGGGAAATGGTGTAATTTTGCAGTTTCTCTAGCACATCTAATACGTGTTTATAAACTTGTAGTTTATAAAAATCATAGTAAATAACTACAGCCATCAAATGGTTCTTTTGCTCAAGTAGTTCAAGTTTAAATCATCATCTTGCATCAAGAATGCTGCCTGCAACGGCGGCGCATAGAATTGTTGACTCAATGGATGCAGTTTTATATAGTTTTTATATTTCTCTTAATTGGAAAAGACATTTGTCTGGAAAAGTCATAAAAATTTGCCAGATTGTTTTCATTTTCATTTATGTATATTGCCTTGAATGAAAGTTATTTATACAACAACACTGTGTTTTTTGTTTTGTTGTTGTTGTTGTTGTACATTTTTTGATTATATTTTCCTCATTATTTTTGCAGTCGTGCTTGCAATACTCTGGCACTTAAGTGCGCTTTTATGGCTGTTTGTTTTAGTTTGAAGATTTTTCTTTCTAAACAATTAAAGAAGAGAAAAAAAGTTCGGTTATAGTTTTATGTCTGACCTCAGCGATTAAAAGAATTTAAAGTTCATGTTGGACATAAAAAAATAGTCATTTCAAATCAATTAAGTTTCCAATAGATTTGCCAGTTTGTGGAGCAATTTTATATGTTGTTTTTGAAGAACTTAAATTTAAAGTTTCTTAGCAATTTCACTGTCACATCACCTGCCGGCATTCTCGACATTTACTTCTGGTTAACCGACTCCTTGAACCAGATCCCCAGGTCTCTAAGGTTCACTTTGATGCACATTCCTAGAATTTATTCATTTGAATTTCATAAAATTCTGTTCTACTGCAAAACAAAGTCGCATCAAAACGTCGGCACTATTATAACAGGTGGCCCAAAAGAAGTCATTCGATGTTGTTTGGCTTTCAGAATATCGGTTGTGGCTGGCGCAGTGTTAGAACCACATGTACTCCGGACCTGATTTTCAATTCAATTGTGGTAGAAAAAAACTCTATTACCATTGGCCCTATAGCACGATGTCGTTCGACCAGTGGCATCCTCCCAAAAATCAAAAGGGCCGTGATGACTCCTCCAGCGTGAACAGCGCAGCATGTAGTCACTGCGAGCGATTGTAATGGTTCCTCGTACATCACTCGTACCCCAGAAGCGATGGGTTTGCTTGTTCACTCATTATGATTTTTGGTCGAAAAATCGTCCACTTTGTCGTCATAGACACGATTATTCCGCGTTCTTGGGTTACAGCTGTTTAATTCACAAATGTGAAAACAGTTTTGGCACTGGCCGTCATTTCAGCAACTTCCAAGCGGGTGATTTCTTTTGGCCCACCTGTATCTTTGTCAATAACTTCGAATAGGTCTGACTCTGATCGCATATGAAAAATGGCAAATCGAACAGACTTGTCAAGAAATCTATCACTTACGTTCACACTATTTTGCACTTTTTGAGCAAACATTTTATCGTACGATTGTGTAGGCTAGTGAATCAAGCAAACTTTATGAAAAAACAGAAAATCATGCTTCTTCAACTTTCAACGAGATTTTGTAATTCATGTAGTTTATTACTTGATTATTAATTTCTTTTGACATTTTCACGTTTACAGGAAACATTTGTTTTTTATACACGTTAAATAAATTTCTATTACATTGTATGTAACGATTAACTTGCACTCGTGTGGTTGGTGTCCGTTCAATGTGGCACAGGGTGCAATATAGTGTAGTGTGTTACGAGCACAAATACGTTAAATCAAAATCATTGTGTTGTTTTTGTTTTTGTTGTTGATGTTGTGTTCTTTCAAGTGACGTTTGCATAAAATTAACCTGCCTCAGCGATTGATATGTTTTGTATAAACAAATTGGCACGTTCACACAACAAAAAAAAAAAAAACTAATCAACATCAGACACCAAGATATTTCTAATTAAAACTTAATTTTATAGTAAAATGAATGTTTTAACCGTTCAGTAAATACTTAAAATAAATGTTTATTATTTTTATTCCAAGAATATATTAAGAAAAGCAAGGAACATGTAGCATTGAAATGACTGCAAGTTTACAGAGTTGTTTTGCAACTTCGAATTCAAACGGTTGCATTGAAAGAGGTTATTATTTACAATCTTTGTATGAAAATCTAATTTTGGGTCTTCATAGAACTTGGAAGGGAAAAATAAAATCCAATTATGTCAAATTATTAGCGGGGAAACTATTGGCTGCTTCGAGTGCGCCACGCTTTTCACCAGCACCCATTTTAGTCATAAAATTATTATTTTTAATTTTAAAAATGAACTTAATTATTTATTCGCTATAAGAGCCAATTGAAATTTATTACTTTAGGCCTAAAAAAAATAGACCTTAATGCTTTCTGTCTTTTTTCAGCCGTCTATATGCCGCTGACATTTCGTTGCTGCTAAACAACTCATCAGTAGACTTGAACAATTTAAAAAGAATGTTTGAAGCCCAAAATTCTCATAAAAAGTAAAAGGTGTTGCAAGACGTAAAATGCTTTCTGTATAAAAAGTTTATTTGAGCATTTCTGATTCTCATTTTGTTCATGAGAATTTTGGAATAAGTAGTTGGGCTTCAAACATTCTTTTTAAATTGTTCAAGTCTGCTGATGAGTTGTTTAGCAGCAACGAAATGTCAGTGGCATATAGACGGCTGAAAAAAGGCAGAAAGCATTAAGGTCTATTTTTTAGCCGTAAAGTAATAAATTTTTAATTTTATTTTATTACGTCTAGTCTAATAAAGGGTCCACCATCTAAGGTTTTTTTGCAACTAGTGCTTATTTCGTGAATGGTAACACTTAGGTCATGTCTGATTTGACAGATAATTAGTTTTATCCTTCCGCTGAACGAATATGACTGTGTATACACTTCGCTAAGTGGGCCTGCGATCGATTTACAGAAAAAATCATCTTTTCAGCTGAAGCTCATTTTGCTCTTGGCGGGTATTTGGGGCACAGAAACACGCATGTGTACATTGAAAAGCCGATGCACTCAAAACGAGCCAGTGTTTGGTGCGAATTTTGGGCCAGAGGCATAATTGGGCCGTTTTTCTTCGAAAATCAGCTAGGAGTGGCCGTTACAGTCAATGGCGATCGTTATGGGGCCAAGTTGAACGAATTTTTGTTCACAATAGTGGAAGAGGAGGATATTGGCAACATTTGGTTTCAACAGGATGGCGCTACGTGCCACACAGCCGAAGCTACACTGGATGTTTTGCGCAGTTTTCAAAAAAAAAAAAAGTTATTTGGTGGACCCTTTACATGCAATCGTATTTTTTACTTTTTGGACAACATTGTTCCATCTCATAAGCACGCAGTTGTATTTGCAACTGATTGTCGGTTTAATTATGTAAACGCATATACACACATACATATATGAACGATTAAAACAATTTTACATTACTGGGGGTCTCCACTAGCCATGACCTTGGTATGAACACAATGTCGAACATCGCTCATGGCTGTTGTAGACAGCTCATGTTCAGGTTTCGTCCATACTCGGTCAGCAATGCTCGAGCATCTGTCCGAGCATCGCTGGGCATATGCGGGGTATTGTCCCGTACATAAGCCACAAAGCATTGCATGTTTCCCCAGCCAATAAGTCTTCAACTTCACTTTTATGATTTTCTTTAAAATTATTGAGCACTACAATTACAGCACAAAAAAAGCTCTCTCAACTCTGAGGAAGGGAAATCGAACTACAGCCTGGTAAAGTAACAAGAGAATTAATTTGAACTCTAAAAATTTGATTCACATTGGATGTCTTTTATTCTAAGATTTTGCTTTTGGAAATATGTTTTAACATTTTCCATTAAAACAATCTACAAATGCATACACATGTATAAAATATAAATGCTGCCCGACTTTTCGGTCTGATATTAATTTCTGTGAAATCGAAATTACTTTTAATACAGATCATAAGAAGTGGATCGTGCATCTCTGTGGATTTTTTTTTTAATTTAAAATTCCATTGGAAACAATTTATTTTTCTATCATTTTTTTATGTGAGCACTTTATAACAATTCAAATTTTGTATTAAAATAGAAAAGCAAGAATAAACATCAATCATAAACATCAATCTTTTATGGTTGCAGTTTTCATTTAATTTGATTTACGCAACAGATGCTGCTGATCATGTTGCGTTTGTTGGCGCTGCCATTTGAAAGGTTTCATAAATCTCAAGAAGATTTAAAGTGTATTTGAAAAGAAATCTTGCATAAACTAATTTACTGGCTCTGTTTTGTTTCTATTAAAAAATTCGTTTTAGTTGTTGGGCTGTTTGAGTAAAAAAAAAAAAATAAGTACTGAAATAAATGTAACCCAGCCAACATTTTCTCAGGCAATTGCATCAAAAAAAAAAAAAAACAAAATTGCAATTTAAAGTGCTGCAAATAGGAAAATAAATAGAGAAAAAAATATAAGCCGGGGAATGGGAATTTTCAATAAAATTTCCAATTCAAAGAAAACTATTTTCCAGATGGAGTTGTGCTTATGAACTTTTTTCAGGGGCCGAACTGCGATCGCGTAAAAATAATATAAAACAACAATAAGATAAGCGACAAACAAGATCCCCAACGTCGTATTTCTGCCTCAGATTTTTCTAGACAGCATTTGATTCCGATATGATTAATAATATAGTAAGTCAAATATAATTTTATTTTATAATTGCCGCCTCTGCCAAAAATATTAAGACTTTTGAGTAAAATTTAATCGCCGTCGATTACTTTGATGCTGGCGTTTTTTTTTATCGCTTTTAATTACACTTCGGCACAGAGTTGTATTATCAGACATTTATTTAGCGTAACGACGTAATCAGTTTTCGATGCATATTTTTCTCGCTTTTCGATAAGCGATGGGATAATTTGTTTCACTACTTTTCGACATGCGAACTTTTCGCGAAAGTTACAGAGCACCACCACTGGATTTGAAGCAATTGGGTTACTAATGATTGCCCAGGTACTTTTCTTGCCTTCTTTAAAAATGTTCAACGATAAAATTTTACCACAAAAAAAATCTTTCTCAGTTCTGAAAATCGTAAAGTAAAAATCGAACTGAAGTCAGATAAAGTAATAAACAATTTTAAATTAAAATCTCTAACCAAAATAAAAGGTTGCTTTTCTGAGACTTTCGCAGTTCGTTTATAAAAAAAAAATTTTCCAAACAATTTTGTAACACAAATTTGAGTTGAAATGCATTATTTTTTTTCTTTCTTTATAAGCAGCCTTGTCTTTAAAACGTGACCATTTGGTTTTTGTAAAAACAAAACCTGAACCTGATTTTCTGGCGCTTTTTGAAAATTCAAGTCCACATTTGTCATTTGAGATCAGTTGGGCTTGGAACCAAAACATTCAAATTGATTTATGACCGCAAAAAATATATACAAAATTTGCATTCTTTAATCGCACATGATTGTTTTGCCATTTTTTCCTCTTTTCAAACGAACATAAAAATAAATTTATCATTTTATTTATTTATTTTTTCATTTTTGATTTTTCATCTTGATTTTTATAAAAAAAAAGTGTATTAAATCATTTTTTTTCTCAATTCTAGGAACTCAATTTCTTTTTTTGCTCGTTTTGAAATTTCCAATATTAAAACGTGCTTTTTTATGAACGAAAATAATGCGAGAGAGAGAAAAAAACCAAAACGTTATTAAACAAATTGATCTTGTATTATTATGATTATTTTTTTTTTGCTTCTTGTTTCATGGGATGAAACATGTCCAGTATAAATTATAATTTTTTATGGCTGGAAAACAAATGTCTGAAAATTTGTTGAACTTGTTGCAAGTGATGTGCGCCAGCAGAAAACTTTTGCTTCGTATTTTTAAATTAAAAAAAAAAAATAAACAAAATCCCACAAAAAACAAAGAGGAAAATAAATAATAAAAAACTAAAAATATAAAAAAGTGATCATAGATTCTGAAATGAAACATTTCAGAATCTATGAAATTTGTTCACTCATCCAGATACAATTTGTTTTATGATCTCAAAAAAAAAAAAAAAGAAAAGAAAAGAAATCAAACTGAATAAATTGACTGAAGTATTCATGAGTGTGTGTGTGTGTGTGTGTGTGTGTGCGTAAGTTTGTTCACTTGCAACAACAGCTAAATTGTTGCTATTCTAAATGATCTGGCGTCTACATTATGGTTGCAAGCTTTGCATATTTGTAAATGGAAAACTGATTCAAGATGCCAATTCGCATGCAAATCTATTCAGTGAAGTCGAACACATTGAGAAGTCGTACCACAGTCTCCACTCAAAGCAAGAACCAGTATCCCCTCAATTCGTCAACATATGTTTATGTGCTCCGGTTTCGTACTATGACTTTAACTATCAGGCGAACAGGAAAAACTTTATCGAATATAATATCGAACTAGTGTCATTTGTGAGTTCAGAAAATATTAATTGTTAATTACTTTATTGGTCTTTAGTTCGATTGTACCTCCCCAAAATTGAAAAAAAAATTTCTGGTGAAATTGAAGTGATTAAAAATTTTTTTCAAGGGAGAGCAAAATTTGAGACTTGGCTGTTTCACGACCACTAGCTTCGAACTCAGGTTATAGCTAATTGCATGCTGGTTTTAAGCAGTATCCTTGAACCGTTCTTCTACATATTTGAACTGTTCATTGTTGACTGTCTATGTGTTTAACCTATTGATTTATTTTTATCTCTGGGTTTTTCTGTGGATTGAATTTTTTTATATATTTTCAAATTGGAAATTTGTTTGTCATTGTATCAGTGATGTTATTGTGTTTCAATGCTTTCAAATTTTCCGCCATGCCCAGCGCAAATTGGAAAACATTTGACTGGTAGTGAAGGAATATAAAATGTATGCTAATCAACAGAAGAACTCAGTGAAAAAATTGAAAGTTAATCAATACATTAACCCACTAATTCATAAAAATTATTACAGGCTTATTAGACTCTTATTTGACATATTTGTATGGAAAATCTGTCAAATAAGAGCTTTATAAACCTGTTATAATTTTTATGAATTAGACGGTAAATATATAGACAGTCAGCAATGAAGAGCTCAGCTCTGATCTGGGTGCGAAGCAATTCGTCGTGTGGGCATGACACAGTCTTGCTATGTTCCCCAGCCAGCAAATTTTTAACTTTGCTTTCTTATCTTCTTTAAAAATCTTTATTGATGAGTCAGCTCATCAATAAAGCTTTTTTGTTGTCGAAGGCAAAATGTGATGACAATAAAATTTTCATTAAATATTTGATCCAAAATTATTTTCTGGTTTAGCTCCAAGCAGAGAAACAAGTCGAGCGGCGTGCGCCGGTCGGCTAGCCGCCGCCAGTGTAAACTTAGGTCATGTCCGCCGTCGCCGATTTCGTCGGCTTGTATCGGTTGAAAAAAGCCGCCTACTACTCTAAATCCGTTTTTTTTTCAGATTGTAAATTCTGTCTTCATACGCAAACCTAACATCAAAATTTATCTTCAACAACAAAATTAGCAACCATACTATACAACAACACCAACATCTACCAACAAGACCAAGTTGTAAGTCTGTCTGCCTAGTTTAAAAATCAATACATAATGTAAATCTTAATCCTTTATCTGTTATGTGGCACTGAAAATGTGCCTTTAACATTAAAAAAAATTTTTTTTAATGTACATATGTATAAATAGTGCGCCGCCGAATTTTTCTATGCGTCGCCGCCGCCGCCGAAATTTTTGCCTCGACTTGTTTCTCTGGCTCCAAGAGATCTTTATAATTTATTTTTTGTTCTTGAAAAATAATGAAATTTTGAAAATTAGTTAAACTCTTGTTTTATAGATTAAGGCTTCCTTGAATTCTATAGACTTTAGCGACCTCTGGTGAAGTCCGGGGGAGTAGAAAAAATCAATACTTTAAATTTTATTTGCATGCAGTTGTTATACTTTAATTAATCTATTTTTCATAGAACTTTTAGACAAATTCTTTTATTTTTCTCTATGAGTTGCCGTTTATTACAATTCCACGAAAACTATGCTCTCCGCGAAAATTTTGATACAAACCGAAAGGCGTCCTTAGCGACAGCAAACACTTTAACGACTTTAATACCACTACTACTCTATGTGCCACTGAGTGAAAAGAATTGGTGGAAGCCACCATTTTATTTCTGCGCAACGAGTTACTACCCACCTCTTTTCGTTATTTTCTTTGCCCTCAGAATGGCATCGCTTAGAAAATTGTGCACCCACTCTGAGGTTTCACAAAATGATTTTCCATCAATTCCAATCGTAAACAGTATTAATTTTAAATTTATTTGCGTTTACTTTTCAAAATAATTTTTCATGCTGAGTCCAGTGTGTGTGTGTGTGTGTTTGTGTTTTGCAATAGATTTGTTCAAACAATTACTCACTTTGAAAATCGTAAAATATTTTCAAGTAAAATTGATACCTCTTGCATTGCGATACACATGAGTTTTGTTTAATTTAAAAACGAGAATAGCAAAAGAACTTTTTATACCAAGTTTTTTTTTTTTATCTAATTAATTGCGTATGTTTGCATTAGTATTAATAAGCATTTGAGGCATCTTTGGGTACCCAGTGGTAAAAATCGCAAGATTTTTTCAAGTTCTTCTTTTGTCATCCATCATTATACTACCGCTATGACAGCAGCCGAAAGCCGATTTATATTATTATTTAGGTAATATTGTTCAGAGTTGTCCACAAAATATCGTTAAGCATTATTATCAAAATAAAAAAGAAGCTTTGACTGACTGAAATTAATATCTGCCAAACTTGATAGAATATTTTGTACGGGGTTACGTGGAGTACTTCCAGAAAAGTACAAAAGCTTTTTCTAGTATAACATAATGATCTACTAATGTCATTAAACCTATAATTTTCAATGGAAATGTATTCACTTGAGTGCATGAAATCTAATTTAGCAAAGTTGTTGGTAAAAATTGAGTCTCGAGTTTATTGCACAACCACTTATAATAATCCATCTATTATTGCCTTTTATGCAAAAAAAAAAAAAAAAAAAAAAAAACAAAATGCCAATTGCAAAAGAATAGGCAGTTTGCCATCCAAAAAATTAGATTCATACGCTAAACCCCAATTTCAAGGTTATCCATTACAAGCCTAATGATGCTGTAATGGATGGACTATAATCGTTGTAATTTACAACGTGAAATTTTTAAATATAATACATTCACCTGAACTGTCTAGGTACCTTCCATCAAATCCTCTTCATAACTTTTCTTGTCAGTAATAGATGACTTGTAATTTACAACATGAAATTTTAAAATATACTGAAAAAGTAATTTAATATAAATTTATTAAAATATACTACATTCATCTGAAGCATACAAGTGCAATAAAAAGAGATCGCTAAGAAGAGCATGTCATCAAATCTTGATAAATTTTTCTTTGATGGCTGCTTTGAGAAAATTATGCCCAGTTTTCCAAAATCTTTTATTTTGCCTTGGTATTTTCACCACTGGGTATCATCTATGTAGCATATATTTGTATGTGTATAGTGCTTCTAATTTAATGATGCTGCTGCTGCTGCTTAAACTCCAAGCAATTAAAAATTATTTTTAATATTAAGCAGAGATCACTTTTTCGCCTTTTGCCGTTCGTTTTTTGCGTTTTTTTTTTCATTTATTTCTGCTTTAAATAAATTTAAAATGTTTGCAATTATAAAAAGCTGGAAAAAAGAAATATTAATAGAAAAAAAGGAAAACTACAAGCATAGTGTATTTTTTCATAAACAGTTGAGCAAAATATAATAATTCCACAAAAAAAAATTACTTTTAAATGTTTCCTCCAAAGTTCAACTAATTGATGATGATCCACGCGTCTCAAATTTATTTCAACCCCACGGGTGCTGAACCAATAATCTTTTGTGAATAAATTGTTTAATAGCAAAATTTTTTAAACCCAAATCGTAGTGATTTTGACACGATACTATGGCAAAAACATAGTAATGATGGATTTAAGTTAAAGTAACTAGTGCGTCTGTGGCAAGAACAGAAATTTCTGTTTGATATAATAATCGTAGATTTAATTTTGATTTGTAAAAATGCAGCATGGAAAGGATTATGTTGTTAATAATTTATACAAATGTTAGACAAAAGACGGCCACGAATGTGGCTAAATGAGTCAAATGTCACACGAGAGGTCTCTCTGGCAGTTGCTTAACCCTTGATGACTCCAACCACAATTCGGTGTTCTGCTTCAAAGGCACAGAGAGGTGCGGGTAAGTCTCGGCCATCTTTTGAGGGGGGGGGGGCCTTCAGTCACCTGCGCTGTCCAGAATTGTCCTGAAGAATGCAGGGCAGGTTAGTCGGTGCTAAGGGTACGAACAGGGTAATTCTTTCGGCTCATTCTGGCTGAGGAAACATTTTCCTCTTAAAATGTTTTATAAAATTCCCCAAAATTCCCTTGTTTTATTAAGCTGCTTATTTGACCTTAAACAACAGCATTCACCAAGCAAGCTCAATAGAAACATAAGATCTTTTTACATTAAAATATAAAATTTATTTCATTTACGGCAGCCCACAAGGAAAACTTCTTGTATTCCTTGTTTCTGCTACAAATAGTAACAACGGCAGCCCTAAATAAAACAACCACATCCCAAATTTGTCTCAGTTGTTGATTAGATTTCAACCAAGTGGAAGTGTTATGGCTATTTTTGTTGTTGTTGCTGTACAGCTTTATTCTCTACCCCTCACTGATCTAAAGCACTTGCTATCTCTGTGTGCGTGTGTGTGTGTCTGTGCAATCAGCTGGCAGGGTCGGTGGTATGACGCTACTTTTTCATTACTTGGATCAATTAAAATTTAATTATGAAATCTAGCGTAAATCAAACTCTACTTATCTGTTTCTCAAAATAATTTTCAAATGCTAATTAGATGGATTATGGAAGTTGTCAACTGCTTACGCGTGGTGGATTTGATCTACCCTCGTATTCGTTCATAAAGTTAGTCAGGTGTCGCCTAAAAGGCTTTTATGGTTTCGTAAGAGTAGAGAGTTTTGTTTTAAATTAGGATTTACAAACGCTAACTGTTCCGAACTGTAACACAACGCAAAATATGTTTTCTCAGCCGTAACGAATCCAAAATATTTTCAAACTTATTGCTGTTCTGAATTACCCAGCCATACCCATGTTTTGCAATTTGTTCCATTTGTGTAATTTGCTGACCATCAAATTCCCTCTTTAATAATTTTCTAAAATTCCAATTAATTGTTTTCTTTTCTTTTCTGTTTTTGTGTTTCACACGATTTGCGTTAATTTTAAGTGCTGCTTAGAATATTTAACACAAACCATTTTGTAAAATTTTTATATCTTGGTGTCAATTCCAAAGACATAAACAAACACTCCCACGTGAATTTTATAATAAATTAATTTTTTTCGCTTGTCTATTTAAAGCATAATTAATTTAAAAGGAAATGACAAGCCACCGTATCGAAAGAAATTTATTTAAATACAATTCAGCTGTAATGACACCACAACGGATGACTTTTTATATGCTTTAATCACCATCGCAAATATTTGCTTTTAGTTTATTTTTAGTTTTGTTTTATTATTTTTTGACTCTTTAAGTAATTTAATGATTATTAAATTTGAAAGAATTTTGTTACTTTTGGGCGTGGAGTGTCTTAATTTAATAGTTTTTGTGCTTTTAATTGCAAAATTGGGCTGCCTGCCTCTCTATTGAAGTATGACTAAGAAGGGGAGTAGCGTGGCCTACTTTTTCTTTGAAGAAAATCGCCTGCTAATATTTTTAATGACCATTTTTTATTGAGCATATTTTTTTTTCTCACATTTGATATTGAGGATTGGGCTCGATCCACATTGAAAACACATTTGCCGTGCGTTCTTAGTAGCCGCAGTTAATGAAGGTGTGAGTGGAAGAGCCATGGGCCTACTGAACTCATGAACAAAATGGGAATTTCGGAATAACTCTTTTGAGATTTTTCGAGTCCACTGATGAGTTGATTAGCATCAACAAAATGTGGGCGGTGCGGCATATAGACGGCTGAAAGAGTCTGAAAACATTAAGTTCTATTTTTAGACCTAAAATAATATATTTCAATTGGCTCTTATAGCGAATAAATAATTAACTTCAGTTTTGAGTGATCTAATTACCTTATGTAGGGTTTAATTAATGCGAATGATGGATGAGCTTTGCCAAAAAAAGTTTACAAACTGTTGGGGCTGGGCATGAACCAAGTTGCAAAGCGTTGCCATCACCAAAATCAATTGAATATTGGTGAAAGAATATAAGGTATGTTCCAGTCAACAGAAAAACACAGTGATAAAGTTAAAAGTTGACCAATAGTTTAAATAACGTTTGTATATTTCATACAATGAGGTAGAGCAGAGGTAGTAAGATGGCTCAACGCTGCTGCTTAAAACCAGTATGTTTAGCTATGACCTGGATACGAATCTACTTGGGTGCTAATGATCCTTGTGGTAGATGTGAAACAGCCGTGGCATGTTCCCCAGCCAATAAGAATTGAACTTTACTTTTCTTGTTTTCTTTAGAAATGCTGATCACTACAAGTTTGTCATAGAAAATGTTTCTGAATTCTTAGCAAGTAGAATCGATTTAAAGGCCTGATGGAAAATAATTTATCTTTCCTCCAATATGTTGGCGAACGTTAACGAAACCGCTTCATGAGCCAGTCAGTAAATGATAAGTCAGACGCAATTCAACTTTAATTGCTTCCATTTCATTTTCACTGAGTTGAATGATACAATATTTCCGTTTTCACTTACATTTTTTTTTTTCTATTTATTTGTTGAACAGTCTCACGAGCGTATCTCTTGTTGATCCTGAAATAAAATTCAAGAAACATATTATTTTTAGATAAAAGCCAAAATCAGAAGAAAGTTTGTTGTAGATAAGAAATGTAATCAAGATAAAAGAAAAAACACAAAAGTTATCTTTAGGTTCGTAACACTTTTCGATCCCACATATGTATGTATGTATGTATGTACATAAGTATATTATATATAAAACTCCTGCAGCTGCAAGATCATTATCACTCTCATCATGATCATCATCCCCTATTGGCGCTTCTTTCAAATGCTGTCTTATCACAACTTTTGCTTATCAGTTTTGCTACGTTTTTTCTTACTCTTCATCACCCTTTTCCACTGCTCTTCACATGGTTTGAAAAAAAAAAAATACAAAGTAAACATTTAATAGTCATTGTAATTTAAACATTTATTGTGACGTGACGTCCATTATGACATGAAATAATTCAACAAAATGAGATAACAAATTAAAACAAATTTGCTCAAGTTCCCTTAAGACAAAAAGAAAAAAAAGAAAAACAAACATTGTAAATGAAAACAAGTAAGAGTGCTATATTCGGCTGGGCCGAATCTTAAATACCCTTCACAATGGTACATACATTCTGATTGGTTTTTGGTGCGATAAGTTGTTTTATTTGGCTTTTAAATGGACCGATTTTTTCTGAATTTCAATATCAGATCCACTACCGGGATTTAACACAGGCTGCAAAACTTTTATTAAAATAATTCTTAATATGCTCAAGTTCAACCACTAGGTGACACCAATTCTTTTTAATATCAATGAAATAAAGAAAAGCAAAATGTATTTCTTAATTATTTATCAGTTAACTTTATAGTAAAATTTATTTAACAAAAAATTGCATATAATTGCATTATTTTTGAATTATAATGTTAAACATTGCCATTAAGTGTGATTTGCTTTTCAATTTACTTACGTATGTGGGTACATGCATACGTATGTATGTATGTACATACCTATAATAGAAAACTCTAAAATAAATTTTTTGTTATTGAATATTTTCAGTGTGTTCCATAAAACAATGATTATATACATACATATATACATACATACATATTTACATTGCTTGCTTTTACAAAATTATTTTTTTCTTGTGCACGTTGTTGATGATCTATTGCGTATCATCATACACATGTGTGTGTGTATGTACATATGTAAGTACGTAGGGAAACCCAAAATGATTTTTTGTGTGAATGAATTTGAAGACGCAATTGTTCAAAAGAATTTCATTGCGTACCCTTTTTTCAACAATTCTTTATATCACTTTCATTTTCAAGCTCGTGTATACATATGTATGTACATACATACACATTTTTACACCAAAGCAAAAAAATTGTTTATGCTAACATACTTGCATGCATACATACATATGTAGATACATACATACCTACATACATACAAACGTATCTACATACATACATACATACATACATACATACATACATACATACATACATACATACATACATACATACATACATACATACATACATACATACATACATACATACATTCATATATTCATACATACATACATACATACATACATACATACATACATACATACATACATACATACATACATACATACATACATACATACATACATACATACATACATACATACATACATACATACATACATACATACATACATACATACATACATACATACATACATACATACATACATACATACATACATACATACATACATACATACATACATACATACATTCATACATGATCGCAAATATTATATACATATGTATATAATATTATATACATATGTATGTACCATTATGATTGATTTTTGGTACCAAGAGTTGGGTGCATATGGGCCGATGTCCAAAAATTTTCTAATTTTGCCCCTAAACAGCCTGTATGTACCATTCCGACAAATTTTTAGTGCAAAAAACTGTTTCGTTTAGCTTCCAGGCCCGACTTCTTGAGATATCGGTAGGCGCTATTTCTCGAACATATATGGGCCGATGACAAAAAGATTTCCAGTTTTGCTTCTGACTAACCTATATGTATCATTCTGATTGATTTTTGGTGCCAAAAGTTGTTTTATTTAGCTTATAGAGCCGATTTCTTGAAAAATCGGGAGACGCTATATCTCAGGTATATATAGACCGATTGCAGACATTTTCAAATTTTGCTTTTAAACACCTTATATGTACCATTCTGATCGATTTTTGGTACCAAAAGTTGTTTTATTTGGCTTTTAGAGCCGACTTCTTGAGAAAACTTGAGGCGCTATATCTCGAGTGTATATGGGCCGATGTCCAAAATTTTCCACGTTTGCCTCTAAATAGTCTATATGTACCATTCTGATTGATTTTTAGTGCCAAAAATTGCTTTATTTGGCTTAAAGAGCGGATTTCTTGAAAAATCTGGAGTCGCTATATCTCAGATATATATGGACCGATTTCAAAAATTTTCCAATTTTGTTTTTAAACACCTTATATGTTCCATTCTAATCGATTTTTGATACCAAAAGTTGTTTTATTTGGCTTTTAGAGCCAACTTCTTGAGAAAACGGGAGGCGCTATATCTCGAGTGTATATGGGCCGATGTGGAAAAATTTTCCACTTTTGCCTCTAAATAGCCTATATATACCATCTTGATTGATCTTCGGTGCCAAAAGTTGTCTTATTTGGCTAATAAAGCCGATTTCTTTAAAAATCGGGAGACGCTATATCTCGGATATATATGGGCCGATTTCAAAAATTCCTTCATTTCTAGGATTTAATGAGCACAAAAAATGATATGGTTTAGTTTTTAAGAAAAAATTTTTTTCAAAAATCTGAATACAAAAATTACACAAAATATCCCTCAAAACCCGGTTTTTTGAATATATCTCGGCTATACGTGGACCTATCTTACTGAATTTCAATAGCAGACCCACTACCGGGGTTTCACACGTTTTAGCGAAAGAATGAGGTTTCTATCTCAAACCGTTTTCTCAGAAACGGTATTTCAACGACTACAGACGGACAGACGGACAGACGGACAGACGGACAGACGGACAGACGGACCGACGGACAGACGGACAGACGGACAGACGGACAGACGGACAGACGGACATCGCTCAATCGTAATCGCTATTGATGCTGATCCAGAATATATATACTTTATGGGGTCTTAGATGGATATTTCAATGCGTTACAAACGGAATCACAAACTTATATATACCCTTACACATTTATGTGAAGGGTATAAAAATCGTCTATTTCTACTTTTGGTACACGGAACCATGAATCTTTTGCTAAGAACAAAATACTTCTAAGTTGAGATACCGAAATTTGTGGCCAACAAAAGAGAGCGAAAACGTTTTTGGTTTTTGAAAATAGTATGATATTAATGAAATTGTTTTTTTTTTTCATTTAAAAGAGCTTTAGCAAAACTTCTGCTTAATTTTGATTCTCTTCAGACTAACGGAGAAGGGAGTATTGCACAGTTATGATAATCGAAGTCTGTGTAGGTACATCTCTAGAAGTTAAGCATATATCTATTTATGGCGTTCGCAATCGTATGAACTATCGAACTAAAAACAATGTAAAAGGACACCAAAATTCCCAACAAACGCACCACATAAAAGAGTGTATTCATTCGATCGCGAATGCCGAAATTCGGCTCCTGATTTTTTAGATCCAAGACATACAAATCAGTTGCGTTTATTATAAGACGTAGCAGTTGTACAACTGTTGAGTTGTGATCGTTATAAATAAGTTTGATTCCGTATTGTTTGGTCGAAGTCCAGTAAAATGAGGGCAACACAGAGTTTCGCACAAAAGTGCGGGAAAACTGAAGATCAAATTTCCATTCCAAATAAGATATGGCATGTTTTGATGTTGCAATGAAAAAGTTTGATGTTGCAATGAAAAGTCTAATGCCCGCATTCATAAAAAATACTTTAGGTTTATGAAGATCTTATTTGACAAATTTGTATGGAAAATTTTTCAATTAAGAGTATATTATGAATAAAATATTTATTATGCATAAAACTTTATATTATTTGATCTTTATATTGTTAAATTAATTATTCAAGCTCTTGATCTTTGGTTTTTTATAAAAAATAATATTAAACAATTATTTATTTCTTTTCAATATTTCGCCAACAATTTGTTGGCATCTTCAGGAAAATAATTTTATAATTATAATTATAAAAATAATTATATAAAAAAAAAATAAAAATAATTTTATAATTATTTTCCTGAAGATGCCAACAAATTGTTGGCGAAATATTGAAAATAAATAAATAATTGTTTAATATTATTTTTTATAATATAATTTGTTGGCATCTGCAGGAAAATAATTTTTTAATTATTTTCGCCAAATTGTTGGCGAAATATTGAAAATAATTAAATAATTGTTTAATATTATTTTTTTTATAAAAAACCAAAGATCAAGAGCTTGAATAATTAATTTATGAATAAAACTCTTAACTTTTTATGATTTACAATTATTAATTACTTTATCGGTATTTATTAAATTGGACCTCAAGCTTGAGTTCCAATTTTATAGTTTATTTTAAAAATTTTTTTCCAATATTTCGCTAATCTCTGGGTGTTTATTAAATTTTACTTCCTTAGAAATAAAAAAGGTTTTTTTTTTTTTAATTATAGTGATCAAAATTTTTAAAGAAGACAAGAAAGGATAATAAATCCTTAAAAATTAACTTTTCTAGTCTTCTCTAAAAAATGTTGATCACTACAATTTTGCCACAAAAATAAATCTCTCTTAATGCTGGGCAGGCAAAATCACTCAAGCCGGATAAAATAATTAACAATTTTAAAGTCATATGATGCTAAAAATGGTGGCAAATGCTTAATTGCTTAGGTGAGCACTGCTTGTCAGCAATGTCTGGTCAACGTTGCCACTGACTTCTGTTACGATGCACATTCAAAGTCACCGCCGTATAGCAGACAAATGACGCAGGTACTTTAATGTTTGCGGGAGGAATGTTCGGTTGAAATCGATGGGCATAGTAACTTCTGTTTCAACCTAAAACTTCCAAAATTTTAATAATAACACTTGACGTTGCCAACCCTGCATTTACTACTGCTTTGCGTTCACTCTTACGTTGTGTTTGAAAGAGCTTTTCAAATACATACATTTCGCTTGCTCACAAACTTCACGTGTTGCTGCTAATCATCTGAAATAGTCTAAATATGTGGGCTAAAACAGAGCTTATGTTGTTTGTCTCTCTCTTAGCTTGACGTAGGGCCCTCTTCACCTCAGTATTGACAAGTGAGTGCGAGTAGAAAGAAAAAAAAATCATATTGATTGTAGCCAAATAAGACGAAGCCAACTGTTCTTCAGAGCTGTGCTTAGAAATAGAGAGCGGTAGCGAGAGCCATAAATACACATGTACATGTTTATGGAAATGAAATTAGCAATATAGGGAATTATATACAGTGGAGAAAATTTGGTTGCTTAGACAAAACTTTAAACGAGGTTTGTGGCGTGTGTGTGTGTTTGTGAGTGTGGAGAACTGTGTGGGGCCATGCTTTGCATTTTGTCTTAAAAAAGAGCATTGTTTTTTGTAGCGAATCGTAAAAATAAATGGAATAAAAACACGATGTGGCTGTGATTTCATTTGGACTGTGTAGTTGTATTGTTAAGCGTTTTGCCGGTTGAGATACAAAGTTGTTTTTTGCTTGTTTTTGTTGCCAGTTGTGTCATTGTTGTTGTTGTTAGTTTAGTTATTTTTCATTGTATAGTATATTTTTTTTTTTTTTTTTGTGAATTACAAGGGCAGCTATTCAAATAAGTGCACAAAAACTATTTTTGATAATTTTCATTTAAAAAGTAGAGTTGTTGGACAAAGATTTTTTTATATAGTACATATCTTTAGATCTCGAGTCACGCTGTTTATTCATGCTAATCTTTTAAGCTACTAGATGGATTCGAATGAAATTTAAATAGATGTGCCCAACTTAAAATACCTATAGATATATAAATATTTCCATCTTTTCGAAATCGAATTCGAAAAACCACTTTTCAAATAACTGGAAACATTTGTTTTTGATTTTCAAAAGTAGTTGTCAGTAAAACGAGCAGGTACGAAAACGAATTAATTAAGAAAAAGCGATTTTTGAATAACTCAGTAATGCTCAAAACGAGTTTGAAAGCACTTCTTACTGTTTGAAAGTGTAGCTCAGTAAGATGAGACTCTTTTTCAAATTGATTTTTTTGCGATATAAAAAAATAGTTTTCAAATAACTTGGTAATTTCTTTTGTTTCTTAAAAGTGTATCTCTGTAAAATGTATACTTCTTCGAAATTGATTTCGAAATCGACATATTTGAAACAGAATAAAATTGCTTTTTAAATAACTTGGTCTTTTGGAAACCAATAGCTCAAATTTCTGTTGTTTTTCAAAAGTGTTTGTCTAAGAAATGAGCAGGTAGGTACTTTTCTTTTCCTTCCTTTTGAAATCGAAATTTTTTTTGAATCAAAAAATTGCTTTTAAAAATATCTCGGGCATTTCTTGTCTCATTTCCAGAATACATTTTTTGCTTTTTAAAAGTACTTGTCCGAAAAGTGAGCATATACACCTTTTTCGAAATCGCATTCGACATCAAAACTTATTTGAAGTTGAAAAAAGTGCTTTTCGAACAAAATTGGTAATTCATTTAATTTTCAAAACTATTTTTAATTCTGAAAATGTTTTGCTGTAAAATACGCATTTACTTTTTTTCGAAATCGAACTTTTTTGAAATCGAAAAAATTGCTTGGTCATTTTCAATTACATTTTTGAAGCTTTTGTCAAAAAAAAATGAGCATATAAATTATTTTTCAAAAATTCATAACCAAAATGTGTGCTCATGAGTAGCGTAGCGGCCTCGAAACAACCTGTTGTTCGCCAGCTAAAGGTATAATTTTATTTTTTACTTTTTATAATTAATTTCAATTACAGTAATCATTTGAACTAGTAGTTTATCTATAACTACACTGAAATTCGAGAATAATCTCATTTGTTTAAAATTTTTGTCTGCATTGCAAAAAAACGAGAACTGTAATTTTTACCAATTCTTATGTACATAATTTCGTGCTGCTTCTCTACACATCGCCGCCACTGTCTTAATTTTCTTGTTGTTGCTGCTGAATTGTTTTTATTTTTAAGAGCAGCACTGTTTGTTGCTGAGCACCATAAAATTCACTAAAACAGCAACAAAAGCAACATTAAAATAAATTAAAAAACAACTAAAACGATTCTACTACTACACCAAATTTTAAAAGCCGCCAAGTAGAAATGAAAAAAAAAAAAATAAATAATAATAAAGACGAAGAGACAGACATCAGACCAGAGCCATAGACCAGTATTGGACGCGTGTGTACGAGGCAACGAACGACAGCGCGCTAAAAATACAATTAACAAAAAATTGCCACAATAATTTTAATTTTTTTACTTCAAATTCATTAAAATAATAAATAATTTTACGAAAAAAGTTTTAACGAATCTATAAAAGTTTTTAGAAAAATAAGCATGAAAAAAAGTTTTCTCTTGTTCAAAGATTTTTTGCTGAATGAAAGAAAATCTTGAAAAAAAATAATAAAATAAAATGTCTATAAAATAAAATTAATATAAAAAATTTTCGAATAACAAAATATACTAAGAAAGTATGTAAATAAATTAATTTTGCATAAACAAAAGAATCAAAAAGAAACTAAAATCGTGTAATTCAATTAATTAATAAAACAAACATTTTTTCTTACAATAATTACGAATAAAAATGTGTTGGGAGAGGTTATGTCTTTAAACAATTTGTGCCTTTTTAAGTGGAAGTTGTATAGAAAGAAAAAAGAATAAAGAAGAACTGGAAAATGTTTTAAGAATATGACAATAGCTAAAGGTGTTTAGACTTTTGTTGAATTGAAAACAGAATTTGTTTGTAAATAAATCAATTAAATTAAATCTTTAAAATAGTTCAACAGTGCTCTTTCACAAACTGATTTCTAAATTTCAAAGGACTAGTGTAAAATTTCTTAAAGCAGCCACTGACAGTGAGTCTCAACTTTCTCAACAAATTAAATTTTTTTTTTTTTTTTGGAAAAAGAAATAAAATCTGGTAATTATTGTTGTTTCTTTAAGTGTTTTTCAACAAATAACATTTTTTTTTTAGAAAAATAAATAAATTCTGGCAATTGTTATTATTATTATTTTTTATTTTTTTTGGCTGTGTCCTTAGAATAGATTCAATTCAAATACTGGCTTTGAGCGACATTATCAACAAATAATGAAGTTTAAAAATAATTAGCAATCAAGTAAAATGAGAATAACTGGCTGTTTCGCAGACGCTGCTACGTTATTCATCAGCAGCCATTTGGTCTTAAAATATATTACTATCGTTTGCATTTCATTGTTTTGCTATTAATTTTCAAATGCTTTCACATACGACATTTTAAATAAAGACCTGTCTGTAGTCCACCTGTTCTGGAATTTCCGGCTTCCCTAAGAAGTGTATGTGGCAACAACTTTCTGCTCAGAATTTTACTGGTGTTAATTTTTGTTTTGTAGTGTGTAGCTGAAAACAAAATATAGTGGTTGTTTTCATTAATGCAGGGACGTGGAAGGGGAAAGTTTTTTATTTGATCACTTTCTAAAGCTAATGTACTTAAAATTGTTTTGCTTACGAATTCATAACATTTCTTTTACTGTGCTTGTTAATTTTAATTAAAGACATGAGTAGAAAAAGGACACAAACAATTTCAAAGAGGAAGATTTTTCAACTCAATCTACACCATAATTATTCCATGCAGTAATGCTTTAAAGAAAAATTCTAAATCTGATATTTCTGTAAGAGATCCTTACAGAACTTTATGGCGAAATTTGGTAAAATATTTAAAGAGCTGAAACTTAAGTTAAGATAAATTAAGGAAACAATAATTTTTATTAAAAATTTGCTATGAAAACACAAATGCTACTTATTTAATTCGTATCAAATTTGATCAGCTGATGAACAGCTGTGGTGATGGCGAAACGGTCGGCTCATGATACAACTAACAAGGTAGCCTCGTCAGCTAAACCGTTAATCAACTGACTACTTTAGGTTGTCAAGAGATTGCAGAGATGAAAGGCAGCCAAAACAAGATAGCAAATCCGCGTAAGCTCAGTGCATCTCTCTTCTGTAAATGTAGAAGAGGCGTCTTTTTGACAGTTTGCATAAGTTGTACGAAAACAAAATGCATGTTATTTTTATTGAAGTTGTTCTTATTGTAGCGAAAAGGCTACCTTGTTAATTGTATCATGGGTCGGCTGGTCATTGTTAAATTTTTAGAATAATAAGTCAGCAGTTTCTCTTACTTATTCAATTATTCGAATTCTTTGTAAATAAGATAGCAAGTTTTTTGTTGGCATATATTTCATTTCGCTGGAAAACATTTCTTTGTGGATTTCAGGGGAACCTTATTTCCCGTGAATGTAAAATAGGGAAGAAATACAAAAGCAGCATAAAATTTTTATTGTTATAAATATTTTGGAATAGTTCAAAAAGTTTGTCGTCAAACGACTTCTTGTAAATCATTGCATAAAAGAATTTCGTTTAAAACTACTTTTTTTTATCAGAAAATATGTAAATGGAATTATTGAAATGATTGAAAACAGTATGTACGTCATCTATTTACTTCAGTTAACTTTGTTATTTTTGAAAGAAAACACACTACCAAAATGACATTCACTTATGCAATATCAGGTTCATATTCATGGAATATACTTTGTTTCATTTCACTCATTTTAACTGAGAGATTTTTCCCCGAATTCTGGCGCAAACACATGAGGTTCAATGCATTTTTGGAACGAAGTTCCTTAACGCGGCTTGCTGGTAGTGGAAATTAGTAGAAATCGTCACGAAAGCGTGTGAGCTGTTTATATGTATTGGTGTACTGTCGACAAGCAATTGTATATGATGGGCGGTGTCTCCACTGACAGCAGCGGAGACACCTACCAATAAATATTAATTAGTTGGAAAACGTTCCAAAAATTTAAAGAATCATAAAATTTAAAAATTTCAAAAACAACACAAAATAAAACATACAGATTTCAACTTGTATTACATTCAAAGATGAAAAAAATCGTAAGGAACTTCGTTCCTAACGGGGGTCCCCCGACCGCATTTCTTTTTTTTTACCTAAATTCAACCGGATCGTGTGCACGCGAAAAGTAAATTAGTCCTAGTCCTAGGTTTGAAGGAAAATTTGGGTGCTAATGATAGACTAATGATAGGGGTCGTGAAACAGCCATGGTATCTAACCCAGCCAGTAAGTTTTCAACCTTACTTTTCTTGTCTTAAAAATGTTGATCACTACAATTTTTTCTCATTTTTGAGGAAGTAAAAATCGAACTCAAGCCCCATCAAAGTTGGAATTAATATTTTCAAATTTGTTTTTGTTATTCATATAAATTTTAGCGTTGCGCTGAGAACTACAAAATCCAGATCTAAAAGTCAGCAAGAAAAATGGTTGGTTTCAAAACGAGTTGTTGCCACCTTTTTCGAGTTTTTATTCTCAATGAATTTAGTGAAGCGATGTATTAAACTTTTCCATAGCAGAATGTGTTCCCATGGAAAGAAACTCCTTGAAAATATCGATAATTAAAGTGACTTCAAATTCTACTCTCTAGCTTCCACTTCTTCAATTAATGTTAAATTAGAGGCAATAATTTACAAAACTGAACTTGAGCCTGATTAAAAATTTAAAATAAACTTAATTTGTACATAAAAAAGTCCTTAAACTCAAGGAAATAATTATATTAAATGTAAAAAGAGGGGTGAAAGAAAACCAAATATTAAATCTGAAATTAATTTAAAATTTCATTTCGTTGTAGAAATACTTGTTGCTTTATGGAGGGGACCTTCATTTATGGTCGCTCACACACACACACACACACACACACAGTGGTTTTTAGGCCTTTTGTCGTTTCTGCCGATGGCATTCTTTGCACATATTTTTACCATAAATAAATACAAAATGCTGACAGGCCTAAACATGTTTCCACTAAAAGTAGTCCTTGAATTAAAACAGTTTTTGGGCATTAAAAATTATGATTTATTTTTTCTGTTTATAAATACATTTCAATATTTTTGTAACTTGCTCATTTTTTTTTTTCACTTAAATATTTTTAATGTCCCAAATTAATAATAAAAAAGCCCTGTTGAAATTAAAAATAAAATCTCGGTTAATGTCAATGCTTACAGTAAAAAAAAAAAAAGAAACACATGTCTTCTTATCGGCTCTTCTCGTATTTAGGCTGTTTATTTTATAAAAATAAATATTTAATTATATGTTTTGCTAAAAAAAAAAAAACAGTTTGTATCTTAATACAAAAAAAAAAAAAAAAACAATTCGAAAAAAAATAGAAATTATATAACAACAATAAGAAAACACCAGACAACAATAAATTTTAAATAAGGCTGAATTAATCCGAACAAAAATTTTATACATAAATAAATTTACAATAATAAATTTTTTTGATTTGATTAATTTTTTTTTTGTATATTTTTGCAATATTCTGGTCAACTTTTCGCTCGACATCGACAAGAATATTCGAATAAATGCAAAAAAATATATATACTTATAACAAAAACACCTTAAGAAAATAATAATATTAATAATATGAACTTAATTATTTATTTGCTTTAAGAGCCAAATGAAATGCATTAATTCAGGTCCAAAAATGAACCTTTTCAAAAAGGTGCTGGCTGTTGTTTACTGGCAACTGCCTTAAATATTGCTGCTATTAATTTGTTCGCACTTAATAATTGCTCTAGTGTTTAAAATGATCATCTCAATTTTGAGTTTTCATTTCAAATGTATGTTTGTGTAGAAATTACAGATTCCAATTTCTGGGAACTTTAATTACTAAAATTTCCCATTGTCTTTTTTTTTCACAGCGTTTCGTTTTGGCTCTTAACAACAGCACATTTTTTTCTTCCATAGTTTATTTTCGTTTGGAGACGACAGAATGTTGGTTTGTTTGTGCCGTGCAGTCTAAAACATAAATAAACAAAAGTATTATTAATAAAATTTAGAAGAGGCTTGACAAAGAAATTGTTCTCTTAAATCGAACAGTGTAACCATCTCTGGGGTTTTTTGATGTGGCTAAATTTCAGTTTCTGGTTACAAAGTCTTTTTTATTGGAGTTTTGAAACTTGAAATGGAAATGAATTAAATAGACTTTTAATTTAATTTCAGCTAACACTGTGCAACAATTTTGATGTTTGAACAAAAAAAAAAAAAAAACAATATTCTGACACTGATTGGTTTCTAATAAAGGAATCTAGAAAGATCTGTACATACGAAAGTCGGCGTTCTCAAAGGTCAGATATGTATGAATTAATATCTGGTAGTTTAGTATCAGACAGGTGCTTAGTGATTTCAATAATCATCAACAGCAATGAGTTTAAAAGGAAATGTGCACAAGAGGTGAGACCATTTAAAAGTTGCTTTCCCAGCGAAGGCATTAATTCATTAAGATTGAACAAAAGAGATTGCAATTTTTTCTCGCTGTTGTGGATATTGTGAACTCTTTGTTGAATAACCTTTGATATTCGATTGAAAAGGGGGCTAATTGATAATGGGCAATTTGCAACAAAGGTTTATTATAATTCTCTCGTAGGGGAGCAGAATTATAATAAGGGTTTGGGGGAAAGAAAATAACTGTAGTAATTTCTTTCAATTAAAAGTTATTTATTCAATTAAATCCTTATGAAACAAGAGTTGAATTACCTTGAAGCTGGTAGCACTGATGGGGATAAGTTTGGTTTGTTTAATGGTTGAACGACAAGTAAGTATAAATTTAATGGCCTCCATAAAAGGAAGGTTCAGTTTTCTGACAAAGACCTTGACAATTGGAAACTATCTTCCAAATATGCCATCAGTGTTACCAGCTTTTCACTTTATTAGATACAACTCAAATTATGTCAGATAATAATTTTATGGTTCCACTGTTTTGCCAAAGTTAAGACATTTAAAATATTATTTTTTTAGTCAAGGTTCTGAATTCTTTTTGAAAAGACTATATTAAAAAGAATTCTGCTGTTTGGCAGCAAAATTTTATATTCGAATTCATTTTCGAAATTTTGGGGTTTCCCAAAATATTTGCTTTAAAATTGCCCCAAATGTTTCTTTCAATTGTTTTCATCAAAAAAAAGTTGGCTGTTGTGTATATAAACATTGTCATTTTCATAGTGTCCAGCACCTTCGAAAGCTGCCTGTGTAAAATGTTTGGAACCTATAAAATTGCAGCATGAGGACAGCGTTAAAAGAGCCAACCAGCGTTTGTGAGTTATAGCAAAAATTTGTGAGAAAAATTTTAATTAAAAAATATTTTTTATAAAAACAAACACAATATGAGAAGCTTTTTGCTTGTCTGTAGAAACACTCAAAGCCTTCGGCAGGAGTCGAACCTGCGACTCTGCTAATTCATCCACCGAGGCGCTAAAGTGGATTTAGTTTTTTCGAGCATTTTTCCGTTTTTAATATTATTCTATTATTCGTGCTAAAGCTCTTCTGTTTTATGCTTTTGCACCATTAAAAAAAAATGCATCTGAAGGTTTGCTATCCAAGGACAACACCTTCAGCCCGAATAATTTTCAGATAAAGCATTTTTTTCCCAGCTTGTCTGTGTGACATGCCATCAGTAGACGAGACAAACATTTAACTTTAAACTTTGCTAGTTTTAAAGAAATAATGAGCATTTGAACAGCTTAATGTTCCAATGAAACCTCAAAAATATATACTATTTCAACTTTTTTTCAAATTGTCTCTATAGACCTGCTCGATAATAATTCCAAAAAGCCACCTTAATTTTTTCAGCTGATTTGTAATAATAAATTGACCCTTGTGACGAATAATAAACACACAATTTTCGAAAACTTTACACTTTAGTAACATGACAGTTAATTAAATTCTAAATCGTACAATACTCAACATTTTATGTAATGAAATTTTGCAGCAAAGCAAACTTTTCAGCTTGAACAATCACTCGCAAACATATCTGCTTGTAGCGTGTCTTCCAGGCGTCCAAATGGTGGCGTCACCCTACACGTTAAACATAATTTAGAGTTGCGGCAACTACAAAACATCAGCCAGCATATGAACTGCTGGAAACACATATCAAGCACTTATTTTTATTTTTAAATTTCTTAAAAATTTATGAAATGATTTAAATGTTTTCTAAATCATAAAATTTACCTTTAGGCGATAAACAAAAAAAAATGTTCCTGCCAAAATAACAATTTTTTGTTCTGTTTTTTTTTTTAAATATGTAACTCTATTTGTCCAATATTGTTCTTATCATCATGATCTCTGGAAATCATAGACAAGAATCCTAAACTTTTTATCTCTGCTTTTCGCTAAACATTAAATAATTTTGTAAAAAGTACATTTTTTTTTTTTGTATTTACTTTTAGGTACTCGAACATATTTTGATAACTTCAATGAACAAATTGAAAAAAGAAAATTATAACTACCAAAATTAAATTACGAAAAAAAAAAGTTAAAAAGAGAAAAAAACCACAAAAAGTCATTATCAAATCAATGCCCTCGTCAAACGGCAACCACGGGACGAGTTTAGAATAAATAATTTTACAATTAAAGTTTTGAAAACAAAAGCGTAATAATAAAATTCAAATTCACCCTTCCGTTAACAAGTTTCACGAACACAGATACAAAATTACACGTGGCTGGAAAAGAAAAAAAAAAGTTAATAAAAGAAGAAAAACAAAAAAAAAAAAAACAAAAAAACAGAGGAATATAATGGTGCCTGAGGCAGATATTTTATTGAATGCCCCTCCTTTGGGCCGCACCCACACAAGAGCAGCCTCTTCAACTTCCACCATGGATACAATAGAGATGTCATCATCCCTGTGCTGTCAGTGCCAGTGTCATTGTCAACAACATCAGCACCAGCAGCAGTTGCTATTGCAACCATCTACGAGTGCCACGGCCACTTTACGATCCAACACTTCGGCCACACTGTCAGCGTGTTCGTGCAACACGTTCAGCTCCCAGCGCAACTGTAGCCACCACTCCTGTGATCATAATTTAGATTTTATTTGTGGCCAAACAGATTCCAGCGTACACTTTCTACCCGCATCGCCCACCAGCATCGGCAACTTCCCGTCATCTCCCTCGTATGTGTCAGAAGACGAGGACAGTGTGCTCCGCTACTCCTTCAAAGGCATACCGCCCGAAATGTATTCAGCCAAAAAGGAATTCATCTACCGGCGACCGCTCGTTGAGAAACAGGTAAGTGGCTTAAAGTTTTGTCTTTTTCTTTTGTTTGTTTTTTTTTTAACTTCTCCTTTGTTGCAAAAGGGCTTCAAATTGTCCATGTAAAACAAAATTTGAGGCAAAAGCAAAAGAAAGAAAAAAACACAGACTTGATATTTATTGATTATTGAATATCATTTGAAATGTGTTCGTTTCCGTTTTAAATTTCACATGAATGCACAATATATTTTAAAGACGTTCACATCTCAAAACGGCTTAACTCCAAATACCATTGGATCACGTGAACTGCAATCAAGGGAAAGTAAATGTGTTGCAATTGATGATTTCTTTTTAAATGCTCTGTTAGTGATCAAACAGTAACGAGCTGCTTTTTTGAAAGGTACTTTTTTTAAATATCTATTTTTATGAAATGTAATTTTATTCTTCAGTATTCTCATTTGCATTTTGTAAAGAAATGTTTTTTTTTTAAAGAGTCTTCATTACAAGCTTAGTTTTATTTGAGGTTTGTTGCTAAATGTTATTTTTTAAAAAGCTTTTTTATAAATGGTACTTTAAAAAAAATATTTTTTAAAAAGTATTGGATGATAATTTTCTTAGATGTACTGTTTTCATAAGGTACTTGCTTAAAGAGTTAATTTCCTTAAAAGATGCTTTTTAAAAATTACCTCTTTTAGAAGGTACTTTCTTGGAAGGTACTTTTTTAGAAGCTACTTGTTGGGAAGGTACTTTTTTAAGAGATACTTTTTTAAAAAGTATTTTCTTAGAAGGCTCTTTTCTAAAAGATAATTATTTTAGAAGGTACTTTTCTAGAACGTACTTTTTAGAAGGTACTTTTTTAAAAGGTACTTTTTTAAAACAGTATTTTTTTAGAAGGTACATTTAAGAAGGTACTTATTTGAAAGGTACTTGTTTAAAAGGTACTTTTTAAAAAAAGTTTTTTTTTTAGAAATTACTTTTCTAGAAGGTACTTCTTAGAAGGTACTTCTTAAAAGGTACTTTTTTAAAAAAGTATTTTTTTAGAAGGTACTTTTCTAGAAGGTACCTTTTTAAAGGGTACTTTACTAGAAGGTACTTTCTTAGAAGGTACTTTTTTAAAAAGTACTTTTTTAAAAAGTACTTTTTTAAAAAGTACTTTTTAGGAGGTACTTTCTAGAAGGTACTTTTTTATGTCGTCCACAGTAACAATCGTCATAATTATTTTAACAATGCGAATAATGTAATAAAAGCTTTAGAATCGAGGTCCTGAATCGCTGTCTGGAATGGCAACCAGGCATTACTATGGGAATGAAAATTTTTTCAGAAGGCCTGCTTTTCAAAGGCCTACATGAGTTTGCCGCTGGGTATACAGCCAATACATATTTATATCGTAAATATTTGTTTATGCACACATCTAAATAAACAGCAGTAAAAAAACTTCATTATAAAACTTACCAAAAAAACAAAAACGAAAACAAAAAATGCAAACATTTGCAAAATTTTATAAATGAAATCGAAATTGAAAGAGAAAAAGTCATGACAAAAACAAGAAAGAAAAAATACCGAATTAAAATAAATTCAAACGCGTACTAAAACACAACAACAACAATACTATTATGTATTTTTAACGATATGAGGAGTATGAGTAACAACAACAACAACAAGAACAACATGGTAAGGAAAAAGTTACTTAATTTCCATGTGCATTGAAAAAAGAAAACGCAGCTTGCAGATTTGCACAGTCAGATGAAACGTTTTATAAAATAATGAAAAGGAAGTTCTTCTTTCTTTCATAAATATTTGCTTAAAAATTTAACTAGTACACATATGGGTATTTCCATGAAATGGTCCACCGTTAGTTAAAAAATCAAAACGCTCGCACAATTTTTTTAAGCACAGAAAATTAAAAAAAAAAACTATTGACATTTTATTGTTTAAAAAAAAATTTTAACTTATAATAATTTTAAATGATGGTAAAAATTTCTGAAAATATATGTTAAATTACAAAAATATGTATGAAGGTAAAAAGTGTCACGTGCGTAATGTAACGTGCGTAATCAAAAATTTTTTTTTCTTAGCCAACCCATGCACACTTGTTTTTGAACAAACCATGATTATAAAGGTCCATTAATAGCCTTTATAAAAACATTTTTTCCGAAATAAAAATCTTCTACAATTCGCCTACTTTTGCAATACATATTTCATGCTGCTTTAAAAGGCACTTACGTTTTTTGTCACGTGCGTAAGTCAACTTTGATCGCATGGAACTTGGGTACCCAGTGCTCAATTTTCCAATATATATACTTTTTGGAAGGAACTCATCACCTTAAATGTAACAATGGCCAAATTCTATTCAGAAATTCCAACCCATTTATATTTTTATAATATTCAAAACAATTAAACGTGTACAAATGTCACGTGCGTAACCAAGGAAACACCCATATAGAGACATGTGTATTTACTCCATTAATGGAGTTTTTAATTTTATTTTATAATAATTATTATGAAATAAAATTGAAAAGAAATACATACACAAGTTAGGAAAAAATGAAATGTTTTTGGTGTCTTCAAAACCTCCTGACACCTGCAGTTATTTGCATTTTGTCAAAGAGATCGATTTTTTTTTAAGGCAAATTATAAATATAAAAACAAAAAAACAAAACACCAAAAATTAAATAAATTTCAAACAACACAGAGAGACAACTTGATTGTGTAGTCTTCACACCGTAGTGCAAATTCCTTTGAGTTGTACGATCAAAAATAAAAACGTTAACTGAATACATACGCAGTATTTGTGTGTTTCGAAAATGAATTTCGAATATTAATTATTTTAACGTGTGTACATATTTAAAAATTGCAACTTGCGGCCTGTTTTTCGAAATGTGTTTTTTTTTCGCATAAAAATGTAGTGAAAACAAAAGCAATTTCGAAACATTTTATTGTTGTTTTCAGTTTTTGCATGCGAATGAAAATTTTGCTCGTATTTCGAGAAACAAAGGCAGCGAAGTTCGAAAAGAGAACTGCTTTTTTTTGTTGTAAGTTATCAGCTCTATTCAAAATCTTGTGCCCACTCGTCGCATTCGATATCGAATGAACTATCGAACAAAAATAATGTAAAACAAAAGTAAAATAAAACACACAGCATAAGTGACGGAATTCGTTCGATATCGAATGCGATGATTTGGCCCCAGGATTCAAGAAAATTATGCAATTGCAAAGGTTTGCTGTCAATTGTGAGTAGCGGCCTCTCTCTCTCTCTCTCTCTTCACCTGCCACAAACATTGTGGCCACTTCGTCAAGCAGGCTTGTAACTAAATCGGTGTTGAACAAATGCTTAAAGGAAATATATAATTATTTTCTATTACGTTTATCGGGCTCAATATATTATTTTTGTGATTGATACTAATTAAATACTAATTGATACTAATTAAGGCCGTGATTCACTATCCTACTGAATCGTACGACCTGTTAAAAATGACATGTGTGTCCAAAAAGTATGACAGTGTTTGTGTTTGACTAAAAGTGTATGTGTGTGAAAGACTTTTTGACAAGTCTGTCCGATTTGCTAATCTTTTGCAATTTTTCAAAAACTATATTTTTCTATGCGCTCAAAGTTGCCTTGTCGAAGTTGTTTACAAAAGTATAATAGTGTGACCATGTTGATGCGACTTTTCAAAGTAGGACAGACTTGTATTAGATTTAGTGAATGAATCGTGCGATTGAGTAGGATAGTGTATCACGGCCCATAAATACTAAGAAAACGTCAAAGACATTCAGCAGAATGTTATGTTATGCGGGCCGCCGGTCATGAGATCGGCTCACTTGGGTCCTAGAAAGGTCCCGTTTTGTTACAGAGTGGATAACTAGCTGTTTCAAAGCTGGGGAGTGGTGTGGTGGCATCGATACAATTGCTTGTCCACCCTGCTAAATGTCTTTGATGTTTTTTTTTGTCTTATTTATTTAATATCAATCACAAAAATAATATAGAATGCTAAAGTAATACAAAATATGTATGTATGTAAGAAAAAGTTCGAATAACAAAATCTAATGAAACATTTAATTTGTACTTTTAAAAGGTTTTGCTCTAAATGGGCTTTAATTCTTTTTTGAAAATTTTCCTTTGACTGACAACATTCAGGCCCAAATACAAGTTGTTTTTTTGCATAAACTTCATTTTCGTGGTGCCGAAACACGATCTACTGGGATTAATCAGAGTGCCCGTAGAGGTTTTTCAAATGTATAGACAACCCCCAATAATTTTTTCAAACATGCTGACCCCATCTCACTCCTTTGAGTAGATTTTTCATACAACAACAAAAAAACTGTAATCGGACGCCTCGGAAACGATTTTTTTCTCATACCAAAAGTTGTCAAAAAATTCATGGCACAAAATGGATTGCATAACTGCACTCCCCCTAATATATGTGTATATATGCTGAGTCCCGTGTTAGTGTTCGTGTCAGTGTGTTGTGTATTGTAAAATTTACTCAGCATACCACATGTGCTTACCGCTTGGTGACAATGTCAACAAACGTGTAAACATCCCGTTTCACAATGCTTCAGCAAATTTCCTACGTTTGCTAACAGATACATATATTATTCGAACTTTTTCAAGCATTATTAATATTATTTTTACTTGTCACTCGTTTAACACTTTGCTCCCAAGTGGGGAAAATTTGATTGAAGAGTTTTTCTTAGAACTTCCCAACTACTCTTAATAAAAATAATAATAATAAAAAAAAGAACCTTGTTTACTTTAGTTATTAGTGTATAAAATTATTATATAGTTTTTTGAGCTTTAAATAATTTGCATTGATTGTTTATTTGCTTTGGCACTTTGCTAGGAAACCTGCCCAGACAGCATAACAAATGGCCATCAATCTTGAAGCATAAACAAAACAAGCCATTAAAATTATAAACAATGATAAATATGGAACTAATTTAAGCTTGAAAAAAAAATGATTAAAACATTTTTTTTTGCAACACTTAATAATGACAAGCAAAATTAAAAAAATATTAAAGAGCACTCAATACCTGCAAAAAATCGAAGATTTATAAAAGTTGTTTTGAATGGTGTGTTTAGAAATTTTTAACAGGGTTTCTGGGCTTCGAAATGAAATACGGTGGATTATAAATCACAAGCCAAAACATAATAGTGTGTTTCCACGACTCTCTATTTGTGCTTACACCCAAATCAGGAGCGAAGCAATGTGCTTCGCCGTACAAAATTTTGAGAGCGAATGAAGTAGTTTCATATTGATGTCTTCTCTCATGTATATCGCAAGTTTATCTGCACTATATGCAAAATCATATATTATTAAAAAAAAAAAAAACACAAACAAAGAAAACTAATTGTCCCATACGAATTTTTGATGCTAATTTTTCGACCTTTGTTTTTTAATATTTTAGCTTAATAATTCGAGCTTGAGGTCACGAGCTTGTTTAATACCACTGAGGTATCGAAATATTGAATTAAACAAGCATTAAAAAAAAACAAGTGACCTCAAGCTCGAAGTATTAAGTTGAATTGTTAAGTTCTGGGTTTTATTTAAAGCCCTGCAATTTCAACTGAACCGAAGACATTTCCATATGAATGTGGTGTTTTTGCAACCACACTTTCACTTAATTCTTTGTTCCATTTGGAAAAATTTGCTTCACAAAATTAGTGGAAAATTTATGGTGGCTTCTAAAAATTAAAAGTGAAATCGAAACACATAGACGAGACGTGTAAACAGTGTGATTCTTAAATATGATTGAGAGAGCGAAGCGGACGATTCAACATACTATAAGGCTCTTCGTGGCAATGGCAAATATGTTGCATAAAAATAATCAAGAAATGAAATGGCAGTTTTCAAAACGTTGTCAGTATTTTAGGTATAGAACTAAAACTTAAAGTTCTTGCCTCATTGTAATACAAGACAATTGAGGGTGTCCTAGAATCCGATTTGAAACCGGCGAAAAAATTACTTTACTTTAGTGTCATTATATCTAATGTCGTTGTTCGTTTGTTCGAAATAGACCAGAATACCAGTGGTATTCAAAATAATTTTTTTTGTCAGTTTCGAATCCAATTCCATATTGTATTTTTTCTATTCTTGATTCTTTCAAGACTCTAATTTTAGTTCGTACAAGAAACCGCTACCAGTGGTTTTCATAACACCAATGCAATTTGTTTTGCCAGTTTCGAACCCAATTCCGATAAGATCAGATTACCGATCATATCGTATTTTGTATATTCTTGATTCTTTCAAGACTCTAATTTTAGTTCGTACAAGAAACCGCTACCAGTGGTTTTCATAACACCAATGCAATTTGTTTTGCCAGTTTCGAACCCAATTCCGATAAGATCGCATCTTGTGACTACCCCGAATATTTCGTAATTTTCCTTCATGATGGAGCCGCCGCACTCTCAAGTTTTATTGCTTTTGTCATTTAACCTGACAGCTAATCAAATTTTAAATTATTTCCTTTTTAATTAATATTTTAATATTAAGAAACCAATAAAAATTATTTATAAAAAGAATAAAAACGGCAATAAAAAGTTGAATTGCCGCAATATAGAAATTGTTAAGAAAGGCCAGGATTTATTTTTCTTCATCACAATTTTAATCATTTCTTTTTTAGTCTTCGGCATGACCAGCAGAACAGATTGGAACGAGTCGTTGCAATAAAGAAATTTATGTTTTTCAAATTAATTTTAATTCTTTTTAACTGAACCGGCCTTCAAGGCCTTCTGCCATAAAGTAAAGAAAAACAAAAAAAGAATTGTGTATTGTTTTCTGCTGGTATAATAAAAAAAAAAAAAAAAAAGAATTAAACTGGTTTCAACTCTAAAACAAAGAAAAACATTTTAACAAAGTATTTTTCTTTGAACAAATTCTGCAGGAAGACAAACAGCTCGAACAAAAAAACAGGCAACAGAAAACTTTACATTGAAAAATTTTACAAGTTTTTGTTTAATTAAGAGTAAACTCGTGCATAGAAAATAGTTAAATAAAGCAAAACAAAAGCATGATTTCACGTTTTATGAAAACAATATAAATTTAATTGGTGAAACAGTAAGAAAATAATGTAATAAAATTTTTGTAATTGTTAACTACTGACCGGTCTTCGGTGCGATCGTGAAAGAGTCATATGCTCTGTCCCCCAGCTAATAAGTCTTCAAGTTTACTTTTCTGGTCCCCTTTGGAGATGCTGCTTTCTGCAGTTTCACTCAAAAACAAAACTCTTTCTTAATTTTGAGACAATGAAAACCGCTCTAGAGACCAAAATCGATCCCTAATCGAATTCGGATAAGGGCCCACTTTTTGCATTGAAACTTTCCCAAACATTTTCTTTCCACTTTCGCTTGCTTAACAGAAAAGCCGTTTTAGCAAAAATCTATCAGTTTGTTTGATAAAAACAGCTGTTTTATATGAAACAAGTGCCGCATAGAAGAAAAATAGTCAATTTATCGGTAACGAAATATCTAATGTGTTGCAATAAATTACTTTTTATTTTCAAATAAAACTGTATGTATTAAAATTTGTTTAAGTTTATTTAAACTGATCAAATTTCTTTTATTTTTTTATTTCAAGCTCCACTTCTTGGTTTTCTAGAGAAAGTCAACAAGTGATGAATTATACATTAAACTGCAAGCGTTTTCGTTTATCCGTATTTTTGTTAAAAGAAAACTTTGCATAACCGAAATAGATTTCTTGAATTTTTCATTATTTGACTTCAGTCAAAAATCGCAAATTATAAAATATCGACTTTAAAGTGAAATTAATGCTTCAAATTTTCACAAATCTGTAGCTGCTTGTTTTAAGAATTAAAAGAAAAAAAAAAAAGGTTTTTCTATCCGTTAATCGAATTATGTAAACGAGATTTTAAAAATTTCCGAAATTTTAAAGCGGGCCTTGCAATATGACAATAGCTTGCGCCATTCTCTCTATTTGAAATTAAATCCTCATTAGAATTTGATTAAAATCTCTTCAAATTACTTTTTCGGAAACCTGAGTTTCGTAAACACTTCCGGGTTTTATATAATGCAGAGCTCTCAGTTATTCGCGTTATTTCAAATCAAAATTTTATTAAACATTTTATTAAATTGGAAACAAAATTAATTTAATATAAAAGTATTTTCTTTGGCTGGAAATGACCACCTTGCAACGGCTCATAAATACATTACCCACTTAACCATGAATTCAAAAAAAAAAAAAAAAAAAAAAATTAATAAATAAATAAATAAATTAGAATTTAGTATTGACGAAAAAATTGTAAATAAGAAGTCAATCATATCATACTTAATAAACGTTAATTTACTATAACTATGCTCAGCATTTTAGCAACATCATACATACGAAAATATGACGAGACTTCAGCGATTCATCTCAGTACTTGACTTCGTTTAAAATTCGTTGTCCTGTCTTGCAAGCGGATGACCTTTTCAAACTGTACTGAGCGATATGCAAACTAATTTTGCTAAATTTCACATGAACATATTTTGAGGTTATGTTTGCTCAATAAGCAAATACAAAATTTACAGCGAACAATTATTTGATCTTACAAAAGTTTTGCAAAAGTAAATGCAAATTTGCCTTAAATTTGGTATTTGCTCGTTCAGCAAACATAACCTTAAAATATGCTCTCGTAAAATTTCCTGTTTTTACTTTTTTTTACGTGTTTGCATCCATGTGAATATGTACTTGTATTTCTAGTGATTTTTATGCAGGTATTTGCCTAAAAAAATGTCAACTAGAAAGTAGTGGTCAGGTTTTTTTTTTTTTTTTTTTTTTGGAAAACTCCCAGCTAGCAATGTGGAAGATGATGTGCTGATGATAATATCGGCAAAATGCGCATTTTAAGACAACCTTATATGGCCAAGCCCTGGTTAAACAATTGAACAATCAAAACAATATTGAAAAAAAATTCATTCTTAAACAGCAACTAATTTCAATAATAAAAACAAATTGAACGGGCTGCGGGGAATCAGAATACAGGGGCCAAATCGTCGCATTCGATATCGAACGAATTCCGTCACTTATGCTGTGTGTTTGTTGTTTATTTTGTTTTTGTTTTACATTATTTTTGCTCGATAGTTCATTCGATATCGAATGCAACGATTTCGCCCCAGTTTGCAGATGTTTATAGCGTGACTGGTATTTTTTTTAGAAATTTTCATTTTAGCGGGATAATACGCATAAAAATTAAAAAATCATAAATGGTTCCCAGGGGATTGATCGAAATTGAGTCGTAAAATATTCCTCCAAAAGAGATCGCCTTCGTGTACCGTTTTCTCACACAATTTTTCTCATTTTCGTTTCAAAAGCGAGTGACTATTTTAATCAAGCTGAGCAATCGCTCATATGGTCAAAAATGTTAGCTAGGTAAGTAAAAATATTTATTCATATGGGACCTCAGCGTAACATGTTTGCATTTTAGTTTCATACTATTTATTCATTTTTCCAAATAGACCTTATTAGTGTTTTCTGTCTTTTTCAGCCGTCTATACGACGCCGACATACCATTGATGCTAATCAACTCATCAGAAGACTCGAAAAATTATTAGAAGAAATGTCGGCGGACTATAAACGGCTGAAAAAGACAGAAAACATTTGTGAGGTATATTTTTGGACCTGAATTAATACATTTCAATTGGCTCTGAAAGCAAATAAATAATTAAGTTCATTTTTGAATTTTCAAAATATTTTATAGAAATAAAAAAAAAGATAATTTTTACAGTTCATAATAAAATTAATGAAATTTTTTTCTCTGACATATTTTTTTTTTAATCTTGAACCAGATGATCCTGTATAAGCTTTATATTGTACTGGAACTAGAAAAATAGAAATGTGGAAAGAGAGAATGATGTGCGGAAAGGGCAAATAGAGAGTGTTTGCGGATGTTTGATAAGCAAACCTTTTAATATTTATTGTGCTTTACAACATTTAATTTTGCAAAGTTGAGTAAGCACATATTAAGGCGTATGTGCGAAAAAGTCCCCAGTGCAAGGACATGCCCACTTTGACAGACTACATATATGGTAGAAATTGCATTTGTAAGGCTGTTCTGGTAGATCCTTAAAACTTCAAAATATTTCCGGATTACACATGTATGTTCTGCAATAAAATACACATGCACAGACCGCACACTTGTACTTATTTTGTATTTTTATTATTATATAAATTAAAAAAAAAATAGATAATCTATCAAGTGCTCTTTGATTCTGTTGTTATTTTCAAACAATGAAACGATGATTATTTAAGAAAAAAAAATATATAAAATTAAAAGAAAGGCGAAGGTGTGTTCGGTTGAGTGTGATTGTATAAATGATTATAACATTGACACTTCCCAGCAGGCTTGTATGTACATGTATATAAACGAAAATCCTAAAGTGCTTGTCCAGAAATGGGGCTTGAAGCATCACACATCTTGCCTGCTGAAATACTATCATGTTGGCTATTTAATAGTTCTCTGTTAATAAAAGTTGCTTGTATTTAAAAATGTATCTCTCACTCATGAGACTCAAGCTGCAAATAGGAAATAAAACCACCTACAAAAATCAACAATTTATAAATATCGAAAATGTTCGCTGGGTTATTCCTTTAATTTGCCAGCGAAATCACAGAATTCACGTAAACTTCCAGTCAATTGTTTAATGAAATTTTTGAACGAAAACAAAAAACGCAGACAAAAATTATTTAACCAGCAAAACTGTCTTCGCTCATATGTATCGGGAAGTATTTGAGCCAGCAAGTAATTGATTGAAATTTCAAAAAATATTTGCGGTGCTTTTTTTTTTTGCACGGCGAGTCGGTGTGTCTGATCGATACAATTTTTAATGGTCTGTAAAATACTGCAAACAAGCAGCAGTGCAACGAAAACAAAACTTAAATTCATTAAACAAAACAGAAAATTAATTTGAATAGACAGTTGAGCGAAAGACGAATTAAAAAAATTTTTGCAAACAAAAGTAAAAAAATCGCACATGAAGGGGCGGGCGGGCGGAAAAAAAGTGAAATTATTTGCGTTCATTGACTTTAAATTGATAAAGAGAAAGAAGAAGAGCAGAGCAGAGCAGAGCAAAAAAAGTAATAATGAACTGAATTGTAATGAATTGTTTTAAAAGAAAGAACTAAACAAGCAGATTTATAATTATTTATTTTCATTTAAAACAGAACCGTAATTTTCAAAGTTTTTGATATGAAACACATGGCTGCGGCGGCGGCGGCGGCGGCGGCGTTGCATGAAACCATTCGTTTTGGTTCAGGAAGAACAAAAAGGTGAATATTGAAAGCTATGAGGTGAAGGAGAATTATTATTAAGAAACCATACACACGTACATACATGCATTGAAAACAAATACAGATTTCAAAATTTAGTTGTTTGCTCGAACTGAAAGGTTCAATATCGATGAACTGACTGACGGTTTAATTTTAGAAATATTTTGGTTTAAGTTTTTTGATTTATTTTTTGTTTTTTTTTTTTTTTTTGAGGAATAGTCTTTTGTGGCCCTAAAAATAATTTGTTTTCTTCAAATTTTCCACTTGTTGTTGGGGGATTTTGCTTTTCTAGTTGAAGTGTTGATATCTTTTTGGGTTGTCAGTCAAAAAAAAAAAAAAAAAGATTTTTAAGATTTAATTAAGCAGCAGGCACAAAACAAAACAAATTTGTTTTTATGCATATTTTATAAAATAAAAAATCTTTAAACCTAATTTACGACAAATTTGTTTTTATTTTAAATTTTTTAGAATATATTTTATGCAAAAAATTGTCTCTGGCACTTTAAAATTAAACATTTTTGTAGTTTTGTATTGAAATAAAAAAAGATTTTGACACACAACATGTTGTTTGCTTAGAAGATTTGTTATTAATTGGCTGTTAATTTTTAAAACAAATTATTTAAAACTTAACGAAAAAAAATTTATTTTTTTGTATGTGGCATTGAAAATTTCTATAAAATAGTGAATATGAAAAAAATGTGAATAGATTTGTCTTCTTATACTGAAATATGATGTGCAAGTAGTATGAAATGCTTGCATAGCACTAGCAAGCGACTCAAGGAATGGCCCGCAAACAAAGTGGCCAGTATTTCTTTTGTAACATTTCGTTTGCCCAAGTAATTGGATATAAAACATCTGCATATTCCTTCACTTTATGCATTTCCATTAGTAAACGCCAGTGAAAACAAAACCAGAAATAGTAATAAGACATTTAGTTTCCAAAAGCAGATTTTGAGGTTATGTTTGCTCAATGAGCAAATATAAACTTTAATGCAAGTAATTGAGGTTGGCTTAAGACTTTTATGAAACTATATGAAGCTATGTAAAGGTGTACCAGCATATACATAAATAACTATTTTCCCGTTTTTGCTAAAAAAAAATGTGACCACTACTTTCTTATTGACCTTTATTTTGTGGGCAACTAGATGCTTATTAACAAAGAGCAGACGAAAAAAGGGGGAAAAATTAAAATAATTAAATATCACAATTGCGTATTTCAAGGTTATGTTTTGCTAAAAAAAAAAATGTGACCACTACTTTCTTATTGACCCTTATTTTGTGGGCAAATAAATTGTTGTTAACAAACAGCAGCTAATTTTCACAATCTCTTGTATGGGAACAGCCTTTAATTTTTAACTTTATATTTTTTGCTACTACATGTCCTGTGAAAATTTCAGCTCTAGTTTTCACCGTTTCGGAGAATGTCCACTGTGACGGACAGACAGCAAAGTCTCAGTTCTAAGAGTGCGCCCTTAAAATAAGACCATTAACATTTACTCATTTTTTTTCGTATCGAAATAAATTTTTAACTTTTGTTTTTAATTCTCTTTAAAGTTATTTTAGAAAATTTACACTTCCGACGAATCGAAATGACCTTGAGTTCTGAATGTGTAAATTAATGTTCAATTAATGCAAATTAAAAAAACCTTTTTTTTTGTTGAGACAATGAAAACAATATTAAAGAATTTCACAGAAGAAAAACAAACATCTCTCAATATTAAATCAGGAAGTAGTGCCTACGAAAATTTCGGTTTCAAATTTGAGTTTGGTGCATCCCACAGCGCCGTAATTGCTGCGCACAGAGATACGACAAATATCAATAATAAGTTTTAATAATTAATAAAAAATTAAAATACAAAATTCTCCAGAAACATGTAAAGAAAAATTGAAAAATTGTTTCATCTCATGCAGCGAAATTCGAGTAGCCTATTCAACTCTGTGTCGTACAACTAGTTTTAACGTGTAAGAGATTAATAAAAATATGGCTGACAAATTGTAGCATGCACAATGAGCTTTCAACTAGTTTATTCAACTGAGTCTTGCAACTAGTTTTAACGTATAAGGGCTGCAATGGACAGTACGTGCTCTCCAGCAAGTTATTTCTAAATTTTTCTGGCCTCTAATACTAATAATGAGTTGGGTTATGTTATCTTTTACGGACTGCTAAGAGGGAGATAAGCCCACTTGGATCCTTTTGTGCTACACGAGGAGGCGGTAGGGAAACCGCCCAGCGCAGCACCCTTTGGCTGTGCCCTCAACCAGAGAGATGAACGGATGGAAGACTCCATCCTGTTAAACTCACATTTCGGCACACATTCACCAACTCATGCAGCCCTTCTGGTAGAAAGGGCTGGACACTGGCCTCCTCCTCTTCATCACTGCAGCCTCTGCAAAAGTCTTGATGCAGAAGATTTAGTCGTTTTGCATTTGTTTCCAGGTGACAGTGTCCTGTTAGAATATCCACTAGGGTGTGCAGCCTTTGTGGCAGAAAATCCAATAGAGCTAAGGTTTTCTAGTAGTTATAGCAAGGCCAGGTGAGCCGTGCTGTGCCATGTAGGTGATATCGTGAGCAGCTGATTCGTCGTATTAGCTGTTGACAATTATTAAGTGGAACACCAACAAATGCGCCCATGTCCTCCGGTTGTAAGCGGAAACCATATTTCGTCAGTTCATCCGCAGCTGTATTCCAGTCACACAATTCTGTTCAGATACCCAGAGAAATTCCAGGTCTGAATGTCTCACTATCTCATTTAGAGATATTCGGCATTTACAAACCAACAGACAACTGCTAGCGCGTTTACGGCGACCTTGCTTTCAATACAGATTGGGATATGCACCCCATTTATGATGTAGCACTGTCGCTACTAATTAATTAACACGTTTGCCTCGACTCTCGTCATAAGACTGACTCCTTTATTTAAGAATATTTCTTATATAAGCTTAGCGGCGAATTTCAACCAGTTTATCGCTCTCCGTAAACGCCACAATTTCGGCCTGAGTAACGCTGCACTAATTAGTAGTTTAACACTAAAACTCCATTGAAAAAAATGGGATATAACTATACCCTGACCAAACCCTGCCTTCGCTTTGGAATCATCCGTAAATAATATTAATATTGATAATATTTTATATAATATATATTGATAATATTTTTTATTCAAATCGGTTGATAGCTAGTGTAGCGCCTTAGACGGTGCACAGCCGGGACCGTCGCTTACCCTCAAAGCAATTATACGCAATTTTCGTTCAAAATTGTTACAGTAGGTGGTCTTTTCTCTTACCTTCCATATGAGTGCACAACAAAATTTTTTCCTCCGTGTAGAGATGCACCAGCCTACAAATTTCTCAATAAAAACAAAATAGATGTATAACTTGAAGTATCTGTGGGCTTTAATTAACTGAATAAATAATGGTTTGTTTTTAATCTCCCACAATTTCAAGCGATTTTGTTGCTTTTGATTTCAGACTTCATTCAGGTTGGATTCTGAAATGGAAGGAACAACAGACTGAACAATCAAAACTTGTTACGCCCATTTGTACATATTTCGACTTCAAAGCTCAAATTGCCGCACTTTTATAGCAGATACTTAAACAAATCTTAACGCGTGATCATGAGTATCGTTTGGTTTTGTTAATAAAATTAAAATCTCTGCAATTTTTTTTTCGACATTATAAATTTATTATTGTATATAATTATGTTTTTTTTTTCGTTGCTCAACGCGGTCTATTAATTTAACAAAAAAAAGGTGGCTTTTAATTTCTTTGACACCTCGTCAATGGTTTTTGGCTTTTTCTTCAGCATCCTCCTGTGGACAGGTTTTTAAGCGTTTGAATTTTTTTTCTCTCTTTTCAATTTATTAAAGTATCATTTAGATTTTGTGTTTACGAAAAAAAAATTATGTATTTTTTTGTGAGTTTCCGCACACTATAATTTAGTTATTAATAACAATAATACTGATGAAAAAATCCATTGAGAAATTTGATATTTTTTTTAGAGAAGGTTGGGTACAAAAATCCAACAATTTGTTTTCAGTTTGAGTTTGTATTAAATTCAATTTATGCTGGTCAGAAATTCGATACTTTTGTGTTTTCCCAAAAAAAAAAAAAAAAAAAAAAAAAAAATAAATAAAAAAAAATATAAAATGTTTATATAAAAATCTAAAACGTTTTGAAATGAGTTAAAATTCCTAATAATTTTCAGTTTTGTCTTTGAAGTGGTCAAAGAATTTTTAAACATTTTTGTTAAGATTTTATTGTTGAAGGTTTTCGCAGAACATGCACTGTTCAAGGCAGCAGGAATTCCAAGGAAACGGGTTGCTTAAAAAGGTTTTTATAGTTAAAGTTGTGGCAGGAGTGTTTGATTCATTTTGCAGAATTTCTTTACAGTATTTTTGTTGTGGCGCTTGCAAAAAAAAAAATTAAAATACATGTTTAGATTCTAAAATTGCAATAAATTTTTTTAGCTTCTCTTTTGAAAAAAAAAAAATAAATTTTTTTCATTGCCTCGTGACAATTTCAAATTCATTTATAATTTTAATAATAAAATACACTTGAAGAAGTTTTCAAAATTATCATTTTTAAGTCACAATATGAACGTTTCTAATGTATTAAAGTCAAATCTTAAAACTTAAACTTAATTAACAAAGTATTATTTCAGGTCTAAAAATACATCTCATTGTTGCTAGTGACAAGTTTTGTAAATTTCTTTTAGAAAATTTTAGATGTCGATAAGCCTTTCACAGCAATGAATCTAAATATTTATTTATACATCCAATGGAAATTGTTCGAAATACTAGTTTGTTTCTAATTAAACACTCTCTACTTGCTGTTTTAATACCAGTTAATATGAAATATAAAAATACTTAGAAGCTTAGAAATATTTGTAATATAATGTTTAATATTGAGAATAACATATTTCAGTCAGTCGTTTTACAATTAGAAAACCAAATGCTGTTTCTCTGCTAACAGAAATGTATTTTTTAGGTATGCTTTTATCAGTCGTCTATATGCCGCCGACATTTCGTTGATGCCAATCAACTCATCAGTAGACTCGAAAAGTTCTCTTAAGAATTTTTCGAGTCATTCTTACAAACAAAAAAAGCAAGACAAAACAAAACATGGAAAATGCTGCTCCATCTGTGCACATCGATGACATAAATATTGAGGAATGAAGCTCTGACCCCCAATTTTTGACTTGGATTTGATTTAAATGCAAAATGTAAATATAGTTGCTATTTAAATCAAATTTAAACGGCCTGCCGTGCCCATTTAAAATCGATTTAAGTTTTTCGTACTGCCATATGATTTTGACAGTTTGGTTTTGTTCTGCAAATTAAGAAAATTGCACATGTTTTTTTTTTGTTGTTTCATAATTTGATTTTTTATTATTTCCAGAAGGTAATCAACTTCTGTGGCAGTGAAATTGGGAGTCCTTTTATCACTTTTGCTACTCATTTTAATAATTTTTCCAAATTTATTTTTTTTTCTAAACTTTTCACAATTTCACTTGCTTCCAAATTTGTATAAACAGCTGTTTTTTTTTTTATTGCGTTATCGATAATTTTTTGACACTTACATTGTGCTGCCGTAATTTTATTACAATTAATTACGAAAAATAATTTTAGACTGTAAAACAGAAAGCTATTTTAAATCCAATTTAAATTTTAAGGAAAATTTACTAATTTTGAATTTAAGTCCCAAGTCAAAAATCGGGGGTTAATCTTTTTGGAATGAAATCTCAATGTGATGTTCGCTGGACTGAACACATTTTTCACATTGCAAAAGAAGCTTTGAGATTTATTTATTATTATTACATACATATATGTCAATGGAATATACATCCTTACAGACATTTTAAAGAAAAAAAAAAATAAGAGATGAGATGCCTTGGTTTTTTGAAGCGGTGTAAGATGTACATATATCTTTACTCCCGGCGATCTCCTCACTTTTTTTACCACCTAGATATATCCCACCTAAAATGGAATACAACTCTCTTGTTTGAGCCGATGCCTCAAAGTCTATGTTGAGACCAATCGACTGTGTACAGGAGAGAGCAAAGAATTTTGTTGGTGTCAGTAGGGTATCCAACTCTTTTAAGCCACTGGAACATCGTTGCAGTGTGGTAAGTGTCACACTATTTTATCGCTACTGACGAAACCAGGGAGCGTGTTCCCGAAACCCTTTTATTTCTACTGATTTCTACGCTCATGCATTTGTAGTTGTTTGGCCACTGGATCGCATAACGCATTACAAGAGGGAATTCGGGAATTCGTTCTTCAGCCGTACCGTTTGTCTGTGAAATAAACTGGCTGTAGACGTTTTGACTGGCACTTACAGCTGGGCAGGGTACGTACACTGTTTTCACGGCAACCAAACCCTTAAGCCATTGATTTATTTTGTGTGCATATTTCATTTATTAATGAGTTGCAAATTTCGTTACTTTTTTTTAATTTTTTAGTATAATATTTTTACAATAAACCATTTTGCCAAACTTGCAACATAAAACAAACTCATGCAGCTCGGCCCAATCGTCACCAAGCAGAGCAGTTAGAAACCTGCGGTAATGTAATTTTAAATATATAATTTTTATCCGTTCTTAATAGCAATTATGTCTATTCGGGCTTCCAAGGTCCGTTATTCTAATTAAATAAATAAAAGATTTATTTTATTTCATTTATTATCCGACGTTTCGTTGGTATTTTTCCAACTTCATCAGGGATTTATTTATATTTGAAATCTGGCAACATTGACAGTAACATATGTTACTGTCAATGTTACTGTCAATGTTGCCAGATTTCAAATATAAATAAATCCCTGATGAAGTTGGAAAAATACCAACGAAACGTCGGATAATAAATGGAATAAAATAAATCTTTTATTTATTTAATTAGAATAACGGACTTTGGAAGCCCGAATAGACATAATTGCTATTAAAAACGGATATACATTTTATAAGGTCGATTAATTATCATCACATATATAATTTTTATTTAAACATTTTTTATATTTAAAGAAAATTTTTATATTCATAGTTTTTTTTTTTTTAGTTTTGTTTTAAATTTAGTTACTCATATGAATATTATTATTTTAATTATTCTAAGTTGCTGTCTGCCGTATTATTGTCCACCATTGGTGGCGATTTGAAAACTCAACAGCTTATTCATCGTTGTTGTTGTTCAGATTACGGAAATGTCAAATCTCATTGTAGCAGCACTTTAATGCAATTTGTTATTAAACATTTAGAATAGTCTTTTAAACAGGCAAACACACTAGTAGTATGTTAATTATAAAATAAAATATATTGTGGTTCATTATTTGAATTTTATATTTTTTCTTGAAATTGGCACAATAGAATGATTGTGCCATTAAAATTACAAGTTTGTAGCGACGCCAATTTCGTACACTTTATGTGTCTGTCTGTCTTTTCGAAAAATAGCCTTTCAAAGAATTGATATGTACATACATATGCACGTGCATATTTTATTCTAATAATTGAAATGCTTTCAAATTTAATTGTACTTAATTATCAGGGCGATAAGAATAACAAATCAAATAAAACAAGACGAACGGGCGAACGAACGAATGAAAGTTTAAACGTTAAGCAATTAAAATTTGCAAAAATTTCATATTCACATTTAAATTGTATATTTTCATTAAATTAATCTATTAAAAAAAAATGTACTGACATTCAACACATTCTGACACACGCGGATATTGTGTGCTTTTTTGTGACCTTTAAACGCTTAAGGGATTTTTTTACTCATACTACTAGATTTTGGGGAAAAAAAAGGAAAGAAGATCTTAGAAAGTGTTTGGTTATATTTCAGTGTTGTTGTTAAAATTTACTTTGTAAAATAAAAAAAAAATCGTCAAAATTAAACTTTCACCCATACAATTTACACGAGTCCAATCGTCCCTAAAAATCGCTTAGTTGAGTTTAGAGGTTTTTAGCGATAGCTTCAATTTCAACGAGCTACGTCACAGGAATAAGACCGCAGGTTAAGTAGTCAGAGTTCGATAAATTATTAGATTGTGATACCGATAAAATTGTATCACAGTGGAATTTACTAAGAGTTATTGACCACAACTGGAATGATGAAATGGAGATTAATGTTTTTTGGGAAAAGCTTGGCAAAATTAAATGTGGGCTTAATGAAAATAAGTTTAGCGATCTAGTTAATTTTGTTTTCAATTTATTGTCTTTATCACATATGTAGTTCGGCAGCTGCAGAAAGAAAATTTTCAACACGTGCGTTAGTAAAAAATAGACTCGAAATATACTCGAACTATGTTCCTTAAATAATATTGTGATGTGCAAGGAAATGATAAATAAGACTGATTCGCACCATATATGGTCAGCAAAAAGAGACTTTAAAAAATAAACCTTTTTCCAAATAAACCCTTAAGATTTTTACTTTTTTTACAAATGAAGTCTTATTTATTTTTTACTTAAAATTTTGTTTCTTTTACAAATGAATTGTTATTTATTTTTATAAAGATACACATTAACATTGTTATGTATAAACTTGTTTTGTTTTTTTTAATAAATTTTTTTATTTTTTTTTTTATAACTGCTTATTTTATTTTTTGGTAGGTAAACATGCCATTTGGTAGTTTTTGAAATTAAATTTGGTAGGAAAAAAAAAATTTGAGTGGCAACTCTGATCAGCACCCGTTCTTGGTCACAGGGGCTCATATTTCTAAAGCGACACTCTTGCCACTCAGCCACCCATGTTGTTGTATATTTTTTGTCTAAATTTTAAATTAGTTGTATCAAACACACCCATTATTATTTTAGACAAAAAATATACAACAACTGGGGCAGTTGAAGGGCATGAATGCCGCTTTACAAACATGTATGTGCCCCTGAGTTCAAGGACTGGTGCTGACGAGAAGTGTGGCGGCTTGGAAACAGCTAGTTGTCCTGCCTGCCAAATGCCTTTGATATTTTCTTTGTCTTATATAATTAACATTAAGCACAAAACTAATATAGAAGGAACTTGAGTCCAATAAACGTAATACAAAATACTTAATCATATCAATGTAACTCTAGATTAAAATTTGCACTCATTAGTTCAACGCTGGCAGGGGGTTGTGGAAAATGTTATTTCCTGCCAACCGCTGCTTAACTAACGGAAGTAAAGAAGGCCCTCCAAAATCTCTATATTTCTTTGGCCAAAATATCATTGAGTTGATTGGCTTGTGTTGATTGGAGGGGTTTGTTTGCACATGTCTTTCCTTAAGCCAATATACCGTAATAGACTTGTTATGCGCTCCCTGAACTGAACCATGAACAGCTTGACCCATAATTCTATAGCAACTCCGTGTCATTCACAAAGTTTCTTAATTTCCTCCAGCATATGACCCGTAATTGTCTAATGTCTAATGTAAAGTGTCTCTCCCAAGATATCGGGAGCGTAGTTGTGTGAAGGCAGGGCACTGTTACACTAAACAGTGCTCTAATGTCTCGCTCTCCTTATCTCAAAGGGGCTGTTCACAAATTACGTAACGCCTAGGGGGTTGGGGGGGGAGGGGGTATAAGTTTTGTTGCGATTTGTGACGAGGGGGGTTCGTAAAAATGTTACGTAATAAAAAAATATTATTTATTGGAAAACAAGAGCGGTACGTATTGCAGCCCAGAGACAAAATCAGCTAATGGCCATCATTTCTCTGGAAGAAGGCTGTGCAGATGTTGAATGGATTGATGATGAGAACATTGACAAAACAAAATGTGAAAAGATTGTAGACGAAATGTGTAGCTGCAGGAAATAAAATGCATATTTTATCAATGCAAGAATATTTTACCTTTCTATGGACCGATAATTGAAATGTGGCAATTTTTAATCCCTAAATTTTATCAATAGCAATTTCTTTTAAATTACATGTTAAATACAGGAATTTAATTTCTTGAGTTTTATTTGTATGTATGTACTATTCACATACACATGTACATAAAATGAATTACATAATTATTTTTTTTTAATAAAAGTTTTTGGAACGAAGTTCTTTAACGCGGAAATTAGTAGAAATCGTCACGAAAGCCTGTGAGCTGTTTATATGTATTGGTGTACTCTCGACAAGCAATTGTGTATGATGGGCAGTGTCTCCGCTGACATCAGCTACCAATAAACATTAATTAGTTGGAAAACGTTCCAAAAATTTAAAGAATCATAAAATTTCAAAAACAACACAAAATAAAACATACAGATTTCACCTTGTATTACATTCAAAGAAAGAAAAAAAAAAACGTAAGGAACTTCGTTCCCAACGGGGGTTCCCCAACCGCATTTCTTTTTTATTATTTACTGGTTGTTATGTTATGTATGGGGCGAGGGGGTACGCATTTTGTTACGATCTGTTACGATCTGTTGCGTTACGTAATTTGTGAACAGCCCCAAACCATTGCCTTTGAAATTTATGAGTATTCTATTTGATTTTTCAATTGGCATATTGTTTTGTTTTGTTCTGATCTGATCTGTTTTTTTTTCTTCCGAAATAAAAAAGATTTGCTAACAATTCTATTTGGCAAATGACCATATGCTGTGCAATTTGTGTATTTTTCTTATAAATTTAGTTGGAAAACAATGTTTTTTAATTGTTTATTGCAAATCGTGTGTACAATTTATGTTTTTTGGTATTTTTTATTTATTTTTAATTTGTTTTGGATTTTTTTTTCTCCCATTTTTAAAAGCGTGTTGAGGCGAGCATTGACCTTGATGAGTATTGTTATGGGTGCGATTTGTGAAACATATGTTTAGTTTTTATAAAAGTCTTTGCTTGTTTTGTCTTCTTTTTTAGTTTAATGTTTTATTTTTAGTAGTGCATTGCGGCTGTGCTCGATTGATTTGTTTATATGGGAAAAAACAAAACATTTTATGCTGGTTATTTATTTCAAATGCCCCGTTTGGTTTAAGCAATCAATCATTTTGCTTCGACGTCACAATTGAAATGAAAATGTCGGCGTGTGATTAATTTGTGGCAGTGCAGCACATAAAGTTCAATTTAAATGTAAAATGAATCGAAATTCATTGAATTTAAAATTTTAAATCAGGAAAAATCACGCTCGTTTAATGTTTTAATAACGAAAAAACAAAAAAAAAACATGAAAAGATTTCACAAGCTGCAACATAAAAAGTGGTTCAACCGTAATGCACGAAATTAAGTATTGTGAGTAGCAGCTTAACATCAAATTCTTTTCATTTCAAATATTTGGCAAATTCAGCCATGGAGAGGTATACCGGGAGAGCAGCAGGTTCAAGTTATTGAGGCTTGTGACAAAAATGGGCGTTCAATGTGAAATGCATTTCGTGCAGTTCTTGATTTTTTTTTTTTTTTTTTGGTCTTCATAGTCCACAATCGTGAGAATTGTGAGCAACTTTCAGCTGACCAGGGGCAAAATCATGCGATATCGAAGTATTGAGTAAAAATAATATAAACCATAAACACAAAATAAGCAACAAACACACTGCATAAGCGAAGGAATTCCTTCGAAGGTATTTAGAACACCTGGGCCTACTTCACAGTTCCTTCTCCTGTAAGCATATTGATAGCGATAGTGTGGCAGAAAAGCCGTCTACCTCGACTAATCGTGATTCCCAACAATTGCACATCTCAAGATAAGAATTTTGAATGAATATTTGAGTTTGCTGGCCTCTAAAGTTCAACAGATTTAGTGTCTGAGGCGCCATGAATGGGCTGCATGGGTGGTTGAATCAGCACAAGTGAAAAAGAAGATCATCTGTAATGAAAAGACACACTTTGGCCCTTTCAAAGGATTCATTAACAATCAGCGGCCAAATCGTCGCATTCGATATCGAATGAACTATCGAGCAAAAATAATGTAAAACAAAAGAAAAATAAACAACAAACACACAGCATAAGTGACGGAATTCGTTCGTTATCGAATGCGACGATTTGACCCCAGCTTTGCCGTATAGAGCAAAATCCTCGAGTGATACTCGGAAATGCAATGCAACTACAAACAGTAATTGTTTAGAGCGGTCTATGGGCTGGCGGCAGTATCGTTCCATTCCTCTACGAAAATGAGTAAAGCCAAGCAGTTACCGTGAATAGTGTTCACTAACGTGATATTATAACGCAATTGAGCATCTAGACCTGGGTGTCATGTGGTTCCAATACAATGCTAACACTTCCTACACAGCCAACGTAGCAATGATTCATTTGAGCGAGAAATTCAACAGCCGCGGCGATGTTAACTGGCCGCCACAATCACGTGGTTTGCCGCCATTGAGCTTCTGACTTTAAGTAAATGTCCTTAAAGGAAATATTGTACGTTAACAAGTCCAGAAGAAATCAAATGTCAAAGAATGAGATAACTCGGCATATCAAAATGGCATTGAACCTCAAGTAGGTCCCTCTAGTAGGTCTCAAAGTCATTGAAAATCTGGACAATGCGATAGAGGAATTCCCCTATACTTGTCATATCATCATGTGTCATAAGAAAAGTTTTGAAATCACTTTTGTGAAAACTTTGTTGAGCACTTATGAGTTTTGGCTGGACCAAACTTTATCAGATCAGTGATTAGAAAACTCGATTTTTCCTAAACCTCTTTATTTAGCGCTTACTTTCCATTAAAAGGCAATAATTCGATTACGGGCGCCAAAGACTGGCCATACCCCAGCCTAAAACTCAGATGAACTAAGGGTTCCCTACAAAATCAACTTCATACTTGATCATATCAACTTGACAAAACGAAATTAACTCAATCCGCCAATATATCCACTATCCAATTCGAAGTTTCGAAAGTCCCCCAGCATTATTTTTTCTCATTCTTTAAAGTTTTATTCTCTCTTTTGTTTAAGATTTCATTCATCACAGAGTTGTGTGTCTGCATGTGTTTAATCAAACAAACAGTATTTGCATAATCTTTTAACATGCACAAGGTCGAACCAGATTCCATGCAAACGTAACAGATCGTGCCTGATTTGTTCTAAACTTTATATTGATCGTCATTGAACTTCTGTTAAAAAAACACAATTATGAGCAAATTAATGATTGTGTTAAATATAAAAGTAAATAATAATGTGGTACGATGATTTTGTTTTCACAGTTAGTTTGAGCCCATGAAAAAGAAAAGCAAACTAAAAATAATAATAACTAAAATTATTATAATTATGAGAGGTGTTAAATGATTCTGTTACTGTATGAAACGCCTTCTAATAGCGGCAAAACACTTTGGGGGACTTTGTGAGTCAGCATGTTGCACTGTACCAGCTGGTTACTGTCTCTTCAGATGGTGGTGTAAGCGGGGCTCCCAAAGGAGTCAAATGTTATCAGTTCTATTACAATGTTCTTATTGTCAATTGTTAAGTTTTTCAAGCCTGAGTTCGATTTTACTTTCTTTCAGAATTGAATAAGATTGTTTTGTGATGCAGTTCAACAGTGACCAACGTTTTTTTTTAGAGAAGACAAGGAAGGCAGAGTTGAAAACTGATTGGCTGGGGTACCACGACGACGATCATCAACAGCCAAGTGGCTTCAAACCCAGGTCATAATTTAGGCTTTAGGCATACTGGCTTTAAGTAGTGGAGTTAAACCATCCTACTACTAGAGCTCATCATTACTGCCTGTCCATACATTTAATCTACTGATTAACTTACAAGCAATGCAAGATTTCTATGGGCGATGAAGAAACAGGGAGACTGCTTAGACTTAGCAAGCCCGGATTGAGTAGAATAATGTGAGTTATGACCGGTCACTCTCAGCTACTGGGGTATCTTAACAGCTTAGGAATAGCGGGAAGAGATGTACGCAGAGCACAGAGGGGAGGAGAGCGAGACATTAGAGCCTTATTTATAACAGTGCCCCAAATATTCTCACAAATATGGTCCCGATATCTTGGTAAAGACTCCTTACCAGACAGAACTCGATTTCGGGGCATATGCTGGAGGAAATTAAGGAACTTGGGAATGACACGGAGTTCCTAGAGCTCCATGAGTCAAACTGTACGCTCCATGGAGCCTATACTGGCTAATCTAACTTTCAATTTTATCACTGGATTTTTCTGTTGATTGGTTTATATTTTATATTCTCTGATCAACATCCAATTGATTTTTCTGTTTCGTGCTCTTAATTCAGTGAAGACAAAGCTGGCAAACTCTGCGTCTGCCTTTACTCGAGCCAACAAGTCTTCAACTTTGATTTTCTTGAATTCTCTTACAATCTTAATTACTACGATTTTGTCACAAACAATGTTTTTCAATTCTGAGGAAAGCCTCAATTTAATTGATTTAACAATTGTAAATCATATAGCGTTTTATAGTCTTAACTTAATTAATATTATTAGTGTCTTCCACTTTAAAGATAAGTTTATGGCTGAAATGAGAGATGATGAGAAGCTTGGTGTCTTCGAAATAGCTAATTGTACCCCAGCTCTAGTTATACGTTTGCTATGTTTAAGTCCCTTAAGTTCAAACGAGAACGCAAGGCCATGTTATATAAGTCCTTACATTCAGTATGATTAATTTCAAGAAATAATATCGATACTAATAAATTTAGTATTTAAAATTCTTGGTTTTTTTGAATGTTGTTTCGAACAGACCTTTTAAAAGAACAGTAGGTATCACTAGGTCCCTTTTTCATTTCCCCCTTTTTTTTTGTTACACATCTCTATTCTAAAAATGTCTCGTTTCAAAATTCCCAGAACTTTTCACATTCATTAGCAACCGAACGAAGTTCCATCAATTTGATGATATTTTGTCAATTAATTTTCAACTTTCGAATCCCATGACAATTAGTTTTAATTAATTTTTCATCAACTTTCTTTGATTTGTTTGTTTTGGCTGTATTCTGTTTGCATTTGGAAACATTTAATTTTTCTTTTTCAAAAACGCAAATTTGTCAGCTAAATATTATTCTCGGTGGCTGTTGTCGGTGTGATAAATATTGAAAATGCTAAAGAAACAATTTTAAGTAGACAGACAATCAGACAGACAGACAGACAGACAGGCAGACTGTCTAAACAAATCACCCATAATTGTCACAATATTAAGCTGTAAATGTATCAATAAATGAATGAAATTGTTTGTCAGTTGTCTATAACTTTGATTGGGGTTTTCAATACAAATGAGTTTATACAAAAATTTACTTGAGAAACGTACACTCAGAAAAAAAAGTTGTGTCAACTTTCAGTATATTGTGACAATAAAAACAACAATTATTAGGAATGTTTAGATTCGTAGAATCGGTTCATCGCATTTGGATTGGTGAGTGGATGATGGCGAAGAAGCTACAGTTGACTTGCCAGCAACAGAAAATGATAAAGCAGTCGCATAAACTGATAAAATAGATTTCAAAATTGTGATGCCGAGATCAACTCTAATCCAACTTTTGTTTACAGTGTAATGAAAGAAATTATGACATTTTTCTTTCATTCGGTCTGTTGCTTATAATCATCATTTACAAAATTGTTTGTTTCATGCAAATATTTAGTGTAATATCTATTTATTTTAGACGTTTGTTTCTGGATTTAATTTTTTTTACTCTTATGGAACTTACCTGGCGTAATTTTACGATATTCTTTTTGAACTATTGATTTGATAAATAGATATAATTTTTGTTGCAAGTTTTCTGGCAAATTTGTAAACAAAAGAAGGTATATTTTTATGTGCTGCTGTTTAATGCAACCATTATAAGAGCTGCCGCAGTTTTGTCCCCACGATTTCTTGTGTTAATAGGTATGTAAAAGCATCTAAATTTTCGGCTCATCCATTTTTTTCTTCTCATTTCTCCCCGGTTATTTTCGCATCTTTCGCATTGTTTGTTACTTTTAACATGTATAATCAATCTTACTTTTCTCCGGTATTATTTTAATTACTGCTCTTTTCTTCTCTTCTCTTCTCTTCTCTTCTCTTCTCTTCTCTTCTCTTCTCTTCTCTTCTCTTCTCTTCTGTTCCCTCCTTTCCCCTCTTCTTTTCTCTTCTCTTCATTTAACTTTTCCTTACCTCTCTTTTTCGCTTCTTTTCTTTTCTCTTCCTTTACTGCATCCTCATTTTTCTCCTCTCTCTCTCTCTCCTATCCTACACTCTCTTCTCTTTTTTTCTTCTGTTCTCTTATCTTATTTTGCCCTCTTTTCTATCTTGGTCTCCCCTTTTTTCTTTCATTTTCTTCTTTTTTCTCTCCTTTCTTTTTGTCGCTTCTCTCTTCATCTCCCTTTCCTTCTCATTTTTCCTCTCTGTCTCTCTCCTATCCTGGCCCCTCTTCTCTTTGCTTCTTTTCTCTTCGCTGCTTTTCTCATATCTGATTTGCCCCATTTTTTTTTTGCAGATTCATTTTTTCTTTTTTCCTTTCTTTATTCCCTTTCTGCTTTCGCTTCCTGGTTTTTTCCTTCTAAAAGTTTTTGTGGACTTGTATATTTCTCTTTATTACTTTTATCTTCTTTTTATAGCTTTCCCCATCTCTTACCACATTTTTTTACTTTTTCTCTGGTTGCTTATGGCGGCAGCCCACTGCGCGCAAACACTCCAATGACACTCGCTGAATGTCATTGTCCTTAATATTTTGATGTAGTGTAATCGTAGTGTTGTTTCCAGTCTGTAGCTGTGAGATATCTCAGTGGGTTATTAAGTCTAATTCAAGGTCTGTCACCAAGATCGAATATTATATTTCTACCCAAAAAAGTAATCCTTTGTCCACTCTTCTTCTCTTTGCTTATCTCTACCATATTTATACTTTCCTCACCTCTCTCGCTCTCTCTCTCTCTCTCTCTCTCCTCCGGCTTTTATGCACTTTTGTAATATAACTATTTTCCTTGTCTATTCTTTTGCAAAGAAACAAAATCTGCAGTCCACCTGAAATTGAATTTTAAATTTCTGCCGTATGGAAACCTTCTGCTCTTCATATAAAATTATCCGTTAAACAAACTACTTGGTTTTTAATGAAAAGGAGCCAGCAACTGTATTGGCAAAGTAAACACTTTATTTAAATATATTTGCTTAAAAGCTGAATGAACTTTATTTACTTCAATTTCACAAAAAGATAAAAAGTACACTTTGCAAAACAAGGCAAACTTAAACTTAAATAAAGTTCTTATGTAAATATTTGTGTTTGATTTTCAATATTTTTTTTTTGCTAGTGGCTTATTGATTTTCGATATTTTTGACCCCTTGAATTGCTGGATATTTTATGTTTAATATTTTTTTTTTTCGTTTTTGGTTTTTGTTAAATAAATAATAAAAGTTTTATTTTATTTCCTTCAACTCGAATACGAGTCAGTATTGGAAGATGACTTATCGATCGATCGCTTCACAGCAAGTTCTTCCTGTTTACATTTCAATTGAGATGATTGCAAGGGCTGGCAAATTATGGCCGTTAAAGTGATGAGCAAAAGCAACTGGCTGGATGACGAACAATGAATAAGTGACAACCAAAAAAAATAGAAAACTTCGAGCAGTTTCTCTAAATTACATCTGTATTTTCATGTATCATAACTCAGGTTTAAAAACAAAAGAAATGCGGTCGGGGGACCCCCGTTAGGAACGAAGTTCCTTACGTTTTTTTTCATCTTTGAATGTAATACAAGGTAAAATCTGTATGTTTTATTTTGTGTTGTTTTTAAAATTTTGAAATTTTATGATTCCTTAAATTTTTGGAACGTTTTCCAACTAATTAATGTTTATTGGTAGGTGTCTCCGCTGCTGTCAGTGGAGACACTGCCAATTATACACAATTGCTTTTCGACAGATACACCAATACATATAAACAGCTCACACGCTTTCGTGACGATTTCTACTAATTTCCACTACCAGCAAGCCGCGTTAAGGAACTTCGTTCCAAAAATTCTCTCAAGCTCCTGGCCGGGAGCATGTCAATGATATGAGAGGCTTACAGCTCACAGGTCTCGAAAGCATTTTCTGAGGATGACCAACAAAGTTGGCCGAAATATTGGAGATAATATAATAATAATTGCTATATCAATTTAAAAATTTGGTGTAAAATTATTTATTTAAGGACCTCAAGCCGAACTCACTTTATAAATAAAAGAGCATTTTCTTTCAAAATTGAGTTTGCTCTTGAAATCGCCACAATTATGCTCCCAGAGCAACCGATAGTTGGAAGAGGATTGTTGGAATTGTTTGTTATACTGCGATGCCGGAAGAAAGTTCTTCTTTTCCCTCTTATGCTCTCAATCAAATTCGTCGATTCTCACCGCAATAGCTTTTAAATTTCTTTACTCTATGCCGCCATCGCCATTGTTTCGCGCGAGTGACATCATTTGGTTTTATTGGGACAAAATAATTTTCTACGCGGTCATGCAAATATTTCCAAGGAAAAAAAAATAGTTTTTATGAATGTTTTACTACTAGAAAGATGCTTGTCAACATATTTGTTAATTAACTATAATATTTATTAAAACAAAAAATTACAAAATAAGCAAAAAAAAAAAACAAAAAAATTAATCTGAAATTTACATCAAGTCTAAAAATATGACTTACTTTCGAAACCTTAAAAAAATAAAGCGAATGTTTGCGGAAAAAAACGAGACCGCTTGTGGTCGGCTGTTACACTAGTTTTTGTTTTTATCATCTTAAGTTGACAATTAACTGCAGTTAACTTGCCACTGATTTTTGTTAAAATATTTTTTTAGCTTTTCATGAAGCAAAAATAATGCAAATGAGGCAAAATGAAAACAATTTTAACAATTAAATATTTAAATCAACACAACCTTTTTTTTTTTTTTTGCTTCTTAGTGGTTAAAGCTTTGCGCAAGGCAAGCAAAACTTAAAAACCTCTTGTATTTGGCCTCTTAACGTATTGAACTTTTTGTCTTTAATTGGAGATAAAAGAAACAAAATTGGGTCAAATGACAACGATGTTGGATGTTGGTTGGCACCAAATGCTTGTTGGCGCTGGTCGCTTGGTTGCTCAATATCGAATGCTGCGAGGGTGGTTCGGCAAGCTGTTGGCCGGCCCAAGATAAATACGTGAGAAAATCTGCTGCTTGGGTTTTCTGAATTTGAAATTGTTAAAACGCCTCTCGTCACAATGCTGAGCAGTGTCTGTGCAGCAAGAAAAACCAGTTTCGCAATTAATTGCCAATCTTGAAGAAACGTGCCTTTGCCTCCATTCACCTCCATTTTCAGCGGCTGCTGAAATGATCGTTTTGTGCTTTATGGGCACAAATGCCAAAGTGAATTCTACTTAAAAAATGTTCATTCATTCATTGATTTTTGCTCAATGGCCACCTACACACACTTCAAATTGTTTAAACTAAAGGGTGACTTTTTAAATGGTAGTGCGTTAAATATGGCAAATCTTTCGTTTTAGGGAGTTTATTTTATGTTGATGTTTCGCTCCTTCTTGCAGCCCTAAACAAGTTCTCTAACTGGGACAGCTGACAGGCAGTCACGGACCACCATATTTTTGCGGTTGGTGTAAGCTTTTGTTGCTTTTCATAAGCAGAGTTCGGTTTTCATCAATCAGGTCTATTGAATGTTTTTTGTGTAGAAGAATATAGAACAGTATTAATAAATTCGGGCAAGTGCGAGATTCACTCGTACAGCAAGGGTACCGCACAAGTGGCTTAAGCCATTTCACTTGGCAGATGCAGGTTGCCTATTGCATGGGCCATCCTTGTGATTTCATCTCTTTGTTGTTGTTGCGGACGGGCAACTACATATTTACTGAAAGTTTTTATTTTCTCAATCTCTTACGGTTCGAAAGTTACTATCTAATTTTTAAAGTAGAGGGTGCCCCCATGCACCGTGCACTATTTAAGTTTTAATTTTTCGGTTTTCATTGTTAAAGAGGTAAATAGATTTACTAGATATAAATATTCTGTCCATTACGGTTCACAAGTTACAATTAATTTTCAAACTAAAGGGTGCCATCATGCACTAGACGTTGTTCACATTTTAGGTTCTTTTTCTTTTTGGTAGTTGCAGTTGTAGCGGCCGGGTAACTATATATACTGTGAGTCTATCTTTTGCGGCTAAAGAGTCATAGCTGATTTTTAAAGTAAAGGGTGCCTTCATGTATTGGGCACCATTTAAATCATAAATTTTTGTTATTTTCGTTATTTACAGTCTTACGGGCCAGGTAACTATGTACATATCATGTGAAAATTTCAAAGCTCTATCTCTTACGGCTCAAAAGTTACAACTAATTTTCTGTTTCTTGCATGGGAAAACCCTTTAGCTTTTAATCTCTGTAGTTTTTAATGGCATATTATGTATCCTGTGCAAATTTCAGGTCGCTATCTCTTATGGTTCAAAAGCTACAGCTAATTTTTCTATTGTCTGGTATGGGAGCACCTTTTAGTTTTCAACTTTTTCTTATTTTTACTACTTGTTGTTGCAACGGCCGGAAATCCATATGTTCTGAGAAAACTTCCGCTCTCTAGATTTTACTTTTTCGTGGAATGGACACTGTGACAGACGTATAGACAGCGAAGTCTCATTAGAAAGTGTTACCTTTTCACTCTATAAGTACGAAATCCTGATAAAAATGAAAGCTAAAGACTAAAGCAACTGTCCTGCAGACATCGGCAATTGCATTTCAGGTGAACGTTTTTGTATTTGCCCAATTGTCAGGTGTGTTGTGAAAATCACTTTTGCTTGAAATCATGTGATTTAAAAAAAGAAAAATTATATAAAAACTTGACTTTAAGCTAATATTTTGTGATTTTGCTGGTATTAAGGAGTTTGAAATGTTATTCCAGACTTCATTACAAATACAAAGAATCTTGTGTTGTTGCAGTAAAGATCATTTTGAGTTTTGGAATCGTGTGATTTAAAAGCATGTATTTGCTAAAATGGTTATTGCAGCTGCTAAATTGTATTTAAGGTTACAGCACTTTCGCACTGGCAAAAAATATCAACTGCTGTTGCAAAGTAGTCGTAGTCGCTACACCACTACCCATCATCAACTCGGGTTAACTGCATGCATATTAAGCCCAGATTTTAAAAGAGTGTTCTCTTTTGTCATTCCTTCTATTATGAATGAAAGTTGCTTTGAGGGAAAAAATATAAGTTTTATAAATTGACTTAAGCATTAGAATTGCTGCTCCAGCTTTTCTTACTGGGGGTCTTCATTAGCTATGAACTTGGTATGAACCGGATGTCGAGCATCGCTTATGGCTAATGAAGACCGTCCATGATCATGCTTCGGTCATATTTGGGCAGCGTTGCTCGAGCATATCGCCGAGCATCCATATTCGCCATGAAATTAGGCATGGAATGTCATTATGTGTTTGACAGTTAAGCTCTCCTGAAAAATACCTTAGATAATAAATAACTTTACAAATCTAAAGATACAAAAATTTACTTGAAACATACTTAAAATACTGTTGAAGTTGAAAGCTGTTGAAGACGTCAAGTTAAGGGAGATCATTGAAAGTGAATATTTAACTGTTAGACAATTGAATTTCAGCAAGCAGAATGGCTGGTTTCCAAACGGAGATGTTGCCTGCCAACTTTTTCATAATTGGGCTGAGTGCTTTTTTTTTTGCTTTTTTTCAACAGTTTAAATTTTTGTTCAGCTAGCAGGTAAACTCTAGACCAACAGGGCATTTGCATTACTGCAACTGAAAAATGAATACCCTTTACTTATGCACACAAACTTTCAAAAGCCAGCAAAGCTATTGCAAAATTATTGACAAACTAAAAAATGCAAAACAAAAGCTGCTCAAAACTGCACACACGAAATAGACAGCAAAGCTGCAAAATGCAAATTTGAAAGTCATTAACAGGAAATTGCCAATTATATTGTTTATTATATTGTTAGGTTGTTTTGAAAGCATAAACAATTTTTCAAGACTATTTCATTTCATTTTTTTTTTATTTCTTGATAAATTATCAAAAATAGGTTTTGAAATTTGATTTGGAAATTCACTAGTTTTAAAAGCGGGGGCTATATTATATCTAAATATATGTTCAGCAAACATGTAGGGCTTAGAAGTGGTAGAAAAAGTCGATGGGCAAAGTAACGCCGTCAGGCCGCCAACGGTTTCCGCTGCATAAGCAGCCGCAAGCAAAGTGTATTTATGCAATAACTCTCATAACGATTTCGTTTCTGGAAACTTATTCTACACTTTTTTTCTATAAATGTGAGTTTATATGTATGTTAATATTGTCGTATTTCCAATAAAAAAGAAATCCCTGGAAATAATGGAAAATCGGCTAAACATTAGAGCCATAAGGAGCCAGACTTTGGGAAAAATTAGTTTTATAAGTATATAGAGGAGGTCGTGGACCTTCCATAAATGAAGACCTCCTCAAAGTCTGTCGGAGACTTTTAGTTTCTCAATAATTCGATGGTGAGGTTGTGGATTTCACAATAATAGTACATTTACACTGGCATTCCCTAAACTAGTTTATGATCATAAGCTAGTTTCATAAACTATACCATTTACACTAGCATTTTAGACAGGTTGCTTGATTTTGTTTGACAATTTACAAAAACCTCAGCATAGCGAAGTCAAATATCTCGGTATTCACCTAGACCGTAGACTAACTTGGAAGTCACATATTGAAGCGAAATTAACTCAGCTGAAATTAAAAGCAGTGCAAATAAACTGGCTTATCGGAAGAAACTCCAAGTTAAAATTGGATTGTAAACTTCTGCTGTACAACGCCATTTTGAAGCCTATATGGTGCTATGGGATTCAATTATGGGGAATTGCCTCGGCCTCAAACATTGGAAAAATTCAAAGGCGACAAAACAAACTTCTTCGTACGATTACCGCTGCTCCCTGGTATGTTAAAAACTCACGAATCCACGCAGATTTAGAAGTACCCTTCGTAAAAACCGAATTTTCGCAGTACGCTAAAAGATATATCAGCAAACTCGAGCCCCATCCGAACCCTCTTGTACGTAACATCCTAAACTTTGCTGGCCACACACGGTTGAGAAGAAGGGATACCCTTTCCGTCATCCGAGCGCAAGATAGATTACTACACCAATAAATACAGTACTCGCAGAAACATGACTTTGGTTTAGCAGTGGCTAAACTAAGGCAATTTTTTTATTTAATTTAAGATTTGTATACTTATTGTTAGTAATAAAAAAAAAAAAAAAAATTACAAAAAATTCAATATAAAAAATAAAATAGTAATATGGAGGCTTTTTGCAGAAAAAAATATTTATGTATTTTTCATACTAATTGAATAAAACTCAATATAAAATTAATTATTTAGCGTGGAAAATAAGGAAGCACCTCTTATTTTCATCCTCCCTGACTAAATTTTATGTATTTTAGTAACATAAAGAATTGTGGAAATTTCTAAATTATTTAATTTTAATTTTTAATTTTTTTCCGTTTTATTCTCCTTTTGATTGTTTTCTTTTTCTATGTCAAATTCGCCTGGCCTTGCCAGACGAAAGCATAAAAAATAGAGTCGCATTTGCAAAAACTGGTTGTTATCAACCAACTTATCTTAAAAACTAGTTAAAAACTTGTTTTTGTTTTATAAGGATAAACAAGTTTCTCAAACTAGTTTATCACGATAAACAACTTATGACCTGTTTAAGGCGTAGATGTAAATGCACTATAAGGAAAATATGAAAATGTTGGTGAAACAGTGCTGCCAGAGGAACGTTTTTACGCAGAACGTAAAATCGTGAATTCATAAACGGTTTTAAGCATTCAAAATCATATTTTTAATATTAAAAAGATTGACTTTTTGGGATAATAATGCTCATACCTTATTCTCAAGATGTAAATAAAACAATTTTATTTCATCGTGGGTTTCTCTAAACGTTTCGTCGATAAGGTTTGTCGACTTCTTCAGGAGATGTTTTTATTTTTTATTTTAATCTGTTGAAGAATAATTTTTTATATAAGCGCTGCTCTTTACATGTTGTGCTAAAGCCGTAGTCTGTTTTTAATGCTATTTTTATGTTCTTCTAGTCTTACGCTCAACGATCGTTTTGTAGTGCCAATGTAAACTCATATTTTTAAATTTCATTTCAAAAAGTTTTTCATAGGTATACAAAACTTGTTCTTGCCTAACCAGCCTTTGGTCAGGTTAAGGGATTTTTCTCATCCCTGGTATAGCCAAGACGGGCTTCCCTTACTAAATCTGCAAGTGTCTGGAAGTACACTTTTTCATTTTATGGTACCATTATACTAAAGCCTACACGGAAAATCACAACGAAACGTCGGATCACTGATGAAATAAAAAGCCTTTTCTTGTTTTCTTAAAAAATGTTGATCACTCCAATTTTATCACAAGCATTTTTTTTTTTCAATTTTAAGGAAGTAAAAATTGAATTAGAAATCCCAATAAAATGATCAACAATTGTAAAAATTTACTTGCATTAAATAAATCAAAATATGTTGACTTTAAAACCCCGAATATGGATATTTTCTACTAAGACAGCGATTTTTATAGGCTTAATATGACTAAGAACAAACGTATTAATTCAGGTCCAAAAATGAACCGTCGGCATCTGGAAGGTTAATGTTTGAACCTGAATTAATACATTTCAATTGGCTCTTTTAAGCAAATAAATAATTAAGTTCATATTTGAATATTAAGAAGAAACGAAAAGGTTTTCAAAATAATATTGAAAATATGGCCCTTTTTGTAGCAAAGAAAACATCATTAATCAGGCTCAAGTTCAATCTCTGGACGATTAGTTATGATTAATATTGATCAAAGAAATGAGAGAAAGCCAACAAGCTGTTTCGAAGCCGCCACGCTTCTCAGCAGCATCCATATGAAGTATTTTATTTTGAGATTCTGAGTGTTTCTTAAAGTCCAGGAATTATAACTACAGAATATTCTTAGAAAATCCTTAAAAAAACTGATTGTTATCGCTCTCATGCCCGCTTTCTGTGGATCTCAGACAAACTTAACCTAACCTCACTTTAGTTTTTGTTTTTCTTAAATTATGTATATGATTTACACAAATAATATTTTTGTACTTTACATCTTTTTCATCGTCTTCGTCTTCATCTTTATGTTTTTTTTTTGTCTTTGCATCCATTATTGAGTTCTATTTTTTTTGATAAACATTTTTATTGAATTAAAAATAAAACATCATCTTCGTTCCAATAAATATTTATGTTTATTTTCCCAACTGCTGTTCGTTGGTTGGTTGGTTGGTTGATTTTGTTAGTAAACTTGTCAATAATTTGTTTTTTGTTTTTAAAGACATATGGTTTATAAACGTTTTTGTTACACTGACCGACATTTGGAATTATAATAGAAAAACAAAAAAAGTTAAACGAATAAACAATTAAATAAAGAAATACACAGCACTAAAATATGTACATAGAGAAAATTAGAAAAATTTTGTTATGGGGCAGCTGCAACATGTTGACGTTAAAATCATATCGCCTTGTAAATAGTGCGGCCTTGTCCAGGCTTATCGATTGGTCTTTATAGGCGATTTAAACTAATTGAAAAATATATGGATTGTTTTATAACATAGATTACGCTCTTAAATTTTGCAAACACAAGTTGGAGTTGATAACCCAAAACACGTGGGATAGACTAAAGCTCCAGGCAGCAGTAACTAAGCGCTAGGCAGACGTCCAAAAAAAGCCTTACTTCAGGGAATAGTTTAAATGATGGGGAGAACAAAAAATTACCCTTCATCTCCTCTGCGTACGCCCATTCTGGGTGAAACTAGGAGCAGATTTCTCTGCGAGTAGGTGATTTGTGGCTTAAGCAAGATATCTCGATCTAGAGCTATCGGTATATCGCAGGCTGCATCCATCCAACACCAAAGTTACTTAGATCTCGGTGATTAGTATGGTTTTATCAAAACGGAGTCCTTTCGACTAAACTTGACTCACTGCTACGCACAGAATACTACCAGAAGGGTCACCAGCTTTGCCGGACTACAAAAATTACCAATTTTCTGTCAAATTTCATGAAAGTGGCAGCCTTGAGGTGCTCGAGCATCCAGTGAAGGACAGCAAACATGAAAATATTTATATTGCTTTATCTATTGGTAGACTCTGCATTTGTTTACATTTGATTTTGGGTTAGAAAAATTCAGTGCAAATCTAATGTTTGCAGCTTGCTGACAGCTTTACAAGCGCACAAATAATAATTATTTCTATTTAAAGTCTTATTTGCGTTGAGTACATCACTAGTACATGGAATATGTTTAAGACATAGTTTTCAAAGCTTACAACAAAACCAATATTTTTCCAGAGACTTTACAACAAAAATTTTTCATTGTTTATGTTTGTTTTTGTGTACACTAGTTGGTCTCATACACTCATGTTGCCATGATTTACTGTACTGCCCACTTCTGGCTGGCCCCGAAACAAATGATATGGTCACTTTACATAAGTCACTTTTGGGATATCTGGTTATGCCTGTGCTGCTACGTTAGCCAAGCAATAAACTTCTATTTAGTGTCATTTTTCTAAGTGCATTTAACTTGTGCAACATAGTGAATTGGGTTATATTTAATATTAATTATTTGTCTTTCTATTATAATTTATTAATACTACATCTATAATTATGTAAATGTTTTTATTTGTTAATTTTGTAAATTAAACATTAAAGGCTTTTATTGCTTTGAGAAATTTGGGGCATTTGGACCAGATCGTCATCTTAAAAAAAAAAAAAAGAAATGCGGTCGGGGGACCCCCGTTAGAAACGAAGTTCCTTACGTTTTTTTTCCATCTTTGAATGTAATACAAGGTGAAATCTGTATGTTTTATTTTGTGTTGTTTTTGAAATTTTATGATTCTTTAAATTTTTGGAACGTTTTCCAACTAATTAATGTTTATTGGTAGGTGTCTCCGCTGCTGTCAGTGGAGACACTGCCAATAATACACGATTGCTTTTCGACAGTACACCAATACATATAAACAGCTCACACGCTTTCGTGACGATTTCTACTAATTTCCACTACCAGCAAGCCGCGTTAAGGAACTTCGTTCCAAAAAGTTGATATTGAAAAACTTTCTTCAGCAATTAAAAAAACAGTATCGAATAAGAAAAAAAACATAAAAGAAAAACAAGTTTCATTCAGTACGCGTTAAAAAAATACTGAAAGAAAATTCCTTTTAGGCAGCAGAAAATCTGTAAATGATGAGTGACTTTCAATTTAAAAGGGTTTCTTCCAAAAATACCTTTTTCAGAAGCCACTTCTTTCGGAAATTTCTTTAATGAAAATTATATTTTCTTAGAAATTTGGTTTGAAAATTATCTGTTAAAAATATTCTTTTTTTTTTTTGAAAATTACTTTTTGAAAAGGCTCTTTTTTCGAAGGAGGTTTTCTAAAATCAGCATTTTTTCCAAGTTACTTGTTTACAAGTTACTTTTTTTTAGCAGAGCAGATGAATAAAGAACAAACATGTGAAGAGGATAGTGAGACAATGGAGCAATATTTTTGCCATGCTCCGCCTACTCACAAATACGGTCCGGCACTTTAGGCAGCTACACCCCCACTTATGGTGTATATGCTGGAGGAAACTGAGGAAGTTTGTGTATGACAACGAATTGTTATAGACCTATGAGCTGAACTGGTTATGGTTAAATCCATGGGGGGTACAACAATCCTACACAGGCTGAAGTGTATGTCGAAAGACAAGGGCTATTTTATTAAGTATTTTATTAAGTTATTTGGCTTAAAGGAAACTTTTGAAAATGTGTTTTTTAAACGCTATTTAAAAATTACTTCTTAAAATTTACTCTTTTCCAGGTGTAATTTTTGATTATATACATACGTTCCAAAGGGATTTTTTTCTGATATAATTTTTTTTTAAAATACCTTAAAAGCTTAGAATTACTCTTACAAAATGTCCTTTTTCCTAACGATACTTTTACAAGCCCTTTTTTCCAACAAATATCTTCCATCAGAGATACTTTCTTAAGGTGTAGTCTTTTGCAAAGGATTCTCTTCTAAAAGAGACGTTTTTTTTTTAAATTATTGTTAGCAACGGCATCTTTTAGAGAACAAGTGAAAATTTCAAGAAAATTGATGAAGTCATTCAATGTCAGGACTTCATGTAATTGAGTGAAATAGAAGGCTCAGACTGCAGGCATCTCAAAAACACGAATATCATTTTTTTATCTGCTATTTATTTATTTTTATTTTGTGACACTAAAGTTCTTGAAGAACTAATCGATTTTAAGGGATAAGGGATCACGTTAACGCTGTGGCAGGGAGCCCACTACCATCAACTCGCTGTTAGATGATTTATACAAGTCTAACATTTTTTCATTTTTATTTATGTTTTTTTATTTTTTATTATGTTACATAAATTGCATTACCATCGGTGTCTGACTAAATTTATTATTGTTTTATTTATTGCAGGTATGATTTCCAAACTTAAAACTTCTTTTCGAATGCCTATCGGGGGGTAAGTCACAAAGCAAAGCATCATAACTGATCAAATTGAGAGCTTAAAACACAATTTTTATCGTTTATAATTGCATATTATGAAATAAATTTGATCGAATTTGAGCTGCGTTCCCTTTTTTTGATCTTGATTTATTGTCGTGATATGAGAATAATTAAATAAAAATGCAGCTGAAAAACTAACACTTAAATCTTCATAAATCACTTTTTTTTTTAAATTAAAGCCGACAATTTGTCAGTTTTTTAATGGATTTTAGAGGCTGCAAACGCCACCAGTCGCGGTACAGTGGTGTGAGAAAGAGAGAAGGTTTTTATTTAAATAAAATTATATGCAACGAGCTAAAACCTGGTGAGCTGAGCTACAATATTTTCTGTTTATGAAAGGCACCACGCCTCCTTGTGTCCTCCCCATATTACTTTTCAAGATAGAAACTAAATACTTGCACTTTACAGGACATGGCGCTTCTTTACGTGAGAATAACGAATTTTAATCGAAAAAGTTTAACATCTTTTTTTTTTTTTTTTTAAACAAACACAAAACTGCGAAGCTTTTTGCTTGTCTGCAGAAACACCCAGAGCCTTAGGCTGGAATCGAACCTGTGACCTCGAAGACTCTTGGTAGAGCACTCTACCAATTCATGCATCGAGGCGCTCTGCAATATAATAGACGAAGTTTAATATTGAAAAATCTCAGAAAACGCTGTGGCTTGCACACAAATTTTTTATATGAGTTACTTGTCTGGCACTTCTTCTAAATACAAATTTTTTTCATATTTTTTCGCTTAAAAAATTTTTAATTTTTTCTCCTTACACCCACTGTGCCCCAATAACTTGTGTGTGTCGTGCACATACATATGTACATATATTTTGTTGGCTTCAATTTGTGAACAATTAAACTTATCTTGTGTTTCTAATGAATGCTTAAACATAATCCTCTTCAAACTGACATGTTTAAACCATTTTGTAGAAACAAAAACAAAAAACCAAAGACAATAAAAATTTATTTAATAGCTCTTAATTGTTTAAAAACTCACATCAGCTTCATTGAGCGCAAATTATTTTTTACGACTCCCACATTCAAAAGGGACGGAAACTTTTTAATGCGTTTGAATGACAGAATTAGAAATTGAAAAACACAAGTGTTATTTCTAATTGTTGAGGGATTTAAATTCCATAACAAATTGTTTGAATACGAAATGTTGACATATTTGTGTTTCTTGGGAGTTTAAAAAACATCAATTACAATTACTCTTTTTTTGCGTTGAGTGAGGGGTGAAAATACACAAAAAAAAATAATTCATGTACTCGGGAAGAAAATGAAAGAATACAAATTGTCGAAGTGAGAAAAATGTTTATGGTGAATGGCAAATCGTTGAAAGAATTCTGATCTCTCTCTCTCTCTCTCTCTCTTTCTCTCTCTGATGTTTGTCTTGCAGGTCCAAAATCCTATTGATCATGGCACAACAAGTAGGGATAGACCCGAGGTGATGGCTAACGAGTATGAGGTGCAGCAGTGTATATTTTGCTACGAAAACCAAAAAAAAAGTTATTGCACGCTCGTAGTAGAAGATGTCTTACTGACATTGTCAATTGGGCCTTAAAATAATTTTAATTTAAAAAGCAACCTGGAACTTAATTATTTATTTGTGTTAAGAGCCAACTGAAATGTATTATTTTAGGTGCAAAAATAGACCTATTTTGTTAAGAAACGTAAAATTGTTGCGAGACGAAAAAATATTTTCTTTGTTTGTTTAAGCATTCCTGCTTCTTGTTTTGTTCATGGAAATTTTAGAATAAGTGGTTGAGTTTCAAACATTGTGTTATTTATCACCAACGAAATGTCGGCGGCTGGAAAAGACAGAAAACATTGATAAGGTATATTTTTAGACCTAAAATAATACATTAAAAAGCAAACGATTTTTTTTAAACTCTACCTTATGTCAGATGTCTTGCCAATTGTGTACAAACCAATCAGATGTTTAGATTGCTTCAGCTAAAATTTCTAAAAAAGAAATATTTCTTAAAGAGAATTATAGCAGATGTTTCATTGAAAAATAGGCATTAGATTATTTTTAAATTAAAACATAAACATTTTAAAACTTGATTCAGCTAAAACTGGCTGAAGAAAGGAGTCATTGTGTGCCGATATTGCCGACATACCCAGTATTCGTCTAGCTTTAAATTGATTTAAGATTTTTAAGCTGCTTTAGCTTGAATTCGATACAAAAAAGAAAACAGAATAACTACCGCGCAGTCTTGGTCGAAGCTGTCGTACCGACATTGTCATTTGGGTGAGATAGTTATTTTAGATTAAATGCTTTAACATCTTATATTTACCTGAGGTAAAATGTTCAAAAAACCGAACTATCTTATAGTCTTACTAAAAGATGTTTCGCCGACATTGCGAACTGGGTATTGCAATAGCTTTAAGTGAAAAGTTAAAATATCATTGCACTGTTTGAGCTAAAATAGAAATATCGTATACTCTAGCTGGAATATGTCCTTCTGACATTGCCAACTGGGTACTAGAATAATAATTTTCAACTAAGAGCTCAAAGATCTCAAAAGTGGTTCAGCTAAACATTGCTAAAAAAGAGCATCATACTCCACTCTTAATGAACAATGTCTTGGCGACATTGCCAATTGGGCACTAGAAATATTATAAATTAGAAGCTGAGAGATTTAAGTCGAATAGGCTAAAACTGGCTAATAAAAAAATTATCATACACTCTTAGTGCAAAATGTCTCACTGACATTGCCAACTGGGCAATGGAAGAATTTCCGAAAGTAATGGCTTTGATTGATTTAAAAAAAAAATTTGGTAAAATATAATTTTAGTGCACTTTTGGAGAAACAGATGTTGCCAAAATGGCTAACTGGGTATTGAAATAATTTTAAATTCCAAAATTAGCTACCAATGAAGTACCGTAGACTCTTAGTAAAAGATGTTTCAATGACATTGCTAACTGGGTATTGGAAAAATTTCAAATTAATGGCATTAGTTGGTTTAGAAAAAATTTGTTAAAAAATATTTATAGTACACTCTTGGAGGAGGATGTCTTGCCAATATGGCCAACTGGGTAGGATAATTTTAAATCAAAATATCTTGAAATTGTTTCGGCTAAAAGTTGTTAAATTACAATCTTAGTACATTTACGTATTAGGAATAATAAACGAAATGCTTAAAGATGTTAAAGTTGCTTTAGCAAAATTTTGCTAAACTTATATTTTGATAGAATATAATTTAAAGTTACTTTTAGCTGAAATGTGGTTAAAAAAAAGAATGATAGAAAATTTTAGGTGAAATATGTGTTACCGATATGGCCATTTGGTTATTAAAATAATTCTGCAATAAAAGCTTAAAGATTTAGCAGTTATTTCAGCTAAAATTTGCTAAAAAAAATTAGCGGACATATTTAGTAAACGATGTTTGGGTAACATTGTCCACTGGGTATTACAATCATTGTAGATTGAAAGCTAGAAGATCTCATGTTTCCAGTTTATAAATTTACAATTTACAACATGTTGTGTTTGGTTCAGTGTAACTGCCGGAAATGATCACAATAAATTTGCATACATGGTGATGGGGCTGTTTTTTTTTTTTTTTTTAATTAATTCGTTGAAGAAATACATATGTACGTATGAAAATAAATAAAAATTAAGAAGAGGAAAAAAACTATAATGTTGCCTGCTGTCAATATTAATTTCGGTTTCTTTTTCAGCAGTCGAAATTCATCATAAAAATAAAACAATAAAATGGAAAAAATGCTTCAACTGCTAAAATCAATTATTAACGCTTCATTAAAAAAAATGTTTTTATTTGAGTTATTAAAATAATTAAATAAACAACACATGCACGTCTGTCTACGCTTCGATGTTTGTCGATTTGTTGTTTACCCAACGGGCCGGCCCTTAAATAAAAAACAAAAATTCATGTATACTTCTATAAACGTTGGCTGCTTCGATTTTGGCTGGCAGCTGCTTGTAATATTTTATCGAGTGTTAAAATTTAATAATTATTAAAAAAAGGCCGCTGCTTCCTTCCTCCATCCATCCATTGATGGTAATAAAACGAATTGTTGAAATGAATGTAAAAAAATGATTTGTTAAAAAATTATTGCCGAAATTATACAAAAGCTCAGAAATTGGATAGAAGTTGAGTTCCGGCTTAAATGACTCTCTCCTCGATTTGGAAAATATGGATTTTGCTTTCTTAACTTCAAACAGCAGTTCTCAATTTCGATTGTCTCAATTTGTTTAAAAATTTTGAAATATTTCGCTGCACACTGAAAGGAGAACAGACCCAAGTAGAAGTTGTGAATTTTCACAAATTAACAGTGGTTGGACAAAATTCTGACTTTTCTAAAACTGTTCGGCCAGCAGCACAGCAGCACAGTGAACAAAAAATTATGTGATCTGCTTTCAATATCATTTTTGTGTACTATAGTGTTCGCATACCACACTCACTGCCAGGACCACAATGTCACTCGCTTGCCCTTCACTATTTTTTTTTTCAAGCGAACGATGATGAGTGACATTGCGGGGCTGGCACCTAAACTACGAGGATGTGTTTAAATTTGTAAACCTTTAACAACATTTTAACGAAAATAATTTAATGTTTAAACTTCAGTCATCCACCAGAGTGTTCGACTTATTTTAGTTTTATCCCAACATCATCATTTTAAAGTCATGCTTTTCAGCCTGGACGGATGACTCTATTCAACTGGTGGAAAGTACTAAAACATTGCGTTTTTTAACTAAAAACCATACAGCAACAAAAGTCATGGAAGAACATCTGCGAAGAGCAGCTGTCATAAGCAGATTTAATGTTTACTAAAATGCGTCCCACGCCCTGAATTATTGAAATTAAGACAGAGATCTGGTCAAGGTCAGCAGTCTTCCCCAGCTTAAAAAAAAAAAAATGTGAAATCATTCCTCTTAGAAAATCCTTTTTTAGTTTTTTTTTTCTATTATGTTTCTACTGTAAAACGCCATTAATTTACGCGCGACACTTTGGTTTAGTCATTAGGAAATTTTCTCACGAAAGACAGCTTGACCTCACGGTCGTCACCAGCCTCATGATGCTGATTACAATTTGTAAAATTTGCATATTTTTTCATGCTGCACCTTTTTTAGGAAGTAAATTTTTTCTTTTTCTGTTGCTTAATTGTATACGATTTGTGTGTTTCTTAAGCCATTAAAAAATTTCAAAGTTAATTTGTCTGTATAATTATAATGATTTATTTGATAAAACACAAAACATTCTTAGAAATTGTCCCCATAAAACACTCCCATAAAAACTTATTTTAAATCAATGATCTTTTTCTCTTCGATAATACAAAGAAAATTATATAAAAAAAAAAACAAATAAAAATTTAAAACGTATACAACTGTAAATTTAATTTACAAGGCAGATATAGCAAAACCAAAATTGTCAAAGAAACAGACCAGTTTCGTCAGCTGGGTTTTGGTTCTGGTTTAGTGAAAAGAAAATATTCTTCTGATTTACTTTCTATAATTGAACGGAAAATTTTGGTACAGAACGAGAAGTTAAATTTTCGTAATTGTCAAAAAAAAAAAAATCATCTGCCGAATTTCGGGGCTCACATGGCCCAGCTATAATTATAAGAGATCTTCGGCTTTGTTGGACTTTCCGAGACAAAAGCTATGCACCCTAGTGGCTATTCTGACAGGACACTGTCACATGGGAGTACAGGCGAGAAGACTAAATCTTCCTACTACAATGATTTCTGCAGAGGCTGCAGAGATGAAGAGAAGGAAGTCGAAGTCTGGCTCTCTCTTTAGCAAGAGAGCAAACTACTTGGACTGACTGGCACTACATGGGCTGGCGGAAGTATGGGAGTGCAGATTGTACAGGGTAGAGTCTTTCATCCATTCATCTGGCTGGTTCAGGGCGGAATCGACTGGAGGTGTGCAGGGCTATTTCCCTACAGCCTCTTTGGGTAGCACAATGGGACGCAAGTGGGCCGATACCAAATATAACATCACCTAACAATTAAGGAGTGGTGGTACGGGGTTTGTCCGATTCCTCTATGGAAAAGTTAGCGCAAAATTTCATTTTCAAGGCACCCTGATACGGGCCATAGAGGAGTGATTTCCTCCGAACACAACTTGTAAGGGCGCCGCTGCCATAAAAAACCAAAAAAAAAACCGAAAGGGAAAACAAACAAAAAATTTAAGTCGGACGCCTGGAAAATGATTTGGATTTTTAGAGTGGAACTTTTTTCTCATGCTGAAAGCCATCTAAAAATCGATGGCACAATATCGCTTTGTCTAATAAACAGCGAGAAAAAGGGCTGAACTTAGCTCAGAAAATAATAGCATACCTTATGGCGCTAAAATTATTTCAAGTTTCAGTGTTTTTTCTTTGCGTATATCATAAAAAAGTTGAGCAGGAAATAATTTCCCTTAAGAACACATTTTATTAACAAAGTTTCCATGCCTGAGCGCAAACTGCCAGTGATCAAGAAATCCAGTGCTTCGCATATGGCTTGTCTTTTTTGTTTCTCCAAATAAACTATAACATTTTTTTTTCTTTAAATCACAATAATACTAAATACTTTGCAGTTTAATTAATAACAAATTTGGCCTTGGCGCACAGCAAATAAATTGATTAAAGAAAAATATATTGTCTGACCATTTGTCTCATAAATAACACGATAAGACAACTCACTCTACTGGCAGACCCAAATACGTCAGCTTTTCATGGTGTCTTGGCATAAAAACAACTTTAGATGATCTATTTTTGCCAGCTTCTGCACAACAAATGGCCTAAATTTTTATACGAACAATAAATAAATATTTTTTTTTTCGTTTTTGCCTTCTGGAGGGTCATTTGATGTCGAAGGGAAAAAATATTGTAAATAAAATAAATCATTTTTTTAAATTTAAGTCATATGAATATGTTTCTCTTCAAACAGAATTATTATCGCAATAAATTTTTGAAATAAAAACCACTAAACAAATGATAAAGAAACTGTAAGAAATCGAAATGTATTTTGAATTAAAACTAATTTCGAAGCTCTTGACTTGCCTGTCTCATGTATTTCAAAACAAATCATCTTTTGTGGTTCTTAAGCCTTCTTTTCCTTTTCGGCCCTGAATGTTTTTTGTTTGTTTTTAATTTTCATGGAAAATATACACAGCATGAAGGCAGAGTAAAACTCAAAACAATGACACTTTAGTAGTTTTTTCGTAGACCCATTATTATTTTATTAATAAAACAGACACCAGTGCCAATATGTTTTCATATGAAAACTCATTTAAATGAGTTTCTAGTGCAAAAAGCAATTAAAATTATTGCTCAAAACAAACATATGATTTTCATCATTTAATAAATTAAAATTAAAACAACTAATTAAGGAAAAAGAAAACACAATTAGCAAGATGCTGGCTCTTGTTTATGTTGCAATGTGATGAAAGGAAGAGCACCAGAAAAAAAAATCTCATTACTACAGCTGAGCAGCAAGTTGCCAGACCAAAATCATGGCTTAGAGAACTTTTAAAAGATCTATACTTTTCTTTTACATTGAACTATGCTGTAATACATTTTTATAATTCTTACGGCTCTCTTTAAAATGTATGATTAAAAATGTTACACGGACCTGAACGGAGAGTTTGACATGCAAAAGTTCTCGTTAAAGTAAACGTTAAGCCGTTAATCAGGCCCACGTTTAACCCCTACACCTTTCCTTATGATTAAGTTTGAACTTGAGCCTAATTAAAAATTATATAAATATTTTAAAGATACCTAATTACGTATTACTAGTGCTTAAATAATCAAAATGATTTTTAGCTAGGGGACAACCAGCTGTTTCGAAGCCGCCACACTTCTCGTTACCACCCATTCTTGAATTGAGGGGCTCAAGTTTCTGAAGCAATACCCATGCCATTCAGCCACCCAAGTCGTTATATATTATTTTTTCTGTATAAATTTTTAATTATATCAACCCCACCCATTATCACCCTTTTATTTATATGCCTCATTGCGTCATCATATACAGTATCATTTACATAAGTTCAAATTAAGAAATACATATATTTGTAGTTATTTACAAAATGCGAGTATTTTTAAGCAAGATAAGAGAGAGAGAGAGAGAGAGAGAAATTTAGCTTTAATTCTAGTATTCATTACAGTTGTGTCGAATCGTTCGTTTATGAACCGAACGTTTTCGTTCAGTGAACTAAGACTGATTGATTCCTTCAACCAGTCAGTTTGTGTGAATAGTACAGCAACAATTGGGGAGGCTGCTTAAAGCAAAGTAAAAAAATTGCAATGGGATTGAAAAAAAAACTAAATAAACAGTGACAAGAAAGATAATAGTATTGGAGTGAAAGGGAATGAAATAAAATAAGATGCTATAAAGCAAACGAAAAGCTATAAACAAAATGCTATAAGCAAAATGCTATAAAACAAATATAAAGCACATGGCGGAAAGCAATCCGAACGATATTTTAACTGAAAAGCGCTCTGTTAGAAAACCAGCTCACTTCGGTCACTTGGGTGAACCGTTCAGTTCAACCCATTCGTTCATCAACGACCCAGCTCTAATGTACATATTTTTTCGTTTGCCAATAACTTTTGTAAAGAAAAAATTTCTTGAGGACAAACAAATTCCCAAATCTGGCAACCAGTGAAGAACAAAAAAAAAAAAAAAAAAAAAATCAAAAAGTGTTTAAAACACAGAACAATGAAATGGAATTATAAAAACAAAAATCATCTGTCGAATATCTTTTGTGCCATAAGGTCATGTTTATTTTGTGCACATATGTACATTGTACATAAATAAGTATGTAAACATTTTCAATACTATTGCCAAGAAAAAGCCCTGGAAAAAGAACGATGGTTGTTGGTTTCAGCGGTGGGGATTTTTAACTCGTGCCAATTACAGCACAACAAAAACAATCATTAACAAATTAACACGATGATTATAAGGGATCAAAATTAATAAAACAAACAAAAAGAAAAACAAAAATAATTAAACAAAACCTCAGCATCATCATCATCAATGACAGCAACAACAAATATTTATACAAACTTTTAAATCATCATAACAGACAACAAAAACGTATGTGGATCAAAAGATGCTGCTTTATGCTCTGGTGTTAAAGAACAACAACAACACTTTGTTTTCTTATTTATTGAATATCGCAACTTTCAACTGAAGCTGAAACATTTTTCGAAAGGAGCTCGCTCCATTCGCCTTCCAGTCACGCAAAAGGCCACATCGCAGCCAACTTGAAGAAAAAAGTATTTATTATTAAAAGAAAAGAAGAAGAAGAAGTAATCTGAAGTTGCCAGGAGTTTGTGCCAAGAAAACAAGAAATAGATTATTTACTGTCTCTCAAACCTGTTAAACTGTTACAGGATTCAAAAAGAAGATTGTTGCTTGTTTTTCTTTCTATTAAATAAGAGAATGTTAATTAAAAAAAAAGTTGTTTTCCCAAAAAAAAAAAAAAAAGCGTTTTTAACAGAACGAACTTTAAAAGTCCTCATACATATAAAATAACAACTGACTGGCAGTGTCATACATACAGCCGGTCCTTCTTGAACACTGAGATTCAATTGCAGCACATGGCTGTAAATATTAGTGGAAATAAAAACGAAAAAAAAAAATGTTAAAGACTTGCCTTTGTGCAGGTTGTTGTTGCTTGTAACTAAAACCATTTTTAAAACTGCTTCAACGTCACCGTACGCGTCATCATCATCAGCAACAGCGTCACATCATGTTCGTCAGCCGCAATCATTCTGTCAACCAGTCACTTTTTGTTGTGTTCACATTGTTGCTTCGGATGATCTTCGTCTCTGTGCTGGGAATAAAGCAACTTTATTATGGCTAAAATAAATGAAAAAAAAAAAGAAATCCTCTTTATAACTGGATATCTGTGATCTTTTTCTTTTTGTTTTGTAACAAAAAAAAAAAAAAAAAAAAAACAAAAAACAAAAACAACTGAACGAACAACATATAGCAAAAAAATTATGATCAGAATATGAGGGATGAGGAATGTGGATAGACGATTTAAAAGGTACTTTTCTTATATCCCTCACAACCGGTGTAAAGGGTTCAATAACATCCACAAGCGATTTGTAGAACCCGAAAAAAATTTTCGCTTATGCCGAGAAGAATTTAAAAAAAAAATAATTATTATATAATCGGGCTTGAGTTCGATTTTTTACTGCCTCAAAATTAAAAAAAAAATTATTTTCAATAATTAAAATTTGCGATGTGATCCACATATAGCCGAGGCTATGAACATATCCCATAAGTGAGCCAAAACAAACGTTTAAGATTTTAAAACGACAAAGACGTAATCAGTGTGAAGAGCATTTAAGATCCGGCCGCGGCGAATGTAGCAAGCACTCTGCTCGTTAAAAGATACTTTTTTCAAAAGTACTTTTTAAAAAATAATTTTCTAAGGACAGTACTATTTTCAAAGACGCTTTTGAAGGGCACTTTATTAAAAAGTACCAAAAAAAAAAAAAAAACCAAAAAGTCTACAACTCTTTTCTAGCTTCTAAGTTTTCAGCTTAAATATATGTCCCCGATATTTCGTTGATGGTGCCAACCAACTCTACAGTAGATTTGACAACACTTTTATTTGATAATTTACTATTATTTGCAAACAATTATCGAATGTCAAAAAATGTAAGAATACAATTCTATAGAAACCAGAATCCAGCTCAATCGTACTGCACCACATACATATGTATATTCTGCTGTTCTTAGCAAAGTTCATACAACGACGAGTTCGAAATATCGGACACCATGATTTGTATGTTAGAAAGCGTGAAAAAAGTAACATTTATTTATTATTTACATAAGACAGAAAACGGCTCTAAACTTTCTGGCTTTTGAAAAATTACTCTGGCTTTAATAGCAAATAATAAGTTTTTATTTGTATTTTTTCAAAAGTGATTTTTTTAAAAAGTACTTTTTTGGAAGGTACTGCTTTAAAATGTACTATTTTTTGAAGGTACTATTTTAAAAAAGTACTCTTTAAGAAGGTACTCTTTTATCAGGTTTTTTTGGCAAGCAGTTTTAAAAAGTTATTTTCATAAAAGTTATTTTTTAAAAACCCACTTTTTTAACAGGCACTTATTTTAAGAGACAATTTTAATACAAGAAATTTTTTACAAAAGTACTGTTGTTAAAAGGTATATTTTTAAAAGCTACAATTTTTAAAAGATACTTTTTTTAAACATACTTTCTGAAAAGTGACTTTGTTTTTAAATAAATATTTTTATAAATTCTTTTTTTAAAGGTACTTTCTTTCAATGTTCTTTTTTTAGATGGGTTCTTATTTTAAATGGGTATTTTATTACACATACAGCATTAAAGGGTACTTTTCTTAAAAGGTAGTTTTTGAAAGGTACTTTTATTTAAAGTACAATTTTCCAATGTTTTTTTCTGAAATGATTTTCGCTTTATTAAAACACAGTTTTTAACATGTTAAAATGCTGTTCTCTAAAAGATAATATTTAAAAGTTACTTTTTTCAATACAAGATAATTTTTTAAGTGGAACTTTTAACAAAAAGCACTTTTTAAAAAACAGGTTTAAAAAATACCTTGTGGAAGGTATTTTTTAAGAAGGTTCTCTTTTTAGAAGGTGTTATTTTCAAAGAAACGATTCTTAAAACACGTTTTTAAGGGGTACAATTTGGATAAATACTTTTCAAAAGATACTTTTTACCGGCATTTTTTAAACGTTATTTTTAAGTATTCTTTTAAGGAGTAGTTTTTTTAGAAATTTTTTTATCACATAAATTTTTAAAGGGAACTTTTTTCAAAAGATTCTTTTTTTTAAGGCACGTTTTCTAAATGGCGCTTTCACTAAAAAGTACTATTTTAAAATCCACTTCTTGTGGATTTTTAAATTTTACTTTTACTTTTTCAAAAGGTACTTTTTGAAAGATAATTTTTTAAAACTTCCTTTTAAAAAAAGTACTTTATTAAAATACTTTCAAAAAACTTACCTGTTAAAAAAGGTTCTTTTATTTTATCGTAAAGGTACTTTTTTAAGAAGGCACATTTTTGGAACTTTTAGAAGATTTGGTTTTAACGGCCCTTTTTACAAAATACTTTTTAACAAGTACTTTAAAATTTACTGCTACTAAATGGTACTTTTTTGGTGTGTACTTTTTTATGAGAGTTTTTTTTAAGGTATTTTTCAAAAGTTATTATTTGGTAAAGTACTTTTTTACGCTGTGCTTTTTCTGAAAAAAAAAACTTTTTCAAATGGTATTTTTATAAAAAGTGCTGTTTTTGAAGGTAATTTTTGCTTAGAAAGCAATTTTTTGTAAAAGTACATTTTATAACGGGTACTTTCTTAAGGGGTATTTTTTCGAAAAGAATTTTTCTAAAAGACATTTTTTTAAAAGGCTTCTTTTGTTGAAAATGTACTTTTAAGAGGTACCTTAAAACAAGATACTTTTTAAAGTATTTAAAAAAAAAATTTTTTTTTTTAATGTAATTTGGAGATATACAACTTTTTTGGAGATATATATTTTGGGACAGACATTTTTTCAAAAACATGTATTTTTTTTATGAGTTATTTATTTTACGAAATTCTTTTTTAAGCAAGCACATTTTTAAAAGTTCACTTTTCTAAAAATGGCTTTTTTGAAAAGTTTTTTTTTTGTCAAAGTACCCTTTTTTTTTATCGAAACATGTTTGCAATATGGGTTTTTAGTATGTCGCTGTAAAAATCGCAGTTCCTTGTAAATTTTAATAACAAAAAAAAAAAAAAAAAAAGAGACAAAATTACAACAGCCCACAAACAATGTCCGTTTTTTTTGCGTGTGACAGGCAACATCGTTCGCTGGCTGTTTGTCTGCTTGTGTGCTTTGAGATTTGTTTTCGATGTGAATGTGTTGGTACAAATGAAAACTTTTACGATCTCTTATTAAGATTTTTGTCTTTGTTATTAATAAAAATAAAAAAAAATAAAAACATTGTGAACAACTGTCTCAGTTGCGTTTTACACTCTTTTGTACCTTGAACATTCAAATTGTAAAAAAACAAAACAATTTTTACACAAAGAATGACACCAGACCAGATCAGACGTCGGTTTCCGTCGCATTCGTTAAAAAAACAAAATCAAACTTTTTTTCTGCTTGAAAACATTCAGTGGTGGAATGACGCCTGGTTGAGTGAGTGAATGACTGCGGCAGAGCTCATAAGTGCAGTAAGGCTCGTTCATGCAACTTGATTTGTGATTTTTTTCTTCTTCTTCGTTATTGTTACCAGAGAAAACAAACATAAAAGCAACAAAAGCAACAAAGCATGTATTATAATAACAGCAAATGATGTCCATATCATAACCACTACGACTGCTGCTGCTGCGGCTGCGGCTGCTAAAACATTCTCGCCATTTCAAGTCATCCAGTCATCTTCTTGAAGCAACAGTCTTGAAGCAACCAACAACATGTTGTCTTGTTGCTGGCTGATGAACACAAGACATTTAGTACGAATTTAGCAAGTGATCAAAGTGATCAAACTGTTTGTTGGTGGTTTGTTGTTCTGTGTGTGCGTTGTGTGGCAAAATCGTTGCGTTTCTTTTTCATTTCTAAAAGTCAAAGCGGAATTTAAGCGCCATCAGTTCAAATACCAGATACGGAAAAAACGTAAATGTGCTCGTAATTAATTTTTAATTAAAATTAAAAGCAAAAGCAAAAAGAAACAAAAAAAAAAAACAGATGTGAAGTGTAAAACTATTAGAAGAGGTTAATGAACTCTTAGTTTATGAATATTCGCCATTAAATTAGTATTATGAAAATTATTTTAACATCGCATATAAAGTGCATAATTTTCCCATTGTGCTTGAAAAACGAAAAATGATTTAAATGTTAATACTCGCTGAAAGGTGATTAATTAATTTTATACGGTCGTAAAAATAAAATCTATAAAATTCACACAAAGAAAATTAAAAAGATTATGTGTTATAAAGAAATATGTATAATAAATCAGTGAATTGATCAGATTGAAGAAAAGCAAACCTAAAGAAAATATTTAAAAGGCCTTTAAATTTAATCGGAAAAATGGCAAAAATTAAGTTCAATAAGTTTAAAGATGCTGCTGCAAAGCGGCAGCAGTTTTCACCCAACAAAGGACATGTGATGCACTTGGATGCCAATCAGGTAATGAGTGTTTTTCTATATCTATATAAAAAATTAGTTGGCACAAAGTTTTGCTCTTAGCGGTAAAAAGTAGCTATTGAAAATAGTATCTTTTGTAAAAAGTATCTATTGATTAAAGTTCCTTTTAAAAAAATTATCTTTTGAAGAAAGTACCTTTAAAAAAAGGAACTTTTTAAAAAGTACCATTTTCAGAAATTCATTTAGAAGTAAGTTCTTTTGAAAAAAGTACCCTCAAAAAATACGTTTCACACAAAGTAATTTCTAAATAAACTAAGTTTAAAAAAAGGTACTTTTCAAAATAGTGCCTTTTAAAATACTTTCCTTAAAAAAATTAACTCCAAAAAAATGTCTTTGGAAAAAGTAACATTTCAAAAGTGTCTTTAAAGAAGTACCTTAAAACTTGAAAAAGGCACAATCACAAAAAAGTACCATATAAAAAAAAAAATTTATTAAAAAATATACCTCATTAAAAATACATTATAAAATTTATATTTAAAAAATTTAAAAGATACGAAAGCGGCCTTTTAAAATAGAACATTGAAAAATAGTAGTTTTTGAAAGAAGTATCTCCTAAAAAAGAACCGTTTGATGTAGGCGCCATTCAAAAAAGTACCTTTTAGAGAAACGTACCTCAATAATATTTTAGACTGGGACCAGTACTCAGGGGATGATCCCTATATATGCATTGCATTGTACTGGAAGTGGTAAAATTGGAAAAAGGGATTGGTGGGTGGAAAAACGAAAATGAGGAGTGTTTGTGAACGTTTGATTAAGCACAAAAATTGTAACAAAAACAGATTATTTATTTTTGCATATCTAAATAAGTCAGGATTAAATGTTGCTAATTTGTCTGTTTAGTGTCCAGTGTATATACCTTCGACACTATCCAGTTACCAACTTTTAACGGAACGTCTTTAATATTGCCAACCGTTCGACTGTACAAAAAACAAACTTTAAAAAAAAATAACCACCACAATACCTATTACGAATGGTTACTTTGGCGGACTTACTTTTAAAAATATATGTATCTATGTACCATGTTTGTTAAGATCTCATTTGGCAAATATCTATACATAATTTGCCAATAAACATGGAATATTTGTTTAAATAAGTCATTAAAAAAAAGCACGCGTTCACCTATTACGACTTCACATCACAAAAGACACGTCTGCTCTGATTAAAAAACTACAAGAATTACGCCTTGAAAAATAGAAAAATACTTCAAAAGTTGTATTTTTTTTTTAAAGAAGTACCTCCTTAAAAAGTATCTTTTAAAAAGTACATAATTTTTAATTTTTTCCAAAAAAAATATTTAAAAAAAATTACTTTTGAAAATCCCTAGAATAGTATTTTAAAAAGCCCGTAATGAAGTGATTGTATCAAAAAAATCACTTTTAAAAAAAGAAGATTTTAAAAAGTACTTTGGCGAAGAGTATCTTTGGCAAAAAAAGGAGCTAACTTTAGAAAAAAGTGTCTCTTTTTGCATCTTCTTCTATACAAGCAACTAAAGTAAATAATTTCTCCTTGAAACCTGTGCCTTTTGACTTGGCAACTGTTTCACAACACCCTCTTTTAGGATGAAATTTTTTCAGTGTCTGTTGAAAATTTGACCTCTCATCGAAAAATACTTTTCAAAAGTAGTACATTTTAAGAGCTATTTTTTTGGGAAAAGCAGCTTATGAAAAATGATAGTTTTTAGAAATTTTAATTTTTCCTTTCTTTAAGAAAGTCGCTTAAAAAGTATCGTTCGAAAAGTCTCCTTTAAAAAAGTGCTGTTTAAAAATACTGTTCTGTTATAAAACAATTTGTTTATAAATAAATCAAAGTTTTTTTTTTGCATGTAAATACTACAACGTCTCAAGGAAAACATTAATGTATATATTAATCTTCTGAGATTAGTTTGTGTGTAAACGAAAGAGCCCAGTGCTAATCTTTTCAATAACACATATTAGAAAATATTAAAAAAAAATGTATTCAGGCAGACATTTGTTCACTTTCTTAAGCAATTATGAACTTCTATGTGATTTTTTTTTAAATTAACTTTATTGCTGGCTAATGTTCTTAACACTCCTCAGGGGGTGATATAATCATTGTGTGCTGAGCACATGTTTAATTGTTAATTGGGTCACGCCCTTGTCAACAGACATTTTTTGAGTAGATTCCAACTGAACGAAAACACTGAGTGTTGTTTTAAAATCTAGTTTTCAATACCAAATTTTGTATACATAAGTGTTCCCAGGAGAACTGGAAAGGTTTTTGGGGAAAGAAGAATATAACTTTACCGATTTCGGGCAAAAAAAAAAGGTTTTGTTTTAGAATAACTGACATTTTCTCCAAAATAATCTGTTTTCTTTTTTAAATCAGCACTCTCCAAAGAAAACTAATAATCTTTCACGGCTGCCAGTTGTAAGACGGGTCCACTTGGGTCCTAGAAGGTCGCGTTGTGCTAATAACAAGATGGTATTTAATTTGCTCTAGTCTTCATTAAATACATATTAATCCTTTGGTTTTAGAAATTTTGGCATAAAATTTACAAAGATTTAAATGCAAAGAAAATTTCACGGTTTAACAACAATAAGGCTATAATAGTAGAAAACGAGAGCCAACAAAATACATTGCTTCTTTAAAACGTTTTTTACGGGAATTCACTTACATGTGACCGTTGAACATATTTTAATTGAAAGATTATGTGATTTATTCGAATAAAGTTAAATAAATTGAGCCAAATATGAGCCTGACTTGCACGGCAAGAATTACACACTAGCGTGCAGGTGGCAGACAAATGGTGCGACTTGCATAGGGTACCCTTTGGTTTTTAACTTTTTCGTATTTTTTGTTCTAGAGGCCTCGCAACAACACATTTTCAAATTTAAAACTTCACCATCTCTTACGGTTCAAAGTTACAGCTAATTTTAGTTTCTTGTATTTTTATTGGTTTTGATGTTGTTGTTGTCGCTGCCAGGTGACCACATGTTCTGTGAAAATTTCAGCTATCTAGTTCTTACCATTTCGGAGAATGGGGTTTGTGACGGACGGACGAACGGACAGCGCAATCTCAGTAATAGGGCTCTGTTCTCACTCTATGAGTGCGGCCTAAAGATCTGCATTAGTTTAAAAAATCTATTTTTTTCTGCTCAAAAAACTGCATATAACAGATAGACCTGCACATTTGGTAGAGCTAATTACATTTTGAAACTGGGTAGCACTATTTTGAAACTTGGCAGCACTAACGTATTGTAGGAATTCAAAATCTGTAGATAACAGATTGAGCTGCACATTTGGCTGCGCTGGATACATATGACAGATTGCATATCGTTTTAAAACTTGGCAGCACTATTTCAAACTTTGCTCAAAGAGCTGGCAGCACTAACGTCCTGTAGGAATTCATAATACGAACGCTTATTAACTATTGTCGATATTTCAGTCCATATGGACAGCGTTAAAAAACAATCCAGACAGCAAGCACACGGGGAGTTTGTTATAAAATCTAGTTACTTATATTTTTGATTTTCTTTAATTACAGCACAGTGTCGCATTGCTTTGTTATGACGACTTTCAATTAATATTTATTTGCATATTTTGTTGTGTCAATGGTTGGCAGAAATTATCGATCTTGTTGGCCATGTGTTTGTTTCATGCATTGAATTTGAACTCCTTTATATTGTCTGTCATCAGTAGTGGATTTTTGCTATTGCTTATGTTTGTTTTAAGTTTAATAAATTATTGAGTTTAACTGTGTTAATTGTTCGCACTTCTGCTTTAATGTCAGTTTACGTTCTTGATTTATTTGCTGTGCGTTTCAATGTATGTGCTGTACGAAGGCTGTGAGATAAATTGAATGAAGTCACAAAAGAAACAAAAAAAATTTCAGGTACGAAAATTAGCAATAACAAAGACATTGACTAGAGAAAATATTTATCAACACTAAAATATATTTTTCAGGGAACAATTTATCAAGCGAAATCAGGGATTTTGTTTCCCCAACCCGTATATTTCCGCCCACTATGCTTATATCGCCCTTGGCTCAACCATTTGTAGTTGATTGGCCAGTGAATCGCGCAACGCATTACAGAGAGCATTCGCTTCTCAACAGTGCGGTGGAACAAATTGCCTGCAGACATATTCCCCGTCAGTTACAATGTAAATAATTTCAAATCAAATGAACAATAACACTACTCCCTCTTTGCTCCACCCCAAAATCTATTTTCCTAGCTCCGGTACGATGCGCAGCATAAATAGGGGTCATTCGCTGAGTACTGGTCCAAAAACAAAAAAAAAAATAACAAAGTTGTTTTTAACTAAAATTGCTAATTATCTTATCGGCTAATTATCAAGTGTTAAATAAAAAATTAAATTACCTCTTCTTGTCTTCTTTAAAAAATTTTATCACAAAAAATCTTTCTCAATTTTGAGGAAGTGAAATCGAAATCCTCAAAAGTGAGAATGATTTTTTGTCATAAAATTTATGTGATCAATATTTTTTAAGGAATACAAGAGAAGTAAATTTAATTTTTAGTTAACATTTAACCATGTTAATTTTACTTTGTAGTTTTGGTTGCTTGTGTTTGGGTACACACACTCACTGCCCCTCCCTGACTTATGTTGCAACCCTCGTAAGAGCTATTGAGTAATTTCTCGCCATGAAATAAACAAAAGATGACACATGCGGGATGCTTCTTAAAAAAATAATTCCTGAATCGCTTTAGTTATTTTAATTTATAGCGATATCTTCTTGTTTCAACTGTACTCCCATGGCTGTGTACGTATGTGTGTGTGTGTGTGTGCAAATTATTGTGCGCGAGTTAAGAATATTATTAATGTCATTTACTTAGTTTGAAAGCAAAATAATTTTGCTTTAATTATGAGCTTAAAAAAACACGTAAAAACGAATGTTAAAAGGAACTTTTGTTAATCTAATTTGTATAAGAAGATACAAATGGAAGTGAAGTTGTCACGTAATACTTGCATACCCTTGTATGTGTGTGCGTGTCAGTATGTGTGTTCATGCATGTTTGAATGTCTGTTTAAGGGGGGAACTAAATTAATTCTAAGCATTAAAATTTTTTTAAAAACAGAAATATATGGATCTAAACATAAAGCGCCTTCCTGAACGCAAACGTGGGGTTGTTACTGCAAACACTTATTAAACAATTTTAGGTCTTATAAAATACCTTATTACATGTGTTTATATAATTTTCAGCCGTCTATATGCCGCCAATATTTCGTTGATGCTACTCAACTTGTCAGTAGATGTCCGAAAACCTAAAATAATATACACTTCAATTTTATAGTCGAACTGTATGATCTACAATTGTTAATAATTTTTATCGGGCTTTCTAGATCGATTTTTGCTTCCTCAAAATTTCTTGTCTTGCAAGACAAGAAAAGTAAAGTTAAAGACTTACTGGCTTCGCTCATCAGCAGCCAAATTTCAATTTGCTCCTACAGCGATTAAATAATTCGATTCGTTTTTGAATATTAAACAATTCTTTTATTAAACCATATTCATAAAAGACAAAATGAGTTTGAAATAGGTTTTAATTCTAAAATTCCAGGCACCACTTTCTTTAATTTTATTTCAAAGTAATTTTTTTTATAAATGTACCTCTACTCAAACTCCCACGATCAGAGTACAGTTTGCATACTTTCAGTAAATTGCGAAAAAAAATCACCAATAATATTTTATGGCCATTGATCATTTCTTGCTTCTCCTGGGAAGAAAATAAATATTTATGCATTTTCGCCCGTTTGCTTTTACGGTGACGATACATGTACATACATACATGTTCAGGTGTGTGTATGCGCAAATATTTTTATGAAGAAATTCCAAATGCTAAATTGGCTTTTATAGATTTGTTGTCACTTTTAGAGATTAAATTCCTGTCTGATGTGGAATGTTAATTTAAATTTTTATTAATTGTTGTTGTTCAAAATTTTGGAGGCCAGCGAGTGGAAAAATGCAGCAAATCAACTTGACATTATGTTTTTCTTCCCAGCGGCCGGTTCTATTCAAAAAGCACTTTTGCCTGTCGAAGGTTCCCTTGGTGAAGTGGCGGAAGTGTAAAATCTTTAAAACTTTGAATGTGTGGCTGTAAGAAATCCGTTCAGTCTTCTAAACTTTAACACCTTTAAACTTAAAACTTTAATTCTTTAAATCAGTGAATACTCAAACCACATTTAAAAGAAGAAAATTTAACGTTAGCAATTGAACAGTGCAAAACATTTTTTGCAACTTCTATTTCTACAAGGTGGGCCAAAAGAAATCATCCTATTGGAAGTTGCTCTTATTTTGCAAATGACGGCGAGTGTCATATTTAATTTTACATTTATGAACTAGACAGCTGTAGAATACAAGTGAAGAAGCCATGAAGTGATACATTCCCCAAGAACGCAAAGTAATCCTGCCTACGATGAAGTGGACGATTTTTCGACCCAAATCATAATGAGCGATGAGACTCATTTCCACCTCAGCGGGTACGTAAGCAAGTAAAACTATCGCTTTTTCTTCACCGAAAATTCACGAGGAGCCATTACACCCGCTCAAAACGGCTGCATGGTGTGCTGTTCACGCTGGAGGAGTCATCAGGCTATATATTTGTTAAAAGGACGCCGCTGGTCAAACGACAACGCGCTGTAGGACCGTGTTAAGCGAGTTTTTTCTGCCACAATTGAATGAATTATGTCTGGAGGACATGTGGTTGCAAGAGGATGGAGTAGCGGCACACACTGCGCGAGCCACAAACGATATTCTGAAAGCCAAACAACATGGGATGACTTCTTTTGGCCCACCTTTTTAAAACCAATTAACTGTAAATCGTTCGCTGATTTACTGCAGCGAAGTTGTAAGCTGCAATTAAATTGCAGAAAAGTTTTGTTAAACTAGACTTTTAGCTCTAACTGATTTTTTAGCACAAAAATTATAACTCTAGTTTAACAAAACTTTGCTGTTATGCCTGTAGTGAATCAGCAAACCATTTATTATTGATTGATTTCCAAGAGGGAAATTCGCAACCACGCGAAAAATGTCAAACAGCTGACTTACAACACAGAAGTTCAATAACAAAATTAAAATTTACAGTAAAATGCCAAACAGCTGATTTTTGCTCAAGTTTAAACGTTGAATTTTTTCCGTTTAAAGTATTCATTGGCTTAAGGACTCATTATTGGGCATTATATTCCATCAAACGTTAATTAAAAAATTCCTGGTTTCGTCTAACAACTGAATTTAATGGTGAATTCCCAAATTTGGCTTATAAAATGTTTATTTCTTTTAAAAAATTCCTACAACTTTTTTTTTTGATATATTTAATACATACAAAGCAGCTGCAGTTTTTATGATTAATTAAGTTTATTTTATAAAAATGAAAAACGGAAAAAATCTCTGCATTAAAATATTTTTTTTTATCTGATAATTAATCAATTTGTAATTAATGCTTAAAAATTGTTTAAACAAATGTTGGCCATATAGATGTATGTATATTAATTTTCAACAGCTTATTTTCCGCTCCCCCCATCAGACTGCAGTTTTCTTATAATTTAGCAAATCTTTAATAAAACATTTCCAAAACTGCAAATGCCCGCACGCTCAGTCCACTGCAGCGGCAGCAACATCGGCGTTGGCATTTATTGTTTATAATTTTGCATTATTTAAAGGAATCCGAAACTAAAAGAAACAGAAAAGATCGAGAATATTATACAAAATTTGCACACACACACACACACACACACACACACATTTTAAATCGTGAGCGGCAAACAAATAAAAAATGTGAAAAAAAATATTCCTAAATATTCAAATTAAATGGCAAAACGCACGTTCTAAACAAATTTAGAAAAATTCAAAATCTATTTTTGGTGTGCAAAATTGTTGGCAAAAAAAAAAAAAATGGGAAAGAGCAAAAACTAACAAGAAGCGGTAGTCTGGTGATCAGCCGGCCCCCACAGCAGAGCACTTTTTTGTTCTTTCGAAGAACAACGAACATACAGAAATGAGCAAAGCGAGACCCACCTCACACATTTCATCGATTTGGGAAATTCTCGTTTATTGCAAGCTTTCGAGCTCTCAGTGGTTTCAGGGAATTCAGATAAAACAGTAAATCTGCAGGAAAATCGCCTGCTGAAACAAATATTTTTGATATCTTTTTGAGAAAAACTATGCTTTCTTAAAAAAACAAAAAAAAAGTGTCCTTACCCTTTAAGGTAATTTTTCTATAAAAGATTCTTTTTAACAGCTAATTTTCCTAAAAATGTACTCTCTTTAAAAGGCATTGATTAAGAAAGTGCTTTTTAATAAAAAAGGGAACAATTGCCTTTTTTTTTAAAAAATATGCTTTCAATAGATTGCTTTTCTTAAAAATTAATTTCTTAATTTCTCCAAAGAGTTACTTTTTTCGGAAAGGTACTTTCTTGAAAAAGTTTTTTTTTTGGAAAAGGAGGTTCTTTGTTTAATGCTATTTCTTTTAAAATGTATTTATTTGAAAAGGTACTTTGCCTAAACAGACACTTTTTTAAAAAGGATTTTTTCGAAACACTTTTTTCTCTTTCTACACCTTTTAAAAAAGTACTTTTTTTAAAAAGGTACTTTTTTTAAAAAGTTACTTTTCTTAAAAAGGTACTTTTCTTAAAAAGGTACTTTTTTTAAAAAGGTACATTTTCCAAAAAAGGTACTTTTTCTCAGAACGGACTCTTTCAATCAAGGGTACATTTCAATCAAGGGTACATTTTCAAAAAAGGTACTTTTTCTCAGAACGGACTTTTTCAATAAGTTACTTTTTCTGAAAGGGTACATTTTTAAAAAGTTACTTTTTCCCAAAAGGTACTTATTTAAAAAGCAAATTTTTTAAGTGTTTTTCACATATTTTGAAAAGGTACTTTCGGAGAAGGCACTTTTTGGAAACATACTTTTTCCTTTGAAAACTTTTTTTTAAAGATATTTTTTGTAAGCGAATTCTACCAAAAACAAAAGTTCTTTTAACATTTTTAAGAAGGTCCGTTTTACTAAAGCACATGTCTAATAGGATATATTTTTATAAATGTACTTTTTTCATAGAGTACTTCTTTTGAAGTACTTTTCGTAAAAGAAACTTACTGGCTGGCCAGCGAAATATGAAATTTTGCTAATGATTTGAATGTTATTTCTGACGAGTGGCTTCGCGCCATAATGTGAGCCAGGCAGGTATTTTACCGGGCAGGGTCTTTATTTGAAAAGCTTATTTTTAAAAAAGACACGCTTTTATTGGGCAATTTTTTAAAGTACTTTTTTAAAAGGTGTTGTTTTGAAAGTGATTTTCTTTAGTTCCATGTGTTCGTTCGTTCAAGTAGCGAGATAATTAAAACGTTTGTGCTGAGTTGTCTTGTTTATTCGCAAATCTTTTTTTTTTTAGCAACTTCAAGGTGCAAACGGCAAGCGTGGAGGGTGATCAGTGGCCTTTTAAAAGTTTTTCAGGAAGGGGCACATACACACATGCATACGTACTGAAAATCTCAGACATGTGCAAGGACTTTCATTTTTGTTTTATACTTAAATATCATAAAAACTATATTTTAAAAAGAATATCTAGAAAAAAAAAAAAGAAAAACCTATTTGGGCGAAAAAATGTCACATTGTGCAGTTCAACTCCCACTTGCTGACACAGATTAGCGTTATGATTTGTTTTTCTTTTGAAATATTTTGATTTGATTTTCACACGCATCAAACTAAAATCAGCGGCAACCGGCTTTTTTTTGCACCTTTTGGTACCTCTACAGTTCAGTTGTGTAGAAAAAAAAAATTAATTAAGAAAAAAAACAGAAAACACTGACGCACTCAATTCAGTGGCCACCAATACTTCTGAGCGCTGGGAGACCAGTTTTCAACTAAAACTGTTGCTTTATTTTAACAAATTCAGCTGCTCATCACTTTAAACAAATCGGGAGATCTGGGGGGAGGGGGAAAAATTATAAAATGAATTGTCTCAATTCTAAACAAATTCAGCCAAAGAATTTTGCAAACATTTTGGGCATCAGTCTAATTTCGATAATCGCTCTGACTCGGCGGCGACAGCAACATAAACGGTGTTCGTTAAAACGTTTCAATTTTGTTTTTTGTTTTTGTTTTAATAATTCAAATTTCGAATTTAATTGAATTTTAAAATATTTATCCGCCACACGTTCATAAAATAATAAATATTTTTCTGCGACTTTTTCTCTTGGTGCTCGAACATTTGTTACTGTTGTTGTTGTTGTTGTTTGTCGCTTAGAGCGGAAGTGTGTCACAAAAACTTGTTACATGTGAAACACTATTTGAAAACCAAAATTGGAAATAAATTACAAAACGAATATTTTTGTCTGACAAAAAGCAAAAAGAAAACATAATAAAACAGCAAACAACTCAAATCGCATAATTTATGCACGTTTATTAAAAAAAGAAAAAACATTTTAAAAACGAAATTAAACATAATTTAGTGAAAAAAGAACTAAATTAAAAAAATTCGCTCCTGATTTAATTATTAAACAAAAGCTTTTGAGTGTGTTAAACAAAAAGATACAAAATACTTGATTGGAATTTTTGTGTTTTGTTTTGGAGGAATAGTGTAAACGAAATACGATTTTCAAAGGTGGGTTATTCAATTAATTTATGTTTTATTTACTTTTTTATTTAGTGTAAATATTTGAAATGTTTTTTTTTTTCTAAATTTCTTTTCATAACACTTTGCTAAAATTTCAGCTGACATATGAATTCTTTCAGCACTTTTCTTTCAAATATTTGCCGAGCGCATATAAATACAAGTTTCAAGTTAAATGTTTTTGAGTTGTGTAAAAATATTATTGCTATTGATGGTATGCGAAAAAAATAAAATGTTTCGATTTATTTTCAAGCAACAAACAGCTTTCATCGCAGCAAATGCTTTTTAATGTAGTTTTTAATTATTGCAATCAAATGTTTAATTGTTTTTCCACAAAGTGGGTCCGATTATTGATTACCTTTCGCAACTGCGCAAAGCATTTTTTATGCGAAAGCAAAAGTTACAATTATTATTTACAAGCTTGCAGAATGCGGCAAACATTTTTCGTGAACAAAATGAAAGTCAGGAATGTTCAAACGAACCTTTTGCAAGACGGGAAAATGTATACTGCATTAAAGGTTGATATGAATATTTCTGAATTTCAATTTGTTCATGGGAATTATGAAATAAGTACAGGCAAAGAAAAAACATTTTACAATATGGCTGGGACAAATAATATTATGGTGTCCATAACAATGTCAAAGGTTGTGGCAACCAAGATAATTTTTTTTTCTTAAAAAGCTGTAAACAATTTTTGGTCACCGCAAACAGTTTTTGTTACAGTTTGAGCATGTTGTTGTCATCATTATTGAAAATTTAAATATGGTTATATTTATTTGAAAAAAGAAAACAACAATATCTACAAACATTTTATAGTGAACATTTGAACACGTTTTATTTTGTGACAAACATAGTGTTTTCGATCTGTCAAATGGCAGACAACTAATAAAAAATATGTAAAATAAAATAAGTAGTGACAAACCAAGGGTTGAACTTAAGCCTGAAAAAGTAATTTAATATGAATGTATTACAACACAGAAGTTCAATAACAAAATTAAAATTTACAGTAAAATGTTAATAACGCAGGGCACGGCGTAAATGTTCAAATTGTATCAGTAAAAGAGCATTTAGATCTCAATGATGCAAAAACAGAACATGTAGGAAAAAAAAGCTTTCATATAAAATAACAGTCTTCTGAGATGACAAATATCGTCCAAGACTGCAAAAATATCATTGCTTTGGTTAATGTTAATTAAGTATACAAACAGAAAGTAAAATTCCTTGAGCTTTGGTTGCCGAGTGGATAAAGCGACTGTGCCAAAATTGTGAAATTTGACACGTCCAAAGTTCATAGGGTGCTGATGAAGGGTGTTTGCCACCCAGAAACAGCCGGTTGTCCACCCAGCTATAAAATTTTACTTTTCTTTACTTAATTAATATTGATTAAAAAGAGTGACAAACCAAGGGTTGAACTTAAGCCTGAAAAAGTAATTTAATATAAATGTAAAAAAAACTATTGTTGTTTTTAACAAAAATTTTGTTGTTGCCGTTGACAGCAACTTTTTCTCCAATTTTTGCATTGTGATTGAAAATTTTAGGCAATATTCATAATAATTATTGCAAGTTTATTAACTTATTTATTATTTTATTTGACGTATTTCTACGGTATATTTGTCAAATAAACGTGTAATAAACCTTCAATAGTTTTTATGAATATGGGTGTATGTGTTGGCTTTTTAATGAACATTTTTCTTTTATATAAATGATGAAACAATGAAGAATCAAAAAAAAAAAAACCAAAAACAGCAGCTATCAAAACCGAAAGAAGACAGTAATGCAATAAAAATTATGGAACATATCAAGAGCTGTTATGTATATGTATGCATAAATATTGGTTTGCATTCTGTAAATTAGAATGTATTAGGCTATTGCGGTCAGTAACCATGTTATTGTTGTATTCCTATCATACTAATGACTTGCCTGGTTGCACTATTCTCATTCTTAGCGATTATATATGTATATTTACTTCCAACCATACTGTTGCCATTTGCAACCATATTAGTACAACAAAAATTTTAGGGCAACCATTTTGCTGTAGAATTCAATGTCACTGAAAATCGAATTAGTTACAATGTGCATATTTGATTTAACAACTAATATTGTTGGCCGGTAACCATATATTTGAACAATGGCATAATTACTTTAACCATATTCTCGCTTTACGTGTAGTTAAGTTTCAAACATTCTTTTAGGAATTTTTCGCGCTTCCGTGTTCTGAGGAAGACGAAAACATTAATGCTGTCTATTTTTAGAGCTGAAATAATATGTTTTCTTTTTATTTAAATTTTTTTTTTTTGATGGCAAATATTAAATAATAAATTTCATGGAAAACCATAATTCGCATTGTTCTGCAAGTTTGTAAAAAGATTGGCAAAAAACCCATATAAAATGTAAAATTAACAAAGAGTTCTTAGGAATACAACTGGCGAGCAAAAAACATTTTAAGACAAGCGAAAAATTTTTGAGAAAAAGAATAGATTTAGAATATTTAATATTTATGTAGTTATTTCGACCCCGTTTTTTCTTATATTTTATATACATATGTACATATTTATTTGAGCTTAAAGTCTTTTGGAATTTGAGTATTTATTTTTGTCAATATTTCGCTTGGTTTTTGAAAAAACCAATCAAAACATTTTCGCTATCCAAAGGAGAGCGAAATATTGACAAAAATAAATACTCAAATTCCAAAAGACCTTAAGCTCAAATAAATAAATATATAAAATAGATTTAGAATAGTTTATGAACATGCCGAAAACTCGGAAAATACAAAAATATTTGATAAATATGTCAAAAATTTGCTGAAGAATTTAAGTGTCCAAAGTGCGATTATGAAATTCACGGCAACAGCGAAAACTGTCGTTCTTAAACTACACCAAACACAATAAGGGTGATTGTAAAAGAAACGTGCCAGGGTTTTTGAACCTTTAAATTCTTCCCTTAACATACACATGATGCAAAAGTGATGCATGTGAAGCGAAAAAAAAAAGTTTCGATTGGCTGCTGCAACTCATTGAAATTCCGCACCACTTCTTTGCCCATCAACATACAAAATTTATTAATAATTTATTGTTGTTGTAAATGTTGACAAATAACAAAACTGAATTGAATTAAAATTCAATTGCAATAATTTTATTTAATTCTATTCTAGTATTATTTTTCTATTTTTTTCTTCTTTTTTATTGATGTGATTTGAACATTCGATTTGGCTCGAAATGATTATTTTGCTGTTTGACAAGGTGTGTCACATTTTATGGAAAATGAGGCAGGCGCCTGTTACTGCTTTTAGAAATTTTAATTAAATTAAAATACACATATGTACATATGTAAATGTTTTTGTTTTTGCTGCAGCAAATTTTGTAAGTTCTACATTCAAGAGCACTTCCTTTGATTTGAAAAATTTAATTCTTTCGTTATATTTTCATAAAACATCAATAATTCATTAAGTTTCGCTTAAAGTTTATTGACATCCGACATTCATTTGTTCATGCATTCAGTCGCTCGTTCATTCACTCGTTCAGTCGCTAGCGATTCACCTTAAACAATTTTTTGTTTATTTTACGATTTTTAGTGTCTCGAAGAACCTTTTCGCTTACGGTTGTCTCTTTTTAAGCATATTTTTTTTGGCCATCGATGTGCGTGTTGTGTGTGTGTGTGTGTTTTTTTTTTTTTTGTTTGCTCATTATTATTTATGCGATTTTGATTTCTTGTGCTCTTAGGAATTGTGTCACCTTTAAACCAAAATTACATGCTCTGAAGGCATGAAACAAAAAGGTGCATACGAAATCACATGCCAGATAAACAGCTTCGCATAAAAGGAAATAAATTAATTAAAGCAGGTCTACAAAAGTCATTAGACATGTTATAGCATCGTAATCTGAAAATGACAAAATTTTATTTGCGAATTAATCGTGAATTTATTAAGTTCTCTTTGAAAATCTAAACATATGCCCGAAAAAAAAAAAACTAGAAAAAGTTCAGGTTCATGTTCTTTAGGTGATTAATATCCGTTAAACGTTACAGTGGCAAAACGTTACAGTCGAACAAATAAAATAATAAAATTTGTAAGATATTATGATACATATGTTTATGGGTATTTTTATTTTGCAGAGCTGGGAGATATTTAAGCAGCTTAAATACTATATATAAACATGACAAAATTATTATTATTATTATGTATGTATGTATATATGTTAAAATATTTTGTTTAAGTGTATGTAATTTTCAAACATTTGTCAGTATGAATTGTTTTTGTTTTTGAAATTGTTAAAAAGAAAAGGTTTTTGAAAAAACATCGAAACATTCCTGAAGAAGATATCCATTGTGATATCGAAATATTGAATTCAATAAACACTTAAAAAAAAAAACAAGTGACCTTAAGGCTCAAACAATTAAAATACTAAACAAAAAAGGTCGAAGAATTAGCATCAAAAATATTGTTAAGTTTTACAAGGCTACAAATATGTTGCAGTTTTACCAGGTAAATTAATGAAAGTTTTGCTAAAGCTTTAGTATAATGCTACCAATTGCCATAAAATGAAAAGATGTGCTGCCAAGAGGGATAAAATCTCTTAGCCCCACCGAAGGCCGGTGGTCAACAAAAAATTTTGCATATCTATACAATGACCATATAGTTCAATTTTTATGCACAAAATGATCAAACTGCAACAAAACCTGTGCTTACGGTGACCAAAAATTGTTATTGCGATATTTTAAATAAAAATACATATCGTGTTTGCCACAACCTTTCGTTTCGTTATAGACAACATACTACTGTTGTCGCAACCATATTATAGAATGTTTTTTCTTTGCGTGTGGGTTCGAAGCAATTTAAGCGCTAATGAGCATCGTGATGGACGTGAACTGGCCAGAAAGTATTCTTGTCTTCTTAAAGACTGTTTTGTCACAAAAACCTCTTTCTCAATTCTCAGAAAATAGAAATCGAAGCCTCAAGCCTCGTAAAATAATAACCAATCATGGTTTTAAGGATTAGTAGAGTTTATTTTTTTTTTTTAACAAAAACACAAAACTGCGAAGCCTTTTGCTTGTCTGCAGAAACACCCAGAGCCTTCGGCAGGAATCGAACCTGCGACCTCGGAGACTCTTGGCAGAGCACTCTACCAATTCATGCATCGAGGCGCAATTGATATTGTGGCTTTGATTTTCCTTTTTTGTTTTTGCTTTTGGCATGAAGAAAAAAAGAGTTCCGGCATGACTCCTTAAAAAAAAAAGAAATGCGGTCGGAGGACCCCCGTTAGGAACGAAGTTCCTTACGTTTTTTTTCATCTTTGAATGTAATACAAGGTGAAATCTGTATGTTTTATTTTGTGTTGTTTTTGAAATTTTGAAATTTTATGACTCTTTAAATTTTTGGAACGTTTTCCAACTAATTAATATTTATTGGTAGGTGTCTCCGCTGCTGTCAGTGGAGACACCGCCCATCATACACAATTGCTTGTCGACAGTACACCAATACATATAAACAGCTCACACGTGACGATTTCTACTAATTTCCACTACCAGCAAGCCGCGTTAAGGAACTTCGTTCCAAAAACATTTTCGAGATGACCAAACTTAAAATTTTTGTTGATAATTCTTTGTGGTTCGATTTATCAATTTTGAGGAAAATCAAATTACAAAGCCCAATCAATTTATTAACAATTGTAAATCATATAGTTCGACTTTAAAATTAAAATTAATGCCTAAAATGTTTGTATTTGCATGTCTTTGAGCAGAGGCGGGACAGAGGAGTTGGCCTGATTAATATGAAGGGGTCAACATTTTCTCAATTTCAAAGTGCTCATAAAGCAGTCAAATATAGGACCGACTCAAATATAGCATTTTTCTCTTTAAGAATTTTTTTTTTACACAAAGAACTTGTAACACAACCCTTTAGCAGCACTTCCATACAAGAAAAAAAAAAATTAAAATCAGTTGGAAAATAAATTTTTGGAAAATAAATTTTTTGATTTTCCTTACAACAAAAGCTGTTTCAAAATCGACAACATTTTTGTACACAAAAATCTAAGAGGTTTTCTTAAAATAATAAGAAGAGCTTTTAGTTTTTAAAACGCTCAAATAATTTGTTTATTTTTTTTTATTCATCCCTGCTTTGAAATTGCTGGTATGCAAATTTTTTTGCGCTGGCTCTTGTTAACAATTTTGTGCAAATAAAACATTAATCAATTGTCTGCACTCAGATGTTGTTTCTATTGCAGATTATTAATTAATTTTTTAAAAAGAAAGCGCAATAAATAAATATAATTATTTATGCATGTATTTTTAAGTTTTTCTCTGCGGACGCTTAAATCATGTCTTGTACGTACAGAAGTAAATGACTGAACATTCAGTCTGATAAGTGAATGTAATTGAATGGTCGTTTTAAACAGTCAAAAGAAAAGAATGACACAAAACAATCATTTCCGGCATACAAAGACATAAATGTTTTAAATTCACAAAAATAAAAATTAATATATTTTTAAAATACACGTATTAATGATCTTTGAATGCTCTCTGAATAAGTCGAATGTGCAGATTTTTAAAAGTTGTGCAAAAATTGTGTTGTTCGAAGCGGACTTTATTTATAATGGCGACGACTTGATGCACTGCCTGTCCCACAATATCGCTCGGCAGTGTTCGATGGCAACTGCAAAATGTTTTAATTTATTTCGTAATCTAAAACTTTAATATCGCCAACCAGTAAAAGAGAGCTCAGCTAGTAGAATGGCTTTGCACTGCTGCTTAAAAACAAAATACAATTAATTGGTTTGGGTTCGAAGCAATTAGAGTGTTGATGAGTGGCGTGGTGGTCGTGAAACAGCCTTGGTGTGAGCCCCAGCCACTAAGTCTTCAACTTTACTTTTCTTGTATTCCTTAAAAATTTTGATAACTTCAGTTTTCTCAATTTTGAAAAAGTAGAAATTGATCCAAAAAGTCCTATGAAATTATTAAGAATTAATTGATTGTTTTGCATGTAATTTACACTGAAAGAATTTTGTTCATAAGTCCAATGAATTGCGGCATTAGGAATTCCCCACTCAAGCCAGTGCAGCCTAGTTGTGCGCTCCGTGGATTTAACCACAATAGTTGCGACTGATAGATGTAAGGCAACTTGTTGTCATGCGTATAGTTCCCTAACTGCTACCCCATAGGTAGGTAGAGGACTTAAATATAGGACTGACCCCCCCGATTAAATTTTCTTCTCTCTAATATTTTGTTTGAATACCAAGACCCTGTATCACATCCACGTAGCAGCACTCCCATAAAAAATAGTAAGGCGACGCTTGCTAGATGGCGGGATCGTATTAGTGTTCGCACAAATTGAAATAACTATCACTATCCGCTATTCTCATGCTGCTTAGATATGCCAGTAGTTATAAGTGACCTGTTATCACTCCCACTAGTCTACTCAATTCGGGCTTGTTAAATCCTAGTGGCCACTTTGTTTTTCCTTATCTGGATCTCGTCATACGATTTCTGCATTGAGTCCAGCATTAACTTAATTTTCAACCAATGATGGCCTCAATGATTTCCGCTTCGTAATTGATTACGATTAAAAAGTACTCTTATCTAAGAATAATCGGTGTTATTTATGATTATTAAAACAGAATCATTAATAATAACATGCAATTATTTCAAATATGAACTTAATTATTTATTTGCTTTAAGAACCAATTGAAATGTATTAATTTAGGTTCAAAAATGAACCTTTTTAAAAAATATTTGCTGTCTTTTTCAGCTGTCTATATGCCGACGACATTTCGTTGGTGCTAATCAACTCATCAGTAGACTTGAAAAATTCTTAAAAGTTTGTTTGAAACTTAACTACTTAATCCATAATTGCCATGAACAAAATGAGAATCAGAAATGTTCAAACAAATCTTTAACACAGCAAACATTTCTTTTCGTTTTGCAACTCTTTTACTTTCCTTTGTAAGCTTCTATACAACGAGTTTAGTAACCGATGGTAACTCGTTGTAAATTTTTTAAAAAGGTTAATTTTTGGACCTAAATTAATACAATTTAATTATTTCACTTAAATTGGCAGCACTTTCATTCTCATTTTAAGAAGAAAAATAAACACATTTTTTTAGCAGTTAATTAATTAAGCCTTAAAAAAGATTAATAAAAAAAAACCCCACAAATTGGCAGCAAGTTAAAAAATATTTTTTGTCACTTAACGAAACGAAAGAAATCGTACACAAAATTTTCTTTTCTGCATTGGAAAAAACGTTTTATAACAAAGTATAATTCCAACTAGATTTCTTGTGGCGCGGTTCAGCAGCGCAAAAACACATTTTTTGAATCATCAAAGCATCATTTTTCATATTGAAATATTTATGATGAAGAGGGCATCTCGAAAAAGTATTCAAACAAATAAATATTCATTAGTCAGAGCCGATTAAAATAATTCGGCCCATAAAACTCACACACACTCGATCAAAAAGTACATCAAAAAGAGAGGCAAAAAAAAACGTACCACAGCAACTTGTTAATAATTTGATTAAAAGTATAAAACATGCAGGTGAAATAAAAATATGTTGTTGTTACTTAATTTTTAGTTAATTTACCTAAATTTTTAAGCACAATCAAAGAAGCGTGTGTTCAATTAAAAACATGAAAATATTTTCTGATTCTAAATTAAGTGATAAGTGCAATATGTATTAATGTGATAATAACAAGATAAAAGAAATATTTCAATAAAAAGGAAAATAAATATTTCCGCAGAAACGCAAATAAAAACGCTTAAAATTTTTAAGTGTGAGAGGAATTATTTAATTACAGCCCACAGAGCAAAGCCAGCTTTTGAAAATAAACAAATTGAGGAATTTGTACATGAAAAACACATTTGGCTTTCTTTTAATGTCAAGTTAAAATCCATTTATTTGTTTAAACTTGCAGCTGACGGGCTGCTGCTCATCGATCATAAACACATGTCATGTTGTTGTTGCTGGTTGCTGTTGCAGGCAAATTTCATGGTTACAAAAAAAAAAAAAAAAACAAAGATTATTACAAAACTGAAATGTATCTTAATTTATTTATCCTTAATCATTCATAATTTATTTTATTTAAACTCTTTTAGGCCTGCGACTTTTTTTTAATATTTTTTATTTATTATTTAAAACAAAAAATTATTGTTATGAGCAGGATGATGACAATCATACCAGGCTGTTAATCAGTTTACAACGAGTGCAGTTAGAGAGGCACTATATGTGTGAGAGAGCGTGAGTGGAAGAGAGTGGTGGGGGGAAATGAAGAGACTTTATACTGTGTTGTTTCAAATGGCGCCTCATCAATCATATTTGCTGCAAAATAAAAGTTGATGTTTTGTCTTCTTTTAATGATTTTTAAGCAAACATTTTTGATGCTGCTATTCTCATTAACAGTGGGAAGCCAAAGTTGGGCAACACTGATGCTTCTCAATTTAAAGTGTAAATAAAGTGTGCTCAGTTACACACAGAAAAAAAACACACACACACAAATCAACAGCTTGATTTTAAGCTGTTCGATAGAGACTGTCATTTTAATTCAACCAAAGATTTTTATTCAGGAAAAAAAAATTAAAGTTAATATTCTTTTTTTTATTTATTTCATCTTATTTAATTATATTTCCAACTTAGCGCCTTTATTTGTTTTCGCTTAACCAGCCGCAGCGCTGGACCATCCCACTACCTGACCTCTTTATTATGGTTAATTTTACATTGCTGGTTTTTTCATGTTTATTGAGTTATGGAAATCATTAAAATTTTATATTACCGTCAACTTTGGTTTTTTGGGCAAAATGAGCAGCAGTGATATATATCATTTTTTTTTTAAATTGTGCTCTATGTGATATAAATCATTGCTGACAATACTTTACTAAGAATATGCGAAAACTTTCTGAAATTTCCCTTATTCACAAAAAGAAGGATAACATAGAAACCCCTATAAAATTTTTTCTGTCAACATCTGTTCTGAGCCTGCCACGCCGCTATCTTCCGGCGTATCTCATTTTTGTCTTGTGTACGAAAACTTTTGCCATTAACTTTTAAATGTTTGCATTTTGTTTATAAGTTCATATAATTCGTATTTTATTGTATGTACATGTACATTTGGGTGAGTCGATTTAACAATTAATATTGTGCCATCGACTTTTTTAAAAGATTTCGGCATGAAAAAAGAAAAAAAGTTTTCGCGACCAGCATTTTTGCGGTGATTTTGCGGTATGATTTTTTTAAATAAATGTGCCCCTAAAGAGGTATGGGGCTGGCGTATTCTAAAATAACTATTGGAAAGTAAAAACTAGTAGGAATTAGCTATACGATTGACTTATCTACGGGCAACCTGGGGCAAGTAAGAGTCATATTTTTATTATAATTATAATTATGTACACATGTATATACATTTTATCTACTTAAAATAAATAAATAATAAAATAATAGTAAGAGTCATGAGAGGAAAATTAATTTTTATGGGGCTCAAGTACGTGATCCACTCTAAAAAAAAAATTAAAATCTACCGCCAGAAAAATGTTTTTTTTGACATGTCGTGGGGGAACTTTTTCCTCTTATATACGTTTGATTCGTTTACGTGCACCCTGGGGAAAGTAATAGTCATGTGGGGAAAATTAATTTTTATGAGGCTCAAACACGTGATCCACTCTAAAAAAAATTAAAATCTGAGGCCAGGAAAACGATATTTTTTTGACATGTCGTAGGGGAAGTTGTTCCTCTTATATACGTTTAACTCGTTTGCGAGCACCTTGGGGCAAGTAAGAGTCAAGAGGGGAAATTTAATTTTTATGCGGCTCAAACACGTGATCCACTCTACAAAAAAAAAAAAAAAATTAAAATCTGCCGACAGGAAAATGATATTTTTTTGACATGTCGTAGGGAAAGTTGTTCCTCTTATATACGTTTAACTCGTTTGCGAGCACCTTGGTGCAAGTCAGAGTCATGAGGGGAAAATTCATTTTCATGGGGCCCCTTAAACTAAAAAAAAGAAAATGAAAATCAGTTGCCTCTACAATGTTTTTTTTGACATGTCGTAGGGGAACAAGTTAATGCAAATCGATGGACAAATTTTTGTCTATACAAATCGACCGCGACTAATGTACATACTTACTGCATATATGTGCAGACATGGGTATATACATATGTATATATGTATATTTCTATTTAAATATATTCATTTTTATTTTCTTGTACATGTTGCAAATTGTGAACGTGTCTCTCCTCTCCCGATTTGCACCCTCCCTCCAATAAATGTTTTTTCAACTGTTTCTGTTCCAAAACAATGCAATTGTGTTTCATTTAAGCTGCTTTTTATTGTTGTTCTGAATAAAGACATACACTTAGTAATGGAAAAAAAAACATTCTTCAAAGTGACAGTTTCTGTTGTTTGCAAATAAAGACATGGAATAATTTTTTTCTTCCATATTTTTTTTTTCAAATTATTTCACACATAATTTTTTTGTCGCTCGTTCTTAGCAAATCAAGAATGACAGTGAGAAAAAAACGAACAATATTTTTATAACGCTTTTTGTTTGAGTAGATATCTGAATTATTATTATTATTACTATTGTTAAATATTAATTTGTTTTTGCGAGCAATAGCTCCCTCTATTTACATACATACATATGTATATTATTTGCCGATATGCCGCTCCCCCTCGGATAGCTGCTTCGGAATGATAAACGTAATACATTATGGAAGAATTAAAGCGAAAAATAAAAATTAAATAATTTATATTTAACATTATATATTTTGGGGAAATATTTTCTTACGTTAAACTTTGAAAAATTATGGTTTTTCTTTGAGTTTTTGGCGGCCCAACAAGCGGCAAATTTAATCTCCTTAAATGAGCAACCACAAAAGTGTAAAATATCTCAAAATGTTTATTTAAAAATCATTTTACCTAAAAATATTTATTTTTTCATAAAAACCTAATAAATTTATTATCTTTCTTTTTTCTCAAAAAAAATATCATAATAAATATTTGTGTAAAAACTGTCTCACTCAAATAAATTAGATTTCATTTGTATGCATATGAAGAATGTGTGTAGTTGAATATATTCACTTGGGCTTTTTTAAATTTATACATACATATATATTTTTTATTTCATATTTCTATTAGTCATTTCACGCATTATTTGTTGTAAAATGCTAAACAGCATGTTAAGAATTCATAGTTGGTTTAATTGAAATAAATTTTATTGTGGATATTTTTTTTTTACTGAACGATGGATGCAAAGTTGTTCTGTCACAGTTGTTTTATTTATGGCAGAGTCTTTTTCTTTTTTGCATAAAATCTCATTTGGCGTTTTTAAGATTTTTATTAAAAAAATTAAGTATGTTTCATATTTTTAATATAAATCTTTAAAACAATATTGCTGTCCAAACAAATGCAAAACAAAAACAGAAATACAAAATATTTTTGAAAAAAGAAACACATGGTGACCCATTTTAGTGTGATTTTATCAAAAAAAAAAAAAAAAAAATATTCCGGCGATGTTTTTTCCATTTGCCGAAATTTATTTAAATACAAAAATTAAAGGTTATTGACGAGACTTTAGAAGGAGTCAATAATCAGCATATTTATTGCATTTGTGCTTTAACATGACTGTGGCAGGCTTGTGCCTTTTTTGTGGCCTGTTTGCCTAGAAATAAAGTTGTTTGGCAATATCAAACTTTAACAGATCTGCCTTGCGCCAGCTTTACCAACTTCTCAAGAAAAAGTTAAGCCAAATTTTAATTTTATGATTTACAATTGTTAAACACTTTATCGGGCTTTCTAGTGCAATTTTTACTTCTTCAAAATTGAGAAAGATTCGTTTTTGGGATTAAATTGCAGTAGTGTTTAAAGAAGACAAGGAAAAAAAGCTGAAGACTTACTGGCTGCCTCATCAGCACCCAGAACTCACATGCACATGTTGGCTTCAGAGCCTCGGAGTTCAAAGATGGGTGCAAGCGGGAAGTGTGTGGCGCCTTCGAAACCGCTAGTTATGCCCTTTAGTCGCCCAGCTTAAGATCTTTGATGCTTTCGTTGTCTTATTTAATTAATATCAATCACAATAATGGTGGCTATTCTGAAAAACGCGCCGAAGAGGTGAAACTTTCCTTGGCAAACAAAAACCAAATATGAAGAATTGTTTGTGTTTTCCCTACATCGCAAGAATAAAATTAACGAGGTAGTTGGCCACGCGTATCTCTTTCACCAGTAAGCGGTAAATTTTGTACGAAACATAAAAACAATTTGTTTGTACTCTTGAAATTTTGTTTTTGTTTTACATGTACAGATTCACTTCACTAGCACGTTTCCCGAATAAGCACCAATATTACAACTTGGCTCCAATGAATGTAATATAAAATAGTTATAGACGAAAACGCTGGAATAATAAAAACTAGTTAATTTTTTATTAAGTTAATTTTTATTAATTCAGGTACAAAAATGAACCTTTTACAAAAAAAATATAGGCCGGACATGCAGAAAAAATTTAGGAAGCGAAGCCCATGTTTGCCATACCATAGAAGAGACAACCTTTACGTCATTTCGATGGCCGGTTGCATAGAAAATATTTTTAATATTAATACATTTCAATTGGCGCTTAAAGCAAATAAATAATTAAGTTAATTTTTATTAGTTAATTTTTTATTAATTTTTTATTATATTTTGTGGGAATAATAATAATATATAGCTTAACACATTATGGGTGTAGACAACCACTATATGGCTGTAAATAATCAAATAATGTGGCTGCAATGGTTGAATGGTTGCCTTAACCATATTATACAGTTGCAACCATGAGATCGTTATGTAAAACATGACATTGTTGCTGCAACCATAATAAAACAATTTTTTTCTTTGGGTGTAGTCGTGATTACCATAGAAGAGACTAGACAGCCGTCACCCCTAAAAAGCAAATTAATTGCCATCCGAGTAATCTAATCAGCTGTTCGGGGGATGGTGGGGTAACATCCAAACTTTGGGTTAGGAATCAATGGCCAAAACCCGACATACATAAATCATAACACATCAGTCTGAAGTTGTTATTAAGTTAAATTAAATAATCTAATTAACAGCTCCGTGTATTACAGTTGAATTTGCAATTTCGTAATTCAGCATATTTTTAAATAATTTATAACTTTTTATTTCCTCCATTTATATCTCCCAGTCATTAATCTTAATTAAATAATACATTTTACATTTAATTATTTTGCCATTTAATTAACAAGTAGTTTACATACGCTTTAATTAAAGCACGATACTATAATTTATTGTTAAACAGTAGACGGAAGGCAATAAACAAAGCAACAATTGTTGTAACAATTGTAAATAATATTGAGCATTTTATTCACTACTTTGAGACCAGCCCTCTTTGACCACTGAATTCTCTAAATCTATACAAACGATTTGAATGGAAGCAAAAATTGTTAATAGCAAGTTGTTATTAAGATTTCCATTGCCACAATAAAAGGCCATATGTTGTAAAAGGTTCAACTTTAAATTATAGAAATTTCTTTTTAAGTTGGCAATTGAAAAGATTTTAAATAGTGAATAGTAAACGATTTCAAACAAAGTTCAGTAATTTTTCACAAAAAATGTTCAAGTACTTTATGAACGTGAAATGATTTTTATGTACAAGGGTGTTAGAATATTTATGCAAGACAATTACTTTAATCACACTTAAAGATTATCCCGGCCATTTCTGAAAATTTTATGATTCAAAATCATCTGTGCCCTTGAAAACTCTGTAACACATATCGCTTTTGTGTTTTTCGTTAGAATTTTAAGTTATCTATATGAACGCGTTGGGGAAATCGCATGATTTCAAATCACATGTGGCTAAAAAGTACTACTATATACGCGATTTTGTTTGCACTCTTTCGGTATGAAATTCAATTGCCTTCATATGACTGTTTTGAAAATCACGCCTTTAAAATCACTTGTGCTTTTAACAACACATATATTATTTTCCATTGTTCTGTTATTCATACTGTTGTTGCGTTTTTTTAGCATGATTTTCAGTTCATATAGGAATGCATGTGTTCTGAAAATTACCCAATTTCTAAACACAAGTGCTTTTAAAAACATTTATGTGATTTTGTGCAAGTCATACTGAGCGTGTTTACGTATCATTTCTCATTTCGAAAACTCATATATGATTTTCTATCTTTTATGAAGCACACTTTTTTTTGAGAATTGTTTTGGTCCGACTTTCACTTGGCGTGCTCTGAAAATCACGTGATTTGAAATCACATATGTTTTTGAAAACACATTTCTAACCACAAGTACTTTTAAAAACATGTATGTGATTATCTGCCAGTCTTACCGTTTTTGTTTTTTGTTGTTGGAATTTGCAAGAACGGCCTTAGCGGGTTCACGTATTTTAAAATCACTTGTCATTTCAAAAACACATATACGATTTTCTATGTTTTGTGAATAATACTATTTTGTGAAAATTATTTTGGTCCGACTTTCACCATTCTATATAGCCGTGTTCTGAAAATCATGTGGTTTCAAATCACATATGTCTTTGAAAACACATATGTATGTGGCTGAGTGGTGATCGGTAAATCTAAAACTTTTGTGTTCTCAGTGTGCTTTTTAAAACATCTGAAAATCCTTTGATTTCATGTCAGATGTAAATACTGTTGGAAACACATGTACGATTTTCTGGTGGACCTTAAGTCTCAGTTAGATTTGGTGGTTTTCAATCACAGACACAAATAACGATTTTCAGAACCTGTCTGCGTTTTCCAATTTACTTTTAATGTTTCATCACCATATAAGATTTTGGTAACTCTGCCGCGCTGCCCTCCATCTGCCTCAGACACCGACCATATGCACTACAATACAGTATTGTACACGTATCCATTCCACCTCCCATAAACAACTCAATAAAGTGTCATCCACTCTTGCAGTCACTTGAGGCATAATTCAACTCATTCCTTTCTACTTTCATTCTTTTTCATGATGCATGGCAACTCGTTTTAAAGAACTCTTTTGAATTACATTTAATAATATTTGTCATTTAGGCCATATTTATTGATCTATCAAAGTCGTAAAGGAGTGTCAGTTAGAAGTTACAAGCATTAGTTTGCAAATAAAAATTGTATTATAGTTTCCGAAATGTTTTAAAAGATCAGCATTTAACAAATTTCCTATAACTTTGTATCATTCTATTTGTTTCTGCGATGCGGTTTTCAAAAATATATTCACTCCTCTTAAGTATTTTTTGAATTGATTTGAGAGAATGAAATATTGTTGCATAATCTTCCTGGCAATAAATATCAATTGACATTTATGATGGAAATGAATGAAATAAAATTGCGATCATGCATAAAACACATTCACCACATACAAACACACACACAAACATGTATATATGTGTGTGTTTTGAAACAAAAATTTCATTCTTGATATCAATTTCCGCAAAGAAAGAGATGTTCGAATGAAGCAACATCAATAGTATTTGATAATTTTATTGCCAGTGTGTCTTAAAGGTAGAAGTTTCTTAAAGGTATTTTAGCCGCCTTTCGCTCGGTCACTTACATTGCATAAGCACATACATACATATGTATATAAGAAACTAAGAAAAAGAAAACATAAAATTTATATGCCTGAGGCAGAGAAAGAGATGTTGTTGGCAGCGGTCATAAGTGTCAGTTTGATTAATGTTAAATGTATTGAGCTGCATTTATTAATTTCGTCCGTCTTTCGACGGTTCTTCTTTTCCATCACTTGCAGAGAGTGCTGCATTCGCAGAAATAAATCTTTTAAAATCAATAATTCTTGTGTATTTGATTCACTTGATAGTCTTTGCTTAATGTCCCAAAGAAATTTATTGATTTAAAGGCATGTCGTAGACATACAAGTTCCTTTATCGAGAGTTTTGCTGGCGCAACGCATGCCGCCGGACAATACAGTTTTCATGCGACAAACTTGAAGTAATAAAAAAGATATGTTTATGCGTTTTTTATCTTTTAAAATGAAATTGAAATGTACGTTTTCTTTTTTGTGTAAAACAATTTGAAAGAAGTTACATAAAATACTCAAATACATAAAGAATGACAGCGATATAAAAACAATATGATAATATTCCAGTAAAAATCATCAAACGTTCAACGAACGCATTTGCCAGTTTAAGGAAAAACACTTTTAGTGGTAGTACATGTGAGCACATAAACAGTGGCAAAGAAAAGTGAATCACGCCGGGGCAATTATACCAATGGAAAATAAAGTGACAACTTTGTCGCTTCAAGTGTCGATCCAAAGCTTTCGCAACAAGTAGAAAAACTGCTGATGAGAACTGCTGTTAATTTTTGGAGACAGTTGACACTAAAATGCATCACCTGTTACTGGCACAAATAAGTGACGTGATTATGGAAATCAGTAGTGATATTCAGTAACTTTTATTACGATAATCGTATCGTTAAAATAATTATAGCGATATTTTATCGAATTTGATATTGAGTGGCACTTTTTAACGATATTCGCTGTGGACTACAATCAGCTGTTGCATTTTGTAAAATATCTTCGATAATTAACCGACAAAAATTTTCTTGTTGTTTATTTTAACGATACATTGTGTTTTGTTGTACTTTGTGGTGTTTTGTGTTGGAAATGGCTTTCGAATATTTGACGTATGATTTTGCAAGAGATGAGCATGGTTTTGACCCTCCAACAGTTGATGGGCGTACTCTTCGGGACTTGAACAATCCTTTTGAGTAGACAATTGAGTTCCATCCAATCATCCATAAGCCGTTGCATTTAAAATATATTGCAAGGCGCGAAACAAATTGGTTTTTTTCTATTCCTCTTCATGGTTTTCGCTTATTTTGAAATTTTGTGGGCAGAGTTGTCATATGAAATGAATTTGGGAGAATAGAAAACTATCGATATATACTATCGTTAAAAATAAGCTACAGAATGAAACTATCGTTACTGCAAGCGACAAAATGTATCGACGAGAACAACGATTGTCGGATCGGTAAAAGTTACTGAATAGCATTACAGGTCCTAGTTATTAACTTTTCTATAAATTCATGAAAACAAAAAGATTTACAATGGCTTTTAGCCGGTTCCGCATTGACTAACTGGCGATGGAAAAGCAACGCCACAGATTACTGCTTTAAAACGATATTGAGTTGTTCAAAATTTCATAAATACTGTTGGTCGCGAACATTATCTGAAACAAAATCTATCGGCCATTTTTCCTTAGAAAATTAAAGTTTTCTATAACTTTAAAATACAAAACTAAAGCTATCGAAAGGATGTTATCGATAGCATTTCTTAAAAGTGCTTAAATTATCAATGCAGTTTATGAAGAAAAGTCAATTCATTGATAATTTTTGTCGCAGGAATTAAAAAACAATAATAACTTTTCGATGGAAAGCTATATTTTTCCACAATTTTTCTTGAAATGAAATTATCGATAATGTTGCTATAAAAAAAAATAAAGTTAGCGATAACTTGACAGCTAAAAAACTAAGTTATCGATAATTTCTATATTAAAAATAGCAATTTCTAAAAATATGTTTCAATAGAAATTTGAAGCTATCGATAACTTTTCTTAAAACTGGTGATTTTATCGATGCAGTTTGTGCGTAAAAGTAAATTTATTGACCATTTTTTTATAAAAAAAAAAATTAAACCTTATTAATGTTTTCTGTCTTGTTCAGCCATCTATATGCTGCCGACATTTCAATTGCCTCTTAAACCAAATAAATAATTAAGTTCATTTGTGAGTTGCCAATATAAATAAAAAAGTATCGATATATTTCGTTAAATCAGGGAATTTCCATAAAAAAGTATGGTTATCGATTCTAAAGTTATTCTATAGAAAAATAGTTATTAGTAACTTTTCTGCAGAAAAATAAATTTTCTCATAGTTTTCTTCGAATAAAGTTATTGATAACTTTTCTGTTTAAAAGTGTAGTTATCGATAGGTTTTCTATTGAAAAATCAAACTAGCAATAGCTTGATTAGTAAGAAATCAGAATTTTTGATAACTAACCCCCTAATTCATAGAAATTATTTCAGGCTTATGAGATTCTTGTTTGACATATTTGTATAGAAAATTTGTGTTTAATAAATCTAAAATATTTATTATGAATACCACCCTAAAAATATATTTCGATAGGTTTTTTAAGTACATAAAAATTTTGCTTTAATTCAGGTCCCAAAATGATCATTTTCAAAAAATGTTAGTTGTATTTTTCAGCTGTCTATATGCCGAAGACATTTCGTCGGCAGTTAGCTGGTGCTAATCAACTCATCAGTAGACTTGAAAAATTTGTTTAAAAAAGTTTGTTTAAAACATTTTTTGAAAAGCTTCATTTTTGGACTTGAATTAATATACTTCAATTGGCTCTTAAAGCAAATAAATAATTAAGTTCATATACATTTTGTTTGTAAAGTAGTGAAGTTACTGATACAGTTACTGCAGAAAAGTCAGACTATCCACAATTTTTTTTTGTAGAAATTTGGGAGTCGCTTTTTCTAAAAACCGATATTTAATGCTGGCCTTTTTTCAAGGAAAGCTATCGATAACTTTTTGGCGTAACAGTAAAGTTATCGATAATTCATTTATAGAAAAGTCAAGTTGGGGATAACTGGACAAATGAGAAAGCAAAGTACTTGATAGCTCTTCTACTTAAAGTCACATTTTCTATAGCTTTTGCACAGAAATTTAAGCCATTTCCTTGGGAGTTGAAGGCAAAATTAAATTTTTAATTTTATGATTCTTTAAATTTTTGGAACGTTTTATTTTTTACTTTTGACACATGCAGTATTTTTTGTCAATCTACTGCAAAACGAAGAAAAGCAACTGTTGGCCATTTTTTTAATATTGTTGTTTTTTGTTGTGACATACTTTACTGTAGCGCTATCTAGCAACTGGTAGTGTCCGTTTTCACAACTAATTAATATTTATTGGTAGGTGTCTCCGCTGCTGTCAGCGGAGACACCGCCCATCATACACAATTGTTTGTCGACAGAAACACCAATGCATTATAAAAAGCTCACACGCTTTCGTGACGATTTCTACTAATTTGCACTACCAGCAAGCCGCGTTAAGAAACTTCGTTCCAAAAAAAAAAAAAAGGTAATCAAAATTTTACCAGAAGCGCTGCGGATGAGACTGCACAAGATATGCCGAGGCAATCATTCACGTACATATGTATGTACATAAGGATACTCACAAGCCTGCTAAGCAAATAAAAACTTATAGCAATAATTTTGCTGCATTGATGGTAAGCGCTTAATGAGAGCCCCTTTATCTGTTGCAAAAGTGTGCCAACACCGTTATAACTGCCAAAACGTTCAGGTTTTCTTTCATACATATTCAATGATCTTTAAAGCAAAAAAAAAAACAATTCACTTTAGCCTGTGCAAAGGGAATCGTGCAGCAGCATGACTGGAACATGTTTTCACAGCTGAGCCGTTGTGCCGTTCTATACGGCTGCCACTAATGCAGAGGAACTTTTCTCCAGAAAATATTACTTTTGAGTTTTGTTCTTATGATTTTGTTTCATTTTTTCTTCGTTCAATTAAAGAATGTTACAAAGATTGCAGTGCGTCATGCAATTTAACGATATTTTGCTGTTTTGTTTTTTCTTTCTTTGTTCTGGTGATTTATTAATGTTAAACATAACGGCTTTTCAAGGAATTTCTTTTTTTTTTTTTTGGCTCATAAATTTTTGTCAAAAGTATGTTTTCGCTGCTTCGTTTTCCTCTTGACTGGGTACTAAATTTGGGTTTATTGTAACTTTTGTTTTCCTTTTCTGTCAGAATCGCACAGTAGTGGAAACCAGTTTATTGAGAAATATTTTTGTTCCCCGGCAACAAACAGTTTCTGAAAGTATTTTTGCTTGAAATGTTGTTGAGCTATTTTTTTTTTTTTTTTTTTTGTTGAGTGGCCAGTATGTTTAATGTGTTCAAAACAAGTTAATTTTTCTGGCATGGCTTTATAAATAAAAATGTATGCAATGCAGTTGTTGCGGCTCATGTTATAATTTTTTTTTTTACCACATGTAAAAGAGTGATGTATTTGGAGGTTAAAATTATGATTTCGAAGGTGTTCTTTCTCTATGTAGGAGTGTAATCTTGCTACTTGCAGGCTCTTAAAAAAATAAATCAAACAAATCGAACTTTTGGTTTTAATTGGATTAGAATCGTTTATGATACTTTTTAGGATTACTGAAAAAAAATTTAATTATTTTTGAATGACATTTTAATTGATATTGATAACATTTGTGTGGTGGGTTCGTTTACAGCTCTCACGCAGGCTGCTTAAATTCTAAACAATTCTAAAATACATTTTCGGAATACAACCTGGCCTGTCTTACAGCCCGAAATGTCAAATCCATTCATAAATTGGCAACAAAGCCTCATTGTTGTTACAGTAATAAAAATATAAATAACAATCAACAATAAACAATGAGTTGTATACAACTGCCAAGCACAATAGCAACAACAACAAACAAGTTAGTTATAAATAAAAATTTAATTTTGTCATGCTTGTTAAAAAATGACACACGTATCTGCAGAGCGAAATAATGCGCTTAATTTTAAATAAAATTTTTTTGTTTGTGATTTTTCATTTAATAATCATAAATAAAACAGAGATAAATAAATTCTTTTCAATCTTTAAAAAGTTATAAATTAATTGCGTTAAAAATAATAAAAATATTTAAACATATTTCATAAATTCAAATCATTATTTTAAATTTAATGCTTAAAGAAAAATTGTCATATACAATTTTATAGATTTTATTATTTTATTTCGATTGCAAGTTTTGTCATTTTTATTTGAAGAATTAAATTTCCCAGTGATGTGGTTCGTGAACGTGTGCATGTGTTTGCTGGTCGTGCTTAAATAATGAACTGCATATTATTTTATTAATAAATGAAAATCATTGAATTTCGCTTTTTAATTAAAGAAATAATTATAAGAGAAATAAAAAGTGTCAGTAGTGTGACAGCAAACAGTTATTTGAAATGTCTATTTTTTGCATACTATTTTACGAATGCCCAGCAAACATTTTTGCACAAATTCAAATTTCTAAAATCTTAAGCTGGACAAAACTTAATGAAACGCAGAAGAGTAAATTAGAAAAATTATTTGGCTAAGAAATAAATATACATATATATTCAAATGCTAAAAGGATTTAAATTTTATTAAAGATTCTTGGATTCAAATTTTCCCTAGAAAAGGAAACGATTTTCTCTGCCAAGACACTTTTTAAGTATTGTTTACAAGATCGCTTATTACACATTGCACTAAAAGTTCTTTAAAAATTATTTTTCAAAGACTTTAGTGGGAGATTTTTCCTGAAATTTTTTTTGTTACCAAATTCCATAAAATATATTTTTCGAAGGTCAATAAGTTACAGAAAATTATGTGATTTAAAACCACATGTACTTTTGGGTATTTCGGTGTGACTTTCGATTGACGAATACGCAACCAAACAGCTGTTTTCTTCATGCTCAAATTTAAAATCACATCATAGGTCAATCACAAAAGCAAATAACAAAAATTCTTGATATAAAAAGGCCACCAGTTTCAGCATGAAAATCAATAAAAATTCACTATAAAAATCAATAAAAAATACATAAAAATGGAAAACTTATTGGCTGGGGTAGATAACATGGCTGTTTCACGTCTTCCACGATGCTCATCAGCACTGAAATAGCTTCGAACATAAATCATAATTGATTGCATACGAAATTGAAATTTTTTCAATAATATTAAATTTAGACAGTCAGTAAGATATTTAGTATAGTATGCATTCAGTTATAAGCTGTACTTGAAGACATTTGGGTGCTGATGATTGTCGAGGTGGTCGTCAAGCTTCCACTTAATCCATTTAATCTTCCACTTAATTATTCGTATTTATTCGAGTCAAAGTCCGATAAAGAAATTAACAATTGTAAATCATAAAGTTCAACAATAGAGCTAAGTCAACTTATTTTAGCTGGCACCTTTTTTAGACTTTACACAAGCTTGTTTAAAAGAATACTTGATATGATTTTGCATATGAAATTTCTTTCACTGGAGAATCTAGTTGCTTGAAAATTTAAGGTTAAATTATTCCTGACTTTGCCATAAGGCCATACCATTTTTTTGTCTGGCATCAATTAGTGCCGCCATAGCCGTAAACAGCTGTTTATGTTTTATTTTTATAATTTCAATAGTGCAGTAGTAGTAACACAACAAATAATGTATGTATATATTTTGCAATCAGCTGTTTATGGTTATGGCAGAAAACCAAAATTCAATTGGTATCTATGGTTATGGTTATGGCTATGGCATTATGTTAAGTCAGCACTGTACATTTACAGTGCTGCCCATAAAGTTGGTTCGACCAGCTGTTTTATATGGTTATGGTTAAGTCGGGACTAATTTCACCTTTAACCCTTTAAAACTTATGTGAAATTTCCACAATACAAACAAGTGGCTTGTCAGGAAGTTTTTTATGAAAAGCACAAAACTTTTTGTGTAATTACACATTTTGAGGAGTTTGTAATTTTCTTTCTCGTCCTTATTTGTATTTAATTATTCAGAAACTGCTAAAATTTGAAACCAAAATCTGTAAATAGAATATTTTCTTCGCTTTTTAAAACCAAGATTTTGTTAAGTGTATGGCATAAGCCACAGTAGTTGAATGCAATTGTTTGTTGGGTGAGAATTGCATTCGCAACTTCTTGAGTATATTAAACATATACGCACGCCGGCCCATGAAGCGCTCTGAAACCAACCAGCATTTGCCTGGATAATTAATAAAATACAATCAAAGCGGCTGACTGCATTCTGCACAAACTGGTTTTGAAATTGTCATCTCTAATGATGTTATTAAATTTAAAACATATTTTAATTTATATTGGGTTTCAAATACTAATTTATTTTTATTTCTTCTTTTTTTTCCCAGGTATGTTTGCATAAAAGTTGTCAATGATGGCTTTGAAAAAATACATCCTGCTTATCGAGGTAAATTAATTATTCTAAAAAAGCAAAATGGCAACACTTGTAATAGAATTAAAGCAACCTTAAACAACAACAACAACAAACAGCATTATATACCCATATACACATGTAATGGTTTAACAATCTTCGTGAGTGTGTGTTGGTACGTGTGATAGTTCGAAATTGAGTTGAAGAGTAAGGGCACGCTCTGGTTTTACATGAATTCCAGTACCTTCCGCTAATTTATTTGCACATTTTTTTGGTTTTATGAATTTAACTTTAAAACATTTTGCAGAATTTAAAGAATAATTTTTAATTTCTAATTATTTTAGTTCGATTTTACTTCCTCAGGATGGAGAAAGATTTTTTGTTTTCTGATAAAATTATGGAGACAAGAAAAGTAAAATTGAAGACATGCTGGCTGGGGGTACATACCCTGACTGTTTCGCCTCCACTATGACGCTCATCAGCACCCAAATTGCTCAGAACCCCGATTATAACTGATTGCATACTATTTTTAAGCATCAGTGCTACCTGAGTTCTTCCCCCCAGGCTGTTGTCTATATTTAATCCTATTGGTCAGCCTTAAATTTTATGACATTTATAATTGGAACTACTGATCAGTTTTCAATACGAAATTCAATCAAATTTATTTCTAATTGATTTTTGCTTTTATTGCTTATTTATTAAACTACACCAAGCTTAATAAACTGTTGTTGAGAGAAAAAATATTATTCAATTAGTGTTATGTGTGTGTAAAGATAAGCTATTTTCTATAATGGAGATCTAAAACATGAAGCCTGTTAAGCCTTCTAATTTCATTTGTTTCATCTAGCAGGGAAATTGCCAGTATATTACAATAGTTACTAAGTCGCTTAACGTATCGTGAACTAAATTTGTTTATTTCATCCATAACAAAAGGAGTTTTAAGATCTCTGGGAATTTGTTTGTTGGTCATATACCACGGAGCGTTGGCAATGAGCCTTAATGTTTCGGATTGATAACGTTGTAATATCTCAACGTTAGATTGACTAGCTGTACCCCAAAGTTCTATGCCATAGGTCCACACTGGTTTTAAGATTACTTTGTATAGTTTGATTTTATTTTCCATACTAAGTACATTTTGTTGTTGTTTTATTGTAAAGTTGATTTTTTTTTTTGCCCTTATATGATCTTTCCAAGTTGGACGTTTATCAAGGTACATCCCCAAATATTTAATGCAATTAGTTTTTGGCATTTGTAAGTTATTCAAATACAACGGCGGACATTCTTCCCTTCGCAAAGTAAATGTGATGTGTTTTGACACCCTGAACTTAGTCGGCCGGTTGGAAGTTTGGCCATCCTGGTTGCCTTAACTGCTTGACTGAGTTGATGCCCATTCAACTCTCTTTATCATGTTGATGATTATTGTCATGAACTTCATTGCCTCTGGGGCATCATTATCATTGCGATGAGCATCATTCTGCGGCAGATTTGTGTGGTTGAATATTTTTGTTGTTAAATTGCAGTCTGTGCTTTACTGCAGTGGGCGAGGAGTGCAATGCACAACAGTTTGCTTTGTGCATTTGCAATCACACACCGAAGAACTAATTAACTGGTGGTTTGGATTGGACAACCCAGCGCACAACTGTCCGCACTTTTGTGTTGTGTCAATGCTAATAATCATTATTTCTGTTTTTATTATTTATGTATGCGTGCGCCTGTAAACGTTCTTTGCTTTTTGGGAGCAAAATTCTGTTGAGTCGCGTGCTGCTTCTTAAATAAAATCCTGTAGAAAATCACTGAAAGTGTTGAAATTATCTAAGCAAATAATTTTGAGGTAAAAAAAGTTCAGCAAATTAAGAATTTTTGCCTGAAGAGTAAATATAATTTGGCAGAAAAAAAAATATGAGGAATTTGAAGTAAATAAACAAATTATGGCCTCAAAACAAATAAGTTTTTAGCTTGTGGTGCGCTAAAAACAATAATTAAATAACAACAAAAAAAAATTACTTAAAAGCTTCTTAAACATGTGCTGGTAAAAATCTTACATTTTGCTAAAGAAAAAAAGATCTCAATAAAATATTTACTAAAAATGTGAAACAAAAGTGAAATGATACCTGTTGTTTTAACACACACACACACACACACACACACACACACACACACACAATTTTCAAAACTGACTAATGCTTCAACTCAAATATGGTCACCCTCATAGAGAAAGGGCCTAAGTGAATATTTTCATTTCCATGCTTTTGTAGATTTGCAGACAAAATCTTATCAGTCATGTTTAACATCATGGATGATGAATATCAAGGTTTGCTCTTTCGCTTAGAGTGCATGCCCAAAATCTTGATAGAAGCATCAGGATCCTCTGAGCGTACTTTGATTCGTATCGAATTATTCGATTAAATTTTTCATAATTTTCATAAAATGCGAAATAATTTTTGATTTAAATGAAATTATGTTTCACATTAATTTCTACCTCATAATTAAGATTTACAAGGATTTACTGTTGAATTTATATTGAACTAGAATTTTGAAAAAATGGTCTTGGGGCCTTCCCCTATTACCGTAACGTTATGTTTATACGCAAGTTTATATTTTGTTTTTTGCTCTTGGGATATTTATTTTTGAAATAAACAATTATTTTCCCAGCAACGAATTGCTGCCATTAAATTTATTTCTACACGGCAACAACAGCCATTACGGCAGCGAATTGATTTGTTTAAACTAAAGCAGGGAAATTAATTAAAAAGTAATAGAAATAAATATTAAAAAAAAAGAAGCACTGTTTTTCAGTGGCAGCATCAAAAACGTAGTGGGAAGGGAATAACGATTTGTGCAGCAAGAGAATAATCAGTTAGACAAAACATTTTGTTTTTTGAAATGAAAATAAAAGTGGATATAGAGGTGAAAAGCAGAACTCTTACAAATATATTTGACTTGCCTAAAGGTAGCGTGGGAGTAGTTAGAAATATAGGGGAAAACTTTATAAAAATATGATTTTTCTAATCCCATTGTCTTGAGGGAGTGCCAAAAAGGTTGGCGTATTCAAGAAAATGCTGTAGAGGAAAAGCTTTTGGGATCGGTGTTACATTTTATCCTACTAAGGGCGAGTTAAGAAAGGTCATTCCATTTTTTTTTTCAATTTCTAAGTTTGCATACTTATAGAGTGAAAACTGAACAATATTACTGCCGCTGCGCTGTCCGTCTGCCCATCCATTCATCCATCCATCCATCCATCTGTCCGTCATTGCGCCATTTCCCCAAACGGTAAAAGTTGCAGAGGTGAAATTTTCGCTGCCGCTACAATAAGAAACTATAAAAAATATAAAATAAAGGGTGGTCCCATGAGAGAACTTATGAAAATCAGCTGTAACTTTAGAACGGCAAGAGATGGACACTTCGAATTTGCAGAGGATATGAAACCGCAAAGAGGCTTTACAACCAAAAATACCAGAAACAACAGAGAGTTAAAATCTGAAAAGGGCCTCCATCAATAAACTGAAAATTAACTGTATCTTTTAAACCGCATTAGATAGAGTCTTGAAATTTGCAAGGCATATAAAGTTGAGTGATCTCTACAACAATAAGTATCAAAACGATAAAAAATTAAAATTTAAATGGCTTCCCTTCCTCTTAACACTAAATGGTGGTACCCTTTAGTTTGAAATTTTCAAGCTTTCACTTTGGAGCTTCAAAAGATGGAGACTTTAAATTTATACAGGGTATCTGATGCCTGGCTTCAATAGCAACGAGTAGTAATAAGCATAAAAAGGTGAAATTTAAATGGTGCCTTATACAAGGAGGCACCCTTTAGTTTGAATTTTAGATGTTACTTTTGAAATGTAAGACCTGAAATTGTCAGTTGTAGTTGTCTGTCGCCGCTACAAGTATAAATCCTAAAATCAACCACAACGTAAATTCTAAACAAGCGCAATTTTTCTGGCTGCTTAGTGAAATGGATTAAACAACTTGCACGGTATTATTGGAATACTTGCTGTACGAAACAGATTCGTACTTCGCTGAATTTATTTAATGTAATACTTCGATTATTGGCCTTGCTACTGGGCCACTTGCCCACTCATGCTTTTTAATTTGTATGCTATATTTATATATAGTGGTGTTGTCAAATAAGTGGGGGTTGTCTTCGTTTGATAGATATTTTTTTTTTTTAGTTTTTAAACATTCCCTCCAATATTTCAACAAACAGTGTATTATTGTGTTCGAATAAATATTCCACCAAGTTTTTATAAACTCTGAATAAACGAAAAATTTATAACTCAAATATTCGAAAAAAATTTTGTTAAAAATAATTATTCGATTAATATTCGAATAATTATTTGACTAAAATTCTGATTCGAATAATTATGCGATTAAATTTTTTTATTATAAAGTGCTAAATAATTTCGAATTTCATGAAAACATGTTTTACATAAATTCAACTTTATAGTTACAATTTACAACGATTTATTTATTTATTTATTTATTTGCAAGCCAACTTAAACTTATGCTTAGATCTAAGCTAACAAGATTTAACCAGTACAGCGATTTGGTTTCATATTATTGTATGAATTATAGTTTTACGATTTACAATTATTTTATTGGGCTTTTAGTTTGATTTTACAACCACAAAAAACATGCGGAGGATGTAAAACAGAGCTAAAGGCTCGCTAAAATAATTCACAATGGTAAACGATTGCTGTACGAAAAAAAATCCATATTTTCGTAACAGTCTTACATTCGAATAAATGACCATGGGCAAAAACAAAAATCCAAATAAGGCTGGAACTCGAAAAAACTTTACAAGCATTAATACTAAGTAAATCTGCACGTTTCTCAATTGAAAATTCTCCCGCAAAACCAGCAGACTTCACATTCTTTTTGCTGGTATTTCTTACTACCACCCGTCTTTAAAACAGCTTAATTTTTAATTATATTTATAGCTATAACATACTTTCGTTGGCACCTTTTGCAGTTAATTTAGTTGGTGAAAGCAGCCATAAAATTTCACAACATTCATGCGAAATTCTTGGCTAAAAAAATTAAATCTTTTTTTATTTTTTATTTGTTTATTTAGATAAATTATCAAGTAAATTCCTTAGCTTTTAAAAAAAAAAAGTATTTAACAATTCCACTTTACCACACTTTTCACAGCAAGGCGTATGAGTAACGCAAACGTAACACTCACAAAAATCAATCATACGCAGCACTGGTCTGCATATTTATGGAACAAATTATTGTGAATATTTCTAACTTAATTAATTATAATGAGATGTTAAATATGGAATTGAGAGAATGTGCAATCTAAACTAGAAAACAAAGTATTTGAAATAAATTTTGCTTTAAATAGAAAATAATAAATACATTTTTTACACTTAATCAGTGGTTTTTTGTGCTCAACATTGAATTCCTCGCACGTTTTTTTGTTTGGCAAAATAATTTTTTATATTTAATTGCCTACATGTTAACAAACATTCACATCAACATTTTGGCAATAAAAACCTCGAAATCAAAAAAATCAATGCTTAAATTTGAGAACATAAATTAATTTTATTATGATAAATTCTCAAATAAAATGTTTTTCTTTAACTTTTTAATAGGCTCGAAAATTACTGGAAAAAATTAAAGCAATTTGCTTGAAATAAGAAAGAAAGATTTCGATTCTTGAATGCGAATAATACTTGAGACATGCACTCAGGAAATAGATTTTGCTCACTAGCACCTCGATTGGTTTGACAACTAAAATGACAGAGGGGCAAGTTGCGTAACGTTCAGCAACATATTTTATTTTGAAAAATGTGGACCATAAAGTCTCTGTTAACAACACAACTTGGATATGTTATGTTTTGGGTGCCCACATTGGCTTATGTATTCTGGTTGGGCGCCAACACCTGAAATCGTTTGCCAGTAGCGTTAGAATTATTGGCTAATTCACCATCTAAGTCACCATCCAGTTAGTTTTAGGTTATAATGTAAATCAGCTTCGCAGTCAATGTTTCCAGTTGTTTTCATTTAGAGATCAAGTTTCGATGTGGCATTATTTTGACTTGCATGTTCTATTAAGAGATAAGCAGCGGTTACGAATACTTCACCAAAGCAGGCTTAGACTGCCAAGGCTAAGCTACCAAGGCATGTGTAAAACCGGGTTTGTGAGTCCAGTTAAAAGTAAACAATGATAACTCGCGGTGGTGGCCGTTCTGATCCTATAGGGTATTATATGATACATGAATCATATGATGAGGTTTGAATCCTACTATTTTTTCATACACTTTTCATCCCGCAGCCTCATATGTATTCACTTCTGTCGAAGAATTTCCTGTATGATAGAATTATATGACTTAAGTTATTCACCAAAGACTTTATTTATTCAAACTAAAAAATCATATATTTAATTTTATATTCTGCGTGTGCCTTTGGGAATCCCCTGAATTCTTCTTGCTGTTCCTATCCAGCTTAGTGCTGTGCTTACCGGAGTATATTAGGTACAGGATGCTCGGATTATTTTGATGGCCAAAATCTTGGCCTGGTTCTAAGGCAACGCGAAGTGTTTTAAGCAACGCTCCATCGAAGGGAAATTAGGCAGTACGGGAATCAGACGTCCAGGATGACTCTACGGTGTCATCATACGTGATCATACATATATTGAAGCGCTTACATTGGGTGAAACGTACTGGCTGTGATTGCTACCATAAATCGCATGAAAGGTAACGTTGATAATCGCTGATCATATGGCTCTCGGTTATATGTTCGGGGCTCCAAATGACACCGGTGTGCGTGGTAACATGCAATAGACGCTGATTTGTGACGAAATAGAACGGCGGGCGCATTAAGTTGGTTAAAGGGCTGATCTTCGTGGCGATTTTGAGCTACTAAACGTAGTGGTATTCTCAATGCTGTCCACAGAATTGCACTGCAGTAGAGTTAAGGCACCTCCAACCTCTCAACATGGTGTTTTGTTACAGGCCAAGGACAGTAGCAAATGAATTTCCACGCAAGTTATCTAACCAGATGTTCAGGGAACTAAACCATGTGGTTTGGTCCACTGTCTGGTTAGAGCATGTCGCCAAGTACTGGCGTAACTCATTACACATCTGTGCCTTGGTGAGCTCACACTAGAGCAGTGGTTAGCAGCTAACAGTGTCATTAATGGATTTAATAGAAGAACATCAGCCTAAGCCGTGATAACAGCTGCCAATGTAAATATGTCTTTCCAGGGGCTGGTAGTTTGCAACATCCACCTGTTTTGCTAAGAAACTGGGCGTTAAAGTGCTGGATCGAAATGTTTCAGAGACTTGTTTTCATTAGGCTCTCAAGCCACCAATGTTAGATTTTTTGGTTCCCCAGCCATTTAGCCTGTTGCTCGAAAGAAGAGAAGAATGCTACCAATGTTTCAGCTTCAGTTGTTCAGTTCTCACTTGTAATTGGTGTACTTCGCTTCATAAATCATAGTTTTTTTTTTGTGCCAGATAATTGATTTATGAAAACGAAAGAAATATTTTTCATATGTTTGAAATAAATCTCGAACATAATTTACCTTTCATCAATTTCGTTTGTGTTTATAAAAGCAAACATTTTTTATTCCTCTTAGTTTTTATTTTTACTTTTTTATAATTTTATTTTGAAGTTTTCTTGTACCCATATTTTTTTGCAATAAAAAGTGAATCTCTTTCATTTCATTTCGACATTAAAAATAGCAAAATAAACAAAATTCGAAAGATGTTCGTTCTCTTTTGGTGCAGGAACGTTTTTTCGTGTTTAGGATTTTATGGTTTTTAAAAAAGAAAATTCAAGGTTACACACGCAAAATATTGAACGTCTTCATAAACAAATAATGACAGTCAAAATAGACAATTTGCGTGCGCCAAAAATAAATAGGCGGCCAAAAAAAAAAAAAAAATCCCTCGAAAATAAAACCATGACAGAAATTTCTTGAAAAATTGAACTGGACTTTTTTTTATATACATATATGTATATATCTAATTATTCATCCGATTTTTACCTTTTAAGGAACGTCCATCTTTTGTGTATCATAAGACCAAATTTATCTCTTACTGCATCCAAAATGTTTTGGAAACACAATATGGTATTTTTCTGTACAACTTTTATTTTCAAATAATTTGTTTCAATTTTTCGCAAGAACTATAAAATTTCGCAAACAAGTCAAAGAAAAATACAAACAAAATGAAAACAATTTTAGGGAATTTATAATTAATTTTTAAAATTATTTTGCATTAAGAGGAAAATGTTGTATATACTATTTGGTGAATAAGTTTGTTTTCGAAAAAAACGGGAGAGTGTTTAATTTAAAACGAAACATTTAAATGTTTGTGCAGAAAATAGTGCGTATTTTGAATCGAAAACAAAACAATTTATGGTTGATCAGCATCGTGTAGTTTTGCTAACTGCTAAACTACGCCACATGCAAATAGAAAAAGCGTGAAGCCTGAAAAATGTTTAGTTCTCAATTTTTTTTTTTTTTTGCTAATACTGAAATATAAAACAACAGAGCGAATTCTTTTACTAAATACTAAACAGCTTCTCCTAAACCTTTGCAGTGAAGCTCGATATTTTTACCGCTCCTGAGGTCTTTGCTTTCTTTGCCCACGAAACTTTAGTTGTTGGATTTGCGTGCCGTTTTCACACCTCCTCCAAAAGAACCACCCTTAAACAAACGGTGGGTGTGTGCTTAAAATTTTCAATTGTTTATAACAGTACATTAACAAAGAAAAAAACCCCCATTATTTTATTATTTGCTTAATTTCCTTGCCGTTTTTTTTTCATGTTTGTTTTATTTATGTATATCGAAATTTTGAAAATCATCTCAATATCTTTTCAATGTTAAAACATTTGTTTACACAGATTCTCTTCTCGTTGCTGGTTTTCCAAATGGACTTTCAATATTTACCTTGCTTTAGTCTCAAAACTTTCGCCAGTCTTTGTTAAAATCTCTAATCGGCACAAACGTGTGTTTTCGCCAACAAAACTTTTTCAATTCGTGGGCTAAAAGTTTTGTGAAAAAATAAAAAAATTCACTTGTATGTAAAATTTTGCTGTTGTCTGTTTTCGGTTTCATTCACCTTGTAACACTTTTAATTGAACAAAATACAAAAAAATAATAACTTAATATTTATCATATTTATGAGCAAATTTTTATTAATGTATAAATAATTGCAGTCAAAACGTGTGTAAATTACAACAGAGTGCATCTAAGAATTTAGTTTTGATTTAGTAACAAAATAACTTGTGATCCAAATTGTGTGCTGTTTTAGAATTTAAAATTAAAATAATTACTAGCAAAGTGGTATAAAGGAAAAGAATTTATAGAGGTGTAGTTTTTCAGTTTTTTTTTTACTAAAAACGCCGCTTATTAGAATTTTTCCTGCATTTTATCGCTTGTAATAGAAATTAAAATCACTCATACGCCCCCGTCTTGAGGTGATTTTGTTTTGATTCAAAATTAATGATTGATCGATGCAACAAGCGAAGTGTTGGCTGCTAAAAAATAATGGCTAATTTATTTTAAAAATTAAATCTGATTTATTTTTGATTTTCTGCGAAAATTGTCTATTTTTAATAGATTTAAAAGGCAAAACTTTGAACTGAAGTAATTTTATATGTATGTATGTATGTACATGAAGGACGTTTTTCCAATCCTCATCGCCCATTTCTTAAATGCAGCAGATTCGTATTCAGGTGACGAAAACAGGGCTGTATTTCTATACATAATGATACACTTGGCCCTTTCAAAACAGAAGACATAATCAAATGATTTCATTAATACATACCTTCCCGTTTATTTTACACCAATTCAACAGTTCGCACCGACACACTACTGCCATGTGAAATTAATGTGCCCAGTTGTAGATTTTAAGTCGTGTTACATTCTTACAGGATTAATGACTTGGTTCGAATTTGTTGTTCATTCATGGAAAGATTTTCTATACCAATCGAAAGCAATTTAAACGAAAGTAGATCAATAGATTAAATAAAGACAGCCAGCATTGAAGAGCTGAAATAGTGGGATGGGCTAAGCACTGCTGCGTAAAAATAGCATACAATTAATTATGACTTGGGTTCACAGCAATTTGGGTGCTAATGAGCATCGTAGTGGACGTGAAACAGTCATGGTATGTACCCCAGCCAATAAGTCTTCAAATTTACTTTTTTTGTCTTCTTTTGAAAAATGTTGATTACTCCAATTTCATCACAAAAAAATTCGCAGACTTTACTTTTCTTCTCTTCTTTACAAAAATGTTATTCGCTACAGTTTTATCACAAAAAAAAAACCCTTGCTCAATTGTAAGGAAAATATTCAATTTTCCATGGAACCTCGTTTAACGAGGGAACGCTGTATTCTTTTTAAGTTGCAGCAAATAATTCAAAGTTGTTTAATTTTAATCGGCAGCTGTAAATTCTTGACACTTGTTCACTAAAAAGCAAATAAGAATTGCTTAGTATTTTTTGTTCAGTTTTTAGTTTGTTGCTGAAGTTCTGAAAAAACTAAACAAGATTTGAACAAAAAAACTGTTTTTATACCCTTCACATAAATGTGTAAGGGTATATATAAGTTTGTGATTCCGTTTGTAACGCATTGAAATATCCATCTAAGACCCCATAAAGTATATATATTCTGGATCAGCATCAATAGCGATTACGATTGAGCGATGTCCGTCTGTCCGTCTGTCCGTCTGTCCGTCGGTCCGTCTGTCCGTCTGTCCGTCTGTCCGTCTGTCCGTCTGTCCGTCTGTCCGTCTGTAGTCGTTGAAATACCGTTTCTGAGAAAACGGTTTGAGATAGAAACCTCATTCTTTCGCTAAAACGTGTGAAACCTCGGTAGTGGGTCTGCTATTGAAATTCAGTAAGATAGGTCCACGGATAGCCGAGATATATTCAAAAAACCGGGTTTTGAGGGATATTTTGTGGAATTTTTGTATTCAGGTTTTTGAAAAAAAATTTTTTCTCAAAAACTAAACCATATCATTTTTAGTGCCCATTAAATCCTAGAAAAGAAGGAATTTTTGAAATCGGCCCATATATATCCGAGATATAGCGTCTCCCGATTTTTAAAGAAATCGGCTTTATAAGCCAAATAAGACAAATTTTGGCACCGAAGATCAATCAAAATGGTATATATTTTTCCACATCGGCCCATATACACTCGAGATATAGCGCCTCCCGTTTTCTCAAGAAGTCGGCTCTAAAAGCCAAATAAAACAACTTTTGGTATCAAAAATCGATTAGAATGGAACATGTAAGGTGTTTAAAAGCAAAATTGGAAAATTTTTGAAATCGGTCCATATATATCTGAGATATAGCGACTCCCGATTTTTTAAGAAATCCGCTCTTTAAGCCAAATAAAGCAATTTTTGGCACTAAAAATCAATCAGAATGGTACATATAGACTATTTAGAGGCAAACGTGGAAAATTTTGGACATCGGCCCATATACACTCGAGATATAGCGCCTCAAGTTTTCTCAAGAAGTCGGCTCTTAAAGCCAAATAAAACAACTTTTGGTACCAAAAATCGATCAGAATGGTACATATAAGGTGTTTAAAAGCAAAATTTGAAAATGTCTGCAATCGGTCTATATATACCTGAGATATAGCGTCTCCCGATTTTTCAAGAAATCGGCTCTATAAGCTAAATAAAACAACTTTTGGCACCAAAAATCAATCAGAATGATACATATAGGTTATTCAGAAGCAAAACTGGAAATCTTTTTGTCATCGGCCCATATATGTTCGAGATATAGCGCCTCCCGATATCTCAAGAAGTCGGGCCTGGAAGCTAAACGAAACAGTTTTTTGCACTAAAAATTTGTCGGAATGGTACATACAGGCTGTTTAGGGGCAAAATTAGAAAATTTTTGGACATCGGCCCATATGCACCCAACTTTTGGTAACAAAAATCGATCATAATGGTACATACATACATATGTATATAATGTTTAAAAGCAAAATTCGAAAATATTTGCGATCATGTATGAATGTATGTATGTATGTATGTATGTATGTATGTATGTATGTATGTATGTATGTATGTATGTATGTATGTATGTATGTATGTAGATACGTTTGTATGTATGTAGGTATGTAGATACATAACATATGTACATATGTATGCATGCAAGTATGTTAGCATAAACAATTTTTTTGCTTTGGTGTAAAAATGTGTATGTATGTACATACATATGTATACACGAGCTTGAAAATGAAAGTGATATAAAGAATTGTTGAAAAAAGGGTACGCAATGAAATTCTTTTAAACAATTGCGTCTTCAAATTCATTCACACAAAAAATCATTTTGGGTTTCCCTACGTACTTACATATGTACATACACACATACATGTGTATGATGATACGCAATAGATCATCAGCAACGTGCACAAGAAAAAAATTATTTTGTAAAAGCAAGCAATGTAAATATGTATGTATGTATATATGTATGTATATAATCATTGTTTTATGGAACACACTGAAAATATTCAATAATAAAGAATTTATTTTAGCGTTTTCTATTATAGATACATACATACATACATACGTATGCATGTACCCACATACGTAAGTAAATTGAAAAAGAAAATCACACTTAATGGCAATGTTTAGCATTATAATTCAAAAATAATGCAATTATATGCAATTTTTTGTTAAATAAATTTTACTATAAAGTTAACTGATAAATAATTAAGAAATACATTTTGCTTTTCTTTATTTCATTGATATTAAAAAGAATTGGTGTCAATCAGTGGTTGAACTTGAGCATATTATGAATTATTTAAATAAAAGTTTTGCAGCCTGTGTTAAATCCCGGTAGTGGATCTGATATTGAAATTCAGAAAAAATCGGCCCATATATACCCCAGATATAGCGTCTCCCGATATTTAAAGAAATCGGCTTTAAAAGCCAAATAAAACAACTTTTCGCACCAAAAATCAATCAGAATGTATGTACCATTGTGAAGGGTATTTAAGATTCGGCCCAGCCGAATATAGCACTCTTACTTGTTTTTTTCTCAGTTTGTTGCTGGTATGTATTTTGTTGTCCACTTAAATTGCGAGTTGTTTATTAAGTGGTTAAAAAACCATTTTTTTCAATTGTAGAATTCCAAACTAATGGTGTCTGAAAATGCCAATGAAAACTTGAGGTGTAAATTGAATTTGTAAAGAATTCATTTGAGGCAGGCAGAGAAAAACTATTTTTACAAGCAATTAATAACACAGATATGTATATCGATGAGTGTAGGTTTTCAAATGAAAGTGAAGCTGCTTCATAAATGACAAATACTGAAGTTAGAGGGTGAAAGCTATTTAATTGCATTTTTTCTGACTCTCCAGTTTCACATCTATTAGCGAAAGTGCTTTGAATAATTTTTGCATTCTGCTATTTTTTGAGAAATTTCCAATTCAAGGCCGTTGCAGAGGCCTTAAGGAGAAATGTGTGTGTAAAATAATTTACGGAATTTAAGGTTGGTGAATTCCTTATGTATGGAGTTCAAAAAGAAATTTAAAGGCACGTTTTTACTATTACAAAAATATGTCATAACTATTGGTGCAGAATTTTTTCTATCAACTGAAATGAAAATTAATGTTCAAACATTTATTTGACTGGGGAATTCCGGACATTTAGTGTTATGCCGTTAATTAATAATAGTCTTATAATAATACTTATGGAAGATATTTCTGAAATGAAAGCAATCTTATAAGACGAAATGTCAAACAACGCACTTACTTGTTACGTTTGTAAGCGTTTTTTTAACCACAGTCTCATACTACAGCAAATATGTGCAGCTACATGCCGGGCTACTGAACGACCAGCCCACAATTATGAATTATCATGAGATTAACAGAAGCATGTATTCGCCTTGCTAGATATGAAAATATTTATAAGTTATATTATTTACTGATTTAAGATAATTGAAACCCAACTATGTAAATTCAATTACTTGCTGTCACATTGTGACAGGTGTAATGAAAAAGAGATTATAACAGAAAGATATAAAACAAAATATTGCATATTTTCTTTGACAACCCTATCGAACTTCTCCATCATCTTACAATTGCAGTTAATGTCAGTTATAGACCCGGTGTTATATGCGTATGACATTTCGATCATGACAAAAACTCAATTAAAGCAATGTTAGTGAAAGAAACTACAAAACTTAAAATCTAGGAAATGCAAAAACAGTAGTAGAAATGTGAAAACATAATTTTATAAGCTGATTGAGCCAGCAACTCTATAATACCTTGTTCATACATGCATTTCTAATTGAGATAATATTCAGTTTATTGACATAATATTTTTTGCGTTTGTACATACAAATATTGCGCTAACTCAATTAGTATTTGACAGCTGGAAAAAAGTTGTTGTTTTTGTTTTGGTAGTGAGAAAGAAAAAGTGACAAATAAGAAAAATGGAAGAAAAACTGCCTTTTGTTAAAAAGATTTTAGTGTTGTACAATAAAAATATGGAACTTGTACAAGTAGTGCATTCATGTTATGACTCCAAAGCGGCAATAATAAAAAGAAAGAGAAATAAAAATTTGGCAATGCTGCAATGTTTAAAAATTTGTATGTTTTTATTTTTAATTTTTATTATTTTGTTTTGTTTCCTTTTGTTGACATTTATCTCGTCATTCATCTCGCATTGTATACTTTTGCTTATTAAACACATCTTTTACAGTGTTGCGTTTCATCTCTTTCTCAATATTCAAAGCAATTTTGAGTTTATTAAGCAATAACTTTATTGACTTTTTGTATGGAATATTGAGCTCAATAATGGACTTTATTGCGATTATCTCAATAAAGGCGCATGTATGAACATGGTATAAATTGTGCTGTGTATAGATTAAAGTTTGCAAAGCTTGCAACACGTATAACGCTTGTAAAGCGAGAACTTTTATAAAGCGTGCTCTATAAACTCGCCGGAAGACCTCCGTACCGGTCTTTAATTATAAAGATTTTTTTTTTTTTTGAAAAATCTTTTTGTTTTCTTTTTTATGACTCGTGCATTTGGAAACGTGTAGACTTTTTTTGTTGTACAGAACAGTGTCTGTCTTTTTTTTCGTTTTTTTTTTTTTTTTTTTGTTGCATTCTTGGGTGAATGAAACTTTTATTGCCCTGATGAGTGTAATTTACATTTATTCCGTTGGGTTCTCTTGCGGCCAAATGAGAGCGTTGTAATATATTTAAACTTTTATAAATCTAAACAAAATTGATTGTTATTTGTGTTGTATTTTTGTTAATATTCTATTCTTAGAAACTATTCTAGAATATTCAAAAATATTGGAATGAAATTATTGTATCATTTTCTGGTGGCGAATAATTTTACATTTCAGGTGAAATGTTTCAAGTGTGTGTCTGTTTTTTTTTTTTCGAAAAAATTAAATAACAAACTAGATTAATTAAAAAAAAAAGCTGCTGTAAACAAATAAATCGTTTTGAAATTTATTGACTAACTAGTCGATGAAGAGGCGGCGTGAAACAACTCGCTAAAAAGTTAGACCCACAAAAAACGTGAAACAGCGCCCCAAAAATTAGTGCAACAAGCAACAACAACGACTTTCATATTTCGGGCTTTTATTTCGTATTTTAAGTTGGAAGTTTTTAACTATATACAGTAGACTCGCGAAAACGTGAACATTCTCTGATTTGACTACTCTAAAACGTGAACAAGCGATGATGGCTCTAAAACGTGAACTTTTTTTTTCCAATGATTTTTTATTTTCTTAAGTCAGTTCTGTAGTTTTTATAAATTTTGGGAATAGCGGTATTTTAATTTATTTACAGCTTAGTGCAAAAACATCTTTTAGAAATGTATACACACCTACTTACATACATATGCACACATATAATACTTAATTTCAGTTTTTATGTGGTGATTGTGGTGGAAGAAACATCTCTACGGGTTTGAGCATAAATAAAGTGTACAGTGCAAGCAACAAGTGAATTTAAACTCAGTTTCAAAGAAAAATGTCCGTCACGAAACCAAAAGTTTTAACTCTTCAAGAAGACTGTGATATTATTAAACATTTAAGGAAGGGTGCATCAGTAACGGGGTTGCCAAAACAATATACAATATAGATACAGTACAGAGTAGATTTAATTGATTGCTAAGTCGGAACATCAACTGAAATGAAGTATTGCAGTAAATTTATTAAATAAAATTTGTTATATATGATTTAGCTTTTTACAAGGTTCTGCATACTGATTTTCAACTTATTTTCATGCAAAAAAATCCCATCTAAAACGTGAACAAAATCCAAAACGTGAACACCCTCGGTAAAAATTAGTTCACGTTTTCGCGAGTCTACTGTATGTATATATTAAATAATTCCTTAAAAATTATTATGAAATAAACTACTGGGACTCTTTAGGAGATTATTTCATAGCTTAATTTATGAAGAAATCGTAGAATACGTAAATTGTGTTCTGTTTTATTTACCTCTTGCAATTAATATTCACAAAAAAAAAAAATTATTTCTGGTTTTAGTGGTAGTTTTGCAGGACAAAATATAAATTAAAAAAAAAAAAAAAAAAAAAAAATATAAATAAAAAAAACCTAAATAAAAAATAGTCGAACTAAATGATTTACAATTGTTAATAATTTTATTGGGCTTTCTAGTTCGCTTTTTACTTCCCCGAAATTGAGTAAGATTTGTTTTTGTGATTAAATTGGAGTGATCAACATTTTTTAAGAAGGCAAGAAAAGTGAAATTGAAGACATACCATGGCTGTTTCACGACCACCACGTGCCTCATCCAGCACTCAAATTTGCTTCAAACCCAGGTCAAGACTAAATGTAAACTGTTTTCTTAAGCAGCACCTCACCGTCATTATACTATCTGAATTCTGTATCATAATCCCGGCACATATTTGTTTTCATTTTAACTAAACTCAGCTGATTTGCGATCTCAGAAACCCAAACTAAATATGACCATTAGTTTTTCTCCCTCCTCAAGTGTTCGACGCAGTCTGGCTTAAATGTTTATTTGACAACTTTGTTGCTGATGTTAAACATTTATTGGGTCTCAAAAATGTGTTAAATAATTAAACATACTTAAAAAAAAAAAAAGTAACTAATATATTTTCATGACATTACTTGTTATCGTTTGCTGTTGTTGTACTGGTGCTGCACGACTGAGCGGCACAACTGAGCAGCTCACCGACCAACCCACCAGCATATTCATTCTCCAGCACTTCGTCAAGTAACAAACACTTTTTGCAAAACAATTCAACAGACAGTTTGTCGACTTTATAATAAAAAAAAATAATTTTTTTACACTTTGCGTTTGTTTTCTTTTTTCTTTGATTTTTTTTTTCTTCTCATAAAAAATCTATTATTGAACAAAAAAAAAAAACCAAATCAAGCCATTAAAAAATTTGCAAAAAAAGAACCCCCCACGAAAAAAAACTTGAGTATGTGAAGAAAAAAAAAAATAAAAAATCTGTTAAAGTTTAGCAAACCACAACCATGGACATACATACATACATACATACATACATTCTATGTATAAACAGATATAATTTCAAAATTTGCTGGTAACGAATGTGAATTGTATATAAAATATTGGTATTTTAACATAAATTAAATTGCAAACAGGTTTTTGGATTTGAACAACGATTTTGGTCAAAACAAAGAATTAAAACCAAGTTATTTTTAGAATAAACAAAAAATAACTGAAACAATCTGTGATCGACAGACAACAATTTAAGTCTCAGCGCACAATAAGCAACCAACAGGCCCCTGGTGTCAGATTTTCAATAAATTCAAACAAATTAAAAGCTGCCATAATCATCTCTATTTAAAATTTGCATAAAGAAATAGGAATTTAAATAAAATTTAATTTAGTTATTAATTAATTCATTTGTTGTGTGGCTCGCCTCGCACGTTTTGTGTTCAAAAGAAAAAAAACAAAAAAAACAAAAAAAAACAAAAGCAGGTGGAAGAGGAAATCTTCTGAATGAAGACGGAACCGCTGGAACAAGAAAACGAGTTTTATTCAGGGTTGTTGGAATTGACGGTTTCTCGTCAAACGTGTCACATTTCAATCGTCAATTGAGATTTTACTTTGCATCTGCCGGCCAGGGTTGAGGTGAGATTTGTGCAGGTGCAACACAGGCTGTGTTTCACTGTTCTAGCGCTATTATAATATTATAATTTCTCTGACAAGGCCGGGTATCGGATATTTTTACAAAATCCACAGACATCGTCTGGAGCACATCCATTTGTGGTCGATGGGCCCACAAGTGAAACCCACAACGCGTTACCGGGAGAAACTAGTTGTGGATGCAACAACAAGGATGTTGTTAAAATGCAGAAAACAGAAATATATCCATACTCAACACAAGCCGCCAAAAACGCTTATGCACGTTTCTATCATTTGTACATCTCGAGCAAAATGATCTTTAGTGCAGCCTTTGTTCCTTATAGAGCGAGACCTAGACTATTAGCAAATCTCGGTATCTAGGTCCTTGGTATCCATTAACCCAGCGTCCAGATATGTGGCTCTGCGTCTATACGTAGCGCGACATTCGCACAGGATGTGTTCCGCCGTTTCCTTCGCAACACCCTGATTTCAGAGTCTGCAGGAATCACTGCCTGCCAATTTCAGTTCTTTGAGATGGTAATTTATTTAATAGTGCACCGTAATGCCGCATGACCTTCAAAACTCTCCAGAAGTCAGCAATGCTTTTCTGCTCAAAACTGTTGTTAACACGCAGAACGGTTCAAGACCCTTAAAGAATCTTACTGTGCCCCTTCCAATAACCCTGAATAAAACTCGTTTTCTTGTTCCGGCGGTTCCGTCTTCATTCAGAAGATTTCCTCTTCTATCTGCTTTTGTTTTTTTTTTTTTCTTGAACACAAAACGTGTGAGGCGAATGGAATAATTAATACACAGTCTTCGCTTTCGTTGCCCTCGCGTCCTTCGTGGCCCGGTGTCCACGTGAGAACTCATCTGTTACTCGAAGATAGAGCCTGAAGAGATTCGCAACATCCCAAAGTAGTCTTGACTGGAATGAGTAAGATTTTAACACGTTTAGAGCTGATTGTTTCCCGGAGAGAATGCACATGTTGGCTGTAGATATATTTCACCGTAAGCGCATGCTCTCGCACAAAGCTCTATATACATATGTGTAAGCAAATGCATTTTTAGAAGGTTATTTAAGTCTCGGCCCCACCAGATAGAACACTCTTACTTGTTTTTCAGTGTCGTTACATGCAAATTTTGCCTCAGTATGAGTTTATACTCATCCCTGTTGGCAGATAATCACTCGTATTGTGAGTAAAATGGGAAATATTTGTCCCCATAAGACTTTCATTCCCCCTGAAGAGAAAATTGTCATGGGAACTCATGTCCGTATGGAAAAAATAAAATAGAAAAAGCTGTGTAAAATAAATTAATTGCATAAAAATTTGATAAAAATAAAAAAATTGTTTCGAATTGATGCAAGAATTTTACTACGGGCAGAAGAATCGCATTGTTCAAAGACGTTTGCGAGTTGAATCTAATTCGGTGGAATTTGCTGGTACATAATAAGTTACTATATTTTCAAATAAGAGTACAACAATTCCAAAATTCAGTTTGAAATTATTACAAAGCTGGTAGCAATTGTTCTGATATTAGCATTCTATTGAACATGATACCATTTTACGATTTATTAACAAATCAGAGCCCAAAGTACTTGAAAATAAAATTTTATATTACATATAAAGAAAAGAAATATTTACACATTCCCTACAGTTCCCCAGCAACAACATTGTGAACAGGTAACAGGAAAAAACGAAAATAATACGATTGAAATAACTGTTTACGATTAGGCGAATTCGATTTGAATGTTGACTTTTTTCAGCGCTATTTCTCCAAACTGAATTACACATAAAAAAGATGAATATACATAACGATTATAATTCAGGGAAATGGGGGAAAAAATTGTGGTTAAGAATATTTACGGTAGGGGTGAATATATTTTTTATGGCTCTTGGACTCCCTTCCTGACATAAAATACTCTGTAGTAAGAATTATATGTTCAATGTTTATACACATTTATGCTTTCCACGTGCATGGAAATAGTGTAAACATAATATGTCTGGTTTTTATTACACTACGCAACAAATTGCACCCTACAGAGGGGCTTTTGTTTTTCGAAAGCTAAAAATTCTTAATATTGACTGAAGGCATTTTTTGATGATATTTTTGACACACAGCCACACAAAATATATTTTCCTTTCTACACATCTTCAAGTACTTTTATTTGGAGTAAAATAAGTATTTATTCCTCGATGTTCGTCCCATCTCTATGAATAAATAATAAAACTGGAATTCAGTAGCCCTTTGGTCTTTGGACGTTTCTATATGTTGTGAACTTTTAGAAATCAACACTGTTACTCCTAAGAAATAAAATCTATTTCAAGTTAAAATTTATACGAAAAATTTGTTGTAAAATATATTTTAACAACATTTAATTTTTAGGGTTCCGTACTCATCAGAGTGAAACGGAACCCTATTACGGAGACAAGTACGTCCGTCCGTCACAGCGTCCATTCTCCGAAACGGTAAGAGCTAGAGAGCTGAAATTTTCACAGAATGTTTCTGTGCCTTGCCGCTACAACAACAAATACTAAAACCAACAACAAGTCGAAAGCTACGAGGTGTCCCCATACAACGAAAAGTTACAATTAGCCATAACTTTCGAACCGTAAAAGATAGAGATCTGAAATTTGCATAGTGTATGTATTTATAGATGTTCTACAACAACATATACTAAAAGCAACAACAATCCGAAAACTACCAGGTGTCCCCATACAACCAAAAGTTACAATTATCTATAACTCTTGAACCGTAAAAGATAGAAAGCTGAAATTTGCATAGTGTATGTATTTATAGATGCTTGTCAACAACAAATGCTAAAAACAACAACATGTCGAAAACTACCAGGTGTTTCTATGCAACGTAAAAAACATTAGCCGTAACTTTCAAACTGTAAGAGATAAAGAGATGAAATGTGCACAATATATTTACTCGCATATGGCTTACAATAACAAATGCTAAAAACAACAACAAGTCGAAAACTACCAGGTGTCCCTATACAACGTAAAGTAACAATTAGCCGTTACTCTCGAACTGTGAGCGACAGAGGGATGAAATTTGCACAATATGTGTATTCACATATGCTCCACAACAACACTTGCTAAAAACAACAACAACTGTAAAACTACCAGGTGTCCCTTTACAACGTAGAGTAATAGCTATAACTCTCGAACCGTAAGAGATAGAGAGTCGAAATTCGCACAGTGTATGTATTCCCAGATTCCTAACAGCAATAAATTACAAAAACAACAACAAGTGGAAAATTACTAGGTGTCCCCATACAACATAAAGTAGCTTTAAAAACAGAGAGATGAAATTTATAAAATATACATATGTATTCACATACGCCATTCCATACATACATTACACATACATACGTACGGAACCCTAAGAGTGCGAGCCAGCCTCGTACTTGACTAAATTTATTTATGAATACTGGTGCACGTTTTTCTCAATAACTCCAGAACTAAGAAAAGTTAACCCAAAAAGATACATGAGAACAGCTTAAGACTTAATTGAGACTAATTGCGAATTGAGGCCTAATTTGGAATTCTTGGACATACTGTGTAATAAAATCGAAGTAGTGGCTTATTCCACCAGCTGTTTGGGTGTAGTTTTATGACTTCTTCTTTGCATCATGTAGATTCGATTCACAGTTGTGTAAATTTCATTGGGATGGCTAAAACAGAAATGCACCAATGCACACAGCAGCCTCAGAAATATTCTGCAATGTTGCCTTTGAAAACTCATTAGGGTGTAAACCAGTCACTCTTGCCCTGCTTAAACGTATTTTGCCAAACATAATTTACATTAACTATTTAAATTAAATAATAAACCAATTGTTTACACAGCCGCTCAAAAAAAGAACAATACAGCTAATGAAATTTTATTGTTTTTTGTTTCTTTTTTTTTAATTCAACTAAAAAGGGCAACAGACCACAATTACAAAACTTAAATCAACTGGCGTGTGGTTTGCTTTTTGGAGCTCTTGTTCATCATTTTTGTTTCTTGTTTTTTTTTTTTTTGACATCACAAACGGCAAACGAGCCTACACGCTTTTTTAATGCATAATTTTGGCATAAAGATAAACATTAATTTTGAAGTTTGTTTTAACACACAAATGCGGAAACCAGTCCAAGTCGTTTTTAATTTATATCTTTTTTTTATGTTAGTATAACAAACTTAAATTATTAACCTTTGAATAAATGCGTTGGCCTGCTTAAAGCACAAACTCAACTGCCCTGAAGTTTTTGTTTTTTCGTTTAGCATTTTTGGCAATTTTGTTTTTTCTTTAATTAAAATCGCATTAAAATTAAATTCATGAAACATTTTTTCTGTCTTAAATTTGCTTAAATGAATTTTAAATGCCTTTTAAATGTGTTTTTATGACGAATACTTTTTTAGGTGTGACGCCCATTCCGTATTCGTCTAATTTTGCAGGGGACTTTTTTTTCTGGTGTTATAAAAATAAATTGTAACTAAATTTAGGTTTTAAAAATCGTTTGGAAATAATTTAAAATAAGTTTCCATAACTTTTGTTGAATATATTCACTTCTCATGTTTAGGTGTCACATTTGAATAGCAATATTTCCATATTTTAGCTAAAAATAACAAAACTTAAATTTGTCGAAATGAAGTAAAATTAAGAAATGAAATCAAGTCTGAACAAAGTCTAAAAAAATCAAACAGATGGAAAATTCATAATCAAAACCATTCCGAATAATTTCTGTGGCAGGCCTGTATGTTTTATTAATTTGATTCGACTTTTGAATTATTAAGCCAGTTTGCAGGCTTTTAAAATTATGTTTGCTTCCAAAAAGTGTTAGTGATTTATACAAATTTATTTTAAAATCGACATTTTTCAAAAACGAAAAATTTTTTCTTGTACGATTTGGTAACTTTTCGCTGATTTTTGAGACTTCCTTTTATTTTTGAAATTATTTGTCAGCAAAATCAGCTTATAAATAAATTTTTTCAAAATCGACACTTTTAATATCGTCACTTATTCAAAATCGTTAAATTTTCAAAATCGACAATTGATAAAGTTGAATAACTAAATCTTTTATAAGAACAATTTCAAAAGTATGTCCACTCTCGAAAGTGTCTTTTTTTAGTCAAGTGAGAGCAAACAACATTTTTGAAATGGATTTTTCTTTTAAATTCAAGAAAACCACTTTTTAAAAAACGATGTCATTTTACTTTTTATAGATTTGTTACAGATAATTTGGCATTATCCTTGGCTTATATTTAATTTTTTTCTAGAACGAAAAATACTGTTTTTAAATAAATTTATTCAGTTATAAACTGTTTTTTAAAAATACTTGTCAGTAAGATAATTGCATACATTTTTTTGTAAATCGAAATTTGTTCAAAAACGAAAAAAAAAATTTTTGTTTTGGAATAATTTAGCGATATGTCAACGATAATAATTCTTGTCGTTCTGGATACATCAGCATTTTTTTTCCTCAAAATCGACACTTTTTCAAAATCGACTATTTTTTCAAAATCGACAATTTTTCAAATTCTTTTATGAAACCTATTTCCAAAATTTGTTCCCCTTTCTGAAAGTGTTTCTCAGCAAATTGAGCACATATGTATAGTTTTTTCTAGATCGAAATCGACATTTTTTTAAACGTTTATTCGTTTGCTTTTTGCAAAACTCGATCTTTTACAAAAATAAATTTTCTAATTAAATTTTTGCTTTCTGAAAGTGTTTCTTAGTAAAATGGCCACTTACTGTTTGTTAGAAATCGATTTTTTTTTTAAATCGAGAAATCAGCCATTTGAATATTTCGGTTTTTTATAGTCTTTTTAAAATTTTCTTTTGCTTTCTCAAAGAGTTTCTTTTTAAAATGAGCCCTTTAACTTTTTGTGAAATTGAACGGGGTCTTTTTTTACATCAAAACTTGGTAATTTATAAATCAGTTTTAAATTTTTTTTTAGACTGGGACCAGTACTCAGGGGATGACTCCTATACATATATGTATGCATTGCACTGTACTGGAACTGGGAAAATAGGAAAGAGGGTTTGGTGGGTAAAAAAATTAAAATGGGTAGTGTTTGTGGACGTTTGATTGAGCAGAAAAAAAAAATATAATAAAAACAGAACATTTGATTTTGCAAAGCTGAATAAGTCAGGATTAACTGTTGGTAATTTGTCTGTTTAGTGTCTAGTGTATATAACTTCAACACTATCCAGTTAAAAACTCTTAACGAAACCTATTCAATGTGCAACCTCTTCAAAATTCAATTTAGTTTTTTGAATGCTTTCATCAGTTAAACAAGCGTATACACATTTTCCAAATCAAATTCGAACAAAGTTGTGCATCGATTAGCACCTCATAAAATTAGAGTTGACAATTACGAATTTATTAAATAAAAATTCGGCAAAGCTTGTTAAGCTGTTATTTGACAGATTTGTACACAATATTTGCCACAGCCCTCAGCTTTGTAGAAATTGTATAAATTTTGGGAATACTGCGCGTATAGTTTAACATGATAAATATATAGTGAATAACTACAATGTAAAGCCAAAAATCGATTTAAGTCATTTTCCATTCAATCAGCCGCAGCTACGATTGGCCGGGTGTAATAAACTAACTACGAATTATAGTGACTCACACATCGACCAGTGTGTGCAAATTGAAGTTAATTCCCATTTCTTTTGGCCTACTTGTCCGTTTGATATTCTTACTGCTATTTAATGGTTGTGCCATAGAATTGTTAATGAAAATTAATTGAAAAAAAAAAACAGTTAAAAAATAAACCCACAAGTCGACAACATTCATTCATGTAAATTGCTCGTACTACTTTTTTTCCTTCGTGCGAATACAAACGTGCGAAAAATAAAAAAAAAATTATAAAACAACAAGAATGTTTTACTGCCGGCCGCCCGGCCTATTTGTCTGTCTCTGTGTCTGCGCAAACTGTTTGACCGTAAGACTGTTTTTTAATGGTTGATTTGAAGCGAAAATAAACGACTGCCGGCTGATCCGCATCTCTCTCTGCTTGCGTGTGTGAAAATGTGTTCAAAAATTCTGCCTAATGGCCCATCAAAATTATTTGTATGTTTATTTGCGGTTAAATGAAAAAAAGAGAAGCCGTTAAAACAGTTTTTTTACTACAACAAAATTAAGTAAATAAATTAACAATAGCAGCATATAAATACTGCCCCACTCGTTAAAAAATTTTTCTTCAGCAAAAAAAAAACTTTTTTTTTTATGATTAAATATTGACTTAGAAAACATAGAAAAAACCAAGAGGTGAAGGTGAGCACTATTAAGTGTTGTACTATTTAATTGTTGTTATTGGACTGTAAGGGGTTGTAGCACAGACATGTAAATATGATTTAAAAGTTTTTAATATGCAAAGATATCGCTGCCTTAATAGTGAAATAACGTAATTATTATTTTTAATTACTTCGTTATAATAGAAAATTGAAAAACTGTTAATGAACTAATTCGGTTTTCAATAGAAGATTTTTCTTTTTGGGTCTGAAAGATGTTCTAGAACAATTTAAAAAATTATTTATAGAAAAACATTTTTCTAGATCTCTTTAATCCGGTTAAACTAATTTTATATTACTGTTGTGTTTTTTGATATCAATTAAACACGACACAGAAAACATCAAAGACCTTTAGCAGGACAATTAGCTAATTACATGGGGGCTGGCAAGAAGTGTGGTGATTTCGAAACAGCCAGTTTTCTCTGGAGGACTCTTATTTAAAAAAAAAAAAAGCTCTTAATCAAATATAAACATTTAAGCACCTTGTTCATAGTAAATAATTTTTGGTTTACTAAATTCTTATTTAACAAATTTTCCATTAAAATTTTTGTAAGTAGTTTCTATGAATAAAAATCAATTTAAACAAAAAGCTTAATTGATTCATCAAGATTTCAAATTGCATTCTCATGTTTCGCGTTCCCACGTGACAATTAATTTACTCAATTAATAGTTCATGTTGTTGTAAATGTGTTTTAAGTAATTTTCATAATAAAAAGTTGCTTTGCAAAAAATCAGAATTTACATTCAATATTATTAAATTTTTGTCTTGTTTTTCTATACATTTTCCAAACTTTTTCATTAATTGTGTTCAAAGTTAGCACTAAATATGCTCAAAACGATAATCCTCAAAAATAAGCAAATGAAAAACTTTATATAGTTCTTAAGAATGTGTTTGAAAACGCAGCTGTCTTTAAAAAGTGCCTGTACAATTAACATAAAGAAAAAATTTCCCACAATTAGCTTTTTGAAAAATTTAATAATATCCACGAGTACGATAATTCAAAAAGCACGAAAATGTGCGAAAAATTAGAAAATAAAGTTATAAATTAAAAAAGAAGATGTTAGATTTTTTTTGCTAAATTTTCGCAAACTTCCAAACTCAAAGAACATCGCAGTTAGAGCAAAATTCCTTTTTCGTTGCGTCCCTTTTTCAAAACGAACAAAAAACAACAATTATGGTCATTGGCAACGCTGAGTGTGTATGTTGGATGCTCTCTCTCCCACTCTCTTTTATTACGATGAAGTACATATATTAAGAGTATTCTACTCAATTAATAGAGCAATTTGTGCTAACTGTTCAATTAGGTTTTGTTATGCTGATTGCAGTTGTGTGTGTGTGTCCATGCCGTTTGACATACACTTGAATCAGGCTTGTTGTGCACTCTGGGCATTCAACCATAAACAGTTTGACTCATAGGTCTGTAGGGAATGTGTGTCATAGACAGAGTTCCTTAATTTTCTACAGCATTACGGGTCAAGTAATATGTCTAGTAAGGGTTGGCTTACACGATATCGCGATTATTTTTCTGAGAAGCGGGTCACTGGCATAAATTGTGCTCTAATGTCTCGCTCTCCTCCCCACATACTTTAGCGCTACTCCTATGCGATTGAGGTCACAACTCCCCCCATTATTCAACTTAAATCGGCCAATCTAAGTGTTAGCAGTTAAACCTTTTTTCCTCGTCTGAATTCCCCGATTGAATTCTTGCAATGATTCGCATTGTTTCATTACTGCAGAGAGTTAAATATGCTCTGTGTGCCCAATTCTTTAGCTTAGATTTAACTGCATAGAAAGGTTTCGCTTATACTAATATGATGTATTGTGCTCAATTAAAACCTTATCTGCATAAAATTCTTTAATTGCTTATAAGAATGCTGAAATGTAGAAGTAAAAAATGCAAACTATATAAATATTTATTTTGTTTTTTTTTTTTTTTAGCTGGTCTTAAAGAAAACTTGTGAATGGTGGTTTTACCGAAATAAATGCAGCAAAATGTCAACACATTGGAAACAAAGCGCTCTCTTAATACTCACCACCTGCATTTTATTATTTTTGGGTTTAATCATATTTTTCTGTCTGCCCGTAAAGGATTCAGTGCAGATGTCAACGTCAACGACAACCTCCCATTACGCGCATAACAAAGATAATAATCATCTGACAACCCAACCAAATTGGACCACAATAACCAGCACCACCATAGACGCCATCGTCAGTAGTACGACAAGTAGTGGCAAACATGAGCAAGAAGAACAAGACTACGGTGAAAATAGTGATACTGCGGCTGGTCGCTTATTTGACATCACCGAAATCACCACTTTTACAAATCACACGTTTGATGGCGATGACGATTGGATTATAGAAGATGGTGAGTGAAGAATATTACAAAAGCTACATATTTTCTTGCTTGTTTCTAATAATATTCACTATTTTTCCAGTTGATATTGAGAGTGATATTGAAGATATTAATAATAGTATACCAGAAGATTTAACCAGTGATTTTGTTACACCGATTAAAGTTCATAATTTTAGTTTAAACGCCGATGATTTATTATATGAATCAAAAAGAAATTTAAATACTCCTAATAATAACAATAATGGTAATTCATTCATTATATATGCATTTAATTTGAAAAAATCAGATGGACTAATTGTACAAGGCGATGACACTTCTAGGGTGAATCACTTAAAATAGCATACAAAAAATTGGGTGGATTATTATCAAATTAAAAAAAAAAAATTATTGAAGTTTTGAAATTTTTATTTTGATTTAAAAAAAATTTTGTTGGCTTTGTCCTTTGCGTGCCATATATTACATCATAAAAATTTGTTTACATCTCTGCTCTGAAAATCACTTTGCTTAAAATCGTGTGAAATCAAAAAATAAATGTCAATCAAAAACCCGAATTTGTGCCAGTAGTTTGTGATTTTTCCAGGGCTATGCTATTCGAAATATTATTCAAGTGTTCATCTATAACATGGAACTCTACTTTATGAAAGTAAAGTTCATTTAGATTTTACATTTTATGTGATTCTCAAAGCACGTGATTTGCAAAACCGACCGGTGATTTAATGCAACTTGTACAATTAGTCTATCTGGTTCCGAACTGTTTTTTATTTACAATACTATGATTTTGATTTCGTATTAAATATTTATTTTGCACAAAATTTTCGCATAATAAGATGGTGCATACTTTAGGGCGCTACTTTGAAACAATTTCAATGGCAGCCTTTATGGTTGCTCTTTAAGATGTAGTTATATTCTGTTTAATGTAATTTAGAGTTTAAACACATGAACTACATATCCACGTAAATATAAGCCCTCATTATGGTATTTGTTATTACAAATAAAATATAAATTTAAGACTGCTCCTATGTAGTTTATGTCGAAATTTCGTAGATTTCCAAACTGAAACATAACGATTTCACAAAAGTTGACTAAATTCAGCTTTCTGAAGTATTTTGCCGCATATGTCACCGCAATTTTGCAAGCTAAACGCCTTATTAATATTAGTGGAACTGTAATTATTTATACCAAACAAAAAATAGGGCCGCTTTCGTAACGTACAGGGAGCTAAAAGTAAGACTTTGTCGCCTGTATTTCTTGACTAGAAGTCAAAATTTGAAACTTTGAACTTCTAAAAACTAAAATTTTGTTCTAAAAGGACACTATGTTTAAAGTTTTAAATTGCAAAATCTAATTACGCACTCCAACTGATAAGTTAGTACGGACCTTAAGCCATTTAAAACTGCAGTTTTTGCGAGACATACAAAAGTTTTTATTTATTATTTATTTGGATTCTAATTTAAATTGCGTCTCAGGACACCTTTAATTAATACGCTATCAAAATCATTTTTATTTAAATAAAATTTTCGGTCAGTAGATTTTTTTTATTAGAATATAAAATGGTTTTTTATTTATAATTTGAATATTTTTTCACAGATTATTTTCCTGCATTTAGCGTGACGGGAACATTTCGTAGTAAATCTAGTCAGATCTGGGATCCCCATCCTGAATATATAATGAACGCATTTGGTCATCAATTGCATTTAGTTTTACATCAAGATACCTCATTTATACCACCAAAAACGTTCAGGGTAAGAGTTTTTTTTTCGATAAAGGTGTTTACGATTGCAACCATTTAAAAAGACAATCGAAATTGTTAGGCATGAATTACATGGGTCTAGCTGAATTGTCTAATTTGTTCGCAGCTCTTTAGTGACCCTTGTTTGTATTTGTCATATAGCATCATAAAAATAAATAATGTTTACTACTATTAAAAAATGAAAACTCACAAATCCGTACAGAAAATTAATTAAATAAAAGTTTAGTAAGTCTAAAATATTTATTATAAACAAGGCCGTTAGTATTCTAAGCAATCACATATGGCTATAATTATAATGCTCTATTGTAAACTATGAATCTTTCAAAATCAAATATATTTGCCTGGCTCTCGAAGTCGTTTCGTTAACGTTCGCCATCAGAAAAAACCCAACTAAGTTGTTGGAGTTTGCTAATGCGAATATAAGCTCAACTTATTAAAAAAAAAAGTTCATAAACATTATGCAAAATAATGATTTTGTTGGGCTTGAGCTCGATTTTTTCTTTCTCAAAATTGAGAAAGATTTTGGAGTCATCAACATTTTTAAAGGAGACAAGAACAGTCAAGTTGAAGATTTACTGGCTGGGCTACATACCATGGCTGTTTCACGACCACAAAATAATTTGTATGACCTCCAATATGCTGGCGAACATTAACGAAACGACATCGTTTGGCGAACGATTAAATTCATTAATTCAGGTCCAAAAATTAACCTTTTTTTTGCAAAACGTTTGCTGTCTATATATGTATAAAAGTTTTCATTTCTGGACCTGAATTAATACATTTCAATTGGCTCTTAAAGCAAATAAATAATTAAGTTCATAGTTAAATTCATTTGTGAAAATTCTAAACTTACACACCTTTAGGTCATTAATATTTTAAACAATCATACCGAAGAGGAGGAGCTGATAGAAGGACACTACTTGGGCTGTTATTACAAGGGTTTTGTCAAGGGTGATGATCAATCAGCTGTCGCTGTCTCCTTGTGTCATGGCATGGTGAGTAAATATTTGCTTAATTTGTGTACAACTTTTGTTTAATTTAAAATATTTTTTGAAATAACCATAAATTTAGACATTATTTAACACTCCCTCCTGTAGAAAAAAATCAATTTGCTTAATTTTTAAAGCTTATTCAAATATTATATGATTTATTGTTAAAAAATATATGTATACAATATATTTTATTTATTTATTTCACTTTGAAAAATCTACTCTTTTAACCCACCCCCGCAGACCGGTTACATTAAAACAAGTTTTGGCTCTCTGCTCATACAACCGGTCAACAATCAAACGAGCAAATCGTTTAATGCCTCTGCGACGGCTGAGATTTTACACAAAATATGGCGCCACTCAAAACGTAATACCAGACATGCTGTCTCTGCTCTTGAACTCGATTTGCAAGAAATCGAACAGAGTCTTTTGCCGAAATTGCAGCGCACCAAACGTGATTATGATCGCAATCTTTACACAATAGAACTTTTGGTGGCCGTGGATCGTACAATGAAAGAATTCCATAAAGACGACTTGACATCGTACATCTTGACACTGATATCGATTGTTTCGAATATATTTGCCGATGCCAGTATTGGCAATTCCATACACATATCAGTGGCAAACATATTGCTCTTGAATTCACTGCGTAGAGGTGGCATCCAAACGACGTCATCGCAGACGTTGAAAGAGTTTTGTTCGCATGTGGAAAAGCATGGTTATCATTACGATACGGCAATGTTAATAACCAGGTAAGTGTGTTTTTGTGCAAAAAAGGAAACAAAGTGTGTCTTAGAGAGAGAGAGAGAGAGAGAGAGAGGGGGGCAGGCAACCATGTGGTCTGGAAAATCATATTTTGAAGAATGTAGGTTTTGGGAGTGCGTTCGCTGTAAACTTTTTTAGTGTGTCATTATTGACATGGCCAGCCTTCAGTAGATTTATGAAATTATAAATACGACAGACAACGTAAATAGAAAAACAAAATCGATAAATACTAAAGTCTCTAAATGCAAGAGCAAACAAATAACAAATAGTTTTCAAATAAAATAAATCTTATTCAAGTTATGGAAGGTAATTAAATAAGAGGAGGTGGCTGGTTCACAATAGAAGCGAACATATAAGAAAATCACTTTCCCATAAATTTAAGCAGAGACAGAAAGTAAAGTAAACAATTAGTTTGTACTAATGGTTTAAGCATCACTGCAAGGCAAATCATGTTTTCCATGAGTGTGAGCTCGTGAACCAGTACCCGAGCTGCATACAAATACTTTGTTATTCCCAGCTTAAAAGCTATGCAATTTTCATTTCCTGTGGCCTTTCGTAATGCTAGAAACAGTGTTTGAAGTGAACTTGAGATCACATTTATATTGGATCAATTTAGCCCCTTAAGATATACCACCATTTAATAAATCCAGAGACTCTGTACTAATGCTTAGGACGATGGAAAAACAATTTACAAAATAACTTTTGTGTGAGAGAGAATTTATTTGATGGGGGCGTAACGCAAAGATACCTGAAAGATAAATTTTATAGGGATTAGTTTTACATCAGACTCCTTGGGCAACACCCTGGCACCAATTAGAATGTAGTGGGAGAGTTATGAAAATATTTTTCTATGGATGGCTGGCCTCTAAAGAGAAGATATAATGGTTTCTTATAATCTGGAAAAATGCCATGGAGAGACACTTAATAGAGTACAGTGGTGCCGTGCGACTATATAGGATGATGTCTAGTTTTTAAGCAAAAAATTGCAAAAAAAATCTTCTATTCAAGGAAAAAAATATCAAATACCGCCAGCCAGTGGCGGTCACTCATACGTGACTTCTGTAGAAATATTTTGGGACTAATTAAAATACTATAATCTTATTTCTGGATTTTCGATAAAATCTTATTTTTACATTTCCCATCCCTGAAAGCAGTACAAACGGGAGCTTAACATGTTCAACCAAAATATTGGTCATGAATAGTTAGTGGGGTGAATGTAGGTCTCTACAAATAAAAATACATACATTAGTGGCTTTTTAATAATTTTCGTAAATACAGAAAAAAAAAATTTTTTTTCTAAAAATTTCTGAAAATTTTCTTAAAAATTTTTTTTTTTATTTTTTGGTTTTTTCATTCAGAGATCAAATTTGCCGCAAAGAAGTGAGAAGCGAAAGTGAAGCCACCTGTGATACTTTAGGTCTAGCTGAATTGGGCACAGTATGCAAACGAAAATCCTGCTCCATAGTGCAGGATAATGGACTGCCTGCAGCATTTACAATAGCACACGAATTGGGTCACATGTAAGTGGAAAAGAAAGACGTATTTTCCCAAAAATGTCACCATTATTTTTTTGGTTTGTTAAGACTTAATATGCCTCATGACGATGACGAACGCTGTAAAATGTTTAATAAGCCAAGAAGAAAACTGCACATTATGGCCAGCAGTGCGGACGATATACATCCCTGGTCCTGGTCAGACTGTTCACGTCATTATGTGTCTGAATTTTTAGAGTAAGTATAACTTTTTGTATTTCGATAGTTGCATACAAAAAGAAAATATTTCGATATTTTGTTATCCAAAGAGGGAAGGAAAACCAGAAGCTAAATTAATGTCAGAAAGTTATTGAAACCCAAAAGAGAGAGAGAGAGAGAGAGAGAGAGAGAGAAATAACTTAGTTTCAGCTCAAAAAGAACAATAACTATTTGGTTTTATTTTATCTTCAAGATCTTAGGAAGTATAGTAAAAGTGTGGTCACATATGAACCTAACTAAACATGACCACTATTTTTTGTTGACTTTTTTAGGCCTTGTAAGACACAAACATTAAAAAAAAATTCACATTCTCACATATGGATGCATTAACAAACACCAGCAAGACGAAAAACGGCGATAAAACGAAAAAAATTCCCATTTTTTTAACGTGACCACTATATTTGTTTTTACCTTTGTTTTGTGCATAAAAACAATTCAAAATTCATATATTTACACTCACCTGAATACATCAAGATATACCAACAAAAATTAATAATAGAAAAAAAAAACGTCAAAATATTAAATTTCCCAAGAACACATTTTAAGGTTATGTTTGTTTAACCAGTAAATACAAAGTTTATAGCATATAATTATTTTATATGGCAAATATTTTGAAAGAACATACACCAATTTGCTCTATCTAAATGTAGTAGTTTTTCGTTGAGCAACCATAACCCTAAAATATGCCATTTAATGTTTTTAAGTCTTTTTTCCTATTATTAATACTCCTTGGCATTTGTTGGTATAAGCAGGTGAATATATATGCATTTTTAGTTGTTTGTATGCACAAAACAAGCGTCCAAAAAAAATAAATGGTTACGTTTTTCGTAAGAGTTTACAAATATTGTTTTATATTTATGTATACCGCGCCAAAAAGAAGTTCAGCAAAAGAGTAGTGGTCACATTGTTTGCTGGCTAATATTTGCCAATATGAATTTACCTTAACAGTAAAAGCACAAATTCTTTTTTTTTTTTTTTTTTGAGCGATTCATTTACATAAGTGTAATGCTGTTTTTGTCATTCAATTTCTTCAATCACCCCCCTCAGAAAAGAAGATGTCTCCTGCCTCGAAGATACGCCAACAAAGTTCATACGCAACTACAATACCCGCCTGCCGGGTGAAATTTATTCGTTGGACCACCAGTGCAAACTCATACATGGCAATCAGTCACGTTTTTGCCACATCGAAACCGATTGCAAACGTTTGTGGTGCAAAACCATCGATTCTAATTCCACCTGTCGCTCAAGTAATTTACCCTGGGCCGATGGTACACCCTGCAATAATAATAATCGTTATTGGTGTCAAAAAGGCGAATGTTTGCCACGTGAAGGTCATGGCCGCAAGGCCATTAATGGCGGCTGGGGTCCCTGGAGTCCTTGGAGCCAATGCAGTTTAACGTGTGGCGGCGGTGTACAGGAAAGTCGCCGCGAATGCAATAATCCACTGCCGAAAAACGGTGGTAAATATTGTACGGGCGCTCGTAAGAAATACCGTTCGTGTAATACACACAATTGTCCACCGGGCTCAATGGATGCCAGAGAGCAGCAGTGTTATCAAATGAATGGCAGAGATTTTGGCATTATTGGCATTGGACCGCATACAAAATGGATACCGAAATATGGATGTAAGTTTCAAACAAAAGAGGTCTAAGCATTTGCTGAACGAACAAAAAAATACTTTTATTACAAAATAATGCTGAATTTTGCAAAAACCGGCAAATGGAATTAACAAATATAACATTTTGATTTCTTTGTCATTCCAGTATCATCTTACGATCGGTGCAATTTATATTGTCGTGTTGAGGGTAATGCAGTGTATTTCCGTCTCTCCGAAAAAGTCATCGATGGCACCACATGTTCGTTCGATAGTTTTGACAAGTGTGTCAATGGTATTTGCCGGCCGGCCGGTTGTGACAACGAGCTGAATTCTATTGCAAAATTGGGTGAGTACTTGCTGACAAATGGGAAAATTTATGTTTCCTTAACAACAAAAAAAAAAGTAAAAATAAAATCACATGTGGCATAAAAAATTAAATAAAAAGATATATGTATATAAATTATTTAAGCATATGAAGAGCGCATGATTCACACCAAGTTGTAGGAAAAGATTTATGATGACGTTTGTGAACACATGAAAATTATGACGTTGATGATAATGAAGTTCTGAGACGGTTTCATCGAGACATGGTGACAAACATGTCAATGTCACTGAAAAGCAAAGAACTTTTTTTTATTAGGAAAGAAATATATGTATACATACAAGCAAAGAAAAATATATATCGTAACCTTAAATGCAGACAGTTGTAACTACACTATAGGCAACAAATGATGAAAAATCCATTAGAAATACTATCAGTAATTTTTCAGTAACTTACGGCACATTCACATCAAACAAATATTTGCCGGAGCAAATATTAGAACTGGACAAACACACACATATATCTACCATAAATGATTAATAATCAGTGATTAGTAACATTGGTCTGTATTTCGGTGATTCCAAAAATGAAATTTTGCCCCCTTCACATTAGCCTGCCCCAAGGTGCTTGTATTTAAGTCACAGAACAATAATTTGTTCTGCCCAAAGTTTTTTTCGTACAAAAGACCACCACAAAATACAAAAACAAATTGAAAATCGGACGCCTCGAAAATGATGTTTTTGATATGTCGTAGTGGAACTTTTTTTCTACAGCTTTTTGTCAAAAGATGTAGAAAATTCAACAACATCGTTGTCCATCTGGCCTAATAAGCGTACATAAATCTGTACATAGTAGAGATGTGAATAACCACAAAGAAATTAAATCGAACTTTGAATGACAGCAGGGAACTCGAGATAATTTAAAATTTTTGTTAATTTTTTAATAGTAAATTTACGCTGCAGTTTTCTTTTTTTTTTTTTTTGATAAGTAATACTTTTTTTTTGTTTTTTATATATGTATGATATATAAAATATAATTTTAGAAGCGCTATGGAACATTTTGGGAAAAAGATGTCGTAAATAATGACGATGAATTTTTTAAATAAAACTTTCGAGTCAAACGACAACATTTTACATTATTGGTGGAGAAGCCTGAACTTTTGAGGAAAAACGAACGCAACATGTTCTCCATATCGATTGACCATAGGAAGCGAACACTAGCTTTCTTTTGCAGTGCAATTAAAATAAATTTAATTTTAAAAAATAATTAAAAATTATAATAAATTAAATGTTCCGCTCATTTTTTTATGTTCAATCTGTTTTGTGTTTATTTTCTGAAATGTCATTTTGCTAGTGATGGTACAAAAGCAATCGATTTTCTGCAATTTTTTTTAGTGATGGCACTAAAAAAATCGAAAGATGTAAGATGGAACAAAATGAGAAAGGATCATCTTCTGCTGATGTAGAAAGATGTAGAGTTTTCGGCCTGTATAATTCTTATGGGAAGATGTAAACATCTTTGCAAATTGATGAAAGATGTAAGATGAACGTCAGTGTAGCTTCATCAGCTAAAAAGTTGATCATCATACTACTTATGGTTTTTTTTTTGAATATTTTGAATATTTGAATAAGTAATATTGAGCGGAAAGCTGGGGGCTGATGTTACTAGTCTCGGTATACCCTCGTTGAGGGTTTGCTGGCTCCAGGCCAGGAGTGACATTTAACCGGCAGATTCGTTAAATTTAATTTTCTTTAAAAAAAATATATAGATAGACATTCAGTATTTAAGATTAAACTAATATGAAGATTACGTAGAGACGACCATGAAGAAAATAGGGCTCCAAATATTTCTATGCAAAACAGAGCATAAATAATTAAAAATTGCATACAATAATTTCTTTTTTAGTTTCATCCCTTGTCATTTGAGGTGATGATATGTTTGTGTATACTTTACAAATTCTAATTACATATTATGTGTTTATTTTTCACTTCTAGATAAGTGTGGCATTTGTGAAGGACGTAACGATACCTGTGAAGATTTTACGGGCAATTTTTATGTATCGGATTTGTATAAAGTGCAGCCCATCTACAAAACTTATTATTATCATGTCACCACAATACCAAAAGGTAAGCATCCTGTCAAACTGTCCATCCATCCGTCCGTCCTTCTGTCTGTCTATGACATCAGTTTTGTTGATTGTTTGCAGCCCAACAACTTTTATATTAAGACATTTAAATTGTTTTGCTTGTTGTTATCGTGGTGTATATTATTAATTATACATATTGATAAACAAAATTGATTGAATTGAAAACAGCGAGTCGGCAGTTGAATTAGTAATTATAAATTATTAGTTTTTCGCATTTTAATATTCACATAATGTGTGAGAAAAATTGAAACGCTTTTGGCATATTAAATGCAGCCATCATTTGTTTACATCATTTTCAAAAATATTGGTGGTATACAAATGAAAATGATTTATAATTAGTTTATACTTGAGCAAAAAAAAAAAAAAAAAAAAAGCCCGGCACTGTGAAAAATAATACCGAAATACAAAAATTATGTGAATCTGAGTACTTGCGTTCGCCTAAAGAGGAGTGCGAGATGTTATTAAAGAACTACTGGTGCGTAGCGAAATACCCAATTCCCTCTAGCGGTGTTTCATTTTGACAAAAAAAAAATAGAAATAACGTGACCACTACTTTCTTAATGACCTTTATTTTGGGCAAATACTTGCTTCCCAACAACTAAAACTGCATAAATATCCACATGATTACAAAACTAAATAGCAAGCAAAAACAAAAACACTGGAAAAAACGTAGAAAATTTAAGAACCTTAAATTTCACAAAAGTTTATTTTAAGGTTATGTTTGCTCAACGTGCCAACACAACATTTAGAGCAAAGTTGTAGCTACTTTGGCAAAGTTTTTCTAATATCAAATAATTAAGCGAGGAAAATTTTGAATTTGCTTATTGAAACACTTAACCTTAAAATAGACTCTAGTGAAGTTTAAGTTTATTTTTCCTGTTTTTTCTAATGGTTGGTATTTGTTGGTATATTCCCGTAAATATGTATGCGTTTTGGGTTGTTCATGTGCATGTATCAGCCCATGATAAAGATCAACAAGAAAGTAGTGGTCACGTTAATTGCAGACGGATATTCAGCAAGAATCCAAAAACATTGCTATGATTGAGGAGTGTTGCTGGGACGTGTATATCTCCATTCAGAGCGTTGTATCACAAAGTTTTTAAAGAACTTTTTCGTATACACTTTCAGAACTTTTTCTTTAACTGTTGGTCATAATTAATATTCCCACAGCAGCATTGTTTTTGGTTTTTATTGTAAATAAAATTTTAAAAATAATATTATACTCATTCTGCCTGCATTAAAAATAAATTTCAGTAATAAATACACACATACATATGTGTGTGTGTGTGTGTGTGTATATCCATCTATTCATGCAGTTTTATTGTATTTATTAATTTCGTAAACGAGACTCGCTGATATTTAACACTTCCAAATGATTTTTAGGTGTGTTCCTTCACTTGCGTGATTGTCATGCAAAGCGAATTAATATTTATGTAAAAAAATCAAAACCACATGTGTATGTGTGTGTGTGTGTGTGACTGCACACAATTCCCATCTTATCAATTATAGTTACTATTTGCAAATGCACATTACTGCCATTAGAAAGATCTTATCGCTAATTGCAAATCTGGCATGTCATAAATTTGCTCATAATAAATAGTATTTTTTTTTTTTTTTGTTCGAAATACTTTACACATGTTTAGTTGGGTGGCTGCTTCCTCAGTGCAGCATTCATAATCAAACTGATTAGAAACAGAGAAACAAAAAACTTTAGAAATAAGTCACTGTCACTGGCGACTGGCGACTCTATAGTTTATTATTATATAGATAACAGACTCGTTGAGCGGTGCAAACTGCTTCTTCTTTGTGTGGTGTGGATGGTGGAAAAAAGGTCAGTGACCTGTTGTGGTTAAAGTTTTCTTGAAATGTTTTGTAGCGCTTATGATTCGAAGTCAATTAAATGTTTTGTTTACTTTTTAAACAGCAGCATAATCAGTTTTCTTGCATGAGGCTTTAATGAATTTTGTTTTAGCAGTTTCCCGCAGCTTTAATTTTATTTTATTGGAATTTTAAATTAAATTATTTATTTAGTTTTTCTCTATTTTTTTCCTTTAAGTTTTGTAATTGGCGCCTTGAGTGATTAAATCATGTCTTTTTGCTGTTACATTCATTTGATTAGTACGTAAACACTGTCTGTCTGTCTGTCCGTCCGTCCGTCCGTTCCTTCATGCCATTTTTCTCTTGTTTTTTTTTTCAAATTAATTATTATTCATAATGGTGTAAAATTTGTTGTTGCTGTTGGTGGTTGCTTAAACCGTTTTTTAAACACACATGATTTTGATTGAGGTTAAAAGGTGTTTAATCACGTCTGTAATCAATATTGTGTTAAATAAATCATTACAGTAATACTTAAAAGTCAATGGTCAGTCAGATTTCAATTAAGAGAAAAAACTTTAAATGAAAAATTCGGCAACAGCAACATAAAATATGTAACAGCATTTTAGTAAAATCGTCTCTAGTTTCAAAGGGGGGAAAAAATAAACTGTACCCCAGCCTAAGCTATAATTTTAATTGTTTAAGCGAACATTTTATTGAAAATTTCTCTAGTTTCAAAGTAAACTGCACATTTTTGGGGAAAAAATAAATTGTACCCCAGCCTAAGTTATAATTTTGTCTCCGTAGTTGCAATTAACACAAGGTGGGCCAAAAGAAATCAGCCTATTAAAAGTTGCTCTTATTTTTGCCAGTGGCAACCAGTTTCAAATCTGTTTTTACATTTGTAAACTAAACAGCTGTAGAATACAAGTGAACAAGCCATGCAACGATACATTCCCCAAGAATGCGGAATAATTGTGTCCATGAGGAAGTGCACGATTTTTCGACCCAAATCATAATGAGGGATGAGGCTCATTTCCAGCTCACTGTGTACGTAATCAAGCAAATCTATCGCTGCTGTCACACCGAAAATCTACGAGTGATGCACGAGGAGCCATCACACTCACTCGAAGTGACTACATGGTGCGCTGTTCACGCTGGAGGAGTCATCGTTCCATTTATTTTCGTGGTCGCCGCTGGTCAAACGACCACGCGCTAACCGATTTTTTTTTTCTGTCGCAAAAAAACGAATGGGGGCTGCAGGACATAAGGTTCCAACAGGACGTAGCAACAGTACACACCCACCTTTATTCTGAAAGCTAAACAACCTCCTATTATTACGGCTTAATACATTGGAATTTTTTATTGCATACATCATTCAAAAATTAGTAATCAAACGATTGAAGCGTTATAAGTCTAACAAAAATTTGTATTCCTAAACGTACAACAGCAAATGAATAAAAGAGAGATTATAATATTTTCTGTTTTAGCTATTGTCCATACCTTTGGCGGCTTGTTGTGTAAAAATACAACTTTATACGATCAATCATGAAAACTTTTTCTTTCCAATATATGTATTCCTTGTATTTTTAAATATTTTTTAAATGTTATTCCTTATTTCTATTTCTGACAGGTGCTTCGAATATTGTGATTGAACAGCCTGGCTATCATGACGAAAACTATATTGTTTTGAGGGATGACGAGGGCAATTCTCTGCTGAATGGTGCCAACATTATTACCGCCTTTCCCAATGTCAGTTTTTATGCGGGTGTTGCTTACGATTACAATGGTTCGAAGAGTTTTGTCGAAAGAGTGAATACCACGTATACCAGAAAGCTGAAACGTGATTTAGTTATAGAGGTGAGCAGAGTGATTTTAGAAAATTATTAAAAAAAAATTCGTTAATCCCCTTCTATATTTATCAGATCATTTCCTTGATCACCAGTGCCCAAAAGGATAACGACACACTGTTGATGACTTACTCCTACACGATGGATAAAACAAATTATGTGGAGCCAGAGATTGAAATTTATCGTTGGGAAATGCAACAGTGGAGTACATGTGATGCATTGTGTCATGGCACAATGCATCGCATGCCGGTGTGTGTCAGCACCACACAAGCCCTTAAAGTGGCACCACAATTCTGTGATATTCATGCCAAACCACCCACCGAATATAGAGACTGTAATACCGATTGTATTTTAACGTGAGTCACATATGTATGCACCTACCTACACAGACATATCGTGCGTCTAAAAGATTTCTGAAGTTCTTTTAGGGATAAAAAATGTTATGCTTAAAAAACTGATTTTGCTCTAATTGGGGGTTTTTTTTTTGAAAACAATTTCACTTTAATGATTGTACTTTTCTATTTTTGTTTCTCTTTTCACTTTGAATAGTTTAAATGTTACCAGTATTTCGGAATGCTCGGCATCGTGCGGCATGATTGGTACACGTGAGAAAACCCATCACTGTATACAAACATTCCCTGACATGCAACGTTCTAATATTGTCGACTTGAAATATTGTAGTTCGAAATTCGAAATCAAAACGCACGAAGAGTGCAGAGAAGGCTGTTGGCAATACACGGATTGGATGACGGTAAGTAGGGAGAGAGAGAGAGAGAGAGAGAGAGGAGAGAGATTATTGCAATGTAATCAAACTAATACAGTATTTTTCGGTTAATTGACCCTACGGTTAATTGGTTTCCACGCTTAATTGAACCACATGATCGGGCAAAAAAAATATAGCATGCGAACACCATGTGAATTTCCTCGGATAATTGAACCCGGTTAATTGATTTTACCGCTTAATTCGTTTAAAATTCATGTCATCAAAAATAAATTTCCTCTTACTTTTACCCGGTTAATTCCATTGAAAAATAATCTGGCATTTTTGCACATACATATTTGACATCATTTGTGAAAAACACTGGGTGGCATCTCTACTATACACATATATGTACATTTTTTGCTGCTACTTGCATTTTTTTTCGTTTAAGGTATAAAAAAATTATTTTGAAAAACTTAAAGTGCACATATGCGATTTCTTTTAATTCATTAGTACATAGTTTCAATTATGCGTGATTTCTGTAATTGAACAAACTGTTCAATTAAATAGGGTTCTTGTAATTGAACGAATTGTTCAATTAAACGGGTATCGGCTAATTGGTACCCCGGTTAATTGAACAAAAAATTGTGCAAATTTGGATGTGCAATTAACCGAAAAATACTGTAAATATTTTTTATTACATTAATTTAATTTTATAGTCAACTATATGATTTCCAATTGTTAATAATTTTATCGACTTTTACTTCCTCAAAATTGAGAAAGATTTTTTTTTTTTGGGATAAAGTTGGCGTGATCTAGAAAGCCTAATAAAATTATTAACATATTCTCTATTACGTTTATGAGGCTAAAGTTCATTCTGTATTATATTTGCGGTTGATATTAGTTAAAGAAGACATAGAAAACATCAAAGGCATTTCTGCTTCTGAAGTGGCCCTCATGCACTGAACATGGGCCTCTGAGTTCAAGAACGAGTGCTAATTAGAAGTGTGGCGGCTTCGAAACGGTCTCCCCGCTAAAGATCATTTATGTTTCGTTTGTATTGTTTTATTAATATCAACAACAAAAATGTGGAGCATTCAGTGTATTTCATTTTATTTTCACTAAAAAGAAAGTGAAAAAAAGTAGTACTTGAAATTAGTCAGAGTACTTTGGATTCTTTTTAATAAACTAAAGTAATCTACATTATTTTTGTATTTCATGTAATCGTAGTCTATTACCAAAATTCTATTACTAATACTAGTTTTAAGTGAACAATTTCGCTTATATTCAAAAAAAAATTAATATCTATTTCATATCCAAATTAAAAAATTTGTGTATGGAAATTTTCAAATAAAACACATATAATTTTTTTTGCCTTTAAGACAGAAAGAATCTAATTTTTAGTGATTATGATTACTACCCATTACTTATAAGCTATGATCGATTTACATATATATATATATATACAAATGAATAATTTTCAATTGCTTTCAATTCCAGTGCTCCCGGTCTTGCGGTTATGGCGTTCAAACACGCAGCGTGGCCTGTTATTTAAACCAAACATTCGTTAGAGATGAGTACTGTACATTGAAAACTAAAGCGAACTACATGGACACTAAGCGAGTGTGTAATGTAGAGCCCTGTCCCTCTTATACATCCTCCAGCAGCAGTTCTACCGAATATTCGATCGGGGTAATTATTTATAAATAGTGTATTAAATAATGTATGAGAAAAAAAAATTTATCTTTCAGAAAACATCTCGTGCGATGCCCAATAATTGGTGGGCCAGCGAGTGGGGTAAATGTGATGAGAAATGTGAAAAGAGCCGCTCTGTTAAGTGTCGCAGTGCTATGGGTATTGGTTGTCCGGTGGATAAAAAGCCTTTGAGCAGACGTAAATGCTGCACCATTAAATACGTTTTCAACTGGTCCAACGTAAGTTCAATTTCCTAATAAGCAATGAAGTTAATCTGCATTTGGAAGAATTGTATGCCAACAGACTTTCTACTATATTTCCCATATGGCTGGGTCGCTGACAAAAAGGCTTTAAAAATAGTTACTTGCCTTTCCCACGTTTTCAGTCGATATTGTTTGGTAATTACAGTGGTAATTAAACAAAAACAAATTTTAAAACAAACAAATTGTTGTTTGTTCACAACGAATATTCAAGTTTTTCATATATTCCAAATAGCTGAATATTTCACAACATTAAGAATATCAATTTATTAACGTCAGCATCTGACAAAAAATTTTTGAGACAAAAGAGCTCAAGACAAAAATTATGTCATATAGAGCCTGACATGTGTCCCAACTACAATTTGTCAGGTGTAATTAAGCTAAAGCTGGATTCACCTATTGTTTTCGAACAACAAAAATTTTTTTGCTGAAAGTTCCCTTCAGTACAATTCACTCATTTCGAGAAATTTTGTGTGGAAAATGAAAACTACAGTATTTCGAAAAAATACATTAATTTTGCAGAGCAGTGGTAGTGAAGCATCTAACTTCTGTGTTTCTTTCCTTACTCTTTGCTTCTTGCTTTTGTGATAGTTTTTACACTACCGAATTCCTCGGCTCAGTTTTAGTTATGCTCTATTTTAATTTAACTGTTTTAATTTAAGAAAAATCAAAGATATGCTGCACAAATAAGAAGATTAATTTTAAGTATGGCGCAACGCACTTTAGTTGGGTAGAAAAAAGTTATCCTCTTTGCAACTCACTTCTATTTCACCCAATTGAAGTTGAGAATGATGCGAACATAATTAGTACTCTCCATCTCTCTCTCTCTTTCTCCAAAAGAGAAAATCATTCCATTAAATATAAAAAATTAACTAGAAAAAACTTTTGTTCGAACACAATGAGTGAATCCATCTTAAATTTACTCAGTTGTTAGAATGGAGCAACACAACAATCGATGGCACTATCGATAGTTTCATTTTTAATAAAGTATCGATATCTTTTACTCTATAGTGATACTATCGACATAAAATATTTTATTACAAAAGCAAGAGCATCAGCGTCAGATACTTACTTACAGCCAATTAAATATATAAATGCAAGTATTTTATGAGGCGGCGGCCTGAAACTCTTTAACAGCAAACTGTGGAAACTAGCGAATCGCATGACTGTCGATACACAGAGCGAAAACTTCCTAATAGATTCAATAAGATTTTCTCTTTGAAACGTTTTTAGGCTGAGGGGTATCCCAGCAGAGAGAAAAGAAGATTTTTCTATGGGTATTTCTTATTATTTCCATGTTTCAAATCTTATTAATTGTCTCAACAAGAAAAACACATAAAACCAAGAAGAAAACTTGTTACTCACGTTTGTTTTTACTCAGTTTCCGATTTGCATGGCATCAAAAAAAAATTCTATAGAGAAGAACTTATTGATTCTATTAGGTTTTCTTGTAAATTGTATGCAATAAGGATTTCTTATTGATTTTATTAGGTTATCCTATTAATTTTTCCCTATTGGTTTTATTAGTTTTCTATATAAACACACGTCAATCATATTTTTAATTTCATTAATTGTTGTTTTTTCAATAAGGTTTTCCCATTTAAAATAATAAGGAATCCTTCTTGAAAAAAAAACATAGAGATATCTTATTGATTTTGTTCTACTTTATTAGGTGGTTTTTTCTCTGTGTAGTTTTTTAGCTCTACAAGCAATATTTTATTGGGTTCAAAATTTTTTTATATAAACATACATTTTATATAAACATACATTCTTTTTCCCAAAGAGAGAGAGAGAGAGAGAGAGAGAGACGTCAAACAACTCACAAAAAATATATTTTGTGCGAAACAAATGCGTGAAACCAAGAGCTGAAATCTGGCATTCGTGATCGCCTACACTCGATAGTAAAAAAAAAAAAATGCAAAGCAAAACCAAAATCAGCATTCGATCATGAATGCCAGAATTTGGCCCCAGGCTTTAATATTTCAGCTTCACAAAAATATGTTATTTGGCATCACAAAAATATGTGATTTTGTGTGAGCAAACGATATTGATCGTTATCGTGGGCCAGTCGCTGAAAGTTCTGTTGCAAATACATACATACATCTATGTAGAATAAATTTAATAATTTTACTAAGAACTATTTCATTACTCTTTTTACACCAACTCCTTCCCCCACCACCAACGCCCCCACCCCTACTCCTACACCTTTATCTAACAATCAAAATACTCCTTTTCATAATTGTTTTAACCACCACCACCTCCACCAACACCACTATTACTACAACTACTCCAACAACAACGACAAAAATGATAACATCATCATCCTCATCGTATTAGTGTTCGGTTCAATGCGGCAGCGGCACACGCCGCAAGGAAATGCATTGTGCTCGTGTCTATAAGCCAGAAATTAAGGGAACTCCCAAACGTCGTGAATTTATCGATTCATCGTACTGTCGCCATTTAAGAGTGCCGAAACCCAAACGTATGCTTAAGCCCTGCAAAGTGGGCTGCAAATGGTCCGTTTCCAATTGGACTCAATGTCCGGCTGATTGCAGCGAAGAGTATCAATCACGTTCGGTGTATTGCGAGTCCGTTTTCGGCAATCCCATCAATCATACGTACTGCGATGCTGCCAACAAGCCGCCAGTGAAAAAAATTTGCAATAATTGTGTTAAACGCGAGTACAAAGCCATGTCAAGTGTAAGAGCGATTTTTAAATATTTTTTATGATTTTTTTTTTCTTTTCTTTTTTCATAATATTGTTTACAAAAAGAAGTAAATTCACGATAACTTGAAAAATTGAAAAAATTGACTTGAAACATTTATAATTCTTAATCAGACTCGAGTTCAACACCCACATGATTTCTTATGCTTAATATTAGTTTAAAAAAAACAGTAGTATTTTCTTTTTTAACAAGGTGGGCAATTAGCAGTTTCGAAGACGCTACACTCTTCGTCAGCCCCCTTATGAGCTTTAATCATGTTTAAAACCTAAAAGAGTTTTTAAAAACATTAAACTAAGCACCAAGAACACAACTGGCGAAGAGCCACAGAAATCAGCGAAAACTGTGCCAATGGCAAAAATTTGTTTCAAATGGTTTCCAAAAATGACAACTTCACCTCTACATAAAAGCAAATAAATTTGCAGAATAAAATAAAGATTTAAAAAGCTATTCTATATTAATTTTATCGGGCTGGGTGGACAAATAGCAGTTTCGAAGCCACCACATTTCTCGTCTAAAGACGAGAAAGTAGTTTGTAAAGCAGGAAACCTATTTACTACTTTTCTGAGAACAACGATCAAATAATCTATAGAATTAAATCAAAACGTAAAAAAAATTAAATAAATAAAAAATATTATTTACTTAACGATATGAAACATGTCACCTATTTGCTTTCTATGAACCATATAAAAGTGATACAGTTGTCACTTGATCATGAAGTCGTAGTTCACTTGTATGAAATTAATAAAAGCCCAGTTTATCGTCTGCAGTTAGTTTCAAATACATTTTAGAACAATCAACTCAATTAATTTCCTACTACACAACACATTTTAGCAATTATTTAGTTTTCATTGAAAATGTAGTGCTAATGCTGTAAACTAAAGCTTGAACCCTGTCTTCTTGTTGTAGTGTTACCTTTAAATGTTAATTTATACAGAATTCAAATACAGTGAATATTATCGCATATAATAATAATAATTTTCCCCACTCCTCCCCAGTGCAACTGTGAGGGTTACCGGCGTCGCCGCATGCTGTGCTACGATTCTCGCCACGAACGCATTGATTGTCCCACCAGAGACAAGGTGATACGTGAAAAGTGCACACCGCCGCGTTACTGCAACCCCTCATCCTGCTATGATCTGAGACGTTTCCAAAACGTCTACATCGATGGCGAGTATACGCTCTATGTGAGATCGAAACCTAAAAAGGTGTACTGCCACAATATGCTCCAATCGCCGCAAGAGTTCATCACTTTGAATGCCACCGAAAACTATTCGATTTACTACGACTACAAAACACGCAATCCTGATTGGTGCCCACCCGATTCGGCGCGCCGTCAATATCGGGACAACTCTTTGAATTCGGGACGCACCACGTTCAAGAAAATACGCATTGATATTGTGACACTGAGAGTGTATGAAAACGATTTCACGTTCGCTGAAACCATAGGAACACCGCAGTCTTATGGCTCGGCGGGTGACTGCTACAATCGCCGCAAACAGTGTCCCCAAGGTGACTTTTCTATCAACTTGGAGCACACAGGTTTCATGATGAGGCATGGCACCGTTTGGGAGCCTGTGGGCAGTCATGTGGCCATCAAGGAATCCCCTTCGGCAAGTTTAATTCTTGGTTTGTTTGTGCAGAACTTAAAATAACTGAATTCTCTCTTCCCACTTTCAGAACTCTCTGATGACCCATCGTGCCTTGTGCGGTGGCTGGTGTGGTGGTTGTCGAATAGCTTCCAATTCAGCTTTGTATTTGAACGTGTGATTTCACGCTGAGTGTGCCAGCAAAACTTAGCCTTGCAAAAGGCGGGTTTTCAATAACAAATCTTACATTTGTTTTGTTTTTGGTGCTGCAGCAGCTGCTGTTTTTCAATCGTGTTTACGCTACAACGTCGTACACCAACCAAAAATGTCGAATTTGTATTTTTTTATGCATTTATTCCTTGATAACAAAAAGTTCCTAAAGGTCTTTTGTAAGGATTTTTCGTTTCCTGCTTTTATCTCAACACAAAAAAACAAAAAAAAAAAATTCTTCAAACGCAAAAGTGAGCAAAGAAAAACAAATATCCTGGCAATGAAAACAAAAAGACTTTAAAGGGATTTTTGAAACACACAAAAAAAAATTCATACAAAAAAACACCTCGAAACATATGAAAAGAAAAAGAGCAAACTCTCTGCTTGATTTTAATAAACAATACAAAAAAAATCTCCAGAATCCGAAACAGGTATTTCAAATGTGATTAACTCTAAAAATAAGAATTCGCTCAAGAAAGTAGTTTGTAAAGCAGGAAATCTCTTTACTACTTTTCTGAGATCAACGATCAAATAATCTATAGAATTAAATCAAACCGTAAAAAAAAATTAAATAAATAAAAAATATTAATTACTTAACGATATGAAACATGTCATCTATGCACAAACAATCAACCCAACAGCTCTCAATGTCCCAGAAATTTACTCACAATTCAACAGTTTACTAACAAAAGCAAGTGAGCGAGCCGGCGAGAGGAATAGAGAGAGAGAGAGAAAGAGCGAGACAATAAAGAAGAGTGTTTCAAAAGAACTTTTTGCTATTTTGTCTTTAATTTATTATTTATATTTTTAAATGACCTAAAGTTGAATTTTATCAACTTTTATATATTTATACTATTATTATTATTATTATTAACTTTAATGTCTACTATAAATTTACTTTTCAAATTTATCATAAATGTAATTGTAATTGTTAGCGAAATCCATTTATTATTAATATTAATGATGATGACAAAAAGAAAAAAAGTTAAAAACAAAACATATAATAACACATTTTTTTTAGTACACCAGAGCTGTAAAAGATAGCAATCGATTTAACTGCAATTTCATAATTTTGTTAAAATGATTGCGATAGCATGCAAAATTGTAAATTGTTTTTTTGTTTTGATTCACTAGTGCAATAGAAACAATTGAAAGCCATTGATGTATTAATGGATTGCAATCGAATTCTGCTGCAATCATTTTGATTTCAATCAAATTTACTTGCAATCAATTTGATTTCAATCAAATTTGGCTGCATTCACTTTGATTGCAATTAAATTTCTTTGCATTCAATTTGAATGCAATCAAATTCAATTGCATTCAAGTTGATTGCAGTAAAATTTTACTTTATGTGCAGTATAATCATGTAATTGCCATCCAAATGAAATCATAATCAAAGTTCTTTGTTCATTCAATCAATAAAACTGAGTCTGATAAGACTGGCCAACCCTGCCTATTGCAAATAAACTATCTATTTACATATGTATACAGAGTTGCTCATTGTTAAATTTAAACATAAGTAAAAGATGTGATCAGAATGCCAGATAGATGAGACGACTACAAAAGAAAATGCAATTGTGAAGCGGAAAACTTACCAAAAACATGTAAAAAAGAAATATTGGTCAAAGGACCCGCTCTTCGGCTGCAACTTATTCTTTTTAAAATTTGTATTTACTAATAGCGTAAATTTCGTTTACAGTCCTTTTAAGTGGTAAAAAGGTGTTAATTAAAATCCATTAAAAGTGCCAGTATTCATACATTTGGACAGATTTCAGTAAAAATGCGACTGTACTGAAATTGATTACATTTAGCACGAGTTTTTTTAGTAAGAAAAAATGTATGCAGTTATTAGGTCTGTTCCGAAAATCACTTTGATTGAAATCGCTGGATTTTTTTTAAAAACAAATTACATCAAAAACTTTACTTCTTGCAAGCCCTTTGTGATTTAAGTCATTTAAAATGGAGCTAATTCGTTTAAAATGTTACGCCAGAGTTGATTTATAATTCGCAATTTTATCTTGTTCGAGTAATAATGCTTTTAGAAACCATGTGATTTAAAATAAGAAGAAAATTACTTTACATAAAGCTCTTCGACACTATTGTTTGTAAAGTAATATTGCAAATATTGCACTTGTGGTAGAAAAGAAAATGACATAAGTTAAAGATTTCTATAGCAGATGATTTCAGAACGATTGCAATCGACTGAAATATATTGACACAACTGTATGCTTAAAGCTAAAATTATTTTGAAATTGAAAAGTTATATCAATTTGGTTGCAATGATAATTGATTGCAGCTTTTTACAGCTCTGTTGTATGCACATTAGACTGTTTCTAGTGAACTAGAAAAATTTAATTAATTAAAGTGACATTTTACTTTAGAAAACGTGTTTTAGATTTTTGTTAATTTTGGCCATTAATTTATTTCTAATTTTTTGTTAAATCGAGTTGTAGTTAAATAATGCGTCCATGGCGCTGAGAAGCTTCCTGCAGGAATATACTAATCAGTTTATTATGAAATAATGCGTCGCTTTCCTTTGACTTGTTCATTTTAAAATAACTAAAATCACAAATGTTTTCCCGGAAATTCGTTTGTGATTTTATTTTTTCATATCTTTGTATGCGCGTTCAGTTAATATTTACAAAAATCACAAGTTTCCTTTAATTTCTTTTTTCTAAATTACGAAACAGTCTAAATTTGTTTGATTTAAAAAAAAAAAAAAGAGTATTAATTTTAATTATTTTCTTAAAAATAATTTTAAAAATTTTATACTAACAAAAATTAACCTGTGTTCAAAAAAATTGTTTTGTAAAAAACTAAAAAAAAATATATATTGGTATATATTATAAGAAATTGTTAATTAAAAGTATTTCTTTTTTATAAAAAAAAAAAAAAAATTATAAAAATCATGAAAGAAAAAATTAAGTATAATAGTTTTATAGTAAAAAACCATTTTGGGTTATAGAAAGAAATTTAAAAAAATGCATTGCAAATAGTTAATATTTGTTTTAGGAAAGAAAGAAATTGTTTTAACAACTGCCATATCAAAGAAAAGTACAATTTACTATAATATTTTCTTTTTAAAACAAGCAAAAATTCCCACGAAAATAACAAAAATTCTAAATACACAAATAAATGTCTTAACTACTACTGGGCTTTATTATACAAAAAAAAAAAAAAAAACCAAAAACAAAAACAAAAACAATCTGCCTTCTTTCAAGAGTTATCAGCGACGACACATAAAGTAGAGTTAAAAAAACGCCTGAAATTGATAAATACTGCTAGTTTCACGATCTCGAATCTGTTCGAGCAATCTCATGGACAACAACAAAATTTAGAAATTTTCTTGAAGATTCGCAATTGTGACACTGCCAGATAATCTCTATATACTTCCGATATACTTTAAAAGATGGCAACTATCTCTCAAGAGAGAGAGAGATGGAGAGAGAGAGAGAGAGACAATTGCTGTCAAAGGCACCACTCATTCTAGACTGACGAACCCAAGCGCCCATTTGCATAGCCAGGTCACTTCTTGGCAATGTTCGAAACACTGTATGCGGCTGGTCACTTCAGTGACAATACAACAGGAACAAATGTTTACTTTACTCGCTATAAAAAGTGAGAAAACCGTCCCTGTTCTGACAGATCTTAATTCTACTCGTCACATGTGCTAATTGTCACGAAAAGTGACAAAGCTGTGACTTTAATACTATGACGACTGTCATAGTATGAAGTATGTTTAACAATGAAACTGATACTCAAGTCACATTACGCCTTGACGACAGTCACATTGCAAGACCAACAGTTACAACTTGGTCACTTTAGGTGATAATAGTCACTTTGTCTGGTCAGCGGAAAGCATAGCTGTGAGAAATGCTAACAAATTTTCGAGACCGCGGTCCCTTAAGCGATTTGCAGAATAAAACATTTCATCTATCACATGACCTGGCTACACGAATCAGCTGCCGTTATGTGTATCATGTCCCCTTGAAATAAGTAAGATTGTTTGAAAATGCCGGCTTTTGTTAAAAATTAGATTTAGCAAACTATTTCCACAACTGCCTTTAAAATTCTTTCGCAAATTTTTGTTACATTAACATTTAATCTCAAAATAATCTCTACATTTTCACGATTACGAAACTAAAAAAAATCTCATAAAAATTACTGTATTTTCAAAACTGTCCAGATTCTTGCTTGAAACATCATAATACTCAAATGCTGCCGTTCAGCTGGAGTTCCCAGCCCTTAGACCAGCATCCATCCCTTCCCCCTTTTATCAACACAACCCTTCCCCCGAAAACCTTTCAACTGCTCAGAACCTCCCAAGTCGAGCTAAAATTTTTTAATTATAAAATTGTAAAATGTCTGTAATGTTTGTGTAATATTAATCGATAATTTTGTTTTATTCTAGTTGATATAATTAAAATTATGTAGTTACAAGCACAAATACATACGTACATGCTTGGATTTTACATTGTAAAAGAAAAATGTAATGTTTAAATTAAAAATACGAAAAAAAAGATAATTTTTCAGAAATAAAAAAACTAAAGTTATGTAATTTAACTTTTTATTAATCAATGAGCGAGTGATTTTTATTTTATAAAATTTTTTTTTTTCCAAGAATATTTCCTTTATAGAGAAGTTTACTTTCGGGGCCAAAAATGCATTGATGTTAAAAAAATTTTCTTATTCAACCCTTTAAAACTTTAGAGGATTCCAAAGCAACGGCTGGTTGTCTCCTAAAATATTGCAGAGGTTACAAAAATATCAACGTGTTTTTGCAAAACGTAACAGAAATGCTTTCCAATGCCAAAATTCATTAGTAAACCGACAAAAAAATATTTTTTTTACAAATTTCAGTTTTAGCTGCTTATAAAGCAGTGGCTGCATCTCCTGAATTGTTGCAAATGTCAATAAGATTAAAAGATTTTTGTAAAAGCAAGCAGAAATTCTTCCCAATCATGCCAGAATTCACTAGCAATAAGAAAAAAAAAGAAATGCGATCGGGGGACCCCCATTACGTTTTTTCTTCATCTTCGAAAGTAATACAAGGTGAAATCTGTATGTTTTATTTTGTGTTGTTTTTGAAATTTTGAAATTTTATATGCTTCTTAAAATTTTTGGAACGTTTTATTTTTTTACTTTTGACACATGCAGTATTTTTATTTTTTTTTTTGTCAATCTGCTACAAAACGAAGAAGATTGTTCAATATTGCTGTTTTTTGTTGTGGCATACTTTAATTTAGCGACATCTATCAACTGATAGTGTCCGTTTTCACAACTAAATAATATTTATTGGTAGGTGTCTCCGCTGATGTCAGCGGAGACACCAAGGAGACCTACACAATTGTTTGTCGACAGATACACCAATACATATAAACAGCTCACACGCTTTCGTGACGATTTCTACTAATTTGCACTACCAGCAAGCCGCGTTAATTAACTTCGTTCCAAGAACTTTTTTTATTCCATTTTCTTTACAATTGGCTAGAACATGTTAAATTTGGCAGATTTCAAAGAAATGGCTGTATCTGCTAAAGTATTGCAGATAACGAAAAAGAAACTCATGCGATGACAAAAAATCATCCATAACAGACTGCAAAAATATCATTGCTTTGGTTAATGGTTTGGTTAAGGTCTGATAGAATTCTGTCCAACTTTAAAAAGTCGCATCAAAATGGCCACACTATTATACTTTTGTAAACAACTCCATAAAGACAACCCTGATCGCATAGAATAAGATAAGTTTTTGAAATTTTTTTGAAAAGATTAGCAAATCGGACAGACTTGTCAAAAAGTCTTTCACACACATACACTTTTAGTCAAACACAAACACTATCATACTTTTTGGACACACATGTCATTTTTAACAGATCGTACGATTCAGTAGGACAGTGAATCGCGGCCTTTAAGTATATAAATACCTTTATTCGAATTAATCTCTTGTTTATCACATATTAAATTACTTGTTTTAATTCACATATACTTTTATATATTTTGCAATGTACATACTTGTCTTAAGTTGTAGTCTTGTCAATTTAGGCCCTATGGGCTTGCGACATGGATCTTGAAATAAATAAATAAAATAAAAAAATAAATAGAAACTAAAATTGCGTGAGCTTTGGTTACCGAGCGGTTAAAGCGGCTGTGCCAAAATTGTGAAATTTGACACGACCAAAGTTCATAGCGGGCTGATGAAGGGGTTTTTCCTACCCAGAAACAGCCGGTTGTCCACCCAGCTATAAAAATTTTACTTTTTTAAATTTTAATTTTCAAATTCAAAGACGGGTGGGTGCTGACGAGAAAGTGTGGCGGCTTCGAAACAACTAGTTGTCCACCCTGCTAAATGTCTGTGATGTCTTCTTTATCCAATTTAATTAATATCAATCACCAGGATAATATAGAAAGAACTTGAGCCTGATAAACTTAATACAGAAATAATTATACATATAAGAAAAAGTTCGAATAACAGAAATTAATTAACTTTCTTTACTTAATTAATATTAATAAAAAAAAAGGGACAAACCCAGGGTTGAACTTGAGCCTGAAAAAGTAATTTAATACAAATGTATGTAAAATATCACAGTTCAATAAAATTAAAAAATTTCAGTAAAATGTTAATTCATGTATTTTTATAAAACTCATCGGAAAAAGCTCTCCCATGATGCAAAACTTCATTTTGCTACAAAATTGTTCATGAGTGGATGTTAATAACGCAGGTTAAATTTAAGTTTTTTAGCTGATTTCAAAGCAATGATCCTCCAACCCTGATGAATGTGTCGGACCAATACTAAACTAGTGAAAATCTTTAAAAGCCCTCAAAAGAAAGAGTTCAACAGCAATAACAATGATAAAAGGCATAAAAACACCACTCTTTGTTTCCTCAAATTGCTAATTATATTCCTTTCTTTTCCAAAAGTGAAAACCAAATATAAATGCACCAAAAAATTCCTTTCTTTGCTGCCCTCTAATCCCTTAAATTCTCTACCAACCCGTTTTTTGCACGCTGTTTCATGTCTGCTGTTTCACGGTGCATTAAAATGTGTTCTGAAGAAACTTTGTTGTGTTTTTTTTTTTTTCATTTAAAAAAAAACTTATTTAATTATTAAAAATGTTACAAAACAATTGAAAATAATAAGTATGTAAGAAAAAAGAAAAATTTGCTTAAGACTATTAAAAAAAAAAGAACAAAAGAAACAAAAAATAAAGTTATCAAAAAGATCACGAAAACCAGCGCCAATTTTTGGTCGATAAAATTTCAATCACAATTGTCTCTTTTGTTTTTTGGTGGTTGTTAAGTTTAATTTTATTAAAATTCTTATTTTGTTTTTTATCTTTATATGCATTATGTTATTTTCTGTGTGTGTGTTTGTTTGATCCATTCGTTCTTAATTAAATTTTATTATTTCTTCAGTACGAGCAGAGTAATAAATTAAAAAGAAGAATTTGTATTTTAAAAAATCAAAAAGAAAAATCATTCAAATTTCTTTCGAAATTAAGCGTTTTCGTGGAACAATTTTTGTCTTTCGTTCGGCGTGTGTCGTTGGCCTGGAGAAAGGCAAAATTGTTGGGGAATCGCTTAATTCCTTTGTTTCGAAGTGAAAATTATGTTTTTGATTCATCAAGGAATTTTTTTTTTGTTACTGATGTTGGTGCTTTTTTGGTTTTGTTGTTGTTGTTGTTGTAGTAGTATTTGGTTTGTTTTGTTAAAAAAAATTTATTATAAAACTAAAAGTTAAATTGGCGGATGTGCTTTGTTGTTGTTGTTGTTGTTGTTGTTTTTGTAGTTGATGGTATCTGAATGTTGTATGTAAAACATTGTTAGCGGTGGTTGTAGTCTCGGCTAAAGCTTGTGCAAGTCTTTTGCAGGCAAAAGATTTAGAAGCATTTGCGGTGGACAATACCAGGACCAGATTCATCGTATTCCTGCTTCGAAATCCACATCTGTTGGAAGGTGGACAGCGAAGCCAAAATGGAGCCACCAATCCAGACGGAGTACTTTCTTTCAGGTGGAGCAATGATCTTAATCTTAATGGTGGAGGGAGCCAAGGCAGTGATTTCCTTTTGCATGCGATCAGCAATACCGGGATACATGGTGGTACCACCGGACAAGACCGAGTTGGCATACAAGTCCTTGCGGATGTCCACATCGCACTTCATGATCGAGTTGTAAACAGTCTCGTGAATGCCGCACGACTCCATGCCCAAGAAAGAGGGCTGGAAGAGGGCTTCGGGGCAACGGAAACGCTCATTGCCAATGGTGATCACTTGACCATCAGGCAATTCATAGGACTTTTCCAAGGAGGTGGAAGCAGCAGCTGTGGCCATTTCCTGTTCAAAGTCCAAAGCAACATAGCACAATTTCTCCTTAATGTCACGCACAATTTCACGCTCCGCTGTGGTCGTGAACGAGTAACCGCGTTCAGTCAAAATCTTCATCAGGTAGTCGGTCAAATCGCGACCGGCCAAATCCAAACGCAAAATGGCATGGGGCAAAGCGAAACCTTCATAGATGGGCACTGTGTGCGAAACACCATCACCAGAGTCCAACACAATACCAGTGGTACGACCGGATGCGTACAGAGACAACACGGCCTGGATGGCCACATACATGGCGGGCGAGTTGAACGTTTCAAACATAATCTGGGTCATTTTCTCGCGATTGGCCTTTGGATTCAATGGGGCCTCAGTCAATAATACTGGATGTTCTTCGGGGGCAACACGCAACTCATTGTAGAAGGTGTGATGCCAGATCTTTTCCATGTCATCCCAATTGGTGATGATGCCGTGTTCAATGGGATATTTCAATGTGAGAATACCACGTTTGCTCTGAGCCTCGTCACCAACATACGAGTCTTTTTGACCCATACCGACCATCACACCTTGGTGACGGGGGCGACCAACAATCGAGGGAAACACAGCGCGGGGAGCGTCATCGCCGGCAAAGCCAGCTTTGCACATACCCGAACCGTTGTCAATGACTAAAGCACCAGCATCATCATCACACATTTTGGCAGTTTAGAGTATCTAGCAAAAAAAAAGAGACATGGAAATAGAGAGAGAGAGAGAGAGATAGTGAGTGACGGAGAGGAAGAGAATTGCACTTGACAGTTTCTCCCAATTTGGGAGAAAGAGAAAGAAAGAAAGAGTGCAGTAACTGTGAAGCCAATTGAATACGTAGTTCTTATACAAATTTATTTCCTTATATTTTATATATTTATTTGAGCTTAAGGTCTTTTTGAAATTTGAGTATTTATTTTTGTCAATATTTCGCTCTCCTTCGGATAGCTTCTTCAGGACAATAATAATGAAAAATGTTGTCCTGAAGAAGCTATCCGAAGGAGAGCGAAATATTGACAAAAATAAATACTCAAATTTCAAAAAGACCTTAAGCTCAAATAAATATATAAAATATAAGAAAAAAAGGGGTCAAATAACTAAATATCAAATTTATTTCCTTATTGTCAGCAAAGCAGCGGCAAAATTTCGTTAAGAACAAAGTCAGAATATATTCATTCGGTTTTTATATTTATTGGATTTACATCCATAATAGAAACTAAAACTTGTTATTTGTTTATTGATCGCTATTGTTTTACGTATTTTTATTACAATGCCAATATTGTATTATATACACTTTTTTTATTACTTTCTGAAACTTTATAATCAATAAACGTTCTTTTATTCAAACCTACGCTGTGCATGATCTTATGTTGCTATTTTAGTTTTTGATTACGAAAACGTTGACACTTCGTCACAGATTTTTTATTGCTTTTCAAGAGTCAAAAAAAAATGTCTGCTCGAAATCGAGATAAAAAAGGGAAAAAACTGAAGCGAAAAGCCTACCAGCTTCCTGCAAATCAGTTATCTGGTGTCAATTACAGTCAATATTTTGTTGTCGCTTTAGAAACTTGAGCTTGTGAGTTTAAGGACGGCTGCTGACGAGTAGTGTGGAAGCTTCGAAACAGCTACTAGTTGTCTCTCAGCTGTTATTTTTGAATTTTTAATGCCCACTTTTGTCCACCAGAATGTTTTTCTAAAGCAACGTTCCTTTTTCATAACTCTAGAAGCGACAAAATAGAAGATTTTGTTGCAGAATTATCGCTCATGATTGGGCTGAATGTATTCTATACTCTGAGGGGTGCATTCCTAAAAAAATAGAACGTGATTGAAATACGTTGTATTAAAATTATTAAGTTCATTATTATGTACAGTTTTTTTTGCAAACAATCTATTAGTTTTGCTTTTCAAAATCAATGAAACTTTATAGATGTTTGGTTTGAAATGCACAAAAACAAATTAAGGACTAAAGGCAGCTTTCAAGACTTTTTTTTTGGCGCTCGGAAAATGTTTAGAAATATGCGATTGGAAAACTTTAAATCAAAATTTTTTTTTTTTTATAAACTAATTACGGTATAAAAATAAATATATTTCTTGTGAGCTTTTAGCAGAATTTAAAGTAAACATTTTGCACTAAATTCATTTTTGGAAATCGGCTGGAAAACTCTATCGGCCTTTTTTTTAAATGGAAGCTGATTTCTGGTTGCACAAAATTTCATTTCCAGATAAATTGTTTTGTCAATATTGCAAATTTTTTAAGCTTGAAAAATTCTTGTTTTATAACTGAAAATTTTTTTATTTTAAATTATCTGCAAATACTAAATTCATATTTAAATTAACACTATAAAAATGTTTAAAAAAATTTTTTTTAGATATTTTTATTATTCTTATTTTTCAGCACATTCTTGTATTCAACTCCAATTGAAAAAGTGTTTAGAAATTAAACATTTTTAAGGTTATGTCAAACACTAATTGAAAGGCCATTACGCAAGTCGTCGCTTTGCTCGATGCTGTCAGAAACCTGATATCCATAGTGGAAACTCTTTTCTTTTTTTCTTATTTTTATATATTTTATTTCTTTCAAGTTTTTGCTTTTTTTCATAATATCCTTTCACTCAATTATCCTTTGCACTCTTTATTTTTGTATTCTCTTCTCGAAATAGTTTAGAAAAATTTTTAATTTTATAACCACCTTTTTATTCGGCCAACAAAAAACAAATTAAATTATTATTATAAAAAATGTATTGAATCGTTGGTTGGATCCTTGTTGGCGTCTAAACTCAACAACAAATGGATGTGTTGCCGAATTGTGTAGCCTTTATAAGAAACTTTTTTATCGGTTTCACTCACACACCCATACGTTTGCATTTCACCTTTACCAGCAAAAATAAATCTGCTGCCGAATTTCTTTTCAAAGTGGTATGAGTGCTCAAGTAAGTGTGTGTGTGCGCGCGTGTGTGTTTAGCGAATTCTACGCGCCATTGCATTTTGATCAAAATAAACAATGCACTCACACCGATGTTTGATTAAACATCAGCCACCAATACTCTTGCATTACGACAAGTTTTTAGATTGTAAAAATAGACGTTTAATTGTTAACACAACAACATGTACATAAGTAGATTTATGTGTATGCGCGCGTGTGTGTGTGTGTGTGTGTGAGCATGCGATAATCTTAAATAATTGATTAGAGGTGTTTTGTTGTTGTTGGATGTTGATTTTTCAGCAACAATGAGTATCAATCCAAATATGTTCAAATATTTCGCACGATCAATAAGGTTTAGCACCCTACTGCCGGCACGTTTAATATTACTAACGCCTTCAATACATAAAATGTTGTACACACATTGTGGTGTAATAGAAAAATTTTGTGTTTTCAGAATTTGTTTAAGAATTTTGTTTTATAGAAATTTGAGTACCCACCATGAAAATTTGTTAATATAATAAACAAACTATTGCAGCTTTCTCTAAAAAAAAATTATTGTTGCTGTTGACAACTTATTTCTATATAATTTTTGGCAAACCTATAGTATTGTTAAAGGAACTGTATAATAAGGTTCAAGCAACTATGTATATGATTGCCAAAGCATAACTTTGCTGTCTTCAACAATTTACGATTGTCTTCAACTATCGCCATCTCAACCATACATCTTCTCTACGTGTACTTTTGCCAAAGTTTCATAAAATCTCTGAAGTGATTTTTGTTTCCAGTTAAGGATTGTCAAAAACAAACTAATTGCTTTCACTGACATGCTAATGAAAAATTCACAACTTTTTGCTCAGCACATGAAGGCGAATCAAGTATAAGTGGTCGCAATTCAATTCGCTTCAACATTTTCTCTCGAGACGTCACAAGTTTTGTTGTCGTTTTCTATCAGCTTTGACAACTCAGAAGCTAAAATCGTGGAAAAATGTTGAAGCGAATTGGTATGCGGGCACCTGTAATGGATTCGCCTTGAGTGGTTCGTTGAAGCACTTATTGGTGGTGCTTTTTCTACTTGTCACCAGAGTTGCCGTTTTTGGTAGTTTCCTACCAAATTTGGCAGTTTTGAAATGAGTTGGTAGGTTTTGTCGTGAATTTGGTAGTTTTTTTTTTTCAATTTCAGGTTTAATTTCACGCTAATCAGCTTTCATCCATCAAATCATCCAATCCATCAATGACAAATCAATTCTGCCTTTGTTATTAGAGTTCGATAAATTATTAGATTTTGACACCGATAAAATTGTATCGCAGTGGAATTTACTAAGAGTTATTGACCACAACTGGAATGATGAAATGGAGATTAATGTTTTTTGGGAAAAGCTTGGCAAAATTAAATGTGGGCTTAATGAAAATATGTTTAGCGATCTAGTTAATTTTGTTTTCAATTTATTGTCTTTATCACATATCTAGTTCGGCAGCTGCAGAAAGAAAATTTTCAACACTTGCGTTAGTAAAAACCAAACTTCGAAATAGACTCGAACTATGTTCCTTAAATAATAATATGATGCGCAACGAAATGATAAATAAGACTGATTCGCACTATATATGGTCAGCAAAAAAAGACTTTAAAAAATAAACCTTTTTCCAAATTAACCCTTAAGATTTTTACTTTTACAAATGGAGTCTTATTTATTTTTTACTTAAAATTTTGTTTCTTTTACAAATGAATTGTTATTTATTTTTATAAAGATACACATTAAAATTGTTATGTATAAACTTGTTTTGTTTTTTTTTAATAATTTTTTTTTTTTTTATAACTGATTATTTTATTTTTTGGTGGGTAAATATGCCATTTGGTAGTTTTTGAAATTAAATTTGGTAGGAAAAAACATTTTGAGTGGCAACCCTGCTTGTCACTCCACCACTTTTGCAGTAGAATAAATATTTCCAGAATCAATAAATGTTCTCTAGAAATTTGATACAACCAGAAGCTAAACTCCGACATTCCTGATCAAATGCTGAGCGTTTGCTGCTTCTCTTTGTTTTTGCTTTACATTATTTTTACTCTCAAGTTCAATCGATTACTTTACAAATTGCACCCAAAAGCTGATTTAATGCTGTACTTTTATCATTTTTCAATGTTATGATGCTGAAAGTTCAAAGTAATATAATTTTTTATATCAGACATCAAGTGATTGAAAAACTGTGCTTTGCATAACAAGGCTGAAAATTATCTTTCTGATCGCGGGAAACTCCTGCTAGAAAATGTTCCTCTTAAAGGACAGACTGTGTTGAGAGAAAGGTAGTATATAGCATACATCCTTTAATAATTAATATGGACGACAATTTTTCGATATTGCGACATCGATTTTTCGATAGCTTTTTGGCATAAGGAAAAAATGTTTTACTACGACTTATAGTTTTATAAGAAGGTGCTCGAAAAGAATTTTGAAGAGAAAAAATTACTGGGGCTTGGTCGTACATTTGACTCCTCTACGAGTACACTGTGGCAAGTCAGTGTCATGGGGAAACAAATTAATTTTTGTGTGATCAGTACTGAGATGCGGCCACGAAAATTGAAAACCTTGTGTACTCATTTTGAAATTTATATATAAAACTTTTTAAACTTTATTTATAACATAAACAAACAAAATATTCCACAGGTTTTGTAGCGCAGCAGCCAACTTCAAAGTTCAAAAACGTTGTCTTTTTTTTTTATTTCATAAGAACAATATAACACTCTTCAGAGAGAACAAACAGCAATCAATCGAAACACCAATCAATGTTCAATTAAATTTCCAACTTGTGCTAAAATACCATAAAATTAGAGGAAGTAAATAGAAATGTTCGCACACTTTGTTTCATACAAATGGATACCCAGTCGACGTTTGCATGATTGTTTCGGCCACTATCGCTGTGGTGACTTGGCTGCGAAAGCCTTAGGCGAAAAATGTCTGTGGTTTCTGCGAGTTTTGGTAAATAAAAAATTTCAAATTTATCTGGGAAAAAGAAATGTTTTTTTTTATATTTTTCTCAATAACTGCAGAAATAATGGATGATATTCAAATATGATATTTGAATATTCAAAAACTTTTACTTTTTGATACTTTCAAAAATACAAATCGTAGTAACCAATGGTGACTCGTTGTATAGAAGGTTGCAAAGAAAAGTATAAGTGTTGCAAAACGAAGAAAGAAATGTTTGCTGTGTTAGAGGTTTGTTTGAACATATCTGATTCTCATACTGTTCATGGGAATTATGGAATAAGTAGTTAAGTTTCAAACAAACTTTTAAGAATTTTTCAAGTCTACTGATGAGTTGATTAGCACCAACGAAATGTCGTCGGCATATAGACAGCTGAAAAATACAACAAACATTTTTTGAAAAGGTTCATTTTTGGAAATAAAGTCAATAGGGAAAAATTAATAGGAAAAGTTTTCTTCTTTGTTTTATGTGTTTTTCTTGTTGAGAGAATTAATAAGATTTGCAACATGGAAATAATAAGAAATACCCATAGAAAAATCTTCGTTTCTCTCTGCTGGGATACCCCTCAGCCTAAAAACGTTTCAAAGAGAAAATCTTATTGATTCTATTAGGAAGTTTTCGCTCTGTGTACTATCTATCTGTGGCACTCGAACTGTGGTAACAAAAAGAATTCTATCCTATCAAAAATGCTGGCTGGGTTGTCAAGAACTTATTTGAGAATTCAACATTTTGAGAGCTCTCAGTTTATACGCCTATTTCTCTCAATCTGTCTTCAAATCAACGAACTACTTAAAACAATCAATTTTCTTCAACAAATTATTATCACCAGCAAGCCCAAAAAAAAGGCAACACAAAATCACACAACATTCTGTGATTTTTTCCTTTTTCACAAAAAAAAAAAAAAAAAACAAAAACCAAAAGAAAAACAAAACAAGCATTTCTTTAAATAGAAACGAACCTTAGAAGGACCGATTTGCACTTGATGTCGTTGTTCATGACAAAAACACAAGCAACAACAATAACAATAATAGAACAGTTCTTCAGTGGTCTTCGTAATTTTGTTGACAATGCGAAAACAACAGACACTTGTCAGAGAACAACGAGCGAGCAACAATGACACAACAAAATTGCAACGAAGCAGTGAGAAGGCATACGAATGCGTATTTTTAAAGCACTTGCGAGCGTTAATGAGGGAAGGTGCGAGAGTGTGTGTGTGTGTGTGTGTGTTTGCGTTTTGTAGAAAATAATAAATCAACATCAAGGTTGACCCATTCCTGCTCCCATAAGAATGATAATGATAAATATCCGTGATGTTTGTTTGAATGTGAACATGAAACTGTGAGTGTGTGCGTAATTGAGTTTTTCCTTTTACATATTTTCTTGATACAAATTGTTTCATGTTCCTTGCTGTTGTTTTGCGAAAGTTGCGAAAGCATTTTGGGCCATTTCAGCACCACCACATGTTGCATTTGTTAGCAGTTTTTCTTAAAATAACAAAAAAAACGAAAATTAAAAATAAACCACAAAAATCTTCATCTCATCGATGCTGTAATTGTTTGTCTTTGCTTTCTTTGCACACCTAAACTTTACCATTTATGTCTAATTGAAGAAGCAAACGATTTGATTGTCTTTGTTATAAATTTAGTACGAAAATTCTTTGAAAAATATTTCGTTTCGTTGCCAATACAAAAATAAATTCATGAATAGTTTAATCGTTTTATCGGAAGTGATTAATTGAAGGGGGTCGTCTCAAGCACACACACACACACACACACACACACACACACACACTGAAGCAAAGCACCGCCAAACAGAATGGCAGCTGCGAAATTCTTTGTAGGCCCTCCTGACTTAGCAACATGTTTCGTTCGTTCTTCCTTTTACATCCATAAATATGTATGTATTTTGCTGCATTTGTTCAACATTAATTTGTGTGTCGATTTTTAGCAATTGAGTTAAAGAAATTCTGTTAAAGTGTTTTTAATTTGTTTCGTTCGATTTCGTTGTTAATCAGGCATATTAATTTGAAATCATGATTATTCACAAGAAACAACAGCAGAAAAAATTGTAAACATTTTTTACTCGTATTTGACTTTAGAGGTGAAAAAGGGCACAATAGTTTTCGCTTGAGATTTATACCAATTGATTTGTTTTCATTATTATAGATCATGGAGATGCTGAATCAAATCAATTAAAATAACATAATTGACTAATTGCAAGAATCTACTTTTAATGGCTGCATAATTTGGTCGATCTAAAAAAAAATGCCAGATCAACGGCTTTTTGAAAATAGCTAAATAAAAGGTTTTTCGTGCTCAAAAAAAAAATTGTTGATCAAAGAATTTTGTTGTAACAGGTGGGGGTCAAAAGAAATCATCCAACATTGTTTAGCTTTTAGAATATCGCTTGTGGCGCGCGCAGTGTGTCCTGTTGGCAGCACACGTCCTCCACACCTGATTCGTTCAAGTGCGGCAGAAAAATCTAGGTCAACATGGCCCTATAGCATGTTGCCGTTTGACCAGCCGAGTCCACAAAAAAAAAAAAAAAAAAAAAAATATATCCCGATGACTCATCTACAATGAGAAAACAATTCAATCGTTTGGCACTTAAATCAATCCCAAGCGGCGTCAGAAGTTCGGTAAGTGTGGATTTCCGTAAATCATGTACGTTGTGCTTGTTAATTTTAGCCACATTCATTACCAGTTTTGGATTGATCTCAGTCATATCCACAATTTAAACAGATATCCCAAAAGTGACTTTTGTTAAGTGGCCATATCATTTGTTTGGGGGCCAGCCAGAAGTGAGCAGTACAGGAAATCGTAGCAACATGAGTGTATGAGACCAACTAGTGTACACAAAAACAAACATTAGCAATGAAAATATGTTGCGGTAAGGTGTTTGGAAAAATGTTGGTTTTGTTGTAATTTTTACGAAAAAAAGTAGAAAAACATGAATGAAAAGCTTTGAAAACTAAGTTTTAAACATCTTCCATGTACAGCTGGTGATGTACTCAATGCAAATAAAATATTAAATACAAATAATAATTATTTGCGTGCTTGTAAAGCTGTTTTCTTTGTATTAGATTTGCCCTGAATTTTTCTAACCAAAAATCAAATGTAAACAAATGCAGAGTCTACCAATAGAGAAAGCTATATAAATATTTTCATGTTTGCTGTCCTTCACTGGATGTTCGAGCACCGCAAAGCTGCCACTTTCATGAAGTTTGACAGAAAATTGGTAATTTTTGTAGTCCGGCAGATCTGGTGACCCCTCTGGTTGTACTCTGTGGTCATATTCAATCTTGGTTTCAGATTCAATGCTGCTGATATCCGTGCTTAAAAACAAGAACACTGTTTTTGATTTAAGAACATTAGCACTTAACATACTTTTGACACCGTTTGGGATTGATTTAAGTACGGAGTGTGATGACTGATTGTGCACTTGATGCTCTGCTTCTAAAACATATTTGATTCCAAATTCGTATCTGAAATATTTCGCACCACTTTCTTAGTTTAATAATAATTTATAAACTATTTTGTCTCAAAGCCGCTTTGCACTTGGAACCCAACTACCCAACAATCCAGTCCAGCCAGCCAGCGTAGCAGTTAAAAAAATTTAATCAAAATTCAATGCTCATACAGGCGGCACACACAAGTGCTGGTTATAAATACACCCAAGAATTTCGTACTCATTTTAGGCCTTAACTGGATTGATTCTCTTTGATAATCCCTACTCGGCTGGTTTTAAGTACACTTGTGTGTTATGCGTACTTAAATTTTCAAGTATGCTTCGTGCTAAAATCCAGTAGAAAAAACTTAAACTTAGAAAGAGCTTTTTCTTGCTGTGATGTCACTCGATATCGATCGCTCGCTTCGTGACATGTAAATCAATAACCAATTTAAACATGTTGCTGCTGTGTTCAGTGTTTCTGCTCACGTGACACCTTAGGTCTGGTACTAAATGTCTAAAGAGCCAAATATTACCAATACAAGTACGTACTGGAGACTAAGTTACTAAGGAGCCTCTACAAACTTTCTTTCTTCATTTTCTTCAGGGTAGGTGGAAGGAACACACAAATGTATTTGGTTCAAGAGATGTATAACATTTTCAATTTTGTAATTATTTTTTTGTTTCTGCCGAAGCCTTCCTTTATCACTTGAATGATAAGAAGAGTTTTTCACATGCTCACGCGTTATGGTTACCTCCTTCTTGGCACTGTTCTATATATTTACGCTACTAAATGTGTTTGTGAGAAATCAATTTTTCAAAAGAAAAAATAATTAAAATTCAACAGCATAAAAATACTTTAGATTTATTAAACTCCTATTTGACAAAGTTTTCCTACAAATCTATCAAATAAGAGCATCAAAACATTCCTGAAGAAGATATCCATTGCGATATCGAAATATCGAATTTAATAAATACTTATAAAAAACAAGTGACCTTAAGGCTCGAACAATTAAAATATCAAATAAGAACTTTATAAACCTGAAATAATTTTTATGAATAAGGCAGCAAAACTCTTTAACTTCGTTCGCATTAGTTTATGTCAAGAATAAAATATGCTGCCTAGAAAAACAACCATTGCGCATCAACATGTATCTCAACATGTAACTGTCTACAGACAATGGTGGTCATTATTGAACAATCCTAAAAGTATGCTTTACTCTTAAACAACATGCTCAGCAAAGAGTGTGACAAGAAAATTTTAGGTGTAAAATAAATCCAAACTAATTCAAATGTAACAAGAGTTGTTGAATTTGCAAGAATTCCTTGTAGAAGAAAGTAAAACGGCTTTTAAGACCAACAACTTTCAAATGTATTGAGAGATAGAAGAACTCTTAAATTAATTTAAGGTCAGCAAGAATGTGTACAGCAAACTATGGAATATTTAAAGTATTTTTTTTTTTTTTTTATGTCAACAAAAAGAAAGGTAGAGTCAAATGGCAGTAATTAAAGATATCAGAAAGAAAATAATTCGATGGCTTTAAGCTGGTGAATGTGTTCAGGAGAGAATGAGAGCGGATTGCTGGTGTATTGGAGCTTTCAAGCCTCAGCACTTGACAAGAACAATGACGCTATTCATGTTGAAATGGTTGGTGTTGTTGGAGATCGTCGTTTAGGTAGAAAAAGAAACATTCGTTGGCTTCATATGCGAAAACATGACTGTTTTACATGTGAGTTTATGTGTATGTGAGTGTGTGTGTGTGTGTGTGTGTGTGTGTGTGTGAGTGTGGAGTGGCTTGGCCCAATCGATCTTTTTCTTTGTGGTTTCTTTTCTGCATTTTTATTATATTTGTTGTTTTTGTTTGCTGTTGGAGCTGGCTGGTGGCTTTAATTTATGTATATTTCTTTCGTACATTTTTTTATTTGCTTTTGCCTGTTGTTGTGTGCTTGTTGAGTTGGAAGGGAACAAGATCTCTACGTAAGAATTGAGGTAAAAAGAAAGTGCAAGTGGACGCGGATGCTTAAGTATTCCGAAGAGGTTTTACTTGTTGTTATTGTTTAGGTGGTGGTGGTGGTGGTGCTGCTGCTGTTATGTGTGTATGTGTATGCGTGTTTGTGTTCGAACTTATGATTATTTATTATTTTAGAAACCAGTTGTCGGTTGCTGTCGACTGAATAACAAGAAGGCAGCAAATTTGACCCACATTTTGTTGCTGTTATGAGAGTAACGTGCATGTACGTACGTACTACCTTCGTATGTAGGTATGTATGTATGTATGTACGTGTGTTCAATCAGAATGTTTCATGCTTCGTTATGTTTCTTTTCTGGCATTGTTTTTGTTGTACTTTGAGATTTTATTTAAGTTAACTTTTTTGTTTTTTGATTTTCTTATACATTTATTTATATTTTTTTTATTGTTGTTGAAATAAATATTGACTTTCGCGGCTTACGTGAGTCAAGACGAACTTCATGTAGAAATGAGGCAGGGCGCATAAGAATTCTTGTAGTTATTTTTAACATTTTTGTTTTATACAAGTTTAAGTTAATGCAATTTCTTATTTGAGCTTAAGGTCCTGTTTTTTATTGGTAATTGTCAATAGTTTGCTTTCCTAGAAATATATTTTTTTTATGACAATATCTATCCGAAGGAGAAAATTTTGTCGAACAAAATAATATTAAAGAAGTAAAAAGAGAGTCGACTAAAATAAAATTCAAATTTTATAAGTCACAACACAACCTCAGAATTTATATGACAAACAATAACAAATTTTAAAATATATTACAAATTTGAAATATTAACAAATTAACGCATAACTTTTAAGGCATTAAACATTTTAAAAGTTTCCCCAGAAAGAAACAACAATTTCCTTATGTAAGATTTTAAACTTGTTATTGCTTTTCATATAAATTCAAGGTGCTGCGCTTAACTACACAATTAAGGCCTAATTACACAATTAGGACCTGAATAATGCAGCTTATTTTTCAAAGAAATATGTAGTTTTGCTTTACAAACCGAATATTATTTGTTTTAAAAATTCTCTACAGAAAAGTTGTTGATTTTTTCTATAAGTGAAAAATGTGTTAACTCTAAAAAGTTCTAACGAAAATTTGTTTATTACATGAATCATAGAAAAACTTATAAATAGAATAGCCAGAAGGACCAAATTAAAAAAATTATTTGTAGACAATTTCCGAAATTAATATTTGAAATATGCAAGAAAAGTAAATTTTAAAGACTTCCTAGCTGGGGGACAAATAGAAACAGTTCCCAGGAGGAAGAATCAAAAGTGATTAATAAAGTGTTTATAGGCCTAGAGTAAATCAAAGAATCAGTTGGTTAAGTGATGGATACAAACGAGCTAGTTGTCCCCCAGCTAATCGGTTTTCAAATTTTACATTGTTTGCCCTCTTCAAATATTAACCACTTCAAATGGTTACACACATCTTAACTAATTCAACTTTAAAGCCCATTTATAACAATAATTAATAATTTCTTAAGCACTTTTCAAACCCCCTTCGTCTGCCACTTAAAATAAACATAGTTAAGATTGATTTTTTTCACACATTTTTATTTTTGGTCAAATTTTCGGGCCTACAAGTTGTATTGGAACAAGAATAAGCACAAGCAGCATTTCTTTCCAACTCAATTTAGGCAAATAGTTTCGAATTTCTTTTCATTAACTGCTTTTTGTGTTTTTGTTTCATGATGAAATGCCATTTCATTTCACAAGTACTTTAAAAAACTTAACCAGCATTTTTTATTGAATTTCTAATTTGGCATTGATTTTAATATTCTGCCACAATCATTGTGACGTTTTGGAAAGGTAAATTTCTATTATTTCTTTAAAAATGCCAGCAATTAATGTAAAAAGAAACTAATTTTACAACTTCTCCCATAGATGAAGAACACAGATGTTTTCAAGCGTTTTAAACTAATTTACTTATTCCTGGGTGGTGCAACAAAATCACGTCACACCTGATGGAGAAAAAAAGCACGCATGCACTTTTCACTTTCTAAACTACGACGAGTGAAATGATTATTAATTGATAGACTGCAATCTATTTTAATTTTGAGCGTTCAATCTCTGAAAAATGTATTTCCAAAACTTGTTTGATGAAAAATTATTTTTTTTAGAATATTAAATTTTTTACAAAAAGATTTACGATCCTCAAAATTTTACATCGAAAATTTTGTGATAAAAAAATAACTTCAAAATAATTATCGATTAAGAAATTTTCGTTGAAACAAATTTATTTGAAAAGTTTGTAATTAAAAAAAATTTCTATTGAAAAATTTCTATTGAAATCCTGTAGATTGTGCATATTTTCAGCGAAAAATTAATCGATTTTACAATATGCCTGCAGAATTTTTATCAGCTTAATTTTTTTTTTTTTGCAATAAATGTAGCTTTTACAAAAAGCATTCTCAACAAATTGTTTGGCTTTATAGATTTTCTAGCAGTCGTAGAGTCAGTCGTAGAAGACCTGCAAGAAAGTTGTCGGTTAATGATTTGCCTTAAGCACTCACAGTACCAGCAGGTGTAGGTAGAAAGTTTATCGGTTGAAAATTTTCTATAAAAACCTTTTCGACTAAAAAATTAATCGATTAGAAATTATTCGATTAAAAAAATTTAAAAAAATTTATCGATTAAAAAAATTTTCGTAAAATACAGTTTCTAAGCAAATTATTGGTTATAAAAAAATTCAATGAAAAAGTTTAGTTATCTATATCCCAACTAAAAAACAATTTCTCGAAGAAAATGCATTTAAAAAAAATAATACGATTGCAAACATTTTTTATTGAAAAGTTATCGCTTACTAATTCCGGTCCAAAAATGAACCTTTTTCAAAAATCTTTACTGTCTTTTTCAGCTGTCTATATGCCGACGACATTTCGTTGCTGCTAATCAATTAATACATTTCAATTGGCTCTTAAAGCCAATAAATAATTAAGTTCATATTTGAATTTATCGCTTACGCAAATCTTGAGTATAAAATTGATTGATTTTTTCTAACTTAACAAATTTTTTGACTATAAAAAAATTGTTCGCAGACAAGCTGCAAGAAAATTGTCGGTTAAATTAAAAAAAAATTTTTTTCGATTATAAAAATAATCGATTACAAATAATATTCGAATAAATTTACGGATCAAAAAATTAGAAAAAAAACTTAACAATTATCAATAGTTTCTAATAAATAATTGTTTATGAGAAATCTCCATAAAAACATTGAACTACATATAGATATGTATGCATTCTCTACAGAAAATTTATCGATAAAAATCTGCACATACCTATTTTCAGTTTAACTAAACTTGGATTAATTGAAATCTCAAAAACCCAGCCTTAGTTGACCACATATATTTTACAAGAAACTCAGCCTATACTTAAAAAATCTTTTGAAATAATTTCCCAAATCCCTCAAGCTCAATAGATTTTAATTTTAATCCATATTTTTTCCAATCCAATTGTCTTATACAAAACGTTTTTAAGGTCACGACGTTCTGCTCAAAAAAATCTCTAAAATGATCCGCTATTCACAGCTGTATTCATAAAAATTCTCTTCCATTGTAAATCATTTTGATTTCAAAAACTTAAAATGCTTGAACCATCGTTTATTCATTCCCAAAACGGCAAAAAACAGCAAAAATTAAAATTAAATATAAAAAAAAAAAACTAAGAAGAAAAGAAACTTTCGATTGTAGGCCTTTTCGTATGCTTTCAGCTGAACAAAAAAAAAATATTTAAACTCTCTGTGAATGTATTTTTTTTTTTTTTTTTTTTTTTGGTATTTGCCTCAAGTATCATTCCTGTGTTTTTTTTTTATTGTTTCTTGGCTGAGCCTCAGTCTTTTTTTTTTTTTTTTTTTTTTTGTAGACCTGAAGTTCTTTACGAGTTTTATTCCTCATTTGTGTATGTTTCGGTGTTGGATGAATTTAAAATTGGGTCATGTGCTGGAAAAATCGTTTTTTTTTTCTCTCTCTCTCTTGATTTTGTATTTTTAATCATTTAAACTTTTTAGCATTTAATTTCAGATTTACTTCTTTTCCATTGTTGGTGTTGTTGTTATTGTTGTTGTTATTGTTGCTTTTGTTGTCTAACGGCTTAAGGTTTGGCATGGAGTTAGAAGTTTGTGAGAATATACGCTTAATGAAGCTTAATGTCAGAAAATGTTCCCTTTTTTCTATGGGACTGGGGGATTATTTCAATTAAGAATCATTTCTTGGAAAAGAAAGTTCTTATTTTAAAAGGTTTCATCAAATGTGTATGCACATTTATATTTTTCTTAAAACTTCTTCTAAGAAACTGTATCAGTGTTTGCTATTTCCCAAGAAATCTACGTATGAGTTCTTTGAAAAAAGAAATATTAAGAAAAAATGTCAGAAAAGTATTTTGTAACTTGATAATAAGAATTTTTTTTCCAAAAAATTTAATGATTACAAAAACCTTCTTTCAAAAATTTATCGATAGCAATATTTGATCGATAACAATAATGTTTTGCATAAAATTTATGTCATAACATGGAAAAATGATTGGTAACAAACATTTTCTTTTCAAAATTTATCGATAACACTAATAAAAATATTGTGACATGTCACATATATGCGTAAATCATACCTTTTGGACTAAAAAGGAGTTTCATTACTAAAATAAAGTAAAAATTAATAAATAAATTATAGTAACATCCCAACCTAGAGTGGCGCATCAAGTGCATTTGAGCCATCTAAAGCACTCATTTTGTAATAAAAGAGCTGGTGTGGACATTAGAAATGCACACTTGAACGCTCTAATTTAGATTCGAATCTATTTTTATACTGAAAAGTAATCTATAATACAAACCTTTTGTCAAAAACTAACAAACAATGTGGAATTTGGAGGACGCCAAACAGAACTGCAATGTCCAATAAAGGTTTATCAATACGCTTTTATTTTTCTAAAGAAAATTCTTTGTCATTTCTTAAAACGTGGGCCCGAAATTTAATGATAACAATTATTTTCCTCACATTTTGAGTTGACTCTAATATTGATAAACCAAAAGGTAATCGACAATAAAAGTTTTTTGTCTATACTCGTATCTAATCAACTGTAAGCAGAGAGGGCCCGAAGGGAAGGTATCTTTTTTTTGTGATTTTTAATTAAGTTAAAGATTTCATATTGATTATGCTGTTGTGGAAAGAGGTTTCACAGTAACTCCATTGTAATCCTGTCTGTATGCGATGTGGCACCGCGTCTCTACTTTACGACTGCCAAATATAAACTGTGAGGACTAATGTTTAGCAAACTGGCTGCAAAACAATGTAGTAGAACTTTCCGCCGGACACCCTGTATTTTATTTTCTATAAAAACTGCACCAATGATAAAAGCTTCTGTGCAACATGTTAAAAGTGCGACCTAGGGACATTAAGGTCTTGTCGTACAATTAATTTTGGTGAGTGCAAAATGTTAAATTTATGAAATATTTCCTTTAAGAAATTGACCAATAGCAAACATTTCTCTACAACATACAACCTTACAAATAAAAATCTTGTTGCTAACAAATATTTTATATTTTATATAATACTAGCTGACCCGGCAAACGTTGTTCTGCATTCAAATTTAATTTTGACTGCAAGTCTGTTTCCGTTGCAAAATCGTGATAACAGACGTTGTCCTGCGATTAGGATATTAAACAAAGTATGAAATGAAAAGTAAATAATACAATAATAACATAAATTTTTTAAAAAACAAATCGTTTTGATCTAGAACAGCTGTTACCCGGTACGCTCCGCTACACCTAAATCGATTAAAACTCTGTTTTTTTTGTTTTTGCAAGCGCAAAGATTCACACATTGAATTTCTTATGTGCACCCTCCACACAGACCCCACTCACCCCTGAAAATTTCATTGAAATCTGGCAAGCCGTCTAGAAGTATACGAAAGAGAAGTTTTGCCACTTAATTTTATATATTGTAAACACTGTCGATTTAATTATAAATACTTTACTTATTTAAAAATTAAATAATCATAAAAGTTCTGTAAAAAAAAAAAATAACAAAGTTTGAAAAACATGAAAAAATAATCAATATAAAAATAAACCTTGGATGAAAGACATCAGTTCTTTTGTTTAATTGAAATTTTATAACGTAAGACGATGGCAAGAAATTTTATGTAAAACTATGCTTTTCTTTTTCAAAGCAATAAGTAATTCAAAACATTTTCTTGAGCTCAAAATCATCACTTGAAAGTTCTAACAAATGCCGATAAGTGCTGCTGTTTGTTTGTTTGCTTTTTTCGATACAAAACAATATACAAATATTTATAATCTAGGTAACATGATTCCTAGCAACAATCTCAAATTGGCTCTAATACCAAAGATGTTTTAGCCAACTTGGGATATTCTTAAGCCTGTTAAACAATTAGATAATAATTCATTTAAAGCCCGCAGTGTTTAGACAATGAAAGGAAATCATTTGCATGAAAATAGTTGAAACAAACCTTTCATATCTTATTCAGCATGTCCTACTGACCCACTTTGGCTAAATTTTATTTCAGAAAATTAAACATTTGCAGCCGAAAAGGGAAATATTTAAAACATGTGTTCGTTGCTTTCAAGTGAAAGAATAAAATTTCTAATTTTGGGTCGTAAAATGATTTCATATTTTATTTATTTTTTTCTTCTTAATGAGCAGAATTTCACAAATAAAAGTAATTCTTTGTGCATGTAGTTTTCTTAATTTCGTTAATGAGAAGTAACTTCTTTCTTTTTGGGTGATTTTACAGAAGAAAAAAAGAAGAAAACATTTCTTTCATTTCTTTTAAGCATGCAGAGGTATTCTTCATTCTTTCGTTTTGTTGCTTCTTTTCGCTTGTTGTCTTTTTTTTTTTTTTTTTGTTAAAAAGTGAAAATGTTTTTGATTTTTTTGTTTGTTTTTTATTTTGTTATTGTTGTTGTTGTTGGCCTGCTGATATTAATCATCATTAACAACTTAACGAGACTCACAATCATTATCGTCGTCATCTTCATCATCACCGTCAGCAACATCATTTAGTGGCCACACTATCGTGGTCGAGCATCTCGGCATGACTTGCTTCAGCCAACCACATTTCGTTGTTGCTGCTGTTGTTATTATTTCTCTTCTTGCTTTTCTTCTTGTGGTGCTGCTGCTGCCTGCTGCTTCTTTAAAACAACAAAAATTAACGATTTCAAGTTTGTTTCTTAAGTCTTTTGTATATTGAATTGATTTCAGTCTGTTTGTTGGTCTGCTTGGTGTTTTGCTCTCGGTTTGCTGTTGTTATTTTCTTATTGCATTTATGCTGTTATCGCGTTGTTGTTGGTTTATTATGTTTCACTTGGAAAATATGATTTTTTCTCTAAACTTTCTTGCTCGAAAATCTTGAAAATGTTATAACATTTTTCTATTTTTATTACTTTTATTTTAATGAAAGATTTTTTTCTTCTGTTTGTGTTAACAAACAGAATTGTTTTATAGTTTCAAACATTTAATTGAGGCAAAACAAGCATTCGTAGTAATTTTATTTACCTTTTATTGGGCAAATAACATACAAACTGTTTTCAAATTGTAAAGAAATGAATTCTAATGTTTTGTTAATTTACTTGGCAATTTGATACCAACGCACCTTTTTTTTTGTATATTTCAATAGATTTTCTTAAAAGTAAGAAGATTTAAACAGGCATTTAAAAAGAAATTCAAATCAAATGAATGATTGATGGATGGGTTTAATCTTTATATATTTTAGTTGCAGTTAAAAGTAAATGAATGGAAATTGAATGGAATTCAGGTTTCATGGCTTGTAAATAAATCAAATGAAACTTTTGAGGAAAAATTAAAAAACCTGTACCATTATAGATAATGTATTGCCACTACAAATTGTATAAATAAAAATATTTTCATATCCTGGAAGAGGATATAAGCAGCTGAGTGTTCTTGAATTGTAAAATTAGTAGCGTTTTCGATTTTAAAAAAAAATTTTTTTGCACTTATTTTTCCTTTTTTTCCTGAAATGAGAGCTTTAATATTGCAATGAGATTGTCTTCAATAGGAAATTTTATAAAATCGCGAATACGTTAAAACAATCAATAAAACACTGCTCTGCAACATTTAATTTTTTTTTAAGTTTTTTATCTAATACATATAAATTGTAAGAAAAAGCAAATAACTGAAAGTATTGATAGCAATTCATATTAATATTAGAATTATGTATGAGCTTTTTTTATATTGATAAAATTGATAAAAAAATAAAAAGAAATTTGCAAAGTTATTAAAATATTTTTACATACTTCAGCTGAAAAAAATACAGCCCTTGTTCTCAACAACATTTACCATCAGCACTTGCCACTTAAAAATAAGAAGAATTGATTTAAAGTAAGAAACATTTAAGTTTGATTGTCACAGAGTTCAAGCAATTTAAATCTAAAAGTTGTTTTTTAGATGTTAAGCCTTTTTAAACCTAATGGTAGAGAGTTTCACATTCTGCAAGTTCTAGTCAAAAAAGATCTTTCATCATTTTGCTAATTTTGTTGAAAATGTTGCACTTACACTTAGAAAAACGGTGTAAGTATTTGATTCATATATAAATTGTGTGCAATTTTAATGGACTTAGTTTGGACATGCGTTACACAGATTGTAAAAAAGTTGAAGATGAAGCCGTTTCGGACGAAACATGAGCATTTCGCTCACCCCCTTGCAAATTCCCGCTTATTTGCAATACATTTTTGTATATACTTGTATTTTGTATATACGAAATTAAAAAAGTTGTATAGTTGTTAATAATTTAATAGGGCTTGAGTTTGAGTTTTCCTCCCAGAAAGTGAAAAATTTAAAAATTTAAAATTTATCCTCGAATATGATCAGTACCTTCTCGCACTAAACTCTGCCGATGCACCAACGAAAACACATTTAAACATTTGTGCATGCACACAAAGAAAGAAACTAAATTTTATCTATTGTATGAATTTTTCTTTTCTCAGCCAAAATACACTGACTGAGTGATGATGTTGATGCTTAAGAAAAAGAAAATCTTTTTGCTATTTTCTTCATAAAAACAAAACAACATCAAACAAACTTCTTATTTACAATAGAAAGTTTGAGGCAAAAAAAAGGCAATAAAAAACTTAAGATATAAAAATGTACTAAAAAAAACAATTGTTTGTTATTAACAGTGAGAGACTGAACGTCGAGTAGACTGACGGACTGAGCGACTGACTGACTATCTTATTGATTGCTAGAAATTTTTAGAGATAAGAAATGTAATAGAAATAAAGTTATTTAAAAACAAACACGTTGGAAGATTTATTTAAGTGTAAAAGTACATTTACTTTTCAAGAGGCCTATTTTTGTTGACTTCTACCTTCACTGGCTCGAAATCACTTTAAAAGAAATTAAAAACCAACAATTACAACAACAGGAATGGTAGAAAATATTTAAATTAAATTTATGCTGGTTGTAGAAAGAAGATCATCATTCACATGGTGTCAGAAAGATTTGTTGAATAAGTGTTCTAATTTAGTTTTCTATGGAAGCGATAAGAAACGGAAACAAAAAAAATGTTTTTTTTTTTAATTACTAAATTTAAATACAGGGTAACCGGCGAAAGGGTATATTAATTTGTTTTGTAGTCATTTTGGTAAAAATTAATCTTGACAGTTCATATTTGGCAATAGTAAGTGGCCAGTATTACAATGAAATTACTGTGAGACCTCTCTCCACAACAACTTAGTTCCAGAAATAATGATGTTGATTGGCCCTCCTGAATTGACTGGTCCGGATTGCTTTTCGTGGGCATATCGGCATATCTGACAGTCAAGGTTTATAGAAACAAACCAGAAATACTAGAGCAACTCAAACAAAATATTCGTGATGAATTGAAAATGAAATACCGCATGAAATGTGTGAGAATGTAATAAAAAATGTGCTCAAAAGGGCTCGAATTTGTGAGCCTAACAGATATTGTATTGCACACACTTTTGCCGACATTAAATAAATGACTCATCGATGTAAGAACAATTCTCTTTCATTTAATTAAAAATAGTAGTAATTCACACCGTTTCTGGTGGACGACCAGGATTATGCCCTTGTTATTATATTTGTGCTCTCCGTAGATTTTGGAACTTTTAAATTTTTATGAAAAAGTATTTTTTTTTTTTGCTCATTTAATACTTTTAGTTTATGAAAAAAAAACTATGCAAACAAAAGATTAAAGAAAAACAATGTTTGTAATTTTCTTTTAGCTTTGGGTACTTGAAGTCGTTAAGCAGCAGTAAATATTTTGCGGTGACAGACATTTTGTTGTTGATCCTAAAGCTGACAGTGGAGTTCTTTTGCTTTTATTTATGTTTATAAATTCTTAACAATTTCCACAATAAAAATGCTGCCTTAATGATGATGATGATGATGATCATCTGCAACGACAACGACAACGACAACAGCAACAGCACCAGAATGGCGTTGCCCAAAGGCAACGTCTTTCTGAGCGAGTGTGTGGCAAAGTGATAGTTTCTGCTTCAAGTCCAAATTGAGTTGTTGTGAACTGGCGCTGTTGCTTAAAATTACAAGGTGAAAGTTTTTCTTTTTCCTTTTATTATGCATACAAATGTGTATGTGTGTGTGTGTGTGTGTGTGTGTGTAACCGTTTATTTGTACATTTGTTTCATTTAATTCAATTTTACAGACGCAATCTGCTTTTTTCGTAATAATTCTCTCTGCCGATTACTATTGTGCTAAAATACAACCATCATATAATAATTTTAAAATTGTTTAACAATTTTTTTAAGATGAAATTTAATTTTAATGTTATAAGAACTAGTTGACTGTAAAAGTTTTTTTCTGAAGCACTTTGTTTTTAATTTCATAATAAATACACCTGCTGCCCCAATTAAAAGTACTCCGCCGTATACATTTTTCTTCAGCTATTGTGTGTATTTTTTTTTTAGCACTTATGGGAAAAGTAAAAATACATTATTATTAAATCCAAATCCAGGAAAAGCCAAAAACGTTCTAGTAATTATTATGGCTGAATTTAAGCTTCATAATGAAATGAGATTTTGCTCTATGTTGCATTTAAATACAACTGGTTTTAAGTAGCAGCTTACAAACAGTCTTGGCCGGGGATCGAAGCAAATTTGGGTGATCGTGAAACAGCCATGGTATGTACCCCAGCCAGAAAATCTTCAACTTTACTTATCTTGTCTTCCTTAAAAAATGTTGATCACTTCAGTTTTATCACAAAAAATCTTTCTCAACTTTGAAGAAGTAAGAATTAAACTCAAACCTGATGAAATTATTAACAATTGAAAATTATATAATTCGACTGTAGATTTAAAATTAATTTTTTAATTTCTCAAATATGGTTGCTGATTTTTTTGTAGAAATGGCTTGGAAAACTAGCTGATTTTTTCGCTGTGGAGAAGCGAGTTTATAGTGTCGTACTACAGAGAATTTGGATTCCGGTATCGACATTTGACAAATAGCACGTGGCTTATATATATATATATATAGCGTGGTGAATATTTACAGCAACAACTTCAGGTAGTGGAAGGAACTCTTAAAACTACACGATATCTCTTTATTTTGTGCTCTCATTTATGGCCAGGAACATATTTTGTTTAGCAGCAGCAGTAAAATGGTAACATATTTTTTGCACCAAAATGGCGAAAATATTAAAATTTGTTTCTTCAGTCTTAAGATTTGCAGCAAGTTCGTAGCTTAACTCTTTAGAGTTGTTCCCAAAAATAAACACAAATCGCTGTCTGTATACAGGTTAACCTCAATAGTTGCAAGGTGACTCATAAAACAGCCAAAAAAAATTTTAGTTCTAGTACTTAAAGCAAAAAAGAAAAAGAAAAATACACATTTCCCTTTTAAGGCAAAATCGCATGAAAAGAAATTTTAAATCCAAATTAACTGTAAAGTATCTCTGGCTCAGGCAAAAGAAAGTTTTATATTCTTATGATGAAATAAATAGCAGCAGAAATCATGCAAAATTACTAAACCGTCTGCTGAACATGACATACAAAGAAACAAAAAAAAATTATAATTTAAATGTTATGAAAAGTAAAACCGTTTTTTTTTTTTCTATTTTACTACTTGTGTCAAAAGCGATATTTGTTTGCTGCCGCCATAAAACAAGACTCACAAAGACAAGTTTTATTTTTAGTTTTGTTTAAATTATATAATTACATAAAGATTTCTGTAAAGAAAATATATAAATTATTTAAAAAGTCATTAAGTTTTGGTAGAAATGATAAATAAAACAAAACACACAAACTGCTCTTGTCGTTTTTTGAGCCAAGAAAGTGTTTGCTTGAACGGAACAAAAGCGAACCAAAACATGGATTGAATTAAAACTTAAGAAGTTTGTTGTTGAGTGGTAAATTATGCAGGTTTGTTATATTATGCAGTAACTTCTTTTCGTTGGGAAAGCAAAATCCAAGAAACCAGAAAAATAAAGAAAAAGATGGTACTTGAATTTACAGCCACAGCCAGCAAACAGAAACTAGTGAAAGCTTTAAGTCAAATTATTTGCTTAGTTTTTTCTACCGAGAACGTTTTGAGAATTGAAACACTCTGCCGCTCAAACACATGCACATTTTCTACAAAAGATTCACTTTAGCATGCAGTGGTTGCTTTTGTCAAACAAAGAAGTGAAATGGAAAAAAAAACAAACTAATGAATAGACTCGAGAAAGTATTGTCAATATACTAATATGAACTTCGAAAATTAAGTGATGCATCGGTGGTCATCCAAAAGAAAGTTGAGGCCGCCTTTTCATAGGATCAAATTTTAATGAAAGACGTTTGCAAAAAAAAAAAAAAAGATTTTTATTTTTTGCCGTTACCTTTGACCTCGCCCTTATAGCTTTTTGTACGCCGTGTTGTCATTTGTAGGCCAAGCCTGGAATTTTATAAATATGTTGACCAGTGGACGACCCCTACGCATGCAGTGCATTATAATGGATCTAAGAAAATGGGTTTTGGGGAGATGGAAACAGGGAGTAGTGCTTGAGTAGATTTGATTTGAATCTTCTTACATTGTAGCAGGAAGGAAATATATATGTCTGCAGGCCATTTGTTCCTTACGGCTGAAGAACAAGTTTTCTCTGTAATGCATAGTGCGATTCACTGGCCAATCGACCACGAATCAATGAGCTCTACGTGATGCAAGTGCATGGCGTAAAAGGCTGCGAGTTTCGGGAACAGGTTCACTGATCTCGTCAGAACAAAATCCATTAAAATATCGATAAAACAGTGTGATGCACTCGACTTGCAATTGCGTAGAGCTTTTTAAGCACACATTTCTGCCTGTGGGCATTTTTGGCATTGATAGCACCATGCCAGAAATCCCTGGTCTCTAACCACTAAAAGAGCATTTATTTGCAACAGTAAAGCAAGCCGTTTTAATTACAGGAAGCACTTGCTTAAAAATTATATATTTTCATTCATAAACAAAGAAGTCACAAAGCTTTTAAGAAATATCAAAATATGCAAGCAATTTATGTGAAACAAGATCACAAAAGATTATATGTGATTTGAATTGAAAAATTTCCGAGACAAACGTCAATTCCTTGCGAACAGCAATTCGGTAAAGGTGGCAACACCTGGTTTTGTTTAATTTTTAGTATTTTTTAGCTCATAAATTTATTTTAAATTTTTAATAATTGCATTTTTGGAGGCAAATAACTTTTGTTTATAGTTAGCACGTTTTTATTTTATTGTAAAAACGCACTCCTTTATTATCTGCTAAAAAAAAAAGCTGTAGAAAAAATTCATATCTCTTTGCATTTTTTCCCAAAGATATTTTTATTCGCACTAGAAGAGATGGGAAAGGAGTAGAAACTCTCTTGAAATTTTGATTTAGAACTGGGTATAAGCTGCTATTTTTTTTTTTGAAATCTTCACAATTTCCATGTGCAAAAAACGCTAAATTGGCTTCTCTATTCAAAAAGAGAAAGAAAGCATTTCTCTGAGCAGCAACAAAATAGAAGCAACTGCTAAACCAAAACATCACAAAGCGTGGTTTGTTGTGAAGCTTTAAGACACCTAAGAAGTTTAAAAATATGGAACTCAACACAAACACACAAACACACACACATGCACTCATACATTCTCTAACTCTCTCTCCCCGCAAGAGCTCCAACAGACACACACACACACACACACACACACCCGTACATGCACAGAGTCACTTCTATGCAGTCTTCTTTCAACTTCTGGCAACTTGAATGGGATGACTTTTTCGCTTTTTCTTAAAAGCTGTTGTATTTCTTGCAAGTTTCTTCTTTCATTTTGAGCTGGCGTTCACTTGGGGAGTCTTTCATTTTTTTTTTTTGGTTTTTTCTTTTTTTGTTTTAATAATGTTACTGTTTTTGTTGTTGTTATTGTTCTTGTAAAATGTAACCAAGCGAAAGCCTTCACACTGGTCTAGTCTGGTCTTGAAGAAACATTATGAAATTGAAATGAAAAACACAAGCGAGTCGTGTGTGTATGAGTGTTGGGTATTTCTTGCATTTGGCTGAGCTGAAGTTTGTTTGAGTGTGTATCTTTTGGTCGAGCTTGTGGTAACTGAAAGTGTTCATCCAAGTTTAAACGTTGTCTTGTTGGGGATAAGCATGGTTTTCACTGCCGCACGCAAAACAGACGTATCACGAGTGTTGAGCCATACGTTACGTTTAAATTTTGCTGTTCTTCAATAAAGCAAAGAAGTACAAGAAAGAAATTTACTAAGCAAAATACTATACACACAATAAGAGACCAGAACTCAGACAAAAAATAATAAAAATAAAAGTGAAATTTTTTAGCTGAGCAGCCAACAAAAAAATCAATCAGCAAATGGAATTTTTTAAATAAAATTTACTAATATATCTCAAAAACAAATTATCAAAAAAAAAAAAAAAAAAACCTAAAACACAGCAAAATGTGTTTGACTAAACTTTTGAGAATTTTATGAAACCTTTTTAGCCTGATGCAATTAACAGAAAACAAAAGTCACTAAAAAATCGTTTCATGCTTTAGGTTACAAAATAAAAGAATTAAAAATATATGAATTTATTACCACAACTAAAAGTAAAAGTGAAAGTGTTAAAGAAAAAGTGTCGCAACGCAGCAACAGCAGCAGCAGAATTTTTTATTACTTTTTGAACTCATTTGGGATTACAATTCAAACAGCAACAGCAAAACCAACACGTTTACAAACAACTTTATTCAAAACCAGGATTATTAACTTCAGCATTTACAAACTGTGGATTATTTCATTTTCACCTACAAAAAAAATAAATAATAACAATAAATTTCTCTCTCTCACCACTACAAACAAACAATTTCTTGAAACTTTTTTCTTTTCGTTAAAACTTTGATAAAACTTCTTTCTTCTGTCTGGAGAAAAGGAAGTTTTAAATATTCAATATTATCAACATTTTGCCTTTACATTTGGATACCAAATTCTCACCATCCACGATGGACATGGCGTCAGCCAATGATATTTTGGCACCTGGCAGCGTCAATGCCAACTGTCAATACTCAACCAGATACTGCTGTAAGTGATCAAATTTGTATTTTATATGTTTATTTGAGGAAAAAAAATAGAACAAAAGGATATAAAAAAATTGAAAGGCCTTACATTTAATCGCCTTATTTTTAAAAATTATTTTGAATTTCTCAGCCTCTTAATGTATAAATTTTCTATGGAAAATTTCTATGGAAAATTTGTGCAACAAACATTTAATAAACATGAAATAATCTTATTTTATGAATAAGTCAATACAAATTTTAAGTTACTTCTAAAGAAGTAACTGCTTCAAAGCGAAGCAGTGAAAAGCATGTGAGAGAAATTTTTATGTCTCAGGAAGAATAAAAAAAAACAACATAAAAGCTTTCCTTTCTTTAATGGGATATAACAAAAAAAAATATAAATGTTTTTACATAAATTTTTTTAAGAATTTTTTGATAATTTGATTAGCATCAATGAAATGTCGTCGGCATATAGACGACAGACCCCATGTGTAAAGTCTATTTTTGGACCTGAATTATTCCACTTCAATTGGCTCTTAAAGCAAATAAGTAATTAAGTTCATTTTTGAGTTTTCAAAAAATGTTATGAGTGGACCATACCACAATTTAGATTCAACTTGAGAGATGAGGACGAAATGTAAAAGACGTATTAGGGAATACTTTTCTTTAAGTGCGTGCCAAAAAGATTGTGGCTATAAGTTTGGATCAACTGGAGGCATAAAGCAAGTTTTCCTCAGAAATTTGGAGTTTTCGCTATATGGCTACATTGCAATAAAAAGGGATCAAGTTTTTGAGAAACTGTAACAACTTTGTTTGCTGGGTATTGTTAGGAAAAAAATTCATCTTAACAAATAATGGCAAATTTAAATGTTTTCTAAAATATATTTTAATGAGTTTGTATTTACTAATAGCTAAGCATTAATTTAAACTTTATAGTCGAACTATATAATATACAATTGTTAATATATTTATCAGGCTTGAGCTGGTTTTTATTTCCTCAAAATTAAGAAAGATTTGTGATAAAATTAGAGTGATTAAAGAAGACAAGAAAAGTTGATTACATTAATTACTCGCCATCAATGGGCTTTCAAATTCAATCTAAAACAGGTGTTTGCAAACGAGAAAATTAAATTGCAAGACTTGTTTGCTGGGGGACTACTATCTATGTGTTTCACATCAGAGCTCAACTAGCTACAAACTCAGGCTCATCATAAGCCTGTACTGTTTTCTATAGCGATGTTTAGACCCAGCAACCAAGTCTTTGAGCCTTTCGTTTATTTGCTGTCTACAGCCACGAAGCCAAATGTTCTGATTTCGTAGCAAATTCGTTAGGAGTAGGCGGAAAGACTATACGATTTTGGAACTGAAGTCGATATAAGTTCAGAACGGAAATCATAGCAAGTGGTTTGACATGACTTCGTAAAGAAATGTAGTTGCACTGTGTTCGTATTGATCAACTTTTGCCGATAAACTCATCCATTTGTTGGCGAGGGGTGAAAGACGAAAGTTTATCGGTATTTCGCTGCTTATACTGGGCAACTCGTTTCAATTTGCATGTGTGAATTTTTGTGCGTGAAGAATTGAAATGGAAGAATTTGCGACCACAAGAATGGGAAATTAGTTGCAGCTGATTCATCTGTGTGGACATTCAAGCAATTTTAAAAGGGAATTGACAAAAGTTTCTTCAACAAAAGTTGTTCAATGTGATAAGCGAGTCACAAAATAGCACAGTATTGTAGAATAGATTTCATTAACACGCTCCGCAATTTGTCTTATTTTACTTCTATTTTGATTATTGCAATTAATACTTGCTCAATAGTTCTCTCTAAAAACTCGCATAAAAATACTGCAAAAAAAATTTTTCAAATTTCAGATATTCTACCAAAATACCTGAAAAAATTCGTAACAATGAGTTTGACTTCTGACATTTTACCGAAATATCTCATATAATTCATTGCGACAAATCTGACATCAAAAAAATAGAAAGTTTTCCAATTGCAACCAAAAGTCCTTCTTTAATATTTTTGAATGATTTTTAATACTGGTGTAATTCACAAAAAAAAATGGAACTAAAACGCATTATCATCTTAAATGCAAAAATTTCCGGTCTTAGTTTCGATTAAAATCGCATTTTTGATTTTTTTTTATCGGCATTATATATCAAAAGAAATAGGGCTTTAAAAAAGTATTTTCACTATTTTGCTAACTGGGTTATTTTCCAAAAAATAGAAAATTAGTTTCCGTAAAAGAACATTAACGTTTAACCTTTAAAAAAAATTTTCATAATTTTGTTAACTGTGTTAATTTACGAAAAATAAAAAAATAATCTACATAAAAAATAAAATATAATAAACTACTTAAAAAATATTTTCGAATTTTGTTTGCTGGGATAGTTTACGAAAAAGAGCAAATTATAATATTATATAAAATAATAATCACCTAAAAGACTTTTTACGAATTTTGTTTGCTGGGTTATTTTGCGAAAAATAAAAAAAATAATGCGCATAAATTCGCACAAACGCTGACGATATGCATGTTATTTACTAAAGAATACAATTGCGTCATTAAAAAAATATTTGTAAAATTTTGTTTGCTGGGATATTTTACAGAAAAATCGATAACAACGTAAAGTAACAAGAATTTTAAGCTTTTTCTAGAAGTTAAATGGGTTTCAGAAACATCTAGTCCAAATTTTATTCCTTACTTCATGTGCAATGTTTGTTGGGTAATACACATAAGCACCGGTATTCATAGAAAATAAAACCAACTCAAGCTCCATCAAATAATCAACAATTGTAAATCATATAATTTATATCTATTTATTATATGTATATATATAATTAATATCTAAATTTCTTAAGTTTAAACTAAATTACAAAAATTACTTTTTTTGGCTTCTTTAAAAATTTTGACACAAACAAATAAAATAATTAAGCCCTATAAAATAATTAAACACAAAAGTAAATGTTTGTTAGATTTTATGTTTCTTCAACATATCTGCTGGTGTTAGGTGTCCTTTAAAGCAAATTTTCAAGGCCTATATAAGGCCTGCTACTTCTATGAGGAATAAGTAACCATAATAAGTACAGCTTCTTAAGCTGCCTTTCATACCCAATTACAGATTTTAAATACCACAGGCCGTAAATCAGGCTCGCGAAGAAGTCCTGGCTTAGCAGCCATAAAAGTGATGTACAGCCAGCATTACAGAATTAAATTTGTAGCTAAAAAAGTGCTAAATTGAATTTGTAGATTTCAAATGAGGAAGATTAAACTGTTTTTTGTTTTTTTAGACTGGGACCAGTACTCAGGGGATGACCCCTATATATGCATTAGATTGTACTGGAACTAGACAAATAGGTGAGAGCGATTGATGGGTAAAAAATGGGGAGTGTTTGTGGACGTTTGATTAAACAAACAAATTATAACATAAAAACAGATTATTTATTTTTGTAAAGCTGAATAGGCCAGGATTAATTTGTCTTAATTAAACTTTAGCAAATGACAGACTAAGCCTGCTAGCTCCCCTTTTTATACAATCTTTAGCTTCATCACAGAAAATGACTTAAATAACTTTAACATTTTTTAATTTTCTTATTTATTGTCAGCTGATTACTTGCCGAAAAGTACAACTTTCAGCCGCAAAAGCTTCAAAACCTTTTGTATGTAACTTGTTTTGTGAAAACACACTTGTTAAACTATTTCTGACAACAGTATACAGATCCCACACTTACTAACGCATGCCGTGTACTTCCAGCTTGAGTGCCAGCTCTATAAAACAGTGCTAGAGGACCTTCAACAATACCTTGATTTGGAAGGCCTACAAAACTTTGCCTCTGGGTATTTCTGATTGCAAATTAGATTGCTTACTGTAATGAAATAATTTTTACTATAACTTCCTGCAAAATTGTGCAAAACAATTGAAATATTACACATAATTACTTGGGAGTATTACACGGCTTGGCAGCGTCTTCTTAAAAAAAGAATGCATTTACAACTGTTAATTATTTTGTTGGGCTTTTAGTTCGATTTTATTTGCTCACAATTGAGAAAGATTGTTTTGCGACAAAATTGTAGTGATCAACATTTTTAAAGAAGACTTCGTGTGATGGCTGTTTCCACCAAGACGCTCATCAGCACCCAGGTGGTTTCGAACCCAGGTCATGGCTAACTGTACACCAATTTTTTTCTATTTTTTTTAACAGTAGCCCTTAGTCATCTTGCCACTACCTGAACTCTTCATTTCTGACTGTCTATATTTATGCCAATTTGTTTTTCGGGCAAAAAACGCACATTTGTTGCTTGAAATTAGAGTTTTAATAGTTTAGCGAGATTAAGATACAAAGAAAATAACCTTCAAATGATGAATAATTTGAAAAGCCTCATAAAACCTCCATGTTCATCGACATTTTTTGTGCAAAATAATATTGCAAATAATGTTGCACTCATTCTAGAAAAGAAAGCGGCTTTAATCTTATTGATCAACTTGAATTTATTTTATCTCTTCTTTTTTTTCTTAAAGTGCTTTGATAAGATTCATATTGAGATAAAAAAAAAAACAAGCAATAAAAATTTAATACTTTTTTCATTTTCTTGTGTAATACCATGTTGAAAATGTTGCACTTATTGCAGAACAGAACACGGCCCATTATTCCCTTTTGCCACATGAATATAAAACTTTTTTATTTATCACTGTGAAAAAAGAAATGTTTGTCTGCAAACATTCTTTCCAAAAAAATCACCAAAACCATTTCGATAAATCTATAATTATTTTCCACCAAAATCATAAATTTGTGCTTAAATGTGGCTGGCATGTTGCATGTTGCAGCAGCAGCAAAGGCACTACAAACATTGAACCTACAGCTAAGAAACAAAACTTATGCTACCACATGTTTGGACTCTCACACTCAAGCCCCAGGTTGCTGCACAACAAGTGGCTTGGAACAGCATTTTTTTCATATACTTTCCACTTAGACAAAAAGAAGTCTGAGTGAATATAAAATCCGCAACAAGATTGTTTTTAGAAGGAAAGTTTTTATGAAAACTTTTTTGTAGTTTCTTACCGTTTTTTTTTTTTTTTTGTTTGTTTGCTTTTTCTTTTCTTCCACGAACATACAACTACACACGAGTGTTTAACTTACGAACTGCTGAGTGCTCGATAGCTGATAGTTGATCGTAATTTTGCTGTTCAACAGTGAGACTTTTTCGTTTAGACAGAGAAATGAACAATTATTTAGATTTATTTTATTTGGTTGTACTGCTGTGTGTTCGAAATTACATGTCTGCATATTTGTTTAAAGGAACTCGATTTTTAAATTTACTGCCTGCTGTAGGATTTAGAGCCTGTTCGAGCGTACGCATATATACCCTTGAGACAATCACAAAATGTTGAAATTTGGTTTTATTTCAAATGTGTTTATGCGATCACTCATCTACGAATCACTCGTTTACGGATTTGCGGGAATAAAAATTACAAAAATAATATTGATTATTGATTTGCTTTAAATGAAATTGCAAACATTTGTATAATTCCTAATTGGCTGATGTTCAACCCCAGCTTGATCACTCTTTCAATTAAATAAATATATATTAATTAAATAAATAAAACTAAAATTTTATAGCTAGTAGGATAACTATAGAGCAAAAATAATGCAAAACAAAAACAAAATAAACAACAAACACACAGCATAAGTGACGTAATTCGTTCGATATCGAATGCGACGATTTGGCCCCAGCTGTTTCGATTTCGCAACACCTCTCACCCAGCACTCCTATGAGCTGTGGACGTGATAAGTGTCCCAATTTAGGCACTGCCGCTTAGAACACTCGTTTATCAAAGATCAGGCCATTGAAAATATATATATATGTATATATGTACACTGCCCTCAAGCGTCTGAACCAGGGTGTATTCATGTGTGTGTGTGTGTGTGTGTGAGCCAGCGAGCGAGGGAAGAGATGGCTCGAAAGTTTCCAGTGATAGTTTAGCCATTGAATGCGTTTTTAAAATGCTACAAATGTGAAACAAAAAGCAGAAGCAATGCAAAAAAGAAAGAAAGAAATGTTGCTGGCTTTGTTGCTTCTTCGCTGCTAAACACACACACACACACACACACTCACTCACATACAAATACTTAGAAATCGAGGTACGGGTAACTGAAGCTTTTACAGCAAAATATTTTTTTCTTGTTTCTGTACATTCAACACCACCAGCAGCATTCGTTTCTTCTATGCGAGTATTTTTTGTTTTTTTTTTTTTTTTTTTAACAAATAGATACTGATTGTAAAGGTTTGTTTTTTTTTTCTTTTTCTTTTGTGTAGCTACAATTTTATGTTGCTTTTTTTTCAAATAAAACGAAAGAAATATACTTTTGCTAATGTACGACACGAAGAATATTAATGGGTGAAAGTTGTTGCTTGCGAACGTTCCGTATCGTATTTTTGTATTTGAGTGCTGCTTTAAGCTGTGAATGTTTGTGTATTTGATAGAAAGAAAGAAAAATATCTAACGTTTATACTTAACTCTAGCATAACAATAATTTTTTTTATATTTTATTTTATTTTATTTTATTTAATTTTATTTCTTGCCGTCACAAATGTTCACAAGCTTTGCTGGTGTTCGGTGGGTCTTGTGTTTCTGTTGCCTTGTGAACCCTTTTGCTGTTTTCGATATTTTGCTGTTTTTAATTTTAAGCCTCGCATTCAGTTACTTGGGGTTTTTGTTCATAAAGTCTACATTATTTCGGTGTGGGAGTTTTTAAGTTTCCAGTTTTATTTCTATTTAATAGAAATACTTGACATCCTGTTGCCTACACTTTCTTCATGTTCTTCCTCTTCGCCTGCTTGCTGTCAGAAGACGTACTTTCTTATTGCTTGCAACCATGGCTTTGGCTTTGGTTTCGGCTTTAGCTTCATTTATTTTTATTTGTTCAGTCACAATTTATCTATTTCTTTGACCTAAAAAACACACTGCTTGAGTGTGGCATGTAAATGTTGAAGGCTTTTTTTCAATAATGGGAATTGATAAATAAAATATTTTTGCAAAAATAGGACACAGTTTGTTGAGAAAAAGGCCATTTAAAAAAGAAACATGAACCTGAGCAGATTTAAATGCGTATTGAAAATCAAACAGTAGGAAGCTCTCAAACATTTATGGTGAGAAAAGGTCTGTTTTTTTTTTCAAATGTGTATTGATAAATTTGTGAAAGAAAAAATTCAAAAGAATTTTTGATTTTTCTAAAATTAAAAGAAAACATAATGAAATTTCACTTCAAAGCAGACCAGATGCAGATTTTTGCCGCTTCCTAAAGGCATTTCGATGTCATGTTGACGCAGCATTCACGCCATAAACGTGGAGTAGAAACGATTTTAAGAAACAAAGGTCAACTGGGAAGTAGATTGGTATGAGTTGTATTGTAAAACATGTGAATTCATTAATATAATTTTATACAACACACTGGTCTTAACAAAGCGTGGCATCAAAATTACGTAATTTTGATATTCACTCTATTAGAATATGCACAAAAACCACCAACGGTAAAAGAAAATTCAAAATTCAATTCAATAAAATAAAAATAAAATATCATTGGGTGATTTTTATAATGGTTTTCAATGCCTTACGTGACAAGTACTCTAAAGCATTAGAGGACCCGGTGCTTGGGCATGAATTACGAATTCTTATTCTCTTCGTATTTATTTCCCAACCAGGGACCGAATTACGGCATTCGTGAGCGTATAAACTTTCGAGTAAAAATCATCTCAAACAAAAATAGAATAAGCAATAAACACACAGCTTACCTTCATAAATTCATTCAATCACGAATGCCGTAATTCGGCCCCACCAGTGCAACTCACTAACTTATTTTACAGATACATATATTTATTGTTAAAAATATTTAATGCTAAAATATCTGATTTTCTAATTTAGTAGGGATGTATGACTGCAGTTACTGCTGCTAATTTAACAACTAGAAATTGAGTGATGTTTATTTTAACCATAAAATGTTATAATATTCTAGTGCAGCTACAAGTCAATGTTCAATAGCATAGTCCAGTCAAAAGCCAGTTGATGTCTTTTGAAAAGGAGGCGACTGCCTAATTTAAAATTATTGGTGATGACCTTAACTCATCTGTAAAAAATATTCCCGAAAAAGCCGCTTCTGTGTTTAAAATCATTTCAACACTGCAAACCACAACAGTAAATTAGTTTCTTGGCTATAGCACATAAAAAAAGGTGTTGGTGTTAATTAAAAAAAAATTAACATTTCTTTTGAAAAAAAGGTTTCGGTTTTTTTTCTTTGTTATTTTTTTCTTAAAAAAAATCTTAGCTTTAAATTTTTTTCATGAAATATTTTTTTTCTTTTATTGTGTAAAGTGAAAGTTTTTTGTTGTGTCTTTAACACTGGTTTTCTTGTTGTAGTTGCTGTAGTACTATAGTAGTTTGTAGTGCATTTGTACCAGCAAACACACACACATACACACGCCAACACCAACAACAAACAGTTGTGGCGAAATGATGATAAGAATTTTAATTTCGCTTCGTTTCAGGTTTGTTTCTTAAGTCTTGCATTTTTTCAAAGTGTGTGTGCGTGCGTGTGTGTCTGTTTGTGTGATTGTGGTTGATTTATTTACATGGCTCTTGATATCAAAAAGCAGTAAAAAAATGCGTTGGTTGCTTTTGTTATTGCTTTTCTTCAATAGTAATTTTTACTTTTTCTTAACGGCTGTTTCTTTTTTTTTTATTTAATTTCTTTATTTGAAACTTTTTCTGAAAAAAATAACAACACTTATTTTTAGTCTTTTTTTTTTCTTTTTCATGCTTAATTTTAGTCTGGTTGCTCATGTATAATTTACTATTGAAAATAAAAGTGAATTGTAATTTTTGAGTTTTTGGTTGCTGTTTTCACAAAAAAAAAAGAGAAATTTATTTTTTATGCACTTAATTAGTGGAGTTTTTTTTCTTTTTCTTGAATTTCTTGAATTCTTTAGCTGGTTTGGCCATTTCAATATTATTTTTCTTTTAATAGTGTTACATAAATGTTTTATGTATTGCGTTTATACTTTTAATTATCGATCTTAATTAAAATAAAAACTTTCAATTAAGTTATCATTTTCTTTAGATTGTAAAATAAGTTATTTCACTTAAAAATAAAGACCCAAGTAAAAGCCAATAACAGAATAAAATATGATTATAAAAAATATTGTATGCACAAAAATAGTAAGGAATTTAAACATTGAAAATTGATCAAGAGATTAAGAACGCGGGTACAAGGATGGTCAAAAGCTGCTGCTTGAAAGCAGTATGCAATTTGTCATGACCTCAGTTCGAAGCAATTTGTAGGCTGATGAGGATCGTGGCAGACGTGAAACAGCCATGGTATATACCACAGCCAATAAGTCTTCAACTTTATATTTTCTTGTCTTCATGACTACAGTTTTGCCACAAAAAAACTATTTCTCAACTCAGCTTACGCAAAATCGAACTAAAATAAATTTTCTCTCGAAAATTCCCACACGTAATAAACTTTTTATCGAATACTTTCATTGCAAAAAAATCTTGAAAAACGGTCTTGAATTCTTATTTACAAATTTGGTCGGCCTTAGTGTCGTGATACCAATTGCCATAAAATACAAAAGTGTGCTCTCAGACGCCTTCAGATTTTGTACACGAAGCCAGTATGGATTATAGCATGGGGAGAAAATCCCTTAGCTGTCAAGAACAAATTTTGTATTCCAATGAAAAAATTTTTTTAATGAAATTAAATAGATACGATTTTGGATGCTTAAAGCCGTTCGCGATTTTGCATTCAACGCAAAAACTTTCCTCTGGCAGCACTGTTTTGATAACATTTTCATATTTTCCTTAGTTAATTCGCAACTTCAATATCGAATTATTAAGAAGTTAAAAGCCTGCAGCAGACATCAGTTTTAGTTGGGTGGGAGGTCCACCACTCCCTCTATATACCAACGAAATTCATTTCTTTCAAAGCCTGGCTCCTTATTCTAAAGTGAAAATTTTTCAATATAAATAATTTATCTATCAAATATTTTCTATTAAAAATAAATTTTCTACCAAAGTACATTTTTTTATTAACGAACACTTGTGGTCCAATATTATTTCTCTAGCTTTTATCGACATACATATTTTGAACAGCACACAATATAATAGTTTATAAAGAAAAAAGTTTCTCTATTTGTTGATTTCCATTTTCTATTTTTATTTTATTTATTTATATTTTTAATTTTTTGTCAAATATTTCTTAGTTTTTTGTTTTTCTAAGATAATATTTTTTTTACCTGTGCTGTCTGTGCGATGGTTTTTTCGTCTCACTTGTGTTCGTTGTTTCAAATTTGAAATCTCTTGATTATCATTCGAAATTTTACAAGTTGGCTAATGAATCATTGCTATATCATTAACAAGACATTATAGTATTAGAAAAAATAAAAAATAATAACAATAAACTCGTGCGTGATTACATAATTTTTGTTCAGTTTTTTTTTTGGCTGTTTATTTTGCAAAAGTGCAAAAAATATCCAGTGGATTCTTTTATAATAATTGTAGTTTTTGTTTGCTGGTCTGTGCTGTTTTTTGTGTTTCTATGGCTTTAAATTATTTTAAACATTTTATCTGCAATTATTTTCTATATTTTAATTTTAATTACTTAACAAACATGATACAGAAAAAGAAAGGAAAAGAGCGGATGACCAATTTCAATAGAAACCATAACAAACTATCAAAATCATATGATGCAAGCTTTAAAATGATTTACATTATAAAAATCAAAAGATTGAACAAAGGCCAACTGAATTATGCAATAAGAGAAGTGAAGACAAAAAAAAAGACTAACAGAAGAAATATATTTATATAAACGTTTATAAGATGGCCGTACACTTTCAGTTTATTGCCATTATTTATTATTACATATGTGCATGGTTTTAGTAATAAAAAAACACTTGTCCTCAAATATTTGATAAACAAAAATTTAACTCTTTGGTTTCTTACTTCGGTTTATTTTGCACTGGAATTTCCGTTTTTCTTTGCTCTGTTCACTTTACTAGTTCTCTTGTGCTGCAAATAAAACTAGTAGGTAAATACTATTTGTCAATTACAAATTTATTTAGTTTTTGTTTTGTCTTTCGTTCATGAAACGTATTTTGGCAAATACAGTTGAATGAGTCAAAAATTATTTCTAGGAAATGAAAATCAATCCGAATGAACCAACCAACAAATTTAATTTAAAATAAAAGACTTAAGCCACAAACCTTCCTTTACTGCTGGAGTTCTATAGTAAAATCATTCCAAGCAATTGATCAATTTGTGCGTTGCTTTTGAAATTTTTCGAAAAGTAACACAAAAAGGGTATATCCCAGGTAAAATGTGTCGAAGAAAGGGGTTTTTTTTTAATAAACATAACACTGCGAAGCTTTTGGCTTGTCTCCAGAGACACCCAGAGCCTTCGGCAGGAATCGAACCTGCGACCTCGGAGGCTCTTAGTAGTGCCCTCTACCAATTCATCCATCGAGGCGCTCAATAGCTTCTTTTTAAAGAAATCGTCAAACTTTTTTTAAGGCAAAAAAAGACATAAATATTTGTTCTGCTTTGATAAGAAAAACAAAGAATTTATAGGAAAAAATATTAAGGAATGCCCATAAGATAAAAATAAAATCAAAATAATAGCCATTTATAATGTTTGAGTTCTTTTAGGCAAACTTTTTGTATTTAACAATTATTATTTATTTAGATAAATAGGCTGAAGCTCAAATCAGGAAAGATCTTTGTAACAAATTGTTTTAGAGATAATCAACTTTTAAGGAACACACCAAAAGTAAATGTTGAAGACTTATTAGCTGGGGAGCACACAAATTTTGGGTTCGAACTCAGTCCATGTAAGCATATGCTGTTAAAGGCAGTGATTGTTAGACCTCTCAACCAACTAAGTCTATGATACAATTTTTGGTCTATTAAATAATCACTTCCGATTTTTATTTTTATTTTTTATTTCTCAGAGCAACTGGTTGTTAGCTTCAAGTGTAAGTGTATTATCACAGACATGAAGTAATTCAAATGTACGAAAAATGATTTTTTGCACATCGGAGTACTAGATATGACTGCCCCAGTAGGAAAGCATTGGTTCATTGTAGGTGGAGAAGTTGAATTTGAATATATTCTCAGCTGCAACTGAAACCCCGATAGTGCTGTACACCTTTTTAAGCCACTTGATTAGTAAAAACTATCTGCAAAAATTCATTTTATTCACATCAGCTTAACGTAGACTAAAATTTTTCATTTACACGAGAAGGCATACTTTGGCCTTAAAGTTTAGACTCTAAACTTAAACTCAGTGATATCTTCGGACAATCGGATTACTAGTTTAGAAACTGCAGATTTATTTTCAATTTTCTTTAATTTACCCACCTTTTTTGAGCGTCCTTTCTTACATGTTTGGAAAAAAGAGGCAAAAGGAGTTGCGAGTTCGATCAAAATGAACCAACAGGGTATTTAAAAAAAATGTGTCTTATGAGTGTTATAGCCATCAAAACCGAGGTAAAATTGACACTTTGGTACTCTTCCCAACAACTTTTCCAGTATTCTTTAGAAGCTTTCTTCAAGAAAAGCTTTTGATTCAATTATTTTCTCTAGACAATTATTGGAAGCAAAGAAATAGTTTTAATTACCAGCTGCCTCCAAGAAATTTCAATTCTACTTAAATCATCCTCTTGCTACAGTTTTAACATCCTCTTCGAAACTAGAAATAAAATGTTCAATAAAACAAGCAGGTATAATGTTAACAATGCAACAGACAAATGTCCACAGCGCATCTCCTCCTTTCACCAGTTCAGCATCAACAACATAAAAATGCTCAAAAACTCATAAACAATATAGATGGAATACTAAATTGCTCATACACGTTGTATGTGGTATCAACAAGTACAATGTACGACTTTTTCAGATACGAGTACGTGTGTATGTGCACATCTTGGCTGTATTTGCATGAAGATTTGCTGTTAATTTTCATTGTAAAAAATATCATTTACCTTGTAAAAATGTGCATAGTAAAAATCTCAAAGAAATGTTTTTTTTTCTAAAAGAAAGAAAAACAGTTCATAAACCTTACAATATAACTTTTTTTTTTGAGAAAAATTAAATCAAAGTGTTCAAGCTTCTACACAAACTCGTATACATATATGTATAATGTATTTGTACATATGTATGTATATTCACTTGGTTATCTGACTGAAATACTAAAAGAAGCGGCATTTGCTTGGCTTTTTCTTTTAGTCGTTTTTTTTTTTTTTTTTTTTGATATTCGAAAGAAAACTTTGAACAACAATAAATCATTAATATTATGATATTAAGTGCATTGAAATTACAATAATAATTTTGCCTCATTTGCACTCTTTCAAGATTTCAGACAAACAATATCATCACTCACACACACACTCTGGTCGTGTTCATAATACATTCATGTAAAGCTTAAATACGAGTACAAATACCAGAAAACTCCCAAATCACCCGATCGATCTCAAACGAATGAAGCTTTTTCTCTTTAAAACATACAAGGAATTTCTAGTAAATCGTCGAACATTCAACTATCTTTGTAGTAATAAAAATAATAAATAATCTTACGACTTGAATGGGCTTGCACAAACATGCTCGCATACATGTACACAAATACAACTACACCACGAAAACATTTACAACACAACAGACGATGCAAAGTTGTTATTGTTTTTTCTCCGCTTTTCCAAACAAGCCATAAAAATGGTTATTTTCTTATATTTCTTTGCAAAGTCAGAATGGCAGCAGCAGCAGCAGCAAGTGTTTACTTTCCTATTTTTATGGCTATTTGGTTGCCAGTCAGTGTTGCCAGAATCATTTAAATACATCAAAAGCAACTAGTTTTCATCCTTGCAGCTGGGATACTTTTCGAAATTATTCTCTATGGAAACATTATCATTACGTTGTTTTTGATACCAAATGCTGGGAAAACATTGTTGTCCAAAAAAAATATTTCGTAGTTTTTGAAATCTTCCTTATTAGACAAATTTGTATCGAAAATGTTTATCACATGATATTTTTGCGGAATTTCTCTCTATCGGAAAATTTTCTCAATCGTTAATAGTTTTATCAGGCTTGAGTTCGATTTTACTTCCTCCAAATTGGCAAACAATTTTTTTTTTTTTGTGATAAAATCTTTCTCAATTTTGAGGAAGTAAAATCGAACTCACGCCTGATGAAATTATTAGCATCTATAAATCATAAAGTTGGATTATTAAGTTACAATTGGTACTTAAAATTTTTTCTCGAGCAAAAATTCCATTTCTAAATTCCACGGGAACAAAGTTATGCAAAAGTGGCGGTAGCACGTCTTAAAACCAATCATTTCGCTTGCTGACATTCAGTTGTTTCCTATTATTTATGAAGCTTAGCACAGTGTTCAAAACTGAGGAGAACACTCCTCATGGACTTTGAACTAGAATCAGATGTCTAAAAATTTAATTTTATTACATTTATACATGTAACAAAAGTAAATTCCTATTTTTCAAAAAACTTTTTTTAGCATCTCTCAGTTTTCATTGTATATTGAGTTTAGTCGATCCCAGCAGAATTCTTCTGCGAAAACGAACAAATTAAGAATGTCGTATGTAAAATTTTGCCATCTACGCCCCCCCTCCCCGCCCCCCATCTTAATTTTATATATACAACTATGTTTTAATACAAATTCTGGCAACTCTGATTTCCTCTCCAATTTTATGCTTCTAAATATAACGGTAACAGAGTATACACGTACTGCGTCGTTTTGCCACTGAGTGTATGTGTGATTGCTGGCACAAGTATGTGTGTGAATGTATGGATTTTCTCATTTGTTTTATTTTATGCTGTATGGTGTATGTGAAGAAGGAATTGTTGTTGTTGTTGTTGTTTTATTTATTCCATCCATGTTTGTTTGTGTTATTTCTCGTAACTTTTCATCAGGCGACCATGATATTAAAACGCGTTGAATTTTTGCCTGCAGATAGCATATGGAAAAAAAACCGAAATATTCATGTACATATCTGTATACAAATATGCCAGAATAAAAGGTAAAACAACACACAACAACTTAAAACAGTGGGCTTACAACTGGGAAACAATAAAACAAGTGCTTCAAAGAAATTAATATTGCAAAATCGTCAAATTTCTATGCATTTAGTTTTAACTTGCTGGAATAGCTTAGTATAAGGAAGGAAACCTAGAGCCAAATCATCGTATTCACCCCTCCTTAGAGGCACTCTCATGCGAAAACAGAAAGAATTGAAATTCGGGCGAATCAAAAATGAGCTTTCTGATGTTCCGTAGTGGAAGTTTCTTCTCGAGCCAGAAGTTATAGAAAACTCGTTGGCACAATACCAACAAAAAGTATAAAGAAACATACCCTGCCAGCAAATTGGTAGTCGACTACAAATAAAATCGACTTATAGTTCATCCCTGTCGGACATTGAGTAGTCGACTACTAAAATAATTAACTTTACGTTAACTTTTATGGACTAGTTTCAAATTAGCTACAATACAATCGATTTGTAATTCACTTTTTGTGTACTGGCTATAAGCTAGCTGAAACGTAGTGCAGAGTTAACCCCAAAATTCAAATAATAACATACACGCATACACGGTAAAGAACTCTTTAATTAAATTGCCTATTGTCGCATTCGTTTTAAATGTTGCGATGGCTCAGTGAGTATGTTGGCTGCTCACCAGACTTGAGGCTTAGTGGTTCGATTCCCACCAGAGGCTAACAAAAAAAAAACCAGAAAGTAGGATGAAATTTAATTTAATAAAATATTACCACCGAAAAATGTAAAATCAGCCTTGATTTGTACATTTTTTTCTGTGGGTACTGACTTTTAAGTAGCTAACTTTAAGTTAGTTGAAAAGTAATGCAACGTCGGACAATTGACTACCTCCAAGGACATCGTAATGTTAAAATAGTCAGTCATTTCCATTAAAAATAATCTAAGTGTCAACCACCACCAGTTGTAAAAAAGTTAGCTTATAATTCATTACTAGTTAACTGAGTTACCGACAGGGTATGTATATTACTAATGAATACTTCATTCATGTATGTACTAAGCGTACTGCCTGGTCCACTTATTCAAGCCATTCGCTTGTACATCAAAACAACGCATGTTGAACGTTGCTGTGAGCAAAACAAGCCGACATGAACTATTTCGATTAATTTGTAAATACATATTTTCACTTATAAATACTATCAAATAAATATTATAGCAAATAACACTCATACGCCACCGTAATCCAAAGGATCCAGGTATGAAAGTAATGCTCTTCAAGCATAGCAAAAATTTCAGATCACAGATAAAGGAGTGGAACGGAAACAAACATTACAATAATAAAAGGGAAAAAACCTCAGTGGACACGGTGCTAAGTTTGGATACGATAGCAACAAACAGCAATTAGAAATCGGTTGGATGCTGGTGAGGAAATAGAGAATATATTCCAATCAACAGGAAAAACACTGTGCTATAATTTAAAGTCGATCAATAGATTAAATGTAGGAGGTAGCCAGTAATGAAGAGCTCTGGTAGTGGGATGGCCAAGCGGTGCCGCTGAAAAACAATATGTAATTACGTAGCAAAAATACGTTTCACATTAGCAAGCAATAAAAATTTTTCACACATTACAAAACTGCTTCACTATAGAGTGCCGCTGAATGCCAATCATGGAAACCATATATGCTTTTGAAATCAAATTAATTTTATCAATCCTCATTCGCTGACAGTTGCACCTTTTCAGCGATTAAGCTTTAACTTGCAAAACCAAATTTTGTACGTATTAATGCTCGCAAAATAAAAATGCTCTTCGAAACAATCGCACCCTCGTGAGCGAGAGAGGAGGCACAAACGTAAATATGGCATAATATAGATTTGATATTTATGCTTCTAGGATAGTTTGAAATAAGTTGAAATAATAATAAATAATAATATTTAGTGAAGCTAACCCAGAATTTTCGACTTGGATCTTAAATGCCATTTCAATTTAAATTTGATTTAAATGCATAACTGAGTCAAACAATTGCTATTTAAATCAAACTTAAACGGCCTGCCGTGCCCATTTAAAATCGATTTAAGTTTTTGTACTGCCATATGATTTTGACAGTTTGGTTTTGTTCTGCAAATTAGGAAAATTGCACATTTTTTTTTTTTTTTTGTTTCATAATTTGATTCTGTGGCAGTGAAATTGGGAGTCTTTTTATCACTTTAATAATTTTTACAAAACAATTTATTATTTCCTAAACTTTTCACAATTTCACTTGCTTCCAAATTTGTTTAAACAGCTGATTTTTATTGAGTTATCGATAATTTTTTGACACTTACATTGTGCTGCCGTACTTTTATTACAACTAATTACCAAAAATAATTTTTGACTGTAAAACTGTAAAGCTATTTTAAGTCCAACTTAAATTTTAAGGAAAATTTCCTAATTTTGTATTTGAGTCCCAAGTCAAAAATCGGGGGTAGGAGAAAATCATATGATGCCGAAGCAAGTTTGTAATCACTGGCATATAAACCTGCTTCCAGGTAGACCGATTGTTTTGTTCATGAATACGATAAAAAACTTTAGACGCTTGATGGCTTTCTTTCACAAACAAAAAATTCGAAGCGTTGTGAAACGGAACAAAATCCTTACGTTTAAGTGTTTTTTTTTTCATATAAAAATATTTTACATTTTTGCTTTCATATTTTTAATGTGAAAAATTACCTTGCCATGTGCTTCATTTGGGTAATGCTACAAAAGAAATCTATTAGATATTTGGCACTACACATAGATAGGGTAGGCTAACATGGAAGATACATATTCGTAAAAGAAACCAGGAGCTAAATATTAAAAAAAAAGGAAGTGGATAACAATTCTTAATTTTCGTCATATTATAAATTATTACTTATTATGTCGCATTTTATGTTCTTCGTGCCCACTGCACCATACCCTGAGTTAAATTATGAAAATTATGTACAATGTATGTTCGTATGTTGTATTTCGTTTTCTTGCATTGCGTACCAACAGTCTAACATTGAGTGGTTGTGTGTGTGTGTGAGTGTGTGCGTATAAAAGTATTTGCTTAGTTCGTTAAAGTTGGGAGGGAGAGAAAATCACTGTTGTGTTGTCGTGATGTTTATGACGATTTCAGTGAAAAACAAAAACAGTTTATTTTCCAACTTCTTGTTGCCTGACTGCCTGTGTGACTGACTGAATGACGACGGACTGTCGACTGTTTGGCTTTGTTTTTTTTTTTTTGTTGGCTTTCTATTGAAGAGTATCGCATGTACACAGTTTTTTCTAGTTTTTCCACATGTTTTCAGTTCAGCTGGAAGTTATTGTTTGTTTTCGTAAAATATAATGCTTGAAGAAAATATGTACGATTTGTTTTTTCCTTGGCATTTTAGCTTTTTGTTTTCAGCCAGTTGTTGCTGCTTACTTTTTCTGATATTCATGTATTTCTAGATGCTGGCATGTTGTTGTTTTTGTGTGTAGCTGCTGCCAGCGTCAGTCAATCAGTCAATGCTTTGAAGAAGTTGTAAGAAAAATTATGTTTTCTTTTTGTCTTTCCACCAGAGAAAGTGAAAATATGTATGAGAATTTTGCAAATTGTTGGTAATTTGATATTGAGAAGCAGAGTTCCGAAATTATTGGTAATTTGATCCTGAACCACACATCCATATGCACGTATGTATGTATTTTTTATTTTAACTGCCATATTAAACACTAGTTTTCTATATGAAAAACAAAGAGCCTTGAGCTTGGACAGCAATTAAATTTTTTTTTTTTAAATTTAAAAAGGACCAATAAAATCACCATGATAATAATCAAAATTATCGTATAGCCATGTTCATCAGTAGTTTTCTACCTGAAAAACAAAGCACCACGAGCTTAGAAAATAATTTCAACTTTTTTTTTATATGAAAAGGTTCAATAAAACCGGGATCAAGATAATCTAAGTTGTCTTATACTGTAACTAACAACCAAAAATGTAGCTTCCAGGCGAATAAAATCTCCATTTTCTTATCAACAACAATTTACAATTAGTGCTGATGAGCGACTTGGTGGTCGCGGAACTGCGACAACATGTACCTGGCTGGAGTCTTCAACTTTACTTTTCTTGTTTTTTATAAAAAATGTTGATCACTGCAATTTTATCACAAAAAAAAAGCTTTATCAATTTGGAGGAAGTAAAAATCGAACCAGAAACCCCGATAAAGTCATTAACAATTGTAAATCATATAGTTCGACCATAAAATTAAAAGAATTGGTTTATTTCCTTCCAAAGCAATAAGTTTGCTGTGTTGAAGCAACTTGTCGAAAAACAATGAAAAATCTATGCTGACCTACAAAAGAGTTTTCCAAGAGGAAAACATGATTTTTATGAAATCCTAAAGATTTTAATGATCCCTACTCTGAAAGTCTTTGAAGTATTATCTCTAATTAAGTCCTCTGTAGGTGCGTGGTAATTATTTATAAAATTCTTTGGTCATCTTTGGTACTAATCTTTGATAAAATGCATTTACTCTTTCCCCATGATATTCTGAATTAACCCAAATTTAATCCAAATAATCAATCATCTAAACTCCGAGAAAAAACTGAAAGAAAACAAATCCAAGAATCAAATTTCAAATTAAAAAGAAACATTAGTTCATCTCAAAAGCACACACGCACACCCTTTCAAGTTAGAAATAAAAATATTTTCCATATTTTTATCTTTCAGCATGCATCAGGTATTTTGTTTGCTTAAAAGCAAAAAAAAAAAGAACTGTGAGGATTAAAAGAGAATCAAAAGAAAATAAAACGAAAACAAAATAAGAATCATAAAAAAAAAGAATGCATTTTCGAATTAATGACCCACTTTTTTGAAAGTTCTCACGAGACTTGAAACGTTGATTGAAAAAAGAACTCAAGCTTACAACACCAACAACAACAAGAACAGCAAGCCTCTTTGTTAACCCACAATAAATGCTGGTGGCATTTAACACTTTTTACGTCAGAACAAATAACAACAAACACACGAGAAACTGAATAAAACAGCTTAGAGACGGACGGAACAGTTGATTAGACAAACCAAACAACAACTCTTTGTGACTTGTAGCATTGATTGTGTTTACGAAAGTAAATTGCGTGAATATGATCAAAATTCTAAGCAAAACAGAACAGAAATGAAAAGCATTCATGTCAAATGCTAATAAGAAATTCAAATAAAAAAATATATATGTATGTATGCACATAAAAGCTTTGGCAGGTAAAAAAAAAATAACAAACAAAAAGCATTTACGTTGTGTGTGAATCAATATTTTGCGCTTCTTGAGTCTTATGTCTAACAATGTTGGCAGAAAGAACGAAAGGCAGAGATATGAGAGCTAAATTACAGAAATTAAGATATCAAATTTTATACGTCATTCCATTGGATTTTGTTTATTAGCGCACTATTGGATGGGGGCTAATGTCATTTCCAAGAACAAATACAATTTTTGTAACACACATAGTTCGTTACAAAATAATGTATAATAATAATAAAACTAAACTGATACCAAAAAAATCATAATAAATAACTTTCGCAAGGCACATAATTTCTGTGGCATAATTATACACAAACAAATTTTATACAATAACTTTATTGGTGCAAAAATTTCCTGCACAAGAAATTATAACATAAAACCAAAAACTTGAGCCAGTTAAAAGTCATTTAATATAAATATAATATAAAAGTTTGTTGCATGAGGGCACCCCTTAGTTCTTAAACTTGTTGCTGTTTTAGATATTTGCTGTTGTAGCGGCCGGGTAACCGAAAATATCAGCTCTCTAGCTTTTGCCGTTTAGGAGAATGATTGCGTTCTACGTACAAAACTCTAATAAAACTGCACCAATTTTGATAAAAGTCTTGCCCTAAATTGACTTAACAGAAGAAAAAAACCGGAAGTTTTAATCCTCTTAACATTTTTGCACACACTGGCTTCACGAATTCTTGTAAAAGCAACAATGGCGGCTGTGCAAGAGAATGTCGTTATTCGGTCGGAGTAACAGATATGAAGAAGAATGTTGTTGTTGTTGTTGTTTCTGTTATCTTTTGTTTGTGTTTACTGAGTTAGAATTTACTTTTCTATTTCATTAAAAAAAAAAAAAAGAAAACAAAAGAAAACAAAAACAAAATGTGGGTCAAAAGAGAAACTAACGGTAACTGACGTACAACAAGATCTTAAGATCTCACAGCACACACACACACACACTCGCGCACTCATGCACTAACATTTACTTATTGAAGTAGAAATAAAGAAAAATCTTGTTCAAGATATCGAGGGTTACAGACAGAAACCATGCATTGGATTTCGATGGCCCCGGTGACTTAAAGGCTTCATTAACCCAACGTAGAAGAGTTTTAGGAGGAAGGAGAACTTTCCTGTAAGAAAAACACATGAAACAATGAAGAATATGAAACAAAAAACTGTAGAAAGAAAACACAATTTGCAGCAAAAGAAGTGAATGTTGCCATTCAGAGATTCGTTGGCAGCAGAAGTCACTTTTTTTGTTTAAAAGAAGTTTAAAGTTATTTGTAATGTTTCTTTAGACCATCTTTAACTGCTACAGCCACTTTAGCTAAATACATATACATACATACATGCACATATATACATATGTATGAATTTGTATGCTTGTAGCATTTAAGTGGCGAACGAACGAAAGAAAAAAATATAGTGTTAAACAAGAAAGAAATAAGAAACAGAAAAAAAAACAAGAAAACTAAACAAGTCATTTTAAAAAATTGAATTTCTTACATGCGTTTTTGCTGCTGTAGTATTTTCAAGTCTTCAACGAAAAGAAAGTGAAATTTTTTCATATCAACATGTTAATATCTGAAGCAAAATTATTTAAGCAGTTTTATACAGACACATCTGCTACACACATCAGAGTTATAAAAGATTTCACAGAACACACACACACACACACACACACATGTTAGAGTTATTGTGCTGTCCATGCACATCATTATACATATGCAGGTATCAAGAGCATACAGGGTGTGGGCAGTTTTACGGAGACCTTAAGAAATTTTAAATTGACAAGGTTTCTTTTTTTTTTAACATGATTAACAACAGCATGTTCTTAAAAAAATTTAAGATATTAAACAATTATTTACATTAATTTTAAAACTATTTAGTTTGATGAGAATCATGCTGAGCACCTAAGTAGAGCGTCCCACAAGGAACCCCGAGTTTGCAGGTTCGATTCCTTTGGGTTTGGATGTTTCTGCAGACCAACGCAAAGCAACGCAGTTTTGTCTTTGTTTTTTTATAATATAAAGAAAGGGCATCAATGTACTCATTGAAATGGAGAGTCGTCTCCATTTCAGGCAACCCATCAGTGATGTTGTTTGTTCACGGAGCCAATCGAACATCAGATTGAAAGGTTCCAAACTCTTACTCAAAATTGTCCAGCATTGACCTGAGCAAGACTAAGCATGGCATAGATGCCAGTGAAGGATTTTATAGCAGCTTGATTGTCTGTTACAATCATTAGGCCTTGCCTAAGCCCTAATATTTTTATATGTATAATATTTGTATCTCATTATGGATTCATCCATTTGTGGTCAATGGGCCATTTGAAGGCACATTGGATTAGACAAGGAATTTGTTATTTATTCATAAAGTCGATTAGTGGAATCAGATGCCTTCAGGCGTATTTTCTACCTACCTGACAATGTACAAAAAATTTTCGGGACAAATCTCTACAAGCTCTACTCTAACTTTTCTAATCCTTATGACCTATTTTTCGTAAAAATGTTACGTAACAAAAAAAAGAATATTATTTATTGTATGCAAAATTTTGATTCGTGTTTTGCATGTTTTATCAATGGATGAATATTTTACCTTTCCATGGACCGATAATTGAAATGTGGAAATTTTTAATCCCTAAAAAAGAATTCACTTTTCAATCCCACGTTAAATACATGAATTTAATTTCGTGAGTTATATTTGTATATACTATGTACATACACAGGAACATAAAATGAATTACATTATTATTATTTTTTATAAAATTTTTTTATTATTTAGTGGTTGTTATGTTACGCTGGGGATGGGGGGGGGTACGTATTTTGTTACGATCTGTTACTTAGTGGGGGGTGTGAAGAATCTGCAAAAATTGCGTTACGTAATTTGTGAACAGCCCCTTATTAATATCGACCTTTTAAATTAGACAAATTGATTCCTTTTATGGTGTCCAACCAAAATGGGATTTCAAGGCCCTTAGTTTATCTTTTCATTTAAAAGAAAAATTACATTTTTTTTTCATTTAAATTGTTCCCGACGTTTCGTCTGGAACAATTAGATTTTCCATAAAGGTAAATATAGTACTATAAAGGGTGGCCCAACAAGAAGGCACGAAATTAATTGAATCGTTTATTTGAGCAACCAGTCAAGTGGCATTTTTTTTTTCAAAAATCATAATGTTATTTATTAATAATAAAATCATAATGTTATTTATTATTATTACTATCATGATAATAAGTAACTTCCATCACCCTGTTTTATACAAGAACTCTTCAGCTCTCCTTAATGCGAAAATTTTTACTTTTATTTTTACATTGATTTTAATTAAATTTCTTAATTTTAAAAAGCGATATTTGTATATTATGATTATATTTAAATAGTTTATAAAACTATTCTTCAAAACGTACCCAAGTCTTTTATTTTGAAATATCTATTTAGGGCTGGAGCCCGCGAGGTAAAATCACATGCTTGTTAGTTTTTTTTATTCAAGCAATGATTTAAAAAGTGCACTTGACTGATTTCTGAAATAAATTCTGAAATAAATTGTAAAGCACATCTGAACGTCTACTCTCGTGCCCAACTAAATTTGACATTTCTTGGTCCGAGTGTTTGGCGAATTCAATACGATTGGGCAGCTCGCAGTTAAATTGTTGAAACCTGGTGGTGGAGTTTACATCAAAATGTATTTTGTTCAGCATCATGTCCAGCGAATTCACTTTAGTGGATTCGTTAACAAGCAGAACAGAATTCCCGCATTTGGGCAAATGAGAATCCTCTAGTAATTATTGAAAAGCTGAAGCCTCCACAATCAGTGACTGTTTGGTGCGGCTTATGGGCTGGCACGGTCTTCGGACAATGTTTCTGCGGTATATGTTCAAGTCGGTCAAGCAGACACCTTGGACTGTGGCCAGAAGTTAAGCATATTAATGTGCATAATATGTGGTTTCCAATGAAACAATACCGTTGTTGAGCAAGAAATTCAAAGTCGTGGAGATGTTAATTGTCGGCCACGATCATGTGATTTGCCACCATGGGAATTCTCTGTTTGGAGATCTTTAAAAAACAAAGCGCACATCAACAAGCCAGTAATAACTTCAGAGCTATAGGACTCCCAATATCGGCACATCAACGACATTGAGCCAACCTTAATCAAGTCTCAGAGTCATTGAAAATATGCACCATCGAATAGAGGTATGCCACTGAAACCGAGGCGATTACTTGGCCGCGATTTTGTTTTACCACAACAACTACCATCGATTTTTCTATGATTGTGAAAAATACAATTATTCACCTCCATTCCAATTGTCATCGTTGTCGTCACATCGACGAGTCAATTTCGAAAAGCTCCTCTCCGACAACTTTTTGCTTTTTTCCAGCCAGTTGACATCTTCTAGACCCAAGGACTGGATGAAGTCTATTCAACTTAGAAAACAAGTGGCAAATTTTGTACGTTAACTCGATATGGTGACAATGACGATAACTGGAAGATGCTGGAATAATTACTTTATCGGGCTTCAGTTCGAGTTCACTTTTTGTGCTTTTGTGATGAAATTCTAGTGACCCACAGAGAAGACAAGAATATCAAAGTTGAAGTCATAGGAAAATTGTTGTCACCAATTGTGAGAGAAGACCGGAAAAGTAGAGTTGAAGTAAAAAGCAGCTAAAGCCCGATAAAGTAATTAAGAGCTGTAAATCATATAGTTTGACTATACAATTAACTGCTTAGTTACCTGCAAAACAATAACAAATTTTCCAACGAACATTATCGAGTGACACTGTGGGCCTGAAAAATCTTGAAATATGCTTTCGAAAGTTTTTCTTTTTATTTACAGTCAATATGGTGCATTTCGGTTGGACCACCCTATAGCTTTCATACCCATACACAAGTAGATCCAGTTAGTCTTTGGAAATAGCGAGTTCATTAGCCGTTCAATAATTTGGCCATGACGATCAACATTAATAAATAAACATGAAATAGATAAAGTATGCATTAACTATAAACGATCTTGGGCAATAAATTAGCTGTGATTATATAAAAGAAGACACATTTGAAGTCTTCTCCAAAGATACATAATTTCCTTTATGAAAACATATTTCTTTTCTGAATTATATACGTACACTTTTTCTTGTTGTTAGTGGATTTAAAGTTTACACTTGTATTTTGAGTTACAATGAACTTTATTCCATTGAAACAACAAACAGACAAATTGCTGCAATACTGGCAAGCCATGATAATGACTGATTAGATATGAGGCGAGATGATGGCTTTGCGCTGCACCGGCAGCAAATATGATTATTATTTTGTTAACGAAATAATAAAAGCATAAAGCGGAGAGGCCTTTTGCAAGAAAGCAACAAATCCATCCAGCTTGTGCAACACACCAACCTGTCTGTCTTTCAGTTGCGGACAGCAACAAAATTACTAAAAAGAAACAACTACCAACAACTTTTACCCAGAAAATTTGTTTATTTATATACATACATACATACATACATACATACATACATACATACATACATACATACATACATACATACATACATACATACATACATACATACATACATACATACATACATACATACATTTCTGTACACAATCGACAAAATTACATACAATAAATCTACGAAATATAAAAACGCATTTTATTTAAAGGGTGTTTTTTTAAGCCCGATAGAACTTGAAATTGTAAAAAATAACACAAAAAATTAAATTGTAATCAAAATTTTTTTTTTATTCGAAAGATCAATACGTGACATTAACATTTGAAAATGATTTCGGGCATATGGGCACCGCGGCTGTTCTTGACGAAGTGTATTCTGGACGTCCAATTTTGGGCCACTTTTTCGAGCACTGCTGGCCGTATGTCACGAATAACACGAACAATGCTGGCCTCCAAGGCGTCAATTGTTACTGGCTTATCAGCATAAACCAGTGACTTCACGTAGCCCCACAGGAAATAATCGAGAGGTGTCAAATCGCACGACCTTAGAGGCCAATTGACAGGTTTCTCGAAATCAACTTATCGCCAAATTTTGATTTCAATAAGTCGATGGTTGCGTTCGCCGTATGGCACGTAGCGCCATCCTGTTGAAACCACATCTCCTCCGGATCCATCCATATTTTCAAACAAAAAATCATTGATCATGGTGCGGTAACGATCTCCATTGACCGTAACGTGAGCTCCGGCCTCATTTTTGAAGAAATAAGGTCCGATGATGCCACCAGCGTGAAAACCGCACCATACGATGCATTTTTCTGGATGTAATGGAGTCTGTAGGGTCTGTTGTGGATTGGTCTTACTCCATATGCGGCAATTTTGCTTATTAACAAACCCGTTAAGCCAAAAATGCGCCTCATCTCTGAACACAATTTTGCAATAATAAGTTGCGCGAATCGACGACTGATTTTCAAAGTAAATTTGGATAATTTCGTAGCGTTGTTCAAGAGTGAGTCTATTCATGATGATTTGTCAGAGTATACTGAAACAAATAAAAAATAAAGTTTCATCAAAATTTAATTTTTTGTGTTACTTTTTACAATTTAAAGTTCTATCTAGCTTAAAAAAACACCCTATACAATAAAAAGAAATGCTGCTTTTTGTTGTTCAGTAAATTTGTTACCAAAAGGCAGAAGCCCGTTACAGTAAACGAGTTGGATAAGAGTCTGAAAGAAATCATTCGATACAAGCAAATAGAAAGAAAGAAACAGCAAGAAAAACAAAAATAACCAAAACTCAAATCAAAACAGAAACTCTATTATAAAGTATGAAGAATTCATTACATTTCATTAGCAACCACAACAGCAACAAAGTAATAGTAATAATCATAAAAAAAAAACTTAAAAAAAGATTTCACTTTCGCTCATGACGTTACCGTCTTGTTGTCTGTGGCTGTGGCTGTGGCTGTGTATGTGTTTGTGTTTGGGTTTTACGAACTCAGCTTAAACTTAAAAATGGTTTCTTTTTCTATATTTGTTGGTATGGATAGTTTCTGGTTTTCTTTTTAGATTTCTTTGCATTTCTTCTTTCCATAAGCACTCACACACATACACACACACAAACATACAGACGTAATGAATGGCGCATACCTTTCATACTCGTACTACGTAAACACAGGTATTCATATGTACATATTTCTCTTTATTCATATGTAAAAGCCACCACCTTTGGTGGCAATATTATTTTTTTGTAACCAAACAAGCAACCAACCAGCCAACCAGCCACCCAATAGAAGTGCTGACACCATCAGGGTTTGTTCATTTCACATTAAGAAGACCGACCAATATATTAGATCAACACTGGGTACTTAATTGCTGTTGTTGTAGTTGTTATTATTTTCTTTAAACAAGAAAGAAGCAGAAAAAATTAGACACTTGAAAAATTTCTTTTGAAATTTCATACTTTGTGGATGGATGATTGCATTCGCCAACTGTCATCATCATCAGCCTCACATCACCATCGTTATGCTGCTGATGACGATCGTCATGATGATGATGATGACGATGACGGGTTGGCTGATTGCTTTTGTCGATGGTGTGTGGTTATTATATTGTCACTGATGGGTGAATGGGGATTTCTTTTTTCAAACAAAAACGAAAAATAAGTAACGAAATTCGTTTTACTTTGATTCCATAAGAAAGAAAACAAAAAGTTAACTGAGCTTAAAAAGCTACAGTTAAAAACCACTTGATGATTTTGCAATGCCGGATCTTGATAGTAAAAAAGAAAAATGTTTCAGAAATATACTGCAGAAAGCAGAGAAATCTTTTTTGTAAGCTGCTGCCGCAAACACGTTACAGTAAAGTTCATTTGTAGGCATGTAAGCACACACACACACACACACACACACACACACACAAACACACACACACTTAAAAAAAATCTTAAAGGAAAGACTACAGGTTACTGAAAGCGAACTCTATGACACTGTTAAGCAACTCCAACTTTTTCCACAGAAATCTGACTCTATCAAAGAAGTCTAGATCAAGACCTAGCTGCTAACTAAGCAAGAAATGAAATCTCTTACACTCATGTCGTTGGCCTCACAAAAAGGCCCTAACTCGCATTTTTTTCAATCTATGGTTTTTTGCAGACTTCAGCATCAATTTATGAATCATCGTTTATTGAAATGTGCAAACACAAAAATTGAGATTGAAAGAAATATAAGCTGGGGCCTTTCATTACACAGTACAACATTTTTCAGGTGATTGATTCAGCACTCAATCCTGATAATTGTTTATGAAAGTAGGCCTAAAAAGAAGAACTTCTGCTTCATTCGTTTGGTCTTGGTACCTCAAATAATAATTTAAAAATTAATTTGAAGTTAGTAAGTATCTAGTAAGTATCATGTAGGGGAGTTTGTCACGTTTTAAGCTCTTTTGTTTGTCATAACTCGAGAACCACTAGTCCGAATAAGCTGAAATAAATTTTAGAAAATTAAGAACTACAATTCCATCGATTTTTATGATTTATGTCTCATTTTGTTCACAGGTTATGCGACTTTACGTGAAAGTAATAGGACTTGGCGCTTTTTTACGGTTTTGGATTTTTTATGAATTAAAAATTTAAAAAAATCCAATTTTTTAGGCAAAAATATTTTTTTCTTCATACATTTATTTATAACTGCGGAACTATTACTTATGTTGCGAAACGTTGTATGAAGAAATTAAAGGAATTATAGTTCTTAATTTTCTAAAATTTATTTCAGCTTATTCGGACTAGTGGTTCTCGAGTTATGACAAACTCCCCTACACGATACTGACTAACTTCAAATTAATTTTTAAATTATTATTTGAGAAACCAAGACCAAACAAATGATGCAGAAGTTCTTCTTCGTTTTGGGGCTACTTTCATAAACAATTATCAGAATTGAGTCCCGAAATCATGTGTTGTACAGTGTTATGTTAAAATATTTCATAACGTGACTAGGATTTTAGGCTGAGCAACCCTGCAACTAGACTAGTAACTAGTTACATTTCGGTACAGCCACATGACTAGTTGTAATGAGACAAAAATAAAACAGGCGATGAAGCAATGACTGAGCTGATTAATACGAGGGTTGCCTTATATATTTCGGTATTAGAGAACGAAAACAAATCTTAAAATTCAAAAATCACTTTGTTGTTTTTCAAAACATTTCCCAGGAAGATCTATATACTTTTGCATGCATTTGATACAACTGTCTAAGCAGATTTGCCACGCCGATATCGGTATCTCCAAAACATGTATTCTGAAAGCGAAAAACGTTGACCTCTGAGTTTGTTCTTTTACGTACGGGAATAAAAAGAAGTTATTCGGTGCCCAGTCACGAATATACGGCGGATGGCTCATCAAATCGATGTCTTGGGTACTCAAAAATGCAGTTCTTTGAGCCGATGTATGAGAGCTCGCATTGTTGTGGTGAAAGCGTTCGGTTTTCCCGATTTATTGGAAGCCAATTAACCAACAAATCGTTGTGTATAACTCTTAAGCGACTGCTCTGTGTTGTTCTAGTACTACGATTGCGACTTGGCCAATTTTTCCGAAAAACTAGGTGATTATTTGCTTATATGTAAGTGCTTGGTGCTCGAACAACTTTTGTTGGATTTTGCTCAGGTTGAAACACCAATACAATCAATGGATGTTTAAACGTGTTTCGAAGCACCACGATCATATTTTTTGAGTATTTCTTTCAACCAATCGACACGATCCTCTTTCTAAGCGAATGATAAATCATGTGGGATCCAACAGCAAAATGTTTATGCAATATTGAATGAATGCTGGTCCCACCAATGACAAAAGTCAGGATAGATCACATGACAATCTTGTAGATTCAGTTCGCTCACAGCATCAATGATTTTCGGAACCACAACTAATTTTGGACGACCTTCCTGAGATTCATCCCTAAGTGAGCTATGACCACGATTGAATTCACTATACCATCGATAAACACGGGTCCTTGATGAAGCTTAATCGCCTAAAACTGAATTAAGTTCATCTAGGCACTGTTGCTGAGTTAATTCACTTCGAAAGTTGTAAAAAATAATCGCACGAAAATGTTCTGGATTTAATTCCATTTTTGGGCGGAAATGAATCTCTTAAGTTACAGTATGTCGCAGTGTTGTGAGTATGTATAACAGAGGTGCAACCAGTCTGAGTGTAAGAGCCTCTAGAATGTGTCCTATCACACACTTTTATCTGCAGGGCAGCCACAGCTTAAATGAGCCTCAAACATGATGTATATTTTCTTTTATGATTTCCATTTAAAAACATTTCTCAATCAATTCAAAAGCTTACAACAAATTCAGTATTTTAATCAATTTTGTTTTTTATTTCTTTCAGGGGAAGCAGAAAAAGTCAAATCTTTAATCAGACTGCGGGCAGAATTATCACCCCTTTTCACAGGCAAAAGAAATGCCTCCAAATATGCCTGGGCGTAAGTAAACTGTTTTTTGTTTGCCATACTATTTTTCAGGTAGCAAAGTAAAAAAATTGAAAATCGATTTGTAAATGAGCAATTTTTTCGAATTTGAACTTTAGTTTGGAAAATATGTAAACAAAAGATGTTCTTTATTCGGAGTTTTTACATAAAAAATAAAACTTATTTTTTACAAACACTGCAGAACAAATTTTATGTAGGGAAATTGTTTTGTGAATACCAGTCGCATGTTTTTTTTTTTTTTGGCTGGAGAAGGAAATATCAATTATAACGTCAAGGGGCACGATACAGAATTTTATTTTAGATTCGTATAGATTACATTACAAAAATATCTACTCGACCTTATTTATATACACACCACATTTTAAGTTCTTTAAAATTTCCAATAAAACTGTTCTAGTAAGTTTACTTTTATTATGTACTATTTTTCCGTAAACAAATGTCCCGCCTGCTAAATAAAAACGAAAATTCTTTTTAAATCGGGTGCTAAAAACTTAATAAATATTTCGATTATCTTAGGCTTATAAATAAAATTAATGAACAGCTCAAACTAGAGATCTTAATATCCACAACACCTCATCACACTGGAAGGTAAGTTACATACATATGGACACTGAAGCCAACTTTTTCTCTTGTTCTGGTAGAAAAGGTTTGGCCAAAAATAAAAAAAACAACATGTAAATGGTGCCACCATTTTAAAACTCATTGCAACTCATAGTTGCGAAACTTGTTCAACAAACGATTACGAAGGAACTCTTTCGAACTGTGTTTCTTATGAATAAAAATGTAAATATTTATGACTATGACTATACGGCGTAATACATGTTTAAGAACAATTGCATATTGAGTTTATTTTCTTTATAAGAAAAAATTTGTTTTCCAATATTTCCATGATACAATTTTTAGTAAATCGAAACGAGCTCATAAAAGGAGCTTGACAAATGCAAACTGTCCAGCTTAAATACAGGAACTCTATTCATATTTGTGAACACAAAATACCCATAACAATGAACATACTTGCAATAAAAAAAAACGCCTTGGAAGAATTCGAATTGTTTGTACATATTTTCACACATTCCAATCCAGTGTCTTTCAATGCATTTTCTTTGCAAACGGTCAGCAATTACAAATACACCATTTTTATTTGCAATAAACTAAAAGTCAACACTGAGTCCTGCATAGCAACAAAATCAATATTAATATTTACTTTTTAGGCTTAGTAAAGCTAAAGCTCAGCCTTCCCCTTTTCTAAACTAAGAAAGCTTTTTAAGGTATAGCTGCAGCGATTCAAAAGAAGAGACAATTTGAGCTCCCATTAGCTGGAAAACAAGCCCTGGCAGTTTCTTTCACAGTTTAGCTGAAGTTGAAGCTAAACTTGAGCCCATTTAATATGTAATTAACAATCGATGTCGAAAACAATTTAAATTGTTCTTCCACATTAAGCAGAAGAGCAAAACATTGAGAATCGTTTTAGAAACAATTTTTGTTTGTTTTTATTTGATTAAACTCATGCGTTTCTATAAGTCTCTCATCTGTTCAAATTTTATATTTCATTGATTTTATTTATTTTTTCATGTCGTCCCCGAAAATTGTTTTCTTCTCAGCGTTGTTGAACGTGAATTGAATGTTCCTCTCCCACTTTCAAAAATAATTAAGAAATGGAACAATCTGTTGCAGGAATACAAGGTAAGTATTAACTTTTGAGCTGTGCACGAATTCTAATAACAAAACATGTTTTATAATCCAATCATTTCATTGCTGTTTGCTCAATAACAAGGCCATCAAAATGTCCGAAGAGCCCAAGAGACGCGAATGGCCTTTTTTCACCTTAATGGATGTGTATTTCAGCGATCAGGTGAATGATCCCTCCTTGCGTTTGTTTTCCTCCACAAAAACCCTTAAAGAGACCATCGACGACAGCGTGTTTGAAGATGATCCCATTATAGCATCAGCCATTGCGGCTGCCACTTCAGGAGCGTACATGAACATTGACGAGTTGATACGGCGCCAAAAAGAGCGGGCGGCTAATGAAAAGAAATTCACCATGAGCGATTACAAGTATGAGATGAAGCCCGTCATGCCAAATAATAAATTCAATAGCAGTGAAGGAGGCATCAAACTGTCCAAGAGTGTGGACGACTTGAGCATGCAACAGTATAAAATCAAAGAAGAGCTTATGCGACATCGTGAACAAGAACAACAGGATAATTTGGCCAAGTTGAAGCACCAGGCCCGTCAGCATCAGCATCATCAGCAGCAACAGGCAGTGGCCGCTGCTGCCCAACAACAGCAGCAACAACAGCGTTTTCTTCAGCAGCAACAGCAAGCCGCTCAACAGCAACAGCAGCAGCAGCAGCAGCAACAGCATCATGCTCATTTGGTACCGCAGGCAGCAGCCACACCCCCACCACCGCCGCCTCCTACTAGCTTACATGCTGCACTGCAACAGCAACAGAATCTACTACACCACCATCAACAACAGCAGCAGCAGCAGCAGCATCAGCAGCAACAACAACAGCAGCAACAACGTCAGCATCAGCAGCTGCATCAAGAACAACAAGAACGTCGTCGCGAGTTGCACATGCTGCACTCACCCCACATTACACCACAAACCTCACCCACTCAGCAGCAACAAATCCATCATCCCCAACAGTCACCATCCACACCCACACCCACTACCACCACCACTACCGCCCAACAAATACATTTACAGACCGCCCAACATCAGGCGGCTCAACAGCAATTACAGCAGCAACAGCAAAAACACTCCCAGCAGCCCTTCACCGATCCCAACACCATCGATCAGTACCTGCTGTCCTGGAACAATTTCCATGGCAATATGTGTCGTGGTTTCCACACTCTGCAAAAGGACGAGAAAATGGTTGATGTTACCATTGCTGCCGGGGGGAAAATTTTCAAGGCGCACAAACTGGTAGGAAAAGTGAATGACGCCCCCAACTAGTCGAACATAATTTCTTTCTCAAATTCTTTTTCAGGTTTTGTCGGTTTGTAGCCCGTATTTTCAACAAATATTCTTAGAAAATCCTTCCAGCCATCCGATTTTGTTAATGGCCGATGTAGAGGCCAGCCACTTGGCCGGCCTATTAGATTTTATGTACAGCGGTCAGGTAAATATATTTAGCTTGTTTTCGAGTGGGGTGTTTCGAGCTCACAAATTCTTTTTTGCAGGTCAATGTTAAATATGAAGATTTACCGGTTTTCCTTAAAGTGGCTGAGGCCATGAAAATTAAGGGTCTGCACACGGAGGTGAGTGAAATCAAGTCATTTATATGTACATAAAACAAAATCCCAGGATTCTTATTTTAATTACATTAAGCGTAGCATCACACACGAGTATGTATAGGCCAGCATTTTGTCCAAATCAATGTGACCACTACTTTCATGTTGACCATTATTTTGAGCAACTGCTTGCAAGTCAGCAGCTTGAAATTAAGGCAGCAATGAATAATAATGAAAAGAACAGACGGCAAAACTATAAAATAATTAAATTTCATTCGAACTTTTTCTTACATAATTATTATTGTATTAAGTGTATCAGGCTCAAGTTCTTCCTACATTATTTTTGTGATTGATATTAATTTCTTTGTCTTATTTAATTAATATCAATCACAAAAATAATATAGAAAGAACTTGAGGCCAATAAAGTTAATACAATAATAATTAAATTGAAAAAAATCATTAATTTTATCTATAATTTTTGAGCTTTATTGTTAAAATTGACAACACTATTTTTTAAAACTTTAGGTCTTTATATTTTTCGTTCTTTATTATTCGATATTTCACTAACAATTTGTTAGCATCGTCAGGAATCTTTAATCGATTTTATTTTCTATTATTTTGTTTAAAAATTATTTATTAAAAAGTTATTAATTTTTAGTTAGCGAAATATCGATTAATAAAGAAAGAAAAATATAAAGACCTAAAGCTTTAAAAAAAAATAGTGTTGTCAAAAAATCATTAAATCATATTTTGAGATAATGTTAGATTAACGGCAAAATACAATACAAAATTTAAGGCAAATTTATACTTGCTGAAAATGTTGAATTTGCTCATTGAGCATACATAACCTCGAAATAGGTTTTAGTGAAATTTAATAGTTTGATGTGTTTTTCAGTTTATTTTTTTGTTAGCCTTTGCTGATGTATGTATATGTATATGTATGTAAATGCAATTTTATTTGTTGGTATACATGTACTTGGCCAACACTTGAGTTTAACATGAGATCAGTGGCCACGATGTTTTTGACCAAATATTTGTTAATGTGATTCATCAAATATCAGCATCGTATACAAAACGGTTGAAAAAAAAAACAAACAAACAACCAGCCACAATTTTTTCAAGTATTTTTAACCCAACAATTAGCAAATGACTGCAATAGCGAATAATAAACATACATTTAATCCTTTTTTAACGCCAAACCTAAAATATTATTTTTGATGTTGGATTCAACTGCCACTGAGCTTATTAGAACCTCTCTAGGCAATCGCAGAATAAGGCTTTTTGAGCATTTGGGAAAATCGTTATAAGGAGTTTTACATTAGATTAATTGAAAACATCTCTTCTCGAACGAATTCTTGAATAATATTTCTTTTGTTTTTATCCCCACCTCACAAACAGAAAAACATGGATGACGACAACAAGGACTGCAACTCTTCTCTCGATAACGAATCCACCGAATGTCATTTTGAACGCGGAACTCATAGTGTCAACATCACTGGCCAAGGCTACGATCCCAGGAAAACTCTGCATGACTCGAACACCAGCATGAACGGGAGTGCCACAAATTTAAACAATGGCAACAATAACGCTGGTAGCATCAGCACCGTCACACCGCTGCCTGTGCAAACATTTTCCTCATTCCGCGATCACATCAAGTCGAAGGCAAGTCTGGCCGAAACATTCATGAAAAATCTCAGTCGCAATAACAACAATGTCAGCACCAACAACTACAACCACTTACCGAACAGCAACAGCATAGGAGAAACTCTCAACAAGGACACTTATAATATCTTGCAAAGCAATAGCAAAAAATTAATGGACTCGGCACGCAAACAACACAAATATTTGGCCAAACGTAAAATTCTTATGCACTACAGTGACGAGTTGAATGAGAAACGTTTAAAGGAACTGGAACGCTATGGAATGGAACACGATGCCAACAACAATAACAACCAGGAAATGAATATCAACGAAACAGTGCCACAACATAACAATTTCAAAATACGTCTCATGGAGAATCACTTAAAGGCCAACCAGGAGCAACAAGAGCGTCAACAGCAGCAACTGAAGCGAAGTAATAAAAATCATGTGGAGAATGAGGAGGACGAAGCAGAAGAAGAAGCTTTGAATTTAGTGCAAAATAATACACATGATTATGAGAAGAACGAAACAAAAATGATACATGAGCCCAGTGATGTGTTGGAGATAGTGGAACATGAGCCAACCGACATGATGGATCAGACCTCAGAATCGGATGTGGCCAGCATAAATAATGGCAACCAGCTGAGAGATGAAGACGATATAAACAATAACAATCCCAGTAAAAAAGAAGCCATGGAAATCGACAACAACAACAATACGAATATGAAAAATATTGCCCTGATTAATGCCATCAACAAGAAGCATGACAATCACAGCAGCATCACTTCCAGCACCACAACCAATATCACCACCACCACTGCCACAAGTAATGCAACCATGGCTGAGTGTCAGAGCATGGAACACAGTGACCAGGAATCGGCACCACAACACCACCATCATCACCACCAACATCACCCTCATCACCACCATCCTTCACCGCAGGATCGTCAGGGCGGCGACAGCGAAGACGACTTCAATAATAATGACAGCAACAACAATCATCATCATCAACTGGATTTGAGCACGGTGAAGAGCATAGCAACAGCTGAGATCTTGTGCGGCCTCAAAAGCCAAGTTTTCAAAATGGAAAAAATCGACACAAGGGAATCGCCTGCCGAAACCCAGTGTCGCAATTTGAGCGAGATTAAACAAGCGGAATGATGTTAGAGCAAAATGCAGCAAAAACAGCGAGAGAGAGAGAGAGGGAGCAAGAAAGAGGGGGAGGAGAGAGAAATAATAAAACGTTAACTTGTTTATTTTGTGCATTTGTTTTCTTCATTATTATTTTTAATTTTACTTAAAATAGTTATTTATTTTTATATACCTAAACAACTAGTTTTAATCTATACCAGAAAATTATTTAATTATAAATTTACGTTAAGTGGAATTATGTGAAAAAAGATTATAAGAACTTTTCATTAACAGCAACAACAACAACAACAACTACAACAAAATGATCTTTAAATTATCCTCGTTATTAAGCAAAAAGAAAAATATACAAAAAAAAAAATAATTAAATAAAACCTGCTGCAGCTCCAACTTGCCAGCTCTCATTTCTAAATTTAGCAATATCTACAAAATGTCAATGATATTGCAACACAATTCTCATTTAATCATTTGAAATCGGTGCACACCATAAAAGCTTTCTTTCAGCAACTCTCTATTTTATGAGAGAGTCATTTAAGTTTTGTTTTCTCTCTCACAAAACTGAAAATTGCTGAAAGAAAACTTTTGTAGACTGCAACGTGCAATATTTTTTTAAACTTTTCTTCAAATTATTTTATAAAAAAAAAAAAAAAAAAATTTGGTGTGTTTTTAATAAAAATTCTACTTTATACACTTTCACTCATTTTTCCGTCATGATCACATTTCATTTAAGGAAAACATTATTATTAATATTATTTATTATTTTAGCTGATAGTTAAACAAAAACAAACAAAAGAACAACAACAAATTATTATTTTATCTTGGAAATTTTCACGCAATAACGCAAAACAAATATACGCATATAATTTTATACAAAAAAAAAATTCATTTCATTTATCAAATAAATACACGGCACTCTAAAAGAATTTACTCATGCAAATTTTTTAGAACAAAAAATATTTTTATTTTTTCTTTTGAAAATGTTGAATAATGTAATTATTTGTTAAAATATTAAAAAAAAAACTGTAAAATTTCTGCATTAACATTTTTTTTAATAAAAATAAAGGAAAATTTCATGTTAATTTTGATAACAAAAAATGTTGAATCGAATTTAATTTACATAATTGAATTTCAGCAACAGGAACTATAGTCAGTGTGGATAGTACTTTTTTAGATCTTATCCCTAATTTCCAATTTTTTATACCCGAAATAGCTATTCTCTTGTCCCCAAAGGCCTCACATTCGTAAAAAAAAATTAAATTTTGGTGTCTTCTTTGAATTGTTTAAATCAATTTGTAACTTAGAGATGTGTTTTCCGTGACTTTCAAGAAGTCTCTCAGGCTACACTTGAAAGCAAGTTTTTTGAGTCTTGATACACATTTAGTGCTGAAGTATTCGATTTCAACTATTCTGAAAAAAACATTTTAAAACTTATAATCCACATCAAATCACCCTAAAAGTACATCTCTTTTGTATTTGTTGTACGAATAGAAATATGTGCAGACTCGTGTTAAAATTTTAAACATGTTAAACGTTTTCTAAAAGTCTAGTTTGCAGATATTACCAGTATCTGCAAAACTCTTGATACGTTATACTGGTTACGTAAAATCCTTAAAGCGTTCTTAAGGAGTAAAAATGTAACATTATTTAAAGGAATTTCTAATGGATTTTATTAAGTTCTTTTTAGCACACTTAGTGCCCTGTACATTTCATTTTAATTTCCTGATATTGAGCGCAAACTAGATGCGGCAGTAAGCTTTTCAACAGAAACTTTCTAAGCAAACTTTTTAATTTCTAAAAGGTTCTAGAATTCGCTTATCTTATACAGCTTTGTTCTAGAAAGCAGTTTTAAAAGTTCCTCCCTTCCAGGACTGGCTTAGATGACTGAGGTAAAGGCGCTATCTAACTAGAGTACTAAAATTCTGACTGTCATTCAACCCCCACTAGTGAGCGGCAAACAATATGGAGGACATGCGCCTAAAAATATGCAGCAAGAGTTGAATGGGAGTTTTGCTCATGCTTCTTCAATTTGTTGTATTATTAGAAAACTTTACACTTGAAATTTAGTAAGTCGTTTTTTTTTTTTCTCTAAGAAAACTCCCAGCCCAAACAGAGAATATGCATATATATTTTTTTCTGTTTGGTGCTTAAGAACACACACACACACACACACACTGGACATAGCCGAAAGAGAGTTTGGTATGTTTGTTTGTTGGGTGGATGGATGGTTGGTTGGTTTATGGGCTCAATTAATTTCTTTCTTTTTTAGTGTGATTCGTGTGTGATATGTTGGTTGTTGTAAAATAAGTTGTAGTAGAAATACAGGACAAAAAAAAAACAATAAATATAAAAGAAGAGAGAGAAAAAAATACACACAGAGTTTAAGAAAAAACCGGTTAATAAATTATTGGCAATTGACTGTGAACGGTGTGGAAATATAAGAACAAAACTTAAAAAAATAAAAAAAAATATATAAATATAAGAAATTGCTGAGATAAAAAATATTACAACATTAATAGAGATAAATTAAAAATTCAACAAAAAAAACATAAAACATTATATAAAAAGAGAATCTTTTTAAGTTTGATATAATAACGTTATGAAAATAATATTAAAAAAATTATTTCTTGAAGCCTCTAAAAGGTCATTAAGACTATAACATATACACACAAAATTTTCTATTAATAAAAACTAAACATTTTTTGGCAGTTAAAAGTATACGGGAGCTGACTAAACATATACAGACATCCCTCGCCGCCACCCCATTTTTTTTTTTTTTTTTTGTTTTATTTCAGTACCAACCACTATTTAAGTTTTTCTTAGTTAAAAGTTTTCGAAACCTAACCAAAATAAAAGACACAACCAGCCAATTTAAAACTAAATGCTCGACAAGAACATATTAAAAAGAGAGCAAAAAGAAAACAACAATTAAGTGCAACTTCAATAATAATTTAATTAACAATTCATTTACAACTTGATATGGCCAGGAAATTGTCTCAAATTCTAAGAAAAATCACTTGAGCATAAATACGTTTCTTCAACGTTCGCCTAAAAACGAAACAACAACAAAATATTCGCGCCATCAAAATTCAATTTTGTAGCAACCAACAACCCTTAAGCCCCGCTGTAAAAACAACGTACATACGTGTAAGTAAACAAACATACACCACACACACACACACACACACATGCACTCTCTCTGACTGCTTTAACTACAAGTATAACAACTGGTAGAATTGGATACCAATGAAACATTTTAGTAGCAGTATTCCACTCATAGTATGTACACAGTTGTTGTTGCTGTTGTTTAAGCTCTACACTCATTATTCATTGTCTGTCACTGTTCCTAGTTTCCCTGTTTTTCCTTTTTGTTTCTTCTTTGAAATATTCCTGAATTTCTTAACTATAATTGTATTTGTAGCAGTTTGTGTGCGTGTAAAGTGTATTTAACAAAAATATCGACTATTTTCCTTTTAGCCATCCCCAAACTTGAAGAGCGCTACAATTACTCATTTCATGTTGGCTTTTTTATGCGAGAGAGCGAGAGAAAGACAGAGAGATAGAGAGAGTTTGAAAAGGGAGTATTTTTTCTTCATTAGCTGTTTTTGTTTCCTTATGCTCATTTTTTGCTCCCTTTGAGTGTGAGTGTGTGTGTTTGCGTTTCTATTCTTTATTTATTGAATGCACGTTTAAACAAACAAGTGTAAAAGGGCGTCAAGGCATTCAACTTTAAAGGGCGTGTGAGCAACACTTACAAAACTTTGATAATATCGTTTTCTATACAGAGAATAATAGTCTTGCCAAATGACAGAAACGTTATGTACAGCAGGATTCATAAAGCGCAAAACTATTTCTGTACTTAAACAAGTAGATTCCAAAAAAACATGTTACTTTTCTAAGGACATTAGGACAGAGAAAGAATATTTTATCTGAACTTATAGGACTTTTTTTCAACAGAATTTGACTTTATAGAATGTTTTTAACAGAAAATCTTAAAAACATGTTAGTAATCAAAGAATCTGTTTTAAGGGCCTACTTTCCAGCTGCGAATGAACAACAACGTTCGCGGGTGAAAAATAGGTCTTAAAATTTGATTAACACAACTATTTTGTATAAAGTTAGTCGGGCTTAAGTTCTTTTTATATTATTTTTGTGCTTGATATTAATTAAAGAAGGCAAAGAAAACATCAAAGACATTCAAGGACGAGTGCAGACAAGAAGTGTGGCGACATCGAAACGGCTAGTTATCCGCCTTGCTAAATGTCTTTAATGTTTTCTTTATCTTATTTAATCACAATCACAAAGATAATATAGAAAGAACTTGTGCCCGATTAACTTAATATAAAATTTCACATTTTTCCGACCTCTTTTTGAAATTTTACTGAAAAAAAATTTGTTTTTTTAATTACATTGATTTATGGTGTTGTAATAAATGACTTTTCACCTGGCTCAAGTTCAACCCTTGCTTGGTCACTTTTTTATCAATATCAAATAGGTAAAGAAAAGTAAAATTTGTATAGCAAAGTGGTGGTACCCAGAAACAGCCTGATGTCCACCTGGCTATAAACATTTTACTTTTCTTTAACTAATTGATATTGATAAAAAAGTGGCCAACCTAGGTTTGAACTTGAGCCAGGTAAAAAGTCATTTAATATAAATGTAAAATAGATACATATATTAGAAAAAGTTCGATTAACAAAAATTAATAAACTTGATTCATACAACTTTTAGGGAATTAATTCAGGATATTTTAGATTCAGGCTCGAATAAAACTGTTTCGAAAGTTTGCACGAGTCCAATGAATATGTTATCAATTTACAATAAGTGGACGAGGCCCTAGCGCTTTTAAGCAAAAATGCAGAATTATTTTAGTAGTTTATGTTCGATTTTTTATTTGTCTACTAAAGCCATACAGCAGAGGCATGATTTATTTTTAAATTTAAATATAAAATTTTTGGTTGGCCTTGCGATTGTTTTTGGCATTCAAGTAATTTTAGTTTGGGTGATATTTTGATATGAAGCAATGTATGTCCCCATTTTTAAGACTTTACTAAGTTTTGAGGCAACTCTGGAAAATTGTTGATTGCAGTTTAAAATTAAGAAAATATAAGCAAAGGAAATTAAATTGAATCTACTACAAATACTCACTACAACCATCACATTCACCTACAACTGCCTACAACCGCTATTAAAGACTACAAAAATAACAACTGTTAATATTTCAAATTTCTTCGAAATAAAAATAAAATTTGTTTTACTTGGGAGTGTGAGTATGTTGATACTACTACTAAAACTTGAAACGTAAAAATTTGTATGTGTGTGTGTGTGTGTGTGTGTGTGTGTGTGCGTGTTTGCACTTCTTAAATTTCATTTAGAGCTTGTAAATCTTGTATGCTGACGTATGTATGTATATGACAGTTTTTCTCATTTGTATACTTAATAGTAACCCAGCAAGCATTTCAGACTTGGCCGAAATTACTGATTCATGAAAGTGCAGTGTTTATGTTCGAATTAGTGTTTAATATCAAAAACACAATTAAAACAGTTTACGAGGACGAGTAGAGAGCGAGTGGTATTTCTACGCAATAACGGTAACTCGTTGTATGAAGGCTGTAAAGAATAGTAATAGTGTTGCGAAGCAAATTTTATCGGTTTTCAATATTAAAGGTTTGCTTGAACATTTTAAATTCTTATATATCAAAGACATAAAATAAAACTAAAATAATACATTTCAATTGACTCTTAAAGCAAATAAGTAATGAGCTTTATTTTTGGATTTCCCACGTTTTTCATGATTTTTTACTTAAAAAAAATAACTTAAAAAAAGTTAATTAATTTTTATTATTCGAACTTTTTCTTAAATAATTATTTCTGCATTAAGTTTATCAGGCTCAAGTTCTTTCTTTATTATCCTTGTGATTGATTTTAATTAAAGAAGACCGAGTGAGAAACTCACACACGGTAAATATGCAATGATAAGTGTAGAAAAATAAAATAGAAATGGTGTGTTTGATATAATTAAAATTTAGACAGAAAATATACAACAACTTGGGTGGCTGAGTGACATGGTTGTCGCTTTAGAAACATGAGCCCCTGAGTTCAAAGACGGGTGCTGACGAGAAAGTGTGGCGGCTTCGAAACAACTAGTTGTCCACCCTGCTAAATGTCGTTGATGTCTTCTTTATCTAATTTAATTAATATCAATCACAAGGATAATATAGAAAGAACTTGAGCCTGATAAATTTAATACAGAAATAACATTAAAAAAAATAAAATTTCGAAAGCGGCAACACTTCTGCACACTCAAACAACTCAACAAATAAACGTGTTATAATTAAATTAAAATTTAATTTTTTTATTTTTAATTTGTTTTCCCAAATTAAAAATAAGACTAGAAAAGAATTTTATTTTGTATTCTTGATTTTTTGCGTTCTCTTGGGGAGAGAAAATATCAATTTTTGTTATTGTTTTCCATTGCCAGGGAACGAAAACAAGTCAAGCATTCTTTGCACTCCTGTTTTCTCTTGGTATTTTATTTTCTTGATGACTTCTTCTGTGTGTATGTATTAAATATACTTTGGGCACACACCTGCTTCACAAATAATTTTCTATGTAAGTTTTAGTTTTTTGGAACGAAGTTCCTTAACGCGGCTTGCTGGTAGTGGAAATTAGTAGAAATCGTCACGAAAGCGTGTGAGCTGTTTATATGTATTGGTGCATCTGCCGACAAACAATTGTGTAGTAATAAATATTAATTAGTTGTGAAAACGGACACTATCAGTTGATAAATGTCGCTAAAGTAAAGTATGTCACAACAAAAAACAGAAATATTGAAAAATTTTCTACGTTTTGTAGCAGATTGACAAAAAAAAATACTGCATGTGTCAAAAGTAAAAAAATAAAACATTCCAAAAATTTTAAGAAGCATATAAAATTTAAAAATTTCAAAAACAACACAGAGTAAAACACAGATTTCACCTTGTATTACATTCGAAGATGAAGAAAAAACCTAAGGAACTTCGTGCCTAACGGGGGTCCCCCGACCGCATTTCTTTTTTTTAAGCATCACTGATTTAGGGAACACAGATTTCTCATCTCACCTTTCAACTCCTAAACAGTGTTCTCCGTATTTTTTTAGACCTTATGCCCAATTTCCAATTTTTCATCCCCAAAAATCCGAAAACAGCTGGTGTTTTGTCCTCAAAAGTCCCCTTATTAGCAACAATTAAAAGTATTGGAGCGTTCTTTGAACTGATTAAATCTATTTGTAGACTTCAAAGCCATAATTCACTATACTACAAAATTGTACGACTCATTCACTGGAAACTGCTGGCTAGATCTGATAGAATTCTGTGCTACTTTAAAAAGTCGCATCCTTTGTGAAGAACTTCGAAAAGGCAACTCTGATCGCATGGAAAGATCGTTTTTGAAAATGTTCAAAACATGAGCAAATCGGTCGAAGCAATTTGGCTGCTGATGAGCGTCGTGACATGTACCCCAGTCATTAAGTCTTCAACATTACTTTTCTTGTCTTCTGCAAAAATGTTCATCACTTCAAATTTATCACAAAAAAAGTCTTTAACTATTTTGAAGAAGTAAAATCGAACTCAAGCCCGATAAAATTATTAACAACTAAAAACTATAAATTTGAAGTTAATGCTCAAACAAAAAGTAATAAAGCAAAACCTAAAACTGTAATAGCGTTTATAAAAATAAAATATACCCAAAACTTACCAACCAAACAACTTATCCCCAATTATGAAAAAATCTTACTACTCATGATGAACATGATCAAAACACTTAAAGCAAATGCTGCCTGGGATGTGTAATTTATCAACAATTTTCTTTTTCGGTTTAATTTTATACTAAATGCTCTTTTTTGGAAAAAATACATATTTATTATCCTACGTACGTGCGCGGCAATACGAACAAACAACAAAAGCAGCACCAACAACAACATAAAATTTCACAAAGAGAACATAAATATTGTTTTATTTAAGAACAGCGAAGGGGAGCTAAAACATTTTCTCACTTACTTTGGACAATTTTTTAGCCGACCGAAGGGCGGTGGTTTTTTTTCTCAATTATTAACAATAAAACTGTAATTTATGAAATTTTATATTCAAAAAGTTTTTCTTATAAAATAATCTTTATAAAATAATATAAGAAAAAAATTAAATTTTCGACCAAAATAAGATTTTCTGAGTGCAAAATAAAAAAATGGTACACAATTTTACTGCAATGATTTGAATTATATAAATAGTTATCCTTGAGTTAAAAGAAAAGAGAAAAACAAAACTATTCCATTCGTTCGTTCGTTCGTTCGTTACAAAAAAAAACCTTAAAACATTTCAAAAGTTACTGTGTACTTGTCGTGGTCGTAAAGGTTTTTGTCCTCCTGCAGTAACAGACAAACAGTAAGTAAATCGCTACCATTTCAGCGTGTATGTCCACCGTTCAACTCTGCACACCGACATACTCACACAAGCAAGCATCAAGTACGTATACTAAATACCTGCATATGAATTTTAGCAGTAAAGAAACCCAGTTGACAAAATCTTCTTACGCGACACAGTGAGACGAGCTGTGTATGATTTGTGCTCTGTTGTTGGGGTTTCTAAGGACATGGACAACAAGATGGGTGACAATGTCTTTAATATACACAGAGAAAAAAGCACCTAATAAAGTAGAACAAAATCAATAAGATATCTCTATGGTTTTTTTTCAAGAAGGATTTCTTATTATTTTAAATGGGAAAACCTTATTGAAAAAACAACAATTAATGAAATTAAAAAGATGATTTACGTGTGTTTATATAGAAAACTAATAAAACCAATAGGGAAAAATTAATAGGATAACCTAATAAAATCAATAAGAAATCCTTATTGTATACAATTTACAAGAAAACCTAATCGAATCAATAAGTTCTTCTCTATAGAATTTTTTTTTTTGGTACCATGCAAATCGGAAACTGAGTAAAAACAAACGTGAGTAACAAGTTTTCTTCTTGGTTTTATGTGTTTTTCTTGTTGAGAGAATTAATAAGATTTGCAACATGGAAATAATAAGAAATACCCATAGAAAAATCTTATTTTCTCTCTGCTGGGATACCCCTCAGCCTAAAAACGTTTCAAAGAGAAAATCTTATTGAATCTATTAGGAAGTTTTCGCTCTGTGTAGTATAGAATTTGAAATAACAGGACGAAATAAACATTTACGGCGGCCTTGTTATCGATATCGAGTGAATATCACTCGTATTCGGAACGTTCAGCTACGAGGTCGAACAGAATGCCATTTTGAAATTCAGCAGAATCAAGGTTGGTGCTGCCAGCTATCGCAGTCATATTCGTATTAGTGTAACCAACTGTTTAAGTAATTTTGTGATGTTTTTTGCTTACATTAAAAACAACATTGATAAAATATTGAACGAATGCTGCAACAAGCTGTGAAGTAGAGAATTTGTGTATATATTGTTTTGATTTTGGGTTGAGTTAGGCCATGTCTTCCGGCATCCACCTAAGCTTGTAGCCATAACGGTATGTGTAGGCTTGTTGCGCGCTATTGGGTTAACTCTGCATTACCTTTCAGTTCAGTTTATAGTCAGTCCATAAAGAGTGTATTATTGTAAGTCTGTGCATATTATTACTTTTATGGTCTAACTTCAAGTTAACTATTTTCGTAGTTGACTATTCAATGTACGACAGGGTATGCGCGGCAGCCGGTGGAAGTTCGTTTTATAAAGTTTTGGGAAGCTTGGAAAAATCACCAATATGCTATAAATTTATGTACATATAATATGCCTTAGTTCACAAGCATAGCTTGTATAAAATGATACTCTTGAAACATTAAAAAAAATGAAAACGGTCGACGACAGGATGGGCGACATTACCGATTACATGGACTTGCATGTCAACGGTTTGTTTGAGTTGTCCTCAATATGTGTTCGATGAGCTTCTATTGTCTTGTAGCCATCGTTAAGGTCATCTTAACAGCATAGCCAACTGGGATAAGTCGAATGTGTATGTGCTGTAACCATTTGAGTTACCTTATTTCTGGGTGTATGGGCGTGTGTTGGTGTATGTTTGACACGGACAAACCCTACCACAACTGTCATTTCCACAGCTCATATACATACATATAAACACATATTTCTCTAGCTAAAATTAAGGAGTTTGCATTCTTTTTAGGGCCTTATTTAGCCTTGATGAACCTTTGAAGTCTCCTCGTGTTCCGATTTACGTAGACTAATTGGTGTCTGAATTGATGTCCTGTCGTTCAGCCAGCGACAAGCAAAAAGTTAAAAAAAAAATCTGGCTTCTTTCCACGCATTCAAATACATTTTTGTGGACTGAAGCAGATTTGTTTGGGAAATTTGCGAGTTCAAGAAATTCTTGTCACATAAAAATAAAAAATAAATAAATAGTAAGAGACGAGCGTTCGGCAAGTATTTCATGCCACCGCACAAGTAATTTAACCCATTTCATTTAGCACGAACAGGGTGGCCTTATATGGGTCAATCCTTAGATTTTTGGAACGAAGTTCCCTAACGTGGCTTGCTGGTAGGGCAAATTAGTATAAATCGTCACGAAAGCGTGTGAGCTGTTTATGTGCATTGGTGTATCTTTCGACAAACAATCGTGTATGACGGGCGGCAAGTAGCGAAATTATTTGACGTCAGCGGAGACACAAACCAATAAACATTAATTAGTTGTGAAAACTTACACTACCAGTTGCTAGATGTCGCTAAAGTAAAGTATGTCACAACAAAAAACAGTAATATTGAAAAATTGACCAACAGTTGCTTTTCTTCGGTTTGTAGCAGATTGACAAAAAAAATACTACATGTGTCAAAAGTAAAAAAATAAAACAAAAATTTAAAGAGGTATATAAAATTTCAAAAACAACACAAAATAAAACGTACAGATTTCACCTTGTATTACATTCGAAGATGAAGAAAAAACGTAAGGAACTTCGTTCCTAACGGGGGTCCCCCGAACGCATTTTTTTTTTTTTTTTTTTTTTTGTATTTCTTGTGGTAGTGGCCAAGCATCTACATATCACATGAAAATTTCAGCTCTCTCTCTCTCTCTCTCTCACTTATGCTTCGAAAGCTACAGCTACTTTTTAATCTAAAGGGTTCCCCCATTCACTGAACACTATTTAAAATTCAACTTATCGTCAGTTCTAGAACTTGTAGTTGTAGAGGCCAGCTAACTACATACACTGTGCAAGTATCAACTCACTATTTCTTGCGGCTCAACAGATACGGCAAATTTTTAAACTAAATGGTGCCCCCATGTATTAGTCACCACTAAAGTTTATATATTTTATTGTTTTTAGTATTTGCTGTTGCAGAGGCCAGGCAAATTTCAAATCTGTATCTCTTACAGTTCAAAAGGTGCAGCCAATTTTGAAACTAAAGGGAAACCATTTAGATTTAGGCCAATGAGACCACTACCCTATTTTAAAGCTTTTCTTTGCAAGCAAATGTAAAAAAATATATGTACTTTGCAAGAGCAAATACAAATTTGCTACACAATGTTTACGTATAAGATATTTGAACAAACATAACCTTAAAATATGATTTTTTCAAATTTAATCTTTTTATGTCTTCTTCCATTTTTTCTTTTCGTTGTTGTTAGTTATTGCATTCATGCGAATGCATGTCTGTTGTTAATATGCTTGCATTTAGCCATAATAAAGACCAACAAGAAAGTAGGGGTCACGTTTTTTTGTTGCTGGTTAAAATAATACATGTTAGTCCTAGGTGTAAAAAAAAATCCTTTAAAGGCCTTGCTCATTTTTTCACTTAATTTAAAGTAGAAAAAAAATTACCCAAATAATAATAAAAAGACACAAAAAACCCCCCACACACACATGCACTCGCCCTTCTACAAAACCAACTAGCTAACGGTAATATTTAACCAACAAAACTAAAATTCAGTGACTGACTGACTAACGAACGAAAAAACATGCCACAAGAAAAGAAGTAAAAGTATGGAAAATTAACAAAACAAAAAATGAAAAAAAGCAACTAAGAACGAAAGTAAAAAGGAAACGAAGGAAGTAACAAACTCGCAAGCAAACTAATTATATGTAAATATGTACGTATGCACATAAGCAAGCACAGACATGAACTATTTCATAACCCAGTTAGTCAAACAGATGTGAAGAGCAAAATCATACATAATTTACATATGAAGTTCGTATTAAAAATTTTGCATATAGACTTTAATGTTTATTGAGAAATTGATTAATCAATGGCAATTATTTAAAGGTTCATTAATACAAAAAAAAATTGGAATCTATTTACATTAGAATTATTTGTATTGAAACAAGCTAAAATGGCAGGCAACAGCTTTCAAATAAAAATTTAACTTTTTATATTGGAACAAGCTAAAAAATATAAATTGAGGGCTTTCAAAAGTGCTCTATGTACCAGCTAAATTTGATTGAATGGAGAAATAATCATGGTTTTATTCGTATGCCTAAAAAAAACTGTTATGAAGGACATATACAGATGTGTTTTGAAAACAATTTTGTTTGAAATCATGAGATTTTCAAAATCAAATTGCATCAAACACCTGATTTTCTAAAGCTAAATTGTTATTAGAGACTTTACTTGTCCATATAATTCATATAATTTCATGTTGTTGATGCTCTGTTCATTTTGAGTTCAAAAATCACGTGATTTCCAGAACAGGACTGATAAATTCTACTAATGTTAATAATATGTATTATTTTAGGTCTAAGAATAGACCTTATTAATGTTTACTGATGGCTGAAAACCAGTCTATATCAGACATCTGCAACAAGTACAAAATTTTCGGGTATGCATAAACACGCACTCTGATTTTTATGATCTAATTGTTTTTATACAAATGCAAAAAACACTTGTTTACACATCGGCTCGTTTCAAACAATCAGTTCTACGCACTTAATGTTTTATGCCAACATGAATATTACAACCGTGTCGCTAAGGACATGTGTCTTATTTTGTATCAATGTTAACATGTTGTTAGTGAAATAGGTGGCTTATTCACATGTAAAAGTAATTCTCTACTCGGTGTTTTCTTGTCTTGGCGTTATCAAACTATATTTAAAATAAACTATCTATATATTATTTAACTGTGAACTTCTTTAAGTTTTAAAATGGAACAGTGCCCAGAAATTATTTCCGAATAACTGCTAACCGCTTATGTGCATATAAGGGGCTCGGTTGTGTTTGATTTAATTTAATTTAAAATGTTGCAAAAGAACTTACACTTGTTGCGGCATTTTTTTTTTTTTGAGCACAAAAAGCAAACAAGCATAAAATTCATATAATGCTTGTTTGAGTTGTGCCTTAAATTCAACTTTAGTAAATATGTTGGCACGATCATACTTGTTGCAGTTGTCTGGACTATATGCCGCCGAAATTTCATTAGTGCAACAAACAACTCATCAGAAGACTCGAAAAATTCTTAAATATTTTTCGAGTCCATATAGACAGCAGAAAAGGACAGCAAACATTAATTAGATCTATTTTTAGACCTAATATACAACTCAATTATATCTTAGAGCAAATAAATAATTAATGCAGTTATCACTCCTTGAGCTAGAGAATAGTTTTTGAATGTATATGTATAAATAATTCAATAACACTAAATATGTGCTCCTAATTAACATGTGCTCATAATAAAAGCAATTCTAATTGGAAAATAAGGGCGAAAATAAAAAGATATTATTTATGTACTTAACCTCTACAGCAGACAATATTTTGTGGAGACATGTGTCAATCTCTATATGAAAAAATAAAGACAAAAATAATTTCATACTGAACATGATTTAAAATAAGTTTCTTTAACCGAAACAATTATAAATGTATTAAAGTGATTGAAAACAGAATTTATGTCGACCATTTTTAGTACTATTTACTTAGTTCGTCTTAAATGTCGTTAACTTGCGCAAAATTTGTTTCAAAATCTATTCACCTATTTTAACTGACAGAATTTTCCTTAAATTTTCCTACAAACACATGCTAATGGTAAATTAAATTAAAGCAGATTGTATGCCCTTGATTCCATGATTCTAGCAGCATTTTGATCAAGACCACTTTTATTGAGATATGTCTGCCTTAACATGTTTTTATGTAACAAGCTGCACTTTCACGGATTTTACGATTCGATCCCATAGTAAAATAATTAATTTAAAAAACGGTTAAAGTTCGAAGAAGAAATAAATAAAATAACTGGTTTTCACTTACCATACATAAAATATTTTGTTCTGTTTTCTATGGTAGAAGGCAGTGAAGAGCGAAGACGTAATTGGGCAGCAACTCAAAGCCAATTACAATACTCTGCTGATGTCTTGTAAAATGTCTTCGGCTCATGGCTGACTGGGATATCGTTGTTTTTTCTATTTCTTTTTTTGTTCATTTGTTTGCTGCAAACATCATCAGTCAAACGAACTTAAGTTCAATAAAAAGAGTAGGTATAGTTTTGTTTTTATTTTCCCAACAAGAGAACAAAAAATATCTGCGTGTGGGTGTGTGTGTGTCTGTGCAAGTTGAGCCGTATGTGTTTCTCATGAGCAATAACCAATATTATTGTGTATACGTAAGAGGTACCATTGTGAGCAATTCAGCGATTTTTAATTTTCAAGCACTGGAATGAAGAAAAAATTTGCTTTTTTGAAAGTACAATTTTTTAATAAAAACATAAAATGTATCTCAGCAACATTAAAAATTTTCATGAATACCAGCGTAATATTTTAAAAGGTTATGTTATTAAAAAAAATAGAAACAATTTAAACAGAATACGCTTTAAAAGGCACATACATATGTGCATACATAATAAATATTATTTATTTTTCATTGGCCATTCATTTTTTGAGGGTTTTTTTCATTTTACCAACATGCAAGTAAATCCCTTGCAAGTGAGCTCACAACTTGCAGAAGTATGATGGTTTTAGTATAAAAAAAAATTTCAATGTATTGAGCTACTTGCTTGCACTTGCATGTGTAAATGGGGGGTTAAGTGTTGTACTCTTTTTATTCACAAAGCAACGCTATAAGCTCAAATAAAGAGGTTTCAAGTCGCTAAACTTGTTCAAAAGCCGCTGCTTTTGCAGCACAATTGACATTTTAAACTTCAAGTTTGAAATGTCATTTTTAAGCTTTTTTTTACATATCTAAAATTTTTGTCGATAACACCGGTAAAAATGTTAACGGCTTACCCCCTAATTCATAAAAATTATACCAGACTTATAAGACTGTTATTTGACATATTTGTATGGAAAATCTGTCAAATAAGAGCTTTATAAACCTGTTATAATTTTTATGAATTAGACGGTTAGTGTTTATATTAATATAGATTTGCTCTTTGCACATGGCATATTTCCTTATTACATTATATTTACACTGTTCTCCGAAACTTCAGAGCAATGTATTAAAAATGTAGTGTCATATGTTAATAAGAAAAGTAAAATGTGAAAAAGAAATATGATTTCTGTGAAATTGTGTTCTTACATTCTGAGAATTCTCATTTTAACTGTTTACAAATTAAAAATGTTTGAACAAATTTTCGCAAGTGTTTTCAAGTCTACTGTCGTCAGTAGGAGACAATCAAGTATTTTTATTTTACACTGATATGCATACACACGAGAAAGATTGCAATGTTGCCAATGCAAAACTTTTAACTTGGCACACCCATAATAACTCTATCGGTTCTTAAAACGAAGAAGTTCTCATAGTTTTGAAAGCAAATGTTGAGACGAAAAATAATAATAAACTTTAATAAATTTTCAGTTTGTCTACATGCCGCCGAAATTTTGTTGATGCTACTCAACTAGTCAGTAGATTCGAAAACTCTTAAAAGAATGTTTGAAGGAAAACAGTTTTGGAATATTCAAAAAAAAACTGGTTTATTTATTTGCTTTAAGAGTCTACTTATGAGTTGATTAGCATCAATGAAATGTCGGCGGCATATAGACAGCAGAAAGAGACAGAAAAGATTAAAAAAGGTCTATTTTTGGATCTATAGTAATATATGTTTTGAATATGCAAGAATTAATGTAATTATCATTTGCTATAAGAGCTAAATGAAATGTATAATTCTAGGTCGAAAGAGATCTTATGAATGTTTCCATGCCTGATTTTTTTAGTGTTTTTAAAATTTTTCATTTACAACTTTGGGTACTTCAAATCAGCGTGGCCATCTTAGTATTTTAAATTAATGGAAAATTCGGTTAAAGCAATTAATAAAAATGTTTGACATTTGTAAAAACTGAGCTGGTGCGAAATCCGCATACACTGATACTTTTTAAGTAGACCCTTATGCTCAAATGTACTCTTTTTCCGATTTGCTGATTTTCTCTGAAGACAAATAATATGCGTCATTGCATTTTGTTGACTAATATTCAGCATAATTTTTTTAAGTCATTTAAAATGTGCTCTTTTAAGACGAATAATAGATTAAGCTTTAATTTCTCTACGAAAATATATTCTACTACTTTCCTGTTAATTTTACCGAAAGTTAGAATTACATAATTTAAGAAAATATTAATAAACATGCTAAATACAAAACGATCTCCTTAGTCGAGGTGCACCATTGGCCGCAAATGATAAATAAAAAAGGTAAAAACAAAAAATAAGCCAAAAAATGTAGAAAGGCAGGTTAATTTCAATGTGCGGTGGTAATGTTGCGCCACACGGCTTTCATTTCAATTCAATTAAAGTTGAATTTTTTTTACTTTTTTCCTTATTTTACTTCGTTTAATCTTTCTTTTAAAATTTATTTTATTTTTGTACAGCCATTGCCCCTGCCCCCATTACTTGAGCAGCCATAATTTTTTTGTTCTTTTTTTTTTGTTTGCGAAATGACATTTTTTGTAAAAGTTCAGTACTCAAGCGATTGCAATTACAGAATGCTGATTAAGCGACATCGCTTTAATTCTTGTCGTAATGTTTTTCCACACATTTTAGTGATCACAATTACAGAATAAGTCCGCAGATCTTCACTTGAATTTTTACATTTGTTCTTCTACTAGAGCAAACATTAAATAGCTTAATAATGTCTCAAAAGCTGGTCACACTGCTTGAAACACAACTAAATACATAAATGAGAGTGGTAGAGAAAGTTAAGACGAGTAAATGAGTAGTGAATGAGTAAGTACACAAGTGTGTGTAACGGTGTGTTAAAGGGAGTGTGTAGATATCGGCTGGTGTGTGTGTGTGTGTGTGTGTTTCGTCATAAAATATTCTTGTTGAGTTTAACGAATCGTAGAAGAAGGCAATTTCAATGTCATCAAAAAGGGCTGTTGTATGATATTTCGCATTCGATTAAGTATCACAGCCAGCTTTGATGAGCATTGCAAAATACCAACAAAATCATCAATAAAATATCTAAGCAAAAATACGGTAACAAAACAATTCACTTGCCATTTACAATTGAGATTAATTGTAAGAAAATCACCTAAAATTCAAATAAAAACGTCGGGCCTAAAAGTATGCTTCGTAAGAGGGCTTTAAACTTCTTCGCTGCTTCGCTCTGGCTCTGGCTTCTGGCTCTGGCGGTGCCACAATGAGTGTAAATAAAAATGAGAGTGAGTATGTGGGTTGGTGTTTTTGTGGGTGTGAGTGTTTTATTTTGTGTATTTTCTGTACAACTTCCGGTGAGATTCAAACAAGTTGTTAGTGTACGACGTTTCATTTCATATAAAATAAATGCTGTGCAAAGTGTGTTTTCCAAAATAAATTTTGTGATTAATTTATGAATTATTTTTAAATAAAAAGTGTACTTCAATTAAATTAAGTGTTTGAATGAAATGTATGTATTAATTTTTTTCAAGCAAGTGCCGCAGTAAAATCGTTAATAAGAAATCAACTAAATTTTACTTTCAAGCAATACATACACAAAATTCATCCAAAATTCATACCTTTAAATACATGAATGGTTCAATTTCAAAGTGCTCAAATTAAATTCCAAAATTCTTGCGTAACTCTTCAAAATGTTGTGAAATGTTGTTATCTTTAAAATAAAAAGAAATTTATTCAAAAGTTCATATCACAGCCATTTTGATGAGTTATACGGGAATTTGTTCACATCAAAATTTTTTACAATTTATACGCAACCACAAACAGCAGCAGCAGCAGCAGCCGCAGCTTTAACAGCAGCTGTAGCAACAAAAAGAAAATCAACAAGAACAATGTAAAACAACACCAAAAACAAAAAATACTTATTAAATATCATCTAACCAACCATTCGTACTGGCATCTCGTCCAAAATCTTTAAAGTATACATACAAAGAATTTTCCTAATAAATCATTTTACATCCATAAAGACTTCCCAAGTGAGTAAAAATGTGAGTGTGTGTGTGTGTAAGTGCGTGTTTATCTGTATTTTATAGTTAATTTAATAATTAGTTTCTTTTTACCACTTCGTTAAAAAGGTTTGTGATTTATGTTCAATTATCATATCACAGCCATTTTGACGAGTTTGAGTGAAGAAAACTTCAACAATTCAATTTATTTAAAGTTTTTCTTTGGCGTTTACAGAAATAAAAAAATATACATACATGCATATATACATACATATGTATACATATACAACAAGTGCGTTTTCATTGTATCAGCAAACACAGTACACACACACACTCACACACACACACATACATCCTTCTTGTATCCTCTTCATCCATTTACGTTACTTCCTTGCAGTTGTGTATCTCCTGAAATGGAAAAAGTTTAAGCTGAAAGTGTTTGTGCGAGTTGTACGGTTGACAAACTCTCAAACAATAGAAAACTTTTTAAATATATTTTATTTAAATAATTCCTTTTAGATATTTCTGCAGCAGGGTGTGGTTTTTGATATGCTTTTATTTTAATTATTTTCAACTAAATAGAATTTAATGTAAATACTTCTTATGATTAAAGTAATTTAAGTTTCTTTTTATTTTAAATTTTTTTTTTATCACTCTCGCGCACAGTGGGTAGAAATAAAAATAATAATTTTTTTGTCCCGCAATATATTCAGCTTTTTAATTTTTTAAACGCAACAACATTTTAGTCACGTAATCATTTGAAGACGTGGATTAATTTTGCAGCAAAATTTTAATTTCCTGTATAAGCACTATGGGCTAAGGGCACCAAAGTTCACACATTTGTCCATCCAACAGAAAAACGCAGTGACAAAGTGGAAATTTCATCAATAAGATTAAATGTAGACAGTCAGTAATGAAGAGCTCAGGTGGCAGGATGAATATGCGTTGCTGCTTAAAAACAGTATACAATTAGTCATGGCCTGGGTTCGAAGCAAATTTTGGTGCTGATGAGCGACGTGGTGGTCGTGAAACAGCCATGGTATGTACCCCTTCCGCTAAGTCTTCAACTTTACTTTTCTTGCCTTCCTTAAAAATATTGATCACTCCAATTGTATCACGAAAAATCTTTAATACAATTGAATATACAATCTCAAATACAATTGAAAAATACGATTTATATAAATTAAAAAAAAAAAATCTCAAATACAATTGAGCAAAGGCACTTATACCAGTAAATAGACCACATTCTTAGCTTGCCTCTACATATGGTCCAAATGACTTACACTCCAAAAAAGGTCAAATCCCTTTAAAAGTATCACCAATTTTTCACTTAGTCAAAATTTCAACAAAAAAAATTTTTTCTAAAAAATCTCAAATACAATTGACAGTAGGCACTTTACCAGTAAATATACCACATTCTTGGCCTCCCTTTCCTTTTGGTCCAATTGAGTTACACTCTAAAAATTTGCCCATATATGCTCAAATCCTTTCAAAGATCACCAATTTTTCTCATTGTTAAAATTTAAAAATTTTTTTAAAAACTCTCAAATAAGAAGGTGATTTGAAACTGCCAGCTGATTGGTTTCAAGTCACAGAATTCGAAGTACAGAACACATTTTTCGTGTATTCAAATTGCATACACTAAAACTGATTTTAAGAACATGATGACTGATACTGGCAAAGTAATGAGCTATCAGACAAATATCATCAGTGTAGTCGAGGTCTTGGCAGCCACCACTTAAGCCTGATGGGATGCCTTTTCTAAAGCGTGTTGAATATTATAGGGTCCAGTGCCTTGTCTAATAGCAAAAAAGGTGGGTCACATTTCTGTCGTACCTCAGCTAGTTCTTGCGCAAATCGAGTGCCCTAGAGGCCACTATCTTTCGTTCGAAAACTGATGAATTATGTCCTGTTCTCATAGTCACATCACTTGTTTGTGACTTTTCACTGAAGTAGTGTAAGCAATGGCCACTGATATGTATGCTAACAATCACAAAGTGATAATTGTGGTGAAAAGCGACAAAACTAAAACTTTGTTTTTGAGAATGACGGTAGTCAGGGTGCAATATGACTCTTGGGCACAGCCTTTACTTTGAAAAATCGCTTGACTTTTGATTTGAGTGTCAAATTATCACACTTTTATCCTTTTTTGTCATCAACTTCGAAAAAGCAAAAATACCGTCACACATGCCACTTTCTGTAGATCGTACGAATTGGTAGGATAGTGAATCACGGCCTAAAAGATGAGGCACCCATAACTGGTAAAACATGATGCATGTCACTCACCCTACTTGAAGTGCGATGGTCTTTTTCATTCTTGCTTCAAACGTCTATACAGTATTTTTCGGTTAATTTACCCTACGGTTAATTGGTTTCCACGCTTAATTGATCGAGCAAAAAAAATATTGCATACGAACACCATGTGAATTTCCTCGGATAATTGAACCCGGTTAATTGATTTTCCCGCTTAATTCGTTCAAAATTCATGTCATCAAAAATAAATTTCCTCTTACTTTCACCCGGTTAATTGCATTGAAAAATAATCTGGCATTTTTGCACATACATATTTGACATCATTTGTGAAAAACACTGGGTGGCATCTCTACTGTACACATATATGTAAATTTTTTGCTGTTACTTGCATTTTTTTTCGTTTAAGGTAAAAGAAAATTATTTTGAAAAACTTAAAGTGCACATATGCGATTTCTTTTAATTCATTAGTACATAGTTCATATTATGCGTGATTTCTGTAATTGAACAAAGCATTCAATTAAATAGGGTTCTTGTAATTGAACGAATTGTTCAATTAAACGGGTATCGGTTAATTGGTTCCCCGGTTAATTGAACAAAAAATTGTGCAAATTTTGATGTGCAATTAACCGAAAAATACTGTACAAGTGTTATACTCAAAAGGCAGTAATTTCTCGTTTTTTTTTGCAGAAGGTCAAGGCCATTCCACTGATCATACAAAATTATGTAAAAACATATGTACACCTGCACATATGTACATATTGCCCATTAGAGAGTTTACGAAATTGTTTTTTTTAGTTTAACTTCTGCCAGTCATCACTTTATTGAACTGGTGGTCCGAGTTTTATGTTATTGCGATTTCTTTGGAGTTGTGTGTCGCTAGGAATTACTTTTCTTTATCTTGGTTTACTTTCACGCTACTGCTGAACTCTTTTCTCAAATTTAGTTTGAGTGCTGTTAATTTTATTTTCCTCTTCACTTAAATTATCCGATCAGTTAGAAATTTTTATTGTTACTAGAGCTGCAAAAAATTTGATGGCATCATCGATAGTTTTATTTTTAGTAAATTATCGATATCCTTTTCTCGATAGTGATACCGTCGTCAAAAGAGGTTTATTAAACATATAAAAGCAGTCAATGAATTGCGCCAACAATAAATTATTGTAATCGTAATTAGATAAGAATTGCAGCATTTCTTTTAGTTTTAATTTTACAACATTAAACAGGGCTTTATAAATAGTAACAACCAACTGAAGATATAAACACAAATGATTTTTGCGGCCGATTGTTTAACAGTGATCTATCGTTAGTTTTGCAACTCTAATTGTACACAGCAACGTTAACGCAAAAAAAGCAGAGCCAACTTAACACATTGACGCCGCCAAACTATCTGCGAGCCGACTGTTCGTTATAGTCTCTGTACGTAAATATGCAAGTATGATCATTTTGACAACGGCAAAGTTATTATTGCACTGTCAATGCCAAATGTGGCGACAATAAGGCTGAATACATGGAAAAATAAGCGCTTGCATTAAAGTTATTATCCAATTTAATTTGACAGTACAAATTTTTCATACAAGTGACACCATGGCCATATGAAGCCAAAGCTCAATCGGTTTCTATGATAGGTTACAATTAAAATAGGCATTTCCTTTAAGCTTTTAGTTTTACAACATTAATTATTTCGTTCAATTAACTTTGGTATCAAATAAAAAAATATCACTTACTTGAACAACAAGATGCCGCCAGATTAAACTAGGCGTCACAACGGACCAGCTGTAGCAGCCGATGTAAACGATGAATGAATCCCAGGATTTTTACGCACCATGTGAGCATTTCGCAATGCACATGAAGTGTGAAGGCACCTTTGGCACAACGCCACCTCTTAGGAGCCATGACGACTGGCAGTCCATGAAACAGAACCTTATTTGCAGATTTCGGTGAGAAATGTTAACCTTTGTGGGTTGGCTTTAGTATAATGGTACCAATTGTCCTAAAATGAAAAAGTGTGCTGCCAGATGCTTACAGATTTTGTACGCGAAGCTGGTGTTGGTTATACCATGGAGGAGAAAACCCCTTAGCCCGGCCAAAGGCCGGTTGTCAAGAAAAGAATTTTTAAATTAAATGTAAAAAATACGATTTTGGATGCTTGAAGCCGTTTACTAATTCGCGATTTTATGTTCTGCGCAAACACTTTCCTCGGGTAGCACTGCTTTTACCAACATTTTCATACTTTTCTTAGCAAGGCGAATTAATTTATTATAAATTATAAATTAATTCGCCTTGTTTTCTTAGTAAATTCCGCAACTTCAACATCGAATTATTAATAAACTAAAAGCCGGCGGCAGACTTCGACTTCTGACTTGGTACGTCCACGACCCCCTGTACAAACCTATAAGTCATTTCTTTCAAAGCCTTGCTCCGATTTCTAAAGTTTCCGCGATGCGTTCTTAAGTGCATAGCATTTACAAATGTAAGTATACCAGCGGCCATGCAAGAGAAGCCAGAGACGCTTAAACATGTATTTCTCGAAAAAAATTATAGAATTTTTGCTTCTATGGTACACGCACACTATGGATTGATTACATCTATCATATTAATTAAAACTTTTTCCATTTTCAGAACGAAAAAAACCCACCAAACAATTCGCTTCGAAGTTTACTGAAAAAAATTACCGCCATTTTATGTCAGCACAGTTAGTGCAGCCAAGTTTTCGTGGATTTTGAGAATGCACAGCCAGCGTTGCCGTCAGAAATGAAAAAATAAGAAGCACCCTTTGACCACCTACCTTCAGCTAGAAATTTTCGATTTTTGTCCTTTTTTTCAAACTAAACGAGTGTATATTTGCTTTAAAGAGATTATAAAATTTCTTTATGTTTATTTATGTATATTTCTTTTCTTTTTTCTCTAAAGCATTGAATAAATTTTTAGAAATTTTTGAAATAAATTCCGATAAACTTTTTCTTTGCATCAATTATTCTTTTTATTGGAAAAGAAAATTTTGTTGAAATTATTTAAAAATTTTTAGGCAACTGCTGTTGCATTTTCTTGTAGCCAAAACCAATTTAAGCAGACATTTTCAAGATTGGCATCACATTTCGGTGTTTGCTGGCAAAATTTTACATTTAATTTCAAGAAAATTTTACTTTTTGTAAAATTCATGTACATCTAAATTTGCTTATTCTTGTTTTAACAATTTCATGTTTAAAATTGAAATACAGTAACGTTTTTGCTTTTAAACAATATCAAAAAAAAAAAAAAAGAAGTGGGAAAAGGAACGAAAATTACTTAAAATAAAACAGTCGTAACAGGCAGAAAAGAACAAAACATTTATGAAAATAAACAAGAGCAGAGATTTTTCAAAATCTTAACATGGGCACAAATGTTCAACATTTAAACAAAAATAGTTTCAGAGGAACGATCTCTGAAAAACAAAAAACATAATAAAAAGTGGGAAAAAGTAAATTAGTGGTATGAAGAGTCGTGAGAAGAGAGGGGAGAGGCAGAGACAGAGGCAGAGGGAACTTTGAAGGGGGACGAGAAAAGGAAAAGTTATCTTTGTTGCAAAGAAATATTTGGACATACATATGATTTTCCATTTTTGTGTTTTTTCATGTGTGACTTTTTTTCACAATATTATTTGTATTTGATTTTTTTTTTTGCAAATTAAAACACGTTTTAATTCACATTCACAGAAGTTTCATTTGCCACGTTACAATTTTTATCATGTTTTCTAGTGTTTTTGTTTTTAATGAGAAAATTAAAATAAAATTTTCAAAAGACGCTTTTAACAAAGTGATTAATTAATTGCTTAAAAAAGATAAAGAGATACAGCTTCAGTTGTTCTGCCATCTTTTTGAATGTGTTTGCGTTGTGACACAAAAATAAGATGTGATCATATACACGGCGACTTCGTCTTCATCATATTCGCTTTGATTTACTTCTTCTTCTTCATCTTTCAGTTCTTGTTTATGAAATTTTTATTAAAAATGAAATATATATTTTTTTGCTTTTTAATTACGAACACACAATTTGCCTAAAAACTTTCCCTACTGGGCCGGATGCTGGGGCATTATCAGCTGAGGCTGAATCAATTGCTGTGGATGTTGCCCCGCCGCTGCTGGATAATACGGGCTGGGCATCAGCTGTGTGGGATGAATTGTTAGGGGGCAAACTACATGATACGATGCTTGAGTCTGTGGGGCAAATGTTGGCTGAGGTCCCCCGCCAGCAGGGGATGGTTGAGGCTGTGGATGGAACGTTTGATGGGGCTGACCCGGCGAGGGAGTAGTTGATGGTGGTGTTTGCGTTAAAAATTGCAACTGTTGTGGTTCGTACATTCGGACCTGCAATTTTAAGAATTTCATTGTTTTTTGTTTCTTCTCCAGAAATATGTAGTTCAAATGGCATTTGACATTCGACATTTGTGTTTTACTTACCATTTGGGGAGCATAAGGCTGCGATTGGAAATGTGGTGCGTGTGGGGTCTGGGGGTAGGGTATGAATTGTGTCTGCAAAGGTCCTGTAGCCAGTAGGGGTTGGCCCGTTGCCGCGGACGCATGCATTTGTGATGGCGTCATGGGTCCTGCAAAAATACAAATGGTTGCAATTTTATTATAAATATGATTCAAAAAAAAAAAAAAAAAAAAAAAACAAAATAAAACAACGATAATTCATATTGAATGTTTTTTGCGATGCCTGAAGTTTTATGTTTTCTTAGAAAAAAAGAAATTAAATATATAATCAATATAATCTGTTTAAATTAATAAATACATGTCTCTTTCATGATTTTTATTTAAAGTACCGAAAACATGCTTATCAATGCAACTTTTGAACTTGATATTACTGAAATGTTCTGCCAATCACGTGCTTTTAAATCACGTTATTTATAAATGCAACATCGGCATAACTTCAACAACATAAAATTCTATATTATGAAAAAAAGTCCGATAAAAAAGACATTTCAAGCGACGTCCTTTCATACAAGAATTTAGAGGTCGAGAACATGATTATGATTTCAGAACACACGTAATTTAAAAAATAGAACCGAAATTTTACGATGTATTTTTCAGTGTTCTAGGACCCAAGTGGGACGGTCTCACGACTAGCAGACCGTGAAACCTTCTTCAGTGTGAAGCCAGATAATATTTTCACATTGATACATCGATATTCCGAAAATCACATGTGCTCTAAAAAAAAAGCATGTCTAGTTTTTGATATTTTGTAATAAGCGCATCTACTGCATATGTATTTCGATGTAATAATAGCCGATTTCTCATTTCTAATGATGTTCTGAAGTTCACATGATTTTGAATCACATGAGATTTTGAAACCGCATATTTATTTTTGCTATTTTGAAATAACGTGTCCACCGCATTTTGGGCACCAAAACTGCCAATTTCATTATATACACTTTGTATCTCTAGAAAATCAATCACATGATTTCGAATCACATGCGATTTTGAAACCACATATTTATTTTTGCTATTTCTAAATAACGTGTCTACCACATTTTGGGCTTCTTTTTGTATCTTTACATGTATTTCTTATGTTCTCATGATTGCAAATCACATGTGATTCTAAAATCGCATATTTAGTTTGGCTGTTTTTATGTAACGCGTCTAGATTTTTTCGGCTCGAGCAAATTATGATTTATATGGATTTTTTTTAATCCGACCACCGTGTGATTCCAAAACACATGTGATTTAGAAATCGCATATTTAGTTTTGCGGTTTTTTTGAATAACACATCTGCTGCATTTTGCTGCACAAAGACTGCTGAGTTCTTTGTATGGATTTTATATGTTCCGAACATTGCTTTAATGAGTTCAAATCACATGTGTAATTGTTACCGTTGCTTCTTTTTTCGTTATACATATGTTCCGAAAATCACATCTCTTCAAATCGAATGTACAATCTTTTGTACCATGTATGCTGTAAATAAAACAATTACAACATTTTCAGTGTGAAAAGAACTGGTTTAGTTTTTAGAGCCGATAGTTGAATTTTTGTTTTGTTTATGCTAATGCACTTAAATCAATCCCAAGCGGTGTCAGAAGTTCGGCAAGTACCGATTTCCTCAAATCAAGTTGTGCTTGTTTTAAGTACACTAGTGTGTTATGAGTATTTTAATTTTCAATTACGTTTCGTACTAAAATTAAGCAAAAAAAAAAAAAAAATTGGAAATTTAGAACGAGCTTTTTCTTTCTGTGTAGGAATTTTATATTGTCAGCTTTGCCACACTTTCTGAATTTTTAAAAACATAATTTTCGGCTGAAACTTACCATAATTTCCTCTTCTCATGCGTGGCTGCTGTGCAGCCTGTGGATGGCCGGTTGCATGAAAAGCGGTGGCCGGCTGTTGACCTGGCATCATGAAAATGGGAGTCTGTTGCCCACCGGCCGCAGTCAAGGGTGCACCCTGTGTGAATATTGTTGTCATGGTGACTGGTGTTTGGGGTGTATGAGGCCGCGATGGATTCGGAGTGCTGGGACTGCGAGGTGTAAAAGGCTTTGCTGAGGGATTAAGGACATGGGTTTTTTTCACAAGTGGTGCAGCTCCACCGGAGCCCGACCCAACTGTTGATGTACTACCAGTGGTGGTGGATGCGTTTGAGGGCGGTGTTGTTTTGTCAGTTGGCGACGAACTGCTGCTGGCCCCCGACAAAGGAGTACCAGAGCCATCCGATTTTGTAATGGATGTTTGATGTTGTTGGTTGGATATGCTGTTGTCCACACCAACGGGGGGTGAAGTTTGTTGTTGCTGATTTGTGGTATGACCAGCACCTGTTGGAGTGATATTCTGTGTATTTGTTGGCTGTTGTTGTGTTGAAGTGCCCACTGAAGTTGTTTGTGTTATTTGTGTGGATTGTTCTGTTATGATGTGTTGCTGTTGTTGTGTTTGCTGCTGCTGTTGTTGTTGTGGTACATGTTGTTGCATTTGGGGCATAGATGATGGCCCTGTGCCATGTTGGGGTACATGTTGCATTTGTTTTTGTGTTTGCTGTTGCTGCTGTTGGGATTGTTGCATATTTTGCTGTTGTTGTAAGTGTTGCGGCGGCCCATGTTGTTGCTGCTGCATGTGAGGTGGCGCCGCATAATGTTGTTGTTGCTGCTGCTGCTGCTGCAGTGGTGGTCCCGAATGATGAGTTTGCTGGTTTTGTTGTGGGGGTGGTCCTGCATGATGTTGCTGTGGCACATGTTGCATGCCGACATGTTGCGAAGAGTGACCACTTACGTGTTGCTGTTGCTGTAGATGTGGTGGCTGCTGTTGAGGTGGCGACACCGACGGCTGAGGCGGATGACCCTTGGAAATGTTCATGTGTTGTTGTGGTTGCGACGACATTGATCCACCCTGTTGCTGGCTTGGGGGACCTGGCGATGGTGAAGTATTTGCCAATTGGAAATCTTGACCGAATTGCCTCAAATCTTGCAATTGGTTATCGCGTGCTCGCATTTGTCTTTGTGGCTGCGGTGGGGGCTGTTGGTTATTAGATTGAGCGGACATGCCGTGAGGACCACCACCTGACTGTAAGGGAGGGGAACTGCTATTGCCGCCTTGACCACCAGCATGAGGAGGACCATGTTGATTGTGTCGGCCCTGATTTTGATTATCATTGTTATAGTTCATTGAAGAGTTAGACGAAGAGCCCGAATATTGACGCATGGCTCGCTGAGGCATTGGTTTTCCCTCACCGCCTCTATTGCCTGCATCGCCATTCATTTTCGGGGGACCTCTGTAAGCGTTTGGGCCACCACCATGCATTGGTGCTGACGAGTAAGACTGATAAGACGATTGCGATTGCGGGGGATTTTGCATTGGCATTGTATTGTAAATGATCGGCTTTTGACCTCCACCGGAATTATTGCCCTGAGACATTACACCGCCGCTCTGGGACATGCCGGACGAGCCACCGCCGCCGCCGCCACCGGAATTGGGCGGTGGTGTGTTGCGCACCATTTTCTGATTCAGAGGCTGATTGGGCTTACGTTTGATCATAGAGCCGCTGCCACCTTGGTACTTGTTACCACCACCACCACCATCTTGTTGAGACATTTGAGAGGAGGGTGGAGCAGAACCCTTCATACCACCTGCCATACCGCCGGCAGATGATTGCATAGAGTTTGACTGCCCACCCATCGAGGACACGGATGACTGATTGTTGCCCATCACACGATCGTTGCGATCGCTCCGGTCATTGCGATCATCACGATCATGGCCTCCGTGGCCACCCCCACCGCGGCCCGAAGAGCCCATAGTTTGTGTAGACATGGCTACAGGCGGTGGTGGTCCAGTTATAGAACGTGTTGGCTTTGTGATGTAACGTTCTGTTATAACAGCAGGCTCAAAACGTTTACGTTCCCGCTCACGCTCCCTTTCTCTATCTTCACGTTCGCGTTCTCGTTCTCGTTCACGCTCGCGTTCCCTTTCACGTTCTCTTTCGCGTTCCATATCTCGCTCACGTTCTCGCTCGCGCTCACGTTCTCTTTCCCTCTCTCGTTCTCTTTCGCGTTCTCTTTCACGTTCCATGTCGGGACGCGCAACAGCAGCATACAAAGCCTCCTCGTCACCATTTTCCAAATCGAGCCGATCTCTACAAGCAGGATTGTTCTCTATTTCGGCTGCCAATTCTGCGGCTTCAGCTTCACGTTCCTTGAACTCATCCGAATCGATTTTGTCCAAGGGAACCGTGTACGAAGAAAGAGAATCGTCGAAAGTGGACTGAACACCAAAGGTATTTTCATTTTTACGAAACATGTCGTTGGGATCCCAACCATTGGCTGCATCATCTAATTCAATATTGACGTCACCGTATATGCCAGCGGGATCCCAAGGCTCAAGCTCTTTTTCCTCAAAGCGAGAACCTGCATTCATGGAGGATGGGTTTCATGGTTTCATTAAAATTAAAAAAAAGAAGAAGAAAGGAATCAAAATATATCACTTACCATTACATTTCTCTGAAATGGCGGCATCAGTTTGAAAATTGCCACCTGTGGCATATTGTGAATCAAAATCTTTAGCCGAAATACTCACAACCGTGTCGTACGGAAATATCATAACATTTGGCACCGATTTCGCTTCATCGGCCGAATTCTTACCCAATTTAATGCATGAGGGCAATTCGAGAGCCACATCGAAATTGTGAGAGAATGTACGAAAGACACCTTCATAAATGTTGCCCGAACGCAGGCGCATCTGCACAACGTTGCCAACCAAAGCAGTGGCAGCGTGCATAAAATATGCATTATTGTAGATGCCTTGCGCTTGCGCGCGCGCTTTATTATTCGGCTGTCTATTATCATTCGAATATCTGCAAGCAGAACAAGAAAAATGCATTACTAGAAATTTGCAAAAAAGGAAACATAAAGATCACTGCCTCTAATAATAACAATAATAATGAACGATAACTCACCGAGTTGTTTTACAAACAAATAAATGAAAATAAACAAATTTACAGAATTATATTTCATAATTGTTCAATGAAGTATAAAGAAAAAGTTCTTTTTTTCTGTAATCAGATTAGTGGAATGATGATTCATTAAATGAACAACCAAAAATTGTTTGCCGCTGAAATGAGTTAAAATTTCATTGTGCTCGCACACACACCCTTCAATGTGCAATTTAAGCAATAAAAAAATAATAATTTGATGGAAAGTAAAACAAACATTTAAGTGCCTCCTATCATAACAAATCCTTATTATTACAAATGCATACGAGTACATATTAATGTATGTCTGTCTTGCAGATTAAATGGCAACACTTTTGGCCAACTTGTATGATTTACAGTGCAGAGCAAAAAAAAAACACATGCTCCAAGTTCCCTTGTTTGTTCAAAGTTGTGGCCACATTTGCACACCTTAACCCATAAATAACGTGACCCACCTCTACTCTGGTGGACCGTTGTGTTTTGGCCAAATAAATGAATATAAAAAACTAAAAAGGCAAAAAAAAAATAAATTTATTCATTTCAGCTTTTTCCTTTGTTGGAAAAGAGACAAATTTTGATTTTGTATACAATAATTTTTTTCACTTTTTCAACAAAGAAAAAAGCGGATCAATAAGACCCTGACTTTTCGAACTTCCCTCGCAATTATATGAAATGCAACACTGTTCCCAGCAAGTGCCACCTGTTAGTAGACAGACTACTGCCAAATTTTGAGCAAGTGTCGTCATTTATTTTGCGTTCAACAGCTGCTCAAAAAAACCAACCTCGTTGATTTTTCTAAAAATCAAAAAAAAAGGAATTTCGAGTGCTCATTTATTGTAGTCAACACACTTTAAAATTATTCACTTGTTGGTATATTTCACCAACATTCGTTCATTGATTTTTTTATATACATATGTATGTATATTCTTGTCAACAAGAATAAAAAAAATATGATTAGATTGATTTGAATTTTTATATTAAATACACCTATTTGTTAATTGGTAACAAAATTGTTTTATTGTTTCCGAGTAAGACCATAACATATTGTGGCGACAGGCATTATAAAAACAAATCAAGCTCTCTAAAGACAAATGTGGTACAAATCAACAAAATTTCACATGCAGCTAGGCGCAAATACGTCATGGTTAACATTAAACCTTTGTCCAACAATCAACAAAATCAAGAGTTTACAGTCAAGCTTCAAGTAGATACAGCCTCAGACATCTCGATGATAAGTAAAACTTTTTGGATTGAAATGGGAAAGCCAGGCGAAAAATTCAAAAATCGCTATGTGACGAGTGCATCAAATAATAAAATAAAACTTCTAGCTGAGTTTGATTGTCAGGTCAGGTTAAAAGGAGAAGTAAAACTTTGTAGTTTTTCTGTGGTAGAACTTGATTCACTTTTAATATTTGGTGCGGATTTGTGTGACGTGTTCCGTATATGGGAACAACCATTAGCAAATGTTTGTTGTCAGATTAAACACGCTGAAATTGGTTCTGATGTTTTGAGCACTATCAAACAAAATTTTGCTGATATATTTCAAGATACCCCGGCAAAATGTACAAAAACGCAAGTGCAACTGTATCTTAAAGAGAACGTTCAACCAATTTTTAGAGCAAAACGACCAGTAGCATATGCAATGCTTCCACTAATAGAAAATGAACTTAACAGATTGCAGGCGTTAGGAATAATTCAACCTGTCGATTTCTCAGATTGGGCAGCACCCATAGTAGCCGTTAAGAAGCCAAACGGAAAAATTCGTATATGCGGAGATTATTCCACAGGGCTTAATGAAAGGTTGGAGCCACATAAATATCCACTTCACAGACCAGAAGATTTATATGCAAAAATTGCTAATAGTTGCTTGTACACACACATCGATCTTTCCGATGCTTATCTTCAAACTGAAGTCACTGCAGAATCAGCAAAGCTCCTGACCATAAACACGCACAAAGGCTTATTTACTTTCAACCGATTAGCACCTGGTGTCAAAAGTGCTCCTGGCGCTTTTCAGCAAATAATGGACAACATGCTAATGGGCATCGATGATGTAGCAGCTTATATAGACGACATTATCATTGGTGGTTCAACAATTGAAAAACATGTGGAAAACGTCAGCAAAGTTCTTACAAAATTACGTGAGTACAATTTCCATATAAAATTTGAAAAATGCAAATTTTTTGCCAGAGAAGTAAAATATCTTGGAAATATAATGTCGCCAAATGGGTTAAAGCCTGATCCTGATAAGATTAAGACTATTTTGGATTTACCTCCTCCACAAAATATATCGGAGCTAAGATCATTCCTAGGATCTATCAATTATTACGGTAAATTCGTCAACCAAATGTCTAATCTAAGAGCACCACTTGACAATCTCTTAAAAGAAAATGTAAAGTTTATCTGGAGTGCTGAATGTCAAAAATCTTTTCAAAAATTTAAAAATATATTAAGCTCAGATCTCTTGTTAACTCATTACAATCCGAATTTACCAATCAAGGTTGCTGCAGATGCATCAGGCAGAGGTATTGGCGCGTTCATCTGCCACATTTATCCAGACAAGTCGGAAAAAGTCATTGCTCATGCTTCACGCACCCTTACTCCAGCTGAGAAAAACTATTCTCAAGTTGAGAAAGAGGGACTCGCGTTAATTTTTGCTGTGAAAAAGTTTCATAGATACATATACGGTCGGCAATTTATATTGTGCACTGATCACAAACCACTTTTATCCATCTTTGGGAAAAAAAATGGTATTCCAGCTTACGCAGCGAATCGACTTCAACGTTGGGCGTTAACTCTTATGATGTATGATTTCAAAATTGAATACGTTAACACCAAAGAATTTGGCTGTGTAGATGTTTTATCAAGGCTTGTTGATTCAAAAACTAAACCTGATGAAGACATCATAATTGCTTGCACAAAATTAGAAGAAACTTGTTCAGAAATGCTAAATAATCATTTTAGTTCACTTCCAGTAACATTTAACATGATATTTAATGCAACAAAAAAATGTAAAACTATTCAATCTGTAATAACAGCGTTAAAAGAAGGATGGAACAAACGTTCATCTAGAATAACGCCATATTATGCGAGAAGAGATCAGTTGAGTGTGGTTCAGGGCTGTCTAATGTTTAATGACAGGATTGTGATTCCTGAACAGTTCAGGAATTCTATACTTAAACAATTACATCGTGGTCATCCGGGCAAGGAGCGAATGAAGTCTTTGGCAAGAAGTCATGTCTACTGGCCTGGTATAGATGATGATGTTACAGCTCATGTCCGTAACTGCCACCAATGCGCGGTCATTTGTTCTGCTCCAATCAAACACGTACTACATTCGTGGCCTTTAGCAAAAGAGCCTATGGAGCGTATTCATATAGACATTGCTGGGCCTTGCAATGGTCTTTATTATTTTGTAGTTGTTGATGCTTTTTCAAAGTGGCCTGAAATTTTTGAAACTTCAAACGTTACGTCGGTTACTATCATTTCGAAACTCACTGAAATGTTTGCCAGATATGGGAATCCTGACACCATTGTTTCCGATAATGGTACTCAATTTGCTAGCGCTCAATGTAAGCAATTTTTGGCTGAGAGGGGAATTGTGCATATCAAAACGGCACCTTATCATCCACAATCTAACGGGCAAGTGGAACGTTTTGTTCGAACATTAAAACAAGCTCTTGCAAAACTTAAAAACGAAGGAACAAGCAAGGAAAATTTGGAAACATTTTTACAAACTTATAGATCAACTCCAAGATTGGAGTCGAAGTCTCCAGCAGAGTTATTTCTCAACCGTAAAATAAAAACTACTTTAGACTTGCTCAAACCACAACAGCAACGAACTATAGAGCGTAATACTCGACAAGAAGTTATGTTTAACAAAAAGCATGGAGCAAAAGCAAAGAGGTTCGAAATTAATGAAAAAGTGTATGCCCAAGTTTTCAACCATAATAAGTATTCTTGGGTAATTGGTACAATAGTAGAGCAGATAGGATCGGTTAACTATAATGTATTAGTTAAGTACAATGGCAAACAAAAACTAATTCGTTCACATGCAAATCAGGTCAAGAAAAGATTTGCACCAGAAGATCCAACAGTTTCGACAAATTTATTACTGGAAGTTTTTGGTTTGAATAGGGAACCAGAAAACGCTCCTTTACTCCAGTTGGACCAAGATATAGGAAGAAGTGGTCAGGTGAGCACAGAGCGTAGCGAACACATCGTTGCTGATGTAAATGATCAACAGGAAGCTGATTCTTCATTCCATTCAACATCCGATTCTGTTTTCCTGGAAGCGGTTCTGTCACCTCCCACAAGCACTTTGGAAACTGTTAGACCCAGAAGACAACGCCAACCACCTGTATGGATGAACGATTACAGCCCGACTTAAAAAAAGGAGATATTGTAGTCAACACACTTTAAAATTATTCACTTGTTGGTATATTTCACCAACATTCGTTCATTGATTTTTTTATATACATATGTATGTATATTCTTGTCAACAAGAATAAAAAAAATATGATTAGATTGATTTGAATTTTTATATTAAATACACCTATTTGTTAATTGGTAACAAAATTGTTTTATTGTTTCCGAGTAAGACCATAACATCATTAAACATTATTTTTTGCAAAAAAAAAAAAAAAAACCGTTAATGAAACCAAGGAAAACCTCAATAAATACTGCAGGGATTCTGCATCATCGATTTCAAAGGAAAAAAGTGGTTTTCTGACTTGCGTTGAGGTCAGCGCACCCGACAATGTCGAACAAATCCACGCGTGAGATTGTTAATGCCATAGGCTCTTCATATGACAGTGTAAATAATCAGCTGAGCTTAAGAAAGTTGCCTGCAAGACGGTTGCCGCTTTTGCTCTCAATTGACCATAAACGCAAACGTGTGACAACTTCAAAGGATTCTCTGGAGTGCAGTCTCAATGACAAAACTGTATAAATTGGGCTCCGAATTGATACCACATCTGCCATATTCTACAGACTTGGCCCCTAGTGACTGCTTACTCTTTTCCGAACCTAAATAAATGGCTCGCTGGAAAGAGATGTCACCTCAACTATGAAATTATTAAACAAAGGCCTGTTTTAAGGACTTCGAAAAATCCTATTTTTTTGGAAGGGATACAAAATCAAGAGACAGAGAGAGAGAGAGAGAGAGAAATAAACTTGTTCGAAACAGCCTGCACTTTTTCTTCGTGCTAGTTTGTGCAAATACTTAAGCAATCAGCTGTTGCGAAAAGCAAACCATAACAAACAAAAAAGTTCATCTCAATCATTCGACATAACAACAGTTTTGTTGCTTTTCAATTAGTATTTCATATAAAAGTATCTGCAAAACACTTCAAAATCTAAATGCGTCCAGAAAAACATTTCACTTTGCCAAAATTTATGTTTCAATATTCATTACAGCATCAAAATATACCATATGTTTTTTTTTGGGTTAGAAATGTTGTTTTTGGTGTTGCTGTATTTTTGCGTCGTTATTGAGAGAAATTCATGACAGCTCTCATTTTACTGAACTTTTGCCAGAAAGTGCGGGATCGAACTTATTATGGAAAATTTGTAAGTCCATGGTGTTTGCTTTGCTTTAGCGCTCACTGTATTCAATTACATAAATAATGGGTTGTGAAAAATGTACATACATATGTATGTATGTATATGCATGTGTGTTCTTATTTGGAGGAAAGCTCAATTTCAAAAGCACAAAATAAGCAGAAAAATAAAAAAAAAAATCGCACACATACTCACACACGTATGCACACATTTCTTTATTACTTAAATGAGGCCATACGGGGCAAGTCATGTTGAAAATGCAAAACAAAAAAAAAAACAAAAAAGAATTAAACATGAATAAATAAATACTATATTGATGGTTGCAGAGCACGTTTCCAAAAATGTTTTCCGGAAATATGTATTTATTTAATGCAAATTAAATAATTGAGACATGATATGGGTTAAAAGTTTTAAACGGCGCAACTTGAGTGCTAATTCGAGAAAACATTAATTTTTGTTTGTACATAACAGGGAATTTAAAAAATTAAATAAAAGAAAAACTCACTATAAACAAAAATCGATATTCGTTGAGTTGCTCAACAAATTATTTATTGCATGCAATTTCGCTCTCAAAGTTTTGTTTAACCTTTGTGTAGCTAAATACTGATTTTAAAGCATTATCACTATTTTATGCGGGTCTAAAAGGCAGCAAGTAGGAAACAAGAGCTGGAGAAACTGGTTTCATTGATGAACACGAATTCCCTATTTGCGAAGCGGATTTGCACAAAAGTTCGTACATACATATGTAAGTACATATCCAAATATGTACATTCGTTTTGCTTGCATATGTGTTGGAATCCAATCGCAAAGGGTTGGAAGCATCCCTCAATACTACAGACGCAGTGAGAAAAATAGCATCACCAAACACTGACTGACCACACTTCACAGCGAAATTAAAAAAATGCAAAATGTAGCATTGCCAAGAAATGAAGAGTTTTGGAGGTATTTTATTAAGCTTATTTACTTCCACCCAATCAAGACCAGATTATATAAATGTAATAAATGAATTATGAGCGTTATGCGAGAAAAATCATGTTATTTTAATATATTTTTTAGGTATTGGCTTTTCAACATTTATTTTCTATTTTTGGTATTAATCTAATGGATTATTTTCAGTCATAAAATAATTCTTTTCTGACCAACAAAAATGGTTAAATGATGAAAATAAAACAAATTGTGGCAAAAATTCATATACATACAATAAATAAATTTTTAAAATTTGGTTTTTTCCGACCCCTGTTTTTATATTTTATATATGTATGTATTTATTTTCTTGAGCTAAAGGTCTTTTTTTTAAAAATATTTAATTATATTTGTCGATATTTCGCTCTTCTTCGGATAGCTTCTTCATTATTATTGTCCTGAAGAAGCTATCCGAAGAAGAGCGAAATAAAATTAAAGCGAAAATAATTAAATATTTAAAAAAATACCTTTAGCTCAAGAAAATAAATATATAATTTTTCGTTTGAATTTGCTTCTTTTGTTCGTCGTTTTTATTTAAACTTAAACAAAGTGTATTTAAAACATAGATGCCCAATGTAGTAGCATTGGTGAGAGTGACAAAATAACACTGGAAGAAAACAATTTGCTATTCATTTTATTTAGTCGTCAACGAGATTGTGACACATGTGTGGCGGTTGTTGTACATATTTTAGTAATACTCTTGGTAGTCTGAAATATTTTGAAATAAAAAGATTCTTCGAAGTGTTTATAAATTTTCCCTCAATTAATCATTGTTGATCTTGCAATTAAAAAGTAATGAAATCTTCTATGGATACTCTTATCGCAGTTACGCAATAAAAGTATATTTCTCAAACTAGAAGAATTCAGCTTATTGCGTTTCTTTGAGCAAATATAATTCATATCTGAAAATATTTGTTCGCAAAGATAGGTTGAGGGAAATAAGGATAAATATTTCAATGAAATCTTCTTTATTTCGGGATATATTGTACCCTCCAGATTTTTCCAGAGTTCTATATTGATAAAATTATCAGGGAAATCTAATTCACTTCGAAGAATAAGAAGAATTCACTTCTGTTTGGATTGGGAATTCGTACTTTAATATATCGCATTTAATATTATCAAAATCCTTGTCGTAAATAGCAGAAGTTTTCGGAAAGTCCGAAAAGTCTGCAGAATCAATTTGAGCTACAAGTAAAAATAGTTGAGTTTTAAAATCCGAAAGAATTTTAAACATAATCATATACATGTTCATGATTCATAGACATGTTCACTGACAGCAGTCTCGATGACGATTAAAATGTAAGAAAAGAAATGCGGTCGGGGGACCCCCGTTAGGAACGAAGTTCCTTACGTTTTTTTTTTCATCTTTGAATGTAATACAAGGTAAAATCTGTGTTTTATTTTGTGTTGTTCTTGAAATTTTTAAATTTTATGATTCTTTAAATTTTTGGAACGTTTTATTTTTTACTTTAGACACATGCAGTATTTTTTTGTCAATCTGCTACAAAACGGTGTCTCCGCTGACAGCAGCAATCATACACAATTGCTTGTCGACAGTACACCAATACATATAAACAGCTCACACGCTTTCGTGACGATTTCTACTAATTTCCACTACCAGCAAGCCGCGTTAAGGAACTTCGTTCCAATAACACAGAATTTCTGCAAGTGTAGTTTGTCTCTCGCACTCAACATGGTGATTTCCTATTGGTTGATTGACGATCAAACAAAAGAGCGTAAGTATACGTGTGAGTTTAATTTGCTGATATCAGCCACTACTGGGTATCTATGATTTAAAAAAAAATCAAATGTATTTGAATTTAAATACACTTGATGCTAATCCCTAGTGCATACATGTTTTGATATTTACTTTGTTTACCACCCACCCCAGGTACTCAAATTTGATTTATTTTATTTGTAAAGAATTGTTGAGAATTTTTTGCATAAGAGAAACAAATATTGTATTTGTTAAGAGAAGCTAGAGTAAGGCAAATTAACGAAAACAAAGAGAGCGTATTTAACCATTTGTTATTTCTACTTTTGCTCAAGTCTAAAACATGCGTCTGCTTACAAAATCGCATACAACATAAATAACGATGTCATTTAAAAAAAAATCTAAAAAGCCTGAATCACATCTTTCAACTCCCTTGCTACGCTCTGCTAGTCTATTTGTCAATGTAAAATTATTTATATGTATCAAAATTCACGACCTCTTCATGAAAATGTGGGTGAGTAAAAGGAAAGAAAATAACTGATCCCACCACTGCTGAAAATATTTGAAAATGTTCATGGCAGACTTTTCAGCTTTTTCTGTAAAATTTGCTCAATGTAGCTTAGGGCTTTTATGAAATTAAAAGTTAACACCCTTAATGTTTGGGCAAAGTTCGGTAAAGTGAGAGCAATCACGAATTTGCCTCAATAATGCACAAAAACGCACAAAAGCACGGGAACACCAAAAACCACATTTCAATACCAAATAATAACATATGGTATGTTTTGATGCAGTCATGAAAATGAAACCTACATTTTGGGAAGACGTAGTGTTTTTCTGGACGCATTTAGATTGTAAAGTGCTTTGTATGTATTTTGATATGAACAACATCAAAATTATTGTTACGTTGCTTGATTCAGTTGAACCGTTTTTTGTATGTTATATTACAGTTTTTTTTTTTTTTTAACAGCTGATTGTATAACTACTTGTACAAACCATGATACAACTAAGAAGGTAACCTTTTCACTACAATCAGAACAACTTCAATCAAAAATAACATGCATTTTATTTTTGTACAACTTCTGTAAGCTGTCAAAAAGCCGCCGCTTCGGCATTTATAGAAGAGAGATAACGGAACTTACATTGATTTGGTCTGCCTTTCATCTATGCATTCCCTTGACAACCCAAAGTAGTCAGATGATTAACGGTTTAGCTGACGAGGCTACCTTATTAGTTGTATCATGGCACAAACTAGCCCAAAGAAAAAGTGCGGGCTGTTTCGTGCAAGAAGTACTAGAATATTTCTCTCTCAAAAGCTCTCTTACTTGCCCGAAGTTTGAGTACGGGAACATTTTTCGTGCAAATTGGATTCCCGCGGGCTCCCCATGTTGAGTACGGGAACACACTTGAAATTGCAATACATCATTGTCAGCAGCTTAAATATTTCCACTATTTGTGTGCACGTACACACCCATCTATACATGGATGTTGTTCGGGAAAAACTAAATATGTATAGAAAATACAAAGCAAATGACCAAAAAAAAAACCAGCATAAAAATGTAAGCGAAGCAATGCAAAAGCCGTGCTGCATATTCATACATACATACATACCATTTACCTCTATAAGTATGAGAAAAAAAAAGAATTAGCAATATGCATGTTGTAGACATTTTGTAAATTAAGGTCAATTGAAATTTAAAAATCAATTAAGTCGACGTGTGTTTCAGAGGGTTTGTTTAGGCCGTTTCTGGTTGTCTTTTTTTGTGTTTTTCTCACCAAACATTTTCTCACAAATCAAACGACAACACACACGCCACAGAGAGGAACTTTATGGATTTTACATTTGCAGCCCAGGGGTTAATTTCTCTTCACACTGACGATAAAGCTGGCAGTCAAGCACTGTTTATTTACAGAGTACGAAAAAATTGTTTTTTGCTTTTTTTTTTTAAATATTTATCTTAAACAAAAAATGTGTTTTTTTTTTGTTTGTTTATTAAATAGAAAGTGTGTTTTGTGTTAATCATACAAGTGTTGAAAAACTATTCTTTTTTTTGGTTTTAACGCACGAACAACGTTGATAAGTTACGACAGACGGCATTTTGCTGTCATCTGTAATCTGTTTCATTTTGAAATTTCTCTTTCTTGCGGAAGTTCTTGTTTCAAATTAATTTACAGTTCTGCTTGCAAAGGGTGAATTTATGTAATAAAACCTGGATTTGAATAGAGCTGCATTACAGTGGTTGTCCTATAGCACGAATTATGTACGAGGGTTGGCTTTTTTTGTTTCGGGATTTGGCAACCCTGTATTTCTATAGGTAAACAAAGTTTTAATTCGCATACTTGTATTGAAGACAATAACAATTTAAAATTTGTATTGTTGTTTTCAACAAATGTATGCGAGTGAAGGCTTCGTTAAATTATATTATTTTTTGGAATAGAAATTTGGTTTTTAGTGTTGCCGCACTTTTGCGGTTTTATGTGTATTACTGAGAGAAATTCTTGATTGCTCTCACTTTACCAAACTTTGTACCAACCAAGTCGAATCAAGTACAGGTGATCGCAACATTTTCTCTCGAGACGTCAAACATTTTGTTTTCGTTTGCCATCAGCTTTGACACCTCAGAAGATAACAAGGCGAATCCATTACAGGTGCGCGCATGCCAAATCGCTTCAACATTTTTCCACGATTTTATCTTCTGAGTTGTCAAAGCCGATAGAAAATGACAACAAAACTTGTGACGTCTCGAGGGAATATGTTGAAGCGAATTGAATTGCGACCACCTGTACTTGATTCGCCTTGGAAGATAAAATCGTGGAAAATGTTTGAAGCGAATTGATATGCGGGCACCTGCAATGGATTCGCCTTGGTACCAACATAATGAAAAAAAAATTTTTGTTTTCGATAACCGAATGTACACTGCCTGGAAAATACAAAATTCAACTTTTCTTTTGAACAAACCTCGTATAACTTACACGTAACATGATTTCCTGGTAAAGTGTTTCCTAAAGTAATAAAACACTTATTCAGTAAAATCACACTTGAATGCTGCCAATTACTTTTCAATTAGCAATAACATTTGCGTTTCCTATTCTTGCATTAATTTCGGTTACATAAATCTTTTTATTTTCCATCACTGTATCATCTGAGAATTACAAAGTTATATGTTCCAATGTTTGTATTAATACCACTTTATTTATATTAATACCACAGTTGAAAAAGCCGACAGACGGGACACCCAGTGGGTAAACCTAATTCGGGTGCGCTAACCGAATTCCCATAACTCAAAAACGGTTTAAAACATTGAAAAAAGTACAAAAACCGAAATTCGGTAACAAAATTACCTTTCAATAACTTTCATTTAATAAAAAAAAAAATTTTTATGCCACCATTTGGAACTGCAATTTTTAATTTTTTTGTGAATAAATTCAAAAGTTGTGTTTTTGTCATTTATGTCTTCTTTTTGTTTGAAACTTTATTTGTTGTGAATGTATGAAAATTCATCAGCGTAATTTTATTTTGAGATTTTTTATGCTGTTTTAAAAATAAAAAATTCGGGTGCGCTGAATTCAGTGGTGCTAACCGTTTTTTTTTTTTAGGTTAGCTCTTGTTTTTGGGATTATTTTAAAAATGGAGGAGGTAGTACAACATAACACAAAAACGGTTTAAAATATTCAAAAGAGTACAAAAACCGAAATTCGGTAACAAAATTACCTTTCATTTAATAAAAAAAATTTTTTTTTTTAATTTTTGAGGCTTCGTCTGGTGACCGTTTGAAATTGCAATTTTTGATTTTTTGTGAATAAATTCCAAAGTTGTGCACGGATTTTAGTCATTTATGTCTTCTTTTTGTTTGAAACCTTATTTGTTGTGAATGTATGAAAATTCATCAGCATAACTTTATTGTTAGATTTTTTATACTGTTTTAAAAACAACAAATTTCAAACTTAATTTTTTTTTGTATTTTCTCAACTACTATTATTATTAAAGGGTATTATTAAAAGGTAATTTTGTTGCCGAGTTTCGGTTTTTGTTCTTTTTTCTGTATTATAAACCGTTTCTGAGTTAAGGGAATATATGTTGTACTACCTCCTCCATTTCTAAAATAACGGTATATCTCAAAAACAAGAGCGAATTAGGATGCCACATCTGTCGGAAAAATAAGTTTCAATTTCAAGCACAGTGTAATGTGGTTCAGCAGGAGTCCTGAATCTGTCTTCTAATAAGTGTTCAAATGACTTAAACAGGCCAAGTGGCACTCTTCTATTTAAAGCTAAATTAAATTATGTAGCGAATCTTTTTTTTTTTTTTGCTAATTACAGTCATTTTTAGCATCTATGAATTAAGAATTTATGTACTCTTCGTACGTTTGTATTTAATAATGTGTGTTAAGGACAGGCTCAAGTGTGAAAAACAAAACCCAAAGATAATTTTTAACAAACAAAAAGCAAAAAATTAATCAGATTAATAAATCAGGTCAAGTTTGGGCCGGGTCAATTTTTTTTTTTCAGTCGCAAAAGACAAAAACAAAAAAACTAAAATGTGTGTAAGTGCACGAATGTATGTATATTTTTGTAGGCGTAGGGAGGGAGGCACCTTCAGAAACATGCAAATGTATAGACATGTAAAAATGTAATACAAGAGATGAAATGCCAATAAAAGTGGTGGTAGTACTAAATAGGAAAAATTAAAGATTATTGTTATTTCTTTAAGCAAAAACTTATTTTGTTTACCAAGTTTAAGGTAAATAGATAAATTTCTCTAGCACATTGTTGTTGCAAAGACAATATCGTGGAATTTTCGTGGTAATTGTAGAACTACGGCAGTGTCTTAAATGTGTTACAGTAATGCAAAATTGCAGGTGTAGATACAGAAAAGTTAAAAGTTTAACTAAACAAGAAAAGTTTCCTGCATTAATTTTAGCTTTATAGCTGAACTTTATGTGATTTACAATTGTTAACAAACTTATCAGGCTTGAGTTGAATTTTTTACTTCTTCGAAATTGAGAAAGATTTTGTGGTGGTCGCGAAACTGACATGGCATGTACCCCAGCCAGTAAGGCTTCAACTTTACTTTTATGGTATTCTTTAAAAATATTGATCACTCCAATTTAATCACCAAAAAAATCTTTCTAAATTTTGAGTAAAAAGTAAAAATCGAACTCTAGTCTGATAAGTTTATTAACATAACAATATTAATAAAAAAGTTTCCTTCTCAAATACTCCAGATTATACCGCATTTGTGCTTTTGAGTTCTGTACTTGTAGCCGGAGCTCGTTTGCTATATTCTTCCAATAAAACACACAAAAAGTCTCAATTTGTTGACAGGGTTTCTTCATCTCTCAGCGATTGCAAGATAGGTATGATAAATAAATGTTTTTTTTCGCAAACGGCAGCCACAGCTCTTCTCATGAAGAGATGGCCGCTTTTTGTATTTACTTTTCCCAAGATTTCTTTAAATTTGCAACATTCAGATTATTTCATTTTAAAGCTTTATAATTTTTTATTGATATTTTGTAGATGTTTATAAATATACGAATTTCTACTTAAAACAATGAGGGCTTTCACGATGGGTAGTGCAAAATGTGCAAACGAAGCAAATGTGAACAAAAGTGCTCTGCTTTTTTTCGCACAACAACAAAATGTATGTATTTGCATTTTGCTTCACTTTTCCTCATTTGCATTAAAAAAAAAAAAACTTGAGCAAATAGAAGTGTGCAAAAATGCTCAGTTGAAAATAAATAATGTAAACAACAATAGATGGCGCTAGCACAATTTTTTTCAAGGGGTAGACAAAAACAAATTTAATACAATAAAAAACCTAATATTCAATAAATGCAACAAGCATAAACTTTAATTAATAATAATAACGAAAGAATACATCGCGTTTTAATTTTAACTTCATCGCCCTCTGTGACATTTCGTGGCTTATTACAATATTACAATAGCGTTTAACATTTGGAAATACATAAAAGTATTTAACCAAAAAAGCAACAACTGTGTTCTTAAAAATAAAATAAAGAATTTGTTAACTAAAGCTGTGAATTTTCAGGGCTTCAACAAACAGAGATTGCAAGAAAAGACCCAGGAATGAACCAAACAGATTGTGCAGATTTGCACAAAAAAATCAACACTAAAATGCATTGCAAATTTGCACAGCAACCATCGTGAAACCCCTTAATATGTTTTTTAAGTAAAACAAAATTGTATTTTTATACTGTTTCAGGAAAGTATAAATAGATCAGATATTTTAAAATTTGTACATTTTTAGTTCTAAATGCCACAAAACACACATTTTATTAGATTAAAAAAACACAACTAACTTCTAATGGGCGCTTTTATAACAATTTTATTTATTCAAAAATAATTTTATTTACACTGTGACACAAAATGGAAGTTTTGGCATCGATATGGAATGAAACCAAAAGGAAATGAAAGTTGACCTCCTCCATAACAAAACCCTAACGTCTTTTTCCTTTTTTGTAGGGACGTCTTAGAAGAAAAACTGATTAAACATTTTATAACATTTTTTGAACATGTTTAACATTATTAATACTGGCGACAATGTCAATAGAAAAACGATACTAACATTGTCATATGGTCGTATTGGAACCATCTGATCACTAGTTCTTAGGTTAGAAGTTGATGTTCAATTAAAAGAGCATGTTAAGTGTTCATAAAAGAAAGTATTGTATGGAGTGTAATATGTCAGTAGAGCTGGTGGCCGTGTTGAAAGTGAATTACTAAAAACTGAAGTGTAGCAGTTCAGTAAAGATGCCTATGAAAATATACCTAAGCACTTATTTATATTTTTCTATTTAGCTTTAAAATACATTCCAAACAAATTTTGATTTACAATTTCACAGAAAATTATAAAAAAAATAATTTTTCCTAAACTTTTCCAAAAAAAAAAAAAAAAAAAAAAAAAAAAAAATGGCCTCAATTTTGCTCAACACTGTATGAACATTTTCAGACATAAAAACTAATTTGGAATATTTTGTTAAGCATTTTGCGCCGATTTAATGTTCAGGTATAAAATCACCATGCAATGCTGGCATACCAACAAGGTGCCTCCTTTCTAGGGCTTTGCAAGAAACATCAACCCAGCTTTGTGGGCTAAAGGGTTTGTGCGTGCGTGTATGTATCTATCAAAACAACTTTTCTTAGAACAGGTAGCAGAATAGGCAATCAAGATCGACTGATAATCGAGCAGAGGCAAAAAAAAAAAACAGCTATTCAAATAATAAAATTACAAATGGAGTAGAAGTTAACCCAGAGTAGAAGTTAACAACGACACATAAAAGGAACAACAGATTAGAGTTGTAAAAAATGGCACATTCTCTAGAGAAGATAATATCTAGGCAGCAGGTACTTTATTTTCGGCTAGATAACTTGTATTAAAACATACACACACAACCACCATATGAATGTACTTTTACTTTTAGACCACAAAATACTAGTATCAAATAAAAGAAAATCCCAACCATTCACAAATTGGCAAAAACTTACAACTCCAATGGCACAGAAACTTTTTGATGCATACGCACACACATGTTTTAAAATTACATAATATTTAAAAAGTATTATTTTTTAAGTAGGTAGGTAGTGTATTGTTATTTGTTCAACTTAAATGTGCCAGCCGAAAGTGCAACTAGGAAATGAATGTTATTGTAATGCAAAATTCAACAATATTTAACAATGCATATCTTAACTTACCTTGAGATACCACCACCAGTGGATATACCGCCGCCTCCACCACCGCCACCACCACCGCTGGGGCGATTTTTGCGTTTATTGTTGTTCATTTTGTTTTCCTTTTATTGATGAAGAAAAGTTATTTATTTGCTGCAACCAGAGAAGACAGACAAATTTTTTAGGCACAAATTTCTATCTTTTTCAATTTTCTAGTGTTTATTGATATTTTCCTCCTTGTCTTTTCAATATCTTCGATAAATTGTTTTTATAATTTTGGGAATTTAATAACGAAAAACACAAAATTTCTAGTTTTTTTGCTTCTTCTACACGATTTTACTTGCCAACTTCACTGCAGTGTGTATGTATGTGCTTTTGTATGTGGATTTCTTTGTAGAAATCGTTAATTTCAAAGCTAGTTTTTTTGTTTTTCTTTTGTTTATTCAACTTCTTTTGTTTCTACTGTTTTCCCTCTTTTTGGATTTTATGGGTTCATGCAGTTTACTTTGTCGTCGTGTTTTTTTTTTTTCTTGGAATTTCTTTCCACTATTTTTGTTTTCCCTTTTACGAAGATTTTTGCAATTTTTCTTCTTTTTTTATTTGATCAGAGTTAATTACTTCTTGTTTGCTGCTGTATGTTGTTCTGTTCTTTTTTTGGGTTTCAACTTCGCTGCAAAATTTTCACGTTTTTCCTTTTTGTATGCTGTTCGTTTGCCACCTCTGCCGACGCTCAGTCGCTGCTCTGCTTACAAGCGCTGCACTGTTTTTCCTTCCAAATCAATCTTGATCAACATTCGCCACGTATTTTCTCTTGCTTAAGTTGCTATCTTTTGGATATTTGATTTTCTTCTTGTGTGGCAACGTTTTCTACTTACTTTTTTGGCGTATTTGCTAATTTTAAATTGATAACAATTATTCTTTTTAACAAATTTTACAACTGCTATTTTAACTTTTACTTCGGCAATTCCACATATGCGTGACACCCGTAACAACAATGTGCTACCATATGTTTATCCACCATTGCCAACCTTGATGATGCCACACAAAACAAAATGTGAAATACGCACAACAGAGAACACAAAAGTTGTTTGAACAGTGCTGCCAGAACAGCCACCATCTTCTCTGTATCTTGTTGATTTTTACATGATGCAGAATTTTCTGCATCATTCAAGCTTTTGACTATAAACACAATTTTAAAAGAGAATTACTAGAGGATGTATGAAATTATTTAGGCATGAACAAAAATTAAGATATATAACACCATGATACAACTAACAAGGTAGCCTCGTCAGCTAAACCGTTAATCAACTGACTACTTTAGGTTGTCAAGAGATTGCAGAGATGAAAGGCAGCCGAAACGAGATAGCTAATCCGCGTAAGCTCAGTGCATCTCTCTTCTGTAAATGTAGAAGTGGCGTCTTTTTGACAGTTTGCATAAGTTGTACAAAAACAAAATGCATGTTATTTTTATTGAAGTTGTTCTTATTGTAGTGAAGAGGCTACCTTGTTAGTTGTATCATGTATAACACCACAGAAATTGCCCTCAGCTACACTCTGGCATCTTTGTTCATTTTTGTAAGTAAAGTGGTGAGATTACGTACTCGCCTTGTTGGTGAGTACAATGATTGCTTTAGCACAGAGATGGAAAATGTATTACCATTGAAGTGATGTCTGTATCAGTCATGATACAACTAACAAGGTAACCTTTTCCCTACAATAAGAACAACTTCAATAAAAATAACATGCATTTTGTTTTTGTACAACTTCTGTAAACTGTCAAAAAGTCCCCGCTTCTACATTTATAAAAGAGATAGGAACAGAGGTTACATTGATTTGCTCCTTTTGGCTGCCTTTCATCTCTGCAATCTCTTGACAACCTAAAGTAGTCAGATGATTAACGGTTTAGCTGACGAGGCTACCTTGTTAATTGTATCATGGTATCAGTGTGATTTTGAAGCTAAATAAACATAATGTGAGTGATAATACTTTTTAGTACTATCACATATAATAAAAGCCCTCATGATAAAACGTTACGTTGCAAAATATGCAAGCATCCTCTCATAAATGAACTGTCAAAGAATAAAAGCGAATTAAAAAAAAATCCTGTAAAGTGTTGCACTACCATTTTGTTTTGTATTGTCACACGGATAAATTCTGCAATTGAAAACCGATTCTTTGTTTAATAAATACTTATTTAATTTTATTATTTTGTATTACGTTTATCAGGCTTAAACTAGTTCTATATATTTTTTTATTTATTTATTTAGGAATTAGAGAATAATTATCGTTCTGTGTTATTATTTTAATTGTTCGAGCCAGGTCCCTTTTTTTATTTGTTAAAAAAATATTTATTATTTATTTCTATATTATTTTTTTGTGATTGATAGTAATTAATCAATACAAAAAAAAAACATCAAGGACCTTTAGTTAGGTGAACAACTAGCTGTTTCGAAACCGCCATACTTCTCGTCAGCACCCATCCTTGAACTCAGGGACTCATGTTTTTTAAAGCGCCACTCAGCTAATCAAGTTGTCGTTTGTTTTCTTTGAATTGTTCAATTAATATCAATCACAAAAATAATATAAGATAAAAGATTGATAAACGTAATACAAAATCATAATACTACATATAAAAAAGAGTTCGAATGATACAAATTTAATAACTTATTTAATTTTCTCATTTAGTTTTACTTATTATTATTTTTAATTTGTGTATATGCATATATATTTAGCTCTTAGAAAAGGTGTACAAAATTATAAAGGAGTCCAGTATTTAATTTTAGCTATTTTATGATGAGACTTAAGGCAATGACTAATTATTTCACTAGAGACTGCTAGCTAAATCGGAATGAATTTTGTCCTGGGGCCAAATTCCGGCAAATTCGTGATCGAATATACTCGATACTAAGACAATGAAAAACAAAAACAAAATAAGCAACAACATTCGATTGCGAATTCTTTGGATTACAGCTGCCAGAATTTGGCTGCTGCTTTAAATTGTCGCTTCAAAGCGGCCACACTGATCGTATGGAAAAATATAATTTTTGAAAATTTTCCAAAGATTAGCAAATTGGAGAGGCTTTTCAAAAACTCTTTCACACACTTACATACATTTTTAGGCCACACATGGGATTTTTAAGTAGACGCAGGGTGTTTTTTTGTGTTTATGAGACATACTTTAGATTTTAACTTTTTGTTGTTTTCGTATTCGTTGTTGTAGCGGCCAGGCAAATACATACATATGTACATATATGAGCAGTGAAAATTTCAGTTTTCTATCTCTTACAGTTCGAAAGCTGCAGCTAATTTTTATACTAAGGGGTGCCCCCAGGTATTGAGCACTATTTGAGTTTTAAATTTTTGGTTTTTGTTGTTGCAGAGGCACAAATTTGTTTGTAAATATTTGTTTATTTTGTTGCTGTAGCGGGCGGTTAATCACATGTCCTGTAAAAATTTCAACTCTCTAGCTCTTGCCGTTTCGGACAATGGGCGCTATAACGGATGGACGGGCAGCAATCTCTCTGCAAGAGGGTCCCGTTTTCACTCTTCAAATACGGAACCCTAAAAAATAATAAAGCCTATGTTCTTTTGGAGGGGTTGTACAGTGTATGATTAACATTTGTCAAGTGTTTATGCAAACAGGTGATATAATAATAGTTATAACATTTCAAATAAATATATGTGCATACGTATGTATGTATGTATTAAATTAAGAATGGAAATTCTCCTGATATGAATATATATTTATTGTTTATGTACATATTTATTTTATTTATTTATTTTGACAACAAGTATAGAATAACTTTCAATTTTACTGTGACATTAGGTAATAAAGTATTAAGCGAAGAACCGAATTTTGAGCTTTGGATTGGGGTTTTTGCTTTATATGTTGATATTTATAATTTAAATCTAGCACATATAATCTTTTGTCAGCAAGTCATATTAGTAATAATTTTTAATTTAATTAGTAATAATTATAATAATTCCGTTTCACTCTGATGAGTACGGAACCCTAAAAAGATCAATGAATAAATTTTACAATTACTTTGCATAGTGACAAAAATATAAAAGAAAAAAAGGAGAGAAAAAAATATTTTACCATCTCTGATGCAGTACGAGGGGAAGATCAATAACATAATTTTGCAATTGATTTGCTATGCAAACGGCAACGGGACATAAATGAATAAAAAACAAAAAAGATCAAAGAAATTACTTTACAATTGCTTTACAAACTAACAATTAAAAGTATGAATGAAAAAGGAAAAAAAATATTTTACTTGACAACGTTAAGTAAAAGAGAGGAGAACAATTAGTTATTTTAAACTTGCTCTGCGTAGTCACAAAAATATAAGAAAACAAAAAACAAAAAACAAATCCGTTCATTAACCCATTCGTTAAATTATAAATAAAACGAATTTTACTGTATCTGTAGGCAGGTTACTAGTTCAAATGATTACTGCAATTGATGTTATTAATAAAAAATAATAAATATTAAAAAGTAAAATTGTGATTTTCGCTGGGAATCCTACAGGGTATTTGCAGTAGCAGTATTTTCCTCGAAACAATAAATGTTTTATAAATGTACACTAAACGTGAGCATAAAACGTCTTGTTGGTAAAACTTCATAGTGTGCAATAGTGAATTGCTCTCTTATTTTTGCACTGGCTTTCATGAGTGCACAAATATCGCTGTTCTCTTAAATAAAAACACACGATAGCATTTATTCTTCTTCCAACCAATGCAATATTTATTGTTGTTGGAAATAAAATTTCAGTACTGAATTTTATGTTTCAATAGTGTCTGTTGATATGAAATACTGTTATACATGTATGAAAATGTATGATGTTAAAAGCAACGGTTTGTATGTTTTTTGCATTTAAGTTATTTAATATAAAATCGCGCGTTGGAAAAATTATGTTTCTACATTCAAATATTGAAGAAAAATTTATTAATCATGTTTTAGAAACAAAATTTTAATTGGAATTATTTTTAAAAATTTTATTTTTATTGTTATTAATATTTTTATTTTTAACATATCACATAATAACGTTTTTTATTATTCATAAGTTTTTAATTCCTTTGTTCTTTTGTTTTTAGGTTGTAATATTTTTATTCTAAATCAAGTAGCCTTGGATTTTTACATTCATGTGAAAATAAAATATTTTGGTATTCCTATTTTTCCGTTCAACCTGAATGTTAATAAATTTTGTATAAAATCTAGAAAATAGATTTTGGTTGAGTTTTACTTGGATAGCAGATTATACCCTTAACATCGAGATTCCCAACAGTAGAAACCATAGTAGCTTGAATTTTTTACGTTCATTTATGATTAAAAAAAAAATATAATTTAAATTTTTTCCTAAAAAATTAAAGCTTTTACTTTCAAAAAAGTGTAAGTAAAATGAACTACTGAACAATGTGAAGTGTGCAACATATTAATTGTACACTTGATAAAACTGTCCACTCAAATCAGGTGCAATGATTTTTGCATTGTTTGTTCTCTTGTTCACTGCATTTACTGTTCAGTCATATTTCAATACAAATACAATCAATATTTGCTCTTTAAAAATATGCAATATTGTATACTTTTTTATGTCTTGCGCTCACATTTAATGTACACTTAGCTATAAAAATGTTATTTTGCTCTATGCCTAATTGATATTGATCAAAAAAGTGAAGTCATTTAATATAAAGCAATGCATATGTAGGATCATGCCTTGAGAGCCGATCCCAGATAGAAAATAAATTAAAAATATCCTTCAACATCCTTCGATAAGAATCTGTCGAATCTGTCGCATGAAAACAAATTAGTTTTGCAAAATTTCGCGCAGTTTTCAAACTTCTTGTGCACAATGCGCAAGCATCTGAAAATGATATTATTAAATGTTTATTTATGTATATGTACATATGTATGTGTGTATGCACATACCTTGACAAAAAAAATTTTGATATAAAATAATTTGCATGTACATACATACATATGTGCGTACGTATGTACATGTGTAATTATCTTTTATTTGCACTTAAAATCACACTATTATCTATCACACCGTCTCGGTGGCATTTGATTTCAGCTCATCTTAAAAATGAATTCACACTGATAATAATCGTGTAGTATCAGTTTTCTAGCTGGGGCAAAGTTTCTAAAATTATAATTTTCATGAATTAAAAAAATAAACACTTTAACATTTATCTAACTTTATCTAGATTGTTTGCCTTAATTATAATGTAGAGCATAATTTTTCGATAGTTAATAATCAAACGCGTTTCCGGACGGTGGTCCATGATAGAAAAGTATTCAACTCAACAAGATTGAGTTGAATTAAAAATTCATTTTCGGACTTTGTGTTAAGAAAAAAAAAGTGAAAATAATTTGAGAAAAACGAAACAGAACAAGTGAAAATTCGCAATGAAAAATATTAAGAGTTCGAAACTGGCAGGTGGGTCTGGGAGTATGAGTTTAAGGAAAATATTTAAAATCTCAAAACGTCATTGATTGTCTGACATATTTTTAGTTTGTTTTATTCTTTTTTATTAAACATACAGATAAGTTTTTATCTAATTAACAGCGATAAGAAAAAGTTTCAGAGACAATGCCAGGGTCATATAAGAATACCAGTTTACAGAAATGCCATCAAGGAAAGATGTCAATGTCATAGAAATAATTGAGTTTTTCACGCCCAGCTGCAGGGTTGGAGCTGAGCAGCTCTGATACTTGAAGTCACACAATTTCTGAGGATAAATCACACCAGAAAACTGATTTTGTTCTGTTTTTTTGTCGTGAACTTTCTAAGTATAGGATGTTTAAATTGTTATTTAGGATTTGATATACAATAATACCATTTTATCTTATTGAAGCAATACTATATATTTGTCCAATTCACCAGGTGGTCGTATTGTTGTTAAGTCGTATTTGGAGAGGCAATTTCAAATACAATTTTTTAAATTCAAATAAATTATCAAACAATTTATGTTTCTCTTTAAGAATTGTGTTTGAAAATTTCTCTCACGATACAACTTAACAACGATACGACCAGCTTGTGAATTGGGCAATTATTTCAAGTGATTTCCAGAACCGGCCTGATAGTAAGCGAAAATTATTGAATGCAAAAAATGGTATAGTTATTTGTTCAGGCAATGTATTACAGTATCCGTGCAGGCTAAAGATATCATTTATATACATACATCCCTCAAATCCTTATTCCCTAAATCCGAGTCTAAGTCAAAATTAACTACATATATTATTTATTCTGCGCAGAAAAAATTATCCTCATAATATATTCAATCAATCACTGGCTGGAAAATATTTTTCTCTGCTACAGAAATTTTTATTGCGTCTATTAAATTATTGTTTGATGTTACAACCAGGAATTTATTTTTCCATAAATATGTTGCAAAATGTATTAAAAAATATTTGCTGTCTTTTTCAGCTGTCTATATGCCGACGACATTTCGTTGGTGCTAATCAACTCATCAGTAGGCTTGAAAAATTCTTAAAAGTTTGTTTGAAACTTAACTACTTATTCCATAATTCCCATGAACAAAATGAGAATCAGAAATGTTCAAACAAACCTGTAACACAGCAAACATTTTAAAAAGGCTCATTTTTGGACCTAAATTAATACATTTCAATGGGCTCTTAAAGCAAATAAATAATTAAGTTCATATTTGTATGTTGCAAAATTTTTAATTGAATTTATGAAATACGTTGTTGGACGTAAATTGAAGAAAATTCATTTGAGTCAGCTAATATGGTGTTTGAATGGGGAAAAAAAAACAATTTTTTCTGTGTGATACTCTTTTTTGCTCATGCTTGAGGTCACTTAAATACAGAGCTGTTAAATTTGATTACGATTACTAATCGATTACATTATTTTTCAAAAAGAATTGTAGTGATTACATTATCCTTCTTCAGGCAATTTCTGATTAGTAATTGATTTTTAAGGCAAAGAATCATTAAAGACGTTTAGCAGGGTGGACAACTAATTGCTTCGAAGCCGCCACACTTTCTCGTCCGCGCCCGTCTTTGTCTTACTTAATTAATATCAATCACAAAAATAATAAAGAAAAAAATAATGTAGAAAGAACTCGGAGCCTGATAAACTTAATATAATAATAAGAACAATAAAATAAAATAATATAAAAAGAAATTAAATAGAATGAAATTTAATTTAATAAAATAAAATTTCACCACCGAAAAATATAAAACCAGCCTTGATTTGTACATTAGTTTTTCTGTGGGCACTGCTACCTGGCATTAAGATACCTTGAGTTGTCCAGTACAAGCAGCTCGGTGCCGTTGGACCTTTCCTCTCCAACAAGAGTTGATCACTGTGAACACGTTACACTGTTTTAGGGTATAATAATATGGGCATTGATGTTGAAGTGATAAAGAGCGCCTACAAGATTTCAGTACATACATACATATTTATTTAACTATTTATATCGCAGTAAACAAATTAATTATTATTATCGAAAAATCTTTTAAGGGGACTATTTTTTGCCGTTTTTTAACAAAGCAGTCTGCTTGGTGTTAAATAAGACAGTTCATAGAATTTATTTACTTATTAAATTTTGTAACCGTAAATCATGTACGCAAACACACACCCACACACACACACATGCACATAGAAAACAATAGTTTATTTATACCCAGCAAACACAAATGTTTAAAATACATGTTTTATGGAAAGCGTTTAAGTGAAACTTAAAGTTTTACTACGACATATCGATAAACTCATTTTCAAGGCCACCAAATTTCAATATCTTCTATTTGGGTATGGAAGTTTTTCTAAGGAAGAAACAAAATATTGGAGAGATGCTATTGGAGGCTCGTCATACATTTGACTCTTCTAAGGGCACGCTGAGGCTGATTTGTGTGATGGATTTACGACTTTCTGTACAATAATTTCTCCCCAATATGTGTTTCGAACACACCGAGCCCGTACCAGGCCTCCCTAGGGGGACTCCCATACAAAAATACAAAAAGACTTTAATTTTTTTTATCAATCAAACCACCCTGAGCTACATACATGCAAATTTATTTACTGGGAGTCTCCATTAGCCGTGAACTTGGTGTGAACATAATGTCCAACATCGCTCAAGGCTGATGAAGACCGCTCATGTTCATTGTTTCGGCCATGTCCGCCATGAAGCGTCATTTTCTGTTTGACAGTTTAGCTCTCATGAAAATTACCACAGAAAAGAAATAAAAATAATCTTACAAATTTAAAAATACAAAAATTGAGTAGATCAAATACTGAAATAAAGAAGAAATATGAATGAAGTAAACAGTTCGGCAAATCAAAAACAATTATGTCTAGTTTAGACACACGAGTTCTGCATGTACAAAAATATTTTCTGTTTGACAGTTTAGCTCTCATGAAAAATTGCAAAGAAAAAGAGATAAAGATTGACACCGGTATTCATAAAAAATAAAACATTGTTAAAACACATTTTAGAAGAAATTTTTCATATAAAATTTGTTCTAAAATATACTTCAGCAACGTTTTATTTTTTATGAATACCGGTGTGAAAATTTAAAAAACCTCCTAAAAAAAATTGCGTAAAGTAATGAAATAAATACTGAAATATGTTTGTTTTATTTCAGTATTTATGAACGAATTAAGCACTTTGGCAAATCAAAATTTATGAATAGTTTGGACACACGAGTTCTCCATGTACAAAAACATGAGCGTATTAATAGCGTAGTATTGCCGGCGTCATGCTCATGTTCATGTCATGTTCAAGTTGATAGCTGGTGAAGACGTTGAGTTAGTTATTTTTTCTTATTAATTTATTTGCAACCAGCTTTTTGTTTTTGCTCAACAAAACAATAAATACACACATATTATATTGAAATGCGCTCAAAACATTTCGTGCAATTAAACAGTTGAGGTATAGAATTTCAGTTTGTGTTTTTTTTCTCACAAGAACGTAACGTAAACAAAGCTGAGATTTAATTAGAATTTAAACATTTGAAATTCTAATTAATAAATAGACTTCATTTGGCCCTGTAGACTGAGTGAATGGCTGGCTGAGAGGTTCGCAATGCGAATTTTAGACCGCAAAACGTTTTTACATCGTTTTGTGGCAGCAAGAAGTACAAAAACCTTAAATTTAAATAAGAATCGGAAAGAAAAACACCACTCGGAAACTAAAGAGCCAATTGCTATAATTTACAGAAGTATTAAAATAAATAATTAATTAATATTTGTTAACAAATTGTTTCATAGAGTAACACATGTATTTGTGATGTTTCAGGCCAGGAAGACTACGCTGATTATCACCTAAAAAACGGCCAACGTGTGGATTTAAATATCGATGTACTCGCTGAGAAATATGTCAAACCCGAGGTGCCCCACTGGATTCTGAGACGCGTTTTTATTTTTACCTGGATACGTTTGTACGATCGTGAAAAGGCTATTGCCGATTTGATTGCCGGCGTTACTTTGGGCCTGACCATCATACCGCAAAGTATTGCTTATGCTGCTTTGGCGGGCTTATCCTCCGAATACGGTTTGTACTCGGCATTTATAGGTGGGCGTATTTGGCACGTGCTCGTTTTACAAGCTTAATTAATTGAGATTTCTATTTTTAAAGGTTCCATAGTTTATGTTTTCTTTGGCACTATACCTCAGGTGTCAATCGGACCCACCAGTTTGATGGCCATTATGGTTTTGCAATTTTGTGCGGATAAGCCAATACAGTTTGTAATTGTTTTGGCCTTTTTAGCGGGTCTGGTGGAGCTGCTTATGGGCATTTTTCGTCTAGGTGAGTGGAAAGAAATATCTAATTCTCGTAACTTGTACACAGCTCTTTACACAAGTTTAATAAGCATAGTTATAACAAAATTAACAATAATTTGTAAAGCGACTTTGTGAATGACACGGAGTTCCTATAGACCTGTGCGTCAAACTTTTTTTGTGGTTAAACACATGGAGCGCAAAACGAGCCTATACTGCCTTAAGTGTATGGGCAATCATACACCCCCCCCCCCCCCCCTTAAAGCAACCTAATCTAACCTAAAACTCTAGTTTAACAAAACTGTGATTGCTTTTAGAAATAGAAATTTGTCAACGTTGCAAAAAATTTCAAACAGCTGTTGTTGTTTGCTCTGTTTGAAGACTGAAGCTTAAACGCCATATTTTCTTCGTTTAAATGTGGCTTAAGTATTCACTAATTTAAAGATTTATTAGTTTAAAAATCGACGATGGACCTGCACGGATTTTTTGGGCATAACAATGGCCACTACGTGACTCCTACTCTCTTGGTGAGCTTTGTTTTGGCCAAGTACATATGTATATGCATATACGAGTATATATTTCAATAAATCGATAAACACCTACAGAAATAAAAAAGAAAACAGGAAAAAATTATAAAAAAATTTTTAAATTTTGAATTTCACAAGATCATATTTTGAGGTTATGTTTGTTCAACTTACTCCTCACTATAAGTTTTCTTCGTGTCAAACATTTTCTTTATTGCTTTTTTTTTCTTGTTCAAGGCTTCATTGTCAGTTTCATACCATCGCCCGTCACAAAGGCCTTCACTACTGGCACCGCCTTAATTGTGGTCTTGGCTCAGCTCAAAAATTTATTGGGCGTACGCGTCAAAGGCATACCCTCGCCAAATGCATTTTGGCAGGGTATACGATTACCGGATGCCACAGTGGGCATAATGTGTTTATGTATTCTGTTATTGCTGCGGGTAAGTGCAACTATTGTCTAGAGGCTGCAAAAATATAAAATAATTTATTTAAAACTTTTAGCAACTTTCCAGTATCACCATCAAAAAAGAAACAGAAAATGCACGACGTTTGAAAAAGTTACTGTGGTACATCAGCATTTCTCGAAATGCTTTGGTCGTATTCTTTGGCGGTCTGATGGCTTTCGTGTGGATTCGCAAGACTTCTCTGGAGGCTGTACCATTCGCTTTGTCATCGAAAGTTGAGTCGGGTATGCCCAAAATACAATTGCCACCATTTGCTTTTGAACACAATAACCGGACTTATGCATTTCCTGATATTTGCCGGGAGTTGGGCAGTGCCATTTTTGTGGTGCCAATAGTGGCGGTACTGGCCAATGTGGCCATTGCTAAGGCTTTTGGTAAGTTAATTATAATGCTTAGTATGATAAGTAGAAAAGTAGGCAGAGAGACAGAGAGGGAATCGAGACCAAGGGTTGGCGTTTTGAAAGTTTATAAAGCAACTCTTTTACTGCCTTCACACAACTTATTTCTAGAATGTGTTGAGGGACCATGCGTGCTTATGCCTGCATTCAAAGGCAACTTACACATACTACATATGTACCTGTGTGCAAAATGTTTTTATTATTCAAATAGTTTTTAATGGATTGCATTTATTAAGTTAAGGACGTTCAATTGGATGCTTCTCAGGAAATGTTAACGCTGGGCCTGTGCAATTTGGCAGGCTCATTCTTTAGCGCCATGCCCACATGCGGTGCTTTTACACGATCAGCAGTCAGTCAGGCAAGTGGTGTAAGAACATCCATGGCTGGCATTTACACAGGTAAAAGGGCAAATATTTCAAATCTTTTGCAAATTGGTTTCCAATTTTTACTTCTTCTTTTAATTTCAGGATTAATAGTTCTTTCAGCCCTGTCAATTCTCACACCTTATTTTCAGTATATACCAAAATCTTCTCTATCAGCTGTTCTTATAGCAGCTGTTGTTTTCATGGTAAGTTATACCACAGAAATGGTGATTGCGCTTAAAAAATATTAATTAAAAACCTTGAATACATACATACATAACTGCAGGCTACCAACTACCATGACTACACAAGCCTCTAGCAACTATTGTGGCCATACAGTCAGCTACTTAACTATTATGTACTTTACATAGTGTCCTATTTTATATATTTCTTTTCTTTTGTTCATTAACAGGTAGATTTTGAGCCCCTACAAAGTCTATGGCGAACCAACAAAAGAGATTTTATCAGCTGGTTGGGCTGTTTAGTCGTGTGTTTAGCGGCTGGCGTTGAAATGGGTCTTTTATATGGCATTGTCCTCAACATGATTTTTGTACTGCTTCGACTGGGCAATCCCCGGCTTGACATAAGCTTGAAAAAGGTAAGTTTTTTTTTCTATAAATGGCAATAGCTCAAAAAGTGACGTTATGAGAGAAAAAGAGTTGTATATTGTTCAGTCGTATAACAACTAATTGGTGGTATTTCTGCATAGTAAACAGAATGCACACTCGAACACTGCTTCTTAAAAGTTTTGTTTGATAATATATAAAAAACGTATAAAATTTTACATACATATTTATGTATACACATAATTATGTGTTTTGTTATTTTTTTGGCACAGAGCACACGTTCTCCATCAAAATGCTCAAATAAAAAACGTCACAATTTTTCACTCAAATAATCTTCAGATTAATTAAATGCTTTAGTGATAAGATAGTCTAGAAAAAACATTCAGCTGCCAACAAGAAAATAATTATTTAGATAATTAAAAATAATAGAAAAAGCAGTAAAATTTTAGAACAGTCTTTCAAGGTTTTTCGAATCTACTGCTGAAGCTGTAAAGCTAGACAGAAAACAATTAAAGAGGTGTTTTTTTTTTATTTATTTATTTATTATTATCTATAATACTTTAAAATTTCTCATTAAATATTCACACCGGTATTCATAAAATTCAAAATGTTGCTGAAACACATTTCCCAACAAATTTTATGTATATGAAAAAAATTTTCTAAAACGTATCTAAACTACACTTTATTTTTTATGAATACTGGTATCAACTTTCGGTGCTAGAACAATAAATTATTTATTATTGTAGTCGAAGTTTATGATTTACAATTGTTAATTATTTAAATGGGCTTTTAGTTCGATTTTACTTCCTCAGTATTGAGAAAAAAATTTATGTAGTAGAAAAATGCTGTAACAAAATTGTCAGTTGGTCAATAAGATTGAGTGTAGAGAGACAATCAGTAGTGCAGAGCTCTGGTAGCGAAGCGCCCTTGCTTAAAAACAGCATACAATTAGTCATGACCTGGGTTCGAAACAATTTGGGTACTGATGCTCGTCGTGGTATGGTAAGTTCCCCAGCCAATAAGTCTTCAAATTTACTTTTCTTGTGCTCCTTAAAAATGTTGATCAGTACAAAAAAAGAGTACTATTATGAACATTCGATATTGGTATTGTGCAAACTTCGTTGCTTAACGAATTTTCGTCGCATGCAATTTGGCTTTCGATAGTGTGGTGTGGTGATGCTAAGAAAATGTACATAAGTATTTTTCTTTTGGTTAACTAAATACTAACTATTGGTGAATGTTGCTATTTTTTAAATAGATTTGGCGCTTGTGCACTGTTGCAGTAGCTCATCTGCACTAGACATAAAGTACTTGAACACATGATTGCACAAGCAAAAGTCGTTTATAAATATGTAAACAGTTTTCTGTTTTTGTGTGTGCATGAACATGTCCAAATATATTCATTTTACGTATGTACATATGTGCTGCTATCCATTTCCAAAGGGCTGGAAGCGTCTCTCAATAGTTTTTCTATTTCTAGCGAATTCCACTACACATTCATTATCTGACGAATCATCGAACTATAACTTCATTGTAGACATGACCAAACTTTTTATTTTAAATAAATTTGCATACAAATAATTTTTCACGTTTCGAATTAAAAACAAACTTTTCAGCTGATGAAATCTAACTATTGTGAGCTCGCAATAGTGCGAGTGTCATTCACAATAACGTAATCTTATCGAATGATGCCATAACACCAAATTAGAACTTGTTCGATAAATTTTTTCGACGATGACCGTAGACCGAATGTTGCTCATTGATGGGGCCAGTATCTTTCTGAGGAAGTAAAATCTAGCTTAAAGCTGGCTTTAATAATTAACACTAAATACTTTAATTCACTTTTTCTTTCCTTTTTAAAAGCTTGCTTGTTCTTCTTTCCAGTGTGACAATCTAGCATATGTTTACATAAGACCCCTGTCAGATATTTATTTTGCCGGTGTAGATCAATTGCGGACAGAGATTAAAGCAGCCTGTTGTCTCTATTGCAATGACTTTCCCATCGTTGTGGAGTGTTCCCGTTTTATGCTTTTCGATGCCACCTTCATCGAAATGATTATGGCCGTGGCCAAAGACCTGAACGAAAATGGCGTGCTGTTGATTCTGCAGTGCCTGAGTTTGAAACAGCAACGTCTATTGCCCATTTGCTCGAATATCCGATTTGTGAATGATGATTTTATAACAGCGGCCGACTTGCTGGCCAGTGGGGAAGACCAAACAATGCCATTGAAGGTTTAATCAGATGCTGGCAATAAAAGAAGTATACGAAATTAGCAAATATTTGTAAATAAGCATTGAAAATAGTTATAGTTAATAATTAACGCTTATTTCTCTTTCCCGCTCTGTCTCTCTCTCTCTCCCTTCCACTCTCTGTTTTTGAGGAAAGTAGATATCTATTATTTTGTCATTTAAATAATTTGTAAACAATTCTGTAGTAGTTTATTTACTGTGAAAAAAAACTTGCTTAAGAAAGTATTAAACTTGTCAAGCTGTTTATTTAAATATTTTGCTTTACATGCATATTTTGTGCGGCGTCATTTAACGCTGACATTGTAAATATATATAACATCACGTAATTGTCGCAATTAGTTTAATTATGTAAGTTTCACTTTCCCACTCAGTAATTACTTTTTAGTTTTTTTCCCGACTTTGATAAGGTGTGATTTTATTATTATCATATAATTAAGTTAAGGTTGTTAAGCTTTAGCATTACAAAATTTCAGTTGTTGAATATTGCGGAATTGTTATGGAAATAACAACTTATAAACTATTACACAAGTTGTGTAAATTTTCTTGCTGAGTTTGCCAACCATTGATACCAGAGCTACGGGTGCAATCGAAAAAAGTCATGCCAAGTTCTTGCGGGTATAGAGTTAAAACTCAAAAGATAAATGCTCTTATACAAAATAATAATAATTATAGTAATAATACAAATAATTGTAGTAGTACTGTTTCCAACAGGCGAAAGACTGCCAACTGAAATCCTGAAAAATCGACAAAAATATTGCAGCTCAAGGAACCTAAACGTTTTTTGTAGATTTTATAAAGTCTTGTTGTGTTGAAGATTTATGATAAATTTATGTTTTTAAAGCAATAAAAAAACTTATCACTTTAGGTCTGAAAAAATAGACCTAAAGTAATAAATTTCAATTGGCTCTTATAGCGAATAAATAATTAAGTTCATTGCAATAAAAAAAAACTTTATGAACATTTCCGTGACATTATTCTGGCGAAGTTATTGCTGATTTGAAGACAGTTTGCTCATGTGGTCGGACAGTAAACGTAAAAGAATGATAATTCGAGTAAGTGTGAAACTGACTCGTACAGCAAGGGTTTCGTACTAACGTACCAGTGGCTTAATCCATTTCACTTAGCAGAAGCAGGGTATAGACTTTAATTTGTCATTGTTGTTGCAAACAGAGGCCAGGCAACTATTTAGATGAACTGTATAAATTTCAAACCTTTATCTTTTACACTGCATTTAGACGGCAAAGTACTTTCATTAAATTTTTATATACTTACGTATTATGAATAAAAATCTCAATGAAATCTGCGACTTTCATGAAAATACAAAATACGTGTTTCAAATACATGTATTTCAAATACTGCCCAGCGATGGTAAACAACTGTATATTTAATTACATTCACCTTAAAATGTGGTTAAGTTTTTAAAATATCATTTGATTTATCACAAGTTATACTAGGAACACAACTGGGACGAACGACGAATTTCGCCCAACACGACGAATACCCCGGTTAAAATTCGCTGTGTAAATTCGTCGTATGAAGCACAATAACGACAAAAAACAAAAACATCTGTTATAATTGATAAAGTTGTTTATTGTTGGTTCAAAGATAAAGAAAATTAAATGAATCAAAGAATTTAAAATTTTGTAAAAATAATTAAAATAATGAACATTATCTTCATTATGGTAAAAACCTTTTTGCTTGTACGTAAACATTAAAATTTCACTTGTATTCATTTTCTCAGTTTTTTAATTTTATCTTATTATAGCTGAACAGCTGATGGGGTGACCATATTAAAAAAATTGGTTGCTAAACAATTTTGCATTACCAAAAAACAAAAAATTAAACACTACAAACATGTTTTATAATCTAATATGTTGGCTTTTTATTTTAAATGCAAAAAGTCAAAGCTTAGCACTTAAAATAAAAACTATTAAAGTAAAAATTAACTTCTTTACTTGAATAATATTGATTTAAAAAAAGTGACAAACCAAGGGTTTTAACTTGAGCCTGAAAACGTAGTTTAATATAAATGTATGTGAAATTATCATAGTTCAATAGAAATTAAAATTTTCAGTAAAATGGTAAAAATTAACTGTTTTTAATAAAACACTTGAAAACTTAAACCAAAATGGCCACATGGTACTGATTTGTTCGTCGTTCGCCGGCTTAAGAAATAGAAACGAATCTATTTCAAGTTCGCCGCGACACTGTGACTGTGTGCATTTTTATATACACCAACTTGTTTTATTTTTGAGGGCGAATATTCGCGGCAAAAAATTCGTTGTTCGTCCCGGTTGTGTTTCTAGCATTAAGTAAAATTAATTATGTCTGTTTTTATTTTTGATTTATTTTCTCAGATTAAAAAAAAAAACACACTTTGCCGACTAAATAAACAACAAATAAATATTGATTGTTAACATATTGATAATGGACAGTAAAAGTAACAGCTGGCTTAAGTCGGTAGCATTCAAGATTATTGATTAGATATCGTTATTATCGTTATTTTAACGATACGATTATCGTAATAAAGATAACAGAGTCCAGCTGTTGCTCTTGTAAAGCTATCTGGTATAAAGACAACTGGGGCTGGGGCTGGTATAAATATTTGTTTAGTCGTCGTACTTACCCTGCTCTAAGCCTTTTGAAATAATTTCCTTCTCGCTTTTTGTTTTTTTTTTTTTTTTTGTTATTTAATTATATATCATTTTTTGTTAAATTTTTATTCATTTCTTGTTTTTTTTTCTTTTCAATTTTATTTCAATAAATAAATTATAAGTTATAGAAAAAGTATAATAATACCGTATAACAATTGTTTTTGTTGTTGTTGTGGTTGTGGTTTCCTTATTATTTTGTTGGTTTGTTATTATTATTATTATTATGTTGGTTGTTTTAAATTATTTAAAGATTTGTTTTTCAATATTCATTATTTGCTTTAAAGTTGCTTATACTTTTTGTTGTTGTTGCTAGATTTCAAAATTGTAGATTTTGAAATGGCATTTTTTCCATTTTGTTGTTGTTGTATTTTATGATTGGCTTTTTTGTTTTCTGTTTTGTTTTTGAACAAAGAAAAGAAACCGAAGAAATTAACAAATATTATTTATTTGAATTGTATTTTATTGTTTTTAATTTGTTTATGCTTTTGTTTTTAATTATATTCCATAAATTTATTTAATATTCAATAACTATGATTGTGTGTATTAAAAATTAGAAAATATTTGTTTTTTTGTTTTGTAATTTTTGTATTTTTTATAAACAATAGATTTAATTTGTTAGTAAAAGAACAACATAAGTAATTATTTAAACTAAATATTGTAAATTTTTGCGTGGGATAAGTTAGAGTTAAAAAAAATATTATTTGCATGTCATTTCATTTCATTTCATTCCGTTTCATTTCATTTACATAAGCCAAACTTTACTGAGACTGACAGATAACATTTAATTATTTTTATTATTATTATTATAGTTCTATGTTGTGTTGTGGCATATATACAAATCTATAAACAATATTGAATGCGCGTTATTGTGATAAGGTAATATAGAATTTTGACAAATATTTTGTAACTATTAATCTGCCATAAGGAAATAGTTCTAGTAATATTTTTGTAGAATACATCACAAGGAAGAAGAGAGAAGTAAATATTTTTAGCCTGCCATTAAGGCTGAGCATAGTGTTGGACAAACAGTTGACATTTTCGTAGGCAATATCTTTCCAACTCCGAAAAAACTAACTGCCTGTTCCGGTAAATGCAATCGAAGTTTTCTTTTGCACATTTGTATTGGAAACAACAAAAGCAATCAAAAACTTGCTGTTGCTTTTGCGATAAATATGCAAACTATTAAAAATAATTTTTTTTTAGGTTATAGTAATTTTTTTTTAGTTTTATTTCTTATAAGTGTTGTGAATATAATACAAAAAAATAATTGGAACTCGAACACTCAAAATGTTTATCGAAAAAATGTATAAATCTACTTTGCAAGTTCTTTTCCGTTTCAGACGAAAATGCATAAAGAAAAACTTATGGAAATTGTCGGTCTAAATTTTTGAATTCGAAGTAACTTCTCCTATTGGTAAGGCGGTGCTTACAGAATAGAATGCAACCCTGCTCTATTGTCTTACAGCAGCATGGCGTAATAGATGTAATGGTGACTTACACTGTCTTATCGCTACTAAAAATGTATTCTGCTTCGACAAGATCAGGGGCTGCATATTCTTAAGCAATACACTTACACTACTTGCAGTTACGTCTCTTTGCAGTGGAATCTCATAACACATTATAGAGAGAGAGAGAGAGAGAGAGCAAGAGCTCGTCCTTTGGCTGTTCGTCAAAAGAATAAACAGTTAAAATGCAGACGTCTTAGTTTCCAGTTCCAATTAAGGAAGCTTCAAAAAACAAAATGAATAATTATAATCACCACTCATTTTCCACTTCTTCGTAAGCAGTTTTTGTGCCCCATAAGTATCGATGCAAGTTACATATAAGAAAATCAGAAATTTATCAGCATGTTTGCCAGCTACCTTTTGCAATTAACCTCAATTTTTGACGCGCATTTAATATGTTGTTTAAGTAGAACTGATCTTGAATCGTAACAGCCGTGAGAGCTCAGTTTTTCATGTAAAAGCATATTAAATCCTGCACTGTCAATAAGGGCTCTGTCAAAAGTCCTTTTGTGATTTTGTTCCCTACTCAATCACCCCCATTGTGTTTGGCGTAGTATGAAAATGACCGATTTCATTATCGCTGTTAATTTATTGTCAGTTAAATCTGGGAAATATGACTGAGAAGATTTTCTTGTAGAAAATTTTAAAAAGCATAATTTTTCAAAAACGCCTGACTTTCGGCTCAAAAACGCCAACCACAAGAACGGCTCTTTTCATTAAAAATTAACGTGGACTTTAACCTAATCATAGATTGTGAAAATGGTCGTAAGGCTGAATATTTACATGCTAAGCCTTGTCAAAACTTGTTTACATTTGCAGGACGCCATTTTTTGTTTTTTGTTTGTGTATTATTTTGTGTGTGTGTGTGTGTGTGTGTGCTGTAGCAGGGATGTAAACGTTGATACAATTCCATTTTATTTCCACAAACTGGAGATAAGAAATGGATGTATGCACAAATAAACTATTGGCATTAAAACTAAAGCTAGGTATAGACGATTGTAAAATCTTACAATATTGTCAGAAAGTGAATAGAATATTTTTAACCAATCGTGAGAACTTACAATTTCTTCCTGACAAATGATTGTAAGCAAAAGCATTGGCAGGCCACCTACCTAACAATTAGTTGTCAGTTAACTGTCAATCGTCTGACATTTTCACAACGTACGACGATTAACACTTAACGTATACTTTACAGACAACTTTTATATGGCCATTTTTGGCGTTAAATCCCACATTAGTTTGCATCGTACATTGCGAAAAGAGCCGTAAATGAACTAAAAAGGGGGCGAATTTGCACAAATTGTGATTACAGCGTATTTAATTGTTAACATTTTAATAATACAGCACAATCAAAATAAAGATTGATTGTGGCGATCGTGTCATGACAGCTTAATCAATCATACATATGTATGAATCATATGATTGTTGAGCCCGGTGAGGTATTTATAAAGTCTAGATGAAATAATTTGTGTCTTTTCTTTTTATTATTATTTCATATAGAATTCGCAAGTTATCATGATATAAATTCGCCAGCCATCACGGATGTTACGATTTCATGTTTTTATGGAAGTTGGGGTTTTGGGTGACAATTATTATTATTTTTAATTTAAATGGGACTTCTTATTCAGTTAATTTACAATGAATATGCATTATGTTTTTGTTTTGTTTTTTTTTTTTTTTTGTTAAGTGTATTAACGTTCATATCGACAATCTTACATGTTGTTGTTTTTTTTTTCAATATTTTGTTTAAACGAGGAAATTTGTTGAAATTGTTTAGCTGAGTTTTAAAGTAAATTTTAGATCTGTGGTTTTGCTTGGTTTTTTTTTTTTTTGTTTTTGTTGTCAAGTGTAACGGGATTGTATAGAATTTTATTATTATTGTTTTATTTTTTTAATTTAATATTTATTTATAAATATGCTTTGTATATGCTTTCTTGTTTACTTTTCATTTAATGCAAGTATGTACGAATTTATGTACGATCTCATCAGAATTACTCATAAATATATAATTATTTGTTTAATTTTTGTATTTTGTAATTTATATTTTATTGTTTAAAGCAAAAAAGGTACATTTCAAAGTATAATTATTTATGGCATTTTGTTCAAGGTTCTTATGTATTTCTTTTTTGTTCTCAGTTTTACTTTCATTTATCATAATAATACAAAATTTATAAGATAGATATATATTATTAATTTTTGTCTTTCTTCATGTTACTAATTATGATATACATATTATGCTTTAATAGGAAACTTGTTTGTTTAATTTAAAATAAAGCACTAAATTTTTGGAAATTTCTTTTATATGCATATAAATGTAATAGTTCAATTAGAATTTTTTTTTATTCAATGTTTTATTTTGTAAGCCGCCCAAGAAAATCTCATGTATTTTAAGATCTGAAGAATTGAGTAGCAAAATTTTAAAAGAAAAAAAAACAACTAAAGTCATTAAGAAAATATGAATCTAGTTAATTATTTATGCAATACAGTAAATAGAAATGTTTATGTACTACATAAATTTTATCTATTAGTTGGTATGCGTGTGTGTTATTAATAAATTTCAATCTTTAACTGCCAGGCCCGCGATGTCGCTCGACATCGTTCGCTCACTGATTGAAAACAGTTGACAAAATTTAAAACTTTTTTGTTGTCTCTCCTCTTTTTGGGCCAGCGAACGTTATAGACAGTGACATCGAAGGCTTAGTGCCAGGCCAAGTTTATATCAAAGTTTAAGTAGGCATGTGTATATGTGTGTATTATAGGTATGTATGTGTTTATGGAATGTAGTCGTATGTATGCAGTATGTATTTATTAAGTTTTATTTAATAATTTTCATCTATTTGAGTTAAATATTTATAATTTTATTCTGTAGTTATGAATGCATGTATGTATGTATGTATATGCTTGGTAACTATTGGTCTATACGCTTTGGTTTCTTTACTTTACGAGGTTTTAGTTATTGCAATTAATATTTCCTTATTAGTAGTTGGTAGTGGTGGCAACAACAAAAAAAAAAACAATAGTTAATATGTTATATTTAATTAATATAAAACAAAAGAACAGAAATCAGTTGCAGCAGTAACTCGACTTCGTCTAAATCAATCATTCGGTTAAAATCATTCGCCTCTACTCGATGAGTCACTGGTGAAAGTTTCACTTTTTTTCTTTTTGCTATTCTAAAATTCTTGTTTATGTTGGCTGAGAGATGAGAGCGGTATACAAATAGAAAACAAATGTTTCCTTTCACATCGTCAGAGTCATTCTTGTGCGACACCAAATTTTCCGCACAACGAGCACAGAAAAAATAAAAATTTTAAAGTTTCTACCACACATGCAAAGAACCCCACAGATGTATAATGTATTTTTTACATACGTAACTGACAAATTTTACACGTGTAAGCAGCTACATATCGTGTATTAACCTTAAAACCATTCCTTATGTGAGAAACACATGGAAAAGTCGTAAGACATAATTTCACACATTCGATTTTGTTTTGTACAAACAGATGCCATCAAATTTATAATCCTTGCTAAACGTTTTTCCACTTAACCTTGTCGTTTTCATAAAACTTACATTAAAATACATTGTATTTTAATGCAGCCCAAACTTTTGTAGTGAAATAAAATAAAACCTATTATTTTTTATGTAATTATAGACTATTGCTAATAAAATTGTGAATAATAGTTACGATTGAAATTATTAAAACAATTTTCGTTATAAGATTTTCTCGCAAAAACAATTTTTTCAAACAAAAACAGTTTTAATTTTTGAACATATCAGCTGTTGCAAATAGACATGGCCAATGTCACATGTAATTAATTGTACATGTATGTTTTGTGATCAAAAATTAAAAACCTTGCCTTGATAGGCAAAAAGAAAAACATGTGACTCGAACACATGCAAAAACACGTCGTGTGGGGAGTACGTTTTTGTTGAAAACGTACAAAATGTTTAACCAAGTCTTAAATTAATATAGACCATCGATTTCGAATCAAATTGGACTCATTGATTTCGCCAGCTGGCGTTTGCATGGTCTTACGTTATTAAATGTTTACTATCTACTTCATAGCTCTGCCAGATCTGCAATTTACAAGTTTTAGTTGGCCTCCTATCAAAATATTAAGAAAAACTTCCAAATTGTTCTTGGGCGAATACAACCCTGCGTAAAGCAAAAACGAAAGCTATTTTGTCAAAAAGCTTTTATTGTATAGGCTTAAGAATTTATGGGTTTAATTATTGCAGTGTATTTGTTGCAAACCGAAGAGCAGGTTAGTGAAAATATTTATATAGAGCTATCCCTCTCTCTCAATTGCAGGAGTTTCTGCCATCCAGCAACCAAGTGAAAACTTTAAAGATTTCTAGCAATAAAATTCATGAAGTGTTTGTTGCTGTTGTTTTCGTTGCACGGTAATACCGTGCAAACCAACCTTTATGTTTGATACATACACAAGAGTGTATGACCTGAATCTTAATGATGCCTCACAGCTGATCTCTGATGCATAATTCTTAAAAATTAGTTGCAATAAAATTAGTATTTCAAGCCAAATTACCTCGATATCAGGTAACCGCATAACTACAACAAACACAACACCAATAAATATATCATGTATTTTGTTGGTAGAAATTCTTTTCATTGTGTCTATTTGTGTGTGTGTTGTGTTGTATATTTTGACAGCTCTTCAGTGTTGTGTATCGAGGTACCTTGTTTCATGCCATCATTTAAAAGAATGAATATGTATTTTGGAAATCCTTTTGATCCAAATCTAGCGAGAGAAAAGAGGAAGAAGCACATTGACATGCCAAATGAATTGATAAGCAATTAAGTATTTTAATTTATAGTTGTATTAAAAAGTAGTAGCGGTAGCGGTATTTTTATGTAATTATGTAGTAAGTAGTTGTTGTTGTTGTTGGTGTAGATGCCTTTGTTGTTCCTATTGTTGTTGTTGTTATACTATAAGGTAATGAATATTAAAGCAGTTAGTGGGAAAAATTAGGAAATTATGGGAGTTTTCTTTGTTACAATTTCACATTCTATGGAGGAGAAGTTTTAAGCACGTTTTAGAAATAATATTTGTGTAAAAAGATTTCTTTTTGTGAATTGTAGTTATTTAGAGTGTTTGCATGTTTTTTTCATTTAGTTGGTTGGTTTTTGGTTTTGATTCAATAAATTTAGATTTAATATAATTATATGTATATTTATATATATATATATATTTTTTTTTCATTATTAATTTTATTTAAATTAATAATTAATATGTATATGTATAGTTATTTGTTTTCTTTTAATTTTTATATATAATATATATTTTTTGTATTTTATTAAATTTTCAATTTTTTTTTTTCTTTTATAAACTGGTCAGCAACAGTAGCAAATTTAACAATGTGCGTAACAAATAATTGTAAATATTTAATATGTTTATAAATTTTTATTTGTTTTTTTTTTCCTTTTTATCATTACTTATGTTCAATATTTAATATGTATAATATAATTAATGTATGTATAATATGTTTACAATCATCAAAATGAAGGTGACTCTTTATTAATTTAGTTCAATTAACTTTAAATTTGTTTAAACAAATATATTATTGCATTTTACTTCCATTTAAATGATAACTATTTTTGTGTGTATATTTTTTCTTTTCTTTTTTTAATTTTACAACTTTTGTTGAATTAGATTTATTATTCTCTTAGACAAAATAAAAGTAGAGTTTTTCATTTGTTTATGAAGAAGTAATTTTTGTTTTTGTTTTATTTTTTTTTTATCTAAAAAATGTATTGAAAAAATTTATTGAGTTCTTTAGTCCTTAAAGGAGTTTTTATGGATATACTGTGTGTGTGTCTATATATATATATATATATATATATATATATATATATATATATATATATATATATATATATATATATATATATATATATATATATATATATATATATATATATATATATATATGTATATATATATATATATGTTTTGCTTTTGAGGGGGGGGAAAAGTTAAATTTCTTATTAAATTTTATTTATAAGACATTAGTCACTTTTTATACGATGTATCTTGTTCTTTTTCTCTCAGTTGCAGTCCAGAAAGTTTTCCAAAGTTGGCGTGCAGAAATGCTGGGAAGTTGAAGAAGAATTAAAGAATCGGGAAAGAGGCGAACAACAGTTTGCTATATTGCTGATTGATTTTTTTCTCGTTCGTTACTGCCCTTACCATATATTTAAATGTATACGACAGCGTGGAAAGGGAAATAAAAGCCAGTGATCTAAGTTTCACTTTCGACATCGAACTAACGGGCGAAATTAAAATTCAGTAGCTCTCAGAGCAAAGGAAACAAGCAAACAAACTGCCAGTAAAGTGACATCAAACCTGGCGGCCGAAGTGCGGCATTCTTAAACGAACCAGCTATCGAGTAAAGCAGCAAACATACAGGGGCCAAATCGTCGCATTCGATATCGAACGAATTCCGTCACTTATGCTGTGTGTTTGTTGTTTCACATTATTTTTGCTCGATAGTTCATTCGATATCGAATGCGACGATTCGATCACGAATGCTGTAATTCGGCCCGTGATGCCAAATCGTAGCATTCGCGACTGAAGGGGTACTCCGTAGCTTATACCGCGAGTTTGTTGTTTATTTTACATGATTTTTACTTGATAGTTCATTCGATATCGAATGCAAAGAATTGGTCCCTGTACGTACGTTCGTTCATAGAAATACATTTAATACTAAAGCAAATTTTGTATTTTTTTTTTCTTTTCATTAACATGCTGTTTACTGATGCCAAAAATGTTGACCAGCAATGACACGAAACGACACGTGTTTTCATATTTTGTTATTGTTTCGAATATAAGTTAGAAATGAAATTTCATATAAGTTTTAGAAAAACGAATAGTGAATTTGGTAAAGAAAATTCCTGTGCAGTTTAGAAAAACCTGCTGCAAATATTTTTACGCAAACAAACGAATGAACGAACAGGCTGGCTAAGGAGGAGCTGGCAGCAATTCTGTGCCTTTGGAAAAACTTTCCTGCACTGTTCTCAATTGTTGGAGTTTTTTTTTTGTGTCTTCTGTTTATTTAGCTATTTTCAATAAGTCTGTATTAATAATTTATTAGTAATTTATTAATATAATTATTATTAATATAATATATTGTATATAAAAACGACCTACAATATGACCGGGGTTATTTGCCAAAACCGAAGCCGAATTTGCCAAAGAGATCTTTACCTTTCGACAGCACATCACCGCCCGGCGCTGCTGCGGCGATGCCTTTCAGACCGCCCAGCAGACCAGCACCGGGCCCCTGGCTCTGTGGTGGTGGCTGTTGACCTTGAGGTGGCACTTGTGGTTGTTGTTGTTGCTGTTGTTGGGGCTGTTGTTGCTGCTGCTGTTGTTGTTGCTGTTGCTGCTGTTGTTGCTGCTGCTGTTGTTGTTGTTGGCCGCCACCAAATAATCCACCCAGGCCGGTTGATGTTTGCTGCGTTGGCTGCGCACCCTGTTGTGGTTGCATTGGATCTTGTTTAGGTGGTTGTTTGGATCCAAATAGACCACCGGTGGCAGCCGAAGTAGCACCCGAGAGCAAACTAGTTGCCCCGGATAATAAACCGCCTGAGGGTTGTGAAACGGGAGGAGGTTGTTGCTGCTGCTGTTGTTGTTGTTGTTGTTGTTGTTGCGGCTGGCCCATCATACCCATTTGTCCCATTTGCCCCATTTGTCCAGGCTGCTGTTGCTGTTGCCCCATCATACCCATTTGACCCATTTGGCCCATCTGTTGACCCATTGGCTGCTGTTGTCCCATCATGCCCTGCTGACCCATCTGTCCCATTTGCCCCATGCCACCCATTTGCTGCTGTTGCTGTAATTGCTGCTGTTGTTGTTGTTGTTGCTGACCATAAGGTTGTTGTTGCTGCTGCTGCATTCCAGCAACATTACCACCGCGACCGATCATCCCCTGTAAAATATTGCCAATCAATTTAAAATCACATCTTCTGCTTGACAGTTTCATAAAAACAATTAAAACGCTTTTTTTCTCTTCAAGTTTGAATAAACGAAATAAAAGGAAATCGGCTAAAAAGAACTTTTGATTAAAAACGTATACGAGTAGGTAGCATTTGGTTAAATTGCAAAACAATTGATTAAAGTAGCAGGGTCATTTAGGAGAAACGTTTTATATTTTCTTTTTCTATAAAATGAAAATTCTAAATATTGTTTCAAGCTTGAGGTCGGTCCATTATAAATATTTAGCATTTTTATTTTACAACTAAAAAGGTGGAAAAATCTAAAAATATTCTCAATTTATTTAAATATGTAGAATAAAAAGTTTCATTTGGAATTGGATCTGGAGAAAAACACAAATCAGAAGGCTTCCACTCGGGGAAAATACGAACTGCAAAAATGCAGTGGTGAGTAATTTTTTGTTTTTATTTGAGATTAATGGAAATGGAAAATGTGGGGACAACGAATTAATGATGGTTGGTTATTTTAGCGAACACGCATGAACATGCACAGTTTTGTATGAACACGAACGAAATTATTTCTCTGCTGGGTTTTTTGTGATGTTCCACAAGAACAGGATGCTTATGTGCTTATTGAAAAACTCCTTCTTTTCCCGAAAGATCATACAAGGGTTTTTGTCGTAATGACAGCAAAAAGCACATTTTCGACAGCTTTCAAAACATAGCAATGACAGCGCCAAAACACTTGTTACTATACTGACAGATGATTTCGATATATCCAATGTGATTTTGCTCTCTTATTGTCATCTCAGATGTGAACTTGTTCTTGTGTTCGGTTTTGCCACACACAAAAGATCGATTCACACTAGACACAAGTCTAGTGTGGACCGTGCTTGAAGGGCAAGGGAAAAGAAATTTAAAAAATGCGGTGTAATTTTGGCACAATCAAATATCTTGTCATGTGGAATAATCACATTAAATTCTTGGTTCGATTTTATCATGGCCTTAAGGAAGCAGCAGCCATAATGTATGTGTCAGCAATTTCTTGTGCTTCATTTACATAAATTATCAGGAGTGAAATGCAAATTCAGAGATCAGAGCGAATACACCTTTTGTAAATACCAGGGGATATAAGTATATTAAGCATGTGGTATCGAGGGGTTCGAGAAGACCACCAAAATAATGTTGATCTACTGTCACACACATTTAACATACGACAAAGCAAACGAGCTCACGGGGGCTTATGAATTCATTATACATATCATAATTCTTTCGATATATACATATATACAACATATTTTCATGAATTATGCCCCAATAAAAAAATAGCTGACATAAAAATTTGCATCCTCCACCAGGATGGACAAAAATTGACACAATGTTTTATTATTTGTCGCTGCAATTGTTAGTTTGTTGGAAGGTACACACGTGCCTGCACTCCTGCAATTCGGTTTTATTCCTCGATTGTAATGCAAAACAATATCAGCAAACACATGCACATGTAAACATCAATAAGGAATGGGGCTGCAATGAAAATCGCCCAGTGTACACGCTGGAGCAAGTTGAAGAAAAAAATCCAACAAAAGTTGCTGCATCAAAAATCGCTGAAAACGTTACAAAGTATGATGGCGATTTTTGTAAGGTGCCCATACCAGCTTAAGAAAGAGATAAAAGAGTCTTAAAAGGATAATGATTTTTCTTAAATTCAATAGGGTTGCCAGAATATTAAAATACATTTAACCAGTTTCGGTTTCATACACAACCATAGAAGATCTGATTTGCTCTGCATTATTTTAAAGCCATGATAAAAACAAAACATTTTTGATGGGAAAATATGCAAAAGATAGTTTCAATTTATCCTATAACTAGAAATATTTGGAAATATATTTCAAGTCTTTTGATATATCTATGTAGAACTAGCAACTTTTTTTTTTGTTTGTTTTTAATTTCACCATCAAATTTACTCTAATAACACTATAATTATAAACACATTATAATTTGTATAGTCAAGTAATTAACAATGGTTTCAACTTTTAACTCAACTCTCTAAATAGGTTTTAATTTTTTCGGAAAAAAGTTTTGGTTGTACTACGTTTATATGCAAGCGTGCGCGTCTGCCATCTACGTGAAGCTTTCACGTATTATTTTCTTCAGTCGTGTCATCACGTGTTGTCATTTTATATCTTAACTATATGTGTGACTAAAAAAAGCAGTGGCTGCCAATCTGTCCCTTGTGTTTAACACATTTTTAAGTCAGTAGTCCTGTAAATCAGCGAATCAGTGCCATTAAATAAAGAATATTACGCCAATCAGAAGCACACTACGAAAATATTTGTTAGTGGACGTTTACTAAGAGCAGCATGAATATTGGGATAGCTCGATTTGGCCATCGATTTCACAAGGGAACAAAATTGAACTTTTTGAGTGTTGTTGGGAATTCTATAGCAATTTTTTACTAATTTGAGGCCGCTGATTTTAAATCTAAGCTCAATTTTTCACCATCAGCTCGACATTTTGAGATATACCGTTATGTCTAAAATGAAGGCGCTTCCAATTTTTATGAATTTTTAAATAAGATTTTTTTTTTTATATAAAATTGTTATTTTTTTTCAAAACTGCAACGATATCTCTGAAACTACTCCTTCAAATTAACAACAATGTAGGTACGGATTAAAGATAATTTTGTTGATGAATTTCAATTTTTTTTTTTTTTTGTAACTGAATATGGTGAACCGTTTTCAAGTTATTTAAATATTTGTACTGGAAGCGCCATAATTGTAGACATAACGGTATATCTCAAAAAGTCGAGCTGATACAAAAAAAAAAAAATCAAGTGTAGATTTGGATTCAGCATCCCAAATTACCTTTAAAACAACATTCAGTTCATAAACAACAAATACCTTGTCCCCTTGTGTTTTCTATAGCTTTCGGCATGACAAAAAAAAAGAGACTTCCACTACGACATATAAAAGAAACTCATTGTGAGTTGGGGCGTGCGACTTAAAAATTTTTTTTTTATTTTTGTTTTTCTATGGGAGCTCTCTAGGAGGGTAAGTCTGACATAATATTAGGAAGAAAATCTTTATGGGGGTCGATCATAGATTTAATGGGCCATCTGCCCGTTTTGTGTGCGTCTGTAAAATGATTAAATTACCCCAGAATGCAATTACCATTGATATTGTCTTCCCTGCAAATTTTTTCGAATACACCAACTGGAAATCGGACGACCCGAAAATGATTTCTTTTTTAACATGTCATAGTAAAGCTTTTTCTTCATATGCCAAAAAGCTTTTGAAAAATCAATAGAACAATATCGAAAATTTTTCCTGCCTACAAATCGATCCGATCCAGACCAATGAACAATCCATGATAAACTGATTTACAGACCCAAAGCTAAAGCTGAGTTTTAAAACCCTGTAATTTTTTTGGGCACATAAATGTACAAAGTGGTTTTTATTTTAAGCAAAATTTTAGGATGCTCCCCTGTTATCAATCACAATATTTGGCAATGATTTACAACTTAAAAATCAGTGTATGAAAACAAATGAAACAAAACATTTCAGACCAAAACACTGAGAACAATTCAATTACCTACTTTTGTATTGTTTGTGTAAACAGTATTGAAAGTCAAATAACACAGCCAACCACATACATGTCTGTAGGTATGTGTAAGCTTTATACTTTATGTAAATTAAGGAAGAACAATATCAAGCTTTTAACATAACACATTATTACTTTTCTTTGCTATGCAGTTGTATGGATTATAACACCATGTCAGGGCCAAAACATGATGATTGTACGAATAACTGCTATTGGTGCAAATAATTTTCAATGGTAGCGTTTTTTTTTTCATATACTGATTGGAAGTACTGAGACAGACTTTCCAGTGCAGTTGCTACTACTATTGAATAATCAGGCTTGAATGCTTGCACTCAATTTATCAAACAGTTGCTTCTTCCTAAATCGTTATTTGAAAGTTGCTACGTTCTCAGATTTGCATTTCACTATTTGTGTGCTCTTGAAGTAGCACTATTTTCCAGCAATTTTCTCTTGTTAAATATTAACATAAATGCATGCACAAAAAGTGATATTGTTCTTGCACATTTCGTTCGGTCAGAGTCCACAAATTTGAGAGTTTTTTTCTTTATCTACATTTCATAGGAATTTAAACTTATTTCTTGTTTATTTTTTTATGTGTGTTTTCTATGTAAAATATGTAGAAAATAAAACCATAAGGACGGCCACAGTTTCTGATGTTTAGAGAACACTACTCACACTGTTATACGAAAATCATGTGTTCGCTCATCTCTCTTCGCCTCTTTTCTCTCATACGTATACGTGACAAATAGTACACAGCTCTTTAGCAAATAACACTCATACGCACGCTTAGTACTAGTAAAGTTTACTTACAAAAAAAAAACTGAAAATGGGTTATAGAAATGTTGCTATCTAGCATTTTAAAACGCATTATTTGACAGTGAGAGATCGCATAAATTGACTTCACAAATCATTTATAAATTGAGTTTATTTTCTTTTGCCAGTACAAGTCTTGTGGAGCAATGTATGTGATATATTTTAAAGTGATTATCTTGTAAAGGCTGGGCGGAACTATCGGTTTAAATTTATTTCGAATCTGGCAGTACTTATGTAATTTTACAGCACAGCGGAGCCACTAAGGACTCAGTATGGCTGGTTTGATGACCGGCAGTTTGTAGATTAAGAGGATGTTCTTTATGCTGAACTGCCTTGGCCATAACTAAGCGCAAAATCTTTTGGCTTATGACGTTTGCTTTTCTGAACAAGATTTCTGCTTTTAAGTAAATAAAAATTGTATAAAAGAGTCTTCACCTCACTTGAAGCAAATATGTTGCAGATTCTAGCAGTTGTAGTGTGTGTTACATATTTAGCAAAGAACAACATGCACTTCGTAAGTGGGTCATACTTTTTTTTAATAACATACTTTTCAATCATATGTAGCATTAAGGTAAAGTTAGAAAACAAAACGCTGTTTGGGGCTGATTCTCATAGTCACCTTAAGCCATGACGATTGTCACCATTAAAGTGAGAGCACTTTAACAACTTTCGTAACAATTGTCACTCAAGTGACTGGTACAGCGAATTCTACTGCCCCAAACAAACGACATCAATATGAAAATCAGACAATCTAATGTGTTTCAAAACAGGTAATTGACTATTTCTGAATATTTTTGTAGACATCCCTGATAAACAATTTCTCTTCATTGAGTTTAAGTAGTTCACTTTGCTGGCACTTGTCAAAAACAAATTCAAGTTTTAAGGGCTGCATATAAACGTAGTACTACTTCTTTTTATTTAAATGTTTTGGAGTGTGTGGAGTTTTATGTGTTGGATTTCAAGTAAGATTTCAAAACAGGAAAACAAATAAAAGTTACCAAAAGGAAATTAATTTAATAAAACAAACTTATTGATAATAATTTAGCAAGTTATATTATAAAATAGTTTGGCTAATTATAATTTTAGTTTTTTACAAATTTTGTTTTATTTTGAAAAGCAAATGCAAGAAAACCAAAATTACTAAACTGAATAAAAAATATAGAATAAGTAAATAAATTTGTTAGTTTCCAAATTCCATAATCTAGTACAACCAAAAATTTGAAAACTAAAAAAGTAGACATCATTTACACATACAGTGAATCACATAGAAATTTTTTTACACACCATTTATAACATCCAATATTAAAATTGAAAATTTTAATAATAAATTATATTTTGTTAAATGGTACTGGTTAAAGTACAGTTGTTCAAAAAAAAAAAAAAAATAATAATAAAGTTTAAATATTGCAAATACTGGTTGACATGTTTAAAAACAAACCAACAAACAAACCAACAAACAAATAATAAAACTGATACATCTATTAATGACTAAAAGCGTTTTTTTTTTTTATTTTGTATTATTATTATTATTAGAATATTTTTTTTTTTGAGTATTTTTACTAATTTACACTAAAAATGCTGCTCTCAATCGTTTTTATGTTTTCCCACAAGCTTCGTTTTATTTACATTTGAAATTGTTTGTCAATTTCTTTTTGCAAAAACTAAATTCAATACTAAGTGACATTAATGAATATGATTTTATATATTCCTAAAACACAAAATGGAAGTAAAAAAAAAAAAAAAATAATATTAATCAAAAGAAGAAGTAAAAAAAAAGTTCGCTCTGCTTTGTGTGGCATGTTTTGATACAATCAATGTGGTAAATTTAAAGTTTGTGGCAAATCACGAGGGAGACGTCTCAAGGCTCCGACTTTGTGCAATTTGCCGGCCAAGAAATTTGGAAATAATTTTGAATTTCTTTCTTTTATTGGCATAAATCTGAAAACTAATACAAATTTTATAAGAAGCAAATAAAGCAACAGAAAGAAAAACCAACAAAGAAATGAAAACAAAAAAAAAAAATAAATCACTTTTTGAGGAAATTAATGATAGTGAAAAGGAAATTCAGAAAATATTGAGTACAGAGTCGTTAAAGAGTGGGGGGGGGGGAGGTGAGAGTGAAGTGTGTACAACAGTTTTATGTATTTTAAAGTTCGAAACGCACAAGCCCTATTCATTAGATTACTGCAACTCTGCAAAAACGGAAGCCCAATTTTTGGGCTTGATAATCCCTTTTGTGTAATAATAGAGGTGACACAGTCAAAACTTACAGCAGTCACATGCAGGTAACAACATTCTACAAATATAGGGACAGTTTCACCAAGAAAACACACAAAATCACATAGAGAGATTCGATAGCCTAATAAATGGACCTGCACGATGTACGTGTCATTAGATGCAAAAATATGCGTTTTCTTTATTATGGGGCTTCTGAATTTGTATATCGAAGTTTTGAAATATAAACGAATATACCTCCCGCCGGATTTGGTCAAGAGGTTGTATCTCTTAATTTCTATTATTCGAACTTTTTCTTATATAATTATTTCTGTATATAGTTTATCGGGCTCAAGTTCTCACCCGGTAAATATGCAATGATAAATATAGAAAAAATAAAATAAAAATGGTGTGTTTGATATAATTAAAATGTAGACAGAAAATATACAACAACTTGGGTGGCTGAGTGACATGGTTGTCGCTTTAGAAACATAAGCCCCTGAGTTCAAAGACGGGTGCTGACGAGAAAGTGTGGCGGCTTCGAAACAACCAGTTGTCCACCCTGCTAAATGTCTTTGATGTCTTCTTTGTCTAATTTAATTAGTATCAATCACAAAAATAATATAAAAATAACTTGAGCCTGATAAACTAAATACAGAAATTCAAATATGAACTAAATTGTTTATTTGCTTTAAGAGCCAATTGAAATGTATTAATTCAGGTCCAAAAATGAACCTTTTCAAAAATATTTGTTGTATTTTTCAGCTGTCTAGAAGTCGACATTTCGTTGGTGCTAATCAACTCATCAGTAGACTTGAAAAATTCTTAAAAGTTTGTTTGAAACTTTACTACTTATTCCACAATTCTCATGAACAAAATGAGAATCAGAAATGTTCAAACAAACTTTTAATACAACAAACATTTCTATTTTCGTCTTGCAACTCTTTTACTCTTCTTTGCAACCTTCTATACAACGAGTCACCATCGGTTACTACGATTTGTATTTTTGAAAGTATCAAAAAGTAAAAGTTTTTGAATATTCAAATATGAACTAAATTGTTTATTTGCTTTAAGAGCCAATTGAAATGTATTAATTCAGGTCCAAAAATGAACCTTTTCAAAAATATTTGTTGTATTTTTCAGCTGTCTAGATGTCGACATTTCGTTGGTGCTAATCAACTCATCAGTAGACTTGAAAAATTCTTAAAAGTTTGTTTGAAACTTTACTACTTATTCCACAATTCTCATGAACAAAATGAGAATCAGAAATGTTCAAACAAACTTTTAATACAACAAACATTTCTATTTTCGTCTTGCAAGACGAAAATAGAAATGTTTGTTGTATTAAAAGTTTGTTTGAACATTTCTGATTCTCATTTTGTTCATGAGAATTGTGGAATAAGTAGTAAAGTTTCAAACAAACTTTTAAGAATTTTTCAAGTCTACTGATGAGTTGATTAGCACCAACGAAATGTCGACATCTAGACAGCTGAAAAATACAACAAATATTTTTGAAAAGGTTCATTTTTGGACCTGAATTAATACATTTCAATTGGCTCTTAAAGCAAATAAACAATTTAGTTCATATTTGAATATTCAAAAACTTTTACTTTTTGATACTTTCAAAAATACAAATCGTAGTAACCGATGGTGACTCGTTGTATAGAAGGTTGCAAAGAAGAGTAAAAGAGTTGCAAGACGAAAATAGAAATGTTTGTTGTATTAAAAGTTTGTTTGAACATTTCTGTTTCTCATTTTGTTCATGAGAATTGTGGAATAAGTAGTAAAGTTTCAAACAAACTTTTAAGAATTTTTCAAGTCTACTGATGAGTTGATTAGCACCAACGAAATGTCGACATCTAGACAGCTGAAAAATACAACAAATATTTTTGAAAAGGTTCATTTTTGGACCTGAATTAATAAATACAGAAATAATTATACGCACTGTGTTTGAGCTTGGCCTAAAAGCGCATTAAGTCAGTGTTATATTGCCATGTAAACAGTTCATATAGAGCAAGTTCTGCAGAATCCGGGAGCCGCAATCATAACAAAAACCCTTTTGCCAACCATCTAGCTGCTAAGTTTCTTTTAAGCTTCCACAAAATAAATATGGCAAAAATAATATGGTTAGTACAAAGTTTCTGTACAAAAAGCTGTCTGCCAAACAGACTTAGCATCCAAAATGATGAGCTGTCAAAGAGCGTTTTTTCAACAGCTCAACCTCAGCTGAGCCTTATGATTTTATTTGAAGTTGCTGTAGATGGGGCTGTCTAAATTTCACAGTCGCAGCTGAGTTTTAGAGTATAAAATTAAAAAAGTTGCAGCTTTGTTAGTTTGTATGTTTGCGGCAAATTCACCATCTGGTGTTAATTCCCCTCAGATATATTTTAAGCTATTGCATGGCTATCAGGGCGAATCCATTACAGGTGCCCGCACGCCAATTCGCTTCAACATTTTTCCACGATTTTTTCTTCTGAGTTGTCAAAGCTGATAGCAAATGAACAACAAAACGTATGACGCTCGAGAAAAAAAGTTGCAGCGAATTGAATTGTGACCGACTTAATCGCTATCGTTGAATTTCAAAAGTTATTACTAACACAATATTCTGACGAAAGCAGTCTTTGCAGTTTTTTCTGAATTTCTCATATTTTGTTATTGTTTAAGAACCTTTGTTTGGGAATTTGTTTCTTCTACAATGTTCAGCCATGAAAAGTCATTTAAATATTGAAATACTCCGCCAGCATATTTTTGAATTCTTGATCGAATGCGAGTCCTTTTCGGCTTATGCTCTCGACTTTGAATGGAAAAGTATTGCCTTGTAGGTAGCAAATAGTACCCTGCGGTAGTCCAATTTCAAATAGAGTCTTTTAGAACTATGCACTCTGAAGTAATACGACCTAATTTCATTCAATTTCGCAATTATTTAGAAATAATTTATGAATATTTTTGAATATATTTGGTAACCTTATACTTTGTTGCCTAAATGTCTTTTAGTTGAGAGCCATCTGTTTTCTCGAACACCAGTACCCCATAGGGGCACTTCCGTACAAAAATACTAAAAAAAACTTGAAAATCGGAGGCCTCGAAAATCGTAGTGAAACCCGTTTTCGGCATGCCAAAAGTTATTGAAAAATCGATGGCAAAATAGCGACAAATCTTTGTCCATAGAAATCGACTCGGCCTAAAAAAAAAAATATACTTTATTCATATATTTTTGATGCTAATTTTTTTGACCTTTGTTGTTTAGTATTTTAATTGTTCGAGCCTTAGGTACCTTGTTTTTTTTTAAATATTTATTAAATTCAATATTTCGATATCACAATGGATATCTTCTTCAGGAATGTTTTGATGTTTTTTTTTTTTTTTAAACATCAAAACATTCCTGAAGAAGATATCCATTGTAATATCGAAATATTGAATTTAAAACAAAAAAAACAAGGGACCTAAGGCTCAAACAATTAAAATACTTTATTCATATAGTAAAAAAAAAGTAAAATATAGTGATATTCATACTCATAAATAACAATGACTAACTAATGTATGACTGGAAAATAGAATTTTTGTATTAGTCTCACTAATTTTTTCACCTCAGTATATTTTTGGAACACATTGAGCCCGTATCACGCCTTCTAAACAAAAAATAAATAAATAAACATATTGAAAATCGGACATCTCGAAAATAATTTTTACAATACGTCGCATTGAAACTTTTCTCCTTAGTCAGAAGCTATCGCAACAATCTATGGCACAATTATCGATTAATTAAGCGACCCACCCTAATATGTTGTACATACATTGACTATATTGGTGCTGGTGAACAGGACTTAATTTTAATAGACTCTGAATATTTTGCACAAACAAAAAAAATTGTGCAATTGTAAGAAACAGTTTATGGGGGGAGAAATTAATTTGTATTGCACTAAAAACAATGTACGTTATTTCATGCTAAAAACTTTTGTTTGCATCAATTAAAATAACGCACATACCCCTTATGCATTTTGCTTTCAAATATTGTGTTAATCACTATAAAGTGTTGAGCGCCACATTAAATTCATATGTACATATATTTTTCCTAATGCATTTTGGGATAAAGCGTATGAGTGCTCGCTGGCACAAAGAGAAAAAGAGAACAAAGAAACAGGTTACAAACTTAATCTAAAAAAAAATATCTACACTTCTTTTCAGTGCGAGTACGTGAGAGAGGAAGGCAAAATGTGTTGAAATGTGCTCAAATGTGTGTTGTGTGGTATGATACTTGTTGTTGGTGAAGAGTGAATTAAGCGGTAGTTTAAGTTTTTGTTGTTTTTTTTTTTTTCTTCACCACGTACATGGTGGCGGCTACTTAATGCTTTTTTATTTGTTTTACTAAATAGTTGAATTTTTCAAAATGGTTGTTATTTCAGTGCTAATTTTAAGTGTTTTTCTGTTTTATTTGTAGAACATTGTTTTATTACTTTTTGCTGGTATGCAAGTAGTATTAATTAGTTTTATAAAAATGTTGCTAGCTATACATAAAAACAAGTTTAACTTTTAAAAACTCTTTTGTTATGAAAAAGTTCATATATTTTAAATAAGCAGGTATTACAAAAAAAAAATATATAATTAGCAAACTGATGAATACCAAGTGTCAAGTGTTTCAGTGATAAGGTTTAGAAATAAATGGTAACAATTTGGCGGTTGGCAACTACGTTTTGGTAAATCTATTGCTTTTTTTTTTTTTTTGTTATTAGTAATTATTAATCTGAAGCATTTTCGCCTAACAACTGTTTTGAAACTCAAATCTACAACAGTTTAAAAACGACAACGAACACAAGTAAAGAACTTAAAACGAATATGATTAATTTGCGCAAGTTTTGTTTTTACTTTCAACAGAGACAGAGTAGTAGTGGTAAAATAGTAGATTGACAGTAAAAGTTATTTTTCCAAAAAGAGACAAGTTATTAGAGTAAAAGTGTTAAGGGGGTTTGAGCATAAAAAATAAATACTTTAAGAAAGTGAGTGGAGTATTGATTGCTTTTTTTTCTAGTAAGGTAGTAAAAGGCAGAGTTGTATGGCAGTAGCAGTAGTAGTAAGTAGTAGTAGTAGTAGTAGTGGTAGTATAACGTAACGAATATTTATTTAAAACAAAATCAAAAGCAAAGTTAATAATGCATTTTTTTTTTGTAACAAAAGAACGTAAAGAAGAAAGAGTATTTACCTGCGTTTGGTGATCGGGGGCAGGATGGCCCGTGTTGTCTAACAGTGTAGGGGAAGCAGGGCGAGCATCTATAGCAACAAATATAACATAAAGACTTCACATTTACCACAGCAGACCATTACAAAATAATTTGAATTTTGTAAACTTAAATTTTGCTTTTTTGTTTTCTTTTTTTGTTTTTTTTTTTTTTTTTTTTTGAAAACAGAATGTGAAAAACTCAAAGAAACCAAACAAAATAAGAAATAATACAAACAAAAAGGAGTACTCAACAAAAATGGTAAACAGAGTTTTTGAAAAAAATCTTCCTTCTTTTGTCTTCGAAAAAGAGAAATAAAATTGATTAATTTGTTTTGTTGTTTGAATTGAACACCAAATTGTTGCTATATTGTTTAACCTACAGAGTTCGTACACATATGTATATACCGATCCCGACAACTGAGTTGTGTGAGCGTTTGATATGACTTAAGACAAAACAACACACCAGCATCGCTAAAAAAGGCCTGTGCACTAAATGTAGTTTCAGTTTCTATATAATTCACCGCAAGTTGTTAAAATTGTTAAATCATGTACTTAAAATTAGTGAAACTTGTTATACGTTAAAAATAACACTTGAAATAAATTAAATTTGTTATCTTAAATAAAAATAAAATATTTATATTATAATGGAAAAAGCTTTGAATGAAAAAAAGTTGAAGAAAATTAATTTGTAGTTTTTGTTTTCTTTTTTCTTTTTTCGTTTTGTTATTTAAGAGAAACGTGTAATTTACAATACAAGAAATATGGAGTAGAAATAAAACGTTACCTTTAAGAATGTTGTAATTTGTCTTGTAAAAACTTTGATTTTCTTCTTGTTCTTTTAATAATATGTAGTATGTGTATGAATGCAGACAATAATATTTATATATGTTTGTATGAATATATATACATATATTTTTTTTAATTTATGCGATTTTTACATTTAATTTGTATTTATAGTTTTAGAAAATGAAAATAGTTCTTTAATTGAGCAAATTGATTTTAGTTAAAAGCTCCAAGCTGTTATAAACAGCCAGATTGTCGTTGTTGTTGTTTTTGTTGTTTGAGACATTGAGACAAAATAAAATATACAAATAATTAAACAATAGTTTGTAAAATTTACATCTGTGGTCTTTGGAAGAAGAAACCATTAAACATTGAGAGGTACATATTTTTCTATGGAAAATAGTTTTGCTTCAGCAGTGTATATATGTATGTATGTATGTGCGTTGTCAAGTGTTGCCAGATCACTAACTTGCCGGTGCATGAATGTATGACAACACATTCGTTTTATTTGTGATTTAGAAAACAGTTGTTTTGCGTGCACAACTTCTATATAAAAGTCAATCAGCTAGAAAACATCTACAAATCATGCAGTTTCTAAGATTTTGCAAAAACTCCACATTTCAAACAAATTTAAGGTTAAATAGAAGTTTTAGTAAAACTTTTTATTTGACCAAAAAAAAAACGTATGCCTAAAAAACCCGTGGCGGATTTTGTGAGAATAAAGTTCCTGATATAATAAATATTTCATTGATATTTAAAGTGCCATGAACTAAATTTCCAAATATTCTTGTTGACGAAAATGAGACAGATAAGAATGAGCGGCTACAAACGTTTTCAAATGACAAAATAGTGAGGAAGAGCTGAGCTGGTAGAAGGGCTAAGCACTATTGTTTAAAGAACAATGTATGCAATTAGTTCTGGCCTGAGTTCGAAGCCGTTGGGCTGGTGATTATCATTTTATTGATGTGAAACAGCCAGGGTATGTTATCCGGGCCTACAAGCTTTCAACTTTACTTTTAAAAATGTTTCTCAATTCTAAAAATATAAAAATGAATTAAAACTTTTGCTCTCCTGCAGAAACTTTTCACGCCCTTTGCCTGCTTTCCGGCGCTATTAATATGCACATGACGATGAAGCATGAAATCTGCCCCAAACCACTGCATTATCCGTGAGAGTTTGCAGGTGTAGCCTGCACACAGAAAAAATATGTATGCGAATATGACCATATTATTGTTGAAATATATGGTTGAACCATAATATAGGTTATATACAACCATAATAAAGAAGTAAGAGATCGAATTCTGTGGTGGTAAACTTACTATATATTTGAACTAACTATACTAAATGGCTGTCTTAGTCGTAATATATAATTGAAACCAAATAGTCGTAATACAGAACACAAAGTTGTTGCCACAACCGTAATTACACAAGTTTTTTCTTTGCGTATAGAGAGCTGATTCCACGTTACCGGAAAGAATGTCGTGTTTTTGTAAGCTACAGCCTGGTAATTTGTTGTAACCATTTAAGTTTTAACTGGTCCAAGAACATAGTAATGGCATATTTGTTAAAATTAGCTCGGGTTGCTCAAGACTAGCAGAGTTCGTTACAAAACTTGTATTTAATTCACCACAGAGAGAGACAGAGAGAGCGTGGAAAATGCTTGATAAATTATAATTTATAATTATTTTTATTTATGGCAATTCTTTCGTAACTTTGGTATGTTTACTTAATCATCCGCGTAAAGCTCTAAACACATAGACGACAGCAGACAGCAAGCAGCAATATGTCAAAAATAGAATGCATGTGTTTAAATGAAAACGATTATTTTGACGGCAGCAGGGCAGCACGACTGCACAACAGCATTTGCTGCTGCTGTCAACTTAGGCTATTTTCTATTTTGACGGGCAGCAAATAAGCAAATATAGTGTTGCCATTATATATATAAATTGGACAAATTAGAACAAAAACTTTTTTTTTAATATTAAACACAAAAGAACATTGCAAAAGTACAATAAATAAATAAATGTATATGTTTTTATAGTTTTTTCGTGATATTATTGCATTCTTCATCAATATTTTCAATTTTATTCATTATGAAATAAGAAATACGGCATCCCTGAAATTAGCATTGCTAAAGCTGTTCATTTTCAATATCAAAACAATTTTTTTCGTTTGAGCTAATTTTTTGTGATATTTTATTTAATTTTCATCCTGGTTGCTTTAAAAAAGTGTTCTTCATCTTTTTCCTTGAGCTGTTGTACACATGTTTTGTAAATGCCCTCCTCATCACGGGTTATATTTACTGGGTGAACCCACCATCTTCGGTTTCTTATACTATTCGTCTTATGGGCTTTAACACTTCAGCTGTAGTCTGAGCTATTTTAACAATTGTTGTGATAAAATTCGCTAAATTTTCTTCGCTCATTTTTTATATTTTTACACTTTGAATTTGTAATATTTATAAAAACTCGAAATTAATTTACACACCAGCTGATTATTATGTTGTTGCTGTCTTCAAAATAATTATGAAGCCGACTTCAGAGCAGCATTTGAAGTTGGCTGCACTTGAAGTTGGCAGCATTTGCAGTCTGCTGTCGTCTATGTGTTTAGAGCTTAACTGTCGGAAACTGCCTTAATACCATTCCATCCATGAATAAACAATGTGAACAAGGGTATACGCAATATAATTCCATATAGCTAACATGACTATTTATCAATCATACGTCTCGATTGTGTGTTAAGTTACAGGCAGACGGTTGTATGATGTTACAATATCATAAGAAAATTGTCAGCATTAAGAAAATTTTATTTATGAACCCTAGTGTTGGCTGAAAAATAACAAACTTTTGCATTAAATTCATCGGATTTATGAACAATATTATTTTAGGGCATGCCATTGTCGTATATGGACTGCTTAACTTTCGTCAACAAACCATCCGAATCCTTTTCTCATTTCTCAGGGTTCACTTCAAAGTTATAAGTAAACGTGCATTTTTAAATATTCTCAACCTTAGCAATTAGATATGTGGTGGAAAAGTATTTCTTGCACTACACACACACACACACACTCACTACCCGTTACAATTTCATGAGATCTGGCAACATCTTTGTTTTGTTTCGTTGAAGAGCTTTTTTAGGTATCATCAATTATAGTTTTACATTAGATTAGATTAAAAGACAAATAATAAGACATCACATGCTGTCATTTATTTAAAAAACAAAAAATTAAAAATACACACAAACACACACAGAATTTTTCTTTTTTCTTTTTTTTTGTTAGTTTTGTTATTATTTTTATAGTTTAGCTGTAAAATGAAGACAGAACACGACTAATGTTGAGTAGAAGAAATATGCAATTAAAAACGAACTTATAATATAAAAAAATAAGGCTTATAAGAGAATTGTATGAAGTGTTATGCACCGTGATATTAAGGCTTTTTTAAGGCACAAACCAAAATAATCACCCTTACTCGTATTGTGTTTGGCTGAGTTTAGGAACGATAGTTTTAGTTTTTGAATTTTTGGCACTCAAAAGCGCCAGCCAGAATTGAAATTCAATATCATTATTATATTAGAGTTTGAAAAGTTTCGCAGTTTTTGCAAACACGGCGTTATTTTTCAAAAACTTCTTGCTTTTTGTTGCAAAAACGCCAACCACAATGAGGCGGGGTATGTTGGCCAGTGATGAAAAAGTTGATTAAACTGTAGTTTTTTTGATGCTTTATAAACTCTTTCCGGGAGCTGGATCAACACCGTCAAATTCATGTGCACTGAAAGAGCCTATTTGTTTTAGTTTTAAAAGATATCTGCTTGTCTAGGATCCATATTTGTATTTTGCTGATCATTGCAACCATGATCCACTATAAATTTCGCAAATTGTTCTTTCCACAGCTTTTGCTGTTGAAAGATCAAGCATATTGTTGCCGAACGCCTTACTTTTTTAAGCAATATACGTGCAATATACAGGGCTCATTCGTTCACCGTCAGCTCACCAGGAAATCACTCAGTCCCTTATAGAGAAAATTCCCTTTTCAGCCGCTCAATTCGTCTGTGAAGCAAATTGCCTGCAGGCATATTTTCTTACAGTTACAATGTTGGAAAATTCGAATCAAATGCACACAAGCACTACCTCCCAAAGCGAATTTTCCTAGTTGCGGTGCAATCCACTGCATGTGTAGAGGTCGTTCCGTGAGTGTTGATTCAAATAAAAAGGAAATTGCTGTGACAGTAAATTCAACATTTAACAATCAATCAAATCAATCAAATTTAAAGTGTAGACTTTTGTGCTAAACGTTTGAAATCATTATTTATTGCTATTGCACTTGCATGATCGTTGGCATACATACATTTAAAGCCAAAACGACATTAAATATTTTATTCGTTATCGAGGAACTGGCAGTTAAATTCTTGGTAAACGGTCGGTATGTGGACTGTGAACTGTGTGAATAGAATATCAATCATACGCCACAGCGACTCAACATTTCATGACTAATTGAGGCGTCTACTTCGGACGAGCAAAAGATAAAATATTAAGCTTGTTCCCAGTGCGCTGCGGTGGGAGCCCGAGGGAGTCCGAAGGTTACCGAATTCACCCGATCGTTGAGGTGAGAATAAGATCGCTCAGGAGAGAATAAAAGAATTTTAGCACTATAAATCTTTCTCAATTTGGAGGAAGTAAATATCGAACTTGAAAGCCAGATAATATTATTAACGAAACAATTGTATTTAAGAAATTTTATATGGATGTCAATTTTTGTGGAAGGTTTTGACTGATCCCTCCCTTTGAGTCCCTGGCAAAAGCATCAAAGTGACAGTATCATTTTATCGCTCAGCTTGTTACTTCTGAATGGCTGCCAGACTTTTTGTAGTGGAAATTATTTTAGTATTTTAATTGTTCGAGCCTTAAGGTCACTTGTTTTTTTTTTATAAGTATTTATTAAATTCGATATTTCGAAAAATTAGCATCAGAAATATAGGAAATTATTTTAAATGTTTGTTAGTGTACACTTCTGATGAGATGTTTGAACTGAAAATTTTTTTTTATTATTTATCATTTTGTGGTCTTATTTTCAAAAATTATTTCATGCTTATCAAGTACTCATTTGACAAATTTCTATACAATATTATTTGCCAAATATGCAATTAATAAACACTAAATAGTTTTTTTTTTTTTTTTTTTTTTTTTTGTAAATTAGCCAGTGATTGTTTAAAGTTTTAGTTAACAATTACAAACAACAAGAACAACAACTATATTTATATGTATATTGAAGAAAAAACAAAGAACTGAAAATTACAGAAATGTTGTGCCAAAATTATTACTTAACACTACAGAGAAATTAAAACCAAAATGATAAATAGAAAATATTTTTTTTTTTTACAAAATCAACTAAACCAGATACGTAAATGAAAATAAAACTCATATTTGTTAATTTTTGTTGCAGAAATGTTTGAGATATTTTTTGCAGTGTTCCAGATATACACTTAAAATTTGAAAGACAAATTGATTTATGTACTCGAGAAAAATACCTGATTCGTAATACTTTTGTAATGAATTTTTCATAATTTTATTTGTCATGATTTTGAAAGCAGTTTTTGATGCTGTTGTGCATCAAAAACAAAAGTAAAATTTTATAGTATTTGAATAAAAGTTAAGCCTCAATATTTTACAATTTACATTTTTAGAAAATTATTTTATAATGAAAATATTAATTTAAAAGAAATCAAAACACTTTTATGCAAAAGAGCAAATTTAAACCAAAAAAAAAGAACCGAAAACGAAAAATTAAGAAAGAAATATGTAAAAGAAAACTGCAAAAGAGATAATCTGCACAAATTTTACTTACTTTTTCCTTGGGGACCACGAGGCCCAGCCATACCAGGCATCATGTTATCGCGAGGTGGTGGTGGCGGTCCTCTAGCACCCGGCCCTTGACCTCTGCCCCTTTGACTGGCCAAGCCGCCGCGTCCTGCAGGGCCACCACCAGACATCATTTGATTGCCATATGTATCGGGAGCATCGGCTAAGAAATTCGATGGTACCAAACCTCTCACGCCATCCAATTCGCCCATATAGAAACCATCCTCATCCATGTCACCATACACAAGTATGATCTCACCCGTCTTAAAACTCAGCTCCACTTGCTGCACAAATACGGAAATTGGAAATTGTCGAAAGTAATAAACGGTTAGTAAATATTACAAGAAGGGTTTATAAGCTTTCATGTTCTAAAATCTAGCCTAAGAGAGGACTCGCTTTAGAGACGAATAACACATGTAAAACGTATAGATCGCCTAAAACAAAATCAATGCAAATCAAACTTTTGCTTTTGCTGTTAAGGCCCGAAAAGTCTCTGTGATTTAAAACAATTTATTTCCTTAAAACTTTAATTTAAAAACAGTAAATCGGTGGTCCATTCATTATAGATTTTTTACACTGAGCTGCATGAAAGAAGTTGAAAATATGAAACCGTATTTTATATTTGCTCACATCCAACATCACATGACAGTCAATAAAAAAACGTGGAAATTATTCTACACAAAAAAAAGCAACCTTTAAACTCCAAAAAGTATATTATGGTTGATACCACGACACATTTAATTAAATAAATAAATCGATTTGAATAGTTTTTAAAAATTTCAGCCCATATGAACTCAATTATTTATTTGCTTTAAGAGCCAATTGAAATGTATTAATTTGAAAAGGTTCATTTTTGGACCTGAATTAATAAATTTCAGTCCATATTTATTATTTCAAAAAATAAAAAATAAAATATGAACATCTAGCATTTCTGGCAATTTTAAATCGCATACGAGTCTTCTTCGATTTCTCGGCGCGATTCAAATAGTCACTTTTCGAGCCTGAGACAGCAAATGCTTGATACATTGAAGATTTTGCGCAACATTCATTAATATTCAATTATGTCAGAAGCTTGAATGTAGTTGAGATGGATATTTATCTCTGCTCCATGTCCTAATGTATCAACAGAAATGGTGGCAAAGTTCTGGTATGGTGCTTAAAGGATTCCAATGTTTCATCATTGGATTCAAGTGTTGGATTGTGTTTGGTTTTTAAGCAGGCCGATAGCTTTTTCAGCCCTTGCAGATAAATCTTTGCATGTAATTAAAAAGGGGTTCGGGGGTTTTTTCTTTTAACCAACAGCCAAACCCATCATACCGCTCAATATCAATCGTTCGCTCGCTTACTAACATGCAAAACAATAACAAATTTAAAAATTCTATTATTCTCTTCAAATCAATATCATGTGATATTGTGGGCGTGGCCGTTGTTCTTTTAGCTCTAAATATAAGTGGGAGATAAGCACACAGTTTTCTAACAAATACAAGCTTTTTGTTCTTTAACACAACAGAATATTGCTTAGAAAATGCTGATGGCCTTGCTCACCCAACGTTGATTTGTTGCAGCTGTGTTTTGCGAAAATGTAGGCATTATACTACCAAACAGGCCCCCGAACAGGCCACTGCCGCTTGTGCTGCCACTGGCACTGGCACTGGCCATTTTACGCTGACCAAACACCAATATTATTTTCATAGAATCAGTTAAAATAAAAATAAAAAAACAAAATTACTTACTTCGGCATCCACATTTGGACTCAGCTCTTGTGGATCGTAATCGTAAAGGGCAATCATGCGTTTGACAGGCATATTTGCATAAATATCGCCCCAACGATCACGACTGACATTTCGCATGCTCTGCTGAGTGCCAACTTGGCCGGGCATTACTTGACCGGTGCCGCCGGCGCCGCCTGGTTGTTGTGGCATCTGGCCGCCGCTCATTTGGCCCGTGCCATCATCAACCTCTGTTACCATGTTGTGGGGCACGTAGCCGCGACGTCCACGCAACTCACCCCAATAGAAACCATCGGCATCTTTATCACCATAAACCTGTCAAAGAGACGCACAAGCAAACAGAAAAATACCAATCAATATACAAAGAGAACACACACACACTCACACAAAAAAAAACTGCAGTTGCTAAAACACTACTTTGATATTTTTTATTTTATAAGGATTTAAACAAATAAATAATCAGTAACAGTTTAACACTTTAATTAAGATAGCAATTAAATAGTCAACAATTAGTGTATAGAAAGTATGTACATTTTAATGCTAAAACTATGTGTGTTTGCATATAAGGCATTGTATACTTAAATTAATTAAATATTTATTTAAATACTAGTCTATGGAAATGAAAACTCCTCGGCACAGGGTGATGGGTGCATAAAATAAACTCTCTCTTTTCTTATTTGTTTTACTTTTTATACTTGTAATATTAATAAGAATAATAATAGGGATGATGACAAAGTCTAATTCGTTTAATGATGAAAGTAGTGATGCTTAAGCGAACCGATCGTGTTCAGTTACGGTCCTGTTTATTGTACTTAACCAATTGGGCATTATTTTAATTAAATATTTGTTGTTATAATTAAAGCGGGTTCAAACACTTTTGGCTGGCAACAAGTTATTTTATAGTATATTTCGATTACTTCTAAGCTTACCTTTGATGATTATTGAACGGGTTACAAACGGACTTTACTTTTTTTTTATTTATGATTTTTAGCCGACCAACTACATACAAACATTTGTGTAAATTATATTTGTTATAAGTATATGAAATTAACAATCATTCCATTATTGTAAATCTAGTTAGTATTATTATTATTAGTAGTAGTTATATAATCAAAAGCGTTCCCACATAATGGTCAAATGAAACCAATTTGGAAATAAAAGAATTTCGAGGTTATGGTTTAAGGCAACTCTGTTCTAGAATCCGAAGGCATGAAAAACCACCTTTGAAATTGGTTGCATTAGTTTTTGATTACTTTCGGCTCTTTTTCAATAATCAAAAACAAGTCTCGACTGTTTTTAGGTTCTTTGCGTAAAGATAAATTCAGACTATTATACTGCGTATTAATACTTGTCGAAAAACCAAGTAACACATGTGATAGTGTGAATTAAGTGCATTGTACAAACGAAATTTAACTTCCAATACGACTTCCAGGTTTTCTGAAATTTTTCAAAACGACAATACTTTTCATTAGATCAGGGTTGCGTTTTACAATAGCACACACAAAATAGCTTCACTGAGTCGATAGTTTTGCCGCCGATAGAGAGCAGTGGGTGATATTATTATTTAAACTTTATACAATGGCTCAAAATTTTGAATTTAGCAAGCGTTTTGTTATAGACATTTGTGCGCTCTTAAACATAACAATTTCCAGCGTACTATACGACTATCGCCTACATAAAACTGCTCATATGCCGTCGATGAAGATTTTACCATTTGCTTTTTTTTTCATTTTATATGAAGAGTGATGGTATGAATGCAAAATGTAATTACGTAAGATTTTTTTCCTGTCGCAAGAAATGTATTTAGACTTTTGTCTCGTAAAGTGCAATGAAAGTGTTAATACTTGTATAATAGTCTGAACCAGGCGCGGATCCAGCTAAAGCTTTTGGGGGGAGATTTTGTATGGCATAATATAAAGTATTATTGTTGGTAAATCGCTTATTAGCGAAATAAATATATTTATCATTTTGTGGGGGGGGGGGGTAATATCCCTTTGCCCCCTCCCTGGATTCGCACCTGGTCTGAACTGTCCTTAAGTAATTACTTATCAGACACTAACCACACAGCTAACGAAGTAATAGTTCTCTTGCGCGATAAATTCGGTGGCAGTGTTGTCTCACGTGGTGGCAATGTCAATTGGCCGCCAACATCTTGTGATTTGATGCCGTTGGGCTGAAGAGCGAATTCTCTCTGAAATGCGTTGAAACGTGAACGATGTATGGGCAATATAAGTCCATTAAAGATCACACAGAATTTTCATTAAAGAGCTTCCAATTCTTCAATCCCTTTGAATACACTCTCTTGCCTTTCGAGTAAATACATACATACATATTCGCATGTCTCATGTTCATTTTAATAAAAACGACAGAATGAAGTCACAACCAAAAGAAGAGAAAAAAAAAACAATCCAAACGAGTAACTGATTGAAATGTATCAATTTAGGTCCAAAAATGAACCTTTTTAAAAAATATTTTCTGTCTTTTTCAGCTGTCTGTATGCCGACGACTTTTCCTTGGTGCTAATCAACTCATCAGGAGAAATGTCATCGGCATATAGACAGCTGAAAAAGACAGCAAATATTTTTTAAAAGGGTTAATTTTTGGACCTAAATTAATACATTTCAATTGGCTCTTAAAGCGAATAAACAATTAAGTTCATAATTGAGTAACTGATTGAAATGAGTATAAACAAAAAATAATTTCAAATAAACAGGCTTTCGGATATTTATTCTTTATTTGAATGAATATTTTTGTTACTCGTACTACTACTGATAATGAACAGAAATGGTGTACTTTCGCTATACATAAATACGAGTAACAAGCAACTCTCTTGCACGTGTGACTGTATTAAAATGAGAAATAGAAGCTTAAAGCCAATCAACTCCGGTACCAATTCAAGTGCAATTCAGTTTAGTCATCACAATTTTGGGCCGCTGCGGGAACGCCTTCAGTACAATGAAAGAAATTAAAATGGATTGCAAATAGTTACGGCCTACGCCTTTTTTTTTCAAATAAGTTTCTATTTGTTATTACTTCTGTTTTGTTTGTTTGTTTGTTTGTTTATGTATTTGTTACATTTTATTTCGAACAAGCCTCAATTTAAAGTCCTAATGCGAAACTACGATTTGCACAACTGGCCAATAATGTTCTAGACTTTTGAATTTGGTTGGTTTTTTTCTGTTTTTGTTTTTCTTTTGTTTTTGTTGTTTTGTGTGCCGACTTACCTTTATAGTATCACCTTCTTGGAATGGCAGTTCTTCGTCACATCCATCAGGATTTGGACTCATTGTGCTGGGATCGTAATCGAACATGGCAACAAAATAGCGGGGCCTGTTTTGGGCGGCCGCAGCCATTTGTTGCTGCTGTTGTTGCTGCTGCTGTTGCTGTTGCTGTTGCGGTGTTAGACCCTGCTGGCCGGGTATCATTTGGCCGGGTGGCATTTGTTGTTGCTGCTGCATTTGCTGTTGTTGTGCTTGCTGTTGATTCATGGGACCTCTAAGGCCCATGGCACCTTGCATTTGGCCCTGCATGCCGCCAGGCTGCATTTGACCGGGCATGGCACCTGGTTGCATGGGTCCACCCGGTTGCATTTGACCCGGAGGGGCAGGTCCTCTTTGGCCGGGGAAACGCTGCTGTGGACCCATGGGGCCTTGAGGTCCAAATGGTTGTTGCTGCTGCTGCTGCTGCGGCTGCATACCCTGAGCACCTGGCGGCCGCATCATTCGTTGTTGCTGTTGGCCCGGTGGGTAACCCTTTTTTGTGTGGTAACAATTCAATTGGTTTAAACCCGAATAAAATTTTTGGAAAAATTTTGATTAAAGCAATAGAATTTTTGTATGGTTTCTTTTTTGTGCAATGATAATTTTCTTTAAGTAAAATGAGTATATCTTTTTCTTTTTTTTTTGGTTTGTATTTCTTTTTCTCCTTTCGTCATAATAAATTGAAAAGTAATTTCTAACTTTCTGAAGCAAATGGTTTTTTTATTTCATTGTTTGGAACTGAAAATGTTTGGTTTTTAGTTGAAATAAAACAAAGCGAAAATAATTTACTTTCATGATTTTGTAACTGAGCGAGAGAAACTTAGGGAAATGATTAGCGTAAATAAAGAAGAAGAAGAGCAGTAATCAAATGAGGAGAAACGAAAAGTTCATACAGAGAGGCGCACACAGCTAAATTTGTTATTGTTGTTTGGTTTACTGTTTTTACTCTACGGTTTTTGTTTTGGTTTTTTTTTTTTTTTTGTTATTGTACAAGTATTTAATGTGGTTGTTGTAAGAGATTTTTTTTGTCTTTAATTTCTGTTGTGTATGTATTATTTACACTGTGACATGAAATTTTGTTTGTGAGTCTAAAATGAAGCAATATTTCGCTGTGGAAGGGGTGTGTGATGTGTTCGCTACCCTAAATGAAGACCTCGGTTTGGTTCAATTACACACAATCTAATACTTAACTTTAATTAAATGTACTTTACTTAAAACTAAAAAAAGAAATGTAATGCTAAAGTTTAAACCTTAAAACTTTTCATCTACAATTCTAAAAGGAAAAATTATTTTTTTGCTTTATAGATAAACTTTGTTTGTTTGTTAATCAAAGCATTAATTGATAAGTGCTAGGAACACAATAAACAACGGCGCGGCATTCAGTCGTAACCTGGCAGGACATAAAACAGGAAAAAGGAAAGGTCAAGACGAAAAAATTCAAACTAAGTTAAAATAAAAAAAAAAGAAATGCGGTCGGGGGACCCCCGTTAGGAACAAAGTTCCTTACGTTTTTGTTTCATCTTTGAATGTAATACAAGGTGAAATCTATATATTTCATTTTGTGTTGTTTTTGAAATTTTTAAATTTTATGATTCTTTAAATTTTTGGAACGTTTTATTTTTTACTTTTGACACATGCAGTAGTTTTTTGTCAATCTTGCTGTTTTTGTTGTGACATACTTTACTTTAGCGACATCTAGCTGCTGACAGTGTCCGTTTTCACAACTAATTAATATTTATTGGTAGTGTCCCGCCCATCATACACAATTGTTTGTCTACAGATACACTAATAAACAGCTCACACGCTTTCGTGACGATTTCTACTAATTTCCACTACCAGCAAGCCGCGTGAAGGAACTTCGTTCCAAAAATAAAATCAAATATTAATCTCAGAAATAAGTTTGAAAGTATTATAATTGCTTATTGAATTTGTAGCCAACTCATCCCTTTTCATATTCAATTAAACATTATTATATTCTTGGGTGTCAAACCAACCGAAATTTCAAGATCATTTGTTTATCTTAATTAATTAAAAAGACTTCGTTGGGATAAATTTTTAATTTAATGCAATCTTTCATTTAAATTAATGAGTAATGAGCATTATTTAATGTATGTATTTATATCGCAGTTTTGTGGTATAAACGGCACAACCACAAAGCGCTAAAATAAATAACTCATATAATAAATAATTAATAAAGGAAAATATAACAGGCAAATAATCTCACTAATGTCGCCATTTATTTACAACAAAGATTTTTTTTTTTATTAAAACTGGAGTGATCAATATTTTTAACGAAGACAAGAAAAGAAAAATTGAAGACTTATTGGATGGGGCACATAACACGACGCTCATCATCCAGATGGCTGCAAACACAGGTCATAATTAATTGCATACAAGCCTATATTGGCTTAGATGTATGGCGTAAGACAATCCATTCAACCCAACCATTCAATCTAAATGCATACTGTTTGTAAGTAGCAACACTTCGTCGTCCTTCCTCGTGAGCTCTTAATATTTAATCATATTAATCATCATTAAATAACTCTGCCACTGTTTTTCAGAATCATTACAATAGTCAGAGCATGACCAGTACATATTAAAAAAAAAAACACATGTCCATTGTACTGCGAAAGATTCTCTTTAGGCTTTCGAAAAATGTTGGTTGTACTGTAAAAAATCTGCATTTCTTGCAAGAAAGGGTCTGAAGTTTTTTTTTACAGATCCAATCCATGGTGCAGGCTAATTTCATCTACTTCCTCAGACATCGACACCCAAAGTCGTTCCTCCCAGTTGTGTTTCTAGCATTACTCTGCACCAGTGTTGCCAGTTTAGGGGGTTTCCCTCTATATTTAGGGGTTTTTTTCTTTTAGGGGTGAATTTGGGGTGTTAAATTCATACGGAGAAAATTTAGGGGGAAACAATTTATTAAACAAATAAATCGAAAATTTATAATAAGTATACATACATACGCCTGTAATCATAACATATGCACTGAAAAATACATATAGTGATTCGCAAACTAAAGCAGAATGTTCACTAAAATTTTTAGGGGGATTTTGTAGAAAAACATTGAATTTTAGGGGGCTTTAAAATTTTATCTGGGGGGAAGAAATACATTGACCTGGGAACACTGTTCGCAAACTAAAGCAGAATGTTCACTAAAATTTTTTTAGGGGAATTTTGTAGAAAAACATTGAATTTTAGGGAGTTTTATAATTTTTCTGGAGAGAAGAAATACATTGACCTGGGACCACTGTTCGCAAACTAAAGCAGAATGTTCACTAAAATTTTTTTAGGGGATTTTGTAGAAAAACATTGAATTTTTTCTGGGGGGAAGAAATACATTGACCTGGGAACACTGCTCTGCACCCAGCACACGTATGCTTGACGTGTCAATCGTATGAAGTGTGTGCAAATATATTACATATACGTACATACATTACAATTTCTGTTCAAGTGATATTATTGTTATTTTTTCTTTTCTTATGGCGACCGGCGATGGCCCTATTGTGAATGCCTTCGACACTTTTTACTGTGCTCCCACACTTTGTTAAGAAAATCATAATTTTATATTATTGCAAGCAGTGATAAAATTGTTATAAAACAAAATAAACGCTTAAATATTCTATTACGCTAAGATATGTTTAATTGTAATCTTGAACAAAATTTAACTCTAGTTAAACAAAATGAAAACGAGTATTAGACAATATGTACTTTGTTTGTGTACAAAGTAAAATGTTTCAAGTATTTTAAGTATTTTAAGTACTAAAAGAAGGAGAAGAAGTATAAAGAGTAGATATGTAATGAGTTGTAGACTTACGTTAATATTTTGATTCGCTTGAGTTTGAGTTTGTGGTGTTTGTTTTGAAAAGAGGCCACCGAAAAGGCCTCCTAATACACCGGAACCTCCCTCGGCCTGCGTTCACAGATGATTTAAGGGGGGGGTGGAGGAATTTGTATGTTTTTATTTAGAATTTACACAAGATGATGATGTTTATTTTTATTTAATTTTTTATTTTTATTTTTATTTTATTTGCGTAAAAGGTTTAAAGAAATGAAATCAATTCATGAGATAGATTTTTGAATCATTAACATGCCAACAATATTTTCGTTCATTTAAATTGAAACAAAAAATGCAAGCAATTTTCTATTATTGTTATTTTGTTTTTGTTAAATTTCTTACGGAAACTTACATACATACATACATTTCGAGAAAAGGGGATTTTTATTTTGGATTTAACAAAATGAACTTTTAAAAATATGAATACTTTTTTTTTAAATACAAGGGGAAGTTTAAACATCATTTGGAATGGAATGTTGATTTGGTTTTGTTATTTACGCTTGAAAAATTGCATTTTCTTTTTTTTGTTTTGTTTTCTCAGATCATTTTATTTTGTGTATGTAGGTTTATTTTTTTGTTAATTATATTGTTAAGAAAGTTTAGTGACAAGAAGAACGAGAAGAAGAGTTGAAGAGTTTTTGAGGAGAAATAAAGTTATTTAAAAGGCAAACAACTTATGAAGCGTTGTGTGTTTATTAAATTGTGATGATAAAAATCTACTTCGAGGCTGCGTGTTGAGACAATGACAATATACTGACAGTTAAATCCAACAATGGCGAAGTCAGTCAACTCTCATTAATTGCAAGATACTCGTAGTTGTCCACTTATGCTTTTTCTTTCAATATTCCCAAGAAGAAGTTGTAAGATCCTTCCATAGGCTAGAAAATAGCCTACACATTTTCTGACAATATCGTTAGACCTTGCACGACCCACTGCACATAACCTAACAATTTCAATACCAGCTGTCGGTGCTGCCAATGTTGACTACACACAACACACCTCCAGTGTGATGGGAACAGGTTTCTAAAATATTTGAGTAAAATGAGTATATGCCAACCGCTTATAAAGTTGTGTATTTTGTACTCCAGGCATTTTGCTTTTACACGATAAAATTTCGTCCAGTATACAGAATTTTTTCGACAAGACCTAAGACAAACCTTTGCACTTGCCTCCAGCTGAAACTTTGCCTGGTTTGCAGGAAACCTTTTGATTTTGCATGGCGTGTCTTAAATCTTATCACAGTAAAGCAATGATAGTTAAACATTCATATTCAAATGTGAACTTAATTATTTATTTGCTTTAGGAGCCAATTGAAATGTCCAATTAATTCAGGTCCAAAAATAGACCTGAAAAAGACAGAAAACATATATAAGGTCTATTTTTGGACCTGAATTAATACAGTGCACACATTAAGTTTAACTTTATAGTCGAACTTTATGATTTTCAATTGTTAATAGTTTGTTTGATCAGGCTGGTTACTTTCTCGATTTTACTTCCGCAAAATGGAGAAAGACATGTTTCGGTTTTGAGCCTGATGTAATCATAAGAGTTAAAACTATGATCCACTAGTTCTTTCGAGGTTTGACAAAAATCAATAATCGCCTGCTGCCCAACAATATCGAAATATGTTTTTTTATTATTCAAAATCACAGCTTCATAAATTGTTTGCCTTTTTTTTATTTTGTAAATGGAAAATGCAAAAGGACGGTTGCAAAGTGTAAGCGGGTGGGTTAACAGTAGTAGAGAAAAGTTATTAGAGTTTGAGATGTTGCGAATAAAATAAAAACAACAGAAAATTACATTTAGACTTTGAACTCATACACGGAAAGAAAGAAACTGTTGGTGTCTTATTAAATGGCAAGAATTTCTCCAAAATAGTGCAAGCAAAATAAATGAACAATTCTTGTTTAGAGAAGTTGACAAAATGTTGTGTGTTTTTGTGTGTTTTGATGGTCGGTATTTGTTTTTGACACTTGAAACTCTTTAGGAACAGAACAACTGGTATTCTGTTGCAGTCTGTGTATGTATGTAGATTTAAATTATGTACAGAGTTGCCAGAAGTAGTTAAATAAAATATAGTATTTGCTGAAGAAATGTTTAGAGAAAAGAAAACAAGTTTTGTATTGTTTTTGTTTTCGACTGTAAAAAGTTAGCGGAAAGAATATTTTACAGTGTATGGTATTGAATGATGAACACTCGTAACAAAATCTCAAAATTAAATAATAAATAAAAGACTTGAATATTTTGATTGGGTATAGAAATGTATAGTATGTTAGAATTGTATAAGATCAGTTTGAATAATTGGTAATTGGGTAATACGCTACATACCTGTTGGCCCTGCTGACCCTGCTGTTGACCGGTTTGCTGGTGCTGTTGCTGTTGCTGCATGCCGGTCTGTTGCTGCATGCCTGGTTGCTGTTGTTGCATTTGATTGGGATCATATTGATTGGGGTCCTGATGGCCCATCATATGCTGCTGTTGCATGCCCATGGGACCGTGAGGTCCCTGGGGTAAGTGTGAGCCCATGCCCATACCCATTTGATTTGGTCCCCTTCTACCTACAGCACTGCGAACAGAATCTAAAAGGCGAATGAATATTCACTATAGAAAATATATTTTCTTTGTGACAAGAGACAATACTTGGTATTAATATGGGTGCACTGTCGGCCGATTGTGCTTCTCGTGATTTGGTACGTATAGTAACGGCTCTGGGATTGAATGTACCCAATTTACCAATATCGATTAGCGCATGATCTCCCGTAGGTGAATTGATATCGGTTACCTTTTTACCATCCGCGTACACAGCATAGCCGGTTACAGGCCCTGATGAGGTGGGCCTATTAACTGGCTGCCATGTCACAAGAATGGTACCATCCTGAGGACCAGCCTCAAGTTGTATATCCTAATTAAATTAGCATACAAAAGAGATTTATTGAATGCACCATAAAGAAAATGTTTTTTCTTACCTGTGGAGGATCAGGCAACCCCTTTGTCAGGGTACGGAAATCAGCATATGCTCCAGGCGCCTCATCTTGAGGACGTCCCGGCGTTGGATGACCACCAGGTGCTCTCAAATGTTTAGCTCGTACTGTCACTCGATACTGAGTGCTGGGTGCCAAGCCAGTTATTGTGTGGCGGTAAACGCCCGGCTTGACGGTGCGCACTTCGACATTATTTACACAAACCACATGCTGGTGATTAGAATTTGCTGGCAGCCAAGTGATGACCGCCGATGAACACGTTATATGCGTAGCACGTACTGCAGATGGACCCAAATGTGAAGTATCGCGACCAATTATCATGGTGCAAGCAGCATCTCGCGATTGTTGACGATTTTGTGCGACACTGCGCACGCTAATGCGATGAGGCTGGAATTTTGTAAAAATAACATTCAACTCTTTGAGTGCTTACAAATTTCAGGGGGAGGGGAGGAAACAAAACTTACCCTATTGGAGTCAACACCCTCAATAAGAGCACGTGTGCGTTCATTTGCCTTAACCGTGACTTTGAGCACTCCATCCACATAAACATGGTAACTGTCGATCAAATTGTAGCCACACGGCTCTGGTGGTGACCAGCCAATTAACACACTCTTATTCAATTGTCTCTCCAAAGTCAAATGCTTGGGGGCTGGAACTGTTGAACGAAGATTATAAATTAGGAAAAAACTTGAAAACTAAAATGCTTTTAAGATTAATTAGCAAATAATTTTAGTTAAATTAAATTTTATTTTGCAAAATGGAAGTTTACGTGGAACTGCAGCTGAAATACAAGGAATTTGAAAGCAAAAGCTGCCAAAGCGAAACTTTTGTACAGTGGCAAAGTCTAAAGAGCAAATTCTACCGCTACTTACTAAAACAGCTGTTTGCGCTGGGAGCACGTTATGCAGCTCCTTGATCACAATCAAAAATTAGCGAAAGCATTGCCATAGCAAAAAAATAAATAAAGCAAAATCATTGCCATATCCAGCTTTTAATTTTATTTTGCTTGAACTTGTGAATTCCTTAACAGATTTGTAACATTATTGTTTGAAGAAAAAAAAAACAAGTTTTTTGAGGAACCCAAAATTGCGAAGCTTTTAGCTTGTCTGTAGAAAAGCCCAGCCCTGCCTTCGGCGGGTATTGAATCTGCGCCTCTCTACCAATTTATCCCCTTTTTAAGCCAAAGTTTCATAATTTCAAAATGGCTCTATTGACGTTGGCAAGCAGTTGTCATTTTGGTGGATATAAGCCAGGGATGGGAAAGCCACAACTGCAATTCTAAGTCAAAGCCAAAATGTGTTACAGACACAAACACTGATCGTAATAAGAACTAAGCAACAGTATGCAAAAAAAAACACAATACACAAAAGTCTAAAAGGTTGACTTCAGCCTCAGGGGGTGGCAAAGAAATTTGTTGTGGCATCGTCTTATACTAATCTTGCAAATTTATTGATTTTAGTGCAGTAAAGGGCAATTACAGAGCCTTGTATTACGGAGAGTAAGCAATTACAACAACAACATCATAAAAATATCCATAACGCTTCGGCTTTGTTGAAAGCTACTGCAACAAATTTGATGTTTCTTATCTTTGATTGTTTTATTTAGGGCTGCCGTTGTTTTTATTCAATCTAGAAACAAGAAATACAATGCGCTTTGCATATGGGCAGTATTAAATGAGTGAAACTACCATTAGACAAGAATATTTGTTATGCTTGTCAATTTTAATCTAAAAGTTCTTGTTTATTTCTTCGTAGTTTCGTTTGTTTATGATCGTTTCATACTAATATTTTTTTCAAGCCAAAAAGGCAATTTGATGAAATGTGTGTATGGAATGTTTTTGGGGTTTTATAGTAAAACGTTTGCCTTCGTCGCAGTTCTGATTGCTAAATAAACACGAAGGGAATAAGGAAAACTTTGTAACTTGGATGAACCGATACACGACAACACGTCAGTGCCCTCTAGCGCAGACAAAATGAGCTAACTCAAAAAATATTCAACTACATTACATTTCACCCTGTTTAGACCTGCAAAAATATTGTTCCCACTCATGGCAGCAAACTGCGATAAATGTTAATAAATTTTCATTAACAATTATTGCAGCTTATATCAGTTTCTGCTTATATGAGTTGACTTGACGGGGGAATAACTAATTTTTGCGCATTTTTGTCTCACAACACTGTGAGTCCAATGTAGTTTTATGTACAAAAAAGACGGCTTGAAGCTCAAATACAATACAAAGTATTTCAATTATCATAGAAATTTTTTATTATTTTAAATATAAACCTCTGCTACTGTGTGTAATTTTTCGAGCTTTAAAGTTCAACTGGCATAAAATTATAATTCAAGTGATACAAAAAACAAAATGCATGCTTACGTTTTAAAAAGAGATTTGAGAAAAACAAAAACTCTCTCAAACCCACACTCATATTGAGAACGTTCAAAAATTAAATTAAAAAAAATGTGAAATTTTAAAAAGATAAGGTGATCTTTTTTTTTTTTTTTGATTTTATACTGCCTCCTACTCACCATTATCACTGATATCATCTTGATCGTGCTCTAAATCGGTATGTGTTTCACTTAATCTAGCCAAATCCTCTTGAGTGTGAGTGAGCAGTGGATTGTGCGGTGGCAAAGAGGGCAACGATGTTGAATCGCATTGCATGGAACCATCTTCGGCATCTCGCAAGGTGGACAACACTGCCTGATGAAATTCCAATAGATCATCACCTGCAAAATAAAAGAAATGGTAAACTATTGCTGGCTGCACAAATGAATTTCTCAGCAAATACACAACCTATTAAACGCTGTACAAACGAAGCTGGTACCAGGCCACGTCTACCGTCCAATAGTTCGGCATCTAGATAACCGCCTTGTGGCTCACCACTGGTCCAAACTAACAAATAATCACCCGCACATAATGACAGCTCGCCTTCAGCGTCTCTGTTTTGAAATGCAAAAGATTTAATGAGAATTTTAAACGAAAATTGGAGAAAATAGCTCTGTGAATCTGGCACTGAAAATCTTTGGAATAAAATGCCTTCAACTTTTTTTCAAACAAAACAAAAATCTATTGGAGGCAAGAAGCAGAAAATGGACAACTGGCAATGAATTCGCCTTGAGTAGAGTAGAATTGAGAATCAGATTTATCTAGAGATTTTCAGTGAATGAATCGCGGCCGGATTGGCGATTTGTTAATCAATGAAATTTAATGGCTTAAGCACTGGTGAGCAAAAAGCAGTGAGCTGAACTGCATTGATAAAACTATGCTCATGAGCTAGCAAATGACTGCTGCCTTAGGGCCACTAAAATTTTTATTCTGATCTCAAGGAAATTTCATTTTCCCAGCTCTGGACTCCTATTATTGGAGCTCAGCTGGCATAAGAAACATACTTACTCTGGCGGATCGTAGGGAAAACGAGCTATGAACACACAACACCGTCCTTTGCCCGGTATATCCAACATATCGACTTGCGGCTCACTCACGCCATTCAGGTTGTGATTGCGAGCTGAGTTGAGCATAGAGAAGAAGAAGAAGAAGAAGTTAAAACCGTTCGAAAACTTAATTTGACAATTACTTACATTCCAAGTCCATTGGTCCTAAAGCTAAACCGCCACGACTGTGCATCATGGAGGCACTCAAACTGTCCGGAAATTCATCCAGACCCCAAGTGTTGGGTGGAATCGGTGAGCAAGGTGAGCTGCGATTGCCAAAGCGCGTCAATGGTATATCGATTTCATCCAACATTTTCATTTTGGTGGCATTGCGTATGGCAGCCGATGTGAATGGATACGAGACCGTTGAGCCAATATCCAAGTAGGAGGGAGGGGGAGGACCAAAAGTGTTCGGCAAGCCAGCACCAATGCTACCAACACCGGAACCCAAACCGTAAAAGGAAGCGGTGCCCGCTAAGCCCGAGCCCAGGCCAGTTAAGCCACTTGTACCCAGCAGGGCGCCAGAGTCCAGGCCTAAGGTGGGATGATTTAAAGCAGCACCCAGAGGAGGCATGCCAGCTGCGCCGGCCGTGCCGCTCAAGCCGAGCGCCGAGTAGCTGCTGGTGCCCGTGGGTATATTATGCGAGTTCAGCGAGAGTATGGGCATAGTTGTGCTCTGTAAATTGTATAGTTGTATTGTGCCACGCTATTATTACGAATCATTATCATCATCATCGTCATATACATATTTTATTTGCATTTTGATTTGGATAGCATACATTGTACATACACACATATATACATACATACATATGTGGTACATTTTTAGGCATTAAATATTGGTTGTTTTTGTTTTTGTTTTTGTTCATTGGAGCAAATTGTTTGTTTGCGTTATTTGTTGCAGTTAATAATAATTTATTTTATCATGGTGGATGTAAAGTGTTGGTTGTTAAATGTTTTAGTAGACACCCATACACACACACACACACACACATACACATACACACACAAAGGATAATTGTATATTGTTGTTGATATTAGACACGCACACACATTAATATGTAATAAGTAATAGACAAATTTCACATGTTTTAGATTGTTTTTTGTTTTATATACAAAAAAAAAATGAAAAATGTGGAACATGGACAAGTTTTAGATTTTTTTCGTTAAATTGTTTTGTGTAAAATTTAAATTAAATAAATGTTTACATTTGTCAGGAAAAGAAAACGAGTAGGAGATTTTTGTATTTTGTTTGTTGTTTCGATTCCACCCCAAAATTACAAAAAGAGAGTAATAGTAAGAGAGCAAAGAGATACAATATAAAAAGAGAGAAGAAAATCACAGCACATATATATTTATTAGATAAAAAACAAATGGGAAAAAAGAGAAATCAGATTGAAATTCTTTTTTAAGATTTTCAGTTTGTTTTTTACGTTTTTCTGGATATTTTTGTTTTTCAAAATTGTATCATGAATATACGGTACTGTTTGTAGATTTAGTACAAAAACTAATGGCAACTGATATTAAAAAAAAAGAAAGAAAAAACTAAGAAAAACAATTATATCTCAAATAAATGTAGTTTCTTGACAGTTGTTTGACAGTTATGTTGGAGAGAAAAGCATATGACAAATAAGCTCTTTTAAATGACAGTACAAAGCTTATGATGCTGAATTCTATGGATGATGTCTTTTTAAACGAGAACCAACCAAATTAAGGGCAAAACTTTAAATGTCATTAAAATCTAAAGCATTAACATTATAACAACAATTTATTGATTTGATTTTTTTAGCTCTGAAATCCTTAATAAATCGCATGCAAAAAGCAATAACAAGAATATAAAGTTAAGCTGCTCAAACATGTCTTAGTCCCTAAAATGGCATCGAATTTGAGAAGAAAGATTTTAAATTAATGAAAAAAAAATGTTTTAAGCAAAAATTAACTCAGTTTTTTATTTGCTTTAGAGCTGATTGAAATGTATTATTTTAGATCTAAACTAGACCTTGTTAATGTTTGCTATCTTTTTCAGCCGTCTGTCTATGTGCTGAAAAGTGAAAAAATGTTTTCTGTACTAGAGATTTGTTTGAAGATTTCTAATTCTCATTTTGTTCATGGGAATTTTGCCACAAGTGGTTGGGTTTCAAACATTTCGTTAAGATTTTTCGAGTCTACTGATTAGTTGATTATCATCAGGCTTAAAATGACAGAACACATTAATAAGGTCTATTTTTTAGACCTAAAATAAAAATGTTTTATGTTAATTAAGTTCGTATACGAAAAACTTGTATGCAAGCCTTTTTAATCCGATTCTTACAACCTGCGAACCTGTCGAATTTCCTTTAGTCTATTCCAAACCCTCAAGCCAATCGAGAAATATAATAAGCACAACTATTTGTCATAAAAGAGTTTAATCAACAGAACATATGTTTTATAAAAAATAAACGAGTTAAAATTTAAAAAGCTCTTAAGCAATAAGTTGGAAATGGTTCAAAGGTGTAGGGCTCAAGCCATATAGAATAAATATAAAATTTCAGTATATGTATGTTTATTGAAACTGGACATAAAATGCTTATTAACTCGTCCTTTTTTTAGGCCATAGTTTTCGAACATAGTTTGAACCAGAAATCATGTAATTTCAAGTGTCTTGGTTTTTAGAACAGGCCTGAGGTTTTTATTTATTCCACATTTTCAAAATCAAGAACTTATCAGCTACTGCTCGAAATGCATTTTTATTTTACATACCGTTTACACATGCAAGTGCACCTGCAAGTAACTTAATGCACTGACATTTTTTAACAATACAATCCTACTTCTGCCACTTGTGGGCTCGCTTGCAAAACATTTTGATTGCCAGTGATTTTTTACTTGCAAGTTGGCAAAATGACAAACAAAAGAAACAGTGTTACCATGTAAAGATTACATTTTAATTTTAATACATAATTTACAAGGAATCATCATTAATACATTCTTATTTCATCTTACACACCCAAGAAGTAATTTACTAAAAGTTGGTTTTTATGGATTTTTTGTATAAATTTTTTATTTATTCTGAGAAAAATTTATTGAAAACAAACAGCTACAGCATTCCGATATGACCTGGCTGCAAAGTCATTTGGGTGCTGAGGATCATCGTGGTGGATGCGAAACAGCCCTGGTATATTCCAATAAGTAGCCAACTTTACTTTTTTTTTGTCTTATTCTCAAATAGTTTATCACCAAAAAAAAGTTCTATCTCAATTTTCAGTCAGTAAAATCGATCTAAAGCTCGATAAAGTATTTAGTAAAAATAAATTTTTTTTTTTCAAAATTTCAATCAAAATAGTTTAAGTTTTTGCTACTCAAACCCGGATTTTTTCATATAACTCAGTTATTGTTGAATCAATTTTACTACATGTCAATAGCAAACCCTCGACACTATAACAATGTAGAGAAAAAAGAAAGCAGCGTTCAAAACGCTGTCAGCACCCAAAAACAGCTGTTGGCTGAGATATCAAGCAGCGCTTTTTCAACAGAAGTCTGTGGCTCTGGCTGAGGCTGTAAAGATTTTAAACAGCTCAGCCTCAACTCAACCTTATGATTTTATTTGAGCGGTTAAAAAGAAAAGGCTGCAGCTTTTCTGGAAGCCTAAAAGTTTCTAGAGTCCAGCGGTTTTTTGCGACAGGGCTACAAACGGACAACGCTTAAACAACTTTTTTGAAGGTGCTGATCCAAAAGATATTCATATAATGATATAATGTGCCACCTTATGGGGTGGCAAATTAGAATTGTGTAAACTAGAACTGAAATCACAAACTTAAGTTATAAAACAGCCCGCATCTAATTGGTTTTTTTTTCTTTTGCAATCTCGCATCTTTTGCCTATTCCAATACAACATCCCTTAATTAATCGAAAAGTGCAAACAAGCCGAGATTGAACAAAGTGTGAGTTAGAAGTATTCTACATTAGACCAATGATTCCTGGTTAAGGGTATAAAAAAATGTTTTTGTTTTCCCACCCATATTTCAATTCGTGTCACCACTTTCTGTTCACATTTCAATGCCGGCGCACAGTGGCTGAAAATCGTTTTACGCTGGCCAAAATTCTGTAACTTTTGAACCGATCAAGATATTTAAGTAATTTTTTTTTTTTTTTAATGGATAGATATTTAGTTCGGCTTGATTCAGTTTTATTTATATTAAAATTGATTGAGGACTTTTTACGGACTTCTAGGTCAAAGCTGAACGTTTGATTTTTTTAACTTTTGTAGTGAAATATGGGCTAATTTTTTTAATTTACATATTAAAAAATTTAATATTCGGAACTTAATAATAATTATAACTATTTTTTGTGATGATGGAATTTTTTAATGTTACACTCAAAAAAATTTTTACACTCAAAAAATATTTACACTAAAAAAATTAAAATTAATTGGAGATTTTGCTGATACTACAGAAAAAATTTTTTTTTTTTTACTGTCAAAATTGATAATTTTAAAAAAGTTGTATGCACTTTGTTGTTTACGTATTTGTGTTAAATGAAAGAATTTGAGATTAAGGGGAGTTGTTTTGTAATGGATGTAAGTAACATTAAGAGATTCCGTAACAATTTCTGTTTCTTTTTGTTTCGTTTTTATAAAAAAAATTTTCTCGTTTTGGAAAAAATGTTCGAATTTTTTTAGAGTAATTTCATTAAAATGAAAAAAGTGTTCTACCGGCGGATTGTGGCGAATGCAAAAGTATATATGGGATTAAAGAAGACAATTTCACCTTTCTTCAAGATACATACGTTTCTTGTTCTCTGTTGTTGCCTAGAAGTTTTAGTGGACTAGTTTAAATTTTAGAAAATTTATTAGTTTCATAAATATTTCATAATTCCCCTAATATTAAACGTTAGAGTGGTAACCACTTACAACAACTACAGGCTATAATCCTAACAACATTATAAAAAAAACCGCAGGCCATTACCGATGATAGCTTGCGAGCAGTAGCCATTTATTTTTGACAGAAAACAAGTAAAAACACCTTTTTCCGAAATTAAAATAAAAGAAAAGTTTGACAGCATGCCACCTCCACAATTATCAATAATTAAACCTAACTTTTTCACTACCTTAGTATGGATATATTAGCTCCAAAACGGCGTAAAAATTTTAAAAATCGGTGACAAAAAAAAACTCGACTTTTGGCCACCGAAAAACGATTTTCAGCCACTGTGCGGCGCATTATTTATTATTATCAGCCACAGCTATTTTTTTTTTTTTTCAAGAAATTAGTTTCTTTACAATTGCAGGTTTTGAATTTTCGACAACATGCAAACATTAAAAATTTTTAATAAAAATGCACAGAAAAAAACACTCAAAGCGCAATTAAACACAAGAACGTGGGAAACACTTAAATGATGTGGAATCAAAAAAGAGGGAAAATTTTATTAAAAACATAAAAACTGTTACGAAAGAAAATAATGTGAATAAAAAGTGTTTAGGCTAGAAAAAATTGTAAAATGTAGCATAAGGCGAACATTCAAGAGTGAAAAATTAAAGATCCGACGATCCTTTGAGAGATTAAACGGAAAAAGTGCACAGGGAAAGAGTAGTGGTTTTAATATTTTTCAAACCAATAAAGCTTAAAATAATATTTGTTTTATTTCTGACCCCTATTTTTATATTTTATATAATTATTTTCTAGAGATTACGCTCTCCTTCGAATTGCTTTATCAGCACAATAATATTGAAAAATGTTTTGAATGGGTTGCTTGTGAAAAAAAAATCATAAAATATTGAATTCGACGTTGGCCTCACAACAAAGCAATAATTTACCTATTCTATGGAGGCTTTTCGTTTTATTTAAATTACCCGACAAGAAGAAGCTTACAGCGTGATTAGGGACAGGGGTAACGATACTGTTTTCCCGATACAGTATCGGTGACAATTTATTGGTACTTATTTAAAAAGTATCGGGCAGCCACTTTATACCCATAAAACAAATAAAATTACTAACATGGTTTGCTGCAGATTGCTGTTGTAGTTTTCTGCGGAATTTCCAGGGATGGAAATTCTAAGCAATAAATTTACACTGAAAAAAAACTAATCAATGCAGTTCCAAGCAGTGTCAGAAGTACGTTAAGTACAGTTTTCTCTAAATCAAGTACCCTACACCTGTTTTAAATACAGAGTTTTCAAGCTTTAAATGGAAAGAAAAGTAAATTTGAGGACTTATTGACTGTTTCATGTCCACCACAATGATCATCAGCAACCTAAGTGCTTCAAAAAATCCACGTTAACACTAATTGGATACAGTTTTGAAGCAGACATTCTCAGACATCCTGCTAACCGAGCTCTTCTTCCTGGCTGTGTTTCTCTGTTGACTGGAATATATTTTATGTTCTGCCACCAACATAATTTTTCTCAACTCTGAGGAAGCAAAATTGAACTAAAAATCCCGAGAAAGTAATGAACAATTGTTAAGCACAAAGTTTGACTATTAAGTTTTTATAATTAATATTTAAAACTCGCTGGGTGTAGTGCAAAGTTTGACAGCGTTGTCATCACTAAAACAATAGCCGCGTAAAGAAAACGTCAATTGCAAATCAATCGGATGTTGCTGACAAAATATATTCCAGTCAACAGAAAAACAGAGTGATAAAATTGAAAATTTATCCAAATAATAAATAAAGACATCCATCAATTACAAATCAATCGGATGTTGCTGACAAAATATATTCCAGTCAACAGAAAAACAGAGTGATAAAATTGAAAATTTATTAAAATAATAAATATGAACATCCATTAAGGACGGGCTCAGGTACGAAGATGGCTAAGCGCTATGGCTTAAAAGCAGTATGCAATTATTCATGACCTGGTCTCAAAGCAACTTGGATGCTGATGATCGTCGTGGTGGACATGAAACCGTCATAATATGTTCCCAGCCAACTTTATTTTACTTCAACTTTACTTTACTTATTTTCTTTAAAAATGTTGATCACTACAATTTCATCACAAAACACGAATTGGATATTGCCATGATAAAATAAAACAAATATTTTTATAACTTCCTGTGCTTTCAATCAAAACTAAAATGTACATGCAACATCGTTCCTTAATATAATGTCTCTGTTACTGAAAGCGATTGAAGTTCTGTTCGGTAGCCAAATCAGCACTAAAAAGTCATATAGTAAGAAATACAGTTACGAGTTTTCAACCAATAGCTTTATCATTTTCCCTGTCTGACAACACTACCTACATCTATTGTGGCTCACAAAAATGTTGAATTCATTAGTTTTTCTACACTTTCTTATTTCTAGAATAGATTAAAGTGCTCAAATTCCAAATAAATATTTTCAAATAAAAATAACATAAACTTGCAAAAAAGCGGCAAACAAAACAAAAGAGAAATTTTTTGCTTTGAAAAAAATTGCAAATTTTACAAAATATACACATAAAAACTTGAATGCAAACATTTTTACAAAAACCTTTTTGCAACTTCCAATACAAATCTGAAAATTAAAAAACTTTTAGCAATAAATGAAATTTATGGAACGTTGAAACGCATCTGCACGAGAACAATAAAATGTTAGTACGAACATTAGCTGTTGATGTCAATGTTAATGTCAAGTTAATGGAAACATGTTTCTGAAAAATGGTGAAAATATGAACAAATTATGCAATCAGTTTCCAAAAATTCATGGAATATTTATGTATGTGCATATTTCAGTTTGGGTTTAATTTCAGTCGTTTTCAAAATCCTAACACCGGTATTCATAAAAAATAAAACATTGTTGAAAATCATTTTAGAACAAACTTTTCATATCAAATTTGTTCTAAAATGTATTTGAACAACATTTTATATTTTATGAATACCAGTGTAAATATTTAAATTTAAAGCTTTCATTTGGTTTTTTTTTTTTTTTTTTTTTGTAGAAAAAGTGGTTGTTTTTGGGGGAAAAGAAATTTGGCAACTCTGCAGAAAATGCCAAACAACTGGCATTTTGCACTATGTAAGGATTGAATTTGTTTTGTTTAAATAAAGTTGAAGTATTTACTGATTTAAAGGTGTGCTTTGGTTATAATGTCCAAACCCTCATTATTATGGCCCGTAATAAGGAAAGCCTTATTGAAAAAATCAAAAAGAAAACTTTATCATTGTTATCAGGTATACTTATAGACTTTTCAAACTAAGCTTCTTCTTAATGGCTCTGGACCCACAACCTTGCGATTGTCAGTTGGCCACTCAACCACCTTAGTGCTCAAGACGCTTGAAGAAATTTTGGGAAATACAGTAGTACATATGATCATTAGGAACACAATTACATTAATAAGGATAATATTTATTTAGATTTCTGACACTGCTTTTTATATTTCATATTATTATTTTCTTGAGCTAAAGGTCTTTTTTATTACAAGTATATACATTTTTTTTATTTATTCGAATGTCCTTGTTGATAATTCACTCTCCTTCGGATATATTCTTCAGGACAATAATAAATAAATAAGGACAATAAACAATAAAAATACCTTCAGCTCAAGAAAGTAATAATATATAATAAACAATACTTTTTGAAAAAAAAAGAAATTCAACCTAATGAAGTTACTTTAGGTCTAACAAATAGACCTTAATGCTTTCTGTCTTTTTTTTCTAATGAAGTCTATAAGAAATCCTTATTGTATACAATTTACAAGAAAAATCAAAAATTAATCTAATTATTTATTTGCTATAAGAGCCAATTGAAATGTTTTATTTAAGGTCCAAAAATAGACCTTGTTAATTGTTTTCTGTCTTTTTCAGCCGCCTATATGCCATAGTAGTTGAGAAGCTTCAACGAAATGAAACGAAAGGAATCGCAGTAGAAAAGCCTATGATATTATTTTATCATACATAAATACATGTATACATATATGCGTATAAATATAACATTACTGCGAGTAATAATGACTCGTTTCTCTTTCTCACTTGCAACCGCTATATATTTTGTAGCAAAAACAATAACAATTTCTATACTTGCAATGTTGTTGCTGTTTATTTTTTTTTTTTTTTCAGTAAATATGAGTAATTTTCTTAAAGAGACACCAATACAATTTTAAGTGCTAGTGGCGTATGAGTGATATTTAAGGCGAATAGTTTTGTTTGAAAGTACGAGTATCAGTGTGACCAAATTTGCTTTGAAAAAGCAATTAATTTCCCACATTAAAAAATAATAATGAATCCTTATAGAAAAATATCCGTTTTATTCTGCTAAAATACTCCTCCGCCTAAAAATGTTTCAGAAAAAAATTGTTATTGAGTCTATTAGACGGTTTTACAACCGTATGTCTTATCTTTTTTCTAATATACTGTGTAGTTATCAATAACGAATCGTAGTTGCATTTTGTCAATCTTAAATGGGTTATTTTTCACCATCTACAGAAACATGTTTATATTTAAAACGAACAAACAAAAGTGATGAATTTATGTTTTTTTTTTTACAAATGATCGAGTGTGTTTTGGTTGAAGCAATTTTACTTGCAAGTTCTACAATGGCGGTGTTTTGCATGTCTAAGCAGTGGTTTCTTATTGTTTTGAAAATGTTTAAGAATACTTTTGGTTTACCTGACTTAATGCTGATGGCATAGACTTCATCGTATGAATATTTACCGGCAAAGGTGGAATGCCAGTGATTCCACTTGTTCCACTCAACAGCTTGTCAACGGCCGATGTGCCCGCACCACTTCCAGTTGCTCCGTAGGCTGTGGCAGCTGTTATTGCATGGCTGCTGAGACTTGAGGAAATGCCACCGATGGAGTTTGGCACCAAGGCCGATATGGATGTTAAGCCGGGTCCATGTCCAACTGATGTAGTGCCACCTGAATGACTTGAAACCACACCGGTATTACCGGTACCGCTGCCGCTACCACTACCACCTCCACCCGCACCCGCCCCACCATTTGATAGGGTGGCGGTTAAAGCGGACGAGTAACCGGTGTAAGCACTACTGCCCACCGCTCCACTTGAAACACCACTACTGCCGCCAAGTACTGCTCTCTTATAGCGATTCAGTTCTTCTTCAAGTTCTGTTTGACCACAAAATATCAAATGAGTTAAATAGAAGTAAGAAAATTAAAAAACACCAGTTACCAGTTTTTGATATGGTTTTAAATTCACTGTTTGTATTCAATATGGAACTTGTGGGCATGGACGAGAAGCCAGCTGATGTTCTAGGATTTTCCAATTCGGCTAAAACACGATTGTCCTAAAGAGTAAAGAAGTTCAAAAGTTATTAAAGTTTAAAAATCTGAGATATAAATTAAGAAAATTCTGCCATGAAGTGATTTGAAATGTTTTTCTACTGAAACGTAAACAGCAAGCAGGTAACAGTGCTGAATTTGTGCATCTTTTTTGGGGCTGGGGTGGGTAACATGAGAGAAAACCACTGTTTTCTGGAAACCATTGTTTTTTTTTATCAAAAAGCTCTTGAAGTGAAATGAAAATTTCATGCATGTATGTATACATGGTTTTATATCACTTTAAAGATGGAAAAGATTTACCTAAAGCGGTTACAATTTCATTGCTTACATTATACACTGAAAGAGTTTTCGTTCATAATTCCCATGGAATTATTTCATGAATTGCTTTTCGTTATTAAAATGAAAATTTCGATTGCGGCAATGAATTTCTTTAAAACTGCTCATCAGTTTTCATAGTTTCGTCTTGAAATGTAATTGGACTTAGGAAAATATTTCACTAAATAGCGTCGCAAATTTCGTAGGATCAACATTCGTCAGAAAAATTTATCTATTTCTATTCTTTACACTAAGTATGAATAAAATTTGAAGTTATTTTTTGTAATGAGACTAAACTTAGCTTCATGTTTAGGTCCAAAAATGTACATATGTTTTCAACGACACAAAGTCGTTAAGCCGCCGAATATATTTGCAGTTTAGGTTTAAACATTTTCTCAGGGTTTTTCAAGTCTGTAGACTTGAACACCTTCGAAACTCTCGGTGACTCAATATTCCGCCGCATTATTTTTCTACTTCTATTTTTATTCATATACCAAGTATGAATAAGACCTGGGGCCGAATACGGCAGTCGTGATCGAATGAACTATCGAGTAAAAACCAAAAACAAAATAAGCAACAAGTAAATATGAGTAATTTTCTTAAAGAGACACCAATACAGTTTGAAAGTACGAGTATCAGTGTGGCCAAATTTGCTTTGAAAAAGCAATTAATTTCCCACATTAAAAAATAACATGCATTAATGATTTCATTTGATCACCATTACTGGATTGATATTTCTGATTGAGACCAAACTTGGCCTTATGTTTGGATCCAAACATTTATCTAGTGACGCAGAGCCGCTAAGCGGCCGAACACATAAGTTTTCATTCGTCTGTTGACAAGCTGAGTGGCATCAAGGAAACATCGGCTTTATGATTCTAGATCAAAAAAACGAAATATTAGTTGAGAAGTTCTCTTTGGAGCTTGCTTTCATATCTACACAGTGTAATTTTTGCAGCAATTTTTATAGCAAGTTTTGTGTTTCCTTTGGATTTTATTTATTTTATCATAAAAATTGATAATTTTTAGCAAAACTTTTATTAAACAAACCGAGTAAGCCCTTATGAATTTAAAATGCTTCCAGTCCAGCTTAAATTAGTGCGTCAAGCACATTTTGGCTGTCTCAGCCGCCCACTTCCATACAAAATGGGTGGTTTAGGCACCAGCGCAAATACGCTGGGCGCTCCAATTTAGGTTGGACTGTTATTTATTTACTATTTACATTTCAAGCTCTTGTACTACAGCAGTACAGCACAAACCGTATGCTGTTCACATATGCCTTTTTAATTGAAACAATATTCAGTTAATTGGCAATATCGTTTTGGTGTTCATACATACTTAATATTGGTACGACAATTAGCATTTGGCAGGTGAAAAAGTTATTGTTTACATTCGGTTATTTTGTAAAGGGTGTTTTTTCAATGTATAGAACTATAAGTTGGCATTACTGTTCAAGATGGCGACCAATTTAACAGGTGTCAAGTGATCTATTTTCAGTTTGGTTTGGCAATATGTACATCATGAATAAACTCACGCGTGAACAGGACTTGCAAATAGTGCAATTTTATTTCGAAAGTAATGGTGCTGTGCAGAATACGTATCGCGCACAATTTTGTTGAGCGATGAAGCATACTTCTGGTTGAATGGCAACGTCAACAAACAAAACTGGCGCATTTGGAGTGAAGCTAATCCTCAAGTGCATGTCGAAACACCGTTACATCCACAAAAACTGACTGTTTGGTGAGCTTTATGGGCTGGTGGAATCATTGGTCCGTACTTCCTCAAAAACGATGATGGCCAGAAAGTTACAGTCAATGGTGATCGATATAGAGCCATGATTACTTACTTTTTCATTCCTGAATTGAATAACCATGATGTCCAGGAGATGTGATTTCAACAAGACTGCGCAACATGCTTGTGTCACAAACGCTTGACCATTTGGAAGACAACATTCGTCGTGTTATTGCCGATATACGGCCAGAAATGTTGGAAAAAGTCATCGAAAATTGGAAGTCCAGATTGGACTACATCCGCGCCAGCCGTGGCGGTCATATGCCAGAAGTCATACATATTTAAAATGTAATGTCACAAGATTATCTTTCGGATAAGTAAAATTCATGCCAATCAAATAATCCATCGTTGTTTTATTGCAACTTAAAGTTGTATACATCGAAAAAAAACACCCCTTATCATAAAAAATTAAAAAAAAATTTGTTTTTTGTTTATTTATTTTGTTGACATTTGATTAGTAAAATTTTCACAAGGAGTGTTCAATATGTACTGTTATTGTAAAAGCTTGTTCATTTGGTACTGTTAATACAAATCTAACAGTGTTGCATTATAAATTTTACTCATTATTGAAACAATTATCTCTTAATTGCCAATAAGCTAATTGTAATTTTTATATGAAAATTTTGTCTCAATAATGGCTTTAATTGTTATAATTTGAATATTGCTGCATGTATGAACAGGATATTAGTCCTTTCAAAAGGAAACTAAAAGTGAAGTTTTCTTTGCTTTTAAATGTAGAAATGAATTTTATGCAAATGAAGACACTTGAAATGGAAAGCGTGTCTTAGTTTTTCTAAAAACTTTTAAATTGGAAATTAATTCGTTAGCGGATAATGGCAATGAAGAACATTTTCGACATTTTTAATACAAAAAACAAAAAGAAACATTCACAAATGGCCACTAATGATGCAGTTATTCGTTTGATAAGAGCAGTGTGCGAGAGAGAGAGAGAGAGAGAGAGAAAACACACAAAGAAAATCACATACATTAGCTAGAGATAAACGTGCCTGTTCGATTTTGGCCATTATGATGTCAATTTCGGACTCCTGATTGTCATGATGGCCAATTGTGGGCGCCCAGGTAACGGAAGTGCTTGTGCCCGATGTGCCGGCGGCAGCACTTGCTGCCACACTTTGTACGCCGCCACTTGTTACGCCGCTCGAACGAGATGATTTGGTTTTCATGGCTGCCGACAATTCAATTTGCAATTCCTCGCAGCGCACATTTTCCAATGCAGCCTGAACATGATGACAAACATGAAAGAAGAAACAGAATATGAAATGTAAGGCATTTAATTCATAATTTGTAAATGGAAATTTTGTATGAGAATATGTATGTATGTATGTATGTCTGTATAACTGTGTATTAAATTATTTTTTGCAATTATTGTATCAACAGCAGATAAAAGCAGCAACGCAAACGAACCTTTTTCTCGAGTTCTCTAGCGCGAGACTGTAAGTTTTCAATGGCTTCTATATCTTGACGACCGCCAGAACTGCTAAGATTACGAATTTGTGCCAAGGTTTCCTGTTGTAAAGCGAAAAATATTAAGACGAATAAAAAGAAGAAAAAGTAGCAGTTATCTGGCAAATACTGATTAATTTAATTCAATTGCCATACATAAATGCAATTAAGGGAACTTATAAACAAATTCAAAGGATGGCGGAGAGGAGAAACTTACTTGATGTGCTCGTTCGATTTCGGAACGTCGTGTTTCAGCGTCGCGTAACTGTAAACTTAAGGAGTCGAACATGCCATTTGCTGTGCTCGATGCTGTTTGATGGTGGTGTTGCTGTGAGTGGTGCATTGTTTCGTATGGCATCGCTGTTTGTATTGCTGTTTGTAAGCGTTTGTATGTATGTTTGTTTCTTTATTTTATTGGCTGCTGCACTTGTGTTGTTTCAGAAGCTGCTGCAATGAAAGGAAAAATAAATGTTACAATTTTACTACTCGTAGATTCAATGGAAAAATAAAACATTCACAAAAGTGTTTAAAAACATTAATTTAGAATCTCTGTAATAACACACTGGAAAATGAGTTACAGTGCCAGTGTCCTGGTGCAATTTCAAGCAAAGGATGACTTTAAGAAGGCTGACAAATCCATCGTTTTATTAGTCTCAGTCTTCCAGTTAATGGTCGTTGGGCGGGTCATCCACATAAATTGGAAAAAAATTGCCTGCAATGTTTTTGGGGCACTACATCGCAAATATGCTTATGGAAAACAGCAACATCAGGAACTGCCTACATATGGGCATTTCCATGTTGCAACAAATTTCAGTGCACGCACTCACACACAGAGAAGACAAACTAATAATAAAAAAAAGTAGAAAGGGTAGAAATTAAGGTTGATTTTATATTTTTAGGCAGTGAATTCGCTTCATAGATTTAGGATTGATTGGCAATCGGAACAGTTCACTACTCTCATGTGGTCAAATAGAGCTGTTTGGACACACTGAGCGTTGTACATCATTTTTCTTTATGCCATTATGTATGTAATTGTCTTATTAGATCCAGTCTATAGTCGTTAGATGTATCAGTAGGGCATTAAGCCTAGCTCGAGATGCATTAAAAAGGTTGGAAATTAAATAGTTAGACAGAAACATACATATGTCTACTACCAGCCGAACTTTTGCAAAGGAGTTGCAAGATCTTTAGTACCTTTCACCCCGCCATTGAAACCGAAGCAATGCTCATTGAAAGGAAACCAAAGCCAACTGGCATGTCTGCTTAATATCCAGTTATTACTGACATCAGTCTCAATACATCCCTTCTACTACGGATGATAAGCGATTAATTGTGAATTTTTCGTTGAAAGTGGGTAAATTTCTGCAACTGCCTTCTATTATCGGCCATTAAGGGACAATAATTTGACATAATCTGAGGACAATAATTTGGATATTCTCCAATGCTGCTTTAACTGATTTCATCTCGCAGCTTCCATTCGAACTAGACAGAACTGAAAATCAAAGTACAGATGATGTTCATTTCCAGTTCATGATTCAATGTTCTTGAATCATGAGTTAAAGTGCATACGATGCATAAAAAATTTAATGCAAACATTTTTACAAAAACCTTTTTGCAACTTCCAATACAAATCTGAAAATTAAAAAAATTTTTAGCAATAAATGAAATTTATGGAACGTTGAAACGCATCTGCACGAGAACAATAAAATGTTAGTACGAACATTAGCTGTTGAAGTCAATGTTAATGTCAAGTTAATGGAAACATGTTTCTGAAAAATGGTGAAAATATGAGCAAGTTATGCAATCAGTTTCCAAAAATTCATGAAATATTTATGTATGTGCATATTTCAGTTTGGGTTTGATTTCAGTCGTTTCAATTCATAAAAATTATAACAGGTTTATAAAGCTCTTATTTGACAGATTTTCCATACAAATATGTCAAATAACAGTCTTATACCTTGTTCATACATGCATTTCTAATTGAGATAATATTCAGTTTATTGAAATAATACTTTTTGCGTTCATACATACAAATATTGCGCTAACTCAATTAGTATTTGACAGCTGGAAAAAAGTTGTTGTTTTTGTTTTGGTAGTGAGAAAGAAAAAGTGAAAAATATTTTCAAATAAGAAAAATGGAAGAAAAACGGCCTTTTATTAAAAAGAGTTTAGTGTTGTACAATAAAAATATGGAACTTGTACAAGTAGTGCGTTCATGTTATGACTCCAAAGCGGCAATAATAAAAAGAAAGAGAAATAAAAATTTGGGAATGCTGCAATGTTTAAACATTTTTATGTTTTTATTTTTTTTTTTTATTTTTTATTATTTTGTTTTGTTTGCTTTTGTTGACATTTATCTCGTCATTCATCTCGCATTGTATACTTTTGCTTATTAAACACATCTTTTACAGTGTTGCGTTTCATCTTTTTCTCAATATTCAAAGCAATATAGAGTTTATTGAGCAATAACTTTATTGACTTTTTGTATGGAATATTGAGCTCAATAATGGACTTTATTGCGATTATCTCAATAAAGGCGCATGTATAAACATGGTACTATGCCATCGTGTGAAAATGGTTGTAAAAATGGCAAACTTTTTGAACTAGCTCGAAATATGTTTGCTGGGATAGTAGTCCTTGTGTTCAGGGATCCAAATTAAAGTATTGTCAGATCGAGGACCCAAGCATGACAGCTCTTACTTACACTGTGTGATCAGTAGTGATATGGCTAAACATGAGCTTCAACCTAATTTTGTATTAGTTTTAAAAAAAAATATTTTGCTAACGAAACAACTTTTATTCCCATTGATTAGTGTTTCAACACAATCAAGAATCAAAATGGAAATTAGTCCCATTATTTATTTGCTACAAGAGCCAGTTGAAATGTATTACGTATGATGTAAAAATAGACTTTATTAATTTCGTTCTGCCTCTTTCAGAGTTATAAAACTGCTTTGAAGGCATTAACATTTCGTTGAGACTGCTCACATTTGGAGCGACGATATTTGAATTTCACATTCGAGTCTTGTTTGTCTACTTGTACTTCTTAAATTGTATTGCTTAAGAAATATACTTTAGCAAATGTTTTTGTGCGTTCGAACTTTGAACTTTTGTTGAAATTGTTATGCAAACACAAATATTTTCTTTGATGCCATAAAAAACAACAACAATTGTGCTGCTGTAGCAGCAACTAATTCAAATAACGTCAAGTGTTTGCCACAACAGTGACCAAATATTTGTTTGGCTTATTCGCTGTTGCCTTCTAATGCTTGAGCAATTATTTTCCTTGCAACAGCAGCAGCAGCAGCAGACCGAGAGTAAATAATCTTCATAGTTTTTTTTTAACGATGAAAATTTTGAAAAAAATTGTGAAGTATGGGCCAAAAAAACACACATAAATACATATGTGTGTGTATATCTGCCTTAAAAGACCAAATAGAAAACGCAACAATAGCCGATTGTGCCAAATTCAAATCTCACACACATTTCTTTAAATTTTTGCTATACTTTCTGCATCAAGAGCAAGTTTGTATTAATGTTGTCGCTTGGATAGATTTGTGTATGTGTGCGTGGAAGGACTTTCAAGTTTTTCTTATTTAATCATTATTGATCTGGCAAGCAAACTGTGGGATTAAATGATATTTCGAACAGTTTCCTTTTTCCCCACCATAAAACGCGTCAAATTATGCAGCATGTTTGCCAATTGCAGCCATTTTTGTGTCTTCTTCTTCTTCTTTTATTTCAGCAGTAATTGACATTGCAAATAGAAGTTTATGAATTAATGCCATATAGATAGAGAATGATGCGAATTAACCCTTAAATGCATGAATTTTCCAAATACACTGAAAAAAATATATAATATAGAATAACATATATTTAACTGTTAGCGAAATATTTAATAATATTGTTAATAAATTTGTATATTAAAAACGATCTGAAGCTGTATAAATTAGTTTATTCAATAATTAAAAGTAAAAATTATATATATGGCATAGAATTTTACTTCCTAATGCATAAAACAAATTCAATTTTTTTCTAGTTTATATAGTAAAGTTTATTCAAAAAACGCTATGTTGCAATTCTGCAACACTGTGCATTTACAGAAAACAAAAATATGGTTTAAAAATAAAAGTTTTTGAAACAATTTAGTAAAGCAAAGAGCTATGTACTTCACACTTTTCACATTTTGTTGGAGTGTATCCCTTACAGCCTGGCATTTTGCAGCAGTTTCGCACACAATTATCAGGCCAGTGACCAGTGATATTAAATGCATAGTGTTGCAGTTTTACAACATTCTAAAATAGGTCAAATTAAATGAAAAAAAAAAACAATATTTTCGCTTGCGACCAAGAAGTTTCTTTGAAAATATATGTTATTCTATATAAAATCAATCACTGTTAACACTTATGTTTGAAAATCACAAAATTATACTTCTCACTAAAACACAAGTTGCACCTGCTAGAAGAATTTTAATACCGTTACTTTGTCCACGTGACATTCACAATCCAAAAGTTTTAAAATCATAAGAAAGTGCTGCCAAGCCATAAACTAACCAAGTACAACTCTCTTAATACACAACACGATGTGTAGTGAGCGAATTAATGCCATTTTGAGGTGAATTACAACAGCATGCATTCAAGGGTTAAGTACGTTTATTGCGGAGCTGGGAGCAAATCACCGCATTCGTAATCGAGTCTTCTTTCGTGTGTACAAATATTTCGACGGCAGCAATTTTTTGGATCACAGTATTCGATCGCAATTAATATTGTCTACTACTATTTTTTACATCGCAGTACGCATTTGATAATAAAGAAACAAAACGAAAAAGGAAAACAAAATATAAATAAATTGGTGAAAAACTTCAAGATAAATTAATCCAAATGTGTTTTTATGTTTCTCATCTTCGGAATCGGAGGATGAGTCCAATATTGCCATTATAAGTAGGAAAATTCGTGACAAAAGCAATCCTTTTTCATTGCCAGAAGCAGAGTAAGTTGAGAGTTTAAAGCAAAGATTAGAACTAAATGTTTCATCGTTTGTACATAGATTCAAAAGACGTTTTCGGCTCTCTAAGGAAGCTTTTGAATACGTTTTATCGGAAATAAATATCTATGGTCACATGTCGACGAGCGTACCACCCGTATTGCAGCTTGCCGCTACATTGTCCCTTTTGGCCAGTGGCAGCTTTCAGCACACGGCCGGGAATTATTTTTTAGTGGGGTTGACACAAAGCACTATGTGTAAAGCGGTGAAAAATGTAACAAATGAAATACACTACTTAGTGGAAAATCTTTTTCTTGGTATTCACTTTCCCTAAAAACAATACAATTTATATTTTTTAAATTATTTCTTTAATTTTTTGTCGCTTCTTTGCTATTTTATTTGTTTTGCTGCTAAAAGCTAAAGTTTATTTGTTTTCGATAGCGTAGTAACAATCGAGTACAACATCGAATAGATGCGTTTCGATAACGAGTCCTGTGATCCACGTTAACAGCATTTCGATGACAAAGCGCTCGATTTTGAATGCGGTGATTTGCCCCCTGGTTGAACAAGAAATGTAAACGTTTACACCGCATATTCAGACTTGAAGGTATTACGAGCACATCCTTCTCAAGCAGATGCCAAATAACTGCATAAAGACTAAAACAATCCATGAGACTTTTTCAGCGCTATAAGATCTTCTGGTTTATTCTTCTAGCTTACATACAACATACATGCATATTTACTGACTTATATACATATAAAAATCTTGTATTTTCCTTCTATTCTATTGCATAGAAGTTTACAAAATAATAACCAAAGTCAACTAATAGGTCTGATCCAAATGCCGACCTGAACAGTCCAAACTAGTCTGAAGTTGCCCAAAGGCGTTCCACATAACAATTTTCATGGAAATTAGAGAGCGAATGGGAGAGGATTTTTTTTTTTCATTTGATGTGCAAATTTGCACTTAATTTTTCTTTGGTTCGAGGCAAAGCATTCTAAGACCTGGTAGCCGCATAACAACAACAAACATTTCATACATTTTGTTGCTAGAAATAGTTTAAATTCTGTCATCCAATTACTCACATTTGTGAGTTTGTGTTGTGTATTTTGATAGTTCTGGAAGCTAAAAGCAGTAGTAAGCTGGTCTTGTAAGGCCATCTGGTATAAAGGCACTTTGAACCAAAGAAAAAGAATGAAATCAGCTGTTTTGTCTTGTTTACCTGCAAAATGGAAAAAGTAATGCAAAAATTTTCATCACTGAAAATTAAAGTTTTTATTAAAAAGTTGTATAAAAACCAACTTGGAAAATTTCTGCAAAACACTAGAAGTCAAAATTGCAGTGATCAACGTTCGAAGCCATCTGGGTGCTGATGAGCATCGTGGTGGGTGTGAAACAGTCATGATAGGTCAGTCAGTCGTAAACTTTATTTTTCTTGTTTTCACAAAAAATGTTGATCGCTACAATTTATCACAAAAAAATCTTTCTCAATTCTGAGGAAGTAATATCGAGCTAAGGCCGTATAAAGTGTTTCCATTAAGAGTTGAATCACCCGTTTCGCTCTCTCAATTATATTTGCGAATCACTCTGTTTACACGATTCGTCTATGTGCTTCTGTTTGACTTTTATTTTTAATAAACCAACAACAATTTTCTACTAATTTCGTGAAGCAAATTTTTTTAAAGCAGTAAGTCAAATTATTGTCCACATTTGCAAGGAAATGTCTTCGGAGTTGGCATTGCAGGACATTAAATGCAACCCAGAACTAAACTTTTAGTTTTATGAACAATTGCCTTTTCTTTGCTCTTTTTTATTTTTTATTTTTTTGTTTTTGTTTGCAATATATGATCAGATAAATAAGAAAAGATATAAATAAGAGAAGACAGGAATTTTTTGTGCTTCACATGTTGCTTCATTATGAAACTACTTCATTTGCTCTCAAAATTTTGTACGGCGATTAGATCTGATTAGAAAGTTGAGCACAAATAGTGAGCGAAGCACAGGATATTTGCAGGACAATTGCAAAATCATATGCTTTAACTGTAAAGTTAAATTAATTGCCTGCTTTTCTAAATGCGAGCGAAGCTTTCATTCACCTACAGGTATTGAAAACAACAATAAAAATTAAAAAATTGTTATTGTTTCCAATAAGTTTTGTTGGCATTTAGAAAAACAGGCAGTAAATCTTTTTTCTTTAAAATTTAAAACAGTAAATAAATTATTTTATTTCTTTTAAATTTAAATTTACGAAAGGTCAACTAAAACACAATAATTTATTATTTTATTTATTTATTTATTTTACTTATTTATTTCCATTTCCTGTACAACAAGATTTCATTTATATTTAAAGCACAAAAATACGTTTAAGGTTGTCACAACTAGTTTTAGGCACCATTGCAGAAAATATTTTTATTATATAAATTAAAACTAAACAAGTTCATAATACAAAATAATAAAATAAAATAAATTTTTGTAAAATTATACACTATTTCTATTGTGCTCAACTGTAATTATTTTAAGCTACATTTAAATAAATAAATAAATTATTTCCTCTCTTTAGAAAAATCCTGCTTAAATTCTTTTAAAAAAAAACTTCACCCACCACTATTTTGCATGATCCTTCTGTGGCACAAGAGCATTTTAAATATTCACTTTCATATTTCCTCTAATTTGTGTTTGAAATTAAATTTATACATTATTAAGCAAAAGTTTATTTTGGTCCTTGATAAAAAATTATGACACTTAAATTTTATTATAAAGTTAAACACAAAAATAAAAACTCATTTATGTATGTATGTTCTTTTTTCTTTCGCAAACTCCTAAATTCTTGTTTAATTTTGCTTGACAACAAGTTTATTGAACTTTTTTTTTTATTAACAGCCAAATACACACACATACACACACGTTCTAATACGAAGAAAAAAAAATTATATTTTATTTAAGACAAGATGTTTTATGAAACTCGAAATAAATACTGACGCAACATTTTCATACGCGAAAAGAAGAAGTTTGAAAAATATAAGAAAAAGAAGAAGAAAAAACTGATTACTCATACGATCTCTCACACTCAACACACACACACACACACATACATACCCACTTACAACCAGCAAACATGCTCTCAGGAGCAGACAAACCGTTACAAGATATTTCACGCACACACGCGAACACAAACCCATTCAATACTTGTTTGTATCTGATTTACAAACAGGCAGACAGACAGACAGACAGAGAGACAGACAGACAGTCAATATAAAATGTTGTAAAAGGGAAATAAAAGCAACCGAACACAAAAACCAACTGACAACTGAAAAAAGAAATACACGCGGTTTCTTGCAACTTTTAAACAACAAGGCGACAATTGAAAACAAACGGTGCGAGTTCAAAAGTAATAAAATTACAAGAACATGCCAAGAAAAACTTAAGCAAAAGGATAAGATGAGTTTAATTCTTCGGTTTGTGGTTCAGGCGAATTTTTAACTTAGTTTTTTGATTTTTTTTTTTTTACATAAAAAGGCAGGAGCAAAAATTAAAGTAGGCTAGAAAACATTAAAATAAATATCTATAAAATTAAAGCTCTGAACGCCTAAAAAGTAACGATGCTGGCTAATAGATGCCATGAATCATTGTCATAAAAGGTGGTCCAACCACAAGGCATAATGTCAACAATTGTGAGACTCACTTTAATGTCAAGTTTTTTTTTCACAACTTGATATGACACTTTTTTGGGACTGAGCACAAAAAAAACAAGAAGAATACGGAAATGGAGCTGGTGAAGTATTAAGCATTAGGATACCGAGTACTGAGTATTTTTGCTTTTTTTTTTTTGGGATACTCAATACTCAAAAGTCGTTACTCAATAGAGTCAAACTTTTTAATCAAATTTAAGTGAAAATTCTAAAAAAAATACCACTTTATTTGAAACTCAACTTTGATTAATGTTCCGAAACTATTTAAAAAGCATCAGCTGTCAAATTACTGGGGATAGTGAAAAGCGAGAATAATGTGTGTGAATGTATTTTTTCTTTATTTAACATAAAAATAGCTCTCGATCTATTCAAAGCTGTACTTAATTACTTATTTGATATAAGAGCCTATTGAAAGTTAATATTTTAGATGTAAAACCATATCTTGCTAATGTTTGCTGTATTTTACAGCCGTCCATATGCCGCCGACATTTCATAGATGCTTATCAACTCATCAGTAGACTCGAGAAATTCTTAAAAGCATGTCCGGACTTTAACTACTTGTTCCATAATTCATAAAACTTTAATACAAAAAACATTTTTTTTGTCTTGCAACTATTTTACTTTTCTTCACAACCTCTATACAACGAGTTACCGTCGGTTATTATGTTTTCTATTTTTTAAAGTATTGAAATGTAAAAGTTTTTTGAATACTCTAAAATGAATTTAAATACTTATTTGCTATTGAAGTTTATTATTTTAGGTCTACAAATTGACCTTATTAATATTTTCTATCTTTTTCGGGTCTACTGATGAGTTGAGTAGCTTCAACAAAATGTCGGCGACATACTGACGGCTAAAAAAAACTATAAAACATTAATAAGGTCTATCTTTAGATCTTAAATAACTTTTTATCTATGTACATATTTGAGATAGATGTGTATGATGTGAGTACTCAGTAGTACTGAGTACCCAAATGAAAAGTGTTGAGTATCACTGATTAATTTAAAGCTGCTAAATTATGTGTACTCATCAGTAGACCCGAAAAAGATAGAAAATATTAATAAGGTGCAATTAATAAAAAAAAACCTGCCTTGGCACATGGGCAGAATAATGAGAAATTGGAGCACTATTTATGCCTTCTTACAAATTTGGTCCTGCTAACAACTTGTGTGCAAATCCTAACTGGTCATAGCCCATCTAAGGGGCATGTGCTGGAGGAAACTGGAGGGAAGTTCGTGCATGACATCAAAGTCCTATAGACTTGTAGATCAAAATTAAGTGCAGGGAGTGCACAACAACCCTACACTGACTTAAGTATGTGTCAGCCCTAGCCTCCTGTCAACCTAACCCAATATAACCTAAATCTTTTGTCACATCTCTAGCTCTATTGAGCCGAACTGAACACAAAACAGCCAGGCAGGATACAGAAGCTACCAAAGCCTGTGCAATTTATCAAACCGAATGTTTGGTGACTCATCAATTGTGTTCTCTTACGCAGTGGTATTAAATGAATTCATCATTATTCACTGTAATGCCACCATACTAGATACTTGCACAGAATATTTTTATTTGTGGGGGGGGTTTTTTTTTTTTTTTTTTTTTGATAAATGCCACTACGAAAACATTTACTTCGACTACAAACAAGTGACCTTTAGCTCGGCAAATATGGTTTTGTGCAATACAGAAATAGCAAATGTTAAGCTATTGTTAGAAAGTAAACGATTAATCAATCGCTTTCGAGGACAGCAGTTAAAAATCACAATTAAGATTGATAAACTGGTAACAGTGGTAAAGCGAATATGTTTCTTTAGTCGGTTAACAATTTAAGCCTCAAAACTTCAAGGGCCGAACTCCAGCATGATGCGTAATCGAAAGCCGAGTGTTTGCTACTCACTTTGTTTTCACCTTTCATTATTTTTACCATGGAGTTGATTGCATAATGAATGCTGGAATACGGTTCCAGGTATTCATGGCTGTAACATACATATATTCCCACCGAAGAGTTTATTGATAGGCATAGATTCAAGTGTTGCAAATAAACTTTTGTTCGGATCATATTTACATTGTTATTTGGCTGTGGTTTGGTGTGTCTTTTCTAAACAGAAAAATACCATTTGAAGCTGAACTCTTTTCTCTATAACTCCAGCTAATTTATAGTGATTCTTAAGATATTTATGGTGAAACTATAACCAATTTAAGGCAAGCGTACATACATTGTGCCTGCCGGAAAAAATAACTTAGCACAGTTTAACTTTTGATCCCACAGAAATAACATACCGTTTACACATGCAAGTGCAAGTTACATAATACATTGACATTTTTGCCAGAAACTTAGTAAATTCACAATCATATTTCTCCAAGTTGTGGACTCACTTGCAAGACATTTTGATTGCCAGTGATTTTTTATTTGCATGTTGACAAACAGAACAAAACAGAGTTACCATTTAGAGATTATATTTTAGTTTTAATAGGCAACTTACAAAGAATCACTTGTAATACATTTTTGCTTTATCTTACATACCGAATAAATAAGTTAAAACGTAAAAAAAATCCACTAAAATATAGCTTTTATCGATTTTTGATATAAATTTATTATTTATTTTGCGAAAGAGTTATACTCAAAATTTGCTTCCCCAAACTTTGCCAACTCAGACATTGATGAGCGAAAAAAAGAATAAACGATACACCAAAATCAGTTCCTTTGATGACATTTTGTTGGCTGTGTGAATAGTCATGCAAATTGCAATCGTTTTTATTGTTTGTTTGCAATGTATTAGTTTCTAATATGTGGATACAGCTTGTAACAAGTTACTTGAACGTGTAAACGGTATTCACACAACATTCGATTAATCGAAATTGAAACACAGCTGGTTTTTTCAACATCACCACGGTGTGTGTGTGTGTGTATGTGAGTGTGTGGGATGAAGTGATGCTGGCAGCTTGAAACTGAAAAAAAAAAACAAATGCAATAACAAAATATTGTTAAACACCAACACCAACAACAACAACACATGGAAAACAGGAAAAACAGTAAGTAAACGTATGACATTTAGTAGATAAAAGCAGCAGAAAAAAGAACTTGCACATAAACGTTTACACACACACACACAATGCACACAGATTTTCTTCTTCTTCTTGTTATTTTATGAATTTTTATTAATGAAAAAAATGATAATGAACTTTTGTGTCAGTGAAACAAAAAAAAAAACGGCATTAATTTCACTTTGCAATTAAAATATTTTAAGCATAAGATTGTTCGATTATTTCTTTTTTTTTTTTAACCAAAAGCAATGTTTGTTCAAACTTTTATTCGCTATGAAAATGGTGGTGCAACCATAATGCACACCTTAATTTTATATTTCCCAACTCCAGCGTTTCACAAATTCCACCTTTTTGAGAGGTACACAATTGAGCAGTGTATTAAAATCGCTGAAGCCTCGTACAAAACAGGGCATTCAGATCGAACTGCATTTCTTGCACTTTGTGAGTTTTTTGGTCAACCCACTTTGATCTTTGTCGACTGGTTAATAAGCAGATTGCCATCAGGCCATTTTTTTTCGAACACGCCGCTGTTCGAACGACAATGCACTATAGAGACGTGTTAATCGAGTTTTTTCTGCAGCAATTAAACGAATTCCGTCTGGAGGACATGTGGTTCCAACAGAACGGAGCAATAGCTTACACGGCACGAGACACAGCCGTTAGTCTGAAAGCCAAACAACATCGGATTGACTTCTTTTGGCCCACCTTTTGAAAAAGTAAATTATTACATCAGTGAATAATTAAACCACTTTAAAGCGAAGAAAATTCAGCGTTTAAGCTTCAGTGCAAACTATCAGCTGGTTGACACTTTTTGCAACGTTGCCGAATTTCTCTTTTTAAAAACAAGCTGCCTACTACCAGGTAATCGTATAACTACAACAAACACTGCATGTATTTTGTTGGTAGAAAAACTGTATTACTGTCATCCGTTTGTTCGCGTATGTGTGTTTGGGTTGTGTATTTTGACAGTTTTACAAGCTAAAAGTAGTAGTCAGCTGGGCTTGCAAGGCTACCTGGTATCAAGCTGCCTTGCAACCTGCAATAAGAGGTTCACTGATTTACTGCAGCCAAGTTTAAATAAAGAAAATTTTTATTCAACTAGAGTTTAAACTCTAACTGATTTTCTTTTTGTGGGCATAAGTGAATAATTTTGACGCCGATAGCAAGCTGCCGGTGATGGTATTATTCTTCCTCATACAGTGGCCCGAAATCGGGGTTTTGCTGGTTGCATACAATTATATTTTGCTCTTGCGAAATGTCTTACTGATATTGGGATTTTCTTATAGATATTTTTGTGCCAGGACGTGTGCAAAAAAAGTGATCACTCACTTTTGATTATGAGCGTGTCGTTTAATTCATTAGTCCAATAAAAATATCAAAACCTTTTGATTTTTGCTGCAAGCAGAACCGATCGCTTGCACTTGTAGCCGAACAAGCACTACCACAAGTATGAAATGAAAAGAGTGACCAGTATTTTGCACATGTCCTGAACGCTTTATGCTAATCGTTATTCTTTAGCTGTTTAGCTGTTTACCAGCGGCACGTCTTCCGCCTACATAAAACTGCTCATATGCCGCCGATGAAAATTTTACCATGAAAATTTACGAAATTCATTTAATTTGAATTGTAATAGTCTGAATGCAAAATTTCATTTATTTTCGATTTTTTGTCCTTAAGTGGCATCCATTTCTTGTACAATTAATGCAAAAATCGGTAAGAAGTAAGTTTGGAAACGATGGAAATGTCCGTCCGGTTGTGTTGCTTTTTTATCAAAACAAGTCATAATAACGGACAACAATTGGTTGACCTTTTTCTAATTTGCATAAAAACCGTTTAGTTCACTTTGGAAGGCGAACAGTGTTACCATACTTGAAACTGAAGTTGGTTTCTTGCTTTACATGTATAATTTTTCTAGCTTATTGGCAAACTATGTATATTATTTTGCTTAAATTCTTTATTTAATGCTTGGTTTTTTATTAGATTCCATTTTTTATTTATTATATTTTATTTAGTATTTTCTTGAGTTAAAAATAACAGGCAAAAAATTCAATATTATTGCCCTGAAGAAGATATTCAAAGGAGAGCGAAATAAAAATATATAATAAATAAATTTTGGCTCAAGAAAATATTAATATTAATTTCTTTATTTTAACTGTATCTTTTAACAACTGTAACCTTAAAATACACTTTGATATTAACTGTGCTTTTAACTTCATTTTAACGAAAACCCACTCACACACACGCACACGCACACATACAAGCACACGCATTCCTTTTCATACGCAAATGCACTGAAAATTTAACTCTTCTATTTTCATTCACCATTTAATGTTGCAAAACCTACAACATTTTTCATTTTTAGCCTTTCGTTTCTATTCTTGGCAATTCGTTTTCAAACTTTATTTCATATTTAACTTTGACCACTAGTTGCTGCACATGAAGAAGTACAATCGTTTTTGCCAACCGTGTTGTGATGACAATTACATTAAGAGTACTAATACAAATACACTCTAATGCATAAATGTAAGTGTGTGTGTGTGTATGAAAGAATCAAATGAAATAAGTAAATGGACAAAGAGAGCAAAATCATTTAAAATTTTGACATATAAAATACAAAAAGGGCATCGTTTGTGCTGTTCCATTAATGAGAGTTGCCTCAAATTATGTACAACTTATTTAACTGCCATTTTTTCTAGTTTATACTTTATTCATATTTATCTTATGTCAAAGTTTTAAGAGCATGGCTTTGTGCTGGCCGTAGACATGACTGCGCATGCCGTTTTGCTCTCTTTCAATGTTAAGTTTAACGGTTAATGTTGATTGTGCGTTTTATCTTTCACTCTATCTATTTAGTTCAAATGTCACAACTTTTTAAGGTTATGCTGTATAATTGTTAACAAGGGAACACAGCAAAATGAAACACGACAAAGTGGCCAGATTTTTATACGATTTTTTCCTGCCTTCTTTAAAAATGCTGATCACTACAATTTTACCACAAAAAATTCATCTTAATTCTGTAAATTGCAAAGGTAGACTATAGAGTTAAATTAATGTTGAAGAATCACTAGACCCGCTGCAAGGTTTGAAGGTGTTGTCATCTTTGATGCAATACCTCCAAATGTAAAAAAGCAATTAGAAATCAACTGGATGTTGACCAAAGAATATAAAATATATTCCCATTAACAGAAAAGCTCAGTGATAAAATTGAAAATTGATCAATAGGTTAAACTTAAACAGTCAATAATGGCACAGAGTTCACAGAGCGAGCTGCTGTTTCGAACCCAGGTCACTACTGCTACCATAATATTTTGAAGCAGCAGCCCTTAGTCATCACACTACCTGAGCTCTTCATTAGGTTGGGTTGATGGGAGGAGAATGTTTGCCCATGTCGTGCTACGAACACTTAAGCCAGTATAGGCTTCTTGTGCGCTCTCTCTCTATTTAACCACAAAAAGTTTGACGCTATTGGAACTTCGTGCCATTCACAAAGTGCCTTAATATCCTCCAGCATATACCCCTTAATTGGGTTATGACTGATAAGCTGTCTCCTCCAAGATATTGGGACCGTATTTGTGAGAAGACAAGGCACTGGCACAAATAGTAAATATTCAGGTGTGTAAAAGTTAGTACAATTAAACTTTACACAATTCTGTTGGCGAAAACAATTTTCACTAACAGAAAAAACAGGCTTTCGGTGGTTCCTTCTTTTATCTGTAAACGCAAACAGTTTTCCAATCTTTTGCGAACGAAAGAAAGGGATCAAAGTGTTTTAACATTAAACTTCAGCATGCATTCATTATTTTTCTTTAGGTACAAACTCATATGCTTGGTTGTGTCGATAAGTAAGCAAAGGATGCCTAGAAAATGTTGGTAATTCTATATTTATTTTTAAAAGTGTACATAATCATGAAAAAATTCATTCCAGGACACGAAGTCAATCGTGAGCGGGAAAGAAATCATTAAGTTTGTTATTTGAAGCCTTCATGACCAAAAAAATGGCAATATGGTGGGTATGCAATTGTCAAAGGAAAGTGCGTGGCTGAAAACTATTTCTGTGCGAGACAAAACAGCACAAGTCAAAAATAACTCACCACCCGACGGCATAATAGAAACGAAAGCTACAAAGTCACAAAAATTATCATATTTGACGTATTTTATTGTAGTATATCTACGCAAAATTATTCAAATAAACCAAACGCACACAATCAAACGAAGTGACGAGTTTATTGAGGGTTTCTGGGGCACTTTAGAGAATTTTATATATTGTATTGTGGTCAGCATTGCCAGCGTTCTAGTGCATTTTAATATTTTAACACCAAAGTCTATTAAAAATATTCTTATTTTTCCAAAATAATATGTATATTCAATTGAAGTGCGCCCATGTAAGAATATTTGTGTGAACGTGTACATATGTCTATATCCTCACGATGTAATGTTCGTTGGGAAACATCATTTTCCGCTTATAAGCAATAATAACGGTTGTCCCAACAATTTCATTTCGCTACATAGATTGGTAACTCCTAGATCGCAATTTCAGTTGGTCAATTTTCGGACGACTCTCTTTTAAGCTTGCCTTCGTGTCCTACATAGGACAATTATTGTCCTACACAGGACAATTATTGCAGCAATTTTCACGGCAGTTTTGTGCTTTTCTTAGCTTTATTTTCATACAACTTGGCGTTTATTTTATTTTTATTATTATTAAATATACTTATTAAATATACTGCATACTCCCCTATAAATTGTTTATTTTTTTTTTTTTGCTTTATTTATTTATCATTTATATTTTAAGCTCATGTACTACAGCTCTGTGTACGCCACGAACCGAAACAGAGAATAAAAAGAAATTCCAAATATTAACAAACTAAAAACAAAGCGAATAGTTGATCAAAACAAAATCGTCGAGTAAGGGGAACTATTTTTCCTCTTTTACTCCCCTCTCTGAATGCTCCATCAAGCTCAAGAGTTGCCCAACTAAAAGTGCCTTGGGCGATCTTGCTGTAAGCGGTATATAAAATTCGGCTCTAACTTAAATAATAATACATCGGGTATTCGAAAACGTGCCGTCTACAGGTTCTTTCTTGAAGTTACATTAAAAACTTATGTTTGTTTTTCAAGCCCAGCAAAGAGCTCTACTTGAAGGTTTGTGAAACTTTTTCAATCAATGCTTGGCTGATTAAGGAATATTGTAAAATAAATTATGTGTGTGGATTTGACATAAACAACTTGTTTTAACGGCCCTCATTTTCCCCACTGGCTGATGTGGGAAACGTTCTTAAACCGATGGATTCACCTTTTTGCTTGTTGTTGCTGCTTTACTACTCTATCTCCAATAACCCACATGTTGTGTAACTGTAAATTAATAACACTACATCTGTAGTTACCTACAATCATGCCTGGCTTTTATGACGGCCCACACACCCACACACACACGCTGTTAAACATACCCACTGCTTATAACGGCAAACGTTGTCTTTAATACAGTTTTTATTCCGTTTCAATTTTGCAAAAGTAAAGCAAATATTTTATTTTATTAATTTTTTTTTTCGTCATCGTCGTCGTCATCGTCCTCATCATTCTCCTCAACATCAGCTCAGCACCATCTTCTCTGCTTGTTTGGAATCCAAAACTATTTTTAACATTTGTCTTGCAAGAGTGGTACTTGGCACCATTAACTGTGTCAGTCAGAGCTGCGAAAGAAACGAAAAATCAGCGTACGATTTTCTACCCACAAACCAGAACAATATAAACGACAACGTCATTTATGGTGATAACAATTTCCTCGACTACACAGATACAACGTTGTTTCACGGCACACACGCACACAGAAACACCCGAGCATGGGCACACCAACAACATTATTTTTTTTTGTGAACGTGGGAGCACTCTTTTTTCATTTCGTAGCGCAAAGATGCGGTAGATTATTCAATAGATTTTTGTTTGAAATAAACTTCAAAATACCAATAGAAAATATCATCTTCTAATAAAAGACATTCACTGTCACTGCAATCAAAATTTGTAAGCAATTTAATTTTCGCAAAATACTTTAACTGAAAGCAAAAAAAGAAACAAACTTGATGTTTTTATATCAAATTTTCTTTTAATTTCATATTGTTGTTTCTAGTTTTTTAAGTGCCACTTCATTGATATCGAATCTAATACCATGTTCATACATGCGCCTTTATTGAGATAATCGCAATAAAGTCCATTATTGAGCTCAATATTCCATAGAAAAAGTCAATAAAGTTATTGCACAATAAACTCTATATTGCTTTGAATATTGAGAAAAAGATGGAACACAACACTGTAAAAGATGTGTTTAATAAGCAAAAGTATACAATGCGAAATGAATGACGTGATAAATGTAAACAAAAGCAAACAAAACAAAATAATAAAAAATAAAAAAATAAAAACATAAAAATGTTTAAACATTGCAGCATTTCCAAATTTTTATTTCTCTTTCTTTTTATTATTGCCGCTTTGGAGTCATAACATGAACGCACTACTTGTACAAGTTCCATATTTTTATTGTACAACACTAAAATCTTTTTAATAAAAGGCAGTTTTCCTTCCATTTTTCTTATTGGAGAACATTTTTCACTTTTTTTTCTCACTACGCAAAAAATATTATGTCAATAAACTGAATATTATCTCAATTAGAAATACATGTATGAACAAGGTGTAATAAGCAATTCAGACACAAAATTTAATTGAATCATTACGATCTCAAATTGCGCTCTCACGTGTTCTGCTCAAAAAAAAAAAAAGTCTCGCGTCGTCTAGTCGAAAGAAATGCTCAACAAATACCATCTCAGTGCTTCGAAACACGTCTATGGCCTCGTGACAGGTGATAAATCGTGGATTTACGCTTATGAGCCCGAAAGTAAGCAGCACTCGTCTGTATGAGGGTTTCAAGATAAGGAAAATCCCACAAAAAAATTGTTGGTCGCTTGTTTTTTAGGAAAAACTGGGTATGTCGTAACCGCACGCACTACTAGAACAAGGAGGAACAGTCTATTGTTAGTGGTCCACAACGACTTGTTTGCCAGTTGTCTTCCAAGAAATCAGAAAAAGTAACAGTGATTTTGCTTTTTTTTCATTTTAGCGACATGCAAGTAACCCCCCATTTACACACGCAAGTACAAGTGCAAGTAAATCAATACATTGACATTTTTTACCAATATCATCATACTTCTGCAAGTTGTGAGCTCACTTGCAAGAGATTTTGATTGCCAATATTTTTTTTACTTGCATGTCGGTAAAATGACAAAAAGCAAAAACAGTGTTACCTTATAAAGTTAAAATTTTAATTTTAATACGTAATTTACAAGGAATGATTTTTTTTTATCTCACCGAAAATAAAATAATAAAATGTAAAAAAAGGTTGAAGTAATATATGGCTTTTATGGATTTTTAATATAAATTTACTATTTATTTGATAAAGAAGCTATTCGTATAATATGCTTCCCCATAACAGTTCGTATGACAATACTTTGGCAACCCAGCCATTAAAAAGTTACGTAGACGGCCAAAAAAAGAATAAACAATACACAAAAAAGGCAGAAAAAAAATGGTGATTTTTAAATATAAATAAATGGAACAGTAATTGTGTAGCTTTTCCGCATAATTATTTCATTTAATTCTTTTATTTTGTAAAGTAAAGCAATTTTCTTTAAGACCATTGTCATTTTAAAAATGAGCTTACACTTGCATGTGTAAACAATCAAGCAAGTAGCAACAGCTTTTATTGTCTCTGTCAGTGTATTGGTTGTTAATATGTACACACAACTTGCAACAAGTTAGTTGCATGTGTAAATGGGGAGTAAAGGAAATTACTGGCGAGTGGCAAAATCTCTTGCAAGTGAGCTCGCAACTTGCAGAAGTATGATGGTATTAGTAAAAAAATGTCAATGTATTGAGTTACTTGCACTTGCACTTGCACTTGCGTGGGTAAATGGGGCGTAAACGACAGTGTGGTGTAACAGGGTGGTTCGAGTTTTACTAGTCTTAAGGTCTTTGTCTACGATTCCTTATTAAATTGTCTTATCATCAGATCGCACGTTTCAAAGATACAGTTTCCAAATTCTGGCATTCGGGATCGAACGAATTCGAGACCGAATGCTGCGTTTTACATTACATTAGTTTTGCATTATATTTACTCGATAGTTCCTTCGATCACGAATAACCCAGATTTACTACCGTTTTTTTTTTTTGCATTCGGCCCCACTGTGCATGGTTACATTTCCCATATTCTGCCTTGGTTGGTTTTCATTGCTATTTTTTTTAATTCAAGATTGTTGACATTCGCGTTATGCTGTTTTTCCTCTGGATGTATGTACAAAAATACAATCAGATCTCAACCATCCCGTGCGTATTATTCTTGCCTATGCTTAAAATCATCTACTCAAATCGCCCTACAACTCACTTACGGTCATTTATTCAATAGAATATGAACTGGTTTCCATTTGGTTGCAAAATTTTAATAAATTCAAGAAAGGTTTTGTTTTTGGAGTCTGAATATAAAAACTTTCTAGCAATCCCTTACTTACATACATGTGTATGTAGCAAGTGTGTATCACATCTAATTAACTATTTCTGTACTGTGTTTAATTTAAAAACTAAAAGCATAAAGGCGAGTTTTTATTTTAAATTTTCTCCTCAAGACTGAACAAATGATCTGAGTATGTCACAGTTATTTTTTGCAGTAATTAAAAATGAACACACTTGCTACTGAAGTACAAGTATGCACGTGTGTGTGTGTGTGTAAATTTTCAGTCATGTAGTATTTTATTTAGAATTTTTTTTTTATGCACAAATGTTCAGAGATACATACACATCAAAATGTTTACAAGTGCACAATTCCGTTATTTACATTTCCTTCTTGTTTTAGCTTGACAAAGAACATGCACAAACTTGTTACGTACACACACACACACACACACACACACCTGCACACACCTGCACTGAGATAAGATAAAAGAATTCTTTTCGCAAGTGCACTCATTCACTCATTGCAATAAATTGTTGTCTTCTGTTTTGTTGCGTTGTTATTGTTGTTTGTTTTATAACTTCGTCATTTTGTTTTTAGCATTTTCTTCACATTTTTGCTTCTTTCGATTGTGGTTTTTTTCTTTATTTTTTTTTTTATTTTTTCAGCATTTTACCTTTCAAGAACTTTATCTTAAAGTACTCGCTTGTGTTGCTTAGTTTTTATGAATATTATTTTTATTTCTCCTCTTTCGTTCAGCGTTTTGCCACACAAGGACTTTATACATTAGCTGAGCTGGTTTCAAAAGATTTTACGCGTTTTTGTTTTTCTTCTCCTCCCTCTTTTTCAATTATTTATATGTGTGCGAATGTATACACTTTAAGAATTTTGTTCATAAATGCCATGAACTCCGACACTAATTTATTGAAAAAATTCATTGTTTTTGAACCAACGTCGGTGTTTATTGAGTCAATCGTAAAAACGTAATGAACATTTTCATTGGCTTAATGAAAACATATAAATGAAATAAATTCATTAGAACTATGAACAAAAATTCTTTCAGTGTACATATTAATTTTTGTATGAATATTAATGGCATAATATATTTTACCCCCCAGTTACACACGCAAATACAAGTGCAAGTAACTCAATACATTAACATTTTCCTACTAATACCATCATACTTCTGCAAGTTGCGAGCTCACTTGCAAGAGATTTTGCCACTTGCCAGTAATTTTTTTTTTTTTTTTTTGCTTGCATGTCCGTAAAATGCCAAAAAGCAAAAACAGTGTTACCTTATAAATTTCATATTTTAATTTTAATAGATAACTTACAAAGAAATGATTTTCTTTTATCTTATATGCCGAAAAATAGATCAAAGATAAAAAAGTTGAAGTAAAATATGGCTTTTATGAATTCTTAATATAAATTTACTATTCATTTGATAAAAAGAAAACTATTCGTATAATTTACTTCCCCATAACAGTACGTATGACAACACTTTGACAACCCAGGCATTAAAAAGTCATGTTGACGGCCAAAAACAGAATAAACAATACACAAAGAAGGTAAAAAATAGTGATTTTTAAATATAAAAAAATGGAACAGTGATTTTGTAGTTTCATTATTATTGCTTTCATTTAATTCTTTTATTTTGTAAAATAAAGCAATTTCCTTTAAGACCATTTTCTAAGACGACATTTTAAAAATGAGCTTGAACTGGCCTGTGTAAAGAATCAAGCAAGTATCAATAGCTTTTATTGCCTCTGTCAGTGTATTGGTTGCTAATATGTACACACAACTTGCAACAAGTTACTTGCATGTGTAAATGGGTGGTTAACAAATATCAAGACAATTTTATTTTTAAACATATACAAAACTACAAAGCTGTTTGCTTGTCTGCAGAAACAGCCAGTGCCTTGGACCGAAGTTGAACCTGCAACCTCGGAGACTCATAGTAATAGTAGGGCACTTTGCCAGCACTAAGCCTGGTAAATTAAGCCACACTCGAAGATAAACTTGCCCCGACTTTTTGGGCCTGAGTGACTCAGCTTTTAAAGGCAAAACATCGGCTGCAAATAGTGTTCTTAAAATCTGCTTCTTCTCCCATATGTGACGTTCTTAGCGCCACATAAATGCTTATTATAATCTAGTTCACTCTGTTTTGAAGGAAAAATGTTGACTGGGTTGCCACACAAATACAAATACATAAGTTTATGAACAGTCAGTCCTCCATCACTTACTTGGCCACATTCATTATAGGAGGGTGGGCATTGGTACATCAGGGCACATTTTCCATTTGCACAAACATAAAATGAGAAACATGATGCTGAGAAAAGGAAATGGAATAATTAAGCAACATTGTTGGCCGATAAAAGATGACGGAAGCCACAAATTAGGCAGACCATTATGTTGAACTTTTTTAAAAAATTAGCTGACGTTTGTTTGTTGGCTGCCACAAAACTTTTCCATTTTCTTGTTTTATTCCTGCCTTAATAGTTATTGTGAAAATGTGTGTTTTTTCACAAGCCATTTTAATACAAACTAGTATATAAAATATTATCGCCAATACTGCTGCTATTGAAGAGTTAAATTAATTGAGTTTTAATTTCACTTTATGGTCGAACTTTATGATTTACAATTGTTAATTACTTTTAATGGGCTTTGCTTTGATTCTAATTCGTCAGACTTGAGAAAGATTTTGTTTCTGCGATGAAACTGTAATGATCAACATTTTTAAAGAAGACCAGAAAGATGAAATTGAAGACTTATTGGCTGGGGCAACATGCTATAGCTGTTTCGCCACCACCACTACGCTCATCAGCACCCAGATGGCTTCGAACTCAGGTCATGTCTAATTGTATGCCATTTTTAAGCAGCAGCAGCTCATAGCCAGGGTCAGTTTTAGTATAATGGTACCGATTGCCATAAAATGAAAAAGACGCTTACAGATTTTGTACGCTAAGCCGATGTTGGTTATGCCGTGGAGGAGAAAATCCCTTAGCCAAGAACAAATTTAGCATACCCATGAAAATATGTTTGAGAAGTAATTAAAAAAATAAAGCTTTGGATGCTTCAAACCCGTTTTTGAATTCGCGTTTTTATGGTCTGAGCAAAAACTTTTCTCTGGCAACATTGTTTTACCAACATTCTCATATTTTCCTTACTTGGGGGTTACACGATCAAGTTTTGCCTTTCAAGTTTTAATACATTCACACTTTTTTACTAATACACTCACAATTTTAAAAATTGATGCAAACTTGATGACAATTTTTGCTTTCCATAGAGAGCATCAAGTCACAATCAAGAAAACAGCTGACAACAATTTTTTTTCGTTCTGTCTGCAAATATTTTTTTGTTTGAAAGTTGCAATTAAAAGTGATAAAAATTAAACAGATTCAAGCTTTGAAATAGAAACAAAAATGTTTACGTGCAAAACCAACAAATTTTTTACTTTTATTTTTACATTGATTTCCATTAACTTTATTAATTTTTAAAAGAGATATTTGTGTATTATGATTATAATTAAATAGCTTAAAAAAAAATATTGACTTAGAATCTGAATTATTTTCTGGGTTTAATGTAGAATGTGGAAGAGGAGGTTTTGCTTTATTTTTTTTAGCAGAACATGCAAGAAGTTATTTTTAATTTTCTTCTTGACGGCATCTTGAAAACGAATTGCTATGAAATTGCGTGGAGCCTACGTCACAGCTATCAATTTTATTGAATTTTGACAAGCAGTATGTGAAAAAAAACTTGATAGCAAAACTTGATCGTGTAACTGCAGTGTTAGTAAATTCTGCAACTTCAACATCCAATTCAAGGCAGCTCGATACCAGGTAGCCTTCCTTACAAGCCCAGCTGACTACTGCCTTTAGCTTGTATAACTGTCAAAATACACAACACAAACACACATACGCGAACAAACGGATGACACTAATACAGATTTTCTACCAACAAAATACATGCAGTGTTTGCTGTTGTTGTTGTGTTTGTAGTAGTTATGCGATTACCTGGTATCAAGCTGCCTGGATCCTGAATTGTTAAGAAGAAACTAAAAGCCTCCGGCAGACTTTGATTTCAGCCAACGAAAACGCTGCATTACAATTTCTACCCTGTACACATGCCTGTATGTATGTGTAAATACATGCAATCTGAAACAGCAGCCAGTCCTTAGCTTGCAAAGTGTCCTTAAAAGGAACTTATTAATTTTAAACTCCTCGGGCAAACCATGCACTTGCAGATCGAAAAAAGAGAAGAGAACAACGACAACTACAACAACAACAACAACAAAATGCAAATGGACAAACATTTTGTAAAAATGTGCCATTTAATTTCTTTGATAACCGCATCTGCCAAAAACAAAAAAAACTGAAAAAATAAAAATTAGGTTAATAGAGTGTAAAACTACAGAGCCAAAAAAAAAATAATAATAATAATATAAACAACAGCAACAACAAACAGACAGAAGAAATGTTAAAACATAAAATAATGAATGAGAGAAAAGCAACCGGCCGACCAACCAACCAACCCACTTGTAAGCCTTAAAGCAGCTAAAGATAACAACAATAATAACACGAGTGTAAAGAGTGTAAAGAGTGACTGAAGTGTGAGTTTTTGTAAAAAGTACATGAAAAGTGCATTAAACACACGTACGTACTTACATGCATACCACGGTTGATTAATTTTGTGAAATTTCATCGGTTTTCCATGTGATGTGCATCACAAAACTGATTCATTTCCATAAAGAAACATTTTTCTTTCAGTGCACATGGCAAACGGGCTTTTCTAGAAATTATGTTTTTTGAGTCAGGCTGTTACCGCTTGCGACCATCTCTTTAAAAAGTCACCCTAATGTGCACATGTGCTTATGTATGTGTGTGTGTGTGTGTGTATACACATAAACTTAAACTTTATTTCTTTGATGTGCCACTCCAAGGACAAGGTAAGGAAATTTTACGCCGTTTTTCTGTCATTTGAAAAGCTAAAAGTAACAATAATATTTGATGCATAAAAACTACAAAAAAATGAAATGAAAAACTAAACGAACGGATGACAGCCAACATCTGTTTCTTTGTCATTTTTTTTAACTTTTTTTTTCTTCCATTTGATTTAGGCGTTCATTGACAATATGTCACTGTTAAACGTGACAGCAGTTAAAACTGAAGTTTGGTTGATTTAAAAACAAAAATAAAGAAAAAAATATATTAAAAATGTCTAACTATCATTAGCAAAAGTTGTGGGAGTGAATTTATAAGTACATATACACAGTCCGCCAACTCAAAGCGAAAATATGTTGAAACAAAAAACAAAACGTTTGCATGTTGCAGTTTTGACACGTCAAAATGATATACAATATTTAAACTCCTTCTTTTCTATCACTTTTTTTTTATTTTTTTATTGCTAAAGTACGTTTTAATTTCGATAAAAATTGTACCATATGAAAATAAGCAAAAAAAAAAATGGATCCCCTGTTCTGTTAACGGTGAAATCGTTTTCTGGCTATAAATTGTTCGATTTAGAGACTTGTTCTACAAATCATGTGCTTTTAAATCACGTGATTTACTTCAACATTATTTCAAACATGATGATAAGATTTTATATTAATTATTATAGTAAAGCCTGGCATAACATTTTAAGTATTATTCAGGTAAATCGTAAGATATCCGCACAAAGTCAGATGTTTGAAGCAATTGGATTTTTGGAAATCGAGTGATTTCCAGCAAAGTGATATCCAGACTTAAGGTCTGACAGCCACTCCTAGATATTTCACTCATACACATACATAAGCGCTTCGTATAAAAAAAAAATTAACATACGAGGGTTGCTTTCTCTTATGTTTCAGGATTCGGGAAAAATATTATGGATCGAAGATCCATAATAATTTTGCATGCGTTTGAACTAATCGTCGAAGCACTTTGATGAGCTGTCTCCCAAACATGCATTCTGAATGCAGCAAGCGCTTCTTCAGGTGACGAAAAACTCGGACCTCTCTCGTTATTTTTTACATACGGCAATAAAAAGAAGCCATTTGGTATCAATTCAGCACTATACGGTGGATGACTCATCAAATCGATATTTAGGCTGCTCAAAAATGCAGTTGTTTGCGTGTTCTTCAGCGGTTGGTTTTCCTGATTTCTTGGTAGACAACTGGCAAACAAATCACTGCGGGCCACTCAGAATTGACGGAGCTGCCTGGTTCTAGTGTTACGATTGCAATATATCCGATTTTTTTTCTTGAAAGTACTTTGTGAGCGAACAACATTTGTAGGATTTTGCTCATCTTGAAACATCCATACAAGCGACTGCTTTCTACTTTCGGACTTACATGTGTAAGCCCAGGATTCATCACCTGTCACAATGTCATATACGTGTTTCGAAGCACCACGATCGTATGTTTTGAGCATCTCTTTCCACCAATCGTTACGAGCCTGTTTTTGAGCGATTGACAAATTGTGTGGGATCTAATTCGAACAATTTTTTTTTCAGTGAAATGTTTATACAGTATTGAATGTATGCTGGGGTCCCACTAATGCCTAAAGTTTCAATCTCCCGAAAGCTCTCATGACGATCTTGCAATATCAGTTCGCGCACAGCATCAATGGCTTTCGGCAGAACAGCTGATTTTGCACGACCTTTGCGAAATTTGCGAATTCACCATAGCATCCATAAATACGGGATGGAGCTTCATGGCCAAAAAATTAATTAAATTCATCCAGGCACTGTTGCTGAGTTAATCCACTTCTAAAAATAATCATATGAAAATGTTTACGATTTAATTCCATTTTTAAGACGAAATGAATCTTATTTTAAGTTGATTTATTTTCCAGAACAGGGCATCACATTAGAATATGGCGTGCCTCGAATATGTTAATATCACGCACACACACACACACTCACACTCACATTGGTACAATTACACAGTCATGCAAACTGTTTTCGGTTTCTTATTTTCATATACATACATAAATACAGCCTTGGCTTTTAGAATTTATGGCGTTAATAAAAAATTAAAATCAAAAATAATAATAGCAAAACAAGAATAATTTATGAACAAACTACATACATACATATGTATATGACTTTTGTTGACACAAAAACTATTTTTAATACAAATATGTATGTATGTATGTATGTATGTATGTGTATCAACATAATGACATGGAAAAAGCAAAACTGCTGTAAGCCTCTAAACAGGAAGAGCTTAATCGAGCAAAAAAAATGATTTTTAGTTAAAATTAGCAAAAAAAAAAAAATTTGCCGAATTCACAAAAGCTCTTTAGAGCCCAAAGCGAACTCTAGTTTTTTAGAAATTTCAATCAAAATCCAAATGATTTTAAAGCGATTTCTCGTGCAAAATAAAATCTACTTCGCCAGCAGATTTTGGCAAAATCTTTCCAAATCTGCTCAGCACCAAGCGATGCAACTTTGAATTTTTAAATGTTAAACTAAAAGCTTCAACACAGAGGGGGGCAAGGGATAAGTATATTTATTTCGCTAATAAGCGATTCACCAATAATAAGACTTTATTTTATGCCATACAAAAGTTCCAGCAGCTATTTATTCCATTCTTGATTTTTTAAACTTATGCAAAACTGTTTAGGAAAACTACATACATACATTTGCTAATTGTTTAATAGATTTCCTAAATAAAATGAAAATGAAAAAAATGTGAATTTTCCAGTTTTATTTCCCAGGTTTTTTTAGCAAATAAATATAAAATTTTTTCTATAAAAACTCCCACTCGACAGCAAAACAGCAAGTGATTGTTGATATGGTTGGCATTTGTGTTCGCCGTGTTGACGTCATGATCGAAATTAAGGAATCGGGTTTTATATCAAAACACGTGGGACTTTTCGACTTGTCAATCGAGTCGTCGTTCGATTAAAAGAACATCAAAGAGGTATCGAAAACAATTTTCTTTCGCTTAGAATGCGAATTATCGCACGACTTCGACATTGAGGAACAGGCAGTTATTTCTTAGTTGCCTAATTCGTAAGAAATTTGTATTCAACTCACAATAAAATTTTGGTTAAAGTTATTAACCCAACGTTATTTAATTGAAATTTTATTATGAATAGAATAAATTTTTTTCTACGAATTAGACAACTAATAAATAACTAAATTATTTATTTCAAAAATTGAACTTAATTATTTATTTACTAAAAGTGCAAAATTGAAATGTATTATTTTAGGTCTAACAATGGACACCTTATTAAACTTTTCTGTCCTTTCCAGCAGTCTAAATGCCGCCCACATTTCGTTGATGCCACTCAACTCATCAGCAGACTCGAAAAATTCTTAAAAGAATATGTTTGAAACTTAACTAACTACTTATTCCATAATAAATTGTTCATGGAAATTTTGGAATAATTAGTTGGGTTTCAAACAGTCTTGGAGTCTACTAAAGAGTTCATTAGCATCAACGAAATTTCGGCGGCTTGTAGACGGCTGCAAGCGACAGAAAACTAATTATTTATCTATTTAGATCTAAAAGAAACAAAAATTCAATTGGCTCTTGTAGCAAATAAATAATTAAGTTCAAGTAACAAATTCATCATGTTTTGTGGTCTTAAAAATTTTTAAATTTTTATAAAAGGCAACAAAAATTTTTTGAATAAATTTCAACTTTTTCCATTGTTTTCCATATATACATATACATATACATATACATATACATATACATATACATATACATATACATATACATATACATATACATATACATAAACATATACATATACATATACATACACATACACATACACATATACATATATTCTAATGTTGCATTGTGAATTACAAAATCAGGATCTTAATCTGTCATTCAACTTTTTGCCCAGCATTTTTTTTTCATTTATTTATTTATTAAAAAAATTCAATACCACCCAAAGAGGTATTGTTTTTGGCTGTAAATTAAAGCAGACACAAATGGCAAAAAATGCCTTTTTCAGAATGCAGACAATAAAATTTGTCGTTTTGGTTGTTTTTTTTTTTTTGCTTTTTGTAGATCTAAAATTTATTGAACTCGAGTTCGTTGAATGAACTTTTTCGGGGGAAAAAAACACACACACAGCACTTAAAAGGAAATAAAGCGAACATTAGCTTTTTTTATTTTTGGGAGTGCAAAACACTTTGACCCAAAAATGCGTGACTATTTCATGATGTTTTTTTAAAGTTGTTCTTTTTTATTTTTGGCAATAAGCAGGCATAATGAAAATATAGTGTGCATATAAATATATGTGTATGTATGTGCGTTTGAAGATTATAATACATACACATGTTATTAAAAGTTCAAAAACCCAAGAATAATGTCGTCTTCTTGGCTGCGCTTTGAAGTACACACAAACGTTTCCACACACACACACACACACATCTATACGTGTGTAAGTATATTATCCGGCAGCTCAAAATTTTATATTTATGCGTAAACACATACTTTTTGCTACATGTTTTCTTTAATTATAGTCCCCTGCAAGTAAACTGCACCTAAATATTTTCTTATTTATACTTATACTCTTCTGTATAATTATGCATGAATTTGCATGCATCTACATGTGTGTGTCTGTATGTTCGCAGTACAAGAACTTCCATACATACACACATGCACATACATACATACATACATATCCTCAATTCACTTTATCTTTAACTAATGGTTACGCAGTCATTGTTTTTCTATTGTACAAGCATTTGCAAAGCAAATAGTTTTTCAAACATTATTTGTTCATTATTGTAGTTGTTGTTATTCGCAGTAAGAAAAAAGAATAAAAGAATTGTTCAAAAAAAAAAGAAACAGAAAAAAAGTAACGAAAAAGCTAAAATAGCAGAACTGAAATATAAAAGCAACCATCATTTATCGTGGTGACACGCCAGCAGTGAGCGTATACAGCGCCAAAAAAAAACGTTTAAATAAAACAAAAAATCCCTGCATATCTCAAGGGGAGGAAATCAAACGTAAAATTATTATACACTCTATGAGCAGCAAGCAGTTGCCTCTCTTTCCGTCGCTCTTCTGTGGTTGAGTTTTTGTAATGAAAGGCAGAGCTGCCAGATGTTGAAAATTATTAATATAAAATGTAATAAAATGAAATTAAACTAAACTAAATTAAACTAAATTAAATAAGCAAACCCCTCCAATCAACCTAACCTAACCTAAACTAAATTAAATTAAATTAAATTAAATTAAATTAAATCAAATTAAATTCAATTAAATTAAACTAAACCAAACTAAACTAAACTAAACTAAATTAAATTAAATTAAATTAAGTTAAATTAAATTAAATTTAATTAAATTTAATTAAATTTAATTAAATTAAATTAAATTGAATTGAATTGAATGAAATTAAATTAAATTAAAATAAATTAAATTAAATCAAACTAAATTAAATTAAATCAAATTAAATTAATTTAATTTAAATTAAAAATCAATTAAAATAAATTATATTAAATTAAATTAAATTAAATTAAATTAAATTAAATTAAATTAAATTAAATTAAATTAAATTAAATTGAATGAAATTAAATTAAATTAAAATAAATTAAATTAAACCAAACTAAATTAAATTAAATCAAATTAAATTAATTTAATTTAAATTAAAAATCAATTAAAATAAATTATATTAAATTAAATTAAATTGAATTAAATGAAATTAAATTAAATTAAAAAAAATTAAATTAAATCAAACTAAATTAAATTAAAATAAATTAAATTAAATTGAAATAAATTAAATTAAATTAACTTAACTTAAGTTCGATCATAAAGCTTAATTGATGCTAAAAATCGCTGGGGGCTCCGAGCCGGAAAGTTTGAAGTAATTGTCATCATTGATACATTAGCAACACTCACAACACTCGATTGGAAATCAATTGATTATCGATTACCTACAATGAGCATAAGACCTTTCATATTTGATGATTGGCCTATTGTATCCTATTCTGATGGTGTGGCTGCTATCTAAGCCAACATACTGACTACGAGAGTAACATATTTATGTACAGGAGCAGTCACTATAAGAAGAGACGACCGCTTGCCGCCTCCTCATCTAGGAGAACTGGACCCATGCACCACCACATGGATGTTCGTGAGTCGACTGGAAGTGTAATGGATAAGAATCAGTCTGGTCTTGAATAAATCGGAAGATTTACTTTATCCTTGCAACCCCCTGACCACCAATAAATTGTATTAGTTATCAACACATTCTTATCAACATACAATATAAGTTATCTTAAGTATTGATTTGAGATAATTAACAGCCCAACTATTACACCTGTCACTTTGTGGACTGGTGTAATAGAAAGAGGATAGTAAAACTAGATATTAGTTATAACCGGAACCTCCTTGTGCTGCTCGTTTGCAACAACATTTTACTTACGACATTCAAAAACAAAGAAATTTCCGCTTATTTAATTAACGATCTGTCTGGTAACCCTCATCAACTCTCCACGAGAAATACAGTTATTATTAAAGAGTAAATGGAGCATACAAACGAGAGCATAAAAAGAATCAGCAATAGCGAGGAAAATATACATATTAAATTAAAATTCCATAATTTATTACTCACGCTTTGTGTCTCTAAAAGAAATGCTTAACGGCAAAATTTCCCACTCTGTGTGTGATGGTAATGCAATTGTTGTAGTTGTCGCTGTTGTTGTTGCTGCTGCTGCTATTGTTGTTGGTGGTTGGTGGTGAGTTAGTTTTGATATTTTATAATTTATGATAATTTAAGATAATTTTATAATGACGAGTGTCAACGACATTTGAGACACATTTTTGAAGGCAGTTTAGTTTGCATGGTACATTGAGAGTGTGCATTTATATGTAGTAGTAGCCGAAGCAGTAGTAGTAGTAGTAGTAGTCGTAGTAGTAGTAGTATTTGTAGTAGTTGCAGTAGTGTTAGTAGTCGATTTAGTGGAACAAGCTGTCAAATTTTTTTTCCACACACACAAAAACATACGAACGACCAAACAGAAAGCACATGAGCGTGTGTCTGCCTGCACACATGTGTGGGTAATAATGATTGGTTGGCTGATTAATGTGTTTGCTGGGTTAGTCTCTTTTACATATGTATATCAATTGATGGTATTTGTGTGAAGAGTGTGTGTGTGTGTGTGTGTAGCAAATGTTGGTGTAATATTGCTCTGCCTTTTTTTTAATAGATATACATACATGTACATATATACATATATTTTTCACTTTTATCGATATGCCTATTTGGATTGAGTTGTTGTTGCTGCTGCTGCTGCTGCTGCTACTGGTGTTGTTGTAATATTTTATTTAACTTGCTAACTTTACTTTTTGCGATATTTTTTTGTTTTGTTGTATTTATTTATAGACACACATTTTTTATTTTACATAATATTATTAAATTTGTTTACTGCTGACATTTCTCTGATGGAAATTATCACTTATTTTGTTACACATTTAATATCTACTATAAATGCAATTTTCTTTGCTTTTATTTCGCTTTTTGCACTTTTTATTCACCACTATCTACTACCATTTATGTATATTTTCTGCACTTTGAAAAGTTTACATTTCAGCTAAAATTTAAAAAATAAAAATATATGTTTGCAACTTCAATGAAAAATAAATCAAAATACTTTTAATTTTTCTGGCTTCAAACAGATTATAAAAAATGAAACTGGTTTTTATCAAAATTTGGTATACTAAGCGTAAAAATGTTCTTCAACATTTTTTTTCTTCGCCATCTCGTTTCCGTGCTACACTTTCTTTCCATATTCTTGTCCATTTATACATAGAGGAAAGCAACTGTGCCAATATTCCCGTTATGGTGGGGTTACGAATAAAAACCTCATATGTTGAAGAAAAAAAAAAAAAACTCAAGAATTTGTGTATAGAAATTTTCCTTTTTTTCGTGTGTGGTCTTGTAAAAACCGTTTTACTTTAGTTTAATATAATATTTTACACTTGTTTCACACTATTTAATATATTTTAATAATTTTCTTTCTTACTTTTTGCTCAGCTATACACATTTATATTTAATTTTCTTTTTTTCTTTTCAGATTGTAATTAGAAAAAATTCTTTTGGTTTAATGCGAAAAAACCCCGAAAAGTGGGTCATCTTCGGTCGTTCGGTTTGGTCTACTTGTATTTTTCATCCACAACCTGCTTGCTTGCACACACAGCAATCGATTTTTGCTGTATGTGTTTCAAAATCGCTTCAACAGAGTCTGTTAACAATTTTGTCTCAGCACGTTGTAGTTGTAACGGCAGTTTTCTGCTTTTAAGAGAGCTGCTTTGTACTCTTTTCGTATGAGTTAACAGTTCCGTTTTCCGTTTCGTTTCTCTTTGATTAATAATGTGTTGCATGCTTTAGGGAGGGGTAAACAACTAAGCTGGAGATTTAGTGTTGCCGCTTTTGTTTTTATTCTTACGTGAATTTTCAATATGATTTTAACTTATTAATTATTTTAGATCGTTTTTATTTTAGATCGATAATCAACTCGTCAGTAGACTCGAAAAATCTTAAAGATTCCAAAATACCCATGCCGCCTTCTATATGTCGGCGGAGATGATTTGCGTCAGCGCCTGGTTGCTGAGTCCTAATCTGCCAGTGCATGACATGCATGGGCTTAAAGTAGATAGGGCGACCCCGCTCCCAAATGTCTGGTCAACTCTCCCAGCTGGCAGTTTCCAGCATCATCTCTACTCAAGGATGGTATAAGCATTGGGGAGTGGGAAACTCTTAATGTTCTTGGCATGAATATTCAGTGCGATATTCACTGTACTGAGCATATATTTCATGTCGCAAAAGAAGCATTTAAATTCTTGGGCTTTTTGCAACGGCACAGGACATACTTCACTCCAGCCGATATCCTCACTGTTTATGCCACCCCTATCCAACCGAAAATGGAATGCAACTGCCATGTTTGGTGCCTCAAAGTCTAATTCAGGACTACTCGATCGTGTGCAAGAGAGAGAGAGAGAGAGAGAGAGAGAGATAGAGAGAGACCAAAGATGCTTAACAGTGACAGTAGGGGATCCAACTGTATGGATTCATTGGGTCATCATCGCCGTGTGTGGGATGTGTTACCTTGTTCTATCGCTATTATAAAGTATGTATCGATAGTATAACGTTCAATATCGAGTTATTAGGAAACTAAAAGCCTCCGGCAGACTTTCAACTTCAGTTTTGGGAGGTCCACGAACCCCTCTACAAACCCATAAAACCGATTTCTTTCAAAGCCTGGCTCCTTATGCTAAAATTTACCCTGCTTTTATTTTACATTATTTTTCATTGATTATTTATTTATTTATTCGATATCGAATGCGACGATTTGGCCTCTGGTCCAAGCTAAAGAAAAAAAAAATTACTCACCCATGTGGCAACTCCAAAATGCAAATTTAGAAATAATTCTACTGGATCACGAAAGAGAAAACAACATACATATTCGTTTTTAAGTTAAAATTTATTATAAATACGTTTATTTGTCATAAGTATGTATATTTTATACTGTTTTTTTTTCTTCTTCTTATTTTCTTGTTTAAAACTTCAAACCCAAAGTATTTTAAGAATGGAAATATTTCAAATATTGTGTTTTAAAATTGTTAATTGAATTGAGTTCTGTTTTGTTTTGTCAATAAAGTTCTATTTAATAGTTATAAATTTTAACTGCAGTATTGTTACAATTTCTTTATGAAATTCAATTTTTTTACACATTATTTTGTGTGTTTTTTTCTTTTTTTTATTGAAAATAAAAATATTTGTTTACTTTTGTTTTTTTATATTAAAATTATTTAAACTAAAATAACCAAACAAATGAAAGAGCAACAAAATTAAAGACAATAATCAATATTTACATGTTAAAAGTTCTTGGTTTCTCTTTTACTTACTTTTATCAATAAACAAAAAAAGAAGAGTTTAATTAGTGTATCTTTTGTTAGTAATATTGCTACATAACTACTTAAAAATGTTTTAAATTATTTTAAAATAAGTTTATATTTTTATTGTGTTTTTCTTTTATGTATGTATGCGTGTATACACTGAGGAAATAAAAAATAAATAGATCTTTCTTCACGATAATTGCAATAAATTGTTCATTTGTTTTTTTGTTTTTTATTGTAGTTGTAAATAAGTTTCTATAGTGTTTGTTCAATTTCTTTTAAATTTGTATTTAATTGTTTTTGTCTTTGTATTTTGTTTAAACGATTTTTATTTGCTACTCTATTTTGTTGTATTGTTTTTTTTTTTATTTCTTTTAAACTATTTCTATTACAAAGTTCCTAAGGATTTGTTAATTTCTTTTATTTTCTTTGTGTAATAAAATAATATTTTGTTAATAATTGCATTTAATAAAAGAAATAAAAATGATAAAAAAAAAGAATTTGGTTTAAATGCTGCTAATTGGGAGCATTCAAATTTTCTATTCGCATTTACTTTTGACCGTCAGCATAATTTGATTAGTTTGTCGTATTAAATAGAGGGCACTTATGAATACTGCATTCGGTCTGCAAGAGATGAGAGAAATATGGACACAAATAAGTATTGAATAAAAATAGAAGAAAAAAATATTAATACGTAAAATATTTTATTTTGTTCCTTCTGATTGCGAAAGCCGACACCGTTGACACCTGAAGTCGACATGAAAAATGGACAAAGTTAATAGGTTTTTAAATAAATTTTTGACATACATATTTAGCGCTCAACACATTTCAAAAATATTAGATTGTAGTCCAAAGTAATAAATGAAAGCGAATTTTCGGATGTCGAGGTGATGTGACAACGATGTAGACTTTTGTAATGAGAGTGATTGATTATCTTATATACTCATTGAATAGCAGGCACTACAAAAGCTTTATAAATTGCGATGCTTAATATTAAAATAGACCTTATTAAAGTTTTCGGTCTTTTGCAGCCGTCTATAAGCCGCCGACATTTCGTTGATGCTAATCAACTCATCAGTAGACTCGAAAAATTCTTAAAAGAATGTTTGAAACTTAACTACTGAGCAATTAATTATCGAATTATGGAATAGTAGTTAAGTTTCAAACTAATTACTTTGCACCTTTATCAGTTCGTCGCCTTTTAGCTCAGTCACTTCTCGTGCCACACATTCGTTACTGTCTTTCTGCAAACAGTGGTACAGCAACAGTAAATCGGAACCGTATTAAACTTTTAGTAAGCCGAATTGCCAACGGACTTAGAAGATCAATTGTTGTAAATGAATTTATTACTTTAATTTTTATTACTTTAATTTATTTCAATTAAAGAATACTTTGATTTTTTATGTATAACTTTGAAGTATGAAAATAATTTTTTCTCTATTCTTGAAAATAAATCCTTCATATGAGAAACATAAAAACTTGCTCTGCAATATTTCTTATTTCTCATAGGTTATTTTTGGTTCTTTTTGATTCTTTGCACGAGGTTATAGACTGGGCCCATAACCTATGAGAAATAAGAAATACTGCAGAGCAAGTTTTTATGTTTCTCATATGAAGAATTTATTTTCAAGAATGCAAACTCCACATCTGAAAGATCGTGTTTTATTAGATGTTGCGGAATAAGGAACTCTCTAACATCAAAATCAACTTTTAGAACCAAATTGACAATCAAACTTAAAAAATGAAAAAATTTTTCTAATGCTACAGATTCTTTATAACATTTCTGTATCATGCTATAATTTTTGATTGAAGGCATACTTTCTTTCTCAGTTAAGAACTGTTCTAATTATGTAAATATAAAGCAATTTGTTTATTTACTTAACCAGGCTACGGGCTATTTTTTTTTTTTTTTTTTTTTTTTTTTTTGTAGAACAAAGTTTTCCTATTTAAAGCAGCATGATTTTTTATTGTATTATAATTTAAAGTTCAGGGTAGGTACATATGTTTTTTTCGTAGATAAGAAAAGTTTAATTTATGTAAAAATAATAATTAGTTGTTAATTCATTTTCTTTATAGTTAACAGCCAGGGCTCGAAGTTTGAGGCAACTAAAGCAATTCTTTTGCTTATATGTGGTATTTTCTTATATAAAAAAAAAGATTTGAATTATATCAGACTTGTTTCAATACTTACTGTCCTTCCTTAAAGTATTCCTTTAGGGTTGTACTAAACTTTTTCGAATATTTTACAAATTCCTTTTTGCGCTGCTCCACAGCCTGTTTGCCAGTAACACCTGGTATGAAATTACCAATTTCATTTACAACATCTAAAAGCTTTTTAATGGCGCTTGCTATTTCCCTGCAAAGATACAGATGTGCATTATATTTAAAAATAAGTGTTCTGTGAGTATTAAAAAAAAAATAATAATAAAAGTTTCATAAGAAAATTTTAAATTAAATCAATTATTTGCTATTGCAGCCAAGTAAATTAACAATAGAAAAGTATTTGCTCATAAAAACTCATATAAAAATCAAATATATTCCTGCTAGAGTAAAATATATCTTATACAGTACACAATGCATTGCTTTATTAAGACACTTTCTTCTCAAGCCTCAGCTTTTAATACTTCACATCTGCTACCTACATATTTAAGCAAAAAAGTAGTAATAATAATAAGCAGGACCAACTCACTTAATTGTTTCCAAAAAGGTTTTGCGATCCTGAATTTCGTCGGGGATGCGACTTAAAATTACTTTAAGCGCCACTGATTTGCGATTTAGTTCTTGAAAGGGTTCCTCTGTTCGCGTCAATCGATATTCATTTACTGCAAAAAAAAATATAAAAAAACAAATCTTTAAAGCAATTGCGTTAAATTTTCCAGCACAAAATTTACAATCTGATTCGGGCAGATTTCCTTGTAATCTCAACACCGATTCGTTCAGGTTCACATTCAGATCAGCTCTGCGTGTGATGGCCAAAATAAGATCGTAACAGAAACCAGGATTGTTTTGTTCTGTTTTCAAAATTGCCGAGCGCAGTGACTGAGCTGCTCCCATATCTCGTCTTTCCAGCTGAAATGAAGCAGGAGTTATCGTAATTTGAAAACATGCTCAAGTTCTTTTCTTTATTTCTTCAATTTATTTCTCTGACATACATATTATTACTTTACCTGTGCGAATATGGGTCTCAGTATTACGGGCAAGACAAGTGACGGTGTTGGCATCTCACCCATGGTCATTTTACATTTACTTTTGTTTTGTCTGATAAAATCTGTATTCTAATTATTTGTTTTTCGTAATTATTTCCCACTGTTTGTAATTAAGAAATTTTCATTTGTAATGCACTTTGAATAGAATAAAAATAATAATTAAGAAAATTTCAACACGGAACAACCAATGGGAAAGAAAAAATGTTCACACAAAAATAAAACCATACAAAAATACCAACAATGCAATGTAGTTCAAAAAAAAAAAATATCAAGAGAGAGAGAGAGGAACCAAGTACGAAAGCAAACGGCAATGACATTTCAAATGTGTTCATTCAGCAATAGTGATGGTAGAATGAGGCCTCTTCATAATTATTTATACTTCGAAAAAATTTAATAAAAATCTTGCCTTTCACGTAAAACAATTCAGAAACCCTTTCTCGAGCTTATTTTTTTGTATAACAATATATAAAGAACATGTAATCTACTACATTTTACCTCTGCCATGTATGTAATGTAAAATTACACTAGCAGTCAAATCATGTGTCTGCACTAAGTACATGTCAAACCACTGAGTACATGTCAAACTCAGAAGAAGAGAAGAGCAAAAATAGCGGCGAAAAATAGAATTTTTGCATATTCTTTAAAAGAAGTAAAATTAATTTTGGAAACAAAACTGTTTGCATTTTTAACAAACATTTTTTTTTTCGTTGCAAACATAAACACAAACAAAGAGCATATAATTACAATAAAACTACAGAAAAAAATTTTAATTTTTCATCATATGTACACGAAAAAGTTGGGAAAAAAAAAGAATGATAAATGCCATCTTTGTTTAAACACAATAAACAGTATACAAATTAAATTAAAAACTTTTGCAAACAACAAGTAAATAAATGAATAATAACTAAGAAAAGTGTAAAAGTAAAGCTTAAATTTTAAAATGCTAAAGGTGAGCAGCAGCATTCTCTTGCCACTCGTTGGAAACCTTGAAAACTTGCAACTTTTTAACTTGTTCTTTTGTCTTGCGTTTTTTCATTTCATTGTGTGTTTCTTTTCATTTAAAGGGAAAAGGCCAAAGATCCTTTGAAGAAGTATGGCCTGATATGCGTATAATTGTATTGAAGCTGCTGAAACAGGAAACAGTGACACAGGTAGAGTGGCAAGATCTATTTTATGGTGTACATTTGGTATGTTTGTGGGATGAAAAAGGTGCTGCTAAAATATACGATTGTTTGCGCAACGATGTGGTGGAGTTTATAGCTCATGCCCAGCGCAAAGTTCAATCGCAACGGGGCGAACATGCTTTGCTTACCACCTATATAATTGAGTGGCGTAAATTTTTTACACAATCAAGTTACCTGCCTCTGCCTTTTCGCCAACTGGAGCACTGGTTTCAATTAAAACAACCATCCTCTAGTTGTACTTCTTCAACTTCCGCCTCAAGTTCCTCAGCTGCAGCCTCAACATCGTCGGCAGCTGCTGCCGCTGGCAGCTCCTCCTCGTCAGCTAGCAACAATAACAACAATAATACTAACAAGAAGAATCCCACCGAAGACAGTATTGTCCGGAAACTGATGTTGGATTCTTGGAATGAGCACATTTTCAAAGACATCAAGGATCGTCTGCAAGAATCTGCTATGAAAATTGTACATGCCGAAAGAAATGGTGACGCTTACGATGCCCAGTTGGTAATAGGAGTTCGAGAAAGTTACGTTAATCTCTGTTCCAATCCTGAAGATAAACTACAAATCTATCGGGAAAATTTCGAGGCCGCCTATTTAAAGGCCACTGCTTCCTTTTATCGGCTCAAGGCCACAGAACAACAACAGGCCAATGGCGTGTTGGCTTTTATGAAGTATGCCGATGCCAAACTGCGAGAGGAAGAATCAAGGGCGAAACGGTATCTGGAGCCCAGCAGCTATGCCGTTTTGGCACAAACTTGCGTTAAGGTGTTGGTGGGCGATCACATGAATACAATTATAGCCGAATGCGCACCACTCATTAAAGAATATGAAACGGACCGCTTGAATTTAATGTTTCGTCTCTTAGATCGTGTACCCAATGGGGTCGACACAATGTTGCGCGATTTGGAAAATCACATTGTTTCCGCTGGACTTGCTGACATGCTGTCGGCTTCTGAAATCATCACACAAGATTCAGAAAAATATGTGGAACGTCTGCTCGAACTGTTTACCAAGTTTAGTACTCTTGTTAAAAATGCTTTCAATGATGATCCCCGTTTTCTCACAGCACGTGATAAAGCTTTCAAAACAGTTGTAAACGACACAAGTGTCTTTAAATTGGAACTACCAACCGGTATACAAAATCGTGGTGTAAAATACACAGCACCCGAAAGTAAATGCCCCGAACTACTGGCTAACTATTGCGACATGTTATTGCGACGTACTCCGCTCAGCAAACGCTTGACGAGCGAACAAATTGATGCACGTTTAAGGGATGTCCTTCTAGTGTTGAAATATGTCAATAACAAGGATGTGTTTATGCGATACCATAAAGTTCACTTAACAAGAAGGTTAGTGCAATTGTATTGCTGCGGCTTTCAAACCGGTGTTTTTATAAAGCATCAGCTTCATCCGGAACAAAGTCTTATAGGCTTTTGTTTTCTTTTCATTCCATTATATGGGTAATGTCTTAAATCGGTTTCTTTCTATATTTTCTTAAGACTCATATTGGGTACCAGTGCCGATAGCGAAAAAGAAGAAGACATTGTTGAGTGGCTCCGAGAAGTTGGCATGCCAGCCGATTATGTGAACCGTTTGGCTCGCATGTTCCAAGATATAAAAGTAAGTATGTGTTTTGAGAGGATAACAATTATGAGCAAACTACAGCATAATACTAACTATTAGTGCAAAGAACTAGTAATATTAGTAGCATTCTTATTTCATAGTAAATTTATAGTTGCGTGCCTATATTAACCTGGTAATATATGAATTCGTTTTTCAAACAGACCTCCCCAGCGACCACTGCTTTTATGTTGACTTTTATTTTGGGGTATATATCATACAAACAAGTAAAAATTGCAAATACATCAATAGTGTCCAAAATTAAAAGGAGTAAAAATGTATGTGGAATTCGAGAGAAAGCCAACCCAGCCAACATTTAAGTAGTTAAACGTATAAGAGAGGAAACATTTAGTTGATATACGAAAGATCTTTTAAAAATTATTTCGTAATTGATAAATTTAATGTTCACGATATATTTAATGTTGTATTTGAGAATTTTTCAAAAAAAAATTTTTAATTTTTTATAAATGAATAATTGGTGATCTCTGAAAGAATTTGGGCGTTTATGGGCACATTTTTGGAGTGCACCCGAGCTGCACTACATGGATAAAGAAGCCAAGAATGTGGTCTATTTACTGATAGGAGTGCCATTCATTTCTCGATTGCATATGAGAATTTTTTTTTAAATTTTAAATTTTTTATAAATGAAAAATTGGTGATCTCTGAAAGAATTTGACCATGTATGGTCACATTTTCGCAGTGTAACTCAACTGGACTACGTGGAATAGGAAGCCAAGAATGTGGTCGATTTAGTGGTGCAAATGACATTTCTCAATTGTATTTAAGATTTTTTTTTTAAATTTCTAAAATGTTGACTAAGTGAAAAATCGATGATCTTCGAAAGAATTTGGCCATATGCGAGCACTTTTTTGGAGTGTAAATCAACTGGAGCACATGGAAAATGAAGCCAAGAATGTGGTCTATTTACTAGTATAAATAGTATTTCTCAATTGTATTTGAGAATTTTTTAAAAACTATTTTAAATTTTGACTAAATGAAAAATCGATAATCTTCGGAAGAATTTTGAGATATGTATATATCCACCTTTTTGGAGTGTAACTCAACTGGACCACATGGAAGAGGAAGCCAAGACTTTGGTCTATTTAGTGGTATAAGTGCTATTTCTCCGTTGCATTTTAATTTTTTTTAAGTTTCGAATAAATGAAAAATCGGTGATCTCTAAAAGAAATCGGACATATATGGGCACATTTTTCGAGTGTAATTCAATTGGACCAAATAGAAAAGAAAGACAGGAATGTGGTCTATTTATTGGTATAAGTAGTACCTCTCAATTGTATTTTAGAATTAAAATTTTTTTTTTTAAATAATGACAAAGTGAAAAATTGATAATCTCTAAAAGAATTTCAGCATAAATGGACACATTTTTGAAGCCATGATATGTTCTCCCAGCCAGTAAGTCTTCAACATTAATTTTCTTGTCTTCTTCAAAAAAAAGTTAATTACTCCAATTGTATCACACAAAATCTTTCTGAATTTTGAGGAACTAAAAATCGAACTCAAGCCCGATAAAAATTATTGAAAAAAAAAAAAAAATTGTGAAAAGAACTCGGCTGCAATTATGAGGGAAAAGTTAAGAAAAAACGAGTTTCTTAACTTTTCCCTCATGAGATTTAAACTCAATTTTTTATTGCTAAATATTTATTATTCTTAAATAGTGTAAAAACTTTGTCATTTGATGATAGTGGCTATAAAGTAGTAACCATTTAATTTGAGGGTATAATTGTATTTGTGAAAACGATAAATTGATTTCGAATGGGCCTACAATCCCATTTTAAACGTCTATATAATGTATAGTACCGTCTAATATAGTATTTTTTTTTTTTTTTTTGCCTCAGGTCAGTGAAGATTTAAATACTCAATTTCGCAACTCAACCGGTCGCCATGATGCCATCAACATTAAAATTCTCAATGCTGGAGCGTGGGCTCGTTGCTCAGAACGTGTCTCGGTCAGTTTGCCACTCGAATTGGAAGACTATATACCAGATGTTGAAGAATTCTATAAGAAAAAACATTCCGGCCGCAAGCTCCAGTGGTATCATCACATGAGCAACGGCACAATTACATTTGTGAATAATTTCGGTCGCTACGATCTCGATGTAACAACATTTCAAATGGCGGTGCTGTTTGCCTGGAATCAGAGACCTCATGACAAAATCTCATACGAAAATTTACGTTTAGCCACTGAATTGCCAGGTAATTTTAAATAAATTTAATATAAAATACGCTGTGTATAATATAATATTCACATGCATACATACGTAAGATCGCGGCTAGCAATTGGAAGATTGTTGACTGATGATAATATCAGCAAAATGAGTCTTTTTTATGACTCCCATTTATGGCCAAACACCGATTACTCAGTTGGACGATCAAAAAAAGATTATAAAACAAACAAACAAACAAAACTACGCATATCATAAATTACTGAACAAAAAAAAACTGCATAATCACTTTTCATTGTTTCAACTTCTTCATTTCAGATCCCGAATTAAGGCGCACTTTATGGTCGTTAGTACAATTTCCTAAATTGAAAAAGCAAATTCTAGTAATGGAACCCAATTGTCCAACGCCTAAGGATTTCGCCGAAAACACATTGTTTTATGTTAATCAAGAGTTTGCTGTTGTCAAAAATAATAAATCGCAACGCAGAGGAAAGGTACGTCTAAATAAAGTATTTGCTAAATGCAAAATTTTATTTGTTTTGATTACGATTTTTGTTTTAAATTTCTTGTATTCTTCAAACTTGAGATCACTTTTGCATTTTTAAATAAATTGACTCGCGCAACAAGAATTCCATGCTACCGAGCAAGTGACAGACAAAGGGTGGCAACCCATGCATGGGGTACCCTTTAATTTTTAAAATTTCATCACTTTTTGTATTTGTTGTTAGACAACTACAGACGACATGTATTGTATTGTATTGTATTGTATTATTACTAGGTTGGTCCAGGATGGCCCTTTGCACTGCGACCAAAGATGATATATTGTGCAACCCTTTTCCCTCACGAGTTTAATACATCAAGAAACAGTACTAGCTCCTTCTGAGGAAGCCCTTGCAAGTCCTGTGAACCCAATGTATAGGCCTGCAACAGCCTATGTCTTCTGTGGCCAAGTGCCACACATTCAATAATCAAGTGTTCCATTGTCTCCTCTTCTTCTCCGCAAAATCTGCAGGTTGCCGTACTGGATAGTCCCATTCTGTGTAGATGCTTCCTGCAGGTATAGTGTCCTGTTAACGCCCCACACAGTGTCCTTAGATTCTTTCTATTTAGTTTTAGAGCGAGATCCACCCTCTTGGCATCAAAGCTAAGAAATTTCTTCGAGTGTTCCAGACCCCTAGTGTCGTTCCACAGTTTTCCTGTAATGGATGTTGTCCATTTTCTGATCTCCCCCCTGAGTAGGAGCTTATTATTAGACGACATGTAAATTTCAACACTGGTATTCATAAAAAATAAAACGTTGCTCAAATACATTTTAGAGAAAATTTTATATGAAAAATTGTAGTAAAATGTGTTTCAACAATGTTTTATTTTTTATAAGTCTCTATCTTTTACGTTTCAAAAGTTTTCGTTAATTTAAAACTGAACGGTGTCCCCATGTCCCATACATTTTTACTTTCTGTTATTTATTGTTGTATGGGCCTAGCAACCACATACATATTCAGTGCAAATTTCAAGTCTCTATCTCTTACGGCTCAAAAGTTACGGCTAATTTTCAAACTAAAGGGTGCCCCCGTGAGTTGAGTAAAATTCAAATTTTTATTACTTGTTATTTTTAGTATATGTATGTAGTGCAGTGTAGATCTGGCAACTGCATATGATGTGCAAATTTCCAGTCTCTATCTGCTATGATTCATTAGTTACAGCTCATTTTAACTAATTTTCGCAGTTCCTTGCATGGGGACCCCCTTTAGTTTTTTAAGTTTTTGTTGTTTTTAGTTTTAGAGGCCCGCCAACTGCATAACCTGTGATAATTTCCAGCCTTTATCTGCTATGATACAAAAGTTGCGGGTAATTTTCACACTTCCTTGTATGGAAGCACCCTGTAATTTTCAACTTTTTATTATTTTTATTATTTGACAGTCTCACACCACTATTATTACACAAACAAAATACCAGCAGGTTTTTTGTTGTTGTAGTGTTGCACTAACCTGACAATATAGGCGTTGAAGTTGAAATTGTAAATTTTGAAAAATGTGCAGCGAAATAAATAACGAAAGTTTTTTTTTTTTTTTTGCTCAATGTTGAATATTAAAGCACAAAAGTAAATTTTTATCAAAAACTAATTTCTTTTTAATTTACAAAAAAAAGCTAAATCTCATTGGTCGTCTGCAATTAAGTACTGAACGTTCTATACAAGAAGACAATCAATCTATTGTTCAGCTACGGATTCTACGTGTCCAAGAGGCCATTATTAAAATAATGAAGATGCGCAAACGAATGAATAATGCCACATTACAGGTGAGTAATTTGAAACTTAATTCTTTTTATTCAAGCAAACAATGGCCCCTGCAACACCTTTCGTCGCAACAGTTGATTTCTACCGAAATTCTGATAAAAAATAAAATCTAAACTCTAAGAAATGTTCAGGCAACTTTAATTATGTTTAACATATTTTAACAATATGTATTCATCATTAAATGTTTAAATCTTTCGAAGTATCCTTGGTTTTAGGAAATGTGTTTGTAATTCTCAATATCGAAACCAGTTTTATATTTTTGGCGGTATTTAGATGGTAGAGATGGTATTTAGATGGAGCCTTCTAACTTACAATTAGTTAGTAATATAATAGCGCAGTTCATTATTTGGTGCAAATGTCTTGCGTAAGTGCGAATGCAAGAAATCGTTGCTTTTTCTTTGCAACCCAACAACAAAATATACAAGGTTGCACTCGCAATATTTTTGCATTTACGCACCGCTAATTACGTGTTGCTTTTTTCGCATGAGTATTGCGTTTGCAACACTGACACTCGAACAGCTGACATTTTAAAACAAAGCAAACAAAAAATTGTAGAGATGGAGCCGACAGCAATTACCAAAAAAAATAAAACGTGAAAAATTAAAAATTGTGTACTAATTTATCAGCTGTTATTTGGAATGCAATAAAATTTGCAAAGTTGTTAAAAAGGGTGCTCAATATCAGTTGCAATATAATCGCAATTGCAATCAGTCGCAACCAAAAACGCACCAAACGCTGAGTACCGCTAATATAAAAATTTATTAGTTTTGGAACGAAGTTCCTTAACGCGGCTTGCTGGTAGTGCAAATTAGTAGAAATCGTCAAGAAAGCGTGTAAGCTGTTTATATATATGCATTGGTGTATCTGTCGACAAACAATTGTGTAGCTGTCTCCGCTGCTGTCAGCGGAGACATCTGCCAATAAATATTTATTAATTGCGAAAACGCACACTAGATATCAGTTGATAGATGTCGCTAAAGTAAAGTATGTCACAACAAAAAACAGCAATATTGAAAAATTTTCTTCGTTTTGTAGCCGATGGACAAAAAAAATACTGCATGTATCAAAAGTAAAAAAAATAAAACGTTCCACAAATTTTAAGAAGCATATAAAATTTAAAAATTTCAAAAACAACACAAAATAAAACATACAGATTTCACCTTGTATTACATTCGAAGATGAAGAAAAAACGGGGGTCCCCCGACCGCATTTCTTTTTAATTTTAGAATTAGTCAAATTAATTTACATAGACATTTCACTAACAATTCGTGTATTATTGACCATGAGGCTTTCTTTGTATTGAAATCAAATAAATGAAAATATATGTTTGTATGTAGTTATATATAACGTAGGCAATTCCTTATTTTCCCCCAATGCTTATAGCAAGGCACCTCGATACCAGGTACCCTTACAAGCCCAGCTGACTACGGCTGAATGCACAACCGCGAACAAATGGGTGACAGAATTACAATATACATGATATGTTTGTTGGTGTTGTAGCTATGCGGCTACCTGTTATGCAGGTACCTTGGCTTATAGATTGCAAGTCAAATAATTATATGTACAAAACTAATTCGCTTCCGAAAATTAGTTTTAAAAGATAAGTTTAAAAATGTGTATCAGAACCAGAGGGCTGGTGTGTGCGGCTGTTTCCCTACCACATCTTCGGCCACTTCTAGGACCCAAGTGAGCCGGTCTCACGACTAGCAGGCCGTTAAAACTGAAATCAGCATGTCTTTGGTAAAAAGTGCTTGGTTTTTGAGAATTTTAAACCAAAAAAAAAAAAATCGCTTCAGAGATTCTACGAATCTTGTGAAAACGTATGCTAATTTTAAAATCTGGAAATAAAAGTAATTATTTGTAACTCCTATTTCTTGTTCTGTCCCCCTTTGACCTGTAATAAATAGAACTCATTTGCTTCTTAATCTGCTCTCTTTAGGCGTTTGTAATTGTGTGATTTTTCTTTTCAGGCCGAATTGATTGACATCTTGAAAAACATGTTCTTGCCTTCGAAGAAAATGATCAAAGAACAATTGGAATGGCTGATCGAGCATAAGTATATGCGTCGGGATGACGATGATATTAACACTTTTATATATATGGCTTAAGAATAATTTGTTCCACATAAAGTTTTAAGTTTTTTTTTTTTTTTTTGTATGTATACAAACAGAATCTTAAAAAGAAAGAAGCTCAGTATATACATATGTTTAATATTAATTTAAATATACTTTAAAGCCCATTCAGGATAAGGCAAATTAAGAAAACTTTAAAAGGGATAAACGTGAAATTAATGAATTTGAAAATGATAAAGCAGTCGAGCTCAGCGATAATACTGCCTTTTTGGTAACCAGAATATTTTAATTGCCCAACTGGCCACTGAAATGAAGTTCGGTTGCTTGCCATAATCCAGCCATAAGAAATTTCTCAAAACCTTTTTGGCAGTTGCCAAATTAAACCATTTCATCAGTTAATAAGTCAAAGTAAGTCGTTACCCTGATTTTGTAGCGTTTCCACAAAGGACAGCTAATTAAAATGAAAATGTATATTCCAAAGTAAAAGTGCAGAACAGAAGACATTTCCTCCAAAGGCGTAGAAAATCAAGTGCCAGTAAGTAAATCTACTCTACAAGCAAACTATAATAAATCTTGAAGTTCTTAGCACTCTGAATGGGCTAAAAAAGAAATCATTAGAACTGCAATAGTATCATATACATAAATACAGGGAAGGAAACAAAAGGTTGAAGCTCGAAATAAAATTTAAACACCACTTGTCACTCCTAAAAAGGATTAAAACTTTATTATAAAGAAATCTTAAGTGCTTCTTGCGCTGCCAGCATTTTCGTTCTTGTGAATTTATATTAAAAAAAAAATTATTATACATAATTCATCAATGTTTTAAATATCAATTCAAGAACGAAAATCTTTGTAAACAATTCGATAGAGCCAGTAAAAGTTTTGTTTCGAAAACTAAAACTAAAAAAAAACAAACAAACACTTGAGAGAAATAAAAATTTAAAAGAATTATGTAAGATTGAAATTGTTCCGTTAACTCGAATTCCACATTAAGTGGGTATTTGTTGTAAGAAATTTTGTTTCAAAAACCCAAAATTAATTATGTATTTAGTAAAATAAGCTTCCTTCCCACATTCAGCTCTCTCGCTCTCTCTTTCTCTCTCTCTCTCTCAGCTGTTAAAGCAAATAATAATCCTCATTTTTTTTTTTTTTTTTTTTTTTTTGGAACGCCTTTTGACAAGTAACGGCATTATGCTCAACAACAACAAAAACTCTGGTTAACTAACCTCCTGCTAATTTTCTTTTAAGGGAATTTACACCCCCCAAAAAAAATTAGCAGTTGGCTGGTGAGCAAACGTTTTTTTTTTTGTTATCTCTGATTTTTGTAGACTCTAATTCATTACCATTTTTGATTAAGAAAGAATTTTTTTAGTTCGCCCACTTATTGTTTAAGAATAAATCGATATAAAATTTTTAAGTATCCAAATATGAACTTAATTATTTATTTGCTTTAAGAGCCAATTGAAATTTATTAATTTAGGTCCAAAAATGAACCTTTTTAAAAATATTTACAAATATTTTTAAAAAGGTTCATTTTTGGACCTAAATTAATACATTTTGAAGTATCTATACTGTATGCTAATTTATTAAAAAAAAAAAAAAAAAACGTGGCCTCAATTCACAAGCCCAGAGAAACCATCCCAAGCGCTACACTCACAACTAAATGATTTAAAAATGCAAACCTGGGGCCGAATTTCGGCATTCGTGAGCGTATGAATTCATAACCGAATGCTGTGTTTTTTTGCTTATTTTGCTGTAGCTTTGCATTATATTCGCTATCGAGTTTATTTACGGTAACGAATGCCGAAATTCGGTCCCTGCCACAGAGAGCACAGCGGTGAAAAAAGTGACTCGCCGAATCAGCTGCTGGAACGCCTGTTAAAAAAGAGATAGGTTTACCAGGTATTGTATACTCTTTCTTATTGCAAGAAAAGTTTGTTCCTTCCATGTTACAACTAATAAGGTAACATTTTCCTCACAACAAGAACAACTTCAAGAAAAATAACCTGCGTTTTATTTTTGTGCAACTTCTGAAATGTGACGCCACTCCAACATTTACAGAAGAGAGATGAGCAGAGGTTACGCTGTCCTGGTTCCTGCCTCGTTTTGGCTGCCTTTCATTTCTATCTTCTCTTTGCAGTTTTACGAAATCAGATGATTAACGTTTCAGCTGATGAGACTGCCTTATTAGCTATATCCATGATACAACTAACAAGGTAACCTTTTCCCCACAATAAGAACAACTTCAATAAAAATAACATGCATTTTGTTTTTGTACAACTTCTGTAAACTGTCAAAAAGTCGCCGCTTCTACATTTACAGAAGAGACATGCACTAATTTTACGCGGATTAGGCAGCCAAAATCAGACTGCCTTTCATCTCTGCAATCTCTTGACAACCTAAAGTAGTCAGATGATTAACGGTTTAGCTGACGGGGCTACCTTGTTAATTGTATCATGGGCTATATCATGGTTTTGTGTTTTAAATTCTCTCTCCCAATACCAGAATACCACTGGGCTTGTGAATTCACCCATAGTTTTCTTTTAAGTTTTCTTGTGAAACGAAACGTGTGCGTGTATGTTTTTTGGAATTGTGTGTATACTATTTATATAATATGTATGTATTCTTCTTCCCTAGATATTCGTTTATTTTATTCCAATAGCGATTGCTTTTTATTTTGAGGAAACAAGTCTATTCAATTAAAAAAATTTTGTTTAAATAAAATTAAGTTTTACAAATTATTAAAATACAGTAAAACATTTTTTGAACTAAAAAATATTTTGGAATTTCACTCTCTACGCAACACGTGGGCGTTTCAGATTCAATTCTTTGGGATCGTGTTTCAATTTAAATGGAATGACTCAATTATGTACAGCCACCGAACTTTAGTTGCGTTGCCTACTGGTAGCGCAGCTGACTGGAAAATTTTGTATTATGCATAGTAAATTTGGTCAGTTGCCAAAAAGCTAAAGAAAATTATTTTCTAACAGATTAACAATAATTTTTGCACGAGGGTTGGCTATTATGTTTCGGAATTCGGCAAACCTAGTATTGCAATCTGGCTTCCCACAGCTCTATCGTAAAGTTGGACATTTTTGAGATTATGCGTAATCAGAACGTTGTGACATACGAGCGCTATTTGTGTTATTTACAGTAACTTAAGATAAAGATTAATTTCGGCTTAAAAATGGAATTGAATCGTGAACATATTTTACAACTTTCGATGTGGATTAACTCAGCAACAGTGCCTGGATGAATTTAATTCATTTTTTGGCCATGAAGCTCCATCCAGTGTTTATCGATGGTATGGTGAATTCAATCATGGTCGTAGTTCATTCCAAGACGAATTTCGCGAAGTTCGTGCGAAATCAGCTGTTCTGCCGAAAGCCATTGATGCTGTGCGCGAACTGATATTGCAAGATCGTCATGAGACCTTTCGTGAGATTAAGACAACTTTCGGCATTACTGGGACTCCAGCTTGCAAGTGGGACTCAACATTGCATAAACGTAAAAGATCGCTGGGAAAACAGTTGGCCCGAACACTGTCCCCCCATCAGCTGCGGCTGAAAGTTTCTCAACGGTTTTTATGCAGACTGTTCCCCAATCAGCTGCTGATGAGAATTCTTTCAACGGTTTTAATGCAGACTGTTCCCCAGTAGTATTCGGGCCGACTGTTTCTATTTTCAAGCGTACTAACAAATTTCCGACGATGTAGAACCCCAGCGGCTTGCCAACCCGAGCACAAGATAACTCCTGTGAAACCCAAAGCCAGTTAATGCAGACTGTAACCCTCTTTCACGAAGCACGCTTCGCATCCGACCTGTCCTGCAAGTAATGGTCACCCTACCTATAATAACCGTCCCCGCAAGCAATCGTTACACTACCGCTCAATCGTGAAAATTGTATTCTTGTTTTCAACACAAATACACGAAACAAAATTTATGTACGTTTTGGAAAGCCGGCAGTTAATATGCATTCATACAAACGAACGAACGAACGAACTGGTTCGATATCGATGAACTGGCCCTTTATTTAGAAACTCCTCCATTTCAAACTGTCATTCATGATTTCGAAATTTCAATTCCTTATTTTATTTGTGTATTTTCTCCATAGCAATCAGTATCAGAATGGAACATTTCTAGGACCCAAGTGGGTCGGTTTCACTACCGGCGGCCTGCATAACATAGCAATCAACTTCTTCTCGGAACCAGTACCATTTTCAGTGCAAACATAGACCGAAAAATTGTATAATTTTTGGCCCTTTTTCGCCCCATTAAATAAACCAGCAATTGGGTTTCAATATTTTGCTGCATTGATTCCTTAACTTTAACTGTATATTTCGTAATAAAAAATTGTACATGAGTAAAAGCTATTTTAAATACAATCTACAAGTAAAATAATGCGAGACACTGGAAAGGTAAAAATTAATCTTAAATAATGTGGCTTAAACAAATATTATACATTAAGGTAAATGACAAAAGTAAACTACATACATACTTTAACTGTCGTCCATTGAGTTGTAATTTCAGACCAAAATACTCTCAATTTCCAAATTAATATCTACATACACTTACGTTATATACAAACACAATAAATTATATACAATTTGACGAACACAAAACTGAAAAGTTAAGAGTGTAAAGGGGGTGAAAAGATGAATGCAGTTTGTGGAGCAAAACTATTTTCTGCGACGATTCTTTTTATAACCCTTACCATACCAACCGGCCTGGGTGCGTGCTAATTTACGGGGAAATGTATTGTTCAAATGCAATTGCCGTTTGGCCGTTTCGGCCGCAGCAATATGAGCCAGTGATATATTTTCATCGTAATCGTCTTCGTCGTCATCCTCGGTGTACGAACAGCATTCGCAAACAACAAAACGTCCGTTGCGTGCGCGTTTCTTATGTTTTCTGTCGCTGAGCAGGAATCTATTGTAGAATTGACACTCGAATTCGGCATAATGATCGAAACAAAATTCACATTTGGCAGCCAAACGATTCATGGCAAAGTTCGGTACAATCTGGTGGCTCCAGATGTCCACATCGGCCGGCGGCGGATACACAATACTGTGTAGACCCGAGTAGGCATATTTTACATCATACCAAAAGGGTAATTTGTTTCGGTGCAAAGCATTCTTTCCTTCCTCGGCCAGGCCACACAGCGGTAAAGGTGATGTGTTTGTTGTATTGCAATTGAAATTGAAATTTTTGTGGTCTGAGGGCGTTTCTAAGGCAAGAGTGTTCACAATATTGAATTGTGGCAGGCGCATGGGCTCTTCCTTTACCTGCTTCTCCATGGCTTCATCTTTCAGGGACTTTTCATCGGCCGACAAAGTATCCTCATCAATAATGGCCTCTATGGGCTGCAAGGGCTTTTGCACGCTGGGCGAAAGCAGCGAAGTTTTGTATAGGGGCGCCAAAGGCGGGAGTTGGGGCAAAGTTTTAGCCATCTTTGCTGTGGGAGCCGGTATGGGAGTGGCTGTAATCGCTGGCAGTTTTTTACACCCGCCATTGTTTTTAAGACCATTATACGGGGCAGATTTAATGCCATCTTCTGTTTTATATTGCACTTGTATGCATTTCGGCAGTTTCATTAGAATGTGCAGAGGAAATTGATTATTTGTTGTGGGGGGAGAGGCCGCTGAAACTTGTTTATTATTTGCCTCCTCCACTTTTGGGACAGCAGCAGGGTTTATAAGGTTTTGAGCTGACGGGTTGCCATTATATAAGCCCACTTTATCCTGCACCAGTGTTAGTTGCGGTGTCTCCGATTCTAGAGGATTTTTCAAACCCATTTCGCTTTCCAGCTTCTCCAGAAATTCTTCAGCATTTTTAGTTATTTCCGTGGCCTGTTTGATCAGCAGCTGCTCACTTTTGTGAAGTTGTGCTATTTCGGCCAAGACATCGGTCTTTGGCTCCAGTTTGACCGGCAGATTTGCCAAGGCGTCGGCATTCAATTCGATTTTTATTTCTTTTTTTGTTATTTCACAGCTGCTGGTGGTGGTGGTGGTAGTGGTGGTGCTGTGCATCGAACTTTTGCTAGGCTGTTTGGTGTTTAAACAGGGGTCCTTGGGTTTGGCTATCTCTATGGAAAAGCCTTTGTTTCTCAATCCCTTAAGGAAATCGTTTTCTAGTTTTGCCTCAGGCCCACAATCCGGGCTTGTCGTCTCCACTTTGCAGGAGGGGCCGGTATTTTCTGGGAATTTTAAATTTTCTGCCACTAGGCCATTGAGTTTTAAATCTTTTATGGATTGAAATTTTATTTCGGTTTTGGTAGCACCAGAATTAACTAATGTCTCCCCATTGACTTTTGTATCTTTAAAGGCAGCAGCTGTTTTTATTTCTGTATTAGATTTGGATAGATTTGTGAACAAGTCTTCCAGTTTTATGCCATCTTCGAAAGCATCTGCTTCCGTTTTCAGAATATCCGCTGTTAGAAGATCATTCTCCAAATTCTTGTCAAATTTAAAATCATTAAGGCTGTTAGAGATGTTGCTTTCGTCCAGTTTTGTGTGATGAAGATCCAGATCAAACATTTTGATTTCATCTGCCAATTCAAATTTTATTTCAGTTTGATTGTTATTATCGAGAGGCGATTCCTTAAAACGTTCTTTAAGATTTTCATTTACTATAATTTCTTCTTTACTTTCTGGGAGCTGATCAAATTTCGGCATCATTATGCTTTGCGGCAGGGGTTTTTCTGGTTCTGTTGTTGTCTCCTGTTTGAAAACTTGCATCATTTCTCCTTCATCGGAATCCATACGAAGTTCCTGCTTTATTTTATTTTTCTGCTCCAAATTTGTTTTGATTCCTGAAGTCATTTGCTTTAAAGGAGTCCGGATGCGTGGACCCTTGCCAATGCGATATTCGCTATCATCCGCATCACCTGTGAAACTGCCACCACTCATTGTAGAATCTTGTGTCTCCTCATCGGCTGTGGTGGTTACATTGCTTGAAAATGTGGTTGTGTCTGTTTTCTCTTCATCCGATCTCTTTAGCAGCGGCTGGGTGAGCGTATGCAACTCCTCGGGCATTAAGAGCGAAGCATGAGCAAAGATGGGATCTTTTTCTTTTTTATAAATTGGCACGGGAATTTTCAATGCATTCATAAGTAGCTGCATAACGCGATCACATTTTCCATTGATTTTAACCTGTGCCAAAGTATCCTTCGGAGTCCACTGAAGATTGACAATGCATATTTTCGCTCGTTGCCGGGCCGGTTTGTCCATTTGCCAAAGCCAAGTGTATTTCTTCAACACTTTTAGACTCGAACCCAGACAAAGTATGACATCAGCTTTTTCAGCGTGATGGCAAGCTCCCGCCCAATTCAAAGGCCACTTTAGATTGCCCCGCTCACCAAAATGTACAATTGTATCGCACAGTGGTTCTGAGCACTTGTGACAAAGTCTATTTGTCTTATGGCAGTAACGTGCAGTCATTTCGGTTGTATCAAACAGTCGCCAATACACCGAGTTTGGTTTGCAATTCTTGCATACTTCAACGTACATATTGCCATGAATTTCGGACAGTGATGCTTTGGGCAGACCCGACCTTAAGTGCAGGCCATCGCAATTTTGCGACACCACATAGCGTAAGATGCCTCTACGATGAAGCTCATAAAGTGCCATGTGTGTGTAGGTCGGATTTGCAGCAGATAAATCATGATCCCCAATTGCTTCGCCCTTTTGCAACAGCGTCCAAATACCTTTGCTTCCCCGGTAGTCGGGTATTAATGCGGCTGTACTTATGCCGGCACCCGTGTAACATATCAAATGCTTTGCCTGCAATATAATACTGGCTAATTCTTCCACTTTGGCCTCTATAATTTGCACATCATCTTCTTTCTCCACAACGCGGTCTTTATAAATTTCAACACGTTCTTTGCGCTTCTTGACTTGTTTCACTATTTCTGGATGCTTTTCTAAAAATTTACATTCTTCTGATGTTCGAATCGTTTCACATTTTCGGTAGATTGATGATATCTGGAAATGAGAAGGCAGGTTGTTTTATTGTAACATGGAGTTTTCGAAATTGTTATTTTAAAATACTTTATATGTATGTCTAATAAGGTTTTTTTCCGTGTAGGTATGTAACTACTTTCAAATGTTACAACAATGCTGCACCAGATCGGGAGACCAGGGAGAAAGAGCTCCCATCTTTAAATAATTAAAATAGATTGTTCTCATTCTTTTACGGAAACTAGTGGCATCTAATAACTAGTCGGATACAACAACACCTGCTGAGTTTTCTTTAATTTTATGGCACAAAGTAACTACGCCAGATTAGAAAGTGTCTTATGAAAACAAGTACCGACTAGCTACCAACAATCTTATAGGTATGAAGAGTATTATGAACTTTACAAATTTTAAATGCGGGTATTAACATTTTGGGTTACAAATGGTCAAAAAGCACAATTCTTACATTAATTGATAGTTTAATGAACGTAAGCCCATATGTATGCATGCGTGTAAGTACAAATGCATATGCATGTAAATGTGTACACGCATGTGTGTATTCCGGAGGAAAAATTTTGTGCGTTAAATTTTTCTAAGTCGGGTTGGTTCCACTAACAAATAAACATTCATATCCGCTTGGCTCTTAATAATCATTTAATAGTGATTAGTTTTAGTAAAATTATGCTACTTTACTACAAATGTCTGCTATAAAATATTTATACCCACATACATACATACACACATGCATAGATTTCACTGAGAAGGTTTTCTTATAAGAAATTCACAACTTTTTTCATTTAATTAGTTAAAAAGATAACTTTTAATTCTGTTCCAAAAAAAAAATATACTTATATATGTATGTATATGTATGTGTATGTTGGCTTAATTATAATGCAGGCATATAACATTACTTGAAAAAATCTACACACCCACCCCCAAAAATACATATCAACTTATAAAAAAAAAATCCCACAAGGTACAGCGTACACATACATACACCTTATACACATTCATTTTTTTTTTTTTTTTTATTATTTACCCACCAAAAATACGTGCATTAATGCTAATCTATTTAAGAGTTGATAAAGCGTAAAAAATATACAAAATTTTTTTTATTTCTAACCTTACGTAGTGTATCCTTTCGGCGTCTTTTTTCATTATCAGTCTTGGCCGGATTAAGTTTAGCTCTTGTTATATATGTTTGCAATGCTTCTTTTGCGGATTTTGCTTTCGATGGTATATCATTGTTATCCTGCGAAGATGATTCCATTTCTTCAGTATCCATTTTATATGAATAGCACAATTATTAATAAGTATGTTTTATTCTTTCCTATTTTGAATGGTTTTTGATTTAGACAAGCAACCAATCAACTTGTCTGACCACTAATCACAATTTCTTTTAATACTTCAATAAACGGCAGAGTGCTACTTCTTGTACTACAGCAAAAAATGAACCCCCTTCGTTAAAAGCAAAGACAAAAGGAAGCTGCGTTTTTTCCACACACTTTACCAATAATTGGTTTAGTTTTTCTCATGGCTTATATAAAACCGTACTTTTTTCCATTGGTGTTGTTGACAAACTCAGTTTTTCATGTCACAGTTAACATTTATTGTTTTTTATTTTCATCAGTTTATTTATTAATATTTATTTTTCGCTATAATATGTATTTTATTAAAAAATTTACACAAAATAAACAAACAAAAACAATAATTCTTTTTGGCTTCTCTTTAGCCTGTGTCAAATAAATGTGACACAAGGAAATTGTGAAAAATACATAAAGCTGCCAGACTGCTGATATTCTTAACATTTACATACTCGCACTGAATCATAAAAACTTTTTACATGAGTACAATAGTGTGTAAATAAATTAACGTACGGGCGGGCGGATGTATCACAAAACAATGTAAATAATGGAACTGCAGCTATCGATAATAAAAATATCGATGATAAAAAATAACAAAATCAATTTTAAATAAAAGCGTAAACAACAACCTGGCAGGGAAGAAATTTTGCGTTATTTCAACTAATATATTTTGTCATTTATCCAGTCAATAAAATAGCTGACATTGGTGTATATCGCCGGTACATTTGGTATGCCACAACCACCAACACCTAATGAAGTTATCCCTATCACATAGTACATACAGGGATAATTTTTGTGTCGTATTAGTAGGGGACCTCCAGAATCCCCCTGACAAGTATCCTTTGCGTCAGTGGAACCAGCGCAAATTTGAGAGGTCTTCAATCCATCTGGTAGCCGCTCTTTACCATTTACGCCCTCTGCTATCCATTGACATTCATCGTACGAATAAAATGTCAAAGTTACTTTTTGTAAATGTGATGTACCTTCGCCTGAAAACTTTATATAACCCCAGCCAATGGCAATAAAGATATTTTCATTTGGCAATGGAAATGTAGGCAAACAGGCTGGATGTTTGAAACGATCAAATTTTACTTTGGCAGATAAAACTACCAGGCCAATATCGTTATAGGGTAGAGTGATATTGTAATCAGGATGACCAATAAGTTGTTTTACAGCAAAATCCTCGGGCTTAGCGCCATCACTATTGGAATTGAAGTCTAATTCTCCCAAACGAACGCGATTAATGTCACCTCTGCAAAAAAAAATGCACAAACATTAATAATTATAATCATGTGTCGTAGGATTCCTGCCAATCTATTCATTTTTTAAGTGCTAATGCCTCAAGCGAGACCAAAATGAAATTGAATAAATTTCTGTCTGGCACAGACACTTAAATTTACCTTCGATATTTAATTTTTCATTTCATTTCATTCACTGAACAAACAGACAAATTATGCACGAATAAATATCAAGGAGCATATATGTACATACTTACAGGGTAGCGTAAAAGCAATGTGCCGCTGTTAGAACAAAAGTTTCGCTTAAAAGTGTACCGCCACAAAACCAATTTACATAACCGTTTTCCGTCCGGTGACCCAAGCGCGCTGCAAAAGGAAATTCCTTGAGACGAGCATTTTCACCACCCACTACAAAACCTCTCGCTGCATCACAATGATCCTCGGTAAAAGATGTTTCTGCAGCTCCAGGCAGGAAGTAACTAAATGTTTTCGTTTCCTCATATATCAATTTTTTGTACATAGCACATTCTGAAAATTATTAAAATATTAATGGTTACATATTTGTGCATTTCGAGAAGCAGTAGATAGATTATAATTTTGTACCTACTTAATTCATTTCCTTGTGTCCTCACATTATGAAATATTATTAGGCTTATAATAACTTTGATTAAAATTTCTTTATAATTAAAATTAATTTGCATACTTTTAGCACGCCCGAATGAAATAATTGAATATTTTGATTACAAATAAAAAGAGGTATAACAACTTCGAAAGTTGATATTGCAATGATGATCATTAAAATTTCAATTTTTTTATTTGTACGTTATTTGTTGTTAGTCATTGACTTTTTTACTCATGTACTCTACATGCATTTGAATGTATTTGTACTAAGGAGCTGCACAATTTTTTTATGCAATATAATGCGTGTCTAGTCGATTGAAAAATACTGCTTAATATGCCTGTAAGTAAAACAGAGATAATATATGTATGTAAGATAAGTTATTTTAAAATCGACTTGCTTAAAAATTCAGCAATTATACATTTTGTAAACTTTAAAAACAATTTATATTTTTTTTTTGCTTTCAGTTTTTGCTTTTTTAAAGGACGTATAATTTTTTTTTTTTTTTTTTTTTTTGCTATTGTTATTTATTTTGTCGGGCCTTAGTTCGATTTAACTATCCCAGAATTGAGAAAGAAGACAAGGAGAGTAAAGTTAACAACTTATTGCATGGGGATCATGCCATGCCTGTTTAACGTTCACCACTTTCTTAATTTTTTTATATAAATTGCTTGCGTAACTCTCTAGTACTCAAATGTTTGCAAGCATTAGAACTTGTTTTGTAGGATGCATGTGATTTTTCAACTAGATCTTTAATAGGGAATTTTTTAAAAATCTAATCGCACACTTAACACTGTACAGTCGTGCCACAAAATTTAAGAAGCATTTTTATTTTCTGAAGAAATACAAAAAATAACAAATCTCTATCTACCACAAAATTTCCCTTCTTCAGTCAACAAAATATACTGATGCTTAATTAATTAGAAAAAACATATTGCTCAAAATGTTGCTTCTTTATATACTTTAACGTATGACTATTAAAATTTGTTGATTTCTTATTTATTCCATAAATATTTTATATATTTATTTGAGCCTAAGGTCTTTTGTAATTTGAGTATTTATTATTGTCCTGAAGAAGCTATCCGAAGGAGAGCGAAATATTGACAAAAATAAATACTCAAATTACAAAAGACCTTAAGCTCAAATAAATATATAAAATATAAGGAAAATAAGGGGTCAAAATAACGAAATATTAAATATTCCATAAATATTTTTAAATTAACAACGTTAACGGATTTTTCAATCAACAAAATTTCCCTGACAATGAAATATACAACGCTGTTAAAAAACAAAAGGTAACATTTTTTAATAAACAAAAACATTGTGGCAACCTTGCTAAACGAAATTCTAATTAGAAAAGAAAACTGCAAGAATTCCTCAGTTTTCCAACTGTGTTTTTACTTGTATGTGTGATAGAAAAAAGTTTTCGAATAAAAAACCAAAAAGAAAATTTTTCTCACTACAAATTTTTTCCAAAAAAAGATTCAACACAAGAAAATCGCTATTGGAATTAAACAAAATACGAACATCTTATTAGAATATTTAAGTTAAATAGAAAATAGTAATTATAACTAAGAAAAAAATGTGCAAAAATATTATGTGAAGTGAAAAATATTGGCATTGAAAAGAATAAGAAGAAAGGAAAAAATTCTGTAGTAGTGAAAAAATCCATTCGTAAAAAAGAAGGAAAAGGCAGAGCAGAGCTGAGCCGTGAAAAAGAAGTATATACAACGCAAGCAGCACAAGACAGACATACAGACGGACGGACATCAATAGAGTAGTAGTACATAGAAAGAAAATTCAGCAGCACACAGAAAGCGAAAAGAAAAATTTTCTTGTGCAAGCAATATGTGTATGAGTGCGTGTGAATGTGTAGAATTGAATGCGGAGGAGATTAGAGAAACATATATAACTTTTTCTTTTGCTTGGTGCCACAATTTAGAGCAGAAAAATAATACATATTTTCTTCATTTTTATGTATGTATGTACATAGGTACATATTTATGTACATTTGATTTGAGTTACTTGTGGAAAAGAATTGTATACATATGTACATATATGTAATTGCATAGATAATGTTTTTGCAAAATCTTAATTTTGGAAAAAGAATAACTAAATCTTGAAAAGGATAACCACATGTAGATCACCTATGTATGTATGTAGTTATGACGCAGTACTGAAAATTAAAATTCAATTTTGCAATACAAAACAAAGTGATCAATTTGTGTTTATTTAATTTAAAAATTCCACAAACAGTGTGAAAACAAAACATTGCGGGCAGTATGCTTTTTTCAATGTAATTGTGAGCTATTCAATGATAAAAATACATTAAGTAAGCCAGTTAATATCTATGACAGTTATATACATATGTATGTAGTCTGTATGTATATATGTACATACATCTAAATTTTAATATGTGTTCTTCTCCGCGACTGCTGTTTGGGGGATCTTGGTTTGCCAGTTTGATTTATTTTTTGTGTCTACAAATTTGCTTGGGTTTTTTTATTTTATAATTTTTTTTTTTTCAAGAACATCAACTGATATGATAAGATGATGCTGTAACTGATTAATATTTTGTTTAGCTTGGAATATAGTATAATACTTAAGTATGTAATTGAATTTGAAAACACAATAGGCAGGCACATAAATGGAAACTTATTGCGTTTGTAAAAATCGCGCTCTTTAAAAAAAAAAAATTAATTAAATAGAATAAATTTTCAAGTAGCCTTTTATTTTCCAAAATAGAGTTTTTTTTTTTTTAATAATTTTATTCGATTCTCAAGATTGTTTAAGATATCACACTTACCAGAAGTCTTAGAGCACCCGTCAGACCACCATTTGTATATGATGTGTAGTGCGCTGAAAAGTCAATTTTTCCAAAAAATTCGCTAACCTCCAGAAATGTCATATTTTCAAATATAGACTCTTTTTAAAAACCATTTTATTCGGTTCCCAAGCATATGTCAAATATCACACCCATCAGGAGTCTTGGTGGACTCTTCAGGTCACCACTTGTATATAGTGTGTAGTCCGTTTTGCCAAAAAAAACTTCCCTAATTATCTCTAGAAATTGAAAAAAAAAACTCAAATTTTTCAAAATTATTTTATTACAAATTTAGATGTTCTTGTGATAAGTTAGCATAGTGCAACTTCCAAGCTATTATTTGTGCTATGATCTTGATCAGATCATGGCTCTATGGAATGTATGTGTGTAGTCCTTTTAAAAAACTAATATCAAATGTGATGTCACTGTTAAGTCGTTAACAGTGCTCTGTTAACCTTAAAATTTGTCTTTGCTAAAAAATATTGCATTTGTGTCCAGGGATTTATATTCTAATTTATCTTCACATACCTACACCCAGAATTTTCGGTAGAATGTAGGTTTCTCTAGTTAAAATTTTCGTAGGTTCACGTAAATTCTTCATTTATTTCGTTTCTTCATTTATTTCATTTATTTATATATATATATTTTTTTTTATTTATTCGAATATTTTTATCAATATTTCCCTCTCCTTCGAATGTCTTCTTCAGGTCAATAATATCCACAATATTCGAATGAATGCAAAATATATGAATATAAACTAACAAGACCTTCAGCTCAAGAAAATAATAATATTAACTAATATGGTTGTTTTTGAGCTTTTGATCAGGGCGGATGTGTTTTGTGTGAGGTGTAGCCGTAATAGGTGAACGTGTGCTTTTTTTATTATTCAAAAAATATTCCATGTTTATTAAATGTTTATTTGACAAATAATATGTAGTTATTTGCCAAATCATATCGTAATAAACAGAGTATATGTTTAAAAATTAGTCTGCCACAGTAAACATTCGTAATAGGTCTTATCGTGGTTACTGTGTCGTCTTTTTCTTCTGTACACTCAACGTCTTGCAATACTGAAGTGTGGTTTCCATCTTTAGTTAGTTCTTGTGTTATTTGCTTGAAAATTTGTATATCTTTATGAAAGAGAATAAAGCTTGTCGTCGCTAAAAGACATTGTTGGCGTATATCCAAAAATAGGTAGGTGGCTTCTTCTTTGTATCGAAATACAAAGGCTTGAATTTATCTCCAGGTAAATGAAATCATAAACACTTGTTTTTCTCAAAAGTTAAATTCACTGTTTATTGTTATTTCTTTATTTTTCTTAAACAAATCACTTGCACGTAATGCCAGTATTAAATTATTTACAAAATTAAAGAACAACTTAAATTTTCTTGTACTGCCGTGAAGGTTCTTTTTAGAAGTGAAGTTATAATAAAATTTATAAAGTCTGAAGGCCAACAACATATAAATACAGTTAAAGATCTACTCGTTAAAAATAGGATTAAATCCTTCCAATTAAATTATAATAAAACGTATATAAATGTGCACATATACATGTGAAACATAGGATTGTATACCCAGTGGGAAAAAGTAGACGATCTTTAGCTTGTATTTAAACAGACATCTTGCATCACTGGTGTGTCTATGGCTGGACCTTTTGCTTTGTTTTAACAAAGTATCGGCTTATATCTACCTATAACTTGGCAAGTTTCCAGTTTTAATCTTAAATATAAATAAAAGTGTATTCATTACCAGACCTTGATGGATTGCATCGACTGCAGTGCGAAAATACCTGCATATGGGTAGCTGTGGTGTTTTATTAGAACATCTTTAAATTTAATTCTCATATACATATTTCTCCGTCAAGGAATTAGTTTTGTATTATTTAGCGTATTTTTTACACCATGATAATTTTGGTTACTTATTTTATTATTATTATTATTTTTTCTTTCTTTCTATTTGATGCTTTTCATTGAATATCTCTCTAACTTATCTTGACTTAAGACGTTATTTTTTTTTGTTTTTTTTTTATGATATGTCGGTACATACATATATAAAATTAAAAAAAAAAATCTGCCCTAAAGAAGAGACGTTTTTCTTTAACATTTCACTTTTTTTTATAGTAAACAAAACACTTTCATTAATTACAAGAACCTTCAATGCAACACATACCGTATATATGTATGTATATGTATGTATAGTAGTACATAAGTATGTGTAGTACATGCCCCACTCATTAGGAACAAAAAAATCTTTGACCCATATCGTTGCATTACTGCTTTTTCTTCTTTTTTATATGTTTTTCTAAGAGAAAAATGGAATTAAAAAAATAGAAAAAAAAAAATTATTTAAACCGACAACGAAATCAATCAAGTGGAGTGAATCAATTATATCTAACGAAACTAAACAGACCAAACAACAACCCTCTTCCTTCTTTGTGTTCTCTACAACAAACACAATTTACTAAAACAATTTATTTTACAAAAAAAAAAGGAAAAGCTAAAATAAAGAAAAACTTAATGACAGCAAGAATGTTGCATCATTGTTTTATCTTTTATTTTTAAAATTGCAACAAAAAAGAAAATCGTTAAAACACAAAAAAAAAAAAGCAAAAGTCTCTCGACTATTTCCTTGCAACCATTCTCAAAGCAGTTGTAACAAGAAAAGCAGTGGCCAGGTGATATTGGCACCATTTTTTGCTGTAACCGTGAAACATTTATGAGTTATTTCTTTTTTACTGTCCCACTAGACAAATCGATCCAGCTGTTCTCCGTTGCAGATAAATACGAATTTAGGTCCCCAGACTCAAACCACAAATTTTAGCAAAGACAAATTTTGAAGTTAACAGAGCAATGTTCTATTTTTTTCTTTGACAGAGAGCATTTGTGGGGAAGATGAGTGGGTTTTATGGAAAAATATGGACCTTTGCGAAGTAGTGACCTTATAGAAATGGTGGTCTGGGGGGTTATATATGACTCCTGGTACACGGGATATCTGGTACACTCCTGGTATCGGGCTTTCTAGTTCGACTTTTACTCCCTCCTCAAAATTGAGATAGACTTTTTTGTGATAAAATTGAAGTCAATAACATTTTTAGAGAAGTCAATAGAAGTAAAGTTGAAGACTTACTAGCATGGTTGTTTCATGACCACCACGTCGCTCATCAGCACCCAGATTACTTCGAACCCAGGCCATGTCTAGTATACTATTTTTAAGCAGCAGCGCTTCGCCATCCTACCACCTGATCTCTTCATTACTGACTGCCTATATTTAATCTAATTGATCAACTTTCCACCTTATCACCGTGTTTTTCTGTTGATTGGAATATACTTCATATTCTCTCACCAACATCCAATTGATTTCTGTGTTTGCTGCTATTGTATCAGTGATAACAACGGTTTCAAACTTTGCGCAAGGCCCAGCAATTTTTAAGCATTAATTTTAATTTTATAGTCGATCAATATGAGATTAACTGCCTCAAAATTGAGAAGGATTTTTTTTTTTTCTGAAAATCCCCTGACTTTCAAGAAATGTTTATCCTCAATTACAAAACCAAAATCGCCCAACAAATCCCCAGAACTGAGAACACTGCATCGTCTAAGATGATTTTGTTAACGGTGGTTTCTTTAATGTGTGTTCGTGTGCGTGTGTGTGTGTGTGTGTGTGTGTGTGTGAGGCAGTGTGTTGTGTGTTTACATCTATTTCATTGCCTGTTTCTTGATTATTTGTATTTTTTGTTGCATATTTTTAACTTCTGCATCCATTTCCGTTTTCTTCGTTCGATCTTTTATCGCGTTTCCATTTGAATATCTTAAAAAAAAAACCTAAAAACAATAACTTTACCCTCAAAAAAATCAACAGCTTCCAAACACATACAAACAACAATGTTTACGGGTAAACTACAAATAAAAGTCTGCGAGGCGAGCGGGTTACGCCCAACAGACTTTCAAAAACGTCATAATTTAACATTTGGAAAATTGGCCGACGAACAATTAATTGATCCCTATGTGTCGATCGATGTTGATGATAATCATTTTGGTAAGTACCTGCATACTATATATGTATATAATTTTGTTTAATATTGTCTATATACGGCGTATATTTCGTACTTGAATAATAATTCAAACAGTTTAGAAAACAAAACCCCGGCTTCTTGCCTACAGTATTAAAATGTTCATACAACTAATCGGTTGCCCCACCACTTCCAATACGAGAAAGAATTTTGGAAATTGCTTCTTAGTTCAATACTTGGCTGGATTAAATTTTTTGTTTCACTGCATTTCCTCACTTGGTTTCATTGGTGGTAAACAACTGAATGGGGTATATTCACCGATTTTGATAGCACTTACAGATTTTATTTTATATTGGGCAGTTTTGGGCGTCTAGTGTAGCTCATGATACAACTAATAAGGTAACCTCTTCCCTACAATAAGAACAACTTCAAGAAAAATAACACACATTTTGTCTGTGTACATCTTCAGAAATCTGTCAAACAAACACGACTGGTACAAACTTTGCAATATTTACAGAAGAGAGATAAACTGAACTTACACTGATTTGCTCTCTCATTTTGGCTACCTGTCATCTCTGTATTCTCTTGACAGTTTTACAATGTTACAATAATAATAAGACTACCTTGTCAGTTGTATCATGGTGTAAAAATGCAGCCACTAGTTTCAAAATATTTTATTATAAAAACGTTTTTCGGAGAAGTATAATTTGTCTTAAGTATTTTACGCAACATAAATTTCTTACTTTAGGGGTCTAAAAATAGACCTTATTAATGTTTTCTGTCTTTTTCAGCCACTTATATGCCGCCAACATTTCATTGATGCTACTCCACTCATCAGCAGACTCGAAAAATTCTTAAAATTATGTTTGAAACTCACCTACTTATTCCAAAATTCCCATGAACAAATTGAGAATCAGAAAAATTTAATACAGAAAACAGTTTTTCGTCTTGCAACACTTTTACTTTTCTTAACTACTTCTATACAACATGAATTTTTCGGGTCTACTGATGAGTTGATTAGCATCATCGAAATGTCGGCGGCATATAGACGGCTGAAAAAAAAAACAGAAAGCATTTGTGAGGTCTAATTTTAGACCTAAAATAATATATTTCAATTGGCTCTTAAATCAAATAAATAGTTAAGTTAATTGTTCAACGCAAATTTCTTTCATCAAAATCAAAGGTCTTTTATAAAATTTTGAAAAAGCAAAGACAGCCAAAATTTTATCCGTATTTCTCTCAATTTCTGTGACTGCGTTTCATAACATGTTGCGTCTAGACGATCCCAGCCGCACTATTCCATAAAAAAATTTTATGTGTCGTATGTAAAATAATACCGTCTAAAACCAGCACCATTTTACAAGCAAGAAAACACACACATACATATATACATACATACATACGTATGCATACATGTGTATAATTAAGTTATTACTTATTTTATTTTTGACCTTGCCCAATAATTTCTTTTTATCAACTCAACGCCAAAATATTTGTTCATATGCACACAATGAAGAAATTGTCTTTTTTTTCTCAATTTATGTATATACCTAATAAAAAAAGTTAATTTACTTCTATTTGCTTTATTTACGAAATCAAATTGGTGTAGTTGATTTTAAATTGAACAGCGTAACGATGTTATTCGATTTTCTTAATGAATTGAAAACAACCAGAACTTAAGAATTGAAGTCTTGCCTTACGATACTTTTTTATTTAAGAAATAAAAATAAATTGAGCCAAATACGAGGCTGATTCACACCGTGCACCGTGGTCGATGGGGTAATCTTTAGTTTTTAACTTTTTATTACTTTTAGAATTTGTCATTGTAGAACTATGTACATACATACACCGTGTAAATTTCAAGACCGTCTCTTACGGTTCCAAATTTATAGCTGATTTTTAAACTAAAGGGTGTCCCCGTGTATGAATGAATACCAACTAAATTTTAATTTTTTACCATTTTGGTTTTTTATTGTTTTATAGACCTGCGAACTACATACATATGTATATTGTGAAAGTCTCTATCTGTTCAAAAAATACAGGGAATTTCAGTTTCTTGTATGGGAGCACCCTTTAATTCTTAGTTTTTTGTTGTTTTGGGTATTTGTTGTTATAGCATGTAGTATGCAACCACACATCCTGTGAAAATTTCAGCTCTCTAGCCCTTATTGCTCAAAAGTTACCTCTAATTTTATCTAATTTTCACAGTTTCTTACATGAGAACTGTTTAGTTTTCAGCTTTTTGTTGCTTTTAGTATTTACTATTGTAGCGGCTGGGTAACCACATGCACTATTCAGCTCTCTAGCTCTTACCGTTTGGGAGAACGGACGGACGGACGGACGGTAAAGTCTCAGTAATAGGGTTTCGTTTTCACTCATTGAGTACGGAACCCTAAAACATATCTATTGTCTTTTTGTTAATGAAAAAGACTTGATAAATAAATAAAAAAAAAAGCAAATAGCAGAATATTAAAGAAGAAAAAGTAGAAAAAGTATTAAATAAAATAAATACAGCCCAATTCTAAACGAAAATCTTGTGTGAGTTTCCTTTCTTAGTCCTTCTGTTACGAAAAAAAATCTACGGGGAAAAAGCTCCCAGGGAATAACATATTTATTATAAATTGACAAAAAAAAAGTTAGAATACTTGTTCCGGCTTTTCTTTATATTGAAAAAAAAAAAAACACTTAAAAAAAGTTCCCTTGATTAGAACATAAAAAATATAAATATTTACTAGGCATTAATTTTAACTTAATAGTCAAAATCTATGATTTACAATTATTAATAATTTTGTGAGGCTTTCTAGTTCGATTTTTACTTCCTCATAATTGAGAAAGATCAGCATTTTTAAAGAAGACAAAAAAGTAAAGTTGAAGACTTACTGGCTGGGGTACATACCATGGCTGTTTCACGATCATCAGCATCCAAATTGCTGAGAACCCAGGCCATAAATAATTGCATAGTTCGACTATTAAGTTGAGAAATGACACGTATATCAATTTTTAATTTTTATAAATTCGATTAGACCCTCAAAATCGAAAAATTGTTGACTTATAAACTTTTTGGAACTTTGTTGCAAAACATTTTAACACTTTAAACTTTTCACCGAAAACAAAATTTCAAATGGTGTTGTAAAATGGAGGTTTAAAATAATGGTCACATTAAGCAAATATTTTAGCAAAAAAATTGTGACCCCAATATGAGTGCAGGCATTTGTTTTGGGGCAAGAAACGTGTGTTATATCTATTTCATATAAAGGGGGAATTACTGAAAAATTCTTCTGCTGGCAGCAATATTTTTACTATTTTTTGTTTTATTTATTCAAGTAATACAAAGCCAACAGGCAAAAAATACATATTAATTAGCATATAGTACGGCTAAGTTGGTTTTGAGATTTCAGTTAAACTAGGTTTAGTTAAACCGAAAATAAATCTGTGCCACAAAGATAGTGTTTGCAATATTCTGCAAATAGTTAAATCACTCTGGGTCTCAAAGTTGGGGTTTTTTAAACAGCACAATTCCCAAAAATTCAATTCACTTCAGAAGTTCAACGCGATCACCACGGCTAAAAGCAATTACCTTGGTTTTCATTGCATTTATAGATAAGTAATTAGGTAACGTCCAACTGGACACAATATCAAGCCAGTATTAATGCAACGTCATTTGCAAATAGAAATGGTTTGCATATAGAGGTGCAAGACAGCGGCAGCATTTTTAGGAGTTAAAAAGTGACTTCTGTGAGGATGCATTAAAGAGTGCACTGAACAAGGAAACTTATATACTCTAATAGGTTCTATATAAAATCATATAAATTTCAGTTTTTGTACTAAATATACCTAAATACGTTTGTTTTATAAATTTTACAGATCGCTCAACAACACGTCCAAAAACATTTGATCCTGTGTGGAATGAACAGTTTGTACACGATGTTATAAATGCGAAAAACATCAATTTAACGGTATTTCATGATGCCGCCCTCCCACCGGATGATTTTGTGGCTAATTGTATAATACCTTTGGAAGATATTATGCAGCACGATAGTAATGTACCAGACTTATGGGTTAATTTGGAACCTCAAGGACGAATTCATGTCGTAATCGAATTAAAAAACAAAAATGGTAAATAGTGGAAGGAATAATAATAATAATAATAATAAGTGGTATGCTACATAATGTTTTTACTTCTATATTGCAATAGATACAACTAAAGATACTACAGAAGTTGATCATGCTGTTAGTGGTGGCGCTGGCGCCAACAAAGAATTCAAAGAAAGAGCAGGCTTTAATCGTCGACGCGGTGCCATGCGTCGTCGTGTTCATCAGGTAAGTCCTTTGAGTTTTCAAATGCTTAGCTAACTTTGGTTTCTATATATGTATATATAATTTTATATTGCAGGTTAATGGTCACAAATTTATGGCAACTTTTTTACGTCAGCCCACATTTTGTTCACACTGTCGAGAATTCATTTGGTAAGCTTAAGAAGAAAAAAAAAAGAACAAAACAACTCTTTTCTGCCCTTTCAGATCAGTCATATTAATTAATTTTTTTTACTTCACTTGTAACAACTTTATTAAATAGTAATTAACAATTTTTGGTTTTAATTTATTTATTGGGTTATATCACTTTATTACATTATTTGGTATTTTTTAATCAAGGACATACATACGTATTTAGTTTTAGTTTTGCTTAAAATTGTGTTCTTGTTTGTTTTTTATTACGATTTGATTTGAACGAGAAACATATGGATTAGTTTTAATAAAAGGTTTATGCTCCTTATAAGTTTATTAATACTCTCTTGTGGTGCTCCTCGCAAATACATTTAGCATCGTTTTTGGTTTTTTTTTTTTTTTTTTGTAATATTACATTCAATTATTTAATTCAAATCCCATATACCATCTCTATATAAATATATTGAGTATATACATATATACAAGCCACGGACATTTTTTGCCTTTACAGGGGAATTGGTAAACAAGGATATCAGTGCCAAGGTATGTGTATTGTTTTATAACAAAAGCTAAATAAAAAGACATACAACTAAAAGAACATTGCAGAATGTAAACTATGAATGTTGTTATTATTTTTTTTCTAAATATGTTTTAATGGAAATTCATTTTTGTAATGTTTACCTTTTATTATTTTCCTTTCAATTATCATTATGCATTTGCTTTTTTTTTACAAATTTTCTACTAATTGTTAGTGTTTCTATTTTTATAACTTTCATAATTATTTATTAACACAGAAAAAAAACCAATAGAAATCGTTTAATACTGTTCAACAATTTTAAACTTTTTTCAAAAATAACGGTGCTTGGACAATCGTTTAGAATAGCAGAGACCAATGTGTCTTTATACCAGGTAGCCTTACAAGACCAACTGAAACTGTTTTTAGTTGCTTAACGGTCTATAGTTTGTTTGTAAACTGCATAAATACACAACACAAACGTGAACGAATGAGAGGCAGAGTAATTCTACCAACAAAATACATACACATAAAGTATTTTTTGGTGTTGTGTTTGTTGTAGTTATGCGGCTACCTGGTATTGAGATACCTTGGAAGACACCATGATACAACTAATAAGGTAACCTCTTCCCTACAATAAGAACAACTTGCATTTTGTTTTTGTGTAACTTTTACAAACTGTACAACATTTACAGAAGAGAGATGAACAGAGGTTACGCTGATTTGCTATCTCGTTTTGGCTGCGTTTCTTCTCTATATTCTAATGACAGTCTTACGAAGTCAAATGATTAACGGTTCAGCTAATCATAGGCTACCTTATTAGTTGTATCATGGAAGAGGCCATAAAAATATACACATACATACATACAAGTAGCGGTGCTTTGAAGCACCGCATCGCAATATCATTTTAGAAGAGTTTAAATGTTCCCCTTTTTTACAAAATGTACTAAGAGATTTTTCCAGTTTACCCAGTAAACAAATGATAAGTGAAATGCATTTGGGCTATAGTTAGCAAAGTTCCTTAAGCAAAATATTTATTACGTTTTCATGAGCTCACTGATTTGTTAACATCTAAATGTTATATTTAATTTAATGTCTAAAATACGTTACGCTTGATTCTTAGTTAACTTAAATTTTATCCTTGTTTAGAACTATTTAGCTATATTTTTCAAGCAGAATTCTTCTGATTATTTATAGTCCATTTACACCAAAGGGAGATTTTTGAGATTTCAATAAAAATCAAGATGATTCCAATGGGATTGAAATCTACTTCGAAACTATATTTTGGCAAAATCTGCTCAGTACCAAGCGATGCAACTGAAATCTTGATAAGTGTCCGAATATAGCGTTGTAAACGAGACAGATTTCAAATTAGATTTTAATTGAAATCTAACAAATTTCACTTTCATGTGAATACGCTATTATGTATTTTTGCCTATATTTTTTTCTCGCCGTCGGATAGCAGGGCAAAACCATAAAAGAAACTATAAAGAATTAAAGAGAAGACATTCCGCTCAAAGAATAGAACAATATTTATTAAATTGTCCTGAATTGTACTGCTTTGGCTGATTGAGCAAACATAACCTCAAAATATGCTCTTGGGAAATTTAATGTTTTTGCATTTTACCCCATTTTTTTTTTCTTCCTTTATTTGTTGTTTATTACTGTTTCCATGTGAGTGCATTTCAGTTGCTTATATGACAGCATTTGTTTAAAATAAAGGTTAACAAAAAAGTTTTGGTCACGTTTTTCTGGGCAGAAATGGATAAATATTGTGCCTTGCTAAGGATGTTACTGTCATTCGTGTTTATGTCGAAAATGCAACACTTTTGCGAAGTGGTATTAAGGGTGTCTAAAAAACGACAAATTACTAACTTTTAATGGAACTACCTGTGTTCTGTCCTAAATCTTGCATGGCTGCAAAAATTAGAACAAAAAAAAAAACTCGACAGCGTCAACGGCAACGTTGTTGGTACGAGAACATCACTCTTAATAAGGCCATTTCATGTGTAACCGCATCGTTAGTCAACTCTCAAAGCAACTTAAAGCCCTAAACCTTGAACAATAGCATTTTTTGAGCGTCTTCTTTTATTGTTATATACTGTATAGATATGTATTTTATTTCCTGTATTTCTTATAAGGAAAACAGGGCCGCAAATCATCATAAAACAAGTTGTCATAAATGCAATTTCCCATGGATTCACATCCAGAAAGCAGAAACTCACAGCGCGTCACTGGAGTATGTCGTTTATTAATCGACATAGTTCAGCTACTAAAATTCTAATAGTAGTAACAGATAAAGTTTTGCTAATTAATCTTAAATAAAAGAGCTCATTAAATAACACTTCAATATGCAATCATAAAAATTCCAACAAAAATATGTTCGCAGCAAATTGGGTGCTGATGAGCGCTGTGGTGCATGTAAAATAGTCATGGTAGAACCCAAAAGTCTTCAAATTTACTTTTATTGTGTTTTTTTTTTTTTTTTTTTTTGTAATGTCGATCACCACAAAAATCTCAATTTCGAGAAAGTAAAAACCGAACTAAACCCCGATAAGTAGTTGAAAATATTTATGACTGCCACTCAGTACAATGACATAAGACAAATATGACTGTAAATTGGCTATATATGTATGTTATATATGTGAAGCACTATATTTATTGTTTAAACTGGTGACGTTGTTGTATTTATATTCAGATATGTTTTTATTATTATTAACATACTCACACACACACACACACACACTGCACTTCCCAAATGTCTTGCCAGTAAACAATCGGCATTACACAGAATGAAGTGATGGCCGTGGTTTCCACAATTTTTACTTACACTATAAAAAATATATAACCGTTCAATCTGCCAAAGGCTAAACCCAACTAAGATGCTTCCTTAAGTTTCAATACATAAAAAAAAGTCCGCCGTGCTCTCTGCTGAAAAATAAGGCCTCTGACGGCCTGATACACCCGCCGCCTGAGTTATATGTACATCGCAACAGTTTTAAATTAGGCGCACGTTAAACTGTCAAACATAACCTAGAAATTGTAATTTTTTAATAGATATATACTTATGTGCATGGGTTGCAAATCGTATTGCAAAATCTTTTCTATTTATATTTTCCAAAACTATGAGTACAGATGGTCTAAAAACGAATCTGTTCCTTGTTGCCCTTTAAGCAACTCTGGTGATGATAGTTTAATAGGAAACCTGCAGGAATTCTCCTACAGGATAGTTCCAGTGAAGCCAAATTCAGGCGCAGTTTGTAGCAAACACTAAACGTTGCTTGAGCCACTTTTAGATTTATGTGTTGTGTAGTGCACTTGCAAGATTTTCTACGGCAAAATTCGGCAATGTAGAAGCGTGTTCTATATTCAACTGTAAAAACGCCAAACATCAGCTGTTTTGCAATTGTAGTGGTTATACATACGTATATTGAAATCAATATGTTTGTGACATTAGCTAGCTCTGTTTCCTTACTTTTTGGGCAAACTTCGGTAAAATGAGAGTGAACTATAATTTCCTCAATAAGACACAAAAATGCACAAAAGTACGGGAACGAATAAAAACAAATATTTTACCGCAAAAGAAAATGTCAGGGCTCTGACAGCTTAATTTATAAAAAAAATGTACGTATTTTATTTAATTTGTGTTAAAAAAGTTTTCTCCAAAGAATTAAAATTAATGAAATGCATAAAACTTTTTACGAACACAGCAGAACTCATAAATTCCTATGAGTTCATAAATCAGTTCGTAAATATAAATACATATGTACATACATATGTATGTATAAAACAATCAACAATTTTTTAGAGAATGCTTTAAAATATTTGTTCACACTAATTTCCAATTTTTCTTTTAGTTTCCGCAAAACATTTATTTTTTCTATGTTATTGTTTATTCTTTGAAACAACTGACAGCTGAACTACTTGCCCAAACTAGCCCGAAGAAAAAGTACGTTCTGTTTCGTGCAAGAAGAAGCATAATGTTCTCTCACAAATGCTCTCATTAGAGCAAAGAAACAGAGCTATTATTGGAAAAAATCAGAACACTTCTAATCAACTGGAATACCAAGAAAAGTGAACTGTTCATTTAAATACCTACATATCAACATATGTATTTGACATGTTTGTGCATGCTGTTAACTATTATAGGTTATGTTAGATGAAACTAAAAACCAACGTGTTAAAAGCGAAAGTTATAAAACCTCTGTAGATGTAAATTTCCATGGAAATGCAAAGTTACAGAAGAAATGTTAAGTTGGAAAAGCCACTGTATAATACATAAAGTCTAAACGAGGCTTTCAATGAAAATATCAAAAGAATGAAGTACAAAAATTCCCAGCAAACATATTTTGAAGTAGTCCAAAAAGTTTGTCATTTTCTCAACTTCTGAATTATAGCATGAAAAAATGTCGTCTAAAATGATTCTCTTTGTCACAAAAACTTTGCAATTATTGAAACGATTGAAAACAGTATTTACATCATCTATTAAATAGTGTTAACTTAGTTATATTTAAAACGAAACAAAAAAATCATGGTACATACTTTGATACAATTCACGCATTTTAGATGACAGATTTTTTTTCCTAAATTGTCACACAAACAATTGATGCCCTGTTATTGTAAAGCTTGATTGTTAAACAACGACTGACTTTACTTTCTCGCAATATCGTTTTACATGCTTAGCCTATGGAAATATTCAAATACATACAAAGGTTTTCTTACACACTAGTTGTACTACTCCTATACACGCTTAGGTCGAAAACCTTAGTTGTTAGTACCTTTAACGCTATTGGTATTCATAATTTATTATGTCTACAATAATTTAAATAAATAAATACTCATATACATTGCAAAGGGTGTATACAAGCATTCTGAGAATATTAAACAACTTATTTGATCTAAAAACTAAGAGCATGAAATGAAATAAAATGAAATGAAGGATAACTTAACTAACTTAATAATTAGACTAAACTACCACCCAATAAACCATAACATAACAACTTACCTAGACAACTCAGTCTACAATAAATATGTAATGTAAAAATCATGTATTTTTCACCTAAATCGAGCCGAATCGTATTATGCCCCTTTGAAGCCATGATTCAACAGCATTTTCGTCATGAAAGCGGTTTGGTGGGTTTTAGCTTTGAACAATCCAGGAGCTTGTTAAAACAAGAAGTTGATTTAAATGTATATAAAATGTTGAATTCTGTTACTTTTGCCATATTAACTATTTTTTGTTTTTTTTGTTGTTTTGGTTTTTCTACTAACATTTTTGTAAATGTGATTTATTTTTCGTATCACTTGTGTATGTAATTGTTTCAATGTATGGACGTATCAAAAAGCACCAACTTTATTATCAAATTAAATTTTTAATTTAAGACTTCTAAAAAAGGTTTATTTCCATTTCGCAAATCAATTAAAATATTTTTGTAAAACTTACAGTTTGCACCTGTGTTGTACATAAAAGATGTCATCGTTCTGTGGTTACAAAATGTCCCGGCATGCGAGAAGAGGTAAGGACTGCCAAACAAAGTCTAGATGTGATTTTTTTTTCCTAAAAAAAAAATTACAATTGCAGATTAATGAATCAGTGACCTTTTGAATTTGACAAGCAGTTTCAGTATGAAAGTAAAGTTTCAAACTACATATTCAGCGCAATCATGAATATTCCCAAGGAATGTTATTCCTAAGGAAAATATGTTTCTCGAGAAAAAATTCCTCCAATCATAAATTACCTGAGAAACAAAAAAATAAAAGTTGGTAATATCGAAATTTTTTGTAGGAAAAAACAAAAAACATGTTTTTAAAATACCTATTTTTTCCTCCGCCGACTATTTTTCTCCTTCGATGTGGCTAAAACAGGGAAGGTTAAAAAAAATTTCCTAAGGAATTTATCAACATAATAAAAAAGAGAAAAAACTCTCACGGAATTATCATTCATGATTGGGCTGATTCTTTTATTTTTATTTTTTATTAATTCAATTTAAGAATCAAACCTGCAAGGCCAAATATGATTAATATTCTACTCCAATAACGTAAAGTATACAATAGCTATGACCAGTGTTGCCAGTTTAGGGGGGTTCCCCCTAGATTTAGGGGTTTTATTTTCTTTTAGGGGTGAATTTGGGGTGTTAAATATTTTCGGGGGGAAATTTAGGGGGAAACAATTTATTTTGGAGGTATTTTTTTTTTAGGGATTTCTGTGTTTGGTTGAACGGTAAAATGACAGGAGTTGGAAGATTTTTCAACTGATAAATTTGAAGACTTTAACGATTTTTAAAGTAAAATTAAATGAGATATTTTATGTTCATTCGGTAGCTTCAAGTACATAATTTTGCAACTGGTAATTTTAAGCGCTTTTTTTCCTGAGTTAAATAAATTTTTTCCTTATGGGTCATTTCTTTGAATTTTTTCCGTTTCTTAGGAATTGGGAAAATTAAAATATCTAAGAACCTTTGATAAAATTGAAACTCTTTTTACGAAAATGTCAAAAGTTCGTAAAGAGCGAAGAAGACTTAGAAACTCTTAATATTTTTGGAGAAACTTAAATTGTTCTAGATGCGCAGATAACAATTTCCAGCTGCCTATAAATATGTACTTAGATCTCAAAATATGTGAATACAAATAAATCGAAAATTTATAATACGTCTGTAATCATAACATATGCACTGAAAAATACATATAATCAGTTATTTTTACTTCTTTTTAATTGCGTTTTCATATACACCAATGTGTTTTGTTTTTTTTTGTTTTGACGGCGAAAAATTCGTCGTTCGTCCCAGTTGTGTTCCTAGCATTACTCCGTGTCGCGACTCCTTAGGGGGACTCCCATATTCGGAACCCTAGAAATATTTAGATTCGGAAGCCTAGAAATTGTTTTTTTTTTTCTTATGTCGCAATGGAATATTTAAACTTGCATTTGACGATTTTTATTGCAGCGATTTCTTATTGATGTATACACGTGCGAATGGTTGTTGATACTAATTTACATTACGAATGAGGGAATAAAACGTATTATTGCAGGAATACAGGCACTTGTTTCCTATCTCTCCTTCGATTATTCACCTCTTTAGCCACAAACTAAGAATTGCAGCGACAAAAATCGTTAAATGTAAGCCGACACATAGCGATGATTGTCACGCTATGATGTGACGCGATGAATATTAGCGACAATGCCAAAAAGAAGCTAAAGTGTCGGGTTTTCTTGTTTTTCATCTAAAAGGAAGTCACTAATTTATTAAACTAGCCTCGCTGTTAGGGTGATAGTTTTTATTACAAAAGAAAAATATGTACATATTTTATTGTATTATAGCAAAACAACTTGGAACCTGTGCCGGCTGGTCAACGCTTTAATGTCAATGTGCCACATCGTTTTGTTGTACACAACTATAAACGTTTTACATTTTGTGATCACTGTGGTTCCCTCTTGTATGGACTCATCAAACAGGGTCTGCAGTGTCAGGTGTGTAACATGAATGTGCATAAGCGTTGCCAAAAGAATGTAGCAAATACTTGTGGTATTAATACTAAACAAATGGCTGAAATACTAAGCTCTCTGGGCATATCGCCCGACAAGCAAGCACCCAGACGATCGAAGGTTTGTTCCATGCCATTCCATTCAATTTGTATTGCATATTTATTATTATTATTAATGCTATACTTTGCAGTATTTGAGTCAACCCGGTGGCGAGGATAATTTTGGTGCTAGTATTCATGGTGAAAGCAGTGATTGCATCTCGACTACCACACGTAGTTCAACAATGTCGCATCAGACCACATCGTCGGGCAGTTCTGGTGCTACAAATATTAGTGGTGGCGGCGGCGGCGGCGGTGATTTGGGAATGTCGAGTTCCAAGTTTTATGACTCGCGTCCCGGTAAAACTTGTTTACAAGATTTTAACTTCATTAAAGTACTGGGAAAGGGCTCATTTGGTAAAGTAATGTTGGCGGAAAAGAAGGGTGGTGATGAAATATATGCCATTAAAGTGTTGAAAAAAGATGCCATCATACAGGATGATGATGTTGATTGCACTATGACAGAAAAACGCATTTTAGCTTTGGCAGCTAATCATCCATTTTTAACGGCTTTACATTCCTGTTTTCAGACTCCGGTAAGCCTCTAAATAGAAACAAATTGTTTTAAATATTAAACGTGAAAGAATTTCTTTTTTTTTTTTAAAGGATCGTTTGTTTTTTGTTATGGAGTATGTTAACGGTGGTGATTTAATGTTTCAAATTCAAAAAGCTCGCCGTTTTGAGGCTGCTCGTGCTGCCTTTTATGCTGCCGAGGTAACATTGGCCTTACAATTTCTACACTCGCATGGTGTGATTTATCGCGATTTAAAGTTAGATAATATTTTATTGGATCAAGAGGGTCATTGTAAATTGGCCGATTTTGGCATGTGCAAGGTAAAATAACAATAAAAAACCTGTAACTAGGACTCAAACAGTACTAAAAAATATTCTTCCAGGAGGGAATTATGAATGGTGTACTCACTACTACCTTCTGCGGTACACCCGACTATATAGCACCGGAAATACTTAAAGAGCAAGAGTATGGTGCCTCGGTCGATTGGTGGGCTCTTGGTGTTCTCATGTATGAAATGATGGCTGGCCAGCCACCATTTGAAGCAGATAACGAAGATGAACTGTTCGATTCGATAATGCATGATGATGTTTTATATCCTGTTTGGTTATCAAGAGAAGCTGTGTCCATTTTGAAGGGTAAATAGTTTGAAAGCACATACATATTTTTGGTTTCCTATTTTAAATAATTTATTTATTTATTTTTTTCTTCAAGGTTTTCTTACTAAAAATCCCGAACAACGTTTAGGCTGCTCGGGCGATGAAAATGAAATACGCCGTCATCCATTCTTTAATAAATTGGACTGGGATGAGCTAGAAAAGCGTAACATAAAACCACCATTCCGACCGAAAATGGTAAGTTTTCCATTAAATTTCACTAAGCATTTGCTGGGGGGAGAGAAGCAAAGACCACCTGTTTGTTTCTGCATTTTGACAAATCTGCAAATGCAGGTCGGTTTGTAGTCTTCTCTTCTAAATATTTCCGTTTTCAAATTTTTTGCACCCTTAATATTTTAGAAAATACAGTAGAAACAAGTCATACACCGCCGGGGGTTTTCTACGCAGTTCTATGGTATGCAATATTTGTCAAATTTCAACTTTCAGACAAACATTTTGACAAATCTGCAAATGAAGGTCGGTTTGTAGTCTTCTCTTCTAAATATTTCCGTTTTCAAATTTTTTGCACCTGATACACTTTAACACTGCTGTTTGTTAAAAGTTTTTGTGGAAACCCTAATTTCAACATTGAAAACCATAAATAGTGTGGCCAATTACAAGAACGGAAATAAGGCTGAATTTTTTAATATTGAAAACCGATTCAAATATGAACTTAAGTATTTATTTGCTTTAAGAGCCAATTGAAATGTATTAATTCAGGTCCAAAAATAGAGCTTACAAATGCTTTCTGTCTTTTTCAGCCGTCTATATGCCGCCGATATTTCGTTGATGCTAATCAACTCATCAGTAGACTCGAAAAAACTCTTAAACAAGTGTTTGAAACTTAACATCAGAAATGTTCAAACAAACCTTTAACACAGTAAACATTTTTTTTTCGTTTTGCAACTCTTTTACTTTTTGTATCACAAATGTTCAAAGCTGTGGAATAAGTTGTTAAGTTTCCAACATTCTTTTACGAATTTTTCGAATCTACTGATAAGTTGATTAGCATCAACGAAATGTTGGCGGCATATAGACGGCTGAAAAAGACAGAAAGCATTTGTGAGGTCTATTTTTGGGCCTGAAATAATTGAAAACCGAGCATAAAGCATAAATCATAGGGCAGGACCTAAGCTTTGAGATACATAGGTATAATGTGAACCACAACTCTGTAATTTTTCTTACCCACTTCTTTAGTTATTTTTTTTTTCGAACACACTTAACGCCTCATCTTCCATAATTAAGGGAGGAGAAGTATTTTCCCCATTGTCCTCATGTTTTTGAAACTTACATCATCCTCTATGATGATCCTCACATTGGCCTTTCTTGCAACGTGTGTTTCCCAAATGTAACATTAAGCTAATGAAACTGCTCCTAAATGTTATCCAACAATCATCTGTGTTGACGAGTACCTCTTATACATCTAGTACATCTCAAAAAAGTCACTGCTTAGGCTGACGGTGGTTTCATAGTTCAGAGCTTCGTTGCCACATTGGACAGCGAGTTCGTCAGAGGTTTTCTTTTCTGTGGTGCTTGCTTTTTTAAGTCAGCATCAAGTTTTTATTGATTTGTTTATTTTTCCAGAAAAATCCACGAGATGCCAACAATTTTGATACAGAATTTACTAAAGAAGAGCCCGTTCTAACGCCAATTGGCAATGATGTTGTGCGCTGTATTAATCAAGATGAGTTTGCCGGTTTTTCATTTGTTAATCCTAAATTTGGACCAGAGCGTAAAGTATATTAAATACACAAACTGACAAACACTTACTAAACTTCTCAAAACAAAATCTGAAAACGAAACTTTCGCTCGTATATGACGTACATAAGTAATTTTCTTTTTTCTAGTAATCTCAAAAATTCATATAATTTTATGTGTGTGTTTTTTTATACATTTATTTATTTATTATTATTTTTTTTTTTTTTTTTTGTAACATAATTATGATTGAAATTATTTTAATTCAACGACTTTGCCATAATAATCAGTGTTGTATTGCAAACGTACTTTTTCGGCAAATGGCTTTTAGGAAAATCTTTCGCCAAATTCCTCTTCATATTTATATCGAGCGGACAAGTTTTTCAAATGGTAGCAAATTTGAATATACACATTGTGTAATCTTTCTAACACTTTCACCTTAAAGTTTACATTACTAGTTGAAGAATAATGCTTGAAATGTCTCAAACTCAAGAGTAGTGGTATCTTACAACTCTAATCAAGCTTGCAACTTTTGGCAGTTCATTTACTTTTTGATATTTTCGAGAGTAATTTTGCTAAAATTCTGTTTACATTCTCATTGCTAGTCTCGGCCAGTAATGTTATTGAACAGTCCTAACAACATGCATACAAAAAAGTCCATCTGGTTCCACCAATATAACAACAATTTTGATGTTTTTCAATTTTATTTTATTATTGCCATTTTGTGGCCAATAATTGTGCACCTCGACCAAAAAATTCTTTTGTGCAGCTCCCTTGCTGCCTATAGACCCAGACCTAGACTATTAGCAAATCTCGTTATGCACCTCGACCAAAAAATTCTTTTGTGCAGCTCCCCTGCTGCCTATAGACCCAGACCTGGACTATTAGCAAATCTCGTTATGGCCGTAGGTACTTGGGATCCAACAACCCAGCACCCAGGTTTGAGGTTCTGCATCTGTACGCAGATGTGTTCTGCATTTTCCTTCTCTTCATTATAGAGTCTCACTGCTTACCAATTTCAGATTTTTTAGATGTTAATTTAGTATATTTTTGATGCTAATTTTTCGACCTTTGTTGTTTAGTATTTTAATTGTTCGAGCCTGAAGGTCACTGGTTTTTTTTTATAAGTGTTTATTAAATTCGATATTTCGATATCACAATGGATATCTTATTCAGGAATGTTTTGACGTCTTTTCAAAAGTTTTTTTTAATTTAGCTTACAATGTCAATTCATTAGCCCTGTATATAGTCTAATCTCCTTTCTGCTGAGGTTCACAATACGGTCGGACTTCAGTCTGCCAGGATATATTAGCCTTTTAGTCTGCCGCTTCCTCTTTGGGACTCTCCAGAAGTCAGCAGGGCTTTTCTCCTCCCATTGTTATACAATGCTGGTCTTAAAACTGTTTTTAACCTCACTGCACGGTTCAGACTTTAAAGGACCTTAGTGCGCAGTCTGCACTTTCGTTGCCCTCATGGCCTTCGTGGCCCAGTATCCATATGAGAACTAATCTGTTTCTCAAAGATAGAGCCTGAAGAAGCTTGTAACATTCCCAAACTAGTCTCGACTGGAATGAGTATGATGTTAGCGCTTTTAGAGCTGCTTGACTATCAGAGAGGATACTCTAGATATTTTAAATTTGCAATTAATGTTTTCTGTAAAATATCGATAAAAAATGTTTAAAATCTAAATGCGGTCTGAAAAACATTTAATTTCCCCAACATTTATATTTCACATATATCAAATGTTATATTTTGGGCTAGAAATTTGTATTTTTGCGTTCCCATACTTTTTTATAAATTTCATCTTTTGAGAGAATTTTATATCAGCTCTTACTTACTAGCATGAACTTTACCCAAAAAGTAAAGAATCAAACCTAATGTACATAATTGGCTTTGAGACTTTCCGCTTTGAAAACAAGGCGAAGATTTTTCTCTCAGTTAACTAGATATTTTCTCAGCTAGATTTCCCCATAGTATGGCAACACTGATAGAAAACATGCACACAAACATACATGCTAAGATATGTGCTAAGTATGCCACCTTATGGCTAGTGTATGGACGGATAGAAAGCGTACTACACTTACGCTGCCAGGTACTGAGCCTGGCAACACAGTCAGATAAAATGATAATGCAGACACCAATGCGATAATGCCGGCAGCAACGGTAGTTGTTGCTGTATTGTTTTGCCAGAACTTTTAAAAGAACTGAACTTCGATTACTTTTCGTAATCGAACCATTAATTAGATAAAGTAAAGCAAAAGCTGAGTTTGAACAAATTTGTAGTGGGTGTTATTTATTGCACAAACTCCATACACACGCATATGTATGTTTTTAGGTGTGTGTGTGTGTGTGTGTGTGTGTACTTTTTTATGGAACTTGTAAGCATTACATTTGGCGGACACAATCCGAATTCATGTTTACTTTTGTTTGTCGATTTTGTTTTATCCTGTTGTTTAGTATAATGTAAGCAAAACATATATATGTATATTTTTTTGTTTTTAATGTATAAGAAAATAGAACAAGTTTTATTATTTATAACAAAAATTATTGTTAATAACACAAAAACGAGTTAATGAACTCTTGTGCTATTTGTCCTGATGAATTGTTTATAATTATTAAAGTGTATATTAATTTGTTTTCACTTCTACAGTTTGTTCGTAACACATACAAAACATATGTTTTGTATATATGTATTTTGAAACGTCTTTTTTTGTTTTTTTTTTTTTTTTTGTTTTTAGTAAGTAGAACGTTAGGAATTTTTATGCGAATCTAAATGAAAACAAATGAAATTGCCTATAAAATTAATTAAATAATAAAGAAAACAAATGAAAGAAAAAACAAATAATTGGATTACGTTCCAAAGGAAAATATAAAAAGCATAACAAATGCAAAATAGTAATTAGAGAATTTAAGAAAATTAAAATTTGCGTTAAAAAAAATGAAATTTTTAGAACAAAAAAAAAGGAAGTATCATTGTTACAAAAAAAAATTGAAAAAGAACAAAGATACATACATATACATTGTATAACAAAACATCCTCAGAAGAAAAAACAAACCTTAACAATTATGAGTAGTAAAAAATGTGCATTAGATTTAATTTTAAAAATACATACGTACATATGTATGTATGTATATGATTTGCAAACAATTACAAACCACAAGCGGTATTTAATATATCTCACCTTGATTTTTTCAAGCTAACTCCTTTTCTAATTGAATCTCTTTATTTTTTAAAGCATACTCATGTGAGTGCATGTGTACGTCTTCCTTTTGTTTTTAGTTGTATTCTTTATAATAAGTAATATTCAAAAAATCTGAAATGTTCCCGGTTTTATTTGCATATTTTGAAATTCAACCATGAATATGGTATGTAAAGAAGTATGTCTCAAATCAGAGTTAAAATTTCTCAAATTTATTTAAAATTTTCTGAATTCGAGTGCCAAGCCCAAGAAAACACGGAAAGCAACAACAACATTTTTTAATTTGTTATTGTTTTGCATTGTGGGCCTGGCAGTAAGTTTCTTTTTTATTTTTATATTTGATTCTCTCAATTTCACAACGAAACACAGGCCCCGATTATGGTTTACAACAGTTGTTAATTTAATGTTGTATTTTTTACAACTGTTGTGCGAAATTTTATCTTGATGTCACAAGTTAAAAAACGAAAAAGTGGGAAAATGTGTAAGTGTGCTTATGAAATTTGTTTTACAAAAATGTAAAAAAAAAACAATTATTAAGATTTATTCAAGTACCCCCCACCCGACATATTTTTACATGTATTTACAACTTCTTCTTCATGTCTATAAAAATGTTTAATTTTTGATCAGAAATGTACGTACACTATTACATCTGACATTGGCCATGTTTATTTGCAACAGCTGATATATTCAAAAATTAAAATGTTTGCTCTATAAAACTGTTTTCGAAAGAAAATGTTATCAGTAACTATTGAACACGTTTTTTTTAACAATAATAATCTACAAATACAGAAAAAATCACAATGTTTTATGTGTTTGCTTTTTTCTCTTTCACTATGTAAATATCCAAGTCGTTCGTTTGCAAAATGACTTGTGGTCGTCGAAATTATTTTCGACTACGTCACTGAAATATAGAAGATGCAACTTTTTTTTGCTTCAGCATGTTTTAGTTGCTTCATAAATTTATATATTTTTCATATAATTTTTATTAAAACAACAATGCTTCATTCAGCCGGCTAATGACAGTACACATAATCAGCCGCCAACGAATCTTTTCTCAAGGCATATGTTTGCACACAGCGAAGTAGAAAATGTCTTTTTCTCATGTTTATTACACAAGCAATGCTTTTGAATGCCGTTTACACATGCGAAAAACACATCGTCTGTGGGGTACTTTAGTTTTGGTTTTTTTTTCATAACTCATGCAAAGGAACATTTTAGATCACCTTTTTTTTATTTGTCAAGCTTTATAGTAACATGTATTTTTTATAAACTCGAAACTGCTTGGAATTTTAATTGATAATCAATTATTTTGTGTATAATTTTATTCAAAATTGAAAAACAAATATCGCACAACAAACAATTGCTTTATTATTTTAAGAAATATTTTTTTTTTTTGCCTTTTATTTGTTAAGCTCAGCAGCTTAGCTTAAGCAAATACAGCTTCCTTTTTAGCTTAAAAAGTATTATTTTTTTAAATTAATTTATACCATATAATGTAATTTGTTGTATATTAATCCTCCTAATTAAATGTTTAACATTATAGTGTGTTTTTGCCATTAATATTATAAAAATTATTATTTTTTAGTTCTTCTAGTCAAATGCTCCTTATTTATTGTAAAATATTTTACTTTATATTATTATTGCTTGAAATTTTTTGCATTTTATACATTTTTTTTTTCTTTTTCGTTGAAATTGTGTATTAAACAAAAACTAGAGATTTTATTTATTTATTTGTATTCTGATTTTTAATAGAATATAATTCTATTTAATATAATAATTGTATAAATTTATATGCTATTTTGAAATTATGTCTCATTGTTAAAAATGTTATTGGAAATTATAACAAAAAAAATGGGTTGTTTTTTTTTTATTTTTATTTTAAAATGTATGTATTTATTTTTGTCCACAGATATTTAGAATGGCGGCAGGCGGTCGTAGCTTGCTCTCAATGCAATTTCAATGCTTCAACGCTTTTTTTCACACAAACACAACACATTCGTAAATACACGTCTGCATTGGGTTTACATTAGGAATACCTACTGCTTTTTGGGCCTAATCTTTAGCTGCCAGTCCAGTTTAGGTTTCCTCAAATCTAAAAATGTTTACAATCATTTTAAAATGATTTTTCTTCCATTTAGGGAAACCATAAAAACCTGCAAATCAGAAATGTTTGTGAAAAACTATCAAAGTTCTGAATTGAGCTCTTTCAAAATGCTGGTCATTTCAAATGTGGGGTATTCAATTAAGAAAACACAAGTAATGAAAACTTTGATCCAACAAAAATGCAACTAAATGCTTTATATTAATGATAAAATATGAGAAGTATTGCTGCTTCGAAAAATGCAACTGTGCCCCTACTCATCACTATTTTATTCTTCTTCTTCTTCTAACTTATTCAATAAATGTTAATCACAAACAATAAAAAAAAAAATACTTAATATAGTGGAGGCATTGTCAATTAATTATGTAAAAAAGTGTATTCAATGTTTCAGCATTTTGTTTTTGCCTATTTATGGCGTTTTTTTTTTTTTGTTTTCGTAAAAAAAATGTATTTTGTAGTTTTTGTTTTTTCTTAAAACACGAGTATTAAATATTTTATCACAAACAATAATTCTTTGAATTAAACTTAAGCCCAAATAAATTAAAAATAAAACCATGATTTTAAAATATTTTAAATATTCGTAGTGTTCTAGGTTTCGACTCGGATTGATTTAGCAAAATATGTTTGAATTCCCATAATTCATAAATTGGTGTTCTCAATTCAGCATGTTTTTACATATGCAAAGTTTCTGTTTGAAAAAAAAATCTAAATGTCAAATACATAACAAAATTTTAAATTATTTTAATTCGAAAAGATTAAGTGAAAAATAGAGTTTTTTTAAAAATGCCTGGAGCTATTCTAATTGAAAACGAATAAAAACATAGGGATGCGGATCGTAGAACACGAAATATGCTAAAGTAATCCACTTTAGAGTGAATTCGGATTCTAGAACACACCCGATTTTCCGTTATTACAAGTACATAATAAAACAAAGAAGTATAATTTATAGGCAAAAAAAACAACAAAAATTCAGTTGCAGCAACTTATTTTTGTTTATGTTTCAATTGAAAGCTGAATCAAATTACTTTAGTGTATTTTTGTTGAGATACATCATAAGTTTAAACTTTGTCATAAAACTGTCGCCGAAGTTGTGACAATCCTTAAAGTTAACTGGGCAAGTTAGCATGCGCATAAACCTGCTACTAGCTTATCTGTACTATTTTAGGTTAATTTATAATCATCAAAAACTATTTATCAATCATCATCCTAATGAAATCATCCTAAAAATAACTAATTGTAAGTTGCAATCATGTCTCCTAACAGAGTTATTGCACTGCACAGCGTCACATGTCAGTTTTTAGCACGAGAACGATGATAAATCACCAATTCTGGCAGCTATGGCAGGCACATTTATAAATAAGTCTCTGTACTTTTATTGCTATTCGAGGGAACTTTCTAATTAGCAAAAGTCTAAACTTGGGCGGGCACCCTATTCAAATTTGCATCTCAATATCTTGTCGATATTAAAACTGCCACAAGTCACTCAAAACAAACAAATGAAAATGTATGCATGTTTAGTAGGGCAGGTGGATTTAGCATTCGATATTGTGTCTTTGATTTTTCAGTAGCTTTTAGCGTGGGAAAAAATCCACTTGCGAGGCGTCTGACTTTTATTTTTTTTTATAAAGGAACCCCTAAGAAAGCGTGGTACGCGGTTATTGGTCATACATTTAACTCCTCTATGGGCAGTAGTCAGTCGAAGGGCCCATATTTAGGCGCCTCGAATGTGAAATGTTTCCCGCATCACAGTAACTTGACCCAGGGTGCCTACAGAGAAGTCAAATGTATGACCAAACTCTAACAATTTTGTCTTTTTTCGAGCACACCTATTTTTTGGGGGCTTCCATACAAAAAAAAAATTGAAAATCAGGCTCCCCGACAATCATTTTTTTGATATATCGTGTTGGAGTTTTTTTCCTCATGCCAACAGCTAACACAATATCGAAAAATGTTTGTCCATAGAAATCGACCATGCCATAAATAAATACATGTGTATAATTTCTTACACTTAAGTACCCCCACACGACGTGTTTTTACATGTTTAAGTCTTCGTGTCACATGTTTTTCTTTATGTCTATCAAAACTTTTCAATTTACATAAGGTTTTTAATTTTTGGTCACAAACGTTCGTCTACAATCACATGTGACATTTGCCATGTTTATTTCCAACAACTGATACATATATTCAAAAATGAAAACGGTATTATATATAAAATATAAAAATATTTTCGAGAGGAAATGTTATAAACAAGCAAACTTTTATTAATAACAATTTTACTATTAAAAGCATTTTTTATTACTAATAATTTACAAATACAGATAAAATCATAATGTTTGATTTGTTTTCTGTTTCTTTTTCTCTATGTAAATATCCCAGTCGTTCGTTTGCAAAATGGCTTGTGACCGTCGAAATTATTTTTTTTTTTTTTGATTGCAAAGTGCACAAAACGCAACTGCTTTTGTTTTTTAAACAGCATCTAAAACATCTTAGTTGCATGAAAAAATTATATATTTTTAATAAAACGACAATGCTATAAAAAAAACATTATTTTAATCTTGCAATATATATAGCCGGCTAATGATAGTGCACATAATCAACCGCCGACAATGTTTTTTTACACGTGTAAAAGTTGACAAATACAATGTGAAAAACACGTCGTCTGTGGGATACTTTAGTTACACATGTACATATATCTATGAAATATTTTTATGGTTTTTAGTTAAATCTCATCTTTATACATATATATATATATATATATATATATATATATATATATATATATATATATATATATATATATATATATATATATATATATATATATATATATATATATATATATATTTTTTTTTTTTTTACTATTTTTTTACTATTATTTTATCATAAAAAAAGAAAGTTCACTAGTATTTCTTTAGTTTGTTAAATATTTTATTTAAATTATTAATTAAACTCAAACCCACCAAAAGAAACAAAAATAAATGAAAAATAATAACAATTTAATAAAAAGTTTTTAACAATAATAATTAACAAAACTTTTAGTTTAATCATGAAAGAACAACATTTAATTGAAACAAACAAACAAAAATGTAATTAAAAATCTTTTAAACAAAGTATTAAACAAAAAGATATTAAAACTGAAAATATATTTAAAAAAAAATTGTATTTAAAACAAAACCAAAAGCATTTCATAAAAATAAAAAAAAATAACATACAAAATATTTAGGTAAAAAGGCACAAAAGTAAAACAACACAAATGAAATTTAACAAATAACCTAAACGCAATAAATAAAATTAAAAACAAAACTATATTCTAGAAGATGTGAAAAAATGAACAAAATAAAAACGCAACAAGTAACAAAAAATGTAGATTTGATTGTACTTTATATGAAAATAAACAACAACAACAACAACAAAAAAGCAACAAAGGTAAATAATAAATTTATAAAATCAAGAGCATAAAAATATTATATAATAGTGTTTAATATTTCGTGTATTCTCAGTTACAAAACCGTAAAAAGAAAACCAAAAAAAAATAAAATAAAATTAACACGTTTAAACAAACAAAGAAAAAAAACAAAAAATGTTAGTAACTGTAATAAAAAGCAAAGCAAACATAAATAATGCAACAAACATAAAAAACATTTAAGGCAAGAAATGCATAATTTTAAGCTAAAATACTGAAAACATAACTACTATTATTTAAAATATTTAATAATAGTGCATATATTATTATAATGCACATATGTTTAATTCTTATAAAAAAAAAAACTATAATAAACTAAATGCAGACAGAAATTTAGTAAATATTCGATATTAAAGAAATAAAATGAAATTGTAGTCTTTTAACTATCATTATAAGAATATTTAAAAAAGGAAATTTAATGAATGACAAAGCACATAATATTTTCTGTATTAAGATTTTGTTAAACGAAATTGAAGGCGCAAAAATTATAGAAAATTCAAAATCGGAACTACCGTATCTGCAAAATGCATTGCACCTATTCCCTTTCATAAATCACTTTCCATGTCTACACGAGCAATAATAGCAAAAAGAATATCTACACATGTAGAAAAAAACCACTCGTTTACCCAGCGTTTTTAAATTGAACAGTGCTGTTAAGACAATAACCAATACATACAAAACTTTTTCTTTAAAACATTCACATTTTTCCATTAATTTTAACTTTTATTTATTTATAGTCGAACTATGAAGGGCCACCTACATAGCTATAAAATTTGACTTTTTTCTTTACTTAATTGATATTGATAAAAATGTGACCAATCAAAGGTTGAAAGTGAGCCAGTTAAAATTCATTTAACATAACTGTATTACAACATCATAGTTCAATGTAATTAAAATTTTAGTAAAACCATTTACAACTGTTAATAATTTTATCGGGCTTGAGTTCGAGTTTTACCTGCTCAACATTTTTTGTGATAAAATTGGAGTGACCAACATTTTTAAAGAACGCAAGAAAAGTAAAGTTGTAGACTTATTGGCTGGCGTATGTGTCATCAGCACCCAAATTTGCTTCGAACCCAGGCAATTTTCTGAATCACTGTCATGACAATAAATGAAGACAGTAGATCGGATAATTATTTACCATATGTATGCTGACAATAATTTGAAGTTTGACATACATACATACATACATATAATGCCTTGTATGGTGAAAATGAAATTGAAAAATAAAAATTTAGGGCCTTATTCATAATAAATATTTTTGGCTTATTTGACAAGTGTTCCATACAAATTTGTCAAATAGCAGCATTATAAACCTGTTATAATTTTTATGAATAAGGGTATTAAAGTGTAAAAATTCAGAAAGAAAAACTCTTTATTTCTTTTATTGTTTAGCTTATACCTACAGCTCAAGATACCAGGTAGCCGCATAACTACAACAAACACCTCATGTATTTTGTTGGTGTAGTTACTTTATGTTCGTTCTGTTTCCCATATGTTCATGTTTGTGTTGTGTATTTATGCAGCCTGTAAACAAACCTTTGATTGTCCTTGAAGCAGTAGTCAGCTGCTCTTGTAAGGCTATCTGGTATAAACATCCCTAGCGGCAAGTAAATGGTAATTAAATATTTACGTTCGGCATTTTGCTTAACATTAATTGTCCTAATTAATGTCTGGACGCTCACTGTGTAAAGTACAATTCTTATCGATTTTGACAACTAATAATATATGTACATATGTATATTACTTACTGTCTCGACAGCACTGTCTAATGTAGACGCAGCTGATTCTGTGTAATACACTCTGCGCGCAAGTGCATTATGCACCATATAAGTTACGATTAGAAAAAGCGCAATAAACATTTCTAAAGCAAAAAAAAAAAAAAAATAGGTGGGACTTTAATAACATATTTCGCTGGAAAACAGCTTGTTGTATTCACCAATACACAACTCCTGTCAGCTATTAAATAATATACATAGTTCTTTTATTAAAAGCTTTAATTCTCGTTAACATTTGCCAATATTTTGCTCGCTTCGATAGCCAAAGTAAAATGTAACCAAATCACTCTGCACCATACTCACGATTAATACCCCTAATTATGGTCCAACCTTGCGTGCTGCGGTATGTAGTTAGGGTTTAAACTATTTTTGAACTTAACCAAGAAAATTAGGAAATTAAAAAAAATTTGGCACGACATTAAACGAGAGAAAGCTTAACAAACTCTTAATACAGAAAATTTTTTAAATTCGAACAGATGCAAAAAGGAAAATAAAAAATATTATGAATATATGTATCAAAATAACTATTGGTGAAAATAACAAACAATAAACACTGCAATAGGAATTTAATTAATTTCCTTGAGTACAATTCAAAAATAAACGCAACAGCTACCGGAACATGTTCAAATACATACATACATACATATATTTTACTTAAATTGTTGATTGTCCTTAAACTTATTTATTGAAAATTCCGATCCACCAAAGAACTTTTTGGCAACATTCACTGAATTGATGGGCTAAAATTTTGTGATGTTGCAATAATAAATTAATGATTTTATTAATATTTTTTTTTTCGAAAATGTTTGTAAATATTTTTTAACGTTTTATTTAAAATAAGAATACTTCAAAAACTCGATATCGATGCCGCGTCAAAACGGCCTCAACAAATACCGTAAATGGTCTAATATGGAAAAGACTCATCCCAAAGAAGAACAGAAAGTCTCTATATAAAATTAATAAATGCGAATATCGTGATAAACACTTTCTATATGTTATAATATACATAAATAACTATAGAAACGTGTACAAAAGCGCATATTTTATTATATGGAAGTTTGACGTGACATCGTCAAAGATTTTTTGAATATTTATTTAGAATAATTTGAAATCATTTGAATGATGAAAGCGCTTAGATTAAAAGAAATGCGTTTTTAATTTGAAACTAAATGAAAACAGATTTTAACAGAAGAACATAAATATTGTTTTCTTGAAAAAAAAAAATGCTTTTAAATTTTTAGTTGAAAATTAAAACAGTTATAATACATTATTTAAAGAAAGAAATCCTTATTAGGAGTACCTTTTAAAAATAAAATAAAATTATAAATTAATTATTAATAAACAAAAATGACCTAAACATAGAAATATTAGTTTTATTTTACAGAATGATTCAATGCCGAAAGCGGTGCGCACCTGGGAATCTCCAATAAAAACGGTGATATGGAATAGAAATGAGCAAAACATATCGATATTGAAAAAAAGAAATCGAAAAATATGCAAAAAATTAGGGGCTGTTACGCCCCTAAAGTATAAATTTAACTCTTTTGCGTTTTCGGTACAATTTTTATACTTTTTTAAAGTTACACTTTTTATCAAGGTTCCTTTATGCCAGGCAGCCTTACAAGGCCAGCTGACTACTGCTTCTAGCTTGAAGAACTGTCAAAATACACAACACAAACGCCGCGAGCAAGTGTGTGATAGCATTTAAAGTATTTCTACCAACAAAATACATGAAGTGTTTGTTATAGTTATGCGGCTACCTAGTATTAAAATACCTTGCCTTTTATCACTTTCGTTTATCAATACCACACTTTAAAAGAAATTTTGCTCCTAATAATATGTATTCAATGCTTCAGCATTTTGTTTTTGCCTATTTATGACGAATTTTTTTTAACAAGCATTTTGCATTTTTGTTGCTTCTTAAAATGCCGGTATTAATATTTTAGTAAGAATATTATCAAAAGGAAAAAAATAAAGAATTGTGAATTTTTTAACAATACCGAAAATGTTGAACTTAAACCCATACATAACTTTTCTGGCAACACTGTCTCAAACATGTGTTCCTTTTCATATTATTGCCAACCACTACGTTGAAAACGTAAATAAAACAAAAGAAAAAACACAAGCACATGCTAAAATTTCATGAAAAGAAGTTATTCAAATCTAATAGAAGCACAGAAATAAAATGCCTAAGGAACGTTCGGCAAAAAAGTCTCGTATTCACAATGAAGTTCAGAAACAAGGCAAGCTATAATATAAATTTGTTTACTGTGTTATCATTCATATAACTTCACCTCTATAGGTATTGTTTTCAACAAGGATTTCGGCCAACACATCTTAAAAAATCCGCTGGTTATAACCAGCATGTTGGAAAAAGCGGCCTTACGACCAACAGATGTAGTTTTGGAAATTGGTCCTGGAACAGGTAACATGACTGTTCGTATGCTGGAAAAGTGTAAAAAAGTGGTCGCTTGCGAAATTGATACACGCTTGGCTGCTGAATTGCAAAAACGTGTACAGGGTACCCCTATGCAACCGAAACTTCAAATGCTTATTGGTGACTTTTTAAAAGCTGAATTACCATTTTTCGATTTGTGTATCGCCAACGTACCTTACCAGATAAGTTCTCCGCTGATCTTCAAGTTATTACTACATCGTCCACTCTTTCGATGCGCCGTTCTTATGTTTCAGCGTGAATTTGCTCAACGCTTAGTAGCGAAGCCAGGTGATAAGCTCTATTGTCGCTTAAGCATAAATACACAACTTTTAGCTCGTGTTGACATGCTGATGAAAGTGGGAAAAAATAATTTTAAGCCACCGCCAAAAGTTGAATCAAGTGTTGTACGTTTAGAACCAAAAAACCCACCGCCGCCTGTTAATTTCACCGAATGGGATGGTTTAACACGTATAGCATTTTTGCGCAAAAACAAAACTTTGGCCGCTGCATTCAAGACAAATTCAGTAATGGAGATGCTGGAAAAGAACTATAAACTTTATTTATCTATACGTAATGTGGTAAGTGGATTTTTTTAGAATTAAATTTAATAAAATTTTAATGCTCATATTTCTTTCTATTTAGCCAGTAGAGGAAAACTTTTCCATGCAAGAAAAAGTGATTGGTATTCTAACTAAATTAGAAATGGAAAATTCTCGCGCACGCTCAATGGACTTGGACGACTTTATGCGCTTGCTCTTGGCCTTTAATTCAGTGGGTATTCACTTCAACTAATATTTAGTTTTGCATAATACTATTATGTATTTTTAAGTATGTATAAAACGAAAACAAATTGCCAAAATTAAGTTTTACTTCACTTAGACCGTAATTTTGATTATAATTCACAAGAATTATGAATGAGAAAATTCCTATTTGTTTTTATATAAATTCTGGTGTTACGTTGCGAACTACAAAATTTATTGCTTTGGAAGAATTTAAAAGCATACCTTTAGGCTGTTTTTGAATTTGAAAAAGAAGGATAATGTGAAGGCATACAACCATTGCAAACGGAATGATACCTTCCATTCCAAAACACTATTGGTGAACCATATTCGATGAATTTTTAAAATTTGTTAATTTCTATACCACTTTTTAAGATACTTTCGGCGACCAAGCTTGTCCCATGCACTGCAAAATAACTGCCTGAGCTATAGAAATAAAAACATGTACATAAATATCCGAACATCTATTTAATTTGTTAGCTTTTTTAATTAGAAACAAACAGACGATAAATTATTTGTTAACCTTAATACTTAAATACATTTTACCCTGAATAGTCTGTTTAACAGGATTGATTTTCTTTAAAATTTGTGTCATTGTTTCAACCAACCGGTCACTTGATACACCAGTTTTCTTATTTTTGAACTTCGTTAATAGTTCAGTAGCCGTCATAGGTTTACGCATAAGATAGCGTCGTACCGCCTCTTCGGTAATACCATAGTCGCTAAAAAGATATAATATAGAAAAGGCTACAAAACTTGATTTGCATAAACTTACTCTTTGCTATTAGATGAAACGACACCGGCAAATGTCGATGGCAAGGATGGAGTAGACATTTCAACCTTGGGTTTTTTGGCTGGGGTACTAACGGGACTGTTGCTATTTTCCGACGCAGTAAGATCACTTGGCATACTGTTCATTTTTCGTTTATTTGAATCGCTATTGAAGGTTGGTGTGGCAGAACGCGAATTTTGATTACTCATAGGCCTTGCACTGTCTCTTCTCTTTGTTCTTTCATCCTCGGAGTCACTACTATCAGAGCTAAAGTCACTTGAAGAATCTGTGCAGCAAAGAATGGACAATTTTTAAATATACCTTGAATAACATCACAAAACCACCCACTTACCCTTTTTATCATCTTTAGCCTTATTTTTCAGCTTCTTTTTATCTTTACTGTCGTCTTTTATTTTATCCTTTTTCTTCTTTTCATCATCGTCCTTATCCGATTCGTCGGATTTATTTTCATCCTCGTCTTCTTCATCAGAAGTTAGCAACTTACGCAAAGCGTCTTCTTCAGCTACTGATTTCATATCTTTGTCTAATTTTGCTTCCGGATCGGGCTCGCTGTAAATATATAGCATTATATCTCAAAAATCGAAATGACTGAACTTGTTCATACTCTTCGCTTGACTCTGTGTCGTAGTCCATTTCACGACCTTCCTCATCACCATCGTCTGATTCTTCGAAAGCTTCATCATCGACATCGTGCTTCTTTTTCTTTTTTTCGACGCCCTTGCCTTTTTTACCCTTTTTGTTGCCATCATCATCGCTGTCTTCTTTCTTCTTTTTTTCCTCGCCTTCACTATCAGAGTCGGACTCTTCTTCCGAATCTATCCACTCATCCATTTCACTTATTTTAAGTTCTTTTGGCTTCTTACCTGCCCCCTTAAGTTTAACTTCTTCGGGATCTTTTTCTTCCTCATCGTCACCCTTAAGACGTTTACGCAACATAAGAGTGAAATAGTTCATCACTTTTTTACGCCGGCCAAATTCCTGCTCAGCTTCTTCAGCTGATAAAGACTTGTAACGTTGTATGGGTTGAAAGTTATACCATTCATTTAATGGATAAGCTTCAATCGCACCATCCGGCGCATGTGTGAATACATAAAATGCTGCATTCTCACTGACTCCACCTTCTCGTATGCCCTTAAATTTTTTCCCATTTTTACCTCCCACCTTCAAAATCCATGGCTGGGCCTCTGGTCTGTATTTCTTCGCTATTATACCGAACTTCTTGCGACGAACTTCCTCACGAAGATCACGGTTGTACTCTGAACCCGCACCGAATTTCGGCATGTCCTCTTCGGCACCCTTAAATTCTTTCATATTGTTTTCCCTCTCCAATTTTACATTACGCCACTGCGCGAAATCCACATTAAGTGTTGCATTAAAACGCATTACATGATGTTTCTTGCGCAAATTTTTCGGCACGCGTATATTAAATTCTTGCACATTTGCTGGCGTGCTTGGAGTCGCGTTGGCATTCGACGATGTTCCGGCACTTGTTGAGGACTAACATATGGATAAAAGTTGCATTAATATACCTACACACTTACATATTACCGAACTTTTACAACTTACTGCTAGTTTGGATGTGGAAGACATTTCCTATTTGATATTTCTGAAAAGAACGTCGAAATCTACAAACGAAATTCTGGATACGTTTGCTTCGAGAGAAATAAATAATTTGTGGCCAAACGTACAACAGAGCACTTTCATTAAGAAGACAACCAAAGCAAAATCGTAAGAAATGCAAATTGTTCAAGTTTAACAGGGTGGAGTTGAAATTTGAAATACAGCTGTTCAGTGGTGTTTCACACACGAGAACATTTCTCAAGTATTGTGCTTTTCTCCACATAACTATGTACTTTGGATAATTCTTGAGTTGATGGAAAACTTCGGAGAAGGGAAACATAGTTTTTTTGTAAATAATTAAATGCATTTTTTTCCTATTCGATTTCTTTTTGTAAAATTATTATAAAGCAATTTTTCCTGTATATACATGTAAACGAAAAGAAAAAATTTCAATACCACTGAATTTGTCAGTGTGGCAGCACTGACATCATATCAATTGACAGTTCTTTTACATTTTTATTTTAGTGGATGGTATTTTTCAGCAATATTTGATGTTTTTCTTTGTAATAAAAGCAAGATAATAATTTAGCTAGACTACTAAGCAATTGTCTAATGAATTCTTACGGTTTGTATTTAAAGAAATATTTTTTGAAGTTTTATTTACGTTTTGCCCACAACCAGCTAAATTATGCACAAATTGTGCTGCCGCTATAGCCATTTTATTCCCGACCAAACACATAATTAAGTATCAATCCATCACCACGTTCATATTTTATTTAATTTGTTCGTGTAAATATTGTACATTTTTGTTAAAAAATTTATTTTTTATATTTTTAGTTTTTGTGTTACAAGTGTAAAATAAAACAAACAATATAAGACAAAAATCATACAATCATAAAGCAGTAGTTTGCCAAAGTTAAAATTAATCCAATCAATTCAAACACCTCCTCAAAACCAGGACAACATAGTACAAATTCAATACACAAAAGCTCATTAGATTTTTAATAGTATTCAGAATAAATCGAGCAAAAATATCTAAAAAAAAACTACACCATTTTATCAAAAGCCCTGTGAGCATTTGTAAAAACAACAAGCAAACTGAAAGCGCGCAAGCAAACCCTTCCATGCAATATGGCCAAAATGTATGGAAAGGGTAAGAGTAAGTATAATTTAACACTTTAATACTACATTCCCCCCATATTCCAATTATCGTCAACATCGTCACATCAAGTCAACATGGAAAAAATCCCGACCTTGGCCTTCTGCTACTTTGTGGACATTTGACATCTTCTGGACCCAAAGGCTACATAAAGCCCGTTAATCACCTTCAATTGCTGTTGGTAGCCAGAAAACGTGCGCAAAATTTCTTATTTCTACTTAATGTGAAGACAATAACGACAATTGGAATATGGCGGAGAGTTTAACTACGTATTGCGTAGAAAAAATAGTTTTGTATTTACATAAGTATATAGTATAAACTGTAGATTCTTAAGTAGAAAAGTACAGCTTCAATGAAATTTGTATGATCAAAATTTTGGCCCGCTTTTTATGACATTTTTTGCTTTTATTTTGAAAATATAATTTGTCGTTAAAATATTGTTTGCCTTAGCATTTACTAAATAAGTATATGTTTTGTTTCTTTCATAAAGCTGCCATCGAATCTGAAGAACAACAGAAACTACGTTTCCAAGTGGAATTAGAATTTGTTCAGTGTTTGGCCAATCCGAACTATTTAAATTGTAAGCTAGCCATGGGCGCATTTTTATATATGTATTATTATTTTACTTTTACTACAATCTCCATCATGCAAACTATGTATGTATGTATATGTTAAAGAGCGTCAAAAGCTTATTAAGCTACCAAAATCGTTTGGTTTCTTTTGTTTAACGTCTTGAACTTGGCTGTTCTGTAGGTGCTTAAATTATATACAGAGCTGGCTTTGCTTGATATAGGCAAAACTGGCGGTGGAAACGCTAAGTTGTTCCTGGAGTTTTTTTTTATTTGTGCAATTGATACATGCATTGTAAAAAAATATAGTATATGTATGTACATATTTTTTAATGCCAGTCAGTCTATCACATTTTCAATTCAGTGAGTTCATGTAAGGGACACTGGCTATCAAACCCAAACTATTTAGAAACTAGAAAAAATTACATGTTCCATGATATTTGTGTGTCCGGGAAATTTAAATGCTTGAATTGTAATGGTCGAATTTGCTTTTAAATCCCGTACCTATAATAAAAGAAAATGACTATAACGTATAACTTTAATTTACTCCTCCAATGGCGTTTTCATTTCTAAAAAAAAAAAAAATTATGAACTTACTTGCACTTTTTTTTACCAGCAATGAAAGTGAGGTTAAGACTAAAAAATTTATGATACTTGTAATTTTTTTTTTCGAAAATTTATAAATGTACATATCATGATGGAGAGAGTTCGGAAATTTAAAAAGTTAATTAATTCTTTCTTTTTTCTTCTTGTAAGTCCTTGCTCAGCGTGGTTATTTTAAAGACCAATCTTTCATAAATTACCTCAAATATTTGCAATATTGGAAAGAACCGGACTATGCGAAATATTTAATGTATCCAATGTGCCTGTATTTTCTTGACTTGCTACAGTACGAACATTTTCGTCGAGAAATTGTGAATTCGCAATGCTGCAAATTTATAGATGATCAGGCCATACTACAATGGCAGCATTACACTCGCAAACGCATTAAAATGTTTAATTCTGTTAACGGCAGTAATCAAAATCAGCTAAATGTTCCGCCCAACTCAGATAGTATGGCAGAAGCCCAACAGCCACAAATGGGTGCTCAGCAATCACAGCAGAGTCAACCACAACCAGCTCAACCGATTGCCACTGCTGGCAGCATACAAAACGGTTCAATGGCCAATGCAGTTAATACTCAGCCACAAACTCAACTTGGCGGCCCCCAGCAAGCCCAAATGAATGGCAATTCGTCTGGGAACATAAATCAAAGTAATGCCAGTAGTAGTGCACCTCTTATACAGAAAATGTAGTAGAAATAATATTATATTATAATAAAGAAAATAGCATTTAAAGAATTTACATATAGTGTAATTTTAAGTTAAAACAATGTATAAAAAAAATATTTATGTAAAATGAGTTTGAAGAATGATGGTTATAAAACTGAAATAAAAATTCGTATTTATTTGAATAAAGATGATTTTTCATTTCAATTCGCAGAAAGTTTACGCAACTATTAAACGCTTTTCTTTATGGTCATGTTAAAAAATAGGAATAAATGCGATTCAGCCCACGACCATGTTAAATGAGAGAAGTTCCGACGGATTGGTTTAACCTCCAGTAATTTTCACAAGCCACCCATTTGTCACAAGGTTTGATGTCTTGATGCTAATTAGAAAAATGCCCAAAAAAAAAATTATAAAATTTTGGATTCTGACATTTGTCTCAACAAAATTTTGTCAGGTGTAGGCCAAGATGTCTTTACTTACTGCAAAGCAAGGACCTTGATGTAGACGTTACGTAACTTCGAAAATATGCATTATCGCAATGCGTTTTACTTATTTTCCTTAGAATTATACATATGCATTATATATTTAATTTGGTACTAAGCGGTATTTAATCCAAACAAATTGCACTTTAAGACTACTTTTTTGTTTTGCAGGATATGACATCGTGTGAACAATTACGGAACAGCAATAGTGCAGGAATTTTTAAATCTAAATTTTATGGAGTCTATTTATTGTGCAGTCAAAGTTCCGAGAAACGTTTTAATGGCAAATGTTACATTGGTTTCACTGTCAATCCCGATCGTAGAATAAAGCAGCATAATCGTGGCAAAGAGTTTGGCGGGGCTAAAAAAACCAACAACAAAGGTGCCTGGAAAATGGTTATGATTGTGCATGGCTTTCCAAACAATATATCTGCCCTTCAATTCGAATGGGCCTGGCAACAGCCTTCGATGTCGTCACGCCTTAAATGCTTTCCCGAGCTTAAAAGGAAACAGCCGAAAGAAAATTATTTTCAATATAACTTTCGCATATTAAGTCGCATGTTAAATGTAGGTCCCTGGCAAAGATTACCGCTAATAGTCCGCTGGTTGGAAACTGATTATGAATGTGAATTTGATGTAAGTGTTTTTTTTTAAATTTAAAATTATTTATGTATGTATTTAATTGTTTAATTAATTCTCAGCCCTTATTTGCCCCACCCAAACATATGAAAATTGTTAATGGTTCTGTGGCGCTGGAAAAGGCATGTAGGAAAACACAAAATATGTTACCTCCTGCCATATGGGCATCTGAATGCCACCTCTGCATGCAGATAATAGAAAATCCTGAGCAGTCGCGCATTGGCTGCTTGAATAGTCTGTGCAAGTTAACTTGCCATATTATATGTTTGGCTAATCATGTACTGGCTTCGAATCCTTCCCAAAAGGGCCACTATATTCCCATAGAAGGTGAATGTCCCCTATGCGAAACTCCTTTATTATGGGTGGAAATATTGCAGAAGAAACGCAGACTTCAATGTGCATTGGCCCAAGTCGATGAGCACGATGATGATGACGATATATATGTAGTTAGCGATGAGGAACAGGAATCGCAAAATTTTGATTGCAAATTAACCTTTAGCCAAAATATTAATCCAACACAGGAATCGGTGGAATTTTTAGAACTAAGTGATTGAATTTGTTTCTCTTATATGTACACATTCTTTAATAATTGTTCAAATAAAAATTAAATATTGTTTTTTGTTAACACTATAACCACAGGAGTGGCTAGATCATTACTCCGCACAAAATGTTTTTATTCTGTGGTGGGCAGAAGCGAGCCCAGAGTGAATTTGCCTGCCACAGTCCTCCCGAACTCAAAAGATTTACAGAGCTGTGTTAACTGAAACAATTGCTTTGCTAATTTTTTTTTTGGATTTTTGATTTCTCTGTACTATTTAAACTCAAATTTAATTTTATACAAAATGCCCAATACCTTTATTGCATGATATTTTTAGTTACATACTTTTTATATTAAGCTTATTCAAAGTTTAATATTACATAGAATGACGAATTTTGTGTACCAAAAAATACATATATACATACATATGTATAAATAGGAGACAATACGGGATGTTTCCGAGTCCCTAACTTTGAAATTCACAAGCATAATTATCTCAAGACTGGTTTATTTCCCTTTGTTAAATTTAAGTGAATCAAAATTATTCAATTTTAGCTATATACTCGAAACCGTAAAACACACCCTTTCTTAGATACACTTTATTGCTTGCTTATTAAGTATCGAGTGTAGTTAAATGTCCCTTTATTGCCTGTAGAACGCTCTCCATTTGTTGAACTTTTTTCAGCAGCTCCACTTTTTCGTTTAAATAGTATTCTTTTGGCATTTGAACGTATTCTTCGCCTTTAAATATGAAAGTTGTAACATGCGTTGTATCAACAAGTTCATTTAAACTCGCATAATCTTCACAGGTTTCTTCGCTTGAAAATGCATTACTTTTGGTTTTGCATACATTAGAGATTGGTGTAGCATTTTCATTTTCTTCGCTAGAATTTCGCAATGGCCTTTGTACTTTAGCTATTTTCATTATTTTTTGTTGTGAGGACGTTGCTTGAGTAAATGCATTTTCTGATTTTCTCTTATTCACATTTGTATATGTAACTGGTTCTTCTTTATGGCTCTCATCATCCTCAGAATAAATTAAATATTCCTCGGCCTCCGCCTTGCCCAAAGTATTAAATTGCTGCTCGTCCAAATTGTCTTGAAAGTCGTTTGAAATTGTTGTTGATTCTACAACTCTGTCTTCATCATTTGTGTAATCCTGCTTATTGCTGTTATTGCTACTGATCAAGTCGTACACAAGGTAGTTTAAATCAGCTTCGCCTCCGTCGGTCTCATCAATTTTAGTCTCTACATGAGGGAAGGGTACAGCTTCACCCACTAATACAGTACGTCTATTGTTTATAGCTAAGAACTTCCTGTCAAAATGATCCGAACAGAAGAAGTACAGTGAATCGGGGAGATTTTCAGGCACCTTTCCCAATTCCATCCATTTCCTTCGTCTTTCTGAATTTTTCGGGAAACTGAATAGTCTCACGTTGTTAAAGGATCTGTCTCTTAGGTTTATATAGTTTTCACATCCTTTATAAATGCAAGATCTTAAAGTCATTATTTAAAATGAGAATTAAAAAAATGTAGAAATCAAACAGCTTTATTAGAAATGTGTTATCAGTCACGACTGAGTGTCAAACATAAACAAAAAAGAGAACGAAGCCGGAGGATATATATCACCGCCGTTTGTTTGTTTTAATTAATTTTATAAAAACGAAAAAAAAAACGTTCCCATTCCTAAAGAACTGCTATGTCAACCTTGACTGATCCAACAACCACAAGTAAATATCGTTTAATGCTTCCCAGAATTTTTGATAAAGAAAAAAAATTTAAACCAGAATGTTTTACTGGTTTTGTATACATACATATATAGGAAAACGCGCGTGCCAAAGCATGTAAAATATGTACTGTGTGAATGTGTATCAATAAAAAGGGACTGAAAATCGCTTTCTTGATACATTTCTTGAAAATTGTCATCACTGACACAGGAATTTTATTTATACAATTTATTAATTCTTTGTAGAATGAAAATTTTATAATAAAAAAAAACACCAACTTAATAAAAATGACGAAACTTAAAAATTAATTTTATGTTGAGAATACAGAAAAATATATTTATTTGAAATATCTAAGGCAACATTTATTAATTAATAAAATGTTCAATGGCATGGTACAGACTATGCGGAATAGTGTCGTAGGCACGTATCCTTCTTGCCATGTAAATTCTCGGCTGGATGAACGCAGGACCAAGGCCAGAGCACTGAGGGCAGAACGAAGACGCAAGCCCGATAAGCCAGACGATTTTGTTACTTACGAAGACTCAGGCAGCGACGAAGAGACGCCTCAGCAGCAGGAGGAGGTGTTAAATACTTCTTACAATATATTTGATTTTATTAGAAGCAGAGAAAATGGATTAAGTGAGGTAAGGAACAACTTAAATAGTAAGAAGCAAAAAGAAAACCTCATAAATTACAGCGCCGTAGTTTCAATTTTGAACAAACAAGTCGTTATGTTCTGACCCATGACATGTTGAGAGAGACTCAGATAAATTTGGGCTACATAAATAAAGTGTTTTGCTCAAAGTGGCTAAGTAATCGCCAGGTTATATTTGGTACTAAATGCAATAAGGTTGGTCTTTCATTTTAAAGTGTACTAAGAAGTTTGTACGAATTTTGAAAGTTCTAAACAGCTGCTTGTATATGATGTTAACATGCGTCGAGTGGATACAATACCTACTTTGGCCACAAATCGTCCAAACCATGCTGAGGTTCAGGGTGGATTACATGCAATAGAAATAAATCCTAGTCGCACTTATTTGGCAACGGGTGCTCGAAATTCGGCGGACATTGCAATCTACCGTTTGCCAACCTTAGATCCAGTTTGTGTGGGTGAGAACGGTCACCGTGATTTGATTATGGGTATGTGTTGGCTTGACGATCAGTTTTTGGTTTCCGGCTCAAAAGATTCACGCATGGCTTTATGGCGTATAAACGAAGATCACATGGAATTCCCCGATGGTGGTAAAGAATCATGCCCAACATTTGCCACCATAAATCCCTTATGCATAAGAGATTGCCGTACTGCTCAAAGGGTGAGTTTTCTTAAAAAATTAAAACTCTATTGTAGTGAAAAAGTGAAATTCTATTTGTACAATATTTAAGCGAATTCTGTGGTACCATTTATTGTCAGTTGTGCCATTTGAGATATTTTTGGTAGGACTGTTTGGAGCTCTATATATACATACATACATATATGTATATAGGATGAGAACAATTCTTAAAGAGATTTGCCTTGCGGACAAACTTCAACAATTTTTGGCAACGAAAATTGCTCTTAAAGTTTCAATAGTATGAAGGTCCCACGTCGGCCCATAATATTTAACATATGTATATGATGAAAGGATTTAAAAAAAATATTCGCCCGCCGAATATATCTTTCTCTCCATTTTTATGTTTTTAATACTATTTTTTTTTTTTTTTTAATTTTCACATCCCACCAGATTCGGTCACTTTGTTTTAACAAAGAATTTCGAGAAATTGCTGCTTTATCTCTTAACGGCTACATTCATGTCTTCAATGCTGAAACGTTCAAACAAAAATTATCACGCAAACTGCCAAACTGTCAAGATAATGTCAGTATAGCTTATCATAGTGATGGACTATATGCAATAGGCTGCCGGTCGTATACAATACTCTTGGATACCAGAACCTTGCAGGTATTATAAAATATAATTTTTCACATAAGCTGAATATGCAAAAGTAATTGTTTCCTATATTTTTAGACAATAAAAAAGATAACGTCCCGTTATAGTGGCTGTGGCATCAGAGCAACTTCTTTCGAAGGCAACCTATTAACAGTGGGCACCGGTCTGGGTATGCTATTGTTTTATGATATACGCGCTGGAAAATATCTAGAAAGTAGCGTAAATGCTTCGCGTACGGTTACACTGAAATGCAGTAAAGGTATTGTGGTAAGTTGGAATAAATATTTTAAATTCAAATGTTTAATTTATGTTGTAACTTGTGGAACATGCATTTTCTATTTGACATATACATTTTTCTATGCGCCAACTAGTATCCAGAAGACGAGATGGATGGTTTTAATATTAAATATGTTCCCGCTATTTATACGCATTGCTACGACAGTACGGGCATGCGTTTATTTGCTGCTGGTGGCCCTTTACCAGCCACTTTGGTTGGAAATTACGCAGGCGTTTGGCAATAGTGGTAATTTATAATCGTTGCTGGTAGGAAAATAGTTAAACAAATGTGAGAACTTAAAACTGATTAATTTTTAATGACATTTATTCAAGCATATATGTATGGTATGTTTTTTTAGCTTTTTTCAATTCATTCATTTGGCTTATCAAAAAAATTATTTAGTTTTTAAAATATTTGATATTTTAGCTTAAGTTTTTTTTTTAATATTTCTGACAACCAAATGAAAAATTAACACATTATAGTTTATATGAACACCTGCTATCGTTGGTCACACGTTGACATCTCCACCGATTTTTTTTTTTGATAATTTTTCACACAATAAAATAATATCGTCATAACTTTGCAAATGTTTGGCACTATTGGACTGTTAATATGGCCTTAGAATTGTCAGAGTTTTTGAAGAATTCAATTTTATCCTATGGAATTTTTCGATCTGCTTCTTGTTTTATGAAATTTCATGAGTATTTTATTTTTGTTTTTTTTTTTTTTTTTTTTTTTTTTAATTTAGATGCTAAAAGAAACATTGAATCTTAATATTGATGTAAAAAAAAAAAAAAAAACAATTTATGTATTTTGTTTGTTGAAAGGTGTCAGTGCATGACCATCGATATACAAATTTTAATTGTTCTCCATATACATATTTATATAAGTACATATATAAGTACATCAGCTAATAATAGAGGTTTATTTAAAATTTAATTTTATATTATGGTTATCGTAGAAACTTATGGGTATATTTTGTAATGCTTGTTTCCAAATTTATGTGTGATGACAATTTCAATGGCAGTTTATAAGAATAAGAGAACTTTTTTCGTCTTCTCAGACTTGATGAATTTTCATAAACAGTTTTTATTTATATTTTATATATTTATTTGAGCTCAAGGTCTTTTGGAATTTGAGTAATTATTTTTGTCAATATTTCGCTCTCCTTCGGATAGCTTCTTCAGGACAATAATAATTATTATTGTCATTATTATTGTCCTGAAAAAGCAATCCGAAGGAGAGCGAAATATTGACAAAAATAATTACTCAAATCCCGAAAGACCTTGAGCTCAAATAAATATATAAAATATAAGAAACAAAGGGGTCAAAATAACTAAATATTAAATCAGTTTTTATTTATTTTTATTTTGTGTGTTATTTTTACCAGTCCACATTACATTTACTACAAGTTTTCGCCATAAAGCGAGTGTGTGACTTTTTTTATGTACTGAAAATAAATCAACAGTTTTCTATATTTACACATACATACATATTTGTATTACATCTTATCATATTTGAACTATGTATGTGTATAATTACTACATATGTATGTATGTATGTATGCATGTAAAATTAAATTTAATAGTTTTGCTACCAAAACGATAGCTATTCGTATTCTGTTACATTTAGCACAAATCTTTACTACAGTACTTGCTGCCATACAGCCACATTCACCGCGTAAGTTTCAAGCTAAAGGGTGGCTCCATGCATGAACAGCAATTAAATTTTTATTTTTTTGCCACTTTTGGTATTTGGTAGTTGTAGAGGCCTGTGAACTACACATACTGTGAAAATTTCAAGTTTCTATCTTTTACGGTTCAAAAACTACAGTAAATTTTCAAATTAAAGGGTGTCCCCGCATAAAAGGCAACATTTAAATTTCCACTTTTTGCTATCTTTGTTATTTGTTGCTTTGTAGGTCTGGTAACTGCATATACTGTGCAAATTTCAAGTCTCTGTCTCTTGCGGCTCAAAAGTTACAGCTAATTTGCTTGCTTCTTGTATGGGAGCACCCCATACAATTTAAAGATTTTGTGTTTCTGATATTTGTGTTTGTGGAGTCTATGTAACCACATATCCTGTGCAAACTTCATAAGTCTCTCGCTCTTATGAATCAAAAGTTACAGCTAGTTTTCATAGTTTCTAGTATGGGGACCCCCTTTGGTTCTTAAGTTTTTGTTGTTTTGGGTATGAGCTGTTGTAGAGCTTGTGTAACAATATATGCTGAGAAATGTTCAGCTCTCTACCTTCTATGGTTCAAAAGTTACAGCTAATTTTTACAATTTCTTGAATGAGGGCACCCTTTAGTTTTAAGTTTTTTTGTTGTTTTGAGTATTTGTTGTTGTAGAGGCTATGTAACAACATATTTTGTAAAATTTTCAGCTCTCTAGTTCTTATAATTCAAAAGTTTTAGCTAATTTTCACAGTTTCTTGTATGGGAGCACCCTTTAGTTCTAAGTTGTTTGCACTTTCGCGTATTTGTTGCTGTAGGACTTATGTAATCACATATTCTGTAGTTCTAGCGTTCTAGCTTGTATGCGTTCTAGCTCGTATGGTTCAAAAGTTACAGCTAAATTTATCTAATTTCCACAATTTCTTGTATGGGGACCCCCTTTAGTTTTTAACTTTTTGTTGTTTTTATTATTTATTAATGTAGCGGCCGGGTAACCACATGTACTGTGAAAATTTCAGCTCTCTAACTCTTGCCGTTGGGGAGAATGGGGCCTGTGACGGACGGACGTAGAAGTCTTAGTCCCTAAAAGTGATGTGTTTGTGTTCGCACACATGTTTTGAAAATCATTGCCGGAACACAATACAACGCAATTGGGTCTGAACACAAACTGTAAAATTTTTTTGACATTTCTCTGCCGACGTTGTGTCTCATGTTCAGAAATATAAATTGCTGCTGAAGGTGTAGAGTGTAGACCGCTGAAAAAAAAACACATACATTTAAAGAAGGTCCATTTAAAACTACAAGAAAAAGAAAATTGGAACTTGCTTTCTTGAAAGCGAACAAACAGCTTCACCATCAATGAACTGATGGTTAAAGAAAGAAAACTGTTTCTGCTTTCGCTCTTGCTGCTACACTTGACTTTAAACATAAATCTGTTATTTATTTGTACCGTTTATTTTCTTCTTTTTTTGTGTGAATGTTAATTAATTATGATTAATTTATATCAAGAGACTATTTATGTAATACATAGAACTTGGTTTAGTTTTCACTTTCTTAATTTCATTGTTAAAAATTTGTTATAACAATTCAAAAAAACGAAATGCATTACGCTTTAAGAATTGCTGTTTGCAAAACTCGGTATGCATTAAACTTTTTCATAATTTAAGCTAAAACTTATAAGAAAATTATAATAATAATAATTATTTGTTAGTAGTTTTATTCGTTTTTCTAGTTCGATTTTTACTACCTCAAAATAGGGAGATTTTTTTTCCTGATAAAACTGGAGTGATCAAGATTTTTTAAAGAAGACAAGAAAAGTAAAATTGAGGACTTACGAGCACCACGTATGGTATGTACCCCAGCCAGAAAGTCTTCAACTTAACTTTTCTTGTTTTCTGTAAAAAAAAAAAAAAAAAAACGTTAATCACTCCAATTTTATCACAAAAAAATCATTCTCAATTTTGAACAAGTAAAAATCGAACTAAATAAAAAGCCTGATAAAATTATTAACAATTGTGTATCATGCAGTTCGACTATAAAGTTAAAATTAATAATAATTTATTTTTTTGAGATAATTAAATAAATTATTCAAGCTTAAATAATTATTTTTTTCAAATAATTGGAATCAATTATATTTTTTTATTTTCAATATTTCGCCAACAATTTGTTAGCTGACGAGAAAGTGTGGCGGCTTCGAAACAACTAGTTGTCCACCCTGCTAAATGTCTTTGAAGTTTTCTTTGTCTAATTTAATTAATATCAATCACAAAGATAATATAGAAAGAACTTGAGCCTGATAAACTTAATACAGAAATATTTGTTAGCGACTTCAGGAAAATAATTATAAAATTCAAAAAACAAATTATTGAAAAAATTTGATGCACAAACATACAAAAAATCAAATTTTTTCAATAATTTGTTTGTTGAATTTTATAATTATTTTCCTGAAGATGCTAACAAATTGTTGGCAAAATATTGAAAATAAATAAATATAATTAATTCCAATTATTAAAAAAAAAAAAATGATCGTAAGCTTGAATAATTCATTTCATTAACAATAATTATTATTAGAAATATAATATGGCTAATGGAAATGAAACAAATTTTTGTGATTTTATTTCGGGGTTTTTATAAGTTAATTTGTCGTTTTACGATTCTATTACATGTATTGTTTTTTTTTTTTTTGTAACGATAAAATAAACATTTTTTATTATTCAATATATTTATAGATCTTTTTTCTTATTGTATTTTATACTCGTTTAATAAATACGTATATAATTTAAATTTGGAAAAAGTTATTGCATAATACAATATACGAAACTTACAAAATTATAAAATAATACAAAGTTTATAAATTATATTTTAATTTAGACAAGAATAAATTAATAAAAATAAATTTGCAAAGTATTTTATTACTGCTCTAAGAACTTACATGCAAACAAACACGTTCGACAGACTAAAAACTGCTGCCAAATTTAGAAATGAAAAATTTTTCAAAAACATCAGACCAGCTCCAACTCCACGACGTCGAACGTTATCGAGTGAACGCTGATATTTTGGAAGACAAAAACTGGTTTAAGGGCTAGTTATAAATTTCAGACCTGGATCTTCTCTGGGCACAATGGTGTATCCGCAAATGTAATGGCGGATGAACTGGCGAGATCTGGTGCCCGCTTACAACAGCAGGACATGGACGAATTCGTTCGTGTTCTTCTTAATAGTTGTAGACAGCTGTTAAGAACGGCACAGGCCAGGTGGTCGTATGATGTCATCTGTCGAATGTTGGGGCTTACATGGCCCAGCTGTAATTACAAGAGAACCTTGGCTGTGTACGATTTTTCACGGCAAAGACTACACATCCTAGTGGCTGTTCTGACAGGACGCTGTCACATGAGAGTACACGCGGGAAGACTAGATCTTCCTTATACTGACTTCTGCAGAGAGGAGGAGAGTGTCGAACATTTCCTCTGCCGATGTTCGGCTCTCTCTCTCTACTGAAAGAGCAAATTACTTGAGCAGACCGACACTACATGGACTGGCGGATGTGTCGGAATGCGAGTTAAACAGGCTGGAGTTTTTCATCCGTTCATCTGGCTGGTTGAGGGCAGAACCAATAGGTGGTGTGTAGAGCTGTCTCCCTACCGCCTCTTCGGATAGCACAACGGAATCTTCTAGAAGTCAAGTGGGCCGGTCTCATGCCTGGCCCACTGGTGAAACATAACCTAACATAGTTATAAACTTTTGTTTTAATAGTTCATTTATCACTCAGTCAGTTTGCTGTTGTTCAAAATGTTGCCAAATGTTAACGTTCGACATAGTGAAACGCCATAATTTATTTCTGTTGTTGTATTTAAAGCAATTACAGAGCCATGCAAAATGTTTTCTCTATAAAGAGTTTGTTTAAACATTTCTAATTCTCACTTTCTTCATAAGAATTTTGGAATAAGTTCTTGGGTTTCAAACATTCTAAATATTCTTTTTAGATTTAGTTTTCAAATACAGTTGTGAATGAATTTTGAATTTTCCGTTATTTGGTTAAAAAGTGCCACTCGGAAAGTATTGAGTAACTAACTATACTTTTGAGTATTGAGCATCAAAATAAAAGTACAAGTATTGAGTACTCGGTAACCCAATACCCAATACTTCACCAGCACTAGTTTGCAAGCACAACGTCATTATGGATTTTATTAAGGAATACCCTTTTTGTGGGTTGCTTTCGGTCTATTGGTCTAATTTATGATATAAGTTTTCTACTTTTATGAAGTTCTATATATAAAAATGTGAGCTAATAAAACAAAATGTTTTTTTTTTGTAGGTTGAAGTTATGCCCCAGCTGAAGGTCTTTGTTGTTTTTTTTTTTATCTAATATCAATCACAACACTAATTTAAAACGAACTTAAGCCCTTTAAACATAAAACAAAATAGTGAGATAATAAAAGATTATTGCTGTGAAGGTCAGGCAACCTGAATTGAAAAAAGCCTGTGAGCTAGGCAACACTTTTTATTAATGAAAATTGTACCCCATGCCGGTATAATAAATTAATTGAACACTAAAATTTAGAAAAAAAACATAATACTTTACTGATTTAATTTTGTGTTCATTACAGGCATATTTAATTTGTTAAATAATGCCTTAATAAAAATTAAAAAAAAATTTTTTTTTTTTAATGAATAAAACCGCTAGTATACAACAGTTTTAACAATTTGCATATTATAATATATTTTACAGTTGGGCAGTTTAATTAATTAAAACTTTTCTCAAGACGTACATACTATGTATGTATACGACTAGTTGTTGTTGTTATTACCACCCCATGGTAAAAAATTACCCCAGCCTCCAGAGCGTTGAGAAGTTTCTGAAACTGTTTGAAAAAAAAACCAAAAATTAATTCAATGTCCTAGAAATGAGACCAAAGTATACCTTTCTGTCCTTTGGCCACACAATTAAGCATTTCAGTTTCGGATCGACTTAATTTAAGTATTGTATTTAATACGGGCACCAAACGCATTTTTTCGTCGGAATTGTTTAATGTTAAAAACTAAGGAAAGGGAACAAAAATATGTTTCAATGTTATTTTAATCTTTTCCAAATAACAATTTAGTAATAATGGACGTGTCAAGAAAAGAATTCGAATGTATGTAGTTCAAATGAGTTTACAGAATTTAAAAATTTGATACAAAATTTTCTTAAAATTTATTTCAAATACAATTTATGTTTTTATGCACACCTACATACATATGTAAATACATTTTAAGATACATTTCTGTTTTTGGATATGCCAACCTGTCATAGAAACTATTCGGAATGGTTTTCTTCCGCCCTTGATCGTTTTATTTTACTCTGACATACCTACATACATATGTCAACCGTCTAAACAGCCTCACTGCGCTTTTCGTAGTTTGAAAACGACAGTTTTCGTTGTTACTGTCAATTTTAAGATCGCACTTCTTTTGCACTTTTGACAGTCAAATACGCCAGGCACGATTGAAATTTGATTGCGCTCTTGTAATAGATTTTGAAAAGTTTCGTATTCCTTGCAAATCACGGCATCAATTTTCAAAAACGCTTGACTTTCGCCTCAAAAACGGCAAACACAATAGGGTCGATTACTTAAGGTCTAAAAATAGACCTAATTAATACTTTCTGTTTTTTTTCAGCCTTCTATATGCCGTCGACATTTCGTTGATGCTAACCAACTCATCAGTAGACTCGAAAAATTCTTAAAAGAGTGTTTGAAACCTTTTTTTGAGCATCAACGATATGTATGCCGGCGGCATATAGAAGGCTGAAAAAGACAGATAACATTATTATTTTTGGACCTAAAATAATACATTTCATTGGCTCTTAAAGCAAATAAATAATTATGTTCATTCTAGTTTAACCGAACTTTTCTGTAATTTAATTGTAGTTCAAATTTGACTGCAGTAGATCAATGAACCATTTATTTTTGATTGTTCTTAGAAATAGAAATTTGGCAACGTTGCAAAACAGGCCAAACAGTTGATGTTGTGCACCGTTTCTGGTGGCTGAAGTTTAAACGCTAAAAGTATTCACTGATTTGAAAATCTACTAGTTTAAACATAAATTAAGGCCGAACATGAACTTGCACTGATTATTTGGACATTAATTACAAACAGTGAAGGAATATAAAACGATTTAGCGCCTACCTTCATTATAACATTCTTAACGTATTCTGAGTTATGCATGTGCTGTTCCCTTTCCACGGAACGTTCTTGGCGTCTTAGCTCTTCCTTAAGCATGTCGTTCATTTGCGTAAGCCTGGCAAGATCTTGTTCGTTCTCAGCCAGCAAAGTGGTCAAATGACGAACTCTGCTCTCTTGTTTTTGCAAATGTTCCTTTGTTCTATTCAATTCTAACTGCAGAAAATCTGTGGCATTTACGGTGTTTGTGTCGTTGTCTGCTGCATACGGTGGCTGTTCTGAGCCTGTTATTAACGTTTCACTGCTGATGGCATTGAGAGGAGTGTTTAATAATTCGTCGAGAGGCATAAAATCTTGCAAAGAACGCTTAGCGGAGGATGAATCGTTTGAAATTTTACGTAATGCTGCCAGATTTGCTAAAGTTTCAGCAGCTTCTTCGGAACCTTCGGCATCTTCACGCTCCATGAGAAGAAAATCGATTTTACTTGTATCGCTTGAGGCATCAATGTGTGCAGGTAAAGTTGGCAAGTTGGCTGCCTTGGTGGCTCCCACAGTGGTTGGGAGACGCATGTGCTGCGCAAGCTGTTTGCGCTGTTGCTCCAATTGCCTCTGATGTGCAACATTTACGGCCTGCATTTGCTCCCTGTGGCAAATATCTATAGATTCAATTTGTTGGCGATGCTGCTTAAGAGATTCATGTTGTTGCTGGATGTGGTGTTGAATCTCTTGGTTGAGCGCTTCATTCTGTGTGCGCACATCTTCAATGAGGGTGATTAGTTCCTTGTTACGTTTCTTCAAACTCAAGTTATCGTCACTTAACATGTCTTTTTGTTTCTCCAGCGCTTCTATTTTCAAAGTGAATGCTTCAATGGAGGCATTTAGACGTGTTTCGGTGGCTCTCATGGCAACAAGTTCTTCCTCAAGCTCTCGTTCCTTGGAAGAATCACGGTTTTGATTATTTCTCAATACGGCCAGCGCTTTAACCTTGTAGTCTAAGTATTCGATGCGTAAATCTTCGTAGGCTCTTTCAGACCTTTTCAATTTTTGTTCACACTCTGAGAGAGCAGTTTTGGTTGCTGACAGCTGCAAACAGAGCCTTTCGCGTTCGTCATTGAGCGATTCTAGAGCTTTTTCCCGATTGCTGGTTGTTTGCGCCAATTCAACTTTGATATTTTCTAATTCTTGCTTTAAGTTCTCGACATCTTGCTCCAGCACTTTCGACCTTTCACATGCCAGTTGTTTGCTGTGCATTTCATCCTTCAGAGTCTTGTGGAAATGGTCGATTTGCTGCTTTAGTTCTTGCGAATGCTTCACCTCAGCTGATTTGGAGGATTCTAAGAGATCGATTTCCTTGCGAAGCTGTGAAATAGTGGAATCTTTGCTTTTTAAGGCCTCCTGTGCTGCCTCTAACTCCAACGTGCGATTGCTTAGTTTATTGGTTACTTCGTTCAATGACTTCTCGGCTGCTTCTATTTCTAAATTCAAAACATTGGCTTGTTTGCGCGATGATTTTAACTTTTGATTTTCCATTTTCAGCGATTCCATCTGCTTTTGCTTATCATTTAATTGTTTTTGCAGCGAGTCCATGTCCGAAGTTTTATTTTTAAGCTCGTTTATCTGTATGTTTAGTTCTCTATCCTGCTTCTTCAAATCTTGCACCTCCTTTTCCAATCTCTGCCTTAGGGCGGTTTCTTCTTGCAGTTTTTTCTTTAATTTGGCCGCCAAGCCACGCAGCTTATTATATTTATCTTCAAATGAATCTTCTACATCCTTAAGTCTTTGCAGTTCATCCGCTCTTGAAATTGTGGAAGTTGACAGAATATCGCTTTGATTGTCGAAATCAGCTGAAGAGGAGGCGGCGCAGGGAGTCGACTTTAAGGCGTCTACTTCTGCGCTTAAGAAACGTACTTTTTCTTCATTCAAGGCATTCGCAGTTTCCAAAGATTCCAGCTTTTGTTTGGCTGCTAATGCATCCGCTGTTACCGAGTCCAGTTCTCGCCGATTTTCATTCAGCTGTATATCTTTTTTGTCGATTTCTTGCTGAATTTTGGACAATTTGTCAGAGCTGGCTTTCAGCTCTTCCTGCTGGCGCGATATAAGATCGCCTCGTGCTTTCAGGGCCTCATTTAGCTCACGCATTTCTCCCAGCAGCTCAGCATGTTCAATTTCTTTCTGACTATACTTGGATTCATATTCTTCCAATAGTTGTTGGCTAGACATAATCTCTTCCTTTAACTGGTCTGAAGTGTCAACTTTTTGCAATTCTTTTATTTTTTCCACCAAGCTTAGATTCTCTTTTGTGGCTGTTTCCAGCTCAATGGTAAGACTTGCACATCGTTGCTTCTCCCATAAACTTTCTTGTTCTAAGCCGGCGATTTTGTCGGCAAGTTTGTCATTATTATTTTGTGTTTTGTTGCAAGTATCCTCCAAGCTCGCTAAAATGGACTCCTGATTTAATTTGAAAAGATTCAATTCTTGATTTTGCTTCTCATAAGCAATTTTCTCTTCTTCCAATAATTCTATTTTTTCTAATAATTTTTTGCTCTCATTTTGCAAACTAAGCATCGAATTTTGTGCGGTTAAGAGTGTTTCAGATTCTGCTTTGAGCATTTCCAATTCTCCAGATTGACTTAGAAATTCTTCCTTAGCTTTTGTGGCCAATATGTTTAGTTCTTCTAGTTTTAAGGCAGTCAATAAACTCTTGTCGCTGTCTGACTTGGGCGCATCATTTTGATCTTTGGACCTGGCGCATTCCTTAAGCTCAATATTTTCTTTCAGTACAGAATTATATTCTTGTACAGCAATTTGACTCAACTGCCACATTTCATCCCAGACTTTATCAGAACTCTGTGGCAGAGATTCTCTTGATTGAAGTTTCTTTTTCAATTCGGCATTTTCCTCCTTCAGTTCAATAAAATCTTCTGTGGCAATTTGTGCTAAATGCAACAACTCTTCAAGCTTTCGCTCCAAAATTGGATTTCTTTCAAAGCTTCTAGTCGCTGGCTCTGTTTTAAGTTGCAGCATTAGTTTTAGATTTTCTTCTTTTAAGTCATTTAGTTCTTTGCACAAGATTTTTGAAGCTTTGATAATTTCACTTTGCCACTGTGAGACAGCATCGGCGTATTCGTGTTGTGTTTCCAAAAGTATGCGTTTGCATTCCTTAAGCTTTTTCAATTTTTTATGCACTTCAATAAATTTGTCTTTAATATAATTAAATTTGTGTCTCTGTTCCGTATTGATTTCTTTAATGTATCTATACTTTTCCTTCAACTCTTGTAGTTCATCGCTCTGCTTTTGATTCTCCACTTTGATTTCTACTAATTCTTTTTCAACTTCTTTGAGTTGTGCAATTTCTTGCTCCAACAACAGTAGTTGTTCTTTTTGTTGTTTGCCCAAGCCACTCACTTGTCTCAGCTGCGCTTCCATATTTTCTATGTCCCTCAACAAGGATTCATTGTCCTCGATGAAGCGCTGCGTTTGCCTGGTGAGACTTTCATTTTCGATTGTTAATTTTTCTATTCTTTCTGAGTCTGTTCTGCGTGCTTTCTGCAATTCTGCCACCGTTGTAGTCAACTGAAGCTTATTCTCGGTATACGCTTCCAACATTTCTTGCATGGTCATTAAAGCTTTTTTGTCGGCTTCTTTTTGAATTTCATGTTGTTGTAGCTGTTCTCTTAAAGTTTGATTTTCTTCGAAAATTTCTGCAATAAATTAAAGTTTATTATTGTAAACAACACTGCTTGGAAGTGTTGTTGGGGGACATGATTTCCTGCATAGCCGTGTTCTCTGTGGTGCTATTAAAATCGAATCGGAATATTTAAATATTTTATATTTGTTAACAATATACATATTTGTTTAGAAATGTATTCTAAAATTTCGAAAACCTAAGATCGTGAAAACAGTATATTGAAATGTGAGTGTAGATAAAAAGTTCGAGTTAAATATGTTTGACGTAATGAGACAACGCAACGATATATTCAAGTGTGCAGATAAATATGTTTTTCGTAAACGAACATTGTAGCAACATGTTTATTTGTGATAGTAAATATGTGCAAAAATAGACATACATAAGTTATTATAAAATAATAAAATATTTAACAATGTTGAAAAAGAACTTTAACGCTTACACCCACTGGCTATTTGCAAATATAGAACACAGCTTAATTTAATTTTTTTTTTTTTTGTTAATAAAAACATGAATTTATTGCAACAGAAGTGAAAAATAATTGCCACTTAAAATTTAATAAATTATTCATTACGTCAAAAGCATATTTAAATTCACACTGAAATATGCGACGTAAGAACTTACGTCGAAAACATATTTAACTCGTACGTAGTCATTCGCCACATTGGCTAACTAAGAACAATGATATTGAAATCATCAACCAGTTTTTTCAACCAATTTTTTCTGCTTCAAATCCATCGGTTTCTTCCAAATGACAATTTTTTTTTATTAGACCGCGCTTTTTAATTAAAAAAAAAATATTGTTTGTTTGTATTTTATTTTTAAGAGCCTATTTTAATCAATATAATTAAGCTTGATGGCTTTTCTGCTTAGCAGTTCAGTTTTTTTTTTAATTCTGATTTTTCTGGTTTTTTTCCTAAAGCCACTAGGTACAATGAACAGTTTAGTTATAGCATTAAAAGTCTTGGAGGTCAACAAACAATTATTATATACCTATGTACAACATCTCAATATGTACCTCCTTTTTATGATAAATATATGAATGCATTTTTTTTCAATTTGCGGAAAAATTTCGACTGGAACGATTTAACAGTTTTTTTTTTATATAATTCTTATTTGGCTCAAATTGTATCTGTATCTTTTAAATGATTTTTGCGTCTTAGACTTAAGACTTGCTGTTTTTATTTCTTTAGTTTTGAAATTTTCAGGAACTGGCTTGTAAAGCAATTCCTGGTAAAACCCGGAAATTTAAGTACGTAATAGCATAATATATTTAAGTACGTAATAGCATAAAAAACTGGAGGAGCTAAAAATTTTAACATTCTGCCTTCTTTTCACTTCTCATTCTTTTTACTAACTATATATGAGTGTTTTAAAGAAAATTTAAAATATTAAAAATTAAAATAAGTAGTGAAAACCCAAGGGTTGAACTTAAGCCTGAAAAAGTAATTTAATATAGAAAATTTAAAATGTTATCTTCCCTTTCACTTCCCAATGTTTTAAGTACCGACACATATCATATTAGTGAAAGCAGAATAATGTTTCCTATTTTTAAATTTTTTTAACTTAACCTGCGATTTAGCCCTCAAAAGCTCGTAATTAGAGGCACCTACATATTTATTCTTTAACTATATAGTTTACTTTCATCGTGTTGGTGACTAAAGAAAAATTAAATTTTCAATAACTACATATACCTTTACTAAAAAAATCAAGACTTAACGTGCGATTTTATTAAAGCGTTTGAAAAAGTTTGCTTCTGTCATCTTACCATCTTTAGCTTGTTTAGCCTTTTTAGCTATTGTTAGTAGACCTTTGCATTTCTGAACTAATTCTTCCTTACTTAGCGATTCTAAAGACATCTTATGTTGCTAATAAAAAAAAAAACACGTATTAGTTCTTTTAATTTTTTTTAGAAAATAGCCATCTTACTTACCCCTTGTTGTGTAGTTATATCCATTTTTTGTAACTAGCGAACACAATGACCTTGTATTGTTTCTATCGCTCTTTTAATTTCTCACAAGCAATTTAAAAAATATAGTTGTTTTTCCAAGAGAAGATTTTTTGTTTGTTTCCTTGTGTTGTAATTAAAAAAAGGTGTTTTGCTAACTATTATTATTTATTTTATGTTTTTTTCTCCATTTCGTCGGACAATAAAAGAAAAATTGTCAAAAATCATCTCATCAATTTATAGTGTTACCAACACCACCAACTTCACTGCAATTGTGGGGGTTTTGCAAAGATTTCCGGGAACGTGACCCGTTAGCCAAGTGCATTGGTTTAGTGAGTTGCACTGTTGAAAAAAAAATTTTTTTTCTACTCCCTACGAGAAAACATTAATGCAACCATATCTCAGAAATCGTTTTTAAGTACGCGTATAGACATATACTTTTTTTGCTTTAACGCTGGTTTCAGGGGAATATATTTACAGTACTATGCACATATGCATGTAAGTGTTGCTTTAACTTTTTATATTTCCACAGAATTAAATGTAAGAAAACAATATCTATATATTGCCGATTCTTATATTTTCTGTTACACACTACTATTTTCTAATTGGATTATACAATTAAGTACTTTAAGTTGCAACGCTGTCGTCACTTATTCGAAAAAGAAGTGTCAATTGGAAAACATTTAATCGAAACCACGAAAAATACGGGAAAGCAGACGCACGTTAAAACGCAGAAAGTAATTTATTTTATATTTAGAATGAATTTTGTCAGATATCTTTGCGTAATAGTAATTTTTCAGTCAAAATGCGACGAAAAGTTGTAATATTTTATTATTAAATTCAATGTAGGCACGTGAAAAACAAATAGACAAAATAGGAATGGAACAAAATCACGAAAGCGACCAAAAAGACAAGAGCAAAAAACGAATAGAAAAAATAAGTATAAAAGTGTAAAAAAATGTTTTATTATCGGGCAGCAGACATAACAGCCGCGTTTGTTATCGCCTTTGCTGTATCTTAAATAAATGGAAAACTAATCTGTGTTTTCTCGTTCCCAAAAAAATTAATTTAAAGAGATTTTACATACATTATAGTCATATATATTTCTTAGAGTTAAGTGGTATACATTTTGGGGGGGTTTAGCCCTAACTTGCTCTCCCTCAGGTATCAAATAGTGTTAAGATAAGAACATACAAGAGCGTATTTTGTTGGAGTTTTACGAAATAAGTGATAATTGTTATCGCGGAGCATTAGCTGCGTGTACAGTTATTACTGCAAGCGCGCGCGCTCTCTACATTAATTGCTAACAAAAGAACGCGATATGTCCGAGAACAAAAATGGACAAGGAGCGCAGTGGTCGAAAAGTGCAGTAACAGCAGCGGCGGTAACCGCAGCAGCTATAGCTGCTGCAGCACAAAAACAACAACAACAACACCAGCAACACATTCAACATCCAAACCTTTATAATGCAGCAGCATTAAGTCTAACATCCCCGGCTGCGGGAACATCAGCAGCTCTGTATGGAGGCAGTGGACACTTAGGTAGCCATCAGATATCTGAAGTTTCATCATATGCAGCTGCCCGTTTTCAGGCACCGCCAATAGATCATCGTTCTGCATCCTCTTCGTCTTCCCATATTGTGCCCCCATCACCATCTTCCACTACCAATGTACCTGTACCAAGTGGTTTTATACCACCTCCATTTCCACCTGTTGCAGGAGCTGCCACATCTGTACTGACCCCAAACCCATACGCAGTGGCCTCACTGACAGCTGCAGGACCATCACATTCTAGTGCAAGCTCTTCACAATCCCACTCTATCATACATCCGCCAACAAATCAACAGTTTCCAGGAGCTCATCAAATCTCTACATCTCATCATCACGCACACTTCGGAATGGAGCAATTCCAGCACTTGAATGTTCAACAGCAATATGAACTTGGCAAACTAATGGCAGCTTCTTTTAGTACAAACCAACAGATTATGGACTCAAGCAGACCAACAAATCTATCATCAAATGCATCATCTTTGTTATCATCCGCACCATCTGCGTCTACAGTTGTGCCGACAACAGGGACGTCAACATGCCAAGCAGCCACAGCCATACGGCACCCACCACTATCAACACTATCGAGTGTAGAAACAACAACTGTAACAACATCTGGAAACATAAATTCACAAATGGTCGATCAAGTCGTAAATGCCATAAGCACTGGCAATTCGGCTAGTAAATTGGCAACCACCCCCATACATGGCCGACTTATGGGATTAGGGGTGCATGCACCAGACGAGGAGAAACTACGCCGTATACAACAAGTTGTGGAGTCCAGTATCGGGTGTGTATTCAAGCATAAAAAAAAACAATTTTGTTTTTTGCTGTTGTTTTAGTGGAAAAAAAAACTATTGGTGAATGTTATTTTATTTTTCTTTTGTATTAATTAAAATGGTTAGTGATCAAGCCAAACAACAAATAGTTCAAATATTGGATCGTATTTCTACATTGAGACCAGTAGAAAAATTACTGCTTTATTTGCGTTTGCCTGGTGAGCAACCAGAAACAGGTGACTATATACATATATGTATATTTTATTTGGTTATGTTATAATATTTAATTTGCATTTTGCGTGAATTGTTTAGATCCCCTGCGTCAACCACAAAACCCGCTGGGTACCCGTTCAGAAATTAATCATACAATAAACTGGGTTCGTACTCACCTGGAACAAGACCCACAGGTGTCCATACCAAAACAGGATGTCTATAATGATTATTTGTAAGTATATATGTATACATATGTATGTATTTTTGTTTACTTTTTTTAAGTCTTTTATGCGAAAAAAGGTTTATAAAAATGTTGACTGGTTCTAAACAGACTGACGCTAGAATGATTTTTAACGGTTACTTAAACTATTGAACTGTAGGCCTATTCTGTAATTTTCTAAAGATTAGTCTCCATCACTAAAAACCTATAAATTCAATTTAGCAATTTGTATCTATGAATGGAATTTTGCAATGCCGGCTGTGCATCATATAAGTTCAGTATTCAAGCGATTGCAATTGCAGAATAATGATAAACCGACATCGCTTGCCTCAACTTTTTCATAGAATTTTATGTGCGTGAACATAAATATGCCGAATTAAACATGTTTGACGTAATATTTGAGTGTGAAGATAAATGTGTTTTTCGTAATCGAACGTTGTACAAGAATATTTAAAATTTTTTATAAATAACTCCAAAACTTTCACATTGAAAGCTGTTTGGAGTGTAAGTCAATTAGACTACATGGAAATGGAAGCCACGATCGTGGTCTACTCACTGATATAGGTGTCATTTCTCAAATGTATTTGAAATTTTTTTCAAAAAATGTTTAAATTTCGAAATTGTGAAAAATCGATGATCTCTGAAAGAATTCGGACATATATGGGCACATTTTGAAGTGTCACTCAATTGGACCACATGGAAGTGGAAGCCAAAAAAATGATCTATTCAGTGGTATAAAAGTTATAAGTGTTATTTCTCAATTGTATATGAAATTACTTGAAAAAATTTTTAAACTTCGATATTGTGAAAAATCGATGATCTCTCAAAAAATTTGGGCATATCTGTGCACACTCTTCAACTGGAGAACATGGAAATAGAAGTCACAAAAGTGGTTTATTTAATGGTATAAGTGCCATTTCTCAATTGTATTTGATGTTTTTACACTCCAAAAATGTGCCCACATCGATTTTTCACAATGTCGAAATTTAAAAACCTTTTTTAAATAATCTCAACTACAATTGAGAAATGACACTTACACTACTGAATAGACCATATTCTTGCTATAATGTTCGCTTACGAAAAACATATTTATCTTTACACTTCAATATGTCGTCAGTTTATTTCACCACGTAAAACATATTTAACTCGGCATATTTATCTTCACACACATTCGAATTTTAGCGATGGAGATTTAGCTTTAGCTAGAAGAATTACAGAATAACAGGCTGAACTGCGTAAACATTATTATTACAAGATAAGCAGCAACAAAGTTAGTTGTTGACTGGAAACATTTTACTATACAAAATGATAACATTTTGGATTACGAAATGTCTTTAAAAACACAATTAGATATAATTATTATTCGTAATGCAGTTGAGAGTATACGAGAGCTACATACATATGTATATCTGGCTGGACTGAATTTCAAATAGATACTTTTTACAATAGTCACATTCATGTTATCTATGTTATCAAATTTTCTCATTATATTTATATTACAGAGTTTATTGCGATCGTTTGGATATCAAACCTTTATCGACGGCTGATTTCGGCAAAGTTATGAAACAAGTATTTCCCGGCATACGACCTAGGCGCTTAGGTACACGAGGTCATTCACGTTATTGCTACGCTGCAATGCGCAAAACGAGCAAACTACCAGCTCCTCATTTACCCACTTTATCCAGTGTGAAACCTTCGAAAGGTGTTTGTGAAAAAGATGGTAGTATAGATTTATCAACCAATATTATTGATGCTACGGAAGAACAGGAAGAGTCATGGAGTGTCATAAAACAGTGGGCAGAAACTATGTTGCACGTTAAAATAGACAACATTGCAGATTTGGCAAAACATATTAAATCAAATGCATCTTTGCCATTGACAGGCGGCACTCACACACCTTATACGGGCACCGCAAGAGGCGCAAACAGCGCAGTAACGCACAAAAAGCTGGCCCAAAGAGAACCCAAAGAGAAAAGGGCCATGGCGGTGAGTAAGAAATTAATGCTGAGGAAAATAATTAAATTTCCAATCAATCTCAAATTTAATTTTATAAATTATTACCACCCCACCAGCTTCGTTTGAAAGTTGTTTTCAGAAGAAAAAAAAACTTATGAGGGAAAATGAGAAGTGAAAATTGTGTCAAAAAAAAATTTTATTCTTGGAGTTTTTCTTAAAACCTTAAGAAAAATGAGAAGTGAAAAGGAGGCAGCGTAGCGTGCTAAAGAATAGTAGGATTAGTTTATAGCTAAAAAAATGAAAAGTGAATAGTAGGCAATATATTAAAATTTAGGCCCCACTCTTTTAAATATAGATAAAAACCCTTGAAAAAGTCGACAAAAAATCGACGAAACGTCGGGTACAACAGTAATTAAAACTTTGTTTTAATTATGAAAGATATTAGGCCTTATAAGCTAAACCAGAAATGGAACAAAACACGTAGGTAGCCAGTATAGTTTAGAATATTGTGCCAATATTGAAAAAAGGATGTGTTGTTTTGTTGTTCCTCATACAACCAATGAGTTCAAGGACGGGTGTTGACGAGCAGTGTTGCGGCTTCAAAACAGCTAGTTGTCCAACTGGCTAAAGGTTCTTGATGTTTTCTTCGTCTTGTTCAATTAATATCAATCAAAAAAATAATATAGAACGAACTTGAGCCAACACAAAATAATAGTAATATAAGGAAAAGTTCGATTAATAAAAATTAATTAATTTATACAAGCAATTCTTTAAAATTATTTAAAGTTTATTGTAGGTACAATTTTAACTATAAACTGGTTTTTAATGATTTATTAGGACATGGGGCCTTTGAAGAAGCGGCGCAAAAAGAAACGAAAGGGCTCTTCTTCATCGGAGTCCAGTTACCATCAAAACACAAGTGCCAGCGATCAGCATCAAATTCAACCACAATTATCGCCGGCAACTAGCTCGAAAAGCGGTAGTCATCATGCGATATTGTCGCCGGCAATGGAAGATGGACAAAGAGTGAAAATAAAACAAGAATTTTTGGACTCTCCTGGTCATCCTCATTCCGTTGGAAGCTTATCGACCCACTCGCAGTCAACTGATTCGGCCACGGCCGCGGCAACCCAATATCAAACATCAGCGGTTGCAACAAATATTTCGAAAATACAACATCAAGTGATGCCCATGAATTTAGCTGCCGAAACAAGAGGTGGAATTTCCAACGTTATAGCCCGAGTTCCAACCACTACAACACCCTATACAACAAGTGCTTTCGAACATGTACGCCCCTCTAGTACCAATGCGCCTGCTCCAACAATTGCAGCCGCAGTTAAGAATTTAACTCCCAAAATAATGGAACTATCTGCAGATAATCAAGTGATTTCTTCGCCACCATCACAAACCATAATTAAACAGGAGGTCGGAACCGAAGATTACAACACCTCAAACATTTTTTGCAAAAAAGTGCGCAAAGCACAACAAACAAAAGGTTTTTGGGCCAATTCGCCAACATCGAATCGAAACACTGCAATAACGATACCAACAACAACCTTCCCTATAATAACAACAACAGCTTCGACGCCGCCTCCCATTCCGGCAAGTGTTATTTCAACACCATCAAACAATACCGATGCCGTGGTGGTCTACAATATGGGACCGCCCACACAAATGGCACCATCTACCAGTCCAAATAGTCAAACCATAAATGATGATGTTAACTCTTTGGGACAACCAAAAGTCCTTTCGCGAAACTTGCAGCAGTTAAGAGCAAAAAAATTTTTGGCTGCTGCTGCTGCGGCGGCTGGTTGTGATACGCCAGATTTGAGTGCTGCAAAAGATGCTGCTGATTTGACGGCCAATTTAGGTTTGCCGCGTGAGCGTGTTATAAGCATTTGTAATATGGATAAGCATGAGTTGGATGATTATTTTCTACCAGTGGAGGAGGAAAATTCAGAAGACCAAGAAACAGAGTTGCTTCAATATTTTCAGATGGGAGACGCTGAGGAAAAATTGACTAAAAATTCTTCCTCTGATGCTAAACGGAACAGTAATTCAACAGTCAATACATCGACGTCAGTCACTTCGTCAGTATCAAAACTAACAACAGCAGGAGTAGAATTGACATCGAATTCAACAACGACAACATCAAAAATATCAACCGGCATGATGATGAGTACATACAAATCTGTAAATAGTAATACGCCGTCTTTAAATGATATAATTGCAAATAGTCAAGTACAAAATGGAAAAACCCAACAGTCTTATACATTGGATTACCCAAAATCAATAGCAACAACAACATCAACAACAACAATAACAAATTCCTTAAATAAACTACGACAAACGTCGTCATTATGTTTGACAACCACAATATCATCGTCATGTTCGAACACTGTTGTTACTGCCTCAGCGTCTCTTGCTCAATTAACACAAAAGCATCATCATCAACAACACCAACAACAACAACAACTTTTGCAGAACCAGCAACATAAAAACCCAAATTCATCGTACTCCAAGGTTTCTATTAAACGCAAAATAAATTTGAATACAAAAAATACAACTTCAGAAATAACAGCGGCCCGAAAGAACTACAGTTTTCTGCCGATATCACCAAATATTAATCCAACAACTTCCAATCAAGCACTAATATCTCTGACTTACAGCAACAATAACAATTGCGGAACTGGATTTTTCGCCAGCCCAGGCCTATCACGCTTATTGACCAAACAACAATCTTTGGACAGTGATACTACTTCTGATCCCATGATTGGCGCAACCCGACGCCTGCGTTCTTACAATTCGATGATGACATCAGCTTCGGCACCCCCAAGTCCGTCGGTGTTGAAACAGCAGCAAGAACAGCAGCTATTTAGCCACATTACTCACAACATGCTACTGGATCAGTGGTCGTCTCACTCGCACTCTGCTGGCTCTTTTAATAATCCCTCGTCGAATGCTGCCGCCAGCTCAATAATGAACGACCAAAACTCGTTGGACTTGGATTTGTTTGGGGAGGCAGCAGCAGCGGCGGCTTCGACAGCCACCAGCGCTACATTTAGAAGCAGAAATAGTTTCAACATCGGTCTCGGCAATGCCTCTGAAGTAATTATGGGTAATAATGCTGGCGGTGCGATAGGCCAAGTGAATGATGTGACTCAACGATCGCAATCTGTGCCACTATCTCAGTTGCAGCGTTCTCAGTCACCCACGTTTAATCGCAGCTTTCATTGCGATGTTAATCATGCAACTGCTGCCGTCTCGGCCTGCAATTCACTGGCTCAAACACCAGTGCCATCGGAATTTATAGACTCTGTGACAATGCTATCCGAAAACAGCTGCAGCCAACAAAGTGCCACCATAAAAATAGAAGAAGTGGCAAATGTGGTGGCCTCCGATACAACAGCCATACTGGACGAAGTGGATGTAAGTGACATTTTGTCATCACCAGACTTTGTGGCAAGTCTCAATCAGACGTGCACAACGAAAACTACCTGCTCCTCTGCTGGATCTTCTTCCGGTTACAGCAGTACTGGCCATTTCTCGCTTTCATCTGCAAATTACAATATGGGTGGAGGTGGTGGTGGCGGTAATTTAACTAACAGTGGTGGATTATTGTCTTCATCAATATCACGCTCTGTACCTTCAACCCCCCTACCACACCAGAACCCTCAAAGTCTTTTCGGGAATGGCGCAAATTTCTATAGGAGGCGTTTTATGAACAATAATAGCCAATCACTTAACGGCAGCGTTGTGGGCGGTGGAGTTCTGGACAATCTAAATACGTTTTCCAACAGTTTTTCATCAGCGGGCAAATACGTGTACGGTAACATATCCTCTTCATTGTCTCGTTCAGCTTGCGACATCTCCAAGTCAATGCCTTCCACACCCATTACCACTACACCAAGCAGTTTCCGCTATAGTCCTTCAGAATTTACACGAGATTTCCTCATCAACGGAAACACCATAGATGACAGTATAACGTCTTCGTTTGGTGCAGTGGGCGGCGATAATCTTATGGGATCAGACGTGGTGGGCGTTGATGTGCCACTTAACTCCGAGTCGCTGCTCAACGAAGAAGATACTTTAATAAATGGTTCAGCAGGTTTGACCCAAGTGGAAAATGATGTATTAACAACCGATTTTGCTGTACAGGCAGAAACATCGAGCCACGGCTTGGGCGGAGTTGTAGTAGGTGAGTCATCTGTTGTTATTGGCGTGGGTTCAGACTTATTAGACAATTTGTAGAATTTGCCTGAAGAGCAAGTCAAAAGAAAACGTCTCATGCAAAAACAAAAATCTCGCGATGCCACATCACCAGCAGCCAATGATGCCAATGAGGAGATTAACAATTGTGCAGTGGGACTGTTGCTGGCAGAAGTTGGCAAATTATAAATAAATAAATAACAAAAATAAAAAAAATAAAAATGATTTTGCATTACATTTGACTTGCTCTTCAGAACAATTATGTAGTAATTAGAGAAACTAATATAAATACGTCTTTGAAGTTGTTACACTATGGTTTAGTTCTTAATAGATCAGTTAAATTAGCATAATAAATTAAATTTTGTAAAAAATTGGGCTTGCAAAATTATATAAAATTATGTGACCTCGTAACAAGAATATTTCTCTTTCAAAAGCTCTCTCATTTGCACGAACTTTGAGAGTACGGGCACAGTTTCCGTGCAAACTGGCATCCCATGGGCTTCCAATGTTTAGCAAGTCGCACCTGTAGTGCGATTCTGTAACTTTTAACGCTCCGATAATCGTATTTTTTTCTACATATTTCATCGCTTGCAGCAACGATTGTGTGATTCTGTAATATAAATTTTAATGGTTTGGTAAACAGCTGTATTAGTGAGTACATTTGGATTAAAATGTTGTTAAGTTCTTGCAATATTATTTAATTTTCCATAAGGCAAGTAAAGGTGTGTGTGAAGATAAATTTCGAAATTTATAACCCTGGACACAAACCTATTTTTGTTAACAGAGCTCTGTTAACGTGTTAACATTGGAAGGCATGTTACAAATGGATTTGCTACCACCATCTTGGACGTTTGAATCCAAATGCACAGTGCGCCGAACATAATATTAAATAAATTTTGAAAACAAATGAAAATTATTGTTGCAATAGGTCCAAAACTACGATTTTTTTCATCATAAAAAAATTGATAATCTCCATAGAAAAAATCGAAATTTTTGGATTATTGCAAAAGATGGGCGGACAAAAATTAGTGGAATCGGTGCATATAATTGGAAGCCGTGTCTTCCAATTTTTCACTGCAAGGAATTTATCTACAAGATTTTATCTACAAATTGAACCATAAAAGAATTCTATTCTTAAGTGTTCTTGATATAAATAAATAAATAAATAAATAAAATTATTAATTGTCGAATATTTTTCGTGGTACCGAAAAATTCCATAAACTTCGCCAACCGTGATCAGGCTATTTATTCACAATAGTTGCATTTTATCAACTGAGCCTAAAAGATTATTAAAAGTTATTCGTTTGCAAATTTGTTTAAAGAAATTGACAAAATAAATTGAAGTTTCCTTTGAACGCTTTGGATTTCAACGCATGTGTATAAAATTTAAGTAAAACAATTTTTATTGGTGTACAACAAACTTTTCAAATGCAAATGCCTCTTGCAAATTGAGGATTCTCCTCTGTCAATTAATTCTAATTCTCCAGCTCTTGATTCATACTTACTGCCTTAGAATCGCATAACATTGCGACATTTATATATATACGTATGTATATTTGTTCTACTCACGATAAAAAATTCGTTGAGCAACGAAATTTGCGACAGTGCTACAAACTCATAGTACCAATTTTACATTCGTTGTTCGACCATCCATCCCCACCCAGCGAATATTGAATGTAGTTCATAATAAGTTTGTTTCCGTACTCAACATTGGGTGGCCGCGGGTTCCCAATTTGCACTCAAAGTTCGGGCAAATGAGAGATATATATTCTTGTTCTTCTTGCACGGTACAGCCGGCACTTTTTCTTCGGGCTAGTTTGTGCAAGTAAGTAGTTAAACAGTCAGCTGTTGCAAAAAGCAGGCCATATGAAAGAAAAAAGTTCAACCGAATCAACCACGATAACAAAAATTTTGATGTTTCTCAATTAGTACTTCATATAAAAATACCTGCAAAGCCCTTTAAAATCTAAATGTGTGCAGAAAAGCACTTCATCTTTTCAAAATGTACGTTTCAATTTTCGTTACAGCATCAACTTACTTATTTCTGTTTTTTTTTTTGGAACGAAGTTCCTTAACGCGGCTTGCTAGTAGTGCAAATTAGTAGAAATCGTCACGAAAGTGTGTGAACTGTTTATATGTATTGTTGTGTCTTCAAACAATTGTGTAGCTGTCTGAGACACCTACCAATAAATATAAATTAGTTGTGAAAACGGACACTATCAGTTGATAGATGTCGCTAAAGTAAAGTATGTCACAACAAAAAACAGCAATATTGAAAAATTTTCTTCGTTTTGTAGCAGATTGACAAAAAAATACTGCATGTATCAAGAGTACAAAAATAAAACGTTCCACAAATTTTAAGAAGCATATAAAATTTAAAAATTTCAAAAACAACACAAAATAAAACATACAGATTTCACATTGTATTACATTCGAAGATGAAGAAAAAACGTAATGCACTTTGTTCCTAACGGGAGTCCCCCGACCGCATTTTTTTTTTTTTTTTTTTTTTTGTTGCAATGTGGTTTTTGGTGTTCCCGTACTTTTGTGCTTTTTTGTGTATTATTGAGAGAAATTCGTGATTGCTCCCACTTTACCGAACTTTGCCCAAAAAGTACGGGACCACACCTAATAAGGGCCATTGAGTAAAAGTAACAGCTGCTTTCAGTCGACAGCGAAAATCGTTAAAATTTTTTACTGAATAGCAAATTCGAGGAAACATTTCTACAATTATTTTGACGACACGAATATCATTATAAAAGCGACAGAATTGCGTTAACGCTGACGATTTACGGCATTCGTAATCGAATGAATTCCGTCATGCTGTGATGCTGTGTGTTTGTTGGTTACTTTAGTTTTACTCGATAGTTCAGTTGATCACGTGTGCCGTAAGTCAGTTCCTGATTTACACACATCAAGTTTGGCTCGTCAAGCTTGAGCTTTTGGGAGAGAAGTAACAAGAGTATGAGGGGGGGGTGTACAGACTTTATTGTATTTTGCAAGAGAATTAAAGGCCAACAAAACAAAGTGGTTTGAAATGAAATTGGCGAAGTATTGATGAAGAAAACTAAACGTGTGTAAACTCGCTCCAACTTCCTGTTGTAAATGTTACTTTTGTAACGCACCAGTAAAGGGCGCTATTTTTCGCTAATTTAACTAAACTATTAAGCACTGCTGAGTTTATAATTTTTGTTTCCTTTTTTTAATTTTTAAGTATTAAAAAAAAACACATACATAGATGAAAATGTACTCTAATATTTTTGTTTAGTTACTTTTTGTTTGCTTTAACACTATTTGAAATAATAATAATAAGAAAAGAAAAAAAGTCACCTGAAGACTATAAAATATGTATGCTATGAAATGCATAAGAACATGTTAGGTATTGTAAAAAAGAAAAAAAAAAACGTCTCAGATGTTTCAAATACAGATGTGTGTATATTGTTTAGTACTTTTTTTTTATTCGCTTTGATTTACATGTGTACGTACGTACGTACACATGTATGTATATCTGAAATTCCAAAAATTTTTAATTTAAATTTACTCTGATTTCTACTAATAATTGATTTATTATTCTATTAATAAAACTATTTTTTAAAGCTTAATAAGGCCTTTTATTTTTCTTTATTAATTTTTCGATATTTCGCTAACCATTTGTTAGCATCGTCAAAATAAAGAAAAATAAAAGACCTTTAAAGAGCTTTAAAAAATAGTTTTATTAATTTTAACAATAAAGGTCAAAAATTATAGATAAAATAATTTATTATTCTATGTTTGAAATACCAGTTGTATGTTGTTGTTTTGACTATCAAAAATGAAATGCTTACATTATCCCCATTCAGCAATGTTTTAGATATTTATATGTACATACATATGTACATATGTATGTACACAATTATGTTTCTATTATGTTTACAGAAATTTTTTATCAAACAAAATTCGATTCGCAGCTGCTTAAAAAACAGTATGCAATTTAGCTCTGACGTGAGTTCGAAGTAATTTGGATGCTGATGACCGTTGGGGCAGACGTGAAACAGCCTGCTAACAAGTCTTCAACTTTAATTTTCTTGTCTTCTTTACAAATGCTGATCATCATAATCTTGCCACAATCTTAAAAAAAGGCAATTGTATCCAATTATTTACATATGTATATATATTTCGCGTAGTTTGCTGGTATATTTTGTTAATAATAAAGGAGCAACATGTCCAAAGCTATAAAATATCTACAGCTGGCATGCAATTTTCTTAAAACAGAGACGTTAAATTTACTTCACTGAAACTTATTGAATAATTGCAATTTTCATATCGATCGAAATTTATTTGCGTTCAGTTTTCTGTTCCGTGCGGAATTCATAATGCCACCCAATATTGAAACTCAAATACAAGGTGAACCCAAAGAAGTCATTCGATGTTGTTTGGCTCTTATTTGAAAAACTTCGATTCTCTTTTTTCATTACGTTTATTTGAACCTTTAACATTTTATTGGTCAAGTTGAGAAGACTGGGCACCGCCACAATTGATTGCTATACGAGCTAGTTTTGTCGCATTTTTCATCACTTCAGCTACAACTTCGGATGACAGATTCTCACACTCGTGTCGAATGTTGTGCTTAAGGGCTTCTAGGATCTCGGGCTTGTTCACGTAAACAGGGGACTACAGAAAAAAAAAACGCACAAAGAAAGGTCTGGTACAGTTAAATCGGGAGATCTTGCGGGCCAGTGCAAATCGCCAAAACGAGAGAAGAGGCAACCAGTTAACGCCGCCTGCCGTTGCTCCGTCCTGTTGGAATCACATGCCCTCCAGACCTAATACGTTCACTTGCGGCAGAAAAAACTCTGTTAACATGGACCTTATAGCATGCACCGTGCAACACCGTCGTTTGACAAGCAGCGTCCTCGAAAAAAAATGGCCCGATGACTTCTCCAGCGTGAACAGGGCACCATGCAGTCACTTTGAGCGGGAGTGCATCACTCGTGGAATTTTCGGTGCCCCAGAAGCGATAGTTTTGCTTGTTCATGTACCCGCTGAGGCTCATTATGATTTTGGTTGAAAAATCGTCCACTTCTCCATAGACACGATTATACCGCATTCTTGGGGACCGTTCACTTGTATTCTACAGCTGTCTAGTTCACAAATGTAAAAACAGCTTTGACATTGGCCGCCATTTGCAAAAATAAGAGCAACTTCCAAAACGGTGATTTCTTTTGGCCCACCTTGTATAGATTAAAAAATATCTCTTATATTCTATCTTATATTTACATATGTATATCAAATTACGGATTTTTGCGTTAATAAGATATTTTAAAAATAAGATATGGTAAAACTGGATAAGCTGTATTTTCACAAATGAATTTGTGAATTTCTCTCATTTTCCTTCTTAATTTAAAAATAATCGGTTAAAGCATTGCGTCAATACTGAAAAAAATATCGAGTAGTATCGAGCATTAAAAAGTACAGGGTCCGCCATCCAACGTTTTTTTCTTCTTCAACTATTGCTTATTTCGTGAATGGTAACATTTATCCTTTATCCGTCCGCTGAACGAATATGGTTGTGTATACGCTTGAACAACGCTGGGAAATATTCCGACATTGCTTTGAAAATCATGGTAATGATTTTGCAAAAAAAAAAATCATCTTTCCAGATGAAGCTTATTTTGATCTCGCACGCATACATTTAAAAGCCGACGCACCCAAAACGAGTCACTGATCGGTGCGGCTTCTCGTCCAGAGGCATAATTGGAAAATGAGCAAGGAGCGGCCATTACTTTCAATGGCGATCGTTATCGGGCCATGTTGAACAAATTCTTGTTCACAAAAATTGAAGAGGATATAGGCAACATTTGGTTTCAACAGGACGGCGCTACTTGCCACACAGCCGAAAGCTACACTCGATGTTTTATTGCATTTTCAAAAAAAAAGTTATTTGGCCGACCCTTTACATATTGATGTCTTACAACTGTACGCCACAGCTGGTCCAAAACGAAGTCTTTATAATTGTAGAAATTTTTTTGTCCGGCAAAGTACAGTTCTTGTAAAAAAAAAAAAAAATTAGCCGAGAATATTCATAATTGAGCTGTGTGTAAACTTTTTATTCAGTCAGAATATATTTGGAACCATGTTGAATTGATAACAGGCAAAATTGCCAGTAGAACTGGTCGAAAGCTCCACTAATTGTGTGCATGTATACATACATACATACATACGTATTTTGTTAAATTGTTGTTGTGGAATTTTTTACTTTTTTTTTATAGACTTTCTATTTTACCAGCCAGATCTTCTGTTTAACATTTACACAATTTCTTTACTTAATTGTTATTCATTGAAATGTGACAAACCAAGGGTTCAACTTGAGCCTGAGAAAGTAATTGAATATACTTAAATGTATTATTTACACAAATATTAAAGTTGCATACATTTTTATTATTATTATAATTTTGCCATTCAATCCTGCCCGAAATAGAAATATCAGCTGTTTTATTAATTTCACTTTTCTAAATTCATCTTTAGTTTAAGGCATTGCTATTTGAATGTAAACAAACTTTTGAATATGTTGTACTCTTATGCCTTTAATTTAAATACGTACATACCAAACATATAAAAAATCTTTTAGCGATATACCACACACACACACACAAATACATATAAATTTATCAATGAAATTGTTTTGTTGTAACTACTAACTGTTTTTTTTTCTATTATTGTAATTGAATATATATGTATGTAAGTCTAGAAAAAATTTAGAAATTTTAAATTTCACATTTAGTTAAAAACAAACAAACAAAAAAAAAAATGGAAAAAGTGCTGTTTATTGTAAATCAATTATTTTGTTATTAGATTAAGGGCCGGCCGTTGACAATAAGAATCTTAATCCGAAATTAAAAATAACTTTAGCTCTTCAAGCGTACTGAATGAACATTTTCAATTGCATTAAATTAAAAAAATATATACATACATATGTATGTATGTATGTATATTTCTGCTGGTATTTAGCCTATAGTAGTAGGTAGTTATTGTTAATTCTGGATTAACGGTTTATTTTGAATGGTCGTAACTGTAAAAAAAGGAAAATATTAAACAAATGTTTTATTTTAACAAACACAAGAAATCATTAAATATGTATACATTTATAGATTTAAGTAAATTGTTTTCAATATTCTTTAAATTTCCTTCTTAACATAACACTGTGTGTCATAATAATGGCCGCCGCACCATCACTTTAACGTAAAAATGTTAAATAATAAATATGCGTGTACTACACTAAATCGCACACTAACAGGAAGCGACTCGTCGACAAAAAGCGCTTGATTTGCATTGCTTCTTCTTTTTAGGGTTCCGTACTCATCAGAGTGAAACGGAACCCTATTGCCGAGACCTCTACGTCCGTCAGTCCGTCACAGCGTCCATTCTCCGAAACGATAGGAGCTAGAGAGCTGAAATTTTCAGAGGATGTTGTTGTACCTTGCCGTTACAACAACATATACTAAAAACAATAACAAATCGAAAACTACCAGGTGTCCCCATACACGGAAATGTAAAAATTAGCCATAACTCCCAAAGAGACAGAGATATGAAATGTGCACAATATATGTACTCACAAATGCCATACTATTACATATACAAATGCTAAAAACAACAACAAATCGAAAACTACCAGGTGTCCCTATACAACGTAAAGTAACAATTAGCCGTTACTCTCGAACCGCGAGTGACAGAGAGTCGAAATTCGCACAGTGTGTGTATTCCCAGATGCCCTACAACAACAACAAGTAGACAACTGCTAGGTGTCCCCATACAACGTAAAGTAAACGTAACTCTCAAGCTGTAAGAGACAGAGAGATGTAATTTATACAATATACCTACATATATATTCACATATGCCATTCCATACGTACGGAACGTTAAGTGGGCGAGCCAGCCTCGTACTTGACTGAATTTTTTCAGTTTATAGAACATGACCATTCGCGAGTTTTGTCGAAAGACGTGGTAACAGTCAATTTATTTTGATTTATAATAGACGATTTTTCTTCTTCACCAAAAGTGTCAAAGTTAGACGATTAAAATTTGTACCCGCTAAAGAAAAAATAGAATGTAACTAAATCCGTACGTACATATGAGTCAGATTTTGTGAAATGTCTTTATTTGCTTAAGGCCATATTCATAATAATTATTGTAAGTTTATTAAGCTCTTATTTGACGTATTTCTACGGAATATTTGTCAAATAAACGTGTAATACACCTTCAATAGTTTTTATGAATATGGCCTTTAGGCTTTATTTTTGGTATTTATTATCTCAGCTTCTGTATGCTGCATAATCATTAAGGATTTTATAAACATGGCAAACAAACAAATTTCTTCCGATTTTATTTGTACTCGTTGAGCAAATAAAAAAGTGAAATATGCTGTTGTGAAATTTAATGTTTTTACGTTTCTTTTTTTTCTCCTGCCTTTCTGTTCGTTGTTGATTGCTGATGTATCTACATACATATGTGTAGTGCATTTTTAGTTATTTGATATGTATGTATTTGCCCTAATTAACTGTACAGAAAAAAGTTGTGGTCCCGTTTTTTTAGGCTAAAATGGACAAAGAAAACCTTAAGTGTGACCGTAACTTAATAAAGTGATATTCATTATTACATACATATGTACATATTTATGTACATGGACTTTTGTTATGATACGCAGTGTAATGAATTTAATGCAATACAATAAAGCAACAGAACATATTTTTTAACCAGATTAACAATATTACATATACAATTATAGATTCATACGTACATAGAAAAATATTAAACGGACCGTAAATAATAAAAGTTTCTTTAGTAAAGAAGAAAAAATAAAGAATAGAAGACAAGTTTTTGTTTATAAATCATTTATGTGCAGTGTATTTTTAAAAAGTACTTTAAATGTAAAATAAAAGAATGTTAAAAAGAAGAAGAAGAAAAAATGTTAAATATGTGCCTCAGGCTAATTGTAAAACAAAAACCGTAAAATAAAAATAGTTATAAACAACAAAACAACACAAAATTATATACAGACATACATAAATTTATACATTGACTAAGTAAACAAATTAAATATTCTTATATAAATATTTACTATAAATATACGTATTCTTATATATTTATATTGATATATATTAATAAAAGAAAAAGTAAATCCTAATTAAATAATACATTACCATGTGCTATTTGTTTTTATTGCTGTATGTATGTACATATGTTTAGTATAAATATTTTAATTACTGAACTTTTACTCATGATACAACTAATAAAGGTAACCTTTTCCCTACAATAAGAATAACTTCAATAAAAGTAACATACATTTTGTCATGCACTGTCAAAAAGACGCACGCCACTTCTACATTTACAGAAGAGAGATGAACAGAGCTTACGCTGATTTGCTGTCTCGTTTTGGCTGCCTTCCATCTCTGTATTCTCTTGACAGTTTTAAGTAGCCAGATGATTAACGGTACAACTGATGAGCGGCTACCTTATTAGTTGTGTCATGCTTTTACTAATACATTTTGTTGTTTTAGCACAAACAGAACACCTCTTCAATTGTGTTCTGTCAGCTTTTTATTTTATTTTTGAATTCTCATTATTTTGTTAAAAATATTATAATAAGTACTTGAAAAGTGTTTCGAATCTACTGACGACTTGAGCTGCATCAACGAAATGCCGGCGACATATAGACAGACGGCAAAGCGGCTAGACCCAATACAAAGAGACGTTTTTTTTTAGACCTAGAATAAAATATTTCCATCACCCTTTAACAGCAAATATTATCGAGTTTACGGTTCTAAAAAAAATGTTGCACTTATTTTTTCTAAAAAGCGAGTTTTAATAAGATTAATAGCGTAGACAGACGGCATTGTCAATTTGCCTGAAAAGCAGCTCACTAAATCAAATTAAAATTTTACACTTAGTAATTACTTTATGGGATTTGAGTTCGATTTTATTTTCTCGGAAGTGAAAAAAATTTTTTTTTTTTTTAAAAGAAGGCAACAAATGTAGAATTGAAGACTTATTGCCTGTTTCATGTCCACCACGGAGACGCTCATCAGCACTCGAATTGCTTCACTGAAAGAATTTTCGTTCATAGTTCTAATGAATTTATTTTTTTTTTTAAACAAACACAAAACTGCGAAGCTTTTTGATTGTCTGCAGAAACACCCAGAGCCTTCGGCAGGAATCGAACCTGCGACCTCGAAGACTCTTGGTAGAGCACTCTACCAATTCATCCATCGAGGCGCATTAATCCACTGAAACTGTTCATTACGGCAATGCATTTTCATAGATCTAATGTATAAATTTCACTAAAAACGGTTCATTAGTTTTCATAATTTCGTTAAAAAATATTATTAGATTTATGAAAAAAATTTCGTTAAATCATAGAACAATTTCATTAAATCGAATGTATTCGTTCATTACGGTTTCAATTCTCATTTGATTTGTAAAGAAATTTGAATATATAGTAACATATTTCGCAATACTTTTGAAGTCTACTGCGAGTGGTATCACGCATAAAACTGATTTTTTTTTTTTTTTTGGAATAACTGTAACCTTAATAATATACGTCTTGAAAGTTATGTTCCGTTTTCATTAGATCAATGAACAAATTCCTATATTTAATCGTTTCATTTAGTTAATGATTTTATTTTGACATTAAGTCAATGAAATACTTCATTAGCTTAATGACTAAAATTCATATACATATTTAATGAAACGATCGTTAATATAAATTTAATGAATCAGAATTCTTTGATTCAATGAACCCCAACGTTGGTTGAAAAATAATGAATTTTTTCATTAAATTAATGTCGAAATTCGTTGGATTTAGGAACGAAATTCTTTTAGTGTTCGAACCCAGGTCATGATTAATTGTATACTGTTTTTAAGTAGCAACGCTTAACCGTTTTACGACCTCAGCTCTTCATTAATGGCTGTCTAGATTTAATCTTATTGATCAACTTTCCATTTTATCTTTCATATGGTTTGGTTTCTCTTTGTGTGTGTACAAGGGCTGCCTTTTATATGTGTCAGGATTTGGCGTCCCCGGGGTTGCAATCTGGCAACTTACAGCTCTTTCATTTCTTGAGGTTATACGTACTCAGAACGTTTTTGACATACGAGCGCTATTTGTGCTGTTTACAGTACACGAAAATGGAATTAAATCGTGAACATTTCGTGCGATTATTTTTTATAACTTTCGACGTGGATTAAATCAGCAAATTTTTGACGATGAAGCTCTACATCAAGGACCAGTGTTTACCGATGGCATGGCGAATTCAATCGTAGTTCTAAGACGAATTTCCCGAAGGTCGTCCAAAATCAGTTGTTCCGAAAGCCAATGATGTTGAAAGATCATCATGTGACCTATCGTGAGATTGAGACAACTTTAGGCGGTAGTGGGACCAGAGTACATTCAAAAATGCATTCAAACATTTCACTGTAAAAAAAAAAAATTTGTTCGCTTGGACCCCACACAATTTAACAATCACTCAAAAAAAGGCTTGCGTCGATTGGTCGAAAGCACCCAAACCATCGATTTGACGAGTCATCCGCCGTATGGTCCTGATTTGACACCGAATGGCTTTTTTTTATTCTCGTACATAAAAAACAAACTGAGTGGTCAACATTTTTCGACACCTGAAAAAGCATTTGCTGCATTCAGAATGCATGTTTTGACGATACCTCAATCAAAGTGGCAGTGAAGTGCTTCGACAATTGGTTCAAGCGATTCATGGCGATTATTGTGCCAAACAATAAAGCGATTTTCGATGATTAACATTTGTTTTTGTTCTCTAATCCCGAGGTATAAAAGGCAACCCTCGTATCCGTAACATGCTGAAAACAGCAATTGAGCAGAGATAAAGAGCGGCCGTAGTGTTGCCATATTGATAAATAGCTAAATTCGGTGTAAATGCAGTTCGATTATGTGCAATGAAATCAAACTTATTTTATTTATTATTTATTAAAAGATTAATAAAGCAATGCTCTGACGCATTTCGTTTTGCAAAGCTCATTATGCTACACTTGTGGTAGAACGAAAAACGGCACTAAATTCAATTCAAAACACAGAATTTTTTTTTTGCATTGATTTCAAAAATCAACTTTTTATTTTTAAATAAAATTAAAGGTTAAACTTACATATATAGTGTTGTAATTTAAAGAACAAATTCATATTTGATGAAAAGGAGCAGCGAAACAGAAATTACTTTTATGAAATAACAGCAGTTTTAGGGTTCGTATTAAACTGTTTTTGGCTGAACACTTAAGCTTTTCTTTGTTTTCATTTTTGCCTATAAAATGGGACCACAACTGTCTTGTTTACCGTTATTCTAGGCAAATACATGCATACAAACAACTACAAACGCATACAATACGGATAAATTAACAAACACCAATGAAAAGAAGAGGGGAAAAACGCAAGAGCCTAAAATGTCCCTGTCGCATATGTGATTGTTTTGTTTGCTGCATGGCCAGAAATAAATTTCAGAGCAAATTCGTGTTTGCTCTTGCAAACATTTTTGTTAGAATAAAGTTTTCGTTGAACAAACAAAACATTAAAATATACTCTTGGGGTAGTTAAAGTTGTTATAGCATGCTTCTACGACATGTGCTTCGCTCTCTATTTATGCTTCACACCCTAATGAGGAGCGGCGTGCTTGGCCATACAAATTTTTGAAAACGAATGAAGAAGCTTCATATTGAAGCTACTTGCGAAGCACGAAAAAATCCCGTCTTCTCTAATTTATATCGCAAGTTTATCTGCCCTATCTGTCAAAATCATATATTGCAAAAAAATAAATAAATAAATAAAAACAAAGAAAACGTAATTGTTTTTGGGTTGTATTTAACACCCTGCTATGCCAACTCCGAAGACAGTTTTTTTGCGACAACATTTTCATTTAGTGTTTTTTTAATCCATTTAGAAAAATTTGCTTCTCAAAATTCTGTGGCCACAAGGAATAACAGCTAAAGTCGAGTTAGGACAAAGTAGAGTTATTACTACTGTTTTATTCACTGTATCCAAATGCACTTCCACACAAAATTTTATCATCGTAGCTCAAAAAATTAGTACTTTATGCCTAAAAAACTAAACAGCTAAAGTCGAAATTTTGCTCGTATGATTTCGGAATAACAGCCTATTGCAATTTGCTTCAATATTTTTTTAAAAAAAAGTTTCTTAAGTAGAATTAGGATTTTATTCCACACAGTGCCGTGCGTTATTCAGACGTAAAATGTCTGCTTAACTCGAGTTTAGTCATTATTCCGTAGGTTAAATTGACAATTCTTCAAATTAGGAATAACAACCAAACTCGAGTTTAGTTATTATTGAGCTTTTTTTCGAGTTTCCAGTAAAAGACAAAGTCGAATTTGGTCGTTATTCCAAATGTGAAGAATAATATGTTCAAGACCTAATTCCACTTAAGTTATTATTTACAATTTGAATTGAAAAAATCGTTCACGCTAAGTTAAATTTAGTCGCTTTTCCGTAACAGGAAGAAGCTTAACAATTTGTTTTGCTTATTTCTCTTAAGTTAGCTGCTTTTTCATTATGAATTGAATTGCAAATTAAAATATAATAAGATTGCTAACATCGAGCTTACAAATATTAGCTTGATCTTAATTCCCTGATTTCAGGCACCAATTTCAAACTTAAAAAGGCTCTGCTGAAAACTTCTCAAAATAGAGTTTAGTTGTTATTCCTTGTGGCCACAGAATTAATGGTAAATTTATGTTGGCTTTTTATATATGTAATTAATTTCTTGAGCTGAAGGTCTTTTTTATTAGCGTATTTGAGTATTTTTGTCGATATTTCGCTCTTCTTTTTTTTAAAAATCAATCAAAACATTTTTCAATATTATTGTCCTGAAGATGCTATCCGAAGGAGAGCGAAATATCGACAAAAATACTCTAATAAAAAAGACCTTCAGCTCAAGAAAATAATTGTTTAAAAAGCCAACATAAATTTACCATTAATTTTGTGAAGCAAATTTTTCTAAAAAACCGAATATTAAATTTATATTGGCTTATTAAAAACAAAAATCAAATCGAAGCACATAGACGAGTCGTGTAAACAAATCGCTCTGTTTACACGACAAATATATTTGAGAGGTGATTCAACTCGTAACGGAAACATGCATTACCATCTTTTCACCGACTTCTGTTTTCGCTAGTGTTTGTTGATGTGTCCATATGTATGTATGTATAAGCATTTTTAGTTGTTTGCAACCATATGCTTGGCCAAAACAAGAGAATAGTGCTTCTGTTGTTTGACGGCTAGTATTTATTTGATAATCTTAACGTACCTTTAGTCAAGTTTGCAAAAATAAAAAAATATGTATGTACATATTTTCCATCATTATTATTATCATCATATTTTGTTTAGTGAAACGTCCACAAGCAAAAACTATTTATTGCCTCTATACTCCTCCAAATAATATATTTTGATAGTTCCAGTACAAAGAACTAATCTAAGAAAAAGAAAAGTAATAATAATAGAACATCAAGTAAAGTCTTCAATGTGGTTGCGCTCTAAAACATCAAATTACATTGTTTTGCATTTGCATCAAAACAATTGTGTTATGATATTTTGAAAATAACCCCAATTTTTCGAGGCTGAAAACGTCACAGAAAACAGCTATAATGGTTTTCTGACTTATAGCAAAATATACATAAATAAAAAAATATATTCCCTTTAACTGCTTCATAATAATCAACAAAAGAGCAGATCAGACAAATTTTTGTGCTTGTTAGATAATCTAAACAAGTTGTGAATTTAATGCGAAACGTGATCACTATCAATACATAATAAGGGCCTTATTCATAACAAAAAATACCTTTCTAATTCTCCTTTTGTGTATAGATTCCCATAATGGAAATAATATAGTAAAAGTTAGTTAGTCAAAAGCTAGAGTCGTGCTTTTCTATGATATTCAAAAAAAAAAAAAACTTTTTTACTTAGGATTGTAGCCGTTCAATGCGCACATGGAATAAAACCACATTTTCAATGTCCATTTATAGAAAAATATTAATAAAGATAAAAAATAGTTGACGAAACCGTATCAACAAGACATATGGAATCACTACCAATATTTTAAACACATTAAATTTTTAAAAACGAAATTTTTCCGATTTGAGTAACGTTTTTCAATCAAATTTGAATTACAACATGTTTATTTATAAAACTTCCATTTCTTGCTGCACTTTGGGATGCCACGGGATCAAAATGAGCGTTCTCATAGCTTTAATTTGTATAAATGAGAGTGATTTTGAGAGAATAAACTTCTTCCTGCATGAAACAGTCTGAAATTTTTGTTCGCTCTAGTTTGTGCAAATAGTTAAGCAATCAGCTGTAATTAGTTGGAGTTAAAACTGTAGTTTAACAAAACTTTTCTCTAATTTAATTGCAGTTTAAACTTGATTGTAGTAAATACATAGAAAACAACAATAAATTTTTAAGAGTACAAACAAATTGCTTTTGTGTCTCATACAAAATTTACCGTTTACTGGTGAGAGAGAATACGAGCGGTCAATTATCTCGTTGATTTTATTCTTGCAATCAAGGCGAATCTATTACAGGTGGTCGCTATTCAATTCGCTTCAACATTTTCTCTCGAGTTGTCATACGTTTTGTGGTCGTTTGCTATCAGCTTTGACAACTCAGAAGATAAAAACGTGGAAAAATGTTGAAGCGAATTGGTATGCGGGCACCTGTAATGGATTCGCCTTGCTATCAGCTTTGACAACTCAAAAGATAAAATCGTGGAAAAATGCTGAAGTGAATTGGGTGTATTCGCCGCGCTTGAAATATATCGAGTATTAAAAAAGCGGTTTTTGTTTATTCCATGTGCGCTGAGAACGACGGCTGCTTGAAATTGGAAATTTTACATACATACAAATTCAACCATTAATTTCGTACAGAATGTTGGAAATGGTGGCACTCGACTCAACATTACTGAGCGCTATGTTTGCAAGATGTGGCTCGTAACGGCGCACGCTGCGTTTGGCTGTAGCGGTGTAGGTCACTAAATTGCGCAGTATCAGTGAAGCAGTTAAACGTATACTTTTCGTAACCGGGCCTTCGTTCTCGTCCATGAGTTCTTTCGAGTTGCTGAGGTCGGTGTGACGTTTGATGGCCTGCAAGGCCGACAAGCAAGAAGCGTTCTGGGAGCTTGAAGATGACGAAGTCGATGGAGCGGGCGATGCATTATTGGCTCTTTGTGCCAGTTCGGTGTTGCGTACAATTGTGACGGGTGGTATGGCTGGTGCTATGTTGTACATGCCGGTGGCAATTCGACGCTGTACAGCCGAACGTAAACTGTCCTGCGTTATATGATGATCGATTAGATGGGTCATTAGTGAGAAACGTTTGCGGGGCAGGCCGTCGCACAGGCCTGGACCAACACCCCACTGACAGAAAATATCAGCACTTGGATCTAAATGATCGGGAGCGTGGGACGTGCAAACATGATGTTGTAAATCGCCAATTGATTTGTATTTTTTCCGTGGACAATTGCGCCAATCGCAGATATACAACCATTGGGCATCGATGCTAGAAAGTTGTTGTTGTTGTTGTTGGCTTTGCTGCGATGCATGAAGTGGAGCTGGGGTGGTAGGGTTTTGATTATTTTGCTGCTGCTGCTGCTGTTGTTGTTGTTGTGGTGATGATGCTGATGCGCTGGAAACAGCAGCAGTTGAATTATTTGCCGAAGCTGATGTTATTAAGCTTGGTGGAACGGTGGGCGTGGAAGGTGTCAACGCTGTGGCGGCTGTTTGTACACAAACTTGAGTTGGTGCTGCCTGCTGAGAGGTTGGTGTTGAAGTGCGAAGAATTTCCTCTTTTTTGTTCAATTCAGAAGAGCTTGAGGGAGCTTGTGGATTTGCGGCCGCTGTTGTTGTATTAGGATTTGTATTAACTGCTGCCAGTGGTGGTGGTCCGGGGGAGCTGATGCCGCTGGTTGGCAGTTTGACGATTGGCAACGAAGGTTTCACCATTGTTATGGGTTTTTTAATGTTCCCCATGTCGCCAGATTGCGTGGCTGCTGGCAGTATTGTAACAACATTTTGAGATTGATTCATACCTTTGGGTTGTATTAAAGAAGTCGTTGGATTCGGCAGCTAAAATTGTTTCAAAAATAGAAAATTTATGCAAAATATACAATATAAAATTAAAAAAAAAAAAAACAAGAAGTCAAAATAAGAAAGAACAAAAAAGCGAAAGATCGAGATTAGCAGCCAAAATTAAAAAGCGCACACACCAACATAAGCTCTGGATTTGCATGGGAATGATTGAAAATATACACACACACACAACACACTTACTTATATTTACTACGGGACTAATGCAAAAGAAAACAAAAAAAAAATACTCGAAATTCATTCAGCTTGTTCGAGAAACGTAACGAGCACATTATAGTATTGTTACCGCTTTTGATATCGAATGGACTATCGAATAAAACAGAAGTGTGATGCCTCCCATCAGATTTCATAATAAATATTTTTTTTTCCACTGGTATGGAAACTCGATGCGAGGGCGAGATAAGCAAGCCATCAGCCAGTTCGATAGTCCATTCGATTTCGAAAGCGGTAATTAGAACCCAGCAATTTTTTTTTTGTAAACTAAAATAGTATGTATGTACATATGTATATTTTTTTATAGAAGAAAAGTAGAAAAAACATAAAAAAGTCATGTTACATGCATTCCAATCAAATAAGGAAACCGGCTTGCACTCAAATCGGAAAGAATTGATATGAAATGCAGGTTGATATTGCACATCAAATCAGTTGTGGGCTGTTTGGAATGCATGCACACGTGTCGTTCGGTGTCAGCCATCATCGTGGGAAATTGTAATAAATAGATAATGGAGTTCGTATGAAAAATTGCCAAAAGTAAACTAAAAAGCAGCAAAGGAATTTAGAGCAAGTTTTTTCACAAATAAAAAAAAAGTCTTAAATTCTATATAGTAAACAATTTACATAAAACCGAGAAGCGTTGAAAGTAAAATTTAAAAAATATTAAAGAATAAAGAAGGAGAAAGTCAACAAGCTGTCAGAAATCACAGATGGAAGAATGCTCGAATTTTTTCTTTAGCGAAGAGAACAATAAAAATCAAGAATACAAAATAAAACTTGTCTACGAATTTCATTTTTAAGTTCGGGGAAAAAAAAATTCGCAAGCATAATTTTCCTTCTGCGTTAGACATTTTGATCGAAAACTAAAACAGAAAAATTGATCAGCCAGTAGACTTGCATAGACTTGTTGTATATCAGTAGACGTTGGGCCAATCTATTGTTACAAAACATATCGAAAGCTGCGGTCCTATTCTGTAATACACTCGCTAAAAATCTCTAAACTGAACTCAGCGATTCTTAGCGATGACTTCACTTGTATTAACTTTTGTGAGAGAAATTTGAACGGCACTAAAGCCGTTGCGAAAATCTTAATTTTTTGTTGAAAAAAAAAAAATCAAATTTTTAGCTTCAAAAATATTTGTTGCTAAAAAATTTACTTTCTTGGAACAAAAAAAAAATAAGATTTTAGCAACAGCGCTAAAATTTAATTTTCGCCCACAAAAAAAGTTTTTAAAAGTGAAGTCGCTTAGTTCAGTTTAGAGATTTTTAGCGATGTCTCTAATTTTAGCAAGTTATAGAATAGGGCCGCTGTTAAGACGGTTTTTTGTGTTTAGTTTTTTTTTTTTTTTTTGGCAATGTCTAAATGTTTTATCAATTTCTTTTTACTCAACATATTGAAAAACAATAATGTACATTAGACGGGGTTGATTGCTGTAAGAAGAATAAATATTGTGTCACGCCTTAAAAAACAGCCCATTTAGTGATTTATATACAGTTGTGACCACGAAATTGAAACAACCAGAGAGACTGGCTAAGAACGTTTGAACATCAAAATATTAAAAAGAGGCATATCATGATGATCAACGAGCTTAAGGTCATAATTTATTCTCTCTTGGATCTCGTTAACATCTTCGGGGAAGTAGAAATAAACAAGCAAGATTTGAAAATATTAACTCCTCTTGTCTGTTTCTGTTATTGAGTATTGAGCATCCCTGAAGATGCCAACCAATGGTTAGCGAAATGTTGGAAATGTTAATAAATATCTAAAAGAGAAGTTAATTAATTTTTCATTATTCGAACTTTTTCTTATATAATTATTTTTGTGATTGATATTAATTAAATAAGACAAAGAAGACATTTAGCAGGGTGGACAACTAGTTGTTTCGAAGCCGCCACACCTTCTCGTCAGCACCCGTCTTAGAAAAGAAACAAGGCATACCTTTTAAAGGAAATGGAATATTGCCAAAGACTAAACAGTGTTCTTAAACAGGTAATTTATCAAACTTTTATTTTCATCTATTCAAGATGAATGAGTTACGAGGGTAGTATTGGAAATTGGACGAAAACTGTTTCCGTATTAAAAGTTCGCACAGGTAAGAGAGAGCTTTTGAGAGGGAAATATTCTTGTTCTTCTTGCACGAAACAGCCCGCACTTTTTCTTCGTGCTTGTTTGTCCAAGTATTTAAAACAATCAGCTGTTGCTAAAAGAAAGCAATAACAAACAAAACAGTTCAATTGAATCAACAAACGAAACTACGATTTTGATGTTTTTCCATTTGTATTTCATACAAAAATACCTGCAAAGTACTTTAAAATCTGAATGCCTGCGGAAAAACATTGAATTTCCCAAAATGTATGTTAATTTTTGAGACACAAATGTGGTATTTGGTGTTCCCCTACTTTTATGCCTTTTTGTTTAGAATTGAGGGAAATGCATGATTGCTCTCATTTTACCGAACTTTGCCCAAGTAAAAAGTACGGGAGCAAACTTAACATTGGGCGACTGTGGGATACCAATTTGCACGACAACTGCTCCAGTACTCAATGTTCGTGCAAGTGAGAGAGAGAGCATTTGAGAGAGAAATATTCTTGTTCTTCTTGCACGAAAGCAAGTTGTTTTTTTTTGCGTGTAAATTGTAATGTAAAATTGTTTTAGCGTGTACTTCAAGTAGACATTTTGTTCGCCCCTCCCCCCCATCTAATGTACACAAGTAGAGAAGGCAATGAAAACTTGCAAGATTAAATCGAAATGATAAATGGATTTTGCGTAATTTGCCGTTTTGCTAGCCGTTGATGGATTTTAGCGAAAACGGAACAAACCTTTGCTGCTTTTAATGTTGGTGCTGTTTGTTGATGTTGGTGTGGATGTTGGTGCTGATGTTGTTGCTGCTGCTGTTGCAAGGGAGTTTTGAGTTTTGATGCGGCAATGTTGTTTGCCTGTACCATAACTTGACTTTGTGTTTTGGCCACATGTTGTTGCTGCTGTGACGTCGAGGACGAGGACGATAACGACGACGACAAAGAGATTTGTGGTTGCTGTGGCTGTTGGGGCGGCTGCATAATGGGGGGCAAAGAGGAAATTTTTTGCTGTATAATAGAGGGATGTTGCTGTTGTTCGATAACAGCTCGAATTTGTTGCTGTACCTGTTGTTGCAAAAGCGGTGGTGTTTTGGATGTTTGTGCTGCCGCTACTACTGCCTGGACTGGCTGTTGAGTAGTAATAATGGTCTGCGAGTTCAGCTGGCATTGCTGGGTGGGCGGTGGGGCTTGAGTTATGACCGTTTCTTTTATTTCTAAAGCGCGCATGCCAACAGTATTTGCAACGCCGCCTGCGCATGCGCCTCCACCACCACCGCCGCCGAGCAAAACATGGCGTTGTTTCTCTGAAGGTCCCGGTCCTGATATTATGTGCTGTTGTATTATGGATTGATGCTGTTGCAGCTGAGGTATAACCACGGGAGTGGGAGGTGTGTTGGTGGAGGGCTGTATGAGAGAGACAGTTTTGGACATACGTGTTATAGTGGCTGGTTGGGGCTGCTGTTGTTGGCTGGCGACCGCTGACGGTTGAGGCAGTGGCTGGTGAAGTTTGATGGTGGCTGGTATTTGATTTAGCTGATTCAAAAGCGAAGGTGAAATTTGACCCGCCTGGATTTGTTGGGATTGCTGCTGTTGGGGTGGTGCACTAGTGGTCGTCTGTATAATTTGACGGGTCTGGGTTTGGACCGGAACATGTTGTATGTGTGTGGCGGTGCCGGTTTGGGGATTGATGAATATTTGTTGAGGTGTTTGAGGCCTTTGTGTAACCAGCACTTGTTGGCCTTGGGACGTGGTCATTATCATTTTTTGTCCCTGGCCAGGAGGACCGGTAGTAATTATCTGCTGTTGTTGTCCGGGCAACGCCTGTTGCTGAAGTATGATGATGGTTTTTTGTCCGGTGGATTGCTGTTGGGGAGTTTGCGTCACCAGCACTGTTTGGGTGGATTGAGGAGGTGGCTGCGGCGCTTGGGGCTGTGCCGGTTGAGCTACTAAGTATGTTTGTCCCTGTTGATTCGTGGCCAGCACATATGTTTGCTGTTGTGGCGCTGCCGGTTGCATCATGTGTTGTATAAGCTGAGTTTGATTTTGTTGCTGGATGTCCAGGGGCTTCTGTTGCAATATTACCGGTACTGTTTGAAGGCCTTGGTCTGTTTTAATGGTGGCCACCGCATTAGGTATTTGGGAGGCGTTTGCCGTAGTTATGGGTTGAGTAATTTTGAGTTGGGGAGGCGGCTGATTGGCCTGGAACATTAATTGTCTGGGTACAGTTTGAAGGCTTGGTGGTGGAGGGGGTGGTGCTGTTGATTGTGGCTGCGGCTGCTGCTGCTGCTGTTGTTGTTGTTGCACTTTGGCTGGTAGTATCAGAGATGTTTGTGGCATTTGTTGTGGTTGTTCCATTAAAGAGGGTTGTTGCTGCTGTTGTTGTGGTGGTTGCATTGAAAATTCCTCAAGATCTTCATCTTCTAGAATGGAAGCGGCCATTTCGGCGTAAAGATTTGCTGCATTCTTTGAGGGCGTGACCTGGAGCTCTTCTTTTGGAGCAGTTTCCAAGGCCAAACGTTTGCTGGTTGCCATTTGCTCGTCTATTTTGCGTTTTTGAATTCCGGTAGGTATGGGTGGGTCCACTAATTTTTTATCCAAAATATCCACCAGCATCTGGTTGGCTAAAATAATGGGCCTGCCGGAGGCATCCTTGACCACATTGGCACCACTTAGGGGGGCCAAGGGCGGCGGTGTACTTTCGCAGATCTGTGGTTTCTTCTCCAAGATGGGCGTGTGTGGATTTAGGGGTTTTATGGTGGTCTGCCCCACTTTGACGGGAGTGTGTTGCATGAGGGGATTATTGACCAAGGCCGTGATAGCCGTACTGGCTACTTTAATCGGTTGCGGAGTACTTGTTATAACATCAGGCTGACCTGGGGCTGTGGAGAGGTTTGAATTTTGTTTTTGCTGCCTCTGATTGACTTTGTTGGCCAATAGACTTTTTATTAATGATGAAGGATTTTGGGCCTGGACCAACACAGCTGAACTAGATATTGGGCTTGCAGTGTCAACAAATTTCACTGGCTCTGACTCCGGCTCCGGTGGCTGTGTCATCGGCTGCGTTTGATTCTCCACAATCGTTGAAGTCTCAATATTTTCTTCTATGTCCATTTTTTCCTCCAACTTGGTGGTGTCTACATCCGGTGGCATAGGTTTATCTGCCAATTGAGCTGCTGCTTGACCAGCTTTGGGTTCAATAAGAGTGGCATCAATTTTGCCTGCTTCCGGATTATGTGTTGCTACAGAATTGTCTTGCAGAGTTGTTGTATTATTGGAAGCTGTTTGTGGCGGCGGAGGCGCAGCAACGGGAGCGGCCGACAATACAACAGTTTGAGCTGGACTCGAAGTCAAAGCCGCTTCCATGGCTTGTTTCAATTTTTTCTTATTTTTTCTGGAAGAACCGGGGCTTTCAGCTGGCTTGCTGGCGATGGGCGAATTTGGAGCGCCACCTCCTACAGGTAGAAAAGACTTTTGCAAAGGCAACGGCTGAGCTCTTAGTCTGATAGAAACGTAATGTAGACCGGGTAACTCTGTGCCATCCCCTTTTCTAATTGCAGCTGGACCAACTGCACCGGTAAAAATCAGTCGCACCAGTTTGGGAAATTGTGTATGATTGACAACTGTATGCTTGCCGGACTTCTGGCTGTGCGACAAATACATGCGATACAATTCCTGTGTTTCAATGTGACTTTCAGCACTATTTGTGCGTTCAAAGGTTGCACCCAGCCAGGCCAAGGCGTGTTGTTCATCTTCGTGGTTAAAAGATTGGCTGATCTGCGATTGCTGCTGATTTTGATTCTGATATTGTGTTTGCTGCTGCTGTTGAGCTCCATTTTCTGCTGAATTTTCGGGTGCTGTTTCAGTTGCTGGCGGTATGGGGTTTGGTATTAAAATGTGTGGTTTAATTTGATTGTGGCTGGTTATGACTGCACCTCCTAGCGTTGCTGGTGCAACAGTTTGTTTTTGAATATTTGCAACATTTTGCAAATTGGCAATATTCTGCGCCAACGTGGGCAGCATATTGCTGGGCACAGTTTCTACTACGCGCATCAATATACAACCGTCCGGACCATAAGCCTGAGCCTCAACAGTAATCAGCGATATCAACTGATCGATGATGCCTTTCACTTGCATAATGGAGTGGCAACTTTTTGGGCCCAAAGAGGTTAGGGCGTAAATGGCTTCCAGAGTGAATAGCAACAACATTATGTCATTTAGAGACAGAAATTGGGCCACAGTATTATAGAAATGTGTATTCAAACACTTTAGAATGAACTCTTCATTTGTCTCCTTTTGGCAGAGTTTGTATAGAATTTCTAGGCAATTGATTATGACACCGCGATCAGATCCTTCGATGCCATCGCACAAGGTAGCCATTAAACAGCGCGTTAAATCGTCAATTGTAGGATCTTGTATTTCCAGTTCGGCCGCTATGTTGCCAGTGATTTCTAGAGCTTGTATGTGAACATTGCTCCAGCGTATGTTTGTGCTCATTACCAAGAAGCGCAGCAATGTTTTGCTTTTCACTAAGGTTGATAAATTTTCTTCTTGGAAACTCAGATTGCGTAGAATAGAGACCACTTGCAGCACTCGCTGCCCGACATAGTCCTGAGTGCCCAAACCGGCACGCAAATTCAAAAAATCAAACTCATTACAATCCTGCCAGATGCCTTCCATTTCAGGTTTGCCATCGTCGTAGTCATCTATTATGCCAGCCTGACGCAGAGACTGTTCATCGCTGTATAGTTCAAGTATTTGAGGTTTGTCGTTTAATAAATCAGACCAAAACCCATACAGAGAATGATGTCTAACGCCACTGTAAATATGCTGAAACAACTTGCGCATTGTATAGTCGGCAAACACACCTGTATGGGCCAATAAAGCATCCAGTAATTTTGGATACTCGTTGAGTTTTAAGGTGTGCCTGCTTTCATTGGCCATAAGTGTGCATGCATTTATGGCGAAGTCTTGCTCATTGGGTAGCGGCGACAACATGGATAGCATTAGCTTTTCATAAGGTGAGTGCTTGTAAAGATCTGTGGACAACTTAAACTGTCTGCGCCTGTCCATATTCACATAATGTTGTCGATAGTTGTAGGACATGGCCACATTGTGGATGATGGCGGAATTAGAATTAGTATACGAAGAGGGATATCTTGAACCTCTGCCGCGGCTAAAATCGCTGATTTCTGCTGATTCCAAAGCATCAGCTTTATCGGGATCTTCACCAAAATAATTCAAGCGCTCATACTTTTCCAAGACGCGGCGGTATATGTATTTTAAAGCAGTCGATCCGTTAACGATTTTCTCACTCAAGCCCAGTTCGGGTAAAATTTCCTCCCATTCATCGCGCATATTAACCTTTTGGAAACCACCTCGTTCCGTTACCTCACAATATAAACGATGCAAATCTACTTCACGCCCTGTTATTTTTGGCATGTGCATAATTGGTGTGCTATACAAAAATAAAATAATAGAATATGTTTATTCCAATATGGTAGGCACTACTCGCCGTAGCATGTCAGTAAAATAAAGAATCAAAAGTCTATCTATGTACATATCTATGCATACAAAATTTAAATAGTAATGCCGGTATTCATAAAAAATAAAATGTAGTTTAAATACGTTTAAGAAAAGTTTTTTCATATAAAATTTGTTCTAAAATGTATTTCAACAACGTTTTAAAATTTTATGAATACCGGTAAAAAATGTAATTGAGGGTTGTCGTTTTTTTTTTTTTTTTTTATGGTCCACAAAAAGCCTGGTAAAACCCGAAAAACTAAAATTTTCAATATATTGCCTACTATTCACTTCTCATTTTTGCAAGTATAAGAGTTTTATGAGAAATTCCAAAAACAAAAAATTTTTAAGTACACTGCCTCCTTTTCACTTCTCATTTTTCTCAGTATAAGACATTTTTCGAAGCAAGACGTTTTTTCAAGCATTTTTTAATTTTGTAAAATAGTAATAAAAGTGTAAAATATAAAAATAGTCTTGAAAATTTTGATTTATTCCTGTTCATAGACGAGCAACTCGTCTAGGAGAATCGTATGAATAATTAAATTTTTTAATACCTATCTATTTTTTAATGTAAAGAACTAGGATGGTAGGTACAAGAAAATGAAAAATAAATGTTTTCTTTTCTACTTCACAATTTTGTAGCGATTTTGAGATGTTAAGCACAACATTTTGTCACGCTGCAAGTAAACTGATCTACAATTGAGGCGCTACACATAAAATGTACAATATCTCCAAGTTGCTTATGAATGTACGGTACATTTGAGCACATTTGTTTATAGATAGATAGTTCATTACGCAGAAACTTGTTAAATTAATAAAATATTCCCAACCACCTTTTTGCCACAAATTTCTTTCAATAAGTTCGGTATCTTGCATACAATTCTCTTGAGGAGGAATTCTTGAAAACTCTTTGTAAAGTGTAGCGAAACTAAAAAATGGAGTCAATTTTGTAGCAACTAAACGATATACAGCAAAATTTGCTTACTTTCTTTTCTCATGAAATTGTTGTACATCCTTGAAGAATTCTTCTTTAGGTTTTGGTGGAGTTTTCCCCTTAATATTAGGTGTTTCCGGCTTATCGTCAGATTGCTGACGATCACGATTAGAATTGCGAGTTCTAGGTGTTCCAGTGATTGCACTAATAGAGACAATACCGGCAGTATTTGTGCTGGTTGCGATGACGCCAATTGTGTTTGTAGCACCAGCACCTTCGTTTTGATTGGGTTGTGACATATTCGATGTCTTTATTGATTCGTTCAACATTTTTTTTGCAATATTACTTTTAATAATAACTTCATGTAAACAAATTTCAAAAAAATACCATTTTGATTAAAATTTAACACAAAAAAAAAATATAGAAATAGTGCCGCAGGCTGTGAAAGAAAAAACTTTAGTGCTGCCAAACTTTACAAAATCATAAGCGTACGTTTTTCGTAAAATGAGGGGGACATGTTGCTCCCTCTGCTCACAAATGGCATCTCGCCATATGATTTTGTGTATTTTGATGGTAAATAAGTCAAAAGTTATACACTGACTTAATAAATGCAGCTTGACCAGTTTCAATTGATGAGTTGTACCTCTAGCTATAATTTTCATGTCAGAACGTGCCATTTAGTGCCCTTTAATGTCTACAAAATCGGGATATAATTTTGTCTCGTTGTTGATGTTTAATAGAAAATAAAATGTCTGGCAGCTTGTTTCTACCAACTGTTTTCGTAGTTAACTTGGCAGCACCTAATTTTGTTTATTCTCAATTTCATTTATGCAATTTCGGAAATTATATTTGGATGTAATTAAAAATCAATCAATTAAACTCTGTATGTTATAAAGTTTTTTTTTTCCGTAGCCCATATACATATTTATATTCGCCGCAACGTCATATCAACAAAAATAGGCACATACACAGTTCAAATAGCGTATTACGGGGTACATAAAATGAATTGCAACATCAATAATACTCAAAATGTTAGTACAATTATAAATCCCACAATATCGGCGGTGCCTGGAAATAATTCAAATGCATCCTCGACAGTGATGGTTGACGATTCACCTGTGTCGTTGCTGTCCGAAATTTCCGATATCATGCGTAGTTTTGGTGATAGCGATCATCCCCGCATGGAGAGCGTAAAACTGGTGGAACATATTTTGCAACAACAACTCAGAGGCATGTTTAATGAAGCGTCCTTAGTGGCGATGAAACGTAAAAACAACCCCTGCCCCTCACAGGCGGACTTTGAATTTTTAATGCGTAACCACCCAGTAAAAATTGCTAGAATGCGCAAGCATTTGAAAGATATGCGCATACTAAAGAAATTTCTCAGTATTCGAACGGGACGGCCTCAAGATTTCATGGAAGATTTGGACCAGCAAGATTCCGATGAAGAACTAGGTATTGATGTACCCGAAATGTATGATGAGGATAGAACACGCCGCCTTTTTCGAGCTGATAGAATTTCCCAAATATTGAGCGGTCAGCAGTATTTGGAATTCAATGAAGCTCGCAAAACCTCGTTCTACTGCCGTCATGGTGAAAAAATAAAGAATAAATTTCGACGATTCCTCGATTTGCCCGCTGATCTAAGGATACCTACAACAACAATGAATATTTTAGCTTACTTTGCCCACGAAACTATAGCCGTTATAGTCGATTATGCTATATTGACGCGTCTCAATTCTTCGAACCGGGTCACAGAACCTTATAGCAGGGTCACATCGACTGGGGCTTCGCCTGCTATGATGCACATATGCCCAGAAGTTACTCAGGGTCGCGGCATGGAAGTTGTCAAACCGATTAGTGTGCAAGAGATTCATGAAGGAATACGCCGTTTTCGGCAAATGACCAGCAAGAAAGTTGGTTTCTATCGTAGCTCATGTGACTCTGATTTCCGGCGTTCATTTTTGGCGTTGTGAAATTTTTACTAAATATCAATTTTTTTTTATAAGTTTTAAAGTAACATGTTGGCGCTATCTAAAAATGTAACACGTTACAGCGCTGAAAAATACTCATTATTTACTTTTTACTTAAGTATAATTTACAAGATTTTAAAATAAAATTTATTGGTGTAAAATAGCCATGGATTTCTATTGTGCTGTTTGTTTATTGAGAGCATTTTTCTTGACTTTAGCCTTGAAAGAAGGCAATTATAAGAACACAGCTTCATATATTTGGCAATAATTTAAACGTTTTGTGTATTTTTAGTTCCTTCTTAAATATTGCTTACAATTAACTTCTCGTCTGCTATTTCCTCGATGTATAAGATGTCATCGCTCAACTGTTGCTCCTTCATTTCCTCGCACTCTTCGTAAGACATGTTTCCACCTTTTGCAAAACGTACTGCATTTTGGTGGAGCTTTGTAAGTTCATGTTGCTTCATGTGGTGCTGCAAACGGAAGTCTTTTTGGCAATATTCACAGCGGTAGAGCTTTATTTCGGCATGTATTAGCTTGTGCTTTTTCAAGGCATGAGCATAACTGAAACATTTGCCACAAACGTCACAAATAAAAGGTCTTACACCTTTATGAACCCTAATAGATATATTGCACACGTTTTAACTTTAAACATAATACATGTTGAAAACAATTACTTACGCCTCATGTGCTTTCCGCACGCTTTCATAGTAAAAGGTCCTGGAACAAAATTCACATTTTAAGGGCTTTCCGCCGCTATGGGAAAACATGTGCTTGCGCAGAAGTTCACGAGTCAGAAATTTCTTTTCACATATTCTAAAACAAGTTTTAAAGGAGGAATAGATGTTTTTCAACTAAAACCAACAATCAGTTAATAGCTTACTCGCAACAGAATCTGCATTCTTTGTCGTGTCTTTGTCTATGCTCCATCATACGACCTCGCTTGCTAAATACATTGCCACATATATCGCAAATATGGCCGTTTTGATCTGTGTCCTTAGCAGGTCTGCGTCCACGACGAGGTATAAGTTTCATATGTTGTGTTAAATTAGTATCTGCCTTGTGACCATTGCTCCTTGAACTTATATTGGAAACTTTTTTTCTTTTAGGTTTTTTACTGTTTATTTCAGTAAAATGCTTTTGGTCAACTGTGTAAGATTCTTCGTCGGCAGGCACAATTTCAACCTGAGCATGAGAATACTCGTATACTTCATTGTCATCACTTATTCCTTGTTCTTCTTCTTTAATATCTTGCTCATCATCAGTGCACGCCTGCCGCTGTTCAAAAAAGCTGTGATTTATGTTATCCGCATCATGTTCATCAATGCTGCTGATATGAAAGTATGTTTCCGACTGTTTATAGTTCTCCTCATCGCTTGGGCTTTCGGTTTCATCGAAATCATGTTCCTCTTCGTGGGCTTCACTCAATTTGTGTTCATCATTTATCGCAGAATAATCATATTGTTCATTACACAAATTTTGCATTGCTTCTTGTGAGTCCTCGCAATCCAACGGTTGCACATTAATTATGTCTTCAAACTTATCTTTATAAATAGATACAGATAGTTTTGTGTTCTGGCTGTTTTCATTGGCATACAGTTCTTTTATGTATTCCATTATTATTTTGTTGGTTTTTAAAGCATTATCGCGAAACTCGTAAGCCATACTAAGGGACAATTCACAATTTTTGCAAATATTTTTTGGCAACATATCATATTCTTCCAACTGAAAATATTTACAAAATCAACGAAATATTTTCATAATTTTCAACAAGCAACAAACCTTTTCAACGTTGATTCCCGTTATGAGCAGTAACATTTGATTTGGAGGTTCGTCGCCTTCATCCATTGGTTTGTACAAGGAACGTAGTTTCTTTGTTTTCGTTAAACAAATACGGCAGCTTTCGGCACTTATGTCGTTCTTCATGTTTCAAATAATAGCTATACTCTTTGATATTGGTAATAAATAAGTGAAAATTAAAGTAAAATAATTTATTTGTTTCTGCTCCGAAGAATTGTTTATTGATAAAAAAAAAAAATGTAATAGCAAAAAGCAGCGACTGACAATTACCATATGTTTGTTGTTCCTGTCAATAAAAATGTAATAGATCTGTTTGTTTTTGAGGTGCTTTTCATAGTGCGCCGTCTCATGCAATATTTGAAGCCGCTAGCTAGAAAGGAAACCGTATTTTCCGAACTTTATGCAATAAGCAAATGTAATGTTGTGTAAAGAAGCTTTTTTGGAAAGATTTTAAATTCTGAAGAATTTAAAATTTCTTTATAGTATTTATATTTATATTTATATTATTAATATGAAAACATACATACATGTGTATGCACATGCAAGTTATGCTGCCGTCCAATTAATTTAATTCTTAGCGCCGATTATATAAATTTTTAGGGAGACTGTGTTTCTTTTTCCGTTCAAAACAGTGTAACCCATGATACAATTAACAAGGTAGCCTCGTCAGCTAAACCGTTAATCATCTGACTACTTTAGGTTGTCAAGAGATTGCAGAGATGAAAGGCAGCCAAAACGAGGTAGCAAATCCGCGTAAGCTCAGTGCATCTCTCTTTTGTAAATGTAGAAGTGGCGTCTTTTTGACAGTTTGCATAAGTTGTACAAAAACAAAATGCATATTATTTTTATGGAAGTTGTTCTTATTGTAGCGAAAAGGCTACCTTGTTAGTTGTATCATGGTGTAACCCAATCAGCATTACCATGCATATTTTCTATTTAGCGCTTTTTCATTTTAGAGATATTTTTAATAATTTAACATACATATGTAAGTATGTATGCATACAGTCTGATTAAAAGATGTCCATCAAATGACATCTCAAAAATTTTTTCTTTTTAATAAATAATATTCGTAAATGAATCTAATTATTTATTTGCTATAAGAGAATATTGGATTTTCTTAGGGGTTTTCGAGTCTACTGACGAGTTAAGCAGCATCAACGAAATGTCAGGGGCATATAGAGGGCTGAAAAAGACAGAACACATTTAATAAGGTCTACTTCTTTTTTATTTAGTGCAGTTATTTCCGCTTAATTGAGTTTCTAAAAATGCACGACTTTTGACGCAATTAAATGGGGACTCAATTAAGCGAAGCGAAAATAATATATAATAAAGCGAAACCCCCATTCGTATATGGAAAATTCATTTCTTTAGTTACATATTAGGTTGAAAAATTGTTTAGGTTTATTAAAACAAAATAAAAATCAGGTACGTTCATAGTACAATGTTTATAAAGGAACAGAACCATGACCTTTTTGCCGCAAAATATTTTGTTTGTGAAGCAAAAAAAAAAAAAAAAAAAAATTATGTAGACGGAATCAATTAAGCGAAGCATTTGCTCTTGTTTTTCGTAATGCGGTCTTAATTTGCGAAACAATTAAGCGGGTGACGCAATTGAACGGGTACTTTAACATAGACAGGTATACTGAATGCCTTCGTTCCATGATTTTTAGTGCAATAAAGCGGGAAACTCAATTAAGCGGGACTCAATTAAGCGGCAATAACTGTATTAATATTTTTCTTGGGCTAAAGGCCATTTATTATACATACATATATGTATATTTTATATACATATGTATATAAAAAGACCTTAAGCTCAAATAAATATATAAAATATATTTATTTTTATATTTGTGTCGATAGTTTCTTTAGAGAAATAACGAAGCCTGGTAATATTTTCTTTTTTCACATTCGTTGAAAATTGATTTTGTCGCAAAAATCGCATTTTATCCATAACTTTCGATTTTGAGGATATAATCGAATTTCTAAAGTGTGATCGTGTGACTCATTTGGTTTGAAATTTTGTGGTGCGAGACAAAACAGCACAAGCCAAAAATATGTAACTCCCCACCCGACAGCATTATAGAAACAAACGCTACAAAGTCACAAAAATTATGATGTTTGCCGTCTTTTATTGCATGTGTGCAGCTAATTTTTAAAATAAACGATACACACACAATCAAACGTGAGTGATGACTTTATTGACTTTAATGATGTCCAAAACTGAGCTATTTCTGCACTTTGTATTGAAAAATGTGAAAAAAACTCGACTTTTGGAAAAAATTCGTTTAGGGCTTTTCTACACGAGACCAACGATATTAAAGTTTTTCCATTTAATATTCTGCAACATGTCTTAAATTTATTTTTTCTTTATTTCTTATGTGTTAGGAAATGTCTCAGCTTAAACTTTTTATAATGTGGCTTAATTAGTGACATTATTTAATTGAATTTTTGCAGCCAACTTTAGGTAATAAGAATGTCTAGATAAAAAATGGCAAGAAATTTTTATCATTTGAGCTGAAGCTTAGGAGAGAACAATTAAATCTGGGCTATTAAAAGTAATGATTTTAATTCGCCTACAAAAATAACGTTTTAAACAGTTGCAACATGCACGGAACACATGCAACGCACAACGTTTCGCACGTACATATTTATTTTAAAATGAATAAATGCAGCAGGATTTGTTGGGAGCATTAATTTCATTATTTTTAGTACGACGAAATGCTTAAGAACAATGTTTGAACACACGGACACACATACACACACACACACACACACAAATGTATGCGCTCACAAACGAACCGGAAATGGATATACTACATACATATGAAAACGCACCAAGCATTGAAACAAAAGTTTGTTTAGCAATAACAACCCAGCGGCGAAATTCGGTAGGCCTTCTAATATCAGTCCTTCTTCCAGATTTTCTCGCACCTTCTTTAAAATTTATTCGGTATTGGCTTAACTACAACAAATACAACACCAACAAGTACTTCAGGTATTTTGTTGGTAGAAAACTTTGTTCGCGTTTGTGTGTTAGCGTTGTGCATTTTGACAGCTCTTCAGGCTAAAAACAGTAGTCAGCTGGGCTTGTAAGGCTACCTGGTATCGAGGTACCTTGGGACAGTGCATGTAAAAAATATATGAGTATGGAAGGGAATGGTAAGGCCTGGTGTCTGCCAAATAAGGGCTTCCAGAAGGCCTGCTTATTTCTTCTTTACGCCGCGCTGGGAAAGACACAGAGAGACACAAACCCATAAGAAAAAGCCATAAGCTGGCGAAGGCTTGAACAGCATCATTTTAAATTTCATGAAGACCAAACGAAAATATTAATGCAACAGCCAGCCATGTGGTAGGCGCTTCTACGTTTGCTGTTGCAATTAGACTTTTGTTTGTTCGCTCTTTCAACGTTTAACACTTTATTTTTACTTTTAAATTTCATCATAAAATTCAAATATCTTAACTTGCGAGAATAGCTTGAGACGGTTATTTATTTTTTTTTTTTCTTGTGAAATCTTCATCCCAAGATTTCTCATCATAATTTGCATTTAAATTGTATTGTGTTCCGTTTTTCAATGGCACAGTGGAATTAAATAAATGGATGAAGAAATCTCACTCAATTCGTCAGTAGATGCTAAAACTGTTGAAACATTCATGTAGCAAAATATTACACACATTTTCCTACGGACAGTTCCACTGTGGGCAGTTACAGCTACAAGAATACTTTTGGCCATAACAATTTTTATAGAGTTTAAATTTTCTATTTAAGCGTTTAACTACTTAAATAACTTAAGGCCATGCGTTTTTTACTTCTTCTACTGTACTTCTTCTACCTGTACAATATTTACGTTTTCTTGACAATTTGTTTTGTTTTCTTCATGTCCACTCGGTCAGGAAAGATAAATATCTGCAAAGAAGAAAAAAAAAAAAACGAAAATCGTTAGTGGAGGTTAAAGTGACGCAAGTTAAAAGGACTTATTAAAAAAAAAAAACTATACTCTTAATCTACGTTAATTTGTTGATTTCATGCAAATTTAAGAGAGGCACTAACTGCTTCACTGGCCTTCCTTGGGATCAATTACAAATCACAATGGGGAAACTTCTTTATTTTCTTGCTGCTTCCGAAACGTTCACAAAAAAAAAAAAAAAAAAAAATGTGAAAAACTTAGAAAACACGCTTAGTTGTTTATATTTTTCGGTGGCGAATTTACGCCACAGTGCTCTCATTTTAATTCAACCTGATTTTCTATTATTCTGAACAAATTTTTTGTTTATATTACGGCCAATTGACAACGGTTTTACGTCACTGCTTTCAATTACTGATCTTCCCGTTTTGTTTTCTAACCATTTTCTGAGGTCTACTGCCTGTTACTCAATGTCGTGTTCGTGCGATTGTTCGCTTTCTAAGCGAAAGAAATTTGCATTGGTTTCCTCTATGACATTCTTTTATTCGAACGACGACTCGATCGACAAGTCGAAAAGACGTAAGGGGCTGTTCACAAATTACGTAACGCAGATTTTTGCAGATTTTTCACCCCCCCTCCCCTACGTAACAGATCGTAACAAAATACGTTATTAAAAACAATAATAATGTAATTCATTTTATGTACATGTGTATGTACATAGTATATAAAAATATAACTCAAGAAATTAAATTCATGTATTTAACGTGTAATTTAAAAGAAAATTCTATTGATAAAAATTAGAGATTAAAAATTGGCACATTTCAATTATCGGTCCATGGAAAGGTAAAATAAATATTCATCCATTGATAAAACATGCATTTTATTTCCTGCAGTAGACGATATACGATATACAATCTTTTCACAATTTGTTTTATCAATGTTCTCATCATCAATCCATTCAACATCTTCACAGCCGTCTTCCAAAGAAATGATGGCCATTAGCTCATTTTGTCTCTGGGCTACAATACGTACCGCTTTTGTTTTCCAATAAATAATATTTTTTTGTTACGTAACATTTTTACGGACCCCCCCTCGTCACAATACGTAACAAAACTTATATTCCACAAAAAAAAAATACTCTAATTCAACATCTTCACAGCCTTCTTCCAAAGAAATGATGGCCATTTTGTCTCTGGACTACAATACGTACCGCTCTTGTTTTCCAATAAATAATATTTTTTTGTTACGTAACTTTTTTACCAACCCCCCCTCGTCACAATACGTAACAAAACTTATATTCCACAAAAAAAAAAATACTCTAATTCAATATCCTCACAGCCTTCTTCCAAAGAAATGATGGCCATTTTGACTCTGGGCTACAATACGTGCCGCTCTTGTTTTCCAATAAATAATATTTTTTTGTTACGTAACATTTTTACGTCACAATACGTAACAAAACTTATATTCCACAAAAAAAAAATACTCTAATTTATATTGGACTGTGTGCCAACTCAAAACTAAATACAAAGTGTGACCTTAATTTAATATCGATGCCAAAAAATTGCTCCAATGGTGGAACTTCATTTGGGTTGTCATTTAATCTACTACAAGTAGTGTAAGTAAACCCTAAACGTTCGTACGTTCGCATGCGAATATTAAACCAACATCTGGTGTTCACGATTAAATGGGTGGGCTGGCATACGAGTATTTTGATGCAACATCTGCAACTGCAACCAGGATGAAAGCAATTGTTGTGTGTCAATAACGAATAGTGGAATTGTTAACGTGCAAGAAAAAAACTTTTTAATTTTATTTGTTTGCAAATGAATTTTTTTGTGTGTGTTGTTTTTATGCTTGTATCCATTTAATTTGGTTACAATAAATAACGGAAACGTAAAACAACAATAAAACATAAAAAAAATAATCCATCATACGGCCACAAATATTTATATCGAATTATGACATTTTTTTTCTGTTAACGCAATGGGCTTATTTGCTTTAACAGATAAAAGCAGCAGCAATGTAAAAAATAATTAATTTACTTAAGTAAAACAAAAAAATACATTACAATTTCAACAAAATCTGTTTTGTAAAAAGAATAAAAGTAGCCACACATATGGACAAAAGAATTGATAATATTTCGATCGAGAAGAGAACATCCTTCAAATTATTTCATCATCTAATGGCGTAATGAATTTTAAATAAGAGAAAACTCATTATTGGTATTAATATCTATGCGTTATTAAATTTAACCATATATTTTTTTTTATTAACTTACAATACATGCACATTTATATTGTACATACACAATATATACTTGTACATGTGTAGGTGTGTGTGTGTGTGTATAGATATTTCATAAGTAAAGAAGTCACGTTTTGTTTTATGCATCAACGTCAGCATGAACAACTTCATGGTAATTTATTTGCATTATAGAAACATTTTTGGTGGGAAAGGCAAACAATCAAAATCAACAACTGCCACCAATAATAGAGAAATGAAGTGCCAATTAAACTTTCTTGTTATCAGTTTATTATCAGTTATAGTAAATAATGTGAACTTAATTTGCATGAAATGAAATATAAATAAATTGGTCTTCATTTAGTATCAACATTACAAAAACGATTGATAAGGATTAAACAGTTTTGTCAGCACCCCCTCGTTTAATGTTGATGTACGGCGCGGCCCTCACACAGAGGAAATTAATTATTGTATTGCAACTTGTACATGGAGTTAATTGTGAGGCGTATCAAATAAATTTGTCATTAAAATGAAATTATAGAATACAGTTTTTAAATGAAAAAAAAAAAAAAAAATTCTATTGGTCAATTACTAAACAATTTTGTTGTTGTCGTTGCAGGCGGTCTGCCACTGGATACCGCTTCTTATGAACAGCACAAGTATGATCATGTTTCTACCCTGTCGGCCATTTGATGCATCATATGGCCGACATTGCAGATGGGTTTCTACAATTTTCAAAAGAGTAAAATGAAAAAAAACTGATGTAAACAAACGTGTACGTGTGATTTCTTTTTTAAACCAGCGTTACCACCGCGGCAAAATGATCATTCGAAATTTTTTTTTTAAATACCCACAAAACTACATACAATGCTATTAATTTCTCTTATTATTAAATAAATATTATTAAAAAAACAACTGAAAGAGAATGAAATTAAAAAAAATTTTAGAGATACATTTAGATTTATTATTTGGTTTTTTCCGACCCCTTTTTTATATTTTATATGTTTATTTTCTTGAGCTAAAGGTATTTTATTGAAATTATTTTTGTCTCCTTCGGATAATTATTGTCCTGAAGAAGCTATCCGAAGGAGAGCGAAAAATCGACAAAAATAATTAAATAATTTTAATAAAATACCTTTAGCTCAAGAAAATAACTGTCTAATTCATAAAAATTACAACAGGTTTATAAAGCTCTTATTTGACAGATTTTCAATACAAATATGTCAAATAACAGTCTTATAAGCCTGTAATAATTTTTATGAATTAAGGGGTAAATATATACGATGCATTTAGATGAAATTAAAAGAAAAACAGTAGCCAGTGGCAGCGAAGTGTCGGTAAAAGGGTTCGGTTTCACTCCATGATTACGCAACCCCAAAAATGTTGCAAACTTCAAACGATATGAAGAAGAAATCAATGAAAACTTAAAGAGTCTTTAATAAAATACTTAATTTTTTCTCTTTTTTTTTCTACATAAAAAGATTAGCCAACATAATTGATCAGGAAACTTAGAACTACAGTATTTATCGGATATAAGAAACTTGAAAAATCCACGAAAAAACTTTCTTATAAGCGTTTCTTTCTTATATACAATTATTTTATATAAGAAACTTATTTCTTATATAAGTAGCTATGGCCATAAGGCATTTGTTTCTTATATGAATATACGAGCTTTTTACCTTTTTATGTATATACGTAGATGTATGTATGTAAATAGAAAAATAAAACAAATCAAATTTTATTTTATTAACCCCTTTAGTAAATAGATATGAAAAAACTAGACAACTTCAATTTGAAAAAAAAAAATTATATGTAGTAAATACATGTACATATGTACATAATTCATTTTGTACTATTTATTTATTTATTTACGAGGCAAGAAACAAAAACTTCTCATGAGCACTAAAAGTAAAAAAAAACGTTGTTGTTGCTGTAAAACTGTCAGAAAACAGAGTTATCCATGCAAACTACATAAATTCAGTGTTGCCCTTGAAAATTTCTTATATAAATTCTTGTTCTATACATTTTGTGGTTTTGGTGTTCAAGAAAAATGTTCTTTTTTCAGTTTTTTTCTTATAAGCGTTTTTCTTATATGAAACTTTTTTTTTTGTTAGAAAAAACATTAAAAAGATATGGTGTTTTTGCAAATGTTTCTTATAAGCGTTTTGTTCTTATATGAGATGTTCTTATATCCGATAAATACTGTATAAGTATTATTTTATTTTATTTTATTTTATTTTATTTTATTTTTCTTTTGACAGAATAAAATACTCGTGTATAGTTTCACAACATGAGTGATGCCACACCTAAGAAATAAAATCGCTGAACTTTTCATTTTGCACGTTATAATCTGGTACAGATATCACGGATTGTGGTTCATTATTATTAATTAATATTCATAAATATAGGAAATTTTTATAGATTTATACGCGAGTTAAATGTTCATTTTGAGCCATTGCATAGCAAACTTGATTCAATCATTTAATCAGCAGCAAGGAGAGGGCGTAAAATATCATAAATAATTATATTGACAAAAACTTCAATAAACCAACAAAAATTAAAGTCAAAGAAAAACAAACAAAAAAAAGAATGAATGGTTTATGACACACTCCCCATAAAAAGCCAATTAATATAAACTTCTGCGGCTGGCTGAGAAGAAATCGTATTATGCAAAACAATAAACACCACTTGAATTAGTAAATTATCGAGGAAAGTGTATGACGACTGTTCTATTTTCGCTGATAAGCTTCTAATAATATTTTGTTAATTAATTACTTAGAAACTTTGACAAATTAGCAAATGAATAAATTAAAATAATGTAATAAGCTGTCGGCAAAAATAAAAAAAAGTACAATGAGAGGCGTTGTTAGAGTAGAGTTTTAGAGCAAAAAAAAAAAAAAAAAAACGAAAGTTTATTTTATTGCTAAAACTTGGTTTCCGCTTCAAATCGGATATTGTGGGTAGAAATATTTATTTGTTTCAATTTGTTATGGATTGGTTTGCACTTAAACTGTGCATTTGTTGTAAAGATTTAAAATAAAATAAAATTAAATAAAATATTTATCAAAACATACATAAATATGTACCAGGGAACTGCACAGGTGCAATGTAGTTATAAGGTTATGGGTTCTTTATCCAATCGTTTCCACAACCAAGCATTTTAAACATCTTAACCAATAAAAATTTATGTTTATGTTTATTTGAGTTTCAGTCTACGGACAATCGAATCCTTACTATGACTATGCCAATATAAAAAATATACTATAAAATATAACCATGTAACATAGGAATCACAAAATAAAATAAAAATTCGTGGTTATAACTAATAAAAAATAAATTTATTTTTATTTTTATTAATTTGCTTGCAAAAGATTTATACATCAATATATGCATATACAGGAGGGTGTTCGGCCATACAGCAGAACCTCGATAGTCTTGATTATTCAGCTGTTCATTATATTGTGTAATTTATCAGGCCTGTTCTGAAATTCAGGTGCTGTTAAAACGCACTTGTGATTTTGTGTTCTGTAGATTAGGTTGAGTGTAGGAGTTTGTTTGCCCACGTCTTACGACATACACTATGTATAGGCTTGTTGTGCGCTCCGTGTATTTAACCATACACAGTTTCAATCATAGGTCTATAGGAACTCCATGACACTTACAACAAAGTTCCTTAATTTCCTCCAGCATATGACCCGTAATTGGATTATGTGTGGTAAGGTGTCTGTGCCGAGATATTGGGACCGTATTTGTGAGTGGTCAGAACACTGGCATAAATAGTGCTTCAATGTCTCGCTCTCCTCTCTACATGCTCTATATTGGTCTCCTTCCGCTATTCCCAGGCTCTTAAGATGTGCCAGTAGTTGGGAGTGACCTGTCATAACTCCCATTATTCTACTTAATTCGGGCTCCTCCCATAGAATTTTTGTATTGATTCCCACGGTTTCGTTATTCCACACAGTTTAATGGGCTCTATGTGGCCAATTTTTTAGTTCAGATTTAACTGCATCGAAAGATTTTGCACATATCAAGCTTATGTTGCTTAACTCTCTTGCTCTTGAAGCAAGTGCATTTGCTCTCTCTCATTTCCAGTTAATCCCTCATGCCCTGCCTGCCACCCATCATGAGTCGAGTAACTGTTAAAGCGTTTTTACAATTGCAAACTGCAATCCCAAACCGCTCAGCTGACTGGGATCGCTCTAATGGCCATTAGATTAGGTCCTGGCCTTTCCATTTCTTCCCATCACTCACTCGATACTCGGTACAATGTCATAGTCCGGCTCTCAGTATGTAATTTGTATAGAGCAAAACAGTAAAACTGTCCGTCTGCGGGTGTCAGGATTATCGTGGTGGTACTGCACTGTTCATGAATAGTTTTGCTTAGTTTTTGCGGGTCGGCTTTAGTATAATGGTACCAATTGCCGTAAAATGGTAAAGTGTGCTGTTGGTTATACCATAGAGGAGAAAATCTCTTAGGTTGTAAAAATTAGGTTTTGCATATCTATGAAACCGTTTGAACTGAAATTAAAAATAATGCGATTTTCGATACTTAAACCCGCTTAGGAATCCACGATTTTACGTTCTAAGGAAAAACTTTCCTCTGGAAGCTGTGTTTTACCAATATTTTCATACTTTCCTTAATAAATTCCGCAATTTCAACATCGAATTATTAATAAACTAGAAACTTCCGTCAGATTTTTGACTTCAGTTTCTGTACGTTCACGATGCCCTCTGCAAACCTATAAAACTAATTTCTCTCAAAGCCTGGCTCCTTATTCGAAAGTTTTTCTGCTTTAGTAAAAAAAAACTGCATGTTGAATTTACGCGTCCTCAACTGAAGTTGCACATTTAAAAAAACTAAACTAAACAACAATAAAAACAAATACCGTTTTGTTTCTTCTTTGTAATCTCTACTTTACAACACACACACGCACTCATATAATTGTATTAGTGTGGCTGATGGGTTACGAGCGTTGTTGTTCTTATAAATAAAAACTATTACGCATGACTATAACGGTATTTAAATTGTATGCAAAGGAAATAAAATCAAACACCCACTTAAAAAAAAATTACGTTTTGCCTCTTCTGGTAGAAACACTCTCACTCTTGTGTTTTTCTCTTTCGAATCGTTTCTCGATTATAAATGTGTGTGTGTGTGTGTGTTGTTGTTGCATAGCACACACGCACCTGCAATATTTGCTTTGAGAACTGGAGTTTACATTTTTAACTGCAATAAACTGTGCATGCTTTTAGGCTGAATTCATTCAATTCACAATGTATAACTTTTTTTATTTGAACAGCCAATTGTTGCTTTTCCATTTGCTACATATTTGGCTTTTTATGCTTGAGTGTGTGTGTGTGTGTGTAAGATTTTATGCCAGCATTTAAAGTGTGTTTGTGCACCATTTGGCGCTTATTTAACAGCTTGTTTCGGTTGATCTTCATGTCAGTTGTTGCATACATTTTGGCGTGTTAACATAAAACATTCTGCATTATACATTTGAAACATAAAAAATAAAAGAACTTAAGGACGTTAAAAAGGAAACGTTTTCAAGTGTTTTGTTTAAAAACGTACTTAAATATGGTATAATAATATGATGTGAAATAATTTGTTGAACTGTATTTGCATGTGTTTTTATAATTTTAAAAAGTATAAAAATAATTTGCGGAAGTTGCACTGAGTGCAGAGTATAAAAAGTGTTTATTATTAAAAAAATAAAAAAAATCTCAATTACTTAAAAGGTATGAAAATCAAGTTCTGTAACCTTTGCTTTACCAAATGTTTGTCAGTCGACAAATTTTATGAGCAATTTTTAGGTTTGGCATAATGCTTAAGAAAAGTGAAAATATTTAGCTTATCACCATGTTGTTTTAAATACGCAGAGTATTTTTTTATTTAAAAAAATGAAGTGTTTTTTTTATTAAAAATAAATTATTTTCTAAGAATTCTCAGATTTTCTTTAACAAAAAAAAATATTTGTAAATAAAATTGTTTTATATATTTAAAGGCAAAGGATATGGCAATTATATACATTCAAAAGATTTTAAGATTAGCTGACAGTTTCACGGTTTTAAACCTGTTCGAGCGTTCGCATAAACTCATTTAATGCCGTTCTATTTTCTACAATAATGGCGAAACTTTTAATATTCTTTTGCACTAAAAATGTAGACGGACATTGTATGTGATTAACTACCTTAGTAAAGGTAGTAATTAGTAATACACTCAGAAAACTTCAGCAGTAAAATTAACTGAAAACACTCCTTAAAATAAAGTCCTACTTATTTTTCATTTGAATTTACTGATTTTTTCATTTGAATTTAAATGTTAAAAAATCTACGGAACCCAATCGGTAAAAATAATGATTTTTCCTTAATTCTAACTGTCAAATAAAATAATTCATGCGTAATCAACTCGTTAAATTTTTTTCCTTCTTAGGTCATTTTATTTAATTATTTATAGTTTTCTATCTGTATTATCTCTTTTTTCACTTCGCTAATTTAATTTTTGTACTGCAAAACCTCTGCTGAGATTCGAGCATCCAACATCTCGACTGCAAAGCAGCTGCCATACCCACTCAGCCATCGCAACAATCAGAACAAATTCAACAGCAATCAATTTAAGTAAAGAGTATGTGTTCTATATACATATGTATATCGAAACCAAATTATAAATATGTATGTATATACATATTAACAGCTTGGTTCCTTCATGTACATATGTGTAACATAAGTTACTACTGTCATTATTAACTGTCAGCGAAAATCCATATTTATCTGTAGTTAGTTTTTTAAGTAACTGTACAAATCAGTTAAAATTAAAATTTCATTCTTTTTCAAACGTTTTGTCATTTGAAAATACCTGCACTAATTATTTCTAGAATAAACTATGGTCAGTTACTGCAAAAATATTCTGAGTGTGATTATGATTACTATTGAAATTCATTAAAATCGGTTCAACCGAGATATAGCCAGGAAACCGCGAGTAGTCAAAAAAAGTTGCATTTTTTGTATGAAAATGTACACACAAATCTGATCGATTATTAATTTCCAATCACACCACGCTGCTTGCAAAACAATGAAAAGCGCACCAACTTGATTCTCTATTTTCATTTATTTATCTTTAACTGCAAAACCTGCAGAAGAGGCATCATAACTCATTAATTTCCACTTTTTGGCGTATTTATTTTTAAACTGCAAACTTATGTTTATATCTCATTAGCTGCCACTTGAAAATCATAAATTAAAAACTTTAGCTCCATTAAATTACAGAAATCTTGGTGCTACTTTTGCTTTATTACGATTCAAAAAAAAAAAAAATATCTCTTTTACTTTTGGTTGTCATTTACAAACTGTAATTAAATCACACTCGTACATAAAAACTGTATAGAGTTAATTATTCCCAAAGGACCAAGAGATGTATTACAGCGTTTTAGACGGAACAAACACTGTCTGTGCGAAAGACAGAAAAAAAACAGAAAGTGGTTAATAAATGCGGACATTAAGGGCCATGTTCAGGGATTATTAAAAACTTAAATGACCTGAACGTGCTCTAAAACTTTGAAGAAATCTGTTGGTTCAGCACACGTTTGCCAACAAATATATCATTTGGCAGAAAATTATGCGCCCACTCCTGTTTAAGAGAACATCAACTAAAAAAAATATGGATTAAAACGTGAGATCTGAACTTGATGTTTCTTCTTCTCAGTTCAACGCTTAGTACTCTTTAGAGCTTTTTACATATATTTTTTAGCTGATCTTTTAAAAAAATGAGTTTTTTTTGCAAATTTGTGTCAAGCAAAAGTATCAAAGAAAGCCACATCCTTTTAAGTTTACGTTTAAAACACAGCAGGTGACATATTTCTATGCCACTTGAGTCCCAAAAGGTTCCGTTGTGGCGGCTGTATTATCACTAGAAAACTAAATTAAAATAAAACAAAACGCAGGCGTTGCACATTTCAGGTAGAAGTACACGACACACATTAATTCGTCCACGAATTTTGTGCGTTTCGAAAATTTAGCGTGTGAGCAAAAACAAGTTACATAGCACGCCCTCAGAAGTCATCCGTATTTTATTTATTTATGTACTTGTGGGCCAAATAGGGTGATTACTATTGGAAGTTGCTCTTATTTTTCCAAATGGCGGCCAATGTCAAATTTGTTTTTACATTTGTGAACTAGACAGCTGTAGAATACAAGTGAACAAGCCACTCCTCCCCAAGAACGCGGAATAATCGTTGTTTATGACGAAGTGGACCAAAATCATAATGAGCGATGAGGCTCATTTCCACCTCAGCGCGTACATGAACAAACAAAATTATCGTTTCTGGGGCACCAAAAATCCCCGAGTGATACACGAGCAGCCATTACATCCGCTCCAAGTGGATGCAAGGTGCGCTGTTCAAGCTGGAGAATTCATTGGGACATTTTTTTTTTCGAAGACGACGCTGGCCAAAGGACAATGCGCTATAGAGCCATGTTAACCGAGTGTTTTCTGCCTCAATGGAACGAGTTTGGTCTGGAGGACATGTGGTTCCAACGGGACGGATCAACGGCACAACTTAAAGCCAAACAACATCGGATGATTGCTTTTGGCCCACCTTGTACTAATATACTATTGTGTTAATATCAGCCATACAATTTTTATCCGCTACATTTTTCCGGAACACACCAAAATCCCATCTCCACTCCTAAGAGGTACTCTGGCGTTTTTATGATATTTATTTGTGCTCATTTGCACCGAATATTTTGCAGGTTGCGTTTCCGAGCACCTATCAACTGCACTGGCACCACTTCTTGCATTTACGAACATGTTGCGCAATAGATGCAGTGCAGTAATGCATTAACGTCCAGCCCGAATTAGTTTGTGTTTTGCAACAAACATCCTCCCTTTTTTTATTAACGATTTTTCTTACTAGATAATATTCTTAAAGCGATTGTTATCATTTTATTCTGAAAGCTTATGTCTGCCAGAGTTTAAATTCATATTAAAAGTTCTTCAAAATTATATGTACTAATTAGGAGAGCGACGCTGCCTGGCATGTAAAAACAGTTGGCGAGTGGACAGTCAGTGTACATATTTATTTAAAACTTTAAAACATGCTCTTCAGTACCTTTCTATTAGAATCCTAAAATATATAAATGTTTGACAGCATATGTACATGTATGCAAGTGTGTGTGTGTGTGTGTATCTGCCAATATGATTTACACATGTAGCCATCAGGGATGGGATTTGTGGCACCATTTTATTTACGAGTCGACACTTGAAAGTGAATAAATTGAGCCAAGTATGAGGAGACTGACTTGCACCGACCAAATGGTAGACAAAGGCTTCCTGGTATAAGGTACCCCTTAGTTTTTAACTTTTTATTATTTGTATTATATTTTGTATATAACAATAGTGCTGTAAAACTGTGAGCTCTCTAGCTCTTATGGTTTAAAAGCTACAGCTAATTTTAGCTAATTTTTACAGTTTCTTGTGTGGGAGCACCCTTTAGTTTTTAAATTTTTTTTTGCTGTTTTTAGTATTTCTTGTTGTTGTAGCGGCTGTAAAAGTTTCAGCTCTCTAGCTCTTACTGTTTGGGATAATGGGGCCTGTGACGAACGGACGCATGTAGAAGTAGGGTTCCGTACTCATTTGAATTGAACCAATTTACAATATATGTACATACATATGTATTTATATCAACTTCTATAAGAAAATAGTACAACATTTGTGAATCGGTAGAAAAATTAAATTGATTTTGTAATGGTCATTTCTGCCCGTCCAATTTCCAAAAAAAAAAAAATACTAAGACTGTGTTTTTGAGATCTCGAGTTAAACTGGGTTTAGTTAAACTGAATATAGATATGTGACGTTACGGTGAAATGATATTCTTTTATAAAATTTCATTAAAGAAGAACATTTTAAGGAAAACTAAGTTGTTTCGTTAAAAAGTACTGAGTTTTACACCAGCATGTCATTGAAAGGAAGTGGCTTATATTTGACATTCTTTAACTAAAACAAAATCAAAAGCTATCGCTTGATTTTTAAGTCGACCCATCCTAATGTCTGTATATGGCTATTTCCATGTTTATGTCCTTTGAAAAAATCAAATCTTTTGAAACTTATATGAAGATGGACTTAATGTGAAATAAATCAAAAACAATTTGCATATATATGTAGTGAAGTTACATCAAGTGATTTTATGTGACTACTAATTTTATTATTTTGGCACAATTTTTGTACAAATATGTCACTAAAAAACCATAAGTTTCATGCCGTACTTTTTGGGCAAGTTCCGGTAGAATGAGAGCAATCATGAATTTCTCTCAATAATACACAAAAATATGGCACCACTGAGAATCATATTTCTATCCCCAAAAAATAACCCTACAAGAAATGACTGATAAAAACTAACACATTAACAACTTAATTACTAACGCATGCAAAACAATTTTATAGCTTTCAGCATTGCCATTGCAATGATTTTCTCAATGTTTTGATTTTCCCGTATCAATTTGGTCATTTCATTTGGAATTATGTTTATGCTTTAATGCTTTTTCCTTTGAAAAATATTGTACTCTAGAGGTGTTTTCCACGTGATTTGGGTTTTTAATGGCAAAATTGCTACTGACTACTGTTTTTCTTTTAATTTTATCTAAATGTATCTCTAAAATATTTTCTTTTCTTTTTGTACTGAAATAAATAGCATGTTATGCAATTTTGTGGACATTTTGAAAAAAAAAACATATTGCATAATCACTTTACTGAGCTGGTAACGCTGGTTCAAAAAAGAAATCACACGTACCCGAATTTTGACATCAGTCTTTCTTCATTTCGCCCTTAAGAAAATGATAGGAACTGTGATGTTCCTATCAGCAATTCAGCAATGCGAGCCATATCGACCGACTCTTTTCTTGCTGGAACATATACTTAATGATACATACATTTTGGGAAAATTAAATGTTTTTCTGGACTTATTTAAACGGTAAAGCGCTTTGTGAAGTACTAATTGAAAAAAAAAAACAAAGTTGTCGTTAATTTATTTAAATTAGTTGAAGTTTTTTTTTTGGTTTTGCTAACTTTTTGCAACAGCTGATTGTTTAATTACTTGCCCATACTAGCGCGAAGAAAAAGTGCGGGCTGTTTCGTGTAAGAAGAACATGAATATTTCTCTCTCAAAATCTCTGTCAATTGCACAAACTTTAAATACGGGAACAGTTTTCCTGCAAATTGGGATCCCGCGGACTGCCAATTTGAGTACGGGATCAGAGCTAATACATAATATTTCCCATCCCTGGCTAACACCACATACACACGTCCATACATGCATACATCTGTAAATATTTATTTGTTACGCTGTTTCGTATTTTGTTTTCTTTTAACAATGTAACTGCCTCAAGGCTGTCACATGTATAATTTATTTTTATATGAAAGAAGTACGTACCTCCGTAAAAGTTATACGCACTACAATCTACAAAACATGCCACTGAAATGCATGTAAAAAAATTTACACAGCCACATACACACACACGCACTCACACATATTCTAAATCGGCTGTTTAAATTTTAAACTTTAAAATAACATTTGAAGGGAATATTTTAATTATGTATGTATGTATAATTATTTTCGTTCATAAAACAAATAAAAGAAGTAAAATTTGTTGCAGTGTCTATTAACGGCTGTACAAATAATCGCCCAACAAAAACTTAACTTAAATAGACATGCAAGTGAATAATGGGGGAATTCACTCTATAACACAAGTAACAGATCGGTAAATGCACCAGCCGTCAGTAATTGAGTTTATTATTTGCTCTTACATGTACATACATATGTATGTAAATCAAAAAGACCTTTTCGTGGCTGCCTTCTGTCTTTTGTGAGCCGCCAGACTCGAAGAATTCTGAAACCTAGTGGTTGCGTCGATAATTAAAAAAAATTATTATTTATTTTCAAAAAAAAAAAAATCATTAAAAATTACTTATTTACTTAATTTATTTAAACATTAAACTTTAAGACCTAAATATTAACAAAGTGTAAAATTTGTTCTATTCAATTTGAAAACAATCATTATTTCTTTGTGGCACCAAAATTCGGATGATCTGTGGAAATGATTTCACTGGAAGGGGAGGTGCGTTGATACTCAATAAGTACAATATTATTAACACCAACTTTAAGTACTTCCGCTGGCACATATAAAGTTATTTGTGGACCAACCACCGGCCAGTAGCGACCCAAATTCTCGCCGTTGACAAAAAGTAAACCTTTGCCCCAGCCGCTGGTATCCAAATAAGTGTCGTGGGTTTTCAAGTCTTTTATTTGAAAAGTGCCGTAAAAGATGGTGGGACCATTTTGTAACATTTTAACGGTATCAATTTCATTTAATTTAAAACCTTCTTTTTCGATTAAAGTTTCAATATCTTCATACGACTCCAGGGGATATTTTGTCATATTCCAATTTTTCAATACCTTATTATCGAACATAATGTCAGAGGTGATGCCTTTGAAGTCAATAGTGGGGCCATAATTTATACGGCCTTGATTTTCCAGAAACAGTTGCAGTTTTCTGCCGGCACTTATGGAAATGGGTAAATCGTAAACGGGTATTTCACGCGACAAAATGCCCACAAATTCATCATCCACATACACATAGGCCCGATCATGCAAGCCGGGCACATGTAAAATTGCCGGATCATGTTTTGTGGCGGGCAAAAAGGCTTCGTAGAGAACGAGGCCTGAATACTGATTGAGAGCCTCGAAAGTTTTGGGCTTTTCCGACACTGTCATGCCCGTCGATAGGCAGCGGCGTGCCTCTGGCGACAGCAAAGTGCAGCATTTCTGCAGTTTTATGGTGCCGTATTTCTTTTTGGGCAACGATTTGGGCACCGGTATGTCTGGTAGCGGTAAATAGCGTGCTATAACTTCTCTTAGGGCGAAATACTTGGATGTGGGATCGCCTGCCTCTGTCATGGGGGCATCGTAATCATAAGAGGTTATATCGGGCTGATAACGCCCTGGTCCCATGTCATTTGCGCCAGCAGTGAAACCGAAATTAGTGCCCCCGTAATACATATAAAAATTCACACTGGCGCCATCGTCCAACATGTCACTGAAAGAACACGAATGTACATATGTTTTTCAAGTTAGATTTCGATTTCACTGTGCAAACAATGAAAACTTCACATGAAAACGGGGTTTTGTTAGAAAATTTGGATGGGAATGGTGTTATTTTTTGTCGTGTTAGATTTTTTTCTGGGTTCTTAGTTTTAAATGCTATTTTTCCAACATAGTTCTTTGTTTAACTTCCAACAGTACACACGGTTCGACCCACTGCTTCAAGTGATCTCACTTAAAAATGGCCACAATCAGAATAGAAAGAGCACCCCATATAAGGGGTACCTTGTCTACCACTTGCTGTGCGAGTCACTCTTGTGCTTGGCTCAATTTCTTTTAGTTCAATATGATTTTAGTATTCAAGCATAAGGAGTCGTCCTTCGTAGGCAAAAGTAGAAATAACAAATAGTTAAATACGCTCTCTCTTAGAAATACAGTATTTGTTTCTCCTAAGAGAAAAATTCTCAATAAATATTATATTCTAATTTGCTCTACGCTAGCTTCTCTTAGCAAATACAATATTTGTTTCTCTTATGAGAACAATTCTCACCATATATTATTTTCTTTACAAATAAAATAAATCAAATTTGAGTATCTCGGATGGTAAACAAAGCAAATATCAGCACATGTAATCATTTTTGAAAACAAAACTAACATTGTTTATTATATAAATTAGGGATAATCTCGGGTATTTTGTATTAAATTAAATGTACATACTCGTAATATAACAATTGCGGTTTTCACGCTTCGTATTAAAGTACCATTGTAGATCTTGGAGATATTTTAAATTTAATAAATCTTGATAAATTTAAAACTCGGCAACAACAAATCTCATACATTTTTAATTTACTAAATTAAAACCTCTGCAATGCCAAAAACAGTAGTAGATTTACTAAATGTAGTAAGTGGATTTATTTACAAGTATGAAACAGCTGACAGATTTGGCGCCACATTGTTTTTTGCTTACATATAATAAATTGAATTGTAAACATTTCTTAAATTTGCTATGGAAAAGACTTTTGACTGTAATATATCTAAACAAAAGTCAGCTGTTTCAACTGTTTTACAATACCAATCAAAAAGTCGCTCACACTTAGAAGTATTATATTTAAAAGTATTTTAAATATAAAGCCGATAGCCACTGTTGCTAGTGCTTTAGCCTTAAGATTTATTGTAATTTTAATTATAATAAATATAAAATAAATAAATAAAATAAAAATAAATAAAATAAATATAATACGAAGTGTGAAAACCGCTAAAATATTGTTGAAAAAATAATTTTTTAAATTTTAGGTGCAAATAAATACAAATTGTAACCAAAAACAAACAACAAAAGTCATTAATTTGCATGCACATACTTATGTACATATGTTGAAATGTTGATCCAAAATCAAATACTTTAAATATTTTAAATACTTTAAAGACACGTTTGAGGTCTTTTTTGTTTGTTTTTTATACAAGTACGTACAAACGAGAATAACATTTTCATTTTCTTTTGTTTTCTTTGAATTTGCTTCTTTTGTTCATCATTTCTATTTAAACTTGTACTGAGTGTATTTGAAAAAGCAAATGTATTTGAATTTATATACACTTGATAGTAACCCCTAGTCCTTCGGATAGCTTTTATTGGACTATATAATATTTCAAAAAATCTATTTGCAGATTAGATTTTTCCAATTTACATTTTTGTTGTTGAATATTCTCAAGCTGGAACAATTTTTGGAATTATTATGACATATGTATGTACGTATATTATTGCCATGAAAAAGCTCTCCGGTGGAGAGCGAAATATAAATAATAAATTTCTGTTTCTCTTGATTCAAAATAAACCGCAAAGTTTGATGGAGCATATAGAAAAGAAACCAAAATAATCACTGTAGTTTGTCATTCGTGACTTTTCTTTTAAATGTTGAATACCTATTATTAAATGATTTTTTTTTTTTTTATTACAGCTCTATGAGCAATAACTGCAATACAAATCAAAAAGTTTAATCGATTTGGATTGGAAAGAATTCATCATTCGTTACTTGCAAGTATTTGGAATAAATTAAAAAAAAGTTTTTGCGGATAAAATAAATCGATTCGCAAATAATTGACTTGTCTGAAGCCATTTGCTTAAAATAACATTGTGACAGAAAGGAACCGAGCAGGCCTGTACTGAAAATTACTTTGCATCAAATCAAATGATTTCCACTAGCAAATTGCATCGCAAGCATCGTTTAAAATGCTATTTCAAACTTCACTTACAACATGAAATTTTATTTTATTGAAGTAGAGCTCATTTTGAGTTTAGAAATGGCGTGATTCAAAAGCATAAAAATATTATAAAAATATTATTCTCTCCTTTCAGTCACATACAAAACACAAGATTTTTTTTAATATGGAGGATTTTTTATTTATTTTTTACTGAGTCTTTTTTTTTGTAAAAAAAAAATTAGTAGGTACATAAATGTAAGTACTAAATATACTACCTACAAACGTATGTAGGTATGAATAAGCTATAGCGACTAGGCCTTAAGCTATCACTGAGTCTTGTTTACCAAATTTTTTAATTAAGTGATTTTTCCAATTGTGAGATTTTAGTCCAAATGACTTTTAATTTCGATAATTTTATTTTGAAGTGAAAGCAACCATTTTTCTATTAAAGGCACATTTTTTGCTTTTGATTCAGTGTCTTTCTTTTTCAAGAAATTTCTAAGGACCTGAAAATCTATCATGTAATTCGATACGAAAGAAAATGAAATGCTATGAAAATGACTGTATTAAAAATGATGAAATTATTTTCATGTTTTTTCTGTTTAAAAAATGAATGAATGAATGAATGAATGAATAAATAAAAGAACAAACAGAGACTTACATTAAAGTCTTCTTCAAAGGATTCACTGGCACTTCGGCTATTTTTTCACTCCAATGCGTCAACCAACCAGGATAATATTCAGCATTTACTAGTGGTCCCTTTGGTTGTATGCGCCGCAATTTGTTCCAATAATACGTTACATTATTTGTGGCACCAAAATCCATTGTCGCCAAAACACCATCAATATGGCCACAATACAGCACACTGGGTCCATCGTTAGTGAACAGTACAGCGTTGTCCTTGACATGGCTTAAAGTTTCATCTCGCAACCAAGTGCGATATTTTTTGTCACAGGCATAAAACGAACCGTACTCGTTTTCCACTTGAACCATAATAATGGGACCTCCATTGCCATACAAATATGATGACATTTTCGCCATTAAATGGGCATACCATATACGTACCTCATACAAATAGTCTAGCAAATAATCATAAGAAAAATGTGTTTAACTTATCAGAATGGCCGTAATGAGTTTGTTACGAGATTTTTGAAATTTATCTGAAGAGTCTACATATGTATGTATATGTACATATGTACACTCAAATATGTTTAGCATATACATATTCATAAATATTTCTGATGCAAAAGCTGTAACAAAGTCAATAAGAAATGACTGCATTATGAAAACATTTAAGGTATCAAAGACATGTCAATCCTTTTACATATAACAGGTGGGCCAAAAGAAGTCATCCGATGTTGTTGGGCTTTCAGAATATCGGTTGTGTGCCGTTGCTCCATCCTGTTCAATTAAGGCAGATAAAACTCGGTTAACATGGCCCTATAGTGCGTTGTCGTTTGACCAGCGGCATTCTCGATACCCCTCCAGCGTAAACAGTGCACCAAGCAATCACTTGGAGCAGGTGTAATGACTGCTAGAAACGATAATTTTGCTTGTTCATGTACCCCCGCTGAGCTGGAAATGAGCCTCATTGCTCATTATGATTTTAGTCGAAAAATCGTCCATTTCGTCATAGACGCGATTATTTTGCTTTCTTGGGGAGTGTATCGCTCCACGGCTTGTTCATTGGTATTCTGCAGCTGTCTAGTGAAAAAACAGATTTGCAGAAATAAGAGCATCTTCTAATAGGGTGATTTCTTTTGGCCCACCTGTTATTTTGATACTGAAATCGAAAAGTTTTTCCGAAGAGTCGTAACGAATTATTAAGTGTATTTAAACATTTGCTTTGGTCTGGAGATGTGCGCGTGAGTGTTTTTTGGCTCACGTCGCGCACGCTCACGATCAAATCACTAGTGACACGACAACCGCACACCTCTAGTTTGGTCATCACAATTCAAAACAATTTATATAATGAGCAATTGTTTAAGTGCAATATAAAATTGAGAAAAATTTAGAATAAAGAACAGGGAAACACGAAATTGCTGCATCGTCATCGTTATACAAAAAGTGTGATTTTTTTTCTTAAATCCTCGCTTTTTTGAATTTATGAAAATAAGAATTTTAAATACTATCGTTTTTATTTGCCGCACATTTACGATATGGCAATGAATTTATTTAGAAAAATATATTTTAAAGTTCATTGCGCTCTGAAACACTAAAACAAATTTTATTTAATTATATTACTGTTTGTCAATTGTATTGTTTGTTGATGACTTTTGCCTTGACCTTATTTGAATAAATTAACGAAAAGCTTTTGATGTGTCATTTCTTCTGTTGTGATGTAGTTCTCAAAACAGGCTTCGTGAAAGTGGTTTAGCGGCCGTTCTAAAATTGTGAAATTTAGCACTGCCAAAGTTTGTGGGGATGCTGATGAAGGGTGTTGTTAACCCGAAACAGATGGTTGTTCACTCCCCTATAAAATGTTACTTTTCTTTACATAATTAATATTACAAAACATAAGAATCACCCGGCGATTGAACTCGAACCAATTAAGAATTCATAGAAACTAAATGTACTGCAGCATTCAATTCAATATAACTCAAATATGAGTAAATATTAAGTTTGTTACGTTTAGACTGTTTTCAATAAAACTTCAAAAACGAAAATGTCTGTATGTCTTTCAAATACCAATAATTACACTGATAATTTTTCTTTTTATACTTACTAATATCGGCTGTGCGTAACTGTATGCCTGGATATTTTGTCAAAAGCCAATATGGAAAGCCGCCCTTAAAAAAAATTTACAAGATTTATATTTTCATTAATTATGAAATGTTTAACCAAACTCACAAAATCACGCTCTGCACAAATGTACGGGCCCGGTCTAAGAATAACCAATAAATCCTCTTCGATAGCGAGCTGAATAAAACGTTCCAAATTGGCAATGCCATCCCAAACATAGACGCCCTCCTTGGGGTTGTGTAGAGACCATTCAACATAACTTTGAATAAAATTGAAGAAAAAAGAACATAACGTTCTGTTACTGCAACGTAGTCACATGTCGAAAAATAATTGTATTCAAATTTCTTAAGAAAGGAATGAATTTAATATTATTTGCTATAAGAAACAATTGTTTCAATTGTTTTCCCTATTTTTCAACCGTCTATATGTCGCCGACATTACGTTGATGAAGAAACTTTCCTTTTATCTCTGTAAAAAGTGTCAGCTTGTTATCTCCAGCTGAACCGAAATCGGGCAAGAATCTTCTTTACACTCATATTACAAAGTTAATGCCATTTTCGGACAACATTTTTAATTTTGTATCACAACCAAAATTCTAAAGGGCATTGTGTTAAATTAAATTTTTGTAATCATTTATGGTTATGGTGACATTTTCTTTTGATGGTTTTATTAAAATCTTAAAAGTGGCATTTCAGGAGAGAAAAAAAGTGCAAAATCAATGCACATTGTGAACGAAAGCGGTATAAGATATGAAAAAATATTCCCTAATAATACCAGACCAATTACTAATATTCTTAGAAACTTTCTTTCCCAGAGAAAAAATAACTTTTCTGAATTCCTTGGAAACAATAAACACGAAATATGTGGCATCACTTCATTTTGTAGACATTTCATTGTGCATTTAATATTCAGTTGTATTCTGTTTAGCAAAAGATTTGCAAAAACGCTGTGTCTGTCACCTTGACCATGGGGCATGAGAGTCAGCTCTTAAGACACTACTCGATATAAGGCAATCTTTACTCCCAATGCCACAGAGGTTACCTGACTTCGTACATACCAAATCTTCGTACATACCAAAGAAACATTTAGAACAGAATTTAAATGTTTTTGACGATGTCATTAATAGAAAGTTAAGACGGTAAGATTTTACATATGACATGCTAAATTTTTTTGTAGAAGACAACGGATGGGATCGTCTGAACTCAGCAAGTAAATTGATAGAAAATGGCGGTAGTCACGCCATTCGATAGTTTCGATATTTTGCCATTAAACAACTGTCGATAGTATTGATAGTTTACGGCCGTCGCTTTCTACCTAAGCCGTCAACCAAAAATAATGTAAGATCATTAATTTGAAGAAAAGTAAGTGTAATTAATTTTGTTATTAGTTTCTCCCATTACATTACCAAAATCTATTGTTGTTGCTTAATATTGTTTTTTCATTTTTTTAATCATGTTGCCAGATTGCACTAAATAAAAATTTACCCCTAAAGAAGTTGGAAATAAACCAACGAAACGTCGGGAACGATTTAAATGAAAAGATAAACTAATGACCTTGAAAGCCCATTTTGGTTGCACACCATAAAAGGAATCAATTTAAAAAATACTTGTATTTATTTATTTAACTGGCTGTAAATATTCAAGATGTTTAATGTTGAGAAAAGTCAGAACTAAAAGATTTGTTACAATATTTGCTTATTTAACTAATTTTTCGATTACAATAATTTATTGCCGATGTAGCATCAAGCATCTCTTTTAAATTTCAATATCGCCGCCAGATCTGTTTCATTGATTTTGCTTTTACTTTCTTTATGAAACCATTTACGGCAATAGTATCACTATCGATAAATCAATCGATGGTTAAATAAAAATAAAACTATCGACAGTACCATCGATTATAATTCGCAGCTCTAGATGAAAATTCGGCAGTCGTTATTTTTGTTTTTTGAAAAATTTCAGGGATGAATTTTTATACACTCATTATAAATACTTTATACATTCCCTAAGATATGGGCCACACAAGCAATAACTTTAGCAATTGTCAGATTTGATTGCCAAAGCAATAAATCAATGAATGATCTTTTAACACAAGCTGTCGAAAGAAATGTAAATTTGGTTACAACTGGATTTGTTTTCACAACTTAAATAAAGGAAAACCCCTGTAAAGCGAAAGGAATTTAAATTTTTTGTTTTTTTTTATAGATTGTAAAAAGTATTATTTTAGGTCTAAAAGTAGACCGTAATGTTTTCTGTCTTTTTCAGCCGTCTATATGCCGCCGAAAAAATGTTTTCTGAGTTAAAGGTTTGTTTGAACATTCCTAATTCGCATTTTGCTCATGGAAATTTTCGAATAAGTAGTTAAGTTTCAAACATTCTTTTAAGAATTTGTCGCGTCTACTGATGAGTTGATTAGCATCAACGAAATGTCGGCGGTATATAGACGGCTGAAAAAGACAGAAAACATTAAGGTATACTTTTAGACCTAAAATAATACATTTCAATTGACTCTCAAATCAAATAAATAAGTTCCGTTTTTTGAGATTGTAAAAAGCTTTGTTTTTTGTCTCGAAGATTTATGGTAAGCTTACGTTTCTAATTAAACAAAAAAATGTCATGAACATTTTCGTGACATCATTCTGCCGCCGTTTTTGCTTGTATGAACACACAGTATATTGCTCGTGTGATGGTGCAATTACGAAAAATGTAAACTCAAACAAATTTGTCGTATGAATTATTCTCTCATAATTTGAAGTAATGGATGTAATTTCATAATGTTTTCTCTGCGATTTTAGGTCTCAGTAGTTTATAAATCTCAGTCTCAGTCGCCTATAAATCAAGCGAAATAGTTTTTCGTGCATTTCAATTCGGACCATTGTATAATACCCCATTTTCTATTTTCAGCAGTTTAAGATTTAAGAAAATATTTAATACTATTAAATTGTTATTTAAACTTACGTTGTAACAGCATTTAAACCGCCAGCACGCATAGTTCGCAATTTCCTTTGCCAGGTATCTGGATGTGCGCGAAAATAATGAAATGAGCCGGCTATGAAACGGAAGGGTTCGCCATCCTTGAGAAATCTATCGCGAGCCCAATCGATTTCGAACGTACGTTTAACAGCAGCCACCTGCGACCATGCCTGCAGACAGAGTGTAACCAACAACCAATGGAATATTCTCAAAAGCATCCTGCTCCGTTGCCTCCTGCAAAGAAAGCAAAATTTAACTGTGATACTAGAAGTTTCATGAGAAAAAATTTTGATTCTCTCAAAAAGTCTTTATATGTCATCAGTGAAGAAAGTTCGCCAAAATGAGAGCAATCATGAATTTCTCTAAATAATAGACAAAATCACCCAAAAACAACATCTGGTATATTTTGATGCTGTAACGAAAATTGAAACGTACATTTTGGGAAGATGAAATATTTTTCTGCACATATTTAGATTTTAAAGGTATTTTTATATGAAACACTAATTGAAGACCATCAATCAAAATTGTTGTTATGTTGGTAGGTTCAGGTGAACTGTTTTGTTTGCTATTGCTTACTTTTTGCAACAGCTGATTGTTTAACTGCTTGCCCAAGCTAGCTCGAAGAAAAAGTGCGGGCTGTTTCGTGCAAGAAGAACAAGAATATTTTTTTCTCTCTTTAAAACAGGCTCCTCAATATCATTTATTTGGAAAACTATGTTTACCTGTAACTCTGAAAACACCCAACATTGACAACACCAGAACAACAATACTATTGCTGAAGCACTGCAATTTATATAAATATGTATATATTTACATATAATAACCAATATGGGACAAACACCTTCGTTGTTACCTTTTTATCTACATTTACTTTTTTCATCTACATGTTTATAAAATTTTTTTAAATAAAAATAAATAAAATTTTTTCCTTAAAAGCTCTCCCTCTCTCTCTCTCTCTCTTGCTTTGTCTACGGGGACAGTTGTCGTGTAAATTGGGATCCAGCGGACTTCCAACGTTGAGTACGGGAACAAACAAATTCTTGGTTGGCAACGTTGCAAAAAATGTCAAACAGCTGATGTTTAGCACTGTTAAATGACTAAAGTTTAAATACTAAATTTTCTTCGTTTAGTTAAATGGGATTTAAATATTCTGATTTAATGATTTACTAGTTTAAAACTAAATTAAATCAAACTCGAAGATGAACTGATTTTTAGGGCATTAACAGGCCCACAACCAATTAAACAAATCTTTTTTCTGCCTGACAGTGTTTCGTGTATATTTTTGTAATGAAAACCGTCAACTAAACTGTTTCTTCATCAAGTATATTTTTATATTTATTATGTGATGGAATTGATTTCATTTAAAATTTCTTCAACAAAATGCGGAAACGGAAACACAGGAAGACTTTTTGTTCGGCTGCATCGTGTATAAATTGCATTTATATTTGTTTGTTTTTCTTTAATCAATTTAAGAAAATTATCTTTTACTACTACATATTAGTTTCCATTTTTTTTTGTCGTGTTAATCTCGCCGATTGTGTGTATCAGTTTATCTCAGATTAGCGCTCGTCATGTGTGGAATTCACAAAGAAATGCAGTTGTCTGTCTGTTTGTCTGACAGTCAGTCGTCAGTTGTAAATTGTTGCTCAAATGGCACGTCACAACAAGCCAATTAATTTAAAGAATTTTACTTCTTGTTTATTTGTATTTCTTTTCAAAAATGTCAAGTTCATGATCAAATTTAAATTGCCGGCCATAAATCTAATTTACATAGATATTTGGAGCAAAAAAAACGAAAATTAAAAAGCGCGTATGACTCTTAGAAAGCACTTTAAATGTACAAACATATGTAAAGCGTATTATTTGGCAATCTAAATTTTCTTCTATTGCTGCCATAATATAAAAATACTCTTTTTCTATAATATGTATGTACGTATGTATGTATGTATACAAGAGTTTGTTTTGCTTTTATGGCCATTAGGGTGGCCCAAAATCGTCTGATTACTTTTCGCTGTGAAGCTTCATGTAGAAATAAATAAATTGAGACAAGTGCGAGACTGACTCGAGCAGTTCCGTACTATTGTGCAAGTGGTAGACAAAGGTTACCACTTGTATGGGGTACCCTTTAGTTTTTAACTTTTTATTGTTTTTTGCATTTGCTGTTGTAGAGGCCAGGCAATTACGGTTCAAAAGCTATATCTGATATTCAAACCAAGGCCTATTTATCAGGTCAGTGCAACTCTACAGCAACAAAAAACGTGCTTGTATTTTGTTTGTGTAATAATAGTGGTGAGACTGTCAAACCTACAACAACCACATACGTTTGTACAACTTTTGACAGTTTCACACAAAATCATATGGAGAGATGCATTGACTTGATAATTGGACCATGATTTAAACTAAAGGGTGTGCCCATGTATGAATGAACACCAATTAAAATTTAGTTTTTTGCTATTAAAAAAACCAACATATTCTAAAAAGAAGAAAAGTAAAGCTGAAGACTTGCTGGCAGGGGTACGCAGCGCTGCTGCTTAAAAATAGTATAAATTAATCATGGCCTAGGTTCGAAGCAATTTGGGTACTGATGAGCGTCGTGGTGGTCGTGAAACAGCCATGGCATGTACCTCCAATCAATAAGTCTTCAACTTTGCTTTAGAAAATTATGAACACTCCAATTTTATGACAAAAAAATCTTTCCCAAATTTGAGGAAGAAACATCGAACTTAAGCCTGATAAAATCATTAACAATTGTAAATCCTTCTGTTAGAATACAAAATAAAAAAAATCATCGATTACTGTGACGATGATGATAAATACGCATTATTTATAGTGTAGTGAATAATTTCGGCTCAGTGCAGGCAAAAATGATTTTACCTCATGCAAAGAACACAAGTTAGTTAGTTAGTTTTTCATTGAGACTTAATTTTTTCTACATAAAAGGATTAGCCAACATAATTGATCAGGAAACTTAAAACTATAAGTATTATTTTAATAACATTTTTCTTTTGACAAAGCATCTTGCTTATTTAAATTAAAAGAATTTACATTTATTAAAATTATTTTACATGTGTTTTGAAAAATAGTGCTTGCTCCCGGCACTTACCGATTTGTTGTAGAGTTAAATCTACAAAAAAAAAACTTAATACTAATAAAATTCAGCAAAGAACACAAGTGGTATAAAGAATACTAGTATGACAACTAATATACAACTATAAACAAAAAGACTACCATATATATATATGCAGAAACTAAACGTTCAACTAGTATGAATACAAACTCAACTAGAATATTTCACAACATATTTTATCTGCAGGGCACTTTGTGAATTTAGTAATTATTGTGTGTGTGTGTGTGTGTGTGTGTGTGCATTATTGAGCACTGAATATTTATAGTGGAACCAAAAAAAGGCAGCATTTTAATTGAAATACATACATTAAAATACCCAAATTTCATATCAAGTTACTTTCGCTTTCAAACTGCAGACTGCACATGAGTCCAATGTCTCACCGCACCACCATAATCAACAGCTAATGAATATATTTATATTCGTTATATATGCCGCACAGAAATTGAAACTCTTTTTTTGAATGCATTTAATGTGTCAACGATTAAACTTTCACATGTGGCATTTCAAATTAAAAAAAGGAAATAGAGACCGTAGGCAGAGGGCAGCTGCTGGTGTTATTAAACAGTGCTCATTACCACACAATTACACGAGCAAGAATTATTGCTTGTGTTCAAGCAATAACGTAGACAGATTACCAGCAAAAAACTGTTAGAATAATTTCTACTTGGATTTTCAAATGTGACAGAAAATTTTTATGAATAATATTTTGGACGGCCCTAAATTTATAATATATTAAACAGCTGATAGTCATTTGACAGTTTTACTATTTTGCACATAAAAAAAAATAGGGAAAAAGTTCAATAATATAAGAAACACATTTTACTTTCTTTCAATTCAATTTTCAACACAAGACACACTTTTCGGGTGAAATGGGGATCACGCGGTAACACACTTACCGTCTAATTCATAAAAATTATAACAAGTTTATAAAGCTCTTATTTGACAGATTTTCCATACAAATATGTTAAATAACAGTCTTATAAGCGTTAATCATTTTTATGAATTAGGGGGTTATTATGTAATAAAATCAGCTGATGTTGTACAACTTGCTGTCCAACATAAAAACAAAGTAAAAAAGCTAATTAATTTTTTTTTAATTAAAAAAATAACATGACAAACTGACATAAAGAAAAAATTTAATTATGTACAAATATAGTGTTTTTTTTAACAATAACTTGCTGACCTATTATAAAATGAAAGAAAGAGAATAAAACAAATAAAATACCAGACAACTTGTATTTACTTATATTTTGCACAAATGTTTAAGAAATGCCGATAAACACCTCTGACGTCTGTCGCACACCAGAAAATTTACGTGCACTTATTGTACATTGGCATATTATTGTACATTGGCATATTAAAGCATTGGATATTTAATCAGAAAGACAATACCAACTTTCTTTATGCCGTATTGGATTTAGTTTTTGTGATGTGAAGGCCAAGCAAGAAACAAACCAATCAATTTATGCATAAAAATTTATTTTAAGAAAAAAAAATCAATGTTTATTGAACTCTCCAACATCACTGGAAATGTCATTCATTTCTTTGTCCGTTTATAAAACCGTTTTCTAACGTACAATTCCTGAGAAAACAGGGGTCAAATGGTCGCATTCGATATCATATGAACTATCGAGTAGAAATAGTGCAAAATAGAAAGCAAATAAACAAGAAACCCACAGCATAAGCGATGGAAATCGATCGATCATGAATGCGACAGTTTGGTTCCAGAAGTTAGAAGTTCTAGAATATGCCTTCCAGTTGCAATTCATTCTAAATTTTCCATCAATATTCTTCTTCTTCACGGAGAATATTTTGAGAAATAATAAAGTGATTTTCGGTGATTAATATTTGTTTTTGTTCTCTAGTCCCGCAATATAAAAGGCAACTCCATATTTTTTGTTGATTAAGGGCCTTATTCATAATAAATATTTTAGGTTTATTAAACTCTTATTTGACAAATTTTCAATACAAATATGTCAAATAAGAGCCTTATAAGCCTGAAATATTTTTTGTGAATACGGGTGTAAGTTTTTTAATAATAAAGTTGTTTCAAAATAAAGCTTAATAAACACCCGATTTTATTTGTAAAAATTACTTTTGGGTTTATTAAGCTTTTACTCTACAAATTTCTTATAATACGTGTATAATAGACGCTTAACATGAAATTTCTTATATGAAAGCTCTTATGGTAAAAAGTTCTATACAAATTATTGTATAATAAACTTTTATAAACATGAAATATTGTATTAATTTAGGTCCAAAAATGAACCTTTTTAAAAAATAGTTGTTGTATATGCCGACGACATTTTTATTTTTTAAAAAGGTTAATTTTTGGAGCTAAATTAATACATTTCAATTGGCTCTTAAAGCAAATAAATAATTAAGTTCATACCTGAAATATTGTTTTATAAATAAGCCAGATAATTTTTATTTTTTTTTTTATAAATGGGGCAGACTAAAAACATTGTTTTCGTTCAAACAATAACGTCTCGCTTGGAAAACAGTGACAGTTTTTATTTGCAAAAATATTTTCAGAAACAAGTTTAAAGTGTTTACACGCTCAATTGAAATAATTCCATAAAAACTTTTTTTATCTGGTAACTTTTGAGAGACAAATCTTATCAATCAGCTGCCCAAACAAAACACTTAAAAAGTCATTATCAATCAATTAAAGAAAGTTTCAAAAAATAGCAAATAACTGACTGAACACATCTAAATACATATGTATAATGTAATGTTACATATTTTCCTGCTGTGATCTCTAGCAAACAAAAACATTTTTTTTTTTTTTTTTGGAACAATCACGAAGATTTTTTGAACAAAGCCTTTAGTTCAAAGTTCTTAGCAAGTCAAGAAATATTAATAAAATTAAAGGCAGTAATAATAAAAATTCACTTTGTACTTTCCAATATAGGTACACATATAGTTTTAAATTCGTTGAGTACATACTTTTTTTCTTCTGTTATAACTATCGTATTTAATTACAAAATTATCTTTATAGTTCTTTTCCGCTTTTTAACAAAAATTCTCAAAACGACCGTTCGAAGCCTCAGCTGGATCACAACTGTTAATTTAAGAATGAAAACATTTTTATTTAACCGGCGCTTTGACAGCGTGGACTTGAGTCTTGAGTATTAATTAAGCAAACACGTCTTCAATTTCAAACATACTCGTACAGCATAGAAAAACGACAGACATACACTTTTGTTGTACGAAACTATGTAAATGTTTATAGCAAGCCTGTACTACATGTGCATTTTGCTGCAGATCTTTAAAAGACTTGATACTAAAGCGACCAAGCATGTCTCATTGGTCGAAATTTTAAGGGCTGATGTTGATTTTGAATAAAACACCAATTACACTGTTCTGCAAAATAAGACTTTATGGTTGTGTTTTGAATAAAAAATATGTACAAGCCCAAATCTGCTTTCAGGTTTTCTCTATCACGTTAGAATTTTTTTTTCAAGGATGTGGCTAATTTATCCCCCTAAATTATAGAGTTACACCCATATATTTAACCATAATTTGGAAGACCCTTCTCCAATTCTCCAAAGTGAATAGCACACCAAAAGATGCGCTATAAAATTTTATTTCGAATTTGTTTCTATCTTTTTCCGTTTCAAAGTTATTCAGAAATCAATGGCGAACAAAATTTGTTTCATGCAAAATTCTTTTTATTTTTTTTTTATTTTTAATATTTAATAAAAAGAATAAAAATGGACAGCATTTTACATTTTCCTAAATTCAACATGTCTAATAGCAGGTTTCCATTACGAGTTGAATCACCCGCTCTCTTCGCTCTTTCAATTGTATTTACGACTCGTCTATGTGCTTCGATTTGACTTTTGTTTTCAAATAGCAAACATACATCTTTCAATAAACCAGATGCAGCTGCTCCAAAAACTGGGAATGCTTCTTCTTTCATTCCATCCGCAAGTTGAAGCATGCTTTTGAACATTCCATAAATTTTAATTTAGAATATATTCTTTATATTTATTTAGAATATATTCTTTATTATAAACCTTTTCACAAATTTTTTTCCACTGTTTTTAACGTTTTATTGATTTCTAAAATTAACTTTTATTTTTATGTATTATTATGTTTTTTTTGTTTACAATATATGATTCTGACAGATAGTGCAGATAAACTTGGGTTATAAATTAGAGAAGACAGGCATTTTGTATGCTTCGTATGTAGCTTCAATATGAAGCTACTTCGTTCGCTCTCAAAATTTTGTATGGCGAAGCACGTTGCTTCGCTCCTGATTGAGGTGTTAAGCACAAATAGAGAGCGAAACACACAGCGTAGAAACATGCTATAAAGGTGGGATCATACGATTGCCGCAATGCACCAATTTTTGTTACATTTTGTGTGCCAATCGTGTGATAGCACAATTTATTGGCTCATGCGGCAACCAAAACGAATGTTGTTCCTATTTGTCCCAATCAAATACAACCCTGATGCGACAACCATGTGAACACTTGACATACAACTAATCACCAATAAAAATTCTAAAAATGCACCAATATTTATTGTGTTCTCATGCGGCAACCAAAGAAGACAATACGCGCCAATAATATGCATATGTATACATGTATTTAGTTTCAAAACTGTTTAAACGCGTCTTCCAAACATGATTTCTGCTTTTCAATCAGTAAAATTCAATTGTTGTTACTATTCATTTTTTGCTTTTTTCAGCCCGCACAACATTATAATAATAGCCGAAGCAATTTTCTTTCTTTTTAATGAACAAACCATATTTTTAACATATAATTCATTTCTTTTTTTTTGGGAAAACAAAGTTTGTCATCAGCTACAACAGCTGTTTCTCACAGTTGCCGTATAATATAACAATCGTGTGACTATAATGCGGCAATTATTGGTACTAAATTGTTTTGCGGCAATTTGCGACAATAAAATTTCAGTAAAATGTCACAATCATGTGATTGCAGAGAATTTGATTGGGACAAATATTTTATTATGCTCCAATTCAACCCAATAAAAATTGTGTAAAATTGGTGCATTGCGGCAATCGTGTGATCCCACCTTAAGAAACAAAATAAGCTATACATAAATCATAAAAATCCATAAGGAAATGTTGATTTTATGCACAATTTAAAGCAGGTATCTCTAATTTGTATTTATACATTTTAGTTCAGTTACCTGCCTGCAATGATGTTGTTGGAAAAATGCATAAAAATAACTCTCAATATTCTGATCAGTGTGACCGTCAGTCAGTCCTACAAAAGTATCAATTTGCCACATTTTTGACCGCATTGCCACTTTTAGTGACCACTTCGCGTGACTGATTTGACAACAAGTTTTCTTGAGCTGTTACACAGGGAAATCAGGGTTCGCTGAACACAAAGTTTCCAAAGCCTGCTCCATTAGTAAGATTGATCAATTCTTTTTTTTTTTTTTTGTATTTATAAGAAAATATACCATACCAGGCTAATTATGATTCTTTTATACAACTGTTTTGCATTTCCAGTAGTTTGAAAAAGAGTGTGAAAATAAGCTGTAATAACTTTTACCACGAATAGTAACGATCCAACAGTTTGATCGTAACTGTAATTGTGATTTTCATATGAACGTCTTTTTATTTTATTTCTGTTATTTACTCGTATGTATTTGGTATAACCACAACCAAAATGCACTTCAAACATTTTGCATTCAATAGAATGTTTCGCAGTAAGAACCAGAATTTTTACACTCACTGAATTTTTAGAGTGAAAAGAAAGAAACAGCTTTTATGCGAGAAACCTACTCAGGAAATTTAATACGTGCGGTTGTAAAGTAGTTTGTATGCAGGGTATTCTCATAAAATAATTTGGTTATGACTGACATGCAGGTAATAAATAAAATATGGCAAAGTTTGTAAATATATGTATGTAACTATGCACATGCATATGTATATGTATGCATATATATAATATATTTAGAAATTTATGATCATAATAAAATTTAAAAATAAAAAATGAGTAAATTGTCCGACAGACTGTCACTTCTGCGAAATTCAACAGCGCCATATATCAGAGCAGGAAAATTTTTGCTTGTTTTCAAATAAATACATACATATGTATGTATGTATATTCCTTACTAATGAAAAATACATATACATATACATATGTATAAAGGGTGTTTTTTTCGATGTATAGAACTTTAAGTTGCAATAAAACAACAATGGATTATTCGATTGACATGAATTTTATTTATGCGAAAGATAATCTTGTGGCATTACATTTTAAATATGATTTCTGGCATAAGATCGCCACGGCTGGCGCGGATGTAGTCCAATCTGGACGTCCAATTTTCGATAACTTTTTCCAACATTTGTGGCCGTATATCGGCAATAACACGGCGAATGTTATCGTCCAAATGGTCAAGCGTTTGTGGCTTATCCGCACAGACCAATGACTTTACATAGCCCCACAGAAAGTAGTCTAGCGGGCGGTGTTAAATCACAAGATCTTGGAGGCCAATTCACAGGTCCAAAACATGAAATTAGGCGGTCACCAAACGTGTCTTTCAATTAATCGATTGTGGCACGAGCTGTGTGACTTGTAGCGCTGTCTTGTTGAAACCACATCTTCTGGACATCATGGTTATTCAATTCAGGAATGAAAACTGACCATTGACTGTAACGTTCTGGCCATCATCGTTTTTGAAGAACTACGGACCAATGATTCCATCAGCCCATAAAGCGCACCAAACACTCAGTATTTCTGGATGTAACGGTGTTTCGTTCGACATACACTTGAGAATGAGCTTCACTCCAAATGCGGCAGTTTTGTTTGTTGACGTAGCCATTCAACCAGAAGTGCGCTTCATCGCTAAACAAAATTCGCTTATGAAAATCGGGAACAACGGCAATCTCGTTTTGGGCCCATTTGCAAGTGTTGTTCAGGCGTGAGTCTATTCATAATGAATTGCCAAACCAAACTGAGAATAAATCACTTGACAGCTGTTAAATCGGTCGCCATCTTGAACAGTAATGCCAACTTAAAGTTCTATACATCGAAAGAAAAAACTCTGTCTCTATCTCTTATGATTCAAGAGCTACAGTAATATTTACTAATTTTAACAGTTTCTTGCATGGAGACCCCCTTTAGTTTCTAATGTTTTCTTCTTTTGGATAAGTTGTTGTTGAAAAGCCTCTTAAATAGAGCCACTCATGATGTTGCATATTTTCTGCCCCTGACTTCAAGGACTGGTACTGACGAGTAGTGTGGCGGCTTCGAAACAGCTAGTTGTCGTCCACCAACCTAAAGGTCTTTCTTTGCTGTTTTCTTTGGCTTGTTTAATTACTATCAATCACGTAATACCAAATCGTACCTTTTTATCCAAAAATAAACTCATTTATTTGCTTTAAGAAAAAATTGAAATGTATTTTTTTTTAGACTTAAAATAATAATAAAAATTTATCAAAAAACAAACAAACAAACAAAATTTAGGTTTTTTTCTAAGCTAAAATATCAGCAGTTTTATATACCGCCGGCATATAGACACGGCAAAAACTTCTTAAAGCAGAAAACAGCACAAAATTTGTTGGTTTTTTTTTTTTTGTAAATTCACTTTGGCTTTGAATAACAATTTATGTTTCTGTTTAGGAAGAAATAAAATTGTATATCGATCATCTATGTGAAAATAAATTTATAAATTGAAAAATGAAATTGGGTCGATTTGATCCAAGGAATGCAGAAATGACGGTAATAAACTTGTTTTAGCTAAAGAACATTAATACATACATATGTACATAATTTATGTTTGCATTGCCACAGTTACTGTTACTGTTGCTCTGGAATTATTATTATTTTTTGTGTTTAACTGAATATTGATGCAATTGAATTGAATTGTCGCCGCGTCAATTTAAATTGTTTGGTTGTCACAAAACTGATGATGACAAACTATTTTTTATACCCATTTCTTGCACTTCATTTGCCTGCACCGTCTTCTGTTTTATCTTCTACTTGTGCTGGGATGATAAATCAATTTAAATATTTACATACAATAAAGTGCAACAGGTGCCCACAATTTCATAAACGCGGAGCGTTGGCACACATTCGAGCACACATTCGAGCAAACACAGGGAATAAAATGTTTCCAACTAAATTGGCACTCAAGCATCGTGTTACTAGTGCAATGATAATTTTTCTATTTTATAGACGTTTAAGATCAACGCCACAACAAAGTTGTTTAAGAAGAAGATTATTCATATTATTTGATTTTGAGCAAAATTTATCAAATAATAAGTTATGACAATTTCTACATATTTTTAATGACCACTCTACTTTAGGAGTCTTGGAAAGACAACGTCAACACTTTTCATGCAAAACTTAATTCCATTAGAATGAGTTTTAAATAAATATGCTTTAACAGCTTTAATTGCAAAATGTTCTTTCTATTCAGAGACCGGAAATAAGAGTTATTTTTAAATTTTTGAATTTCATGATTTTTAGGCGAAATGCAGCCAACATATTGCATGATTTTTAAATTTTTGATTTTTATTTTAACAATCAAAAATAAGAGTTATTTTTGATTTTTATATTTTTAAATACTATTTAGTACAGCTTCAGATCGTTTTTTATATAAAAATTTTTATTTACAATATTATTCAATATTTCGATAACAATTTGTTATCATCTTCAGGATAATATTTGTATTTAAATTGAAAATGTTGAAAAAATTTTTGATTTAAAAAAATTCAAAAATTGAAAAATAAAAACAATATAAATAACAGTAAAAAATAACACAAGTAGAAATAAACTAATTCTATGTCTAACATTTGCTATGTTAACATTCCCAACATGTTGCATTGCAACGTTATGTTAACACAGCAAACATTACCCATAGACTAACAATGATAATATTTTAATATAATAATAAATATTAAAAACATTCAAGTTCCTAATCTTTTATTAACTAAATATCTATAATTCTGCGCTAAATTCTCTGTGTCTACTCTAAAATTCATCCTATGTGTTAATGGTGTTTTAATTATCTCTAACATTTCTAGTATGTAACGTTTCTTATTTTTATTTTTTTAAACGGAAAATAAAAGTTATTTTTGATTTTTATATTTTTAAATGAAAAATAAAAATTATTTTTAATTTTTATATCAATAATAAAAATCAATTCAATAATCAATCAATAGGTACTATGTCCGCAAAGCTTATTTTGAAATGGACAATTACAAGGAAAAGCGTTTCGATACTTCTGCTAGTTTATTGGGAATATTGGGAGAGTAAAAAATTTGTGTTTCCATGGCTTCGAAAATTAGCTTTAATTGTTCATTCTGTACCTGCCACTCAAGTCAATAACTCTTATTTTCAAAAATAACTCTTATTTCTTGATTTTTTTGATAAAAGTCATAAGAGTTACGGTCCCTGGTTATATTACTCCACAAAAGCGAAATTTTTTGCTTTGTCTTCTAATTTATAGCAGACTTTTACGCCAAACGATCTCTTATAATCAGTTCAATCAGGATAAATAAATACCAGAAGTTCTACTGTGTTATTTTATGTTTCTAAGTAATTGCCAGAGATTTCTCAATCCTTTTACTGTTCAACATTAGGCAGACGACGGTGAAGCATGTGAATGTTTCTCTTTTAACAATAAGCTTGTAACCAAACATCTCTTGCACGTTAACTTTAAGGTAATAATGAAAAATTAAAGTCAACATGTTTTACAAAGAAATTAACTTCCACAAGAGAAACTAAAAAAAAAGTAACTTTTGGAAACGAACAGGATAATCAGAACACATTAACAAAAATAAACATAAAGTTGAAGCGCCTCAAGGTATGCTACACCATAAACAACATTTATTCAAACACGTACTGGCGCCACAATCAGTGTTGCCTACCGAAACTTCCAAAGCATTCGAGGAATAATTACACATTATAAAAAAGGTGGAAACAAATTTCTAGGCAAACATTTTCTTTGTAATAAATTTTTTTTTGAAGATATTTACATACATAAGATCGACCGCATTATTATCCTTCATTAGAATTTTTTAATATTGTTGAAGTTATTTTGAGTGGCTGTCATATGAACAAATTAAGGCGGAAACGTGCACACTTCCATCTCAATGTTTTGCTAAACTATGAAAACATCTTCAAGGGTTTTTATTAATATTTTTCGAAGTAAGTAATTTATGTAAAATCAAACTTATTTCCAAAGAGTAATAAAGGTTTAGTCAGCCTCAATGACTATTGCAAATGTGGCAAGGCAATAGCAACCGAGAGACATGAATTTGTATTTTCTAAGACTAGTGAGGCTCTCATTGCAGCCTAATGTGAAATTCGGCAGCTTGTAAAATAGATGTGCAACCTGCCTGAATTCAAAAGAATCTATACAATGTTTGCCACCACATTTTAACTGCAGGGAAATTATGAACATATGTACAACATCTGAATGTTCTTTTGGGTTACAATTCAAAGCAAACTAATGAAATCACAAATCACTAATAGCACATTCACAAATACACATACCGTCATCATAATAAATAATATATAAAAGGATGAGATTTTAAATTGCTAATTGGGCGCAATGGACAAACACCTGCGGGCACAAAAAGAGACTGCGTTCGTAAAACACGTTTCATTTCAGTTTTTCTTTGCATGCGCGCTGGAAAAGAAAAACTACTGTGTGAAATGATTATGCAGGCATTAAAGTGTTGACTTGAACGCTGTTTAGGACCACGTCAACACTAAATTACTCGTACATTCATTTAAGTCATCATATCATACGTATCATTATAAGTTTAATCGGATGTAGAAGTGTGTAAGTTTATTAATCAAAGCTTTTGTGCATATTTTAATGAGTACGAACACTCACTTTTAAGTGTGTGTGTGTGTGTGTGTATATATAAGTGAGTGATAAGTTTAAGTTAAGGAATTAATGTTTGTTTTTGTTCCATCAACTTCTCAATAATAGATTCATAAATGTAGGACATTTTGTTCCTTTTAAGATTTGTTTAATGTTTGTACGTGTCGTATGTGATGTGCATATGAGTGAAAGTTGCGAAGAAGAGAGAGCAAGGAGTGATATAACGGAATCCTGAAGTCTGATGTTGCACGTGTTGGAATGTGTGTGTGTGTGTGTTTGTGTGTGTGCTGGCAGAAAAGAGTGAATACAAATAAACATGCAAATAAACAAAAGAATATGAAAATTGCCTGCTGGAACAATTGAAAGAAATCAAAAATTTAAATTAATAGAAAAAGTTGTTAACAACAAATTCAATATTCATACTCGTACAACAAAATGTTTCCCATAAATGTTATACATACATACATATGTACTTGTTGTTTACACAGTGGCATTGGTTTTAAGCCATGAGCTCCAGCAGCGGTAAAGTAACGTGACTGACTGACTGGGGGATCGTCGCCCAGCCCGAAATTTGATTACTCTACCGAAAGGAAGATTAATAAAATTTCGTACATGGACTGCCCATACACGAAATTTGATGTATGGATCCACTAAGACGGGATTTTTGGAAATTCGCGCCGGAAAGAGGTAAAAGAGGGTAAAATCGGCAATTAAATATCTTCGGACTTTGAACAGATAGCACAAAAATCCAAAAACCACCCAAAAGTACAATAAAAATAAACGAACAGGTGTCTGGTACTTTTTCGATATATTGAGTACTAAGGGGATAAAACGGGTAAAAATTTAGTTTGGTACTTTTTTGAATTGCATATATCGATGTAAGGGATAGAAACAGAAAAAAACTATAAACTGAATTTTGAAGCATTTTTCAGAGAAATGTTTTGCTATAGATATGATATTCCATAGAAAACTTCTGGTATCGATTTTCTGTAGACATTCTTTTGCTATTAATAAATACAGAAATAATTAAATTTTCTATAAATATTTTTGTCTATCGATGAATTCTCCATACCGTACAGTTTGTTATTGGTAAATTTATTAAATTAAAAATTTGCCATTTGCTCAACTCGATAAGCTTTCTACATAAACATTCTTTGATATTCACAAAAGTTGTGTTGTTCGCATTTCACAACCAGCTAAACCTGGTACAATTCTTCATCAAGGATACTAGCTTATGAACTCTTATTAATAATTAAGGTTAAGGTGAAACTTGTTTTTTTTTTTCAGCGTTATTTATAACATAAAACTTTTGACTAACAAACTTCCCGCTTATGGGAATTTATATACAAACAAAATTTAGCAGACGCATTTAGCGTCTTTTTGTTATGAATAAGGCTTTTTGTTAAGAATAAAGTAAAAAATTAAGAAATGGAAAACTTGTAATGCTCCCAAATAGAAATCACAAGCAAACTTTTAATCAACCGAAACTACATGCCCTATTTTATTAATTATAAAAACAAAACTATCTGTTTAAGAAGTTCCTTACATTTTATAGAAATAAATCTACGCATTTATATGCACATACACACATACATATGTATGTGTTATGATCTATCGAAATCTATAATGGCCTCTCAAAAACACTTAAATATGCTAAAAAAAAAAACAAATATGCATTAGCAAATGTGCGTGAATATTGTTGCAGCTGCATTCAAACTTGTGCTTAAAGTACAAATAAAAACATAATTAAATGTTAAAGTGACAATAAACAAATGTATTTACATTTTAAAATTGTTAAATAAAATTAGCATATTTATTTAAATAAAATTAAACTCTTATCTTAATTAGGAATTCATTTTTATTTCTCTACTTTCAGATAGGACAAAATTATAGCGCTCTATCCTCCCCCACCAGAGAAAATAAATAGCGTTTACAAAGCCCGAATACACCACCACCGCCACCATCACAAACGCCTAAAAGTACACAACAAATTTATTTGCATTCATAATAACAATTTAACAACGCCTGAAGTGGCAGACACAACTAAATGGCCAAGACGAAACGACACCAAAAACAGAAACAAAAACAACAGCAGTTACTGGTAATTTATTTGACAGGTTTGGCCGTTGCTGTTTCATTATCAATGAAGGTGGATGGTGTGAGTGCCTCAAATATTCCACTTGACGGAAGCGGAAATATATTGTTGCAACAGCCACAACATGTAATTGATAACGCTGGACAGGAGCACAATAATTTTATCATGGTAAGTTTATAAATGTTACAACATATTGAGAAAATAAATAGTTATGATTAAAGGGCAATTATGCAAAAGTGCTCAATAATGAGGCCTTCTTCGTCGAGCTTTCAATTCTATTCAGTCCTACAGCAGTCACAGCAGCGAATGTTTCAGAGATTGAAACTGTTAGACAAAATATGACAACATCTGCAAAAACTATATTAATTAATATGTATTTATTATTCGAACTTTTTCTCATATAATTATTTTTGTACTAAGTTTCTATATTTTTGTGATTGATATTAATTAAATAAGACATTAAGAAGACATTAAAGACATTTCATTTAGCAGGGTGGACAACTAGTTGGTTTCGAAGCCGCCACACTTTCTTGTCAGCACTCGTCCTTGAACTCAGCGGCTCATGTTTCTAAAGTGACAACCATGCCACCCAGCCACCTTTTTTTTTGTATATTTTCTGTCTAAATTTTTAATTATATCAAACGCACAAATTCTATTTTATTTTTATATTTATTATAGCATATTTACCGGGTGAGAGTTTCTCACCACACAAAGGTAAACAAGTTGTATTACAACTTACTTTATATATTTTTCTTATATTGTTAATTCAAATTTCGTTTCTTAGCTTTTTCAAATGTTTTGCTGTGCCCAGCGACTGTGAAGTTAATTAATTTTTTCTTATATAATTATTTTTGTATTAACGTATAGTATATTTGATCTTTTTTGTTTTAATAGTAAATTAAATTTTAAGGCTTAAGATCTTTTTTATAAAAAATGTTTGCAATAAAACAAAAATATTTATTTTGAAATAAATAAATATTTTTGTTTTGTTGCAAAAATTTTTTATAAAAAAGATCTTAAGCCTTAAAATTTAATTTATTATTTTTATATTACGTTTATCAGGCTCAAGTTCTTTCTACATATGTATATTATTTTTGTGATTGATATTAATTAAATAAGACAAAGAAGACATCAAACACATTTAGCATATTTTTAGATTCTTGGAATGAGCTCGACTTTAATGCCATTTAGATCCCGTGCAGATTTTTTTTTTCATTCAACTGGCCTCTGTTTATGGCGTTAATTAAATTTTATATTATGTTCGAACAGAAAAATAATGTTGTTAATACGAGGTATTGCCCCAAATTAAAAATGTCTATCTGAACAGGGTATAAGAGCCTGTACATAACCAAAAAAAAAAAAAAAAAAAAAAAAAACTTTGGCTAACTCTCTATCCCCCAAGTTTTTTAAGTGTAAACTCCCATCAAGGAAAGATAGCAGGAAGTTAGTCAGCCAAATGTTTTTGTTCTGCATAAAGCTGTTATTTTCTAAACTTTTTGTTTTTTAGGATCCAGCGAAACAAAACGTTTCCGAGGATGAGGATGAAGAGGCAAAGAATTTAAGCGAGAATATGCTGAGCAGTGAACGCGATAAAAACTATAGTTTTTCAGAGAATTGCTTGAATTGCGGACACCAATTCAAACCCATTGCCATGGTGAAAAGGGCTCCTGGAGGCTTTGTGGGCATGCGCGGCAAAAAAATGTTTCAAGAGAACGACATCAGTGATGAAGATCCTAATGAAAACGATATAAACTTTAATCTTCCGTGGAACCAATTGCAAGATTCTGACGAAGCGATTAATTGGAATGATTATGCCAAGCCGACTGTGAGACGTTATAAAAAGGCTCCCAATGCATTTTATGGCGTGCGTGGCAAAAAGTTTGTCAATATGAACGGTGTCAATACAAATAACGATAATGCGCGTTGGCGTGATTTTCTACAGAAACTTGAAGAGGAACGTGTACGTAATGCGATAATACAAGATTTCGTTGAACGTTTGTCTGGGACGAAAAGTGACCTGCCCAACGACATGACAAAGAGGGCACCAATTGGATTTACGGGGGTTCGGGGCAAGCGTCCGTTTTTAAATGAGCTGGATTCATCAATGGAGAGTTTATCAAAGCGGGGTCTGGGTAATAATGCGTTTATTGGCGTTAGGGGTAAAAAAGACGTAACGCATCAGACAGTAAAAAGATCACCGGCTGGGTCACAGGTAAAAAAAAGGTTTTCGATCCACACACACACACATATCAGAGCGGACATACTCACATATCATTCAGTACATTAATTCTAAATAGTTTAAAATATGATTTTTTTCGTTGCTTTTTTTTTTAAAAATTTTATTGGCCAGACGTAAGTTTCTTTAAGTGTTTCTAAGTTTCTTCTTTAGCTGGCGAGGCCTAACTTCTTTTTTTTTCGTAATTATTTGTTTAATAACGAAAGTCGGTTAATTGCATAACTTTTATGACTTGAGCTTAGCTTAGACGAAGTGTTTGTTGAATCAGTATGCATTTGCTGACATATGCTGTGCATTTACACGATATGTTGAAAGCATGCAGTTTTTTTATATCATCTGTTCACCTTTTACATAATTTTGGTATCCAAGAACTTGTTTTCAGTTTGATTTACACACATCAATATACATACATACAACATATGCATGATAATTTGTTGAGCTCGTTTAGCTTATCTTAACATCGTCAGCACTGCTTATGAAAAGTGGCACATATCACAATCACTTCTCTCATATTTTTCAGTTTCGAAGCTTTTGAAACTTTTAAAATAAACTCTATAATTTTTCTTAGTATCTATTTCAATGCCAATTTTTGTAAAATATGAAAACCAAACAAACAAAAAAATACTAAATAATATTTCAGCGTTATTTTCTTGCTTTTTGGAAAAAGTCGTCACCCGGCAGAAATGGAAAACGTCAACGCTTTGTAGATTTTAATAATAAATTTGTAGCTGTGCGTGGCAAAAAGAGTTCCTATGATGGCGTGTCAGCACTAAATGCCATCAGTGACAGTGGAGCAGCATCTTTAGAAGCTCTAAGTCGGTCGTCGTTTGATAAACGTACGCCCAAAGGGTTTCTTGGTATGAGAGGCAAACGTCAGTTTACCAGCGGTAAGTAGTGAGCGAACAAGTGGAAAACACAAGTAGAAAGCACACAATAGGTTTTGTTTTCGTTAAACTGCGGGTTCTCCCGTTCTGCAACACTCCCGCACACCTGAAAGTGCTACAAGATGCAGATTTGGGGTATCCAAGGAGTGGTTGCCCATCTGTGTTTTTTTACATTGGTTTGTCACAGCAGCCCAACTAATCCTTTTCTGTACCGTTGCATACTAGTTGCCATAATAATATTAGCGCAGTTCATTATTTGGTGCAAATGTCTTGCGTAAGTGCGAATGTAAGAAATCGTTGCTTTTTCTTTGCAACCCAACAACAAAATATACAAGGTTGCACTCGCAATATTTTTGCATTTACGCACCGCTAATTACGTGTTCCTTTTTTCGCATGAGTATTGCGTTTGCAACACTGACACTCGAACAGCTGACATTTTAAAACAAAGCAAACAAAAAATAGTAGAGATGGAGCCAGCAGCAATTACCAAAAAAATAAAACGTGAAAAATTAAAAATTGTGTATTAATTTATCAGCTGTTATTTGGAGTGCAATAAAATTTGCAAAGTTGTTAAAAAGGGTGCTCAATATCAGTTGCAATATAATCGCAAACGCAAATAGTCGCAACCAAAAACGCACCAAATGCTGAGTACCGCTATTGTGGTACCCGCGAACATGAGCATGCGAACGAAAAAAAAAATTGTTCACCAATTTTGTTTTTTTTTTTATTATTATTTTTGATTTATACACATGCCTTTTTGAGTTCCTCAGGCGTAAGCGAACACACAATAACCCGGTTGTTGGTCGTCCACTCAACTAACACAGCCAAAGCAAGAGACTATAATGAATTTTACATTATGGCTACACGGGACAGAAGTTTGGAAATTTTTATGTTTGCAATTGTCAAATTTTTGCGCTAACATAAAAAGTGACTGTGTAGCCTGCATGTGTATGTGTTCGGACACATGTTCGAAAATCATTGCTCGAACACAATACAAACTATGATACAAACTAATAACTGGGGGTCTCCACTAGCCATGAACTTTGTATGCACATGGTGTCAAATATCGCTCATGTTCACGTTTCCGCCATGCTCGGACAGCGATGCTCTAGCATATGCCCGAGCATCGATGTTCGCCATGAAGTTAGGTTAGGTTTGGCTGACTGGAGGGGTTTGTTTGCCCATGTCTTGCGACATATGTATCTACACCTATGCCAGTACAGGCTTGTTGTGCGCTCTGTGGATTTAAACGTGAAAGAATTTGATTCATAGGTCTGGTCTATAGGTCGCCATGAAGTTAGTCATGAAATGTAATTTTCTGTTTGACAGTTTAGCTCTCATGAAAAATACCACAGAAAAGAAATAAAAATGGTTGAAAAATAGTTTTACAGATTTCAAAATGCAAAAATATGAACGAAGTAAACACTTCGACAAATCAAAAACTATGAATAGTTTGGACACACATGTTCTCCATGTACAAAAATATGAGCGAATTAATACTGTTGCTCTTTCGGTGTCATGCTCAAGTTGATAGCTGGTGAAGACGCCGAGTAAGGTATCCTCATTAGCTGAACCATTAATCACCTGACTGCTTACATGATACAATTAACAAGGTAGCCTCGTCAGCTAAACCGTTAATCATCTGACTACTTTAGGTTGTCAAGAGATTGCAGAGATGAAAGGCAGCCAAAACGAGATAGCTAATCCGCGTAAGCTCAGTGCATCTCTCTTCTGTAAATGTAGAAGTGGAGTCTTTTTGACAGTTTGCATAAGTTGTATAAAAACAAAATGCATGTTATTGTTATTGAAGTTGTTCTTATTGTAGCGAAAAGGCTACCTTGTTAATTGTATCATGACTGCTTAAAACTGTCAAGAGAATACAGAGATGAAAGGCAGCCAAAACGAGATAGCAAATCAGCGTACACTCTGTTCATCTCACTTCTCTAAATGTAGAAGTGGCGTCTTTTTGACAGTTTATAGAAGTTGTACAAAAACAAAATGCATGTTATTTTTATTGAAGTTGTTCTTGTTGTAGGGAAAAGGTTATCTTATTAGTTCGTTCGTTCGCATTGATTTTTTGCTCTTTCAGTAGTTATGTGGTAATAGAGAGCTAAAAACAGAACTGAGCAGTGACTGGTAAAAAAAAGTGTATGATTTCTTCTACAGCGTCTCAACTCTGAATACAACTGTCCACAAAATGTTTAAAATTGTAAACTTATCCACTTACCCACCATGCTGTATGCAGCTGTAAAGTTTAACCCCGTTACTGCGAACATATTAAGCTTCAGCTTTGTGTGTTAACTGCAATAGAATTTGTAAATATGAAATTAATTTAATTTTACAATTGTTAATAATTTTATTGGGCTTTCTAGTTCAATGTTTACTTTCTCAAAATTGAGAAAGATTTTTTTTGTGATAAGATTGTAGTGATTAACATTTTTAAAGAAGAAAAGAAAAGTAAAGTTGAAGACTCACTGGCTAAGGTCATACCATGGCTGTTTTACGACCAAGTTTGCTTCGAACCTAGGCCATGACTAATTATATACATATTGTATTTAAGCAGCAGCGTATAGAGCCATCCTACCATCTGGGCTTTGTCTTATTTAATTAATAGCAATTACAAAAATAATATAGAAACAATTAGAGCCCGATGAACTTAATGTGAAATAGTTTAAAAAGTTCCAAAAACACATTTTTATTTTTGTTTTTAAATCACAGATAGACACTTCAATTTTATTTATTGATATGTGAGCCATGTATCGTCAATAATTTCTCCTTTTCTTGCAGATGACATATAAATTGTAAGCTGAATTGGAATTTTCAAAATGTATAGACCGAAATTTGACATTTTGTGTATTTATGTATGTTTGAATCGAGCAACACAGAACAAAAACCAGCTGACGACAAAAGTATAGCATTAAAACAAATACAAATTTACTTATTACATATACATACAAAATTTGAAACTGAATTTATTATTCGCTATTAAAGCTAATTTATATCTATTATTCTAGATCAAAAATACCTATTTAGCTGTATTCTGTAAAGCTTTTTCGTTGGCCTGTATGCCGCCGACATTTGGTTGATATTACTCAACTCGTCAGTGGACTCGGAAAAACATTCGCTTCATTTTCTTTTTTTCTTCGAGGAAAATAATTATAATTCAAAAAATTTTCAAACAAAAAAGCTAGACAAAAAACAGTTACAAACTGGTAATTATGACCTAAAATAATAATTTATTACATAAACATATGTATGTATTAATAAAAAAAAACACACACACACACACAATATTATGTCTTAATTTTAAGTACAAAAGCATTCTAAATAATTTTAAAGGGCTGGAATTATTTGGAGTGTTATTTTAATTATTTGTTATAAGCAACTTTATAACTTCTCAATTACATTTTGATCTTAATTTAATCACAAAATTATGTAAATATACATACATATATAGTACATACGTAATTAAAATTACTTATTTAATGTTCAACGACACAAATCACACTAGAAGTTTCCTAAGTAAAGCATAAAATGCAAACAGAAAATCAATAATTTTCTAAAAAACATAAAAAAAAAATAAAATGAGCGAATAAATTCAAAGAAACAATCTAAAACTTTGTATAATCTAATTTAAAACTAAACCAAATTTTAAATAGTTATGCACTAATTGTAAATAGATTTTAATGACAACTTTATACAAATAAATAGTGAAGCAACTTATGCAGTATTAAATTTGAATTTTATTTTTAGTCGAAAAGCATAGATACGACCATTTATGGCATGCCGACTATCTACAAGCACTGCCAATTAATCGCGCTAACTTGGTATTAGTTCAAACAGCCATACATAATTTAAAAGTTTTATTCGAATGAAATCAGTTAACAAATTTTCAAAAAAAAAGTGCTTGCTTTTAAGTTGGTAACTCCCATTTAATTCTACTTTGCAGTAGATCGGGCTTGAGTTCGACTTTTTACTTCCTCAAAATTTAGAATGATATTTTGTGATCAAATTGGAGAGATCAACGTTTTTAAAGAAGACAAGAAAAGTAAAGTTGAAAACTTACTGGCTGGGGTACATACCCCAGCTGGCTGTTTCACGACCACCACGACACTCAACAGCACCCAAATTCCTTCGAACCCAAGTGAATTTACGTTACCACTTATTCTATTATTCCCACAAACAATGAGAATCGCATATAACCAAACAAACCTTTAATACATTTATTTCTCAACAACCTTCATACAAGGAGCAACGAGCAGGTTTCAAGAAGTACAAGTTTTTTCGAATATTGAAAAGTAAGTATTAAAAAATCGCGTGTAACAATCTTTGCAAGAATTGGAAATCTCTCGAAATGAAATCGAGTTCTATTACATGAACAAATCGACTGTTCAGGTTGAAATATAAAAACTATTTGAACATTTATTTTCTCTGAGAAGTTTTATTAAAAAAAAAAACTATATGACTGGTAAAAAAATTATATGAAAAGTAAATCCATAAATTACTATATATAGATATACATATGTATAAAGTAAAAAGATTCCTTATTGTAGGTCTAAAAAAATAGACCTTATGCTTCTGTCTCTTTCAGCCGTCTATATGCAGCCGACATTTCGTTGCTGCTAAACAAATCATCAGTAGACTTGAAAAAGCAAAAAGAATGTTTGAAGCCCAACTACTTATTCTAAAATTCTCATGAACAAAATGAGAATCAGAAATGCTCAAACAAACTTTTTTAAACAGAAAGCATTTTACGTCTTGCAACACCTTTTACTTTTTATAGCACTTCCTTACAACAGGTGACCTTTGGTTACCAACAACTTGTATTCTTGAAAGTATAAAAGTTTTTGAATATTCAACAATTTCTTTTTGCTTTTTCAAGTCTACTGATGAGTTGTTTAGCAGCAACGAAATGTCGGCGGCATATAGACGGCTGAAAGAGACAGAAGCATAAGGTCTATTTTTTTAGACCTACAATAATAAATTTCAATTGGCTCTTACAGCGAATAAATAATTAAGTTCATTGTAAAAAGATTCCCTGCAAGAAATAGCTGATGGAAACTAACACATTAACAATTTAATTACTAACACATGCAACAATCCCTAAAGTATATGTATATGTATGTACATAGGTATATGTATATTCTGCATCAGCATTGATAGATAAGTCGATTATGGGATGTAGTCTGTAGGCTATTGAAATAACGTTTGTGAGAAAACTACTTGACTCGGAACATTTTTTAGCGCTAATTTGTCAATATACATACATACCTACTTATGTACATGTGTATGTACCTGTCGTGTGATCTGTTTGCCAACCCGTAAAATTCCGTCGCGATTAAGCGGTTTTTGCGTGGCAAAAATAAGAATTTTCTGATATTTTCGTGTATTGTTGAATTTTTTCACATCTTTGCCCAACACATATTTACTACTTATCAAGGTAGTAAATCTGCCTTGCTACTTATCTACTACTTAACATATTTACTACTTATCACATCCTCTCCAAAATTAAAGTGCTTGTAGAAACCAAAGATGTCACTTATGTACATATGTATGTATGAATGTGTTATAACAAATGTTTTGGCTTTGCATTTACTAATTGCATACCCATTCGAATCTTTCAAAGAACGTAAAAATATATATGTATTTCGTATTTGTGCTAGAAGAGTGCACCTATAAGTCCATATTTTTCACATTTTGCAGAAAATATGCTAGATACCCACATTCGTATATATGTATGTATGTAGGTACTTACATATGTATGAAGATATATGTATGTATCTACTTACTACGAAAAATTGCATTATTTGGTCCACCGATGCACTTTTCTATTTTTATTACCGTATCTTTTTTACTTTCGTTAGCTTTTGTTTTTAAATGCTTTTGGGATGCAGTATAAATGAATTTTAATGGAAACTATTCAAAAATACGAACTTTCATCGCGTTTTAGTGCTCAACGTCTTTTTGGAGTCGTTTTCTACCAGCGGCGAAATTCAAATTCCAAATACGCCGTCATTTCGTTGTGTTGTGTATTTGTACAGATTGTAAGCAAACCTTTGACAGTTCAACGGGCAGAAGAACTAGCGGGATGCTCTTGTAAGGATACCTGGTATAACGATACCTTGGCTTTTAATTTTAAAATAAACTTTTTGTTTTGAGAGTACTGTTATCGATAAAAAGTATCGTGCACCTGGTCAATAGAAAAATATCTCTGCGCAATGTGCATTTGTTCATATGTTAGATTTTATTGAAAAAAATAAAAGAATTTTATTAAAATATTTCTTGGAAAGCATATAGAAAAACCACTTTAAACATAAAAGTAAAATGAGAGAACATATTTGTAAACAAAGAGAAAAAAATGCAATGACCAGTACTAAAATCCAAGAAGCAAAATTTAAGTACCTGTGCTGCCAAGTTCACTTTGGAGAACGCTATATTTTTTTTACATCCGAATTTTGACAATGGTATGAGCTTTTAATATGCATGTGTGTGATTAATTGCCAACTCTTAGTCGACACACAAGGTTTCAAAATCTAATTAAAAACAGCGCTTACTTAAAACCTACTGTAATCGACTTTGAGATTCGATTAATCGATTTCAAAAATCTTTTTTTCTTCTCTAATATGAACATACATTCGTTTTCTCTGTTCGTTTCATTTATTTTATTCTTTGGAACAAAGGCTAATACCATTTCAAATTAAAAATAATACAGTTAAATTATATTTGTAATTTTGCCTGGTTGTTTTTTTTTTTTTAACATAACAAGCACTACAAGGTGGAGAACAGTCCAACTAAAGCAGTGAATTCCCATTAAAAATAATTTGGTTTCATTTCTGTACGCACATGAACACATTCATACATACATACGTACACAAGGCGAATTAAATAGACTTGCTAGCTCTGCATACCTATGAAAAAGGGGGAATTTGCCATAGACAGCTCTTATTCTAGGATAGACATTGATAAAATTGTAATATCACCATGAAATACGTAAGTATAAATTAAATGTACATGCATACTTTGTCCATATATTTATAAAAAAAACGTAATTTTTAGGTAAGTCCTATTACAGTTGAGGCTGAAATATTTCTCAACAGCTTAGCATCCTTGTCTGAGCAGTATAACAAAGTTGATATCGTATTAGTTTCTTCATTGGAAAAGATAATGAACGCTATTGAAAATTTTCTGGATTCATCTCCAAGTGAAATTGTAGAATCGAAAAAAACTAAGCTTCTGAAGTGTGACAATATAAGCCATATAAATCGAATATTTACTTGCTCATTTTGTAAAAGAGATATTGGTAAATCCGTGGAAAAAGTTGCATTGCATCTGAGTGAGGGTTGTGTCAATTCCAAAATATCATCTACCGCTTTTTGTGACATGAAAAAAAATGAGCCAAATACAACTAAAAGTCATAGCACATTGAAAAAGATTAAAAAAAATGCTACTACAGAAGGATGCAAGCGAAACCAGGATGTCAAATTAACAAAAAGTAGGATGAACATTAAATAATTATGTATAAGAAATCACTAGCAAAATTTTTCTTTTTTTACACAGAAACCCATTCTTTACTGACTACCAATTTAATTCAATTTATTGACGACCAGCATAAAATTGGCGCAAAATTAAAATGTATACCATGCTATGATAAAATTGAAAAAGATTTGCTAAGTGCGGTAATGCCTCTGTTTCCAAATAAAAGTGTTCAAGTATATAAATTCGGTTCCCGTATAGCGGGTATTGGCAATCGGGACTCTGATTTAGATCTGTTCTTGGACATTGATGACACGTTTAATATTCACCAGTATCGTGCAGATGACGAGTATGTTCAAAAGCTGGAGACAGTTGGGAAAGCTTTAAAAAGCCACTCTAAATCTTGGAATGGATTGATGAAAATTACAAAGGCCCGTGTCCCTATTTTGAAAGTTATTCATAATGAAACTGGTATTGAGTGCGATATTAACGTTTCTAACAGTATGGGTGTAATAAACACCAAATTTCTGGAATACATTTTTAATATGCAACCGCTTGGTAAATGCACTTGTCTAAAATGGTATATGCACTAGATTCCAAATAACGTATCATTTCCTTAGCCCAAGTATTATGTTATTTTATGAAAAAATGGTTGAGTCGAACAAAACTTGATGACGATATGAATACGTACTCCATGAATCTAATGGTTTTATTCTTTTTGCAAACTTTGAATCTGATACCCTCCGTGGAACGTCTCCAGGAAAATATTAACCAGGAAAAAGCTTTAAAAATCGGTCGTAAGTATTTTCTTTTTAAAGTGCTTACATGTTTTTCTGAATCTATTTGTGCACACGTTTGATTATCAACACCACTCAACTATTTTACAGCCTGGCTATGTATGTACGCTACATGTTCTTTAAAAGACTTGAACATACAACCAGTAAAGGTGGACCAACCAAATTTGTTGAAATACATAAGAAGCTTCTTCAATTTCTACAAACATTTCAATTTTAGTAGGGATATGATATGCCCGTATTTGGGCAAGGTCGTTAAAAAAGACGATTTAGAAAATTCAATGCCCAGCAGGTAAGTTCTCATATTATTGTCTGAAGTGACACAAAAACGGAAGCTTATTTCAATTATTTTTTCTTTACACATATAACTTGGAAAAATTTAACACAAAATTACTATATTTTTTTCAATGGTTTTCTATTCATAAAATTGTAGTCGATATTTAATAAACTAATTTACACAGCTTCAGATCGTTTTTAATATAAAAATTTATTAACAATATTATTCAATATTGGAAAACGATCTGAAGCTGTATAAATTAGTTTATTCAATAATTAAAAGGATCAAATAAAAATTATATATTGTAGTCGATATATTACAGAGACTCAAGCTTCTTATTTCTAAATCAACACAGAACATACTTGAACATTTTATTAAAAAATCGACTTCATACTGAGTGTTCATTGGAATTAAAAAATATTTCGAAGTTATAGGATTTTATTTTGAGCAAAACTGAACACGTTCTAGGAGACAAATACACAGAATTTTAACTTGATCGAAAATAATTTGTTATTTAAAAATTACGTATTTTTAATAAAATAACCACATAGTTATATTTTTTTGATTTCAAATTTAAAAAAAGACATTTTGTTCTAGATATATCGAATATGTTGAAAGATTTCCCACTTACAAATTGGAAATGGACAAATCAATAACTGTACAGGATCCATTTCAGTTAAACCATAACACTTGCAAAAGTGTGAACTGCCTAATTTTTGAATCCTGGAAACAACAAATAAGCAAATCATTGGAGGTACTTAATGATAATTTTCTAGATGATATATAATAGTGTACTCATATACAAAATGCAAGTGAATACCTCTTATTATATGTATGTATGTATATGTTACGAACAAAAATAAATTTTAAAAACCTTTATTTAAAAACAAAAAATCTATTACTCGAAAATTTTGTACTGGTAAGGTTTTTCAAATATGGGTATATTATGTATTTATTTATTTATTTCAGTCTACGGACAAAAAAAATTCTTACAGACTAAGATATAAAAAAATAAAGGTGTAAAGAAAATGGCCCAATGTCCAAGCGCTACGAAAAAATACCAATAGCCATGATACAATTAACAAGGTGGCCTCGTCAGCAAAACCGTTAATCATCTGACTACTTTAGGTTGTCAAGAGATTGCAGAGATGAAAGGTTTGCATAAGTTGTGCAAAAACAAAATGCATGTTATTTTTATTGAAGTTGTTCTTATTGTAGCGAAAAGGCTACCTCGTTAGTTGTATCATGCCAATAGCCAAGGACCTTGTTACAGAGCACACAGATGTGAAAAAGTGGCTTGAAAATCAAAAAATAATTTGACATCTGAAAACTTTTTGATGTAAGAAGCAGAAAATAATCACCTGTACTACTGGTATGAGTTTGCCTTGGGCAACTCACGGAAGGAAGAATTTTTAAGTAAATTGGTGTGAGGGCCCCTTAATAATTGTATCAAAAGTGGTAACACTATACAAGACATTTTTTTTTCTCAAATTTATAATTGGCCGTACTTTTTACAAAATCCGTTCTTTATAGTGATGAAGAACATAAAATAAATTATCGATGTATATCTTATCGATATTTTATTGGAATGTTGGTCGAAAAAAATCTATTAAGACCTGAAAAATTATGCTTAACAGAGAAGTTCTTAGAATAGGAAAAATGCACCCAAATTATAACAGTACACCAGAACCCAGGCGATTGCCGGAAGCGGTTTAGTTAATCAGAATAAGACAAATAAATACATCATAGTTTTAAACAAAAAATATCACATTTTAGATTATTATATATTATAGCAATGCATCGATATATCAGAAATATCGATAGCTTATTATATCGAGCATATTTTTTCCATCCTTAAGTCATCGTATTTTTAAAGTTTTGGTAATAGCAATTGCACAAATCTTTCTTCATTGTAAATTGTTTATTTAACCGCGCATCTATACGTTGTGGGAGGCATTGAACAAAACTAATTAAACAAAAATCCTCTGAGAATGTCTTGAAGATCAGCAAATATTTTGCAATAAATTGTTTTAAGCGATTGCATATTGGCTTGTTAGTTTTTGTTTATAGCAATGCATATTGATCACAATGCATTATAATTAACATCTAAGCACATACATACATACATACGTTAAATGGTTTTAATTCATAAAAATATAAATAAAACTCAAACATACTTATACAATGTGTGCAAATATATGCAGAATTTGTGGTAAAAGTATTGAAGAAAAATATCCTATTGACCTCTTTGAGATTAATAACAAGGAAATGCTGCGAAAAATAAGGGATTTGACAGGAATACGGGTAAGTTGTATTATGCGCATACTGTGTAACATAATTAGAAATTCCCTTGCTAACTGCCTTTTTGCTAGTATTTCTGTGAAGGAGCGACAGTAGGAAGCTAGAACAAATCTTTTTGCTATGCATATTGATTGTAAATAGCAACGAAAGGGCGCCCTTCCAAATTGTACCTGATATCACTTTATAATCATTCTGTACCTACATTACATGTCTTTATTACATTCTAGCTTAAAAAAAATCTGGACCTGCCCAAATATATGTGCTGTACTTGCAACAAAGATTTAAATAATGCGTTTAATTTTCGAGAGAACTTCCTGAAAGTGCAAGCACTATTCAAAGTGCAGGGTTCAAAACTAAATGATAAGCAAACTCGTAAAAATTCAGTTGAAGCAACGGAATTTGTTCAAGTGTTTCTTTACAAGGAGGAAAAAAATGTAGCAGTAACTGACAACTACGAACAACGTATTAATGCAGAAGATGAAGAGAAAGAAATAAATATTGCTGATTCTGACGACCTCAACAAAAGCCATGATTTTCCCAAAGAAAATAAAAATGAAGTTAATGCCCTGGAATTAAAGCCTAGTGAAGAAAATACGCTTGAAGATACTAAAGTTGTAAAAGAAGTTGTTTGCGATAATAATGTTGTTGAACTTGAAGTTTCTAAAGTTGTAAGCGAGGATGAAGTTAATGAATTCGATGATGAATACAAGCCGGATACTGAGATATTGACATCAAATATTTTTATGCGGAATCGTAAAAATAAAGAAACAACACATTCAGCAGATGACATAGACATTTCTGAAATTAAAAGAAAATCGAGAAAGAAACGCAAGGACTCAGAGGAGCATCCAAACATTTTTATATGCGATCAATGTGGCAATCATTTTACTTGCCGTCACCATTTTAGACTACACTTAAGAAGGCACACTGGTGACAAACGTTGTGCTTGCGAGTAAGAAGCTAGTAGAAACTGGTATTTATGCTTTTAAAATCATATAACAATTTTTAAATGTCATTTTACAGACTCTGTCCAGACAAATTCTTTACAAGTTCCGAGCTAAGAAGGCATATGAGAAGGCATACGGGCGAGAGGCCATTCGCTTGCAAATATTGTGAAAGACGATTTACAGACTACAGCACACGAATTAAACACGAAAGGACGCACACCAATGAAAGACCATTCATGTGTTCTCAATGTGGAAAATCCTTTACAACATCGTATATTCTGAAAAACCATATGCTGACACATACGGGCGAAAGGCAATTTAAGTAAGTTGAAAATTGCAATTTTATTAAAAGTAATCTTTCTATAAAACATTATTTTTAGATGCGAAGTCTGTAATAGGGCTTTCACAAGGAGAACGCACCTAGTTGTGCATTTTCGTTCAATTATGCATAAGCAAGCAATTGAAAAAGAAAAACATCATAAACCCGTGGAAGAATTGTCTCAGCAAAATAGTTTAATGCAACAAACAACGTCTACATTTATTGTTTAAGCTGTATTTACTATCTAAGCTGTGCACCTGAGATGGACTAAATTAAAATTCAAAAAATACATACATACTTCTCTAACATTCAACTGTATTTTCGATGGCATTAGGACAAAAATTTATATAAACTCTGAGAACTTGGGTAGCTTTGGAGACTCAAAATAAAGCAATTAATTTTCTTAAAAATGGAATCGGGGGCATATATGTATATGTTTTATTTTCCTTACAGAGTAGGCTTCATGAAAGCTCGATATTTTATTTACATATTTATTTGATTTCAATACAAAGAAAGCCTCATGGCCAATAATACATGTATTGTTAGTGAAATGTCTATGTAAATTAATTTTCATTTATTTTATATGTACATATAACTGGCAGAGCCTACAAAGGCTAGCGAATTTGCGTAATTTTCGATTTTTTTTCTTTTAGTGACGTACGTTTTATTACCAAAAACTGTTTTAGTTTTCGCATAAAGTAAATTTTTTAAAACTTCGGTTTTTGTTATACATCCGCTGTATACATACATATATTGATCGGAGATTTCCGAGATTTAGCCTTCTGGGGACCGTAAGAATCAATATTTTGGAGCAAAATATATTACAAAAATATCCATTCCTTCCCCGTTTGAAACTATGACAGAACACCCATGCACCCTTACACTTATAGTGAGGGGTATTCGAAGTTCGCTTATGCCCATTATTTTCCCATTTATTTATATACTATAAAAATCTTAAAACTAAAACCTGGCAATACTATGGCGGTGTTTTTCTTTAGACTGGCAACATCAATTTTAGTTGTTTGACGTCTCCATGACAAGAAAAAATTGAAATATTTTTTCTGTACGCATTGTGAAAATTTTTAGAGCAAAAGGCATTTATTGCAAAAATTATTTTAAAAAATATCGTCGCAATGGAGACTGCTTCTGATATAAGCAGAAATATGAGTACAAAAACAACAGAAACCGCAAATGGTGATGAAAATGCTGAGGTAGAAAATGAAACACCTATGAAAAATGCTGGCCCAGCTAATAACGCAATTAATGGTGAAAAAAATGAAAATTTTACGGAGACGGCGGCTGGCGAAAAAACCCCCATAAAGGAAGCTTGGTAAGTTTTTGCTTATTGTTCTGTATTAGTGATAAGAAAATATTGACGAGCTGAAAATTGTAGGGCTCCGGCAACAAATGTACCATTTGGTGGACATGGTGGTGGTCCACCAGGTGCACTTAGGGGTCGTGGGGGAGTAGTTATGCATTTTAATCGCGGTGGAGGCAAAATTGGTACTCCAAATTTCGGTAGCCGGCCTTTTGAGGCAAGTGCACAAAATAGCTCAGCAAATAGTGCTGTCGCACCATCAAGTGGACCTCAATTGGAGTTGTGGGTGGAAACAAAAACTGACGAAGGTAAATCTTATTATTATCATGCACTGACAAGGGAAACAACCTGGACAAAACCAGAAGGGCTTAACATTAAGGTTATGTTGCAAACTGAAATAGAAGAAATGAATAAAAAGCAACAACAAATGCAACAACTTCAAGGCCAGCAGCAGCAGCAGCAACAACAACAAACTGCAACAGCAGCCACAACTGCTAATGGCCATGCCGAGGAAAATATCAAGGAAAAACTGGATAATGTTACAGCTGTGGCAGAGAAAATAACATCTCAGCCGCCTCCTGGAATGATGAATCAACCTCCACCAGGTCAACAGCAATTATCACAGCCGCCACCAAACTTAGCACCTACGGGAATGCCTCCAGGTGCTCAGCACCAACATCCTCCCGGCTTGCATCAACAGCCTCCACCATTTTTTGGTCCCGGTATGCATCCACCAAATTTTAATCAACCTCCATTTGGCATGCCACCACCAGGATATGCTGGTGGGTTTCCGGGAGCACCTGGCGGGCCTGGTGCCGCGCCTTGGGCAGCAATGCATTGGAATCAGCACATGCATCCGCCATCAGTGCAAGAAAAGCCAGCCAAAAATCTAATAATTAAGCCAGGTGTTATCGATCCGGCTGTTATTGCCCGTGCAGCAGAATGGTCTGAACACAGAGCACCGGATGGTCGACCCTATTACTATCATGCTGCTAGGGGTGAGAGCGTTTGGGAGAAGCCCCAAGCACTCCGTGACATGGAAGCTGCCCGTATGGCTGCGCATGGAGCCACACCGCAGACTACTCCATCAGCTCCACCCACCCCAACTTTAGTTCCGGGAATGCCACCACATATGATGTCCAATCCTCTAATGCATATGCAAACACCGAATCCTGCATTCACTGCAGATCCGGCTATAGCTTATGCCCAGGCAGCTGCTGCTGCAGCGGCAGCCGCCGGCATTAAACCGTTGAATGAATCACTTAAAACCACAGCCGTCGAAAAAGAAGCCAAGAAGAATGCCGAAGAGAAACGCAAAAAAGAGGAGGAGCAAAAAAAAACTACTGCCGCAACCAAACCAGTGGATAAATCCAGACCTATTTCAAGTACACCCATACCAGGCACCCCTTGGTGCGTAGTCTGGACGGGAGATGCTCGTGTTTTCTTTTACAACCCTTCTACACGTACTTCTGTTTGGGAACGACCCGAAGATCTTGTAGATAGAGAAGAAGTCGACAAAGCCATAAATAATCCACCAGAACAACTTAAGGGCATAATGGCATCCAAAGCAGATAAGACCGAAAGTGAAAAAGAAAAACCGACAATTGTATCAGAACAATCTGTTAAACCTGTCAGTGATGATGACATGCAAGAGGATGATGACGATGATGAAGTTATTAAAATCAGAACTGAATCCGAATCTGAGGTGGAAGAAGTTCCCGCTAAAAAGCCTCGATTAGGTAAATACAATGAAGCAAATTTTACATATTAGAAATAAAATTTTTTTAAGTTAAATCAATTGGTTCAGCGGCAGAGATATAGGACTTTTTTTTAAGCCAAACCGATTTTACTTAAGAAATAGGCCTGGAGCAAAAATGACAAGAATTTGAAATAATTTAAAATATTGTTTTTGTTTAGCCAAATCCAAGAAGGCCGATGCCAGTGAAGCAGCTGCAGAAGCTGAAGTTAGAGCGGCCAAAGAACGTGCCGTAGTGCCGCTGGAAACACGGGTTAAGCAATTCAAAGAAATGCTGCGCGAAAAAGACGTTTCCGCTTTTAGTACATGGGAAAAGGAACTTCATAAAATTGTATTTGATCCACGTTACCTACTGCTCACATCAAAGGAACGCAAACAGGTGTTTGAAAAATACGTCAAGGACCGAGCCGAAGAGGAGCGCAAAGAAAAACGCAACAAAATGCGCCAAAAACGTGAAGACTTCCGTAAACTTTTGGAGGATGCTAAGCTGCATGGAAAGTATGTAAACTGCTCGGATTATCCAAGATTTTTTCTTAAATATTATATCAATTTGTTGCCAGATCTTCATTCAGCGATTTCTGTCAACGTTTTGGCAAAGAAGAACGCTATAAGGCAATTGAAAAGGTTCGCGAACGCGAATCTCTCTTCAATGAGTACCTCTTGGAAGTGCGGCGTAGGGAAAAGGAGGAGAAACAACAAAAGAAAGAACAGGTACGCACAACCAGTTTTCATTATGATTGTGGCACTTCAAATGTTAAGTATTTAAATCTATATGAATTGTGCTTTCTCGTATATACATGCTCATATATTTATAGTTTCTTGTTTTATAAAGTAAAATTTATACTTTAGAAAAATATTAACAATAACAAATTATTTATGAACATATACTTTACTTATGAATGAATATTTAATTTCCAACCCACAAAAAAAAAAAAAAAACTTGAAAAAATTATATAGATTCCATCAGCCTTTATATCACTTTATTATCCAACCGCTTTGTGTGTGAGAGTGTGTGTTAATGTTGCACTTTATTGCGCCAATTTCCACATACAGCAACATTTAATAAGGTATTGAAAACAAGGATGTGATTAAAGGCCACTCACTTACTTACCACTCACTACCTCTACTTTTTCTCTTTTTCCGTGTGTTTATGTGAGAATATTGAAGTGGGTGTGTGAGAGCAACCCCCAAATTCTTATTGATTGATGGTGTTAACTAATCAAAGCAATATTAAATGAAACAGAGAAAAGCAAACAAAGTAAAACAAACACATGGGATAGAGTAAGTGCGTCAAATCGCTTCAGTAATTCTTTTAAAAAATATTGTTTAGCAAAAAAAAATTTTTTTGTTTGTTACAAACCACTTTTTTTTTACACAAACAACAAATGCAACCAGTCAACAAATTCGATCAACAAATCATTTATGTTAATGTGCGAACGAACTACTTAAGACGTAATTCGAGATGGCAAAGAGCTCTTCGTTGATGTCCACAATGAATGATTTTTTATGAGAATCGAGAGATCCGCTTAACTACAAAGCAGTTTAGCTAAAAAATTTAACCTTAGAGCACTAATTTTCCACAGCGAGTGTGGTGAGTTATCCAATTGAAACAAATAAACATAAATAAAATATTCTAACAGACTCAGTTGAATGTTGATCAATATAAAAACAAAAATTACAAAAGAAAAGAAATTTTGCTGATTTATATCGTTGGTGATTTACCTCCCTCTGTTAGGCTTGGAAATGGATTATGGAATTGCGTACATCATCATTTAGAGCATAGATGGAAGCATTATTTATCATCTACTCACATGGATAACACGTCATTGTTGTGCCATCATTGTTTGTACTGTTTTCTTGTATTTTGGTTTGCTCGCCGCCGCTTCATTTTCCAGTTTGCCAGATTTCTTCCATTTGTCGCCTGTGTCATTTGCGTTGCGAAGCTGCCACATTATCCTGCACGATTGATTCTCAAACGAAACAGTATGAAAACCAAATAAATATTTATGTTCAAACCAAATAATATTTATAAAGTTCTCTTTCAGCACTAAATTTTTGTACGTTTGCATATGTGTGCGTGTAAATTTTTCGTTGCGTTTTGCATGATTTCGAACAAAGATAGAATTGTTTTTTTTTTTGTTGCCTTATTATCTATGCATTAACATCTCTGAAATGTGTGAAATATGAAACTACATCTCGTGGATGAAACATCGATTTTAATTTTAGAAAAATTTTAATTTCAAGTAACCTCATTTTCACAGCAGATCTCAAATTTCGAATGTTGAACAGCCAAAGAAGTGATTTGGGATCGCTAAAACAGCTGATCGTTGCCAATTGTTATTAATTTTATTGAACTTTCTAGATTTTACTTCTTCAAAATTGAGAAAGATTTTTTTTTGTGATAAAATTGGCCAGTTTGACAACACAAATGAGAGCCTGCTGCTCCAATTTAATTTAAACATTTATTTTTCATAACTATTGTATACTTTACATTATTGGAGTAGAATATGAATCATATTTGGCCTTGTAAGCTTGATTCTGAAATTAAATATTAAAAAAAAAAATAGCCTTGGATCCAACCTCAAACTTTCTCGAAACCAGTTTCTAACAGTTCGCAAAGCTTTAATTTATAAGAGGGTCTCAAGAATGTTTTTTTTTTTTCTATAGGAGTCGATACATCTCAAAAACAATTTTTTTTTCAGCAAAAAACAAAGGAATTAAAATTTTGTTTGTAAAGTCTTGTTAAAGTTATTTGTGATACATAATTCAAATATGACTTAATTATTTATTTGCTTTAAGAGCCATCCTAAAAGATGAGATAAGTCAAAGTTTGTCGTAAAATAAGTTGGAGATTTATAAAAGCCCAGGGCTGCTAGTTTAGTATTTGTATTCAGGTCGTTTTGTGCCAGAAATATTTGCCACGCGCCCATCTCCAATCAATGGGGGTAAGAGCAAAATCCCCTAATGGTTTTTGTTCAAAACTGTACTGAACAAGTTTTCAGCTAATTGGCAAAACTTGTGTTTGCAGTGTTTTGATTTGATGTAGTATAGTGCGACCGCATCGCTGCAAAGCAACCACGATGCCGATGGTTTTTGACCCGTTTTTCTTCTTCATATCTCTTTCCGGTAGCCGGCTTAAAATTGCGTGTTCCCAGAAAGTCTTCTTATAATGCAGTTGTTCTCTTTGTCTTACCAGGCTGTAGATTGGTTTTCTCATAAATAAACAACGTGTTTTTTGTGTTCCAGTTACGTTTAAAGGCATCCTGATTACACGCACACATATTGCATTTTCCTATTGTTCATATTTCTTTTTCTTTTTTAAATTGTGTACGTTTGTCCGTCCTTCTGAAGAAAACAACAATTTCATTTGCATTTATCCGGCGTGCACAACCTTTTACTTTAAATTTTAAGACAATTTTTTAGATTTACTTTTAATTTTTTTTTTTTACTAATTAATCACTTTTTTTCAGCTTCAACGAACGTAATTAGAATGTAAGAATATTTTTTAAGCTGTAAGGTTGTTTTTAAGAAAGTCTAGACCATTAAGAATCGCTTCTATCAATTCATTAAAAAATACTAAATAATGGTATTTTTCTCTTTTTCTCCCTCTCATTTTGATTTATCTTTGTGCGGGCGGGATGCCACACTGGTTGTTGGTTGCTCCATTAAATAGATACGCAAAGATTTTATTGACATGCTGCGTGAACGGGGAGACTCTTTGGATCGCCACTGTCGCTGGCATGAAGTGAAAAAGAAGTTTGAGTCCGATTCACGTTATCGTGCTGTCGAGAATTCTATGTATCGGGAAGATTACTTTCATGACTATATGCGCATGCAGAAGGATGAAAAGCGTCGCAAGGAAAAGGATCGTAAAAAGGAGCGGGAGCGTGAAGAGCTGGAAAGGAAATCGGAACGTAAAAGCGATCGTCGGGACAAGGAACGCCGTGATCGCAGCCGCAGCCGTGAAAAGGATCGCTCGGATAGAGATGGCAAGGATAAAGATTACAAGGACAAAGAAAGCAAGGACAGGAGAGACAGAGACAAAGAGAAGGACAAGGAGAAGGCCAATAAGGATAAAGATGAGAAAAAGAAGCATGATGATTATGTGAGATTCCAATTTCATATTTTATTATTATTTCGCTTCTTTTATTATTGTTTTAGTGCATCAGAAATTATTAAACGCAGGTTAAAGTGTCCTCAGTGAAATTTTCCAATCAATGTTTAATCTCTTAAAAACATTAGACCATCATTTGCTGTTCAAATCAAACAAAGAAATTTTGCCGTTTCTTCTTCAATTAAACATTAATCATAAGCAACATTTGCGTTAAAAATTTCAGCTGAAGCTCTTTTCGGTTTTTATAAAAATGATCATTAATTATTTTAGGCCTAAAAGTAGACCGACCTTATTAATTGTTAACGAGTTGAGTAGCATCAACGCAGCATGTCGGCGGCATATAGACGCCTGAAAAAAAAAACAATAAGTTCTGTTTTTATAGCTTTGTTTTTAATCTTGACTATTGTCAATTCCACATTTAAAATGCTTATTTTGTTGGCACATTTTGATTATAATTCCCATCGGCTTTGATATTTTTTCCCCAGATTTTCAAGTCTACTGACGACTTTACTTTTCCTAAATTGTTGTTTATGTTTTCTTTCGCCTGTAGGAAGAGGGAGAACAACATACTGAGGAGGAAAATTCTGACAGTGCGCAGGAACATGAAACTGAGCGCTTACAAAAGGAGCGCGAGCGCCAGTTGAGAGCCGAACAGAGTATACGCGAAAGAGAGAAGGAAGTTCAACGGACATTAGCAGGGCATTTGAGGGATCGTGATAAGGAGCGTGAGCTGCACAAGCGCGAAGAGGCTGTGGGCCACTTTAACGCTTTACTTACAGACTTAGTGCGTAATGCTGATCTCACTTGGAAGGAAGTTAAACGCCAGTTGCGAAAAGATCATCGTTGGGAACTTGTTGAATATCTTGATCGAGATGAACGTGAAAGGTAAATAATGTCTGCAGTATCCTTTTAACAATTGCAAATAATAATGTTTCCATTCCTTCAAAGAATCTTTAATGAACACATTGATAATCTAATGAAGAAAAAACGTGAAAAATTCCGTGAGATGTTAGATGAAATTACCTCATTAGAATTGACTAGTTCTTGGAAAGATATTAAGAAACTTATCAAAGAAGATCCCCGCTATTTGAAATATAATAACTCTGATAAATGTGAACGTGAGTTTAGGGACTATATAGTGGATAAAACTTTAGCTGCTAAGAGTGCCCTTAAAGAGTTGCTTAAGGAATGCAAACTTATTACACACAAAAGTCATGAACTTTTCAAAGAAAATCCAAATCATCTCAAAGATATACAAGATATTCTTAAAATGGATAAAAGGTGCTTACAAAATTAACCATATATATTTTTTTTAAACAACCTGCTAAAGCACAATTTTTATGACAGGTATTTAATATTGGAACATTTAGCTGAAGAACGCACAACTATTGTCGTCACCTATTTGGAGGAATTGCATAAACGTGGACCACCGCCACCTCCTACGGCCTCAGATGCTACACGACGTACGAAATGAATTGTGTAAAATAAAGTACATATAAATATATTTAAATAAACATTTTCAATTACACACTTGTCACTTTCCCTACTCAATATGTATGCTTACCTTATAACGCATTGTTTATTTTTTTTTTGTGTTTTATTACGTTTAAACATATGAAATGATTAAATAACATAAGAATTTATGATTATTGTAATGCCAGTACATAATACAAATTTTAATTTGATTCCAATTTAGACCTAACATGGATCATATGTAATTTTTATTTTTATGCAACTTTATATTTAATATAATAAAATAACATTTCACAAATGTTTAATTTTACCAAATATCAAAGTAAAAGACCTGTTGTAATGATTTCCAAACATTAAACCTCACTAGATTTAAACCTATGAAAACGGGATTTGCATTGAAATAAAGTAGAATTAAAAAATTTAATTTCTTCTTGTGGGTGATGATGATTTGTTTGGTAATTTCTAAATGCTATTATACTATTGTATAATTGCAATACACATTGTGACGCCCCAGAGTAAATTTCTTCGTTCGTTGCATTGAACAATGGCAACGCTGTCACATTCCAAGGCGAATTCTTATTGGCACATTCTATTCGTACAGCTGTTCACTATTGTGAATGGTCTTACTATTGATTTGCGGTGTACATTGATTTCTCTAATTATCTAATTTGTGCATTTAGTTAATTTAAAATAAATCTAAGAATGTCTTTGCTGACAACTTCTCTTAAAACTGCTATGGGCAGTATTTTAAAAATGTGCCCTACAACGACAAGTTTTGTACCATGTGCTGTAACCGGTAGTTACATTTCCACAAGACAACTTTCATTTGCAGAAAAGCGAGCAAAGGGTCCCTTAGTACGACGTTATGGTTACAAGGATAAAATTCTACAAGGAGGTATGCTGCCACACTTGGACAATGGACAGAAGTTACCCATGCCAATCTATCGTCCCAAAAATCCTTGGACCACAAAACGTGCTTTGTTTGGTCAGAATGATTATATAGATATTTTAGGCAATGACCGCTTGCATCCTACAAGGGTATTGTATTCGGTACCGTCTTGGCTGCGAGGTGTATCTGGCAATGAATATCAAGTTTTGCTGCGAAAACGTAAAATGCTTACGAAAACATTGTATCCTATCGCCCGTCCCACGAAATGGAAACATTTGCAAAAACGTATTTTATATTTGTACAAGTTTTTGAACCGCAAAACAAAAACTGGCTATTGCAAGCAATAAGTGGCTTTTGTTTCTTGCTGTAAAATAAATTGTAAAAACACCATATTGCTAATAAAATTTAATCAAGTTTAATGATTTTATTTAATTTTTATGGGATCTAAAAAGCTTGTTTGTGGGAAAAGGCCATAGATGTATGTACATACACATATGGAAGCAGCATTTGCTTATATTAATCCATATTGTATAAAAAACCAACTATTTTGTTACAGATTTTATTAAATCTTTTCAAAGTAGTGCGCTTAAATTGTAAATATAGAATTAAGAACTAATGAAAAAGCTTTATTAAACAAAAGTTAAAAAAGCATAAACGTTCTTGACAGCACAAAAAATTTTTTTTTCAGGGACAATGTCAAGAGGGACTGACTATTCACATGTTAAGGTAAATTCAAATTCATTGAAGGTCCTTCGACCAATTATGGATGGTCTTGATTTTTAAACTTTTTTTGCCCGGAACGAGCCATTGGGCAGTTATGGTGATTTGTCTACCGTTTTTTTTTTGCCAACTTCCTACCTCGACGAGACACATTATTGCAGGATAATTTTTTCACCAAAATCCACCAAATCAGGGAGTGAGGCTGGGAAAAATTACTTTTTTTAGTTGTTGTTAGCGGCCACTCTTCTATATACATATGTACATACAAGGTGAGCCAAAATAAATCACCCTATTGGAAGTTGCTCTTATTTTTGTAAATGGCGGCCAATGTAAAATCTGCTTTTACACTTGTGAACTAGACAGCTGCAGAATACAGGTGAACAAGTCATGGAGCGATACACTCACCAAGAACGCGGAATAAACAAACGTATCTATCGCTTCTGGCGCACCGAATGTCTACGAGTGCTGCACGAGCGGCCATTACACCCGTTCAAAGCATCGGGTGCAAGGTGCGCTCTTCACGCTGGAGGAGTCATCCGGGCATATTTTTTCCAGGATGCCATATACTAAGTATATATAATGCGTCTGCATGTATGTATGTGTTTCTTTATTTGTTATTTTTATTATTGTTTCTTTTAAATACATGTGGTGTTTAACGCCTTTTTGCTTTAATATTAATTTTTTAGAATTATTTCTTTTTTTTTATGTATGTATATAACTATAAATATATAATATATAATTAAAGTAATTATTTATTTTGTTGTTTTCGGTTTTGTCTCTCTCGTTAAATTTAGTTTTAATAAATTTTCTTTTTCATTTTAAATAAATGTTTATTTCCTTTGTTTTATTACTTTTATAATAATATAAAGATGATTAATGAGTTTTTGCTTTCTATAATTTTTGTTTGTTCCTTCTTTCGTTATTTGTTTATTTCTTTTAATTATACGTATGTATGTATATAATTTTCTTTTCATTTTTGTCTATTGTATACGAACTATAATGTAGTTATGTATGATGTATATTAATCGTAATCATGCGCAAATATTGTAGTTTGTATGTGAAAATTATTTAAATGTTTTTGTTGCGGTTGCTGTTTCCTTATTGTTTTTGTTGTTCTAATGTTATCGTCTTCAATATCATTACAATGCAGTAATTATAATAATCAAGGTGTTAATAAGAAAATGTAAAATATAATTTTGAATTATAAATAATTTTTGTTTTGTTTTGTTTCTGTTTTGAAATAAAATATAGACTTAAGAAAATAATTTCAACATAAATCAATGATGTTGAAGCTTTAATCAGTTATTTTTGGTGGCCTCTTTAGCCGCCATAATAAGCGGAGTCAAACTGGCCAATGGACGAGCCAATTTTAAGAATGGATGCTGTGAATAGTGTTTGAGTATAATAAAAAAAAAAAATTATTTTTGGAAGGTTTGTTCTTTATTTTCATTTTGTGTACACTCACCTTGAGCAATTCCATTGCACTAGCACGTCGATCAACTTCAACTTCTAGACATTGATCGAGAAAATCTTGAAATACTGGTGATAGTTTTTCCTTCTCTTTAATCTCGGGTTTGCCATTAGTAGCAATGAGGTACAAGGCTTTCAATGGATTCTCGTTCAGATAAGGCGGTTCACCTTCAACCATTTCAATGGCCATGATACCAAGAGACCACAAATCAACCTGAAACATATACATATGTATGTACATAATACAACAGTGTTAAACATCGGCTAAATCGGTGCTGGAAATTAAGCGTCTCAAATAGAAGAATACCAGAAGGTGCATTGGAAAACCACCGAACCTTAGTGATATAATCTTTCGGTAAGTAATTGAAAATGAATTGCTTTCACGAAATTCCTCTGATTAACGTATTCATACATACATAAGTATTCTTTTTCCATGCTTAGAAGTCTAGTAGGGAAGCATTGCATTTGTTTTGTGAGTTTTGCTGTTGGCTGTTTTCAGAAATTCGTTTACATCCTCAAAATCAAAAGTTATATAGCGATTTTAGGGACATTCTCGCCGAATTCGAATTTTTATATTGTGTTAGAAATATGTATATAAAGATTTAAGCAGTCTTTAGATCACACATGAACAAATACTTAGCCATTTTTGTCAAAGCATCAGCAAAAAGAAACATAAGAGCATATTTTGAGGTTATGTTTGCTCAATGAGCAAATACAAAATTTAAAGCAAATTTGTATTTGCTATTGCAGAGTTGTTGTAAAATCATATAATTGTTAGCTGTACATTTTGCATTTGCTAGTTTAGCAAACATAACCTCAAAACATACTCTTGCAAAATTTAATATCTTAGAAAATTTTCCCTTTTTTCCATTTTCTTGTTGCATTTATGTGAATAAATATGTATGTATTTGTAGTTGTCTTGGCCCAAATTAAAATTTAACAAGAAAATAGTGGTCACGTTTTTGAGGCAACAATTTGTTAATAGATGGATGGTAACGCACTAAGATTGTTTCTTTGTATTTTTTTTTCATGCTAGTTTGCGTATTGGAACATTTATTTCGTTCAAAATATCGAACATTAATTCACTTTAAAAAATAGTTTTTATCGACAACAACAAGATGCACATTGAACTCTGTTGCCGACCGGAATTGAACTCTGTGATACGGCTGAGTATTCCAAAAATTATTACTTCAGGTCCAAAAAAAACCTTTAAAATGTTTTCTGTCTTCTTCAGCTGTCTATATGCCGCCGACATTTCGTTGGTGCTAATCAACTCATCAGTAGACTTGAAAAATTCTTAAAAGAATGTTTGAAACGTAACTACTTATTCCTTAATTCCCAGCTGAAAAGGACAGAAAACATTTTAAAGGTCTATTTTTGGACCTGAAGTAATACATTTCGATGGGCTCTTAAAGCAAACAAATAATTAAGTTCATATTTGAATATTCCAAAAATTATATTTATTTGTTTAACCAAACATACCTTGGGTCCATACTGTTTTCGGGTAACAACTTCGGGTGCCATCCAGTACGGTGTTCCCACCATTGTTGTGCGTTTCGATTGCTCCGGCGATATCTGAGCACAAAAACCGAAATCAGTTAATTTTACCGAGCCATCCAGGCCCAATAAAATATTATCACTTTTAATGTCACGGTGTATGACTTGATTGGAGTGTAAAAATTCCAATGCCTGCAACACTTCACGACACACAGCCGCAATTTGACCCTCATCCATACAGGTCTCGGTTACAACATCGGTCAGCGAGCCACCGGGCAAGTATTCCATTACAACCCACAGTTCCTCCGACACCAAATAGCTGTCCAGATAATTGACAACATTTGGATGTTTATTCTCTCGCATGACAAGAATCTCATTGATGATCAGTTCCTTTTTCGGTTGCTGTGACAGGTTCATTTGTTTGATGGCCACTTCCATGCCAGTGGAAGATTCAATGGCCGTGTAAACCGTACCCGAAGCACCCTGACCGATTTTTTCCATTTTCGTGTATTTACGATTTGGATCGCCCACCGAAACGATGGTGCGCAACTTTTCAAGGATCTCTTCATCGGACATTTTTTTCTTTTTTGTAGCTCCCGATCGTTGTTGCGTTGTTGCAGTCGTAGTCGTAGGCGTTGTTGTATTAGTGGTGGCGGCGCCGGTTGCTGTTGCCGCTTGAACGGGTGAGGCCGCATTGGACGATGCTGCACTGGCATTGGCTCCAGCAGCTGGGGATGCAGTCAAGTTGTTAGTATTTGTATCATGAGCATACAAATCTTTTGTCGTTATAGCAGGTTCCAGGTTATCGACAGGCGTTGCCGGTGTAATAGTTGTGATGGTAGGAATATCCGCAATCGGTAATGAGACGGCCGCATCCACAGTTTGTGGTATTGTCGTAGCAGTTGGTGTGGGCAATGGTGGAGTTGGCATCGCCATCGATTCAATGTACGAGGAAGATGATGAGGGACAATATATTGGTGGCAATGTTGACATATCATCGTGATATGAGGGAAACGATGAAAAGGAGGAAGCAGAAGAATCATGATTAGTTGTTGTTGTTGTTGTCGTTGTAGCATTGCAATCAATAAATTGCAATTGATTACTAGTGCAAGGAGTTGCACTAAAAGCTGCAGTAGCAGTATTATAAGTAGCAGTGGTAGCACTCATTAGTAGTGGATTAGTAGTAGTAGTAGTAGTATCAGTTTGAGAAGCTGCTGTTTGATCAGCCTCATATCCAGCTGCTGCAGTAGCAGTGGCCATTACACAATTTACATTTTATTATTTTACGTTTCATTTGAGGTTGGTTTTATTTTAAATTATGTATTTTTTTATTTTTATTTTATTTTCATAAGCGTTAGCAGTTGTTAGGTTTTAATAATAAATAAAATATATAATATACGGAAAATTATATGATTTTAGTGAATAATTTAAGTTTAATTTTAGCTTTGTTAGTGTATACATATGTAAATAATTAAATTTTATTGTTAATGTTTAAAATAAAGACACAAACCAAAAGCAGTCATACCACCTTATTGTAAAGATTATGAATGAAGAAAAGTTTGCCCAAACAACGAGACCACTACTTTCTGGTTGATCATTGGTTTGGGCGAATACATGCATATAAAAAACTCAAAATTCATATACAATTGCATACATGGACACAACAACAAACAGCAACGATGAGAAAAAAATACAAATTTTATATTTTAAGGTTATGTTTGCTCAACGAGCAAATACAAAATTTAGAGGAAATTTGTCTTTGCTCCTGCAAAAATTTTGCACTTTTGCCATTCTTGTAAAATTGTTTTCCTCGGTGTTTGTTCAGGTGTCCATATGTTATGTTTATGTAACAAGCATCTTGTGGGCTAATATTTGCCAATGTACCCGTACCTCAGCAGTTGCAAGTGTTCCAACGATTTCGATTATATGTATATATGTACATACATATGTATGTGTATGTATGCAGCAAGAATCAGATAGGGAAGGGCATGTAAGCTTTTGTTTTGAACCGTCAAGCAAAAAGAGAAAACGAATCAACTGCTATCATTGCAAAACTAGTCGAATTTAGTGCAGCTTGAAGGAAGCTTTAAAGATTTATATTTTCAACACACAAAGGATTGAGCATCAATCAATACCTTCCGATAACATTCTATTACGGATACTTGAATTCCGATCAAAAAGTAAAAGCTTAAGTTCATATTTGAATATTCAAAAAGCTTTAACTTTTTGACACTTTCAAAAATACAAATCGTAGTAACCAATGGTGGGTGACTCGTTGTATAGAAGGTTGCAAAGAAAAGTAGAAGTGTTGCAAAACGAAAAAAGAAATGTTTGCTGTGTTAAAGGTGTGTGATTCTCATTTTGTTCATGGCAATTATGGAATACGTAGTTAAGTTTCAAACAAACTTTTAAGAATTTTTCAAGTCTACTGATGAGTTGATTAGCACCAACGAAATGTCGTCGGCATATAGACAGCTGAAAAATACAGCAAATATTTTGAAAAGGTTCATTTTTGGTCCTGAGTTAATACATTTCGATTGGCTTCGCGTTTGGTTTGTGTATGAGCTTAAACATTATTGATTAAAATATTTTTTTCAGAGCAACAGATGACATGAGATGAAATTCGGTAAAATTTACAGGCCTGCCATCACAAACAATTTCGAACGAAAACTGAAACTTGAGAAATTAAAATTCCATCAATTTACTCGGCATGAAGTCACTTCATTTTATTCTCGAATCAGAAGTTTTTGTATGTGATGATGTATTGCCTGAATAAACGTGAAACGCTTTACAATTTTTATTTGCAAAAGATCTGTTGCTCTTTATAAAAATATTTTCTAAATAAAATATTTCTTTAAATAAATTATAAATACCTTGAGAGTAGTAAGCAAAATGAAGAGCACAGGAGACTTATTTTTCAACTTACTTGCATTGTTTTTGTTCTTGTCGAGAGGCGAAGTGGCCATATGAGTTGGTGTCTTAAATTGTGGCTGAGCAATGTTGTTGTGTTGCGGTGTTGTTGGTGTGGTGGCGGGCGCTGCTGTGGGGGCTGGTATTATGGGGGCTACAGCAGGTTGTACAACATCTTCAATGGGACGTGTATAAATGGATTTCGTACGTTCGGGACGTGAGGCTATAGGTGGTGGTGGTGGCTGTGGAGTGCCAAGGATATCGTCCTCGTTGGCCGATGAATGCTGTGAAGAAGATGATGCTGTATTACCACCAAAATTATATGAATGCGATTGACTAATTGTAGAGGATTGATGCTGTTGTTGTTGGCCATGATGCTGCTGCTGATGAATATGAGAATGTTGATGATGCTGCAGATGATGCGGAGTATGAAGCTGATGATTCCCCAAGCCACTGGTCACAAGTCCGGATGAATTATTGAAGCCAACATTGTTTGAATTGGAACCACCACCACCACCACCAATAGTTAAACCGCCAATATTAACACCTATCAAATTGCCCCCACTATTGGAGCCATGCAACTCTGAGTCGGTAGGTGTGCTACTGGGACTACTGCTGCTGACACGACTTAGTGACGAACCTGAGAGTGTAGAGCCCCCACATTATGTTATGGCGCTATTAGCGTATTATAGAAAGGGAAAGATTTGTTTCTCACCTGAATGTGTGGTAATGGCATTTGTCATGTATTTGGAACTTGGCCTCTGTTTAGTTGTATTGTCAAACCATTTGAGTACATCCAAAACAGCTTGTGGATTTTTCTTTTGCTCTTGTTTGCTTATGTTGGAGTTCATAAGCAGACGTGCCCAGGCCTCCGGCATACCCTATAAAGATTTACAAACATAAATGCAAGTTTTTAATTACCTCGCAACATACAGCAACACAATATATACATATGTAGGTAATTTAATGTACATCACAGTAAAATTATGGAAAATGAGTTTAATAAGAATATTACATACTTCCAATCACGCGCTTGCTCTATCAGAAAGCCTAAACATCTACGCTAACATACATACATAAGTATATATACGGTTGTCACAATAACTACGTTCATTTATCTATAAAAATTTACTTGAATTGCATGTACCATGCGACACCTTGTATTGTCAGTCACTCATTCAGTTTAATAATATATAGAAATTAATTTATTATAATTGTAATTGTTTTTGTACATAATAAATAGTTTTTTATTTGAATGAAAAGAGCAATGAAACCAAAAAAAACGAACACTGAAGCACTATTAAAAACTGGAGACATGGTGGGCAATTTGGTCGGTATTTGCTCGTTGAGCAAACATAACCTTAAAATATGCTCTTGTGAAATTTAATGCTTTTGCGTACTTTTTGTTGTTGTTGTTGTTGTATCGAGTTTTTAGTTGTTCATTCAGTTGTATTTGTGCCAAAATGACGTTCAGCAAGAAAGTAGTGGTCACTTTTTTTTTTTTTTGGCCACCAGTGCGGAAATATATGATCGTTAAGAGAAGGGTTATGATTGCCCACGTTATTCGACATGCTCTTAAGCTGGTGTAGTACTTGTTGGCGCACTCCGTGTTGTGTTTAACCACACTGGTTTTGACCCATAGCTCAGGCTACCGGGATCCAGAGTTGTTCACAAAGTTTTGTAATTTATTATTGCTTAGAAGGCCAGCGTAATATGTAAAGTTTTATTATATTTGGTTAAATTTTCTTACACTTTGCAAAGAATGACTGTTTTATTAATTAAGTTAAGAACTGTCCGTTTCTGAAAGTTTCTTCTTAAAAACGTATTCAGTTTGAATACGACATTATGTGCGGATTTTTCTAAAACGTACATAAATTTCCTTCATCGATTTTATATTCAAAGCAATAGCAAAATAGCGAAATATGAAAATTTGTTTTTGCTTTCAACACAAATACACAAAAATGTATTAATGTACAGAAAAACTTAGTGATAAAGTGGAAAGTGGAATCAATAAGATTAAATATAGATACTCAGTAATGAAGAGCGCTGCGGCTTAAAAACAGTACGTATACCATTAGTCATGGTCTGGGTTCGAAGCAAACTTGGATGCTGATGAGCGACATGGTGGTCGTGAAACAGCATGGTATGTACTCCAGCCAGTAAGTCTTTAACTTTACTTTTCTTGTCTTCTATAATTGATCACTCCAATTTTATCACAAAAAAAAAATCTTTCTAAATTTTGAGGAAGTAAAAATTTAACTAGAAAACCGAATAAAATTATTAACAGAATTAATGTACGTTTTAGAAAAACCAGCAAATATTCTAGCAATTGTCACATTTTATTGTTGTTTTCAATATAAATTAAATATGAATATCTTTTCTACGTTCGTTGCCACATAACATGCGAAAATAATACTAACAGCGGAGACGAAAACTTATAAAAAGAACATCGATTTTCGCCTTTAAGATTGCTGAGCATATTTACACACAAACAAACAAGTATGTAAAGGGTTTACATATGTATGATGATATTGTTTTTTTAATTTAATTTTCATACAACTTGTTCAGCTGTAGTTTTATATCCCTTACAGTCCAACCTAAATAAGCGCGTCAAGCGTATAGATTATAGATGCCCAATGTAGTAGTATTGGTGAGGGTGACAAAATAACACTGGAAGAAAACAATTTGCTATTCATTTTATTTAGTCGTCAACGAGATTGTGACACATGTGTGGCAGGTGTTGTACATATTTTAGTAATACTCTTGGTAGTCTGAAATATTTTGAAATAAAAGGATTCTTCGAAGTGTTTATAAATTTTCCCTCAATTAATCATTGTTGATCTTGCAATTAAAAAGTAATGAAATCTTCTATGATTACTCTTATTGCAGTTACGCAATAAAAGTATATTTCTCAAACTAGAAGAATTCAGCTTATTGCGTTTTTTTGAGCAAATATAATTCATATCTGAAAATATTTGTTCGCAAAGATACGTTGAGGGAAATAAGGATAAATATTTCAATGAAATCTTCTTTATTTCGGGATATATTGTACCCTCCAGATTTTTCCAGAGTTCTATATTGATAAAATTATCAGGGAAATCTAATTCACTTCGAAGAATAATAAGTTCTGTTGGGATTGGAAATTCGTTCTTTAATATATCGCATTTAAAAGAGTTTTGAAAAATATTCAGTAAATGCTTAATATTATCAAAATCCTTGTCGTAAACAACAGAAGTTTTCGGAAAGTCCGAAAAGTCTGCAGAATCAATTTGAGCTGAGTGTTAAAATCCGAAAGAATTTTCAACATAATCATATACATGTTCATGAATCATAAACATGTTCGATGACGATTGAAATGTAAAATAAGACACAGAATTTCTGCAAGTGCAGTTTGTCTCTCCCACTCAACATGATGATTTCCTATTGGTTGATTGACGATCAAATAAAAGAGCGTAATAATACGTGTGAGTTTAATTTGCTGATATCAGCCACTACTGGGCATCTGTGGTATAGATGGAAATAGGTTTGCACAGTTTGCACTACTCATCGTGAAAACCTTTAATGTAAACAACAATAGATGGCGCCAGCAGATGGCAAGGCCGACTGACAAAAAAATAGCGGCGGTGACGTAAAATTTTAATACAATAAAAAACATATTTATGTGAATTAAAAATACGATTTTTTTGTTCAACAAATGCAAGCATAAACTTTAATTTTATAATAACAAAAGAATACATCGCGTTTTAATTTTAATTGATATGGGTGTCCAAAAACCAAATAAGATAGGCAGCGGCTGCGTACCCACAATTCCAATGTAGCCAGATCGAGTTTTCGTAAATAAAGCAGATTTACAAAAAAAAAAAAAAAAAAATCGGTGTGCTCACAATCAATCATAAAATGCCTGCAAATTTGCACAAAGCATATTTGCACAGTTACCATCGTGAAAACCCTTATAGATTTACCATTTCATTTATATAAAAAACATTATGTTTATAAAGTTCTTATTTGACAAACTTCTCAAATTAGTGTTTACTAAATGTGACATATTATTTGTAAATAAGCCGGGTAATTTTTAAAATTAAACAAAAGTGCAACTCAACTCAACTTTACTAAGCATTTAAGTCTAAATAAGCAGAATTCCAAAGCAAACTACCGTCATTATAACATCAGTTGTATAAAACAACTTTTACGGCAATTGTGCCATGTTAAAAAAAGGAAAAACTCAAAATCTGTTTGAAAAATACATAAGTTGTTTTTAGAAATCACGTGAGTGAGTTCTCAAGTGCAGTGTGTAAGAAGTGAAATGTAATGGAGCTGTTTGTCCTTGAGTGTGTGGGAGAAGTTGAAACAACTATGTAACAAAATAAAGTTTTGTAAACTTAAATACTTATGAATGTATGCGTGTATGTATGTATATAGAGAGTAGGTATAGAAAATTAATTTAATATGTTTTATTATACATATCTACATAAATGTTCATGTGATTGTATTGCATGTGGTGACAGGGGGAGAGAGTTTGTGAAAAATATAGAAGAGAGTTACAACTAATAAATACTTACTTTCATTGGCAGCTTAAATATTTGTTTTTAATTATTTATTTATTTTTTTTGTTTGTTAATATAGTAGAGAAAAGAGTTGTTGGAAAAAAACAAAGAAAGAAAAAGTAAAAAAAATAAAATACAAATAACAAAGAAATATCCTTGTCGTCGTTATGTTTTTGTTTAAGTTTTGTTTGTGTTTTCTTTTGCTGTTGCTTGCAATATGTTTTTTTTGAATTAATTTTAAATAAAACAAAAAGGATTTTTGCATAATATGTATGTATAGTATAAGGAGTATTCTTTTGTTTTTAATTTTTTTTTTTTTTTGTTTGTAGTAAAAAGGCAGTTAGTTAAATGCGTATGCAAATGAATTGTAAAAATAAGCCTTAAAGCCATGTAGATAAATAGATACACTGTTAACAAAAGATTTGCATTAAAATACGAGGCAACATACAGGGGGTGGATACTTATTTTTGTTTGTCTTAAGAGTGAGTAAAATTTTACTTGTACATGTACACACACAATGACGATTTTATGCAATTTAATGAAAATACCTTAAGATTTTAATTTAAACTAAGACTCATACATACATACAGTAAATAGGCCACATGCTTTGGTTTCCTTTTCCATGTGCTCTAATTGAGTTACACTTCAAAAATGTTGCCATATAGGCCCAAATGCTTTAAGAGATCACCGATTTTCCACTTGATCAAAATTTCAAATAATTTTTAAAAAATTCTCAAATACAATGGAGAAATTACATTTAGATTAGTTTAGATTCTTGGCTTCCTTTTCCATGTGGTCCAACTGAGGTACACTCTAAAAAAGTTGCCATATATGCCTAAATTCTTTCAAAGATTACCGATTTTTCATAATGTTAAAATTTCAAAAACATTTTTAAAAAAATCTAAAATACAATCGAGAAATGTCATTGAGACCAGTAAATAACTCATTTCTCCGCTTCGCTTTCCATGTGGTTTAATTGAGTTACACTCCAAAAATGTGCCTATATATGTATGTATACGCCCAAATTCTTTCAGGGCTTAGCGATTTTTTACGGTGTCATCATTTATTTTTTGATTTCTCAATGTGAGCATTTTGAAGTTTTTATTCATATTTTTCTCTAAAATTTAATCTTAGAATTGTATTCCTTAAGATTAAATAAATATAATAATATATTCATATTTTTAAATAAACCTTTATTTTATTATATAAGTTACATATGTATATTTATATACATTTTTACTCTTACAGATAAACATGTCGGTGCAATGTTCGCTTACGAAAAACAAATTTATCTTCACACCTAAATATGTATGTCGTTACGTTATTGCATTACGTCCAACATATTTAACTCGGCATATTTATCTTCACACACATAAAAAAAGAACGTTGGAAAGTGAAAAAGTAATATAGGAATTCATTGCAGCATTTTTCTTTTTTGAAAAAGTGGAAAAAAATTATTTTGTGACCTTTTTCCTTATTATTTTTTTTTTATGGTTTTGTGGACTTTTACATTAAATAAATAATTCGATTTTTTTTTGACAATAAGAACATGTTTTTTTAATGTTTTTGTTGTATTATATTTTCTAGCACTCCTCTTTATCTGATACATTTTTCAAATCCTGTAAAACCTGAGGTAGTAACGTTGACTGGCCCTTATATAAAAACTCATTCTACAAAAATCACATACATATGCATATCCGAGAACAGTGGCAGTGGTCTTTGTGAAACATTTCAGGTGCCAATAGTTTTTTAAGGTGAAGTTAAAACAAATAAATTAGTAACAAAAAGTGACATACAAATTCAAGGCACACGGAGTTCTTAAAAAATTGAAAGATAAATTAGAGATGAAATTCAAAATTTTGCTCGCTCAATTAAATGATTGTAGTTTGCTTCGTTCGTTTAGTCCAAAACAAGTGAATGAATAAATAAATGTATATGTGCACTAGTGCAGGTCGATTTGTATGGACAAACATTTTTTAATATTGTGCCATCGATTTCGCCACAGCTTTTGGCATGTGGAAAAATAATTCCCCTACGGCATTAAAAAAAAAAAGAATTTTCGTGGCAACCGATCTTGAATTTTTGTTTCTTTGTATCTGAGCCCCACCCAAGGAGGCGTGTTACGGGGTCAGTGTGTTCGAAAAAACATTGTGGAGAAAAAAATATTGGGGTTGGTTACACAGTTGACCCTTCTACAGGCACTAATCACTAATAATGATTCCCAGGGCCCATATTTGGGCAGTTCAAAAATAAAATTCCCCCATCACACAAAACTGCACCAGGCTGTCCATAGAGAAGTCAAATAAAAGCCCCAATAATTTGTTCTTCTCCATTATTTTTCGAACACACCGATACCGTACCATGCCTCCTTAAGGGGGGTCCTACCTACAAAAAAAATCATAGCATTGCAAATCGAATGCCTCGAGAATTATTAATTTTTTTTTTGATACGTCGTAGTAGAATTTTTTTCTCATGACAAATCCTTCGAAAAAATCAATGATACAATATCGATTGTTAAATCGACCCACCTTAGAATGCATACATAAAGTCATCATACGAAAAAGCATATTATTATTATGATTTTGTTTTAAGGGGCAAGAAATTTTAGAATAGACAAGTTTAAATCGAAAAAATTAAATAAAGTTCCAAAAGAAAAAAACATTCCAATGCAATAATGCAACTTAAATTATTTTAATAACTTCATAAATTTATATTGAACATTCACACTCATAATAATAAAAATATTTAAAAGAAAAGAACTTACCGTAAATTCTCCCGTTACAGCATCAAAACCTACATGAACAGTGTGTTCGAAATTTGTCGGATATGAAATATTGGGCTTTGAGTCTTGATGCGATGGCTTGGAACCTTTTATTTTATTTTTCAGGGTTTTCTTTTTGCGGTCTGGGTCATCGGGTTCTAAGAAGGTAAACACAAAATTAAAAATCAAAATTAAATTAAAGAAAATTTAAAAAAATTATATAAGCAAAAACCTTTAGGAAGAGGCCTCATGTCCACTGGCGGCCCATCGCCAGAACCGGTTACTGAGCCCAAGCTGCCACCAACCCGATCGCCACCTCTGTTGCTTGTCAGGCGTACAGGTGGAGCTGGCGGTTTATCCTCTTCACTCGACATTTTACGTGTGCTGTATGGTGGTGGTATTATGCTTAATATTTAATATCTATAATGGAGCTGAAAGAAAAGGAAGGGAAACAAATAAATATAAAGCGCAAGTTGTATTTTCCAGTATGGATTTTTCAAAAAATTATGTTTCTTATCTTTGGAATTACTTTTTAAATTTACAAATAATTTTGTTTGTTTGTATGTGTCATTAAAGTTTTGAGATTAAAAAAAATTAATTAAGTTTTGCTTTTTTTTATTAAGACATTTGCATTGCTTGCGTTTCTTAATAAATATTAGGGCGGTGACAAAAACATAATGGCAGATTCGAGGGTTTTGTTTGCCCAGGGCGTGTGACACACACTTAGCCAGTAGAGGCTTGTGGTGTGCTGCATGGATTTAACCATAAAAGTAAGTACGTATCATTTAAAAAACTTCTTCAATTTGCACCAGCATATGCCCTGTAATTGGCTTATGTTTAGTAAGGTGTCGCTCTCAACTAATTGGATGTACTTAGTTGGGATGTTAATAGCAATATGATATACATACATACGTATATAAATCATTTTTTATATAGCAACTTGACTCTTTTAGTAACGGTTAACTAGTATTCTACAAACTTTAAATGATTTTAAATCAAGTATTTTACATGTTAATTTTACATTGCCGTTTTTTTTTCTGTGTGTATTCTAGGTAATTGACATTTCCCAATTTTTATAAGCACTATTCTTCGTTTTAATCTTAAATTGAAATTATGCAATATACCTAAGAACTCTAAAGTCATGATTACATATATTTTGGAAACCGGATATATGGTTGCAGAAACTCGTAAGGAGTTTTAGCTTTTAGGTTTCAACAATGTAATCAATTTGTTTTTCATAGAGAAATTGCCGTCTGCTGTTATTTGTAGTCGTTAACTCACATTACATTAGTGCTAAAGAGCCTTCCGAATCGTAGAAAATACACAAAGATTAAACACATTGTGGGTGCATATTTCCGCATATTTTTTCATTACCTTCAAACATTTCCAATTTTATTAGGGTCGGCTTTAGTATAATGGCACCAATTGCCATAAAATGAAAAAGTGTGCTGCCAGACGCTCTCAAATTTTGTACGCGAAGCCGGTGTTGGTTATACCAACAGGAACAAATTTTGCATAACTATGAAGTAATTTATGAAATTAAATTAAAAAAATACGATTTCGGATGCTTAAAACCGTTTTTGAATTCCCAGTTTTACGTTCTGTGCAAAAACTTTCCTCTGGCAGCACTGTTTTGCCAACATTTTTATATTTTCCCTAGTAAATTCCGCCACTTCAACATCGAAGTATTAAGAAACTAAAAGCCTCCAGCAGACTCTGACTTCAGTTTTGGGAGGTCCACGACCCCCCTCTACAAACCTTTAACTCATTTCGTTCAAAGTCTGGCTCCTTATACTAAAGTTTACTCTTTTATTTTAAATAAATATTTTTTGATTAATTATTTTTGTATTAATTTGTTCCCAAAATTATTAAAGCCTCAAAATCACTTTGATTTGCTCCATTTCATTGATCTATGGCACAACCAGGACACACTACACACTGTCAATCGGCTCATCAAATCACAATTTGCTTTATGTATTGCACGGTTGAAAAATCAGTTACTTGGCTTCATGATCGATTGCCGGCATGAAATTATTGAATTTCATTTCGTATTTATTAGACGGATAAAAAGAACTATTCACAAAATAAACATATGTAAAGAGATTTAAATGACTTTCATTACAAATGGTGGAGTGGAGTTTGGCTCCACTTAGGCACAAGAAAAACTTGTATCTAACACTGCAGTTACACGATCAAGTTTTGCTATCAAGTTTTTTTCACATACTGCTTGTCAAAATTCAATAAAATTGATAGCTGTGACGTAGGCTGCACGCAATTTCATAACAATTCGTTTTCAAGATGCCGTCAAGAAGAAAATTAAAAATGGCTGCTTCATTAAAAGTACTATCAGAAATAAAAAAAAAATAAAAGAAGAAAAAGCCAGAGGACAGAAAGAAGTCGATAAGACGCCACATTCATATTCCACAGAACTTCGTGGCTTCTGTATAGCTCTATAAATCGCAGCACATCATTATATTTGTTGGTTTTGCACGTAAACATTTTTATTTCTATTTTTAAGCTTGAATCTGTTTAATTTTTATCACTTTTAATTGTAACTTTCAAACAAAACAAAAAAATATTTGCAGACAGAACGAAAAAAAATTGTTATCAGCTGTTTTCTTGATTGTAACTTGATGCTCTCTATGGAAAGCAAAAATTGTCATCAAGTTTGCATCAATTTTGAAAATTGTGAGTGTATTAGTAAAAAAGTGTGAATGTATTAAAAATTGAAAGACAAAACTTGATCGTGTAACCCCCAAGTTAAACGTTCCATGGAGAGAAAAAAATCTTTTACGTACAAAAAACATTTTCACTACTTTTAACTACACCACTACCATCAACCGTCAGCCGCCATCCAACGTCTTTTCACACAATGCAAGTAAGTATGAATCATCATGATTATGAAGTAAAAGAAAAAAAGTTCAAAATAAATAAAACGAAAAGTAATAATCAACATACGAGTACACGAGTATAGTAACACTCCACTCTAGAAAGGAGCAAAAAAAAAAAGCACACACACAAACACATGTTTGCAAATTGATGTACATATGCTTTAGTAATGTACGGAAGAATGAATACACATACATACGTACGTTAAATATGAGTGGATGGGAATAGATGAAATTCGTTATAATTTTAGTTAAAAATAAATTTACTTCTCAAGCTTGCAATAAGATGAATAATCGAATGATGTGTGCAGAGGTTTTGCATACAAGTGGTACCCAGTGAAAACTTGCTAAGCAAAACACTTCTCAGTGACACACACGTACAACGAGTATGTCTGTACTCATGTTTTCTGCAGTACTTCATTATTGTTATTGTTATTGTAACATAATGACTAATATTTATCATAATAAGCCACAAGCAGGATCTTTATGCAGCCTTCATGTACAGTGGCAGACAAAACTCTCTTGAGAAATCAACTTGATTTTGCTGTTAAAGGATTTCTAGGCCAAGAGCTTGAATAAAATAATATCTATTCTGCTTTTTTGTTTTTACTGATGTAGAGGCCAGGAAGCTAGATGTACTGTTCAAATTTCAAGTTTTTGTCTCTTACGGCTCAAAAGTTACAACTAATTTTCAAACTAAAGGGGGCCACATTGGAATTTAAATGTCAAATTTCTATCTCTTACGGCTCAAAAGTTGCTGCTAATTTTCAGTTTCTTGCATGGCGGAACCGTAAAGTTTTTGTTTTTTTGTTGCTGTTCCATCTGATGTTGTGAAGCCCAGGCGATTACATATCGTGCGCAAATTTCCCATCTCTGTCTCTATGGTTCGAAGAAGAAAAAAGAGAAAACATGTCTGAACACTAAATTTTAGAAGAGCTTATTCTAAAGTTCTGTTGTTTTTGTGTTTTTTTTTTGTATTTACAAATAAATATTTCTGTGCCAACAAGAAAGTAGTGGTTACGTTTTTTCGGCAAAATTTTTTTTAATGTGAACGTAACCTCCGGAAATTTATTTTTACATAATAATCTTTCTTTTTTCAATCTTAGTAAAATAATTAGCTGAACAGAAAACATCGCTGGTCTCAAGTAGAGAAGCCCCAACTCGCAGTCTATTGTTTTTCATATTTCAGAAGATGCTTTTTAATTCATCAAAATACTCAAATAGTTCGATCACGAAAGAAAGTGTGAGTTAGGCACTTTTCAATATGTATATTGTAGGACAAATTGGAAAAATATTACGGTTCGTATATTCTTTAATGAATAAATATCGTACGTACTGGAAAAAAATACATATCTAGTCCATTCAGCGGAAATTTTCCAAGCAGGTATGGATAATACCGTGTCGACAATTCTACATTTCAGATGTTCTGCATCTCATATAATTTCTAAAATTATACGCGTATCTTCCAATTTCCTGGTTTTCAAAAGCCACTAAATTTTTTTTTTTTTGAAGTAAAAGAAAAAAAAGCCACTTATCATTTACAATGTGGCAGCAAAGCGAATTATAAAACTCAACGCATGCAAGCCAGTGCATGAATTTTTACAAATTAATGAAATAGCTAAAAATAACTTCATATGCATCATAACTAAGCAAAGAGATAAGATACCTGTGCTTAAGTGGCCAAAAGATAAAAAACACATCGGAAAAAACTAAAGCAAAATAACGAAAACAACGAACTCATTGACAGCATAAACAGAACACTCATCCATCCGCACACCAACACACACAGAAACGCTCCCTGAGTTGTCATAAAATATTTTGGAATTGTAAATAAAGCAAAACAACAACAACAACATTGTTGCAGTCAGCAAACAAAAAAGAAAAAAAAATAAGAATGTTGGCGCTGGTGGCTGCTCCAAACAAAAATCAAAGAACCTAAACCAACTACACAATCAGGAATAATATTTATACAGCATACGTACATACAGTGACAAACAAAATAAGCGAACAAGTGTTTTTGGCAAGTATATATTCTATGGGAAATTTATTGTCGAGACCAAATAAGGAGCCCCACAAAAGGGATCGACAACGTTCGGCTGTTGATAGAGGTCATATTCGTTCCACAAAACCGCACTTTCAAACATTTGGACATTATATTAGATGGGCTCTAAAACGATGTCCAATAATTTTTTTCCGCACATCTACCGTTTTCGAGAAAAGGACCAAAGTCCTTTTTTTAATTTTCTCATTTCCGACTTCGTTTGACACTTTTGTGACACCGTTTTTTTTTTAATTCAATTTGAAAATATTAGTTAGTTTTAATGAACAATAAATATTTTCTAAATTTCTGTTTTTAAATGTATTTTTTTTTAAATAAAAATTTTAATTTTTGGCCTTAGCAGAGCCATGTTATTACATTAACAGTGGTCTGTTAAGTTTGAAGGTTTGTGTCCGTGGTTAAAAAAAAATTAATTTTATCTTCACACACATAAATTGAAACCTGATTCCTTCCATAATTATTATACTTGAAACGCGCATTATATAACCGGTTCATATAACCTTGCAGGAAAACCTGGCCGCATCATCTACTGTCAAATAAAATTCTGAAGCCTCTATTGAAAAATCTGTACTGACAACTGATTAATAATTTTTAAGCGTGTTTTGGAAAAATTTACTAAATATTTGTGTCCTCGATTTGAACAAGGACAAGAACAGTTTTCAATAGATTAAAAAAAAAAAGAGATTTTTGAAAAAACCCCAATCGAAACAAATTTCAATATTATTGCCTGAAGAAGCTATCCGAAGGTGAACGAAGTATGGACAAGAATATTCGAATAAATGAAAAATATATATGTACACTTAATTTTATTTCAAGTGTATAGTGCGAAACAAAATATCCATAACTGATGGTTAATAAACTCTAAATGCTCTTTCAATTCAACAAATATTGCAGTAGCTGATGCTTGCAACCACATATGATAAAACCTACAACATATACATACATATGTATGTATATGTTACATAAATATGAATATATAGCATGCAGTTATGTACATGTTTGAAAATGTGTAAAAAAGAAACTCTTCAACATACAAAAAGATGAGTTGTTGTACCATAAAGACGACATCATACTTGCCACACAACAGCCATACAAACAAAGCGATCTAGTAAGTCATTTAATATTGCACGGACAGACAACATGGAAAAGAAGCGAAATACGGCAAAAGAGGCAAGTGCAGGCAGCGACAACGTTCAACGTTCGTTGTCTATTTTGAATACACTTGCATGCACATGAATGTTGTTTTCTTGTTGCTGTTGCAGTCGCTGCCAGCGATGTGTTTTTCATTCCCACATTTAACTCTTAAGTATTGTGTAGTTCAGGGTACTCCTGTGTTAAGAAACTTTGGACAATATCAGACAGAAGAATAAGAAGTAAAAAAAAAAAACACATTAAAAAACGAAAACACAAGAAAATATAATGTAGCAAATAAACAATTAAAATAAATTTAAAAATAGGAAGAAAAAAAAATTATTACTGCTACTGCACTAGTTGTTGTTGCTGCTGGTTTTTTTTTCCTTTTTTGCTTTTTTGCATATGCACGAGTTTGTCTTTTAAGTTTCTTATCTTCAAGAGACGGAAAGACATACGGAAGAATGGACTTTTACACAAATTAAAACAACACACAATTTGGAATTGCATTTCGGGGAAGGGGGAAGGTAGTTCAGTAGCACAAGTGAATGAAAGAAACACTTACATTACACATTTCTTTTATAGGCCTAGTTATGCAAATTTAAATGCAAAAAATACTAACTCAAAAGATGGCAATGTACATTATAATTGTAGTGGAACAGCAAGCGCCAGGTACGGATTAAATAATTTAAGAATACATATGTATTTAATATTTTGAAAGCCGGTAAAATCTATTTGAATTATATATAATTTAGTGCAATTGGATGTCGGCGAGAGAATATAAAATATTTTCCAATCAACAGAAAAACACAGTGATAAAATAGAAAGTTGATCAATAACATTCAATACAGTCAGTACTGAAGAGCTTAGCTGCTGGGAAGGTTAAGCGCTGCGGCTTAAAAAAAAAACAAGATAAAATTAGTCATGGCCTGGGTTCGAAGCAATTTGGGTGCTGATGAGCATCAGGCTGCTCGTGAAATAGTAGCAATGGTTGTACCCCAGCCCAGTAAGTCTTCTTCTTCAAAAATATTGAGCCCTCCAATTTTGTAACAAAAAGTCTTTATCAATTTTGAGGAAGTAAAATCGAACTCAAGCCTGACAAAATTATTAACAATTCCGTACAATTTTTTCGAATACCAGCTGCGGCAAAATTTATTTTATTAAATAGGCGAATATTTTATTTAATCTTCTTATTGATTGATGATGAACTGCAGGTGTTACGATTGTTAAATATTAAATTTAACTTTTTAATTTCATTTCTAAATAACAATTGTAAATTATTTGAGCTGCAGATCTTTTGTAAACTTTTTTAATTTGAACGAAATGTCCGAAATGTAAATTAAAACGGATTGTTAATAAATTAATATAGAAATTAAAGCCTTTAGAAGCTGTGAGCAAATTCCATTAAATAAAGCAGGTGGTTGATTTTTTCGATTTTTTTTACGAAGAACCCACTTCTCAAGAAATCTAGCAAAGAAAAAAAAAGAAAAACGAACTTTTTTTTTAAAAAAAAATTTTTTTTTTAAATTATTTCAGAAATGCCAGTGGGATACGTGTACCAGCTCTCAATTTTTCACTTGTCTTTCCAAGAAAATAAAATTTTTCAGATAGTGTGTTTTGTTCTTAGGAATAGTTTTCAATATACTTTATAGTCAAAACTACAAAAAAAAAAAAAAAAAAAAAAAAAAAAAAATAAGAAAGCAGTTTCCACTTCATGGGTATGACCCAGATGGTTAGATTTCCCTCTAAGAAAAAGGTTCAACATGTCAGATTTCAATTATAACTCATTGTTTACATTAACATCTTTCGAAAACCGAGATTTAAGCATGAAATTTATTTTACAACGTTTCCGTATCCACGTTTTCCAACACACACAATAAAATAGCAAGCAAATACAAAACATTTTAAAACACCTACAAGTAGGCAATAATAAGTAGGTTACTTATTTCTGCAGATCAAGTAAGAACTTAAGAGCAGTTTAAAAATATATTGTATTCCGAAGCAACGAAAGATGTATTGTAGTTTGCAATCAATGGACATTTCTAAATAAGAATCATTTTTGATCTGATTCTGAGACATGAATACCATGTTATGTTTCAAGGGCTGACAGTCGTAAGATCGGCCCACTTGGTTCCTAAAATGTCCTGTTGTGCTGAAAATATGATATGAATACTAGTTCGTATGCAAAAAATATATATGTACATATGTATGTATGTATATGTCTCAAAAACGAAAAAAAATTTCGAATATTTTTTTTTTTGCTAAATCTTACAGTGTTTATGAACATACATTTTCACAGCACTCCTAAAAGTATGCAATTATTTATGTTATACAAATAAATCGAAAATTTTAAGGAAGTTTATTAATATTCAGTTTCTTTGATGAAGGGAGCAGGATGAATTAATTCATAGTTGTTTGGTTCTTCCCAGAGTTTCATTGTATGAATATTTTATTATAAGCCAATGTGTATCAGCAATACACTAATGTCAACGTTCTGGCGTTCAATTATTTAAAATTATTATTTTAGGCCATAGGTAAAATTAGAACAATAATACCTATACTAAATTGGTTTAATTAAACAATATAACAACCAGTAAATAAAGTCACATTGAAAAGGAGTATTTAATATCTTATCTATAAATTTGCCCACTTTGAAAAGTTCATTGTTTTCCCTTTTTTGCACATTTTTGGGCACTACCTTATCTGTAAAACAAATGTATTTGCTCATAGCGCACACATACATAGGTAGATATGTATGCACATATTTGTATACGGCACAATAAAAACAGTTCTACCGGAACTCGAAGCCGTCAGCGCCAGACAGTGCAAAACACAACAGACGTTTCTCGGACGGATGTATGGAAACCTATAAAAGGTGACATACAAAAAGGCAAAATAGGTACATATGTATAAATAGGAGAATCTTTTGTATAAATTGTCATCCGCCGCACATTCAAACAAACACGCACGCATTAAAAAGAAAACAACAAATATACTAAAACAATATCCACTGCAAAACCATGGCAAACGCCAAATAAAAAGAAACGGATGGGTGGAAAAACGTACAGCAAACTACGTGTGGGTGGTTTGAAAGGCAAAAAAAAAAAAAAAATAAACTTAAAAAGTAATTTACTGCTGGATTTGTTGTTGCTGTAAATTTATCTATTCATATATTTTCTGTAAAGAATTGATTTTTAATGTGTTGATGTTGCCAGCGTTAAATTTAGGATTAAGGAATTAAACTTAATTTAATTTAGAATATTTTTTAAATATTTTTCAATTGGCATAAAAAATGTTCAACCCAATACAAAATCGAAAAATCAATTTAAAATGGGTTGACAACACTCTATCTCCAAACGAACTTATACAAATACTTAGTCAAAACAACAATCAAATGAACATCCAATGACAGCTGTTTTACAAGAAAAAATAAAGAACTGGAAAGGTAGAAGGGGACGAAAAAAGGAGTTCCTGCAAGACTCCTGGCACCAGGAACTGCTGTTGGCAAAACGTGAAAACCATTGTCTTGTCGGCAAAGTTTTGCTCCAAAAATTTGTTTTTCGATCAAGAACATTTAAAAAACTTAAATTTATGTATGCTTTTCAGTTATTTTATGTTTTCACACTTGTTCCAGTAAATATTTTTTATGGTAATACAACTTAATTCTTTACCTTTTCACTTTAGTTTTGCTAAATTTACTTAAAACTTTCAGCACTTTCCTTTAAACTTTTATCATTAGTAAGAAAACTTAAAATTTCCTTGTAATTCTAGTTAATCATAATTTTTATCTCTACCGATTTTTCCACACTTCTTGCACTTTTTTTCTATTCTTAATGGCGTTTGCTCTATGGAATTTGTTTTCTAAATTTTTGTTATGGATGTCATGAACAAATTTCCTTAATTTTTAATCAACATTTTTTACAAAATAATTTTTTATATTTTATTTACACTTTATTTAATAACATGCATTTGTTTAACAAATAGTTTTTTCACCCTTTTGTCAGCAATTTTCATTTAACAAAAACGCGTATTGGAAAAAAGTGCAGCAGCCATTTCTTTATGTCTTCTTTTTTATTTGTCATTCTCATTTAAGTTTTCTCTCCCATTCACAATGCTTGACATCATCAAAAGTTTTTCATACACCATTCACAATAAAGCAAAATATATTGTGGATTCACAATGGTGTTTAACCTTGCTGCTTAGCTAGGAGTCCAATCTGCTTTACTATAATGCAAGTGTGAGAAGTACTAAGTCAAATGTTAAGGTTTTTTTTTTTTATATAAATCATTAACTTCAACATCTCTCGAATCATGTACACTTGGAGGAGGTAAAATTGATGCTTAATATTTTAAATGTCTTAAATAGATTCCATAAATTTTTTTATGCTTAAATTTGTCATTCACAATAGAACACCAAGTTTATATGGAAAGTAGTAGAAAAATTTACATTTTTTTTTAAATTCTTGTTTAGAACCCACAGCTTATAAAATATTATTTTTGTGAGCTATAAAATTTTTTAAATCATAAACAGAAAGCTTTTTATATGATTTAAAACTTTCGAAGTTAACGTTTAATTACTGAATTAGCTATTGGGAATTGTTCGTTAAACTTCACTCAAGGCGAATTTACTTTACAATTTTCAAGGTGGCTACAAGAGTACAATAACAACAAAAACAACAATCACACAAAGCTTACATGTATTTTGATGTTTATGTAGAGGTTGAAAAGCCTGTTTCGTTAAGATATAGGTTTTTCCGAATTTTTATGTGTTAAATTATTTCGCGCCTGTCCTCTTTAGGATTTGTGTAACTCCCCTTTTATACACCGTTGTGTTGGAGTTTCTACACAGATTCTAACGAGTTAACCGGTAACGGTGTCCTTTTTCTAAATATTGCTCGCTACGTTCGTTTGGTTTTTTTTATATACCACTTGTTGTTTGAACGCCATTTACGCCACAGCAACTTTCGCTTACCCGATAGATTAACAAAAGTAAAATAATAAAGTTGAGAATTTCTCTTAAATCTTTAAAAATACCCATTGTGTTTTATTTCTTTTTTCCCACGCAAACAATGCCAAAAACAGCTAAAGAGAAGCTGCAACATAAAAATTGGTACAACTAACAACACAACACCAACAAACATTTCATGTATTTTGTTGGTAGAAATGCCGTATTTCTGCCATCCAGTTTTCGGCTTTTGCGAGCTTGTGTTGTGCATTTTGACAGCTCTTCAGGCTAAAAGCAGTAGGTAGCTACTGCAGGGGTTGTAAGGCTACCTGGTATCGAAGTATCTTGGCCGTCATTTACCAAGGCAGATTCATTACCAGCAAGGCGAATCCATTACAGGTGCCCGCATACCTATTCGCTTTAACATTTTTCCATGATTTTATCTTCCGAGTTATCATAGCTGATAGCAAACGACAACAAAATGTATGACGTTTCGAGAGAAAATGTTGAAGCGAATTAAATTGCGACCACCTGTACTTGATTCGCCTTGATTACCAGATAGGTGCATAAGAATTCGGTCCACGGCACACACCAAGGCAGCTTAATATCAGGTAGCCTTACAAGCCCAGCTGACTACTGCTTTTGGTCTGTTTATCTGTCAAAATACACAACACTAACACACATACGCGAACAAACGGATGACAGATAAACAGTTTTTCTACCAACAAAATACATGCGGTGTTTGTTGTTGTTGTGTTTGTTGTAGTTATGCGATTACCTGGTATCAAGCTGCCTTGGCACACACAAAGTAACACATGTTCAAGGCAGATTCAGACCAGGCAGGTAAAATTCGCCGTGCAGCAAACACAAAGTAACTCAAGCAAACACAAGGTAACTCATGCTTTTGTTAGTGTAAAGTGATTTTTCTTGTCAGGATCTAAGTATGTGCTAAACACTCTAAAAGTGTAATGAATATAAAAAACTTATAGTCAAAAAATAAAATAAAATAGTACTAACTTTTCTCCAAGCAAAGAAAATATAAATTTGACATGTAAGTGGTATTTGATGCAAGCAGCAAACAGTTATCACCTGTGCTATCAAGTTCGCCTTGTATGAATTCGCCTTTAAATGTGTGTATGTGTTTCCTGTTGAGCTTTTTGACCGAGCGTCCATAAACTATTGTCGTAGTTGGCGAATGGAGTTGTTCGAAAACGGTTAAGCCTATTTGCTAAAATCGAGGAAAGCAAAATATCCTAAGACCCCTTCTGTTTGTCATTACCCACTTTAGAGCAAAACCATTTTCGCTCGCTTATTAACTGATATCCAAAATTTTAATTTTTTGGCCTCAAATGACGATGGCAAACAATATTATCAAATTTGACGAGGAAAACATTTTCCAAAACTCATCAATATTTTGCACTTAAAAAAGTCGGGAAAATAAAATTTCTTCAATTATGAAATAATATCAAGAATCATTTAAATTGTATGTAGACAATCAATTAGAAAATAAATGAAGGTGTGTATATGTTGTATATGTACATATATGAGTATATTAGAAACGTTATTAATCGCCAGCCTGTGCCAAGCCACACGTGTTCTTGTTTTGCAATTGACACACAAACTTTTGCATACATTTGTGCAACTGCAAACATTTATTTTCATTTTCCAAAAAAATAGCTCTGTCATAAACGCTGAACAATCAACCGGTCGGTCATAATTTATCCATTCAAGCCAAGCAACGTTTTCTGTTTACAACTTGTAGCATTTGGTACTGATTCTCTGCACACAAGAATATGAATTTTGAACAACCGCTTTTGTGTTTTGCTGCCAACAAAACTTGCAGCCATCAATCTTGCTGCTGGTCCTCGTACTCGTATTCGTACTCGTACTGGTGCTTATGATTTTGCATTTTATTTCTGCCTTTGACGCTTAAAGAATTTTCAATGAAAAAAAAAAACTGTTTAAACTTGTAAAATATCAGCACAATAAATGGATGAATAATTTGAATAAAACATTTCAGATCATAAAACGTTCTTTAACGATTTCACCACCGATGTATTTCTATTAGCACTACTCGTTTTATGAGAAATGTTGCCAAAGATCCATATAAGAAAATTTTATGTGAAACAAGTACGATGTACATCCTAATCATGACAATTCTGACGGAATTTCTTTCTCAAGGAAATATTTTTCTTAAGAAAAAATTTCTTAAATCAAAAGATTTTTTGGGAAGAAAAAACATGGAAGAAAGGCCACTACTCGTTTTTTTTTTGCTTGTTAATATCTCACCTTTTGTTATAATGATTAATGATCTTTAGCGTTTTGCTCCCATGTGCAAGGAAGGAACTGTAAAGTTTATTCTCAACTCCCAATTTTTGATTTTCATATCTCTTCTTGATAAATTTTTATTTACTTCCTCGTATTTAGTTTTGAGCACTAAAATTAGTTTTTAATAATTTTTTTATTTTTGCATTACCTCCCGCAAGCAGGAGAAAAATAAATTTTAAACCTTTTTTTATTTTACAATAAAGGAATGCAGCATTATTTTCAGGTAAGTATTTTGTGAGAAGACCTGAAAATAATGCTACATTCCTTTAACACTCTGCTGAATAAATAAATAAATAAATAAATAACTATAGCAGCCTGATAAAACAGAAATACAAGAAAATGTTAAAATACACATAGAAAGAAAAAAAGCAACGGGTTTTATAGTAAAAAGGGCCATGACAGTGACACTTTGACTGCATGACAAAAGCAACCGACAATGCTGAAGTCTGAGGTTATTGGCTTAATATCTACTTACAAGAACAACAGCAACAACAGCAAAATCAACAAGCAACTGATTTGTATGCCATGATATGCAAGAGAAACAACTTGTACAAGTTTATCTGAATTCTTTTAAAAATTAATTTCGAACACACACTCACAAACAAACATCTACGCAAACATACACAACTGACATTTATGAGCAGATTTATAAAGTGTTTTGTGTTGTTACAGTTTATTACAATTTGAATGAATTAAAATTGTTGAACTGGTGTTTCAATTTAATATTGAGATGAAAACTATAAGAAAATGCAAAAAAAAAAAAAAATCAAAACACACGATTTAAGAAGCAAACGTTTTTAATTTACATACATTCATACGTAAATATTTTCTTATTGTAACAAGCAATTAAATTAAAGATGGCAGACCTTAAAGACTTGAAAAACAAACTCTATTGTTGTTCTTACTTTACAAATTGGCCATGTTTGTTTGTTACAGAATCGTAAGACTTAAGCAACATACACTTTTTTTTGATGATTAAATAAATTACAATAAAAGACTTAAGACACAGACATGCTTGCTCATAAATATCGGCTTTTACTAGAGTATCCAATTACTTTTTTGTTTGTTCGATTAACTGATTTTGATTTATTGAGCACCCCAAAAAAAATATATATGTACATAGTATGTGTCACATACATACATACATGAATTAGATCCGAAGCATTTGAACCCAGCTGTAAAGCATGGACGAGCCTGCGTCATGGTTTGGGATGGAAAATCTGGTTTTTGATAAAAAAATTTTGAAAATTTATAAAATATTAGAAAACACATTTTCCTGAAGAAGATACACGAAGGAGTTCGAAATATCGAATAATTTAAAAATAATTAAAAAATATATATATATTTATTGCAAGTAAAGTGACTTTGAGCTCAAGTTAAAAGAAAAAAAGAAAATTTAAAAGAAAATCCAGAAATCTTAGAGTTGCCACATTAATATTGCTTCCCACAAAACAACGATGCCAAAAACACTGCTGGTTTTAAGGTTTATGTACGAGTATAAAAAATGGTAGCAAATGTCAGCAGTTAACAAGTCGCTTCTTAAAAACTCATTTCATTATGCATTTGTCCATTAATTGGCTCATCGCTGATGAGCTTTGCTGCGTCCTATAAACTGGATGTAAATGTTTCTGCAGAAAAATAAAACGCTTCGTAGTTTTGTGCTTAAAAATATATAAATCTTCAACAATCTTAGAGCGCTGCTCAATTGTGCAGATCTCCATATGATGAAAATTGTCAAGCACTGAAACAAGGAAATATTAAATTAAATTGGGCAATAACCTTGACATTATGGTGGACCAACCTTTCAAAAAAACAGAGACTTACAGCATTTTCTATTTTTAATTATTTTATTGAACAGCTTAAAGCACTTCCACACCTAAATTACAACTTTAAAACTTTTAATCAAATGTCAAGTGAAAAAACATAAGAATTTTTCTAATTATTTCTTATTACATTTATCAGGCGTACGTTCATTATATATTATATTTTGTGTTTGATATTTATTAAATAAGACAAGGAGAACATTAAAAATCTTTAGCAGGGTGGACAACTAGCTGTTTCGAAGCCGCCACACTTCTCGTCACCACCTGCGCTTGCACTGAGAGGCTCATGTTTCTAAAGGCCACTCAACCAGCCAAACTTGTTTTATGTTTTCTGTCTAAGAAAGAGTTCGCATAATAAAAATGAAAGAATTTTCTAATTTATGATTTTACTCAATGCCAAAAGAAATTCTTCGATTTATTTGCCACTGGAAATTGTTTAATTTTATTACTCAAGCAAATAGTAGAAAATATCACTGGAGTAGATATTCTATTTATTGTTTACATACACTCAGCGGAAAAATTCCAACACTTCTTAATAATAGTTTGAAACTAAAACGCTTTTAGAAAATATAATTTATGATTGAGTTTGACAATAAATAAACACAATAAAATACCCGTTTTGGCTTAAGCAAATTTTTAAGGTTTTTTCTGTTTGTGTTAGCACTTTGTCAAAGTCTGTTTAAAAAGTGAAATTTGTTTAGCATTTATTTTATTTAACACAAAAGACATGTTTAACCTAAAAATAGGTCTGCTGACTGTTTACTATGCAGCAAGTGACTTGAGGTTTTTCGAAACTACAAATAAGCAGAATTGTCAAAATAGAAGTAAAGCGCTTTTCTTTACTTTATTTCAAGTGGTTCAGCAGGGTCTGAACAAAATGCATACCTACCGAAATACATACATACATATAAACATTTATACTTGAATAAATTTTTTGTTTTTTCTTGTTTTTTTTTTGGTTTCTTTAATTGTCCATAACAGTTCTTGGTTGTTGTGCATTTGTGTTGCGTCTGTTTGTCATTAACATATTTTCGTTTTTTTTTGTTCTCTTTTTTGTTAAGAAATTTCAACTAAAAAAAAAGTCTAATAAATTTACTTAACAACTAGTCTTTCAAGCGTGTGCTGCAGATGCGTGTGCCCTGGCTGGTTTTAAGCTGACATTATTGCTGTTGTCGTTGTTGTTGTTGCCTCCTAGATTTGAACATTTTTTTGGTAAAGAGAAAGAAATTGGTGTCATCGTGATTTGTGCGTGTACGCACAACCTGTTGTACAACATGCCTCAGAAGTTTTAGTGTTGTTGTACAACAATCGATACGCTTTGTAGGTTATGATTGAAGCAGGACCTAAATATTTGGTGAGTTTTGTTAAGATATTGAGAGCACAGGAGGAGAAAAAAAAAATTAAATAGTTTGTAACATTTTACTGAAATTTTAATTACATTGAGTATATTTATATTAAATGACTTTTTAACTGGCTCAAGTTCAATCCGGGGTTGGTCACTTTTTTCACAATATCAATTAAGTAAAGAAAAGTAAAATTTTATAGCTTGGTCCTTCATTAGCACTTGGCCCTTCATTAGCACTCTTATGAGGTTTGGACGCGTCTAATTTCATTATTATTAACCATTTTAAATAATATAGTTCAACAATAACTTTAAAATTAAGTTTCAAATATGAACTTAATTATTTATTTGCTTTAATGAAATGAAATGTCGGCGGCATATAGACAGCTGAAAAGGACAGAAAACATTTGATAGGCTCTTTTTGGATCTGAAGTTGAAATTAATGCATTCATATTAAATTACTTTTTTGGGCTTGAGTTCAACCCTCGTTTTATCACTATTTTAATTATTATTTTTCAAATTATGCAAAGTTTACAATCGAGCCTTATTAGTATAGCCATATTTGATTGTTTAGACTACAATATTTTAAATATACAGTTATGTATGTTTTTTTATGTTACTAAAAATAAATACAAGATATATAAAGAAGAGGAAAGGGGAAGAAAGAAAGGAAAGACAAGGTACAATGTTTAATAGACGTAATAACATGGGTCAATGATCGGTACCAGTAGTAACATGACTTAATAATTTGTTCTTAAAAGTTGATATCGAGGAGGTAAACGCCTTAAGATCCCTTGGAAGCCTGTTCCAAGTTCTTGCCACTCTGACTAAAAACGATCTTTCACACAAAGCACACGAAATTCGTGGTAGTACAATTTGTGGATTTCTGGAACTGTGGGTAAACGTAAACATATTGCAAATGTATGGAGGACATCTATATTTAACAGCCTTAAAGAATATCAGTAAAGCTCTCATCTTAGCAAAATTAGAGAAACTGCATCCAAAGAACATATTCTCATAGGAAGATGCATGATCGCGAATACGCAATCCATACACATATCTAACAACTCGGCGTGCTATCTTTCTCAGCCTCATATGCTCACCAACCAAGCATCCAACTATTACTTCTAAACAATATAAAATATGAGGCATCAAAATAGCATTAGCCAATTTCCTTCTAACATCCCTGGATAGGTACCTGCCAGTATTGTAAAGGGTCCTAAAAGTAAATGAGACTTTAGACAACACACTATTCAAATGTTTATTAAAACGTAAATACTTATCAAGAATAACCCCTAAACATTTCATGGTCTCTACTGTCTCAATTGTACGACCCCCCATTGTGATGTTCACACAATTATCAGGACCATTAAACACCATCACCTTAGACTTATCCGCGTTTACGTCCAAGTTATTCTCATTAAATTAATATCAATTGAGTGAAGAAAAGTAAAATTTAATAGCTAGATGGGGACAATCAGCTGTTTCTGGTCAAAATTGTGAAATTTGACTCCTCCAAAGTTCATAGGGAGCTGATGAAGGGTGGTTGCTACCCAGAAACAACCGGTTGTCCACCCAGCTATTAAATTTTAATATTTTTTAAAGCTTTAGGTCTTTTATTTTTCTTTATTAATTTTTCGATATTTCGCTAACAATTAATAAAGAAAAATAAAAGATCTAAAGCTTTACACCGGTGTTCATAAAAAATAAAACGTTGCTCAAACACATTTTAAGCAAAATTTTATATGAAAAATTTGTCGTAAAATGTATTTCAACAATGTTTTATTTTTTATGAATACCGGTGTTAAAAAATATTTTTATTAATTTTAACAATAAAAGTCAAAAATTATAGATAAAATAATATTACTTTTCTTTACTTAATTGATATTAATTAAAATAGTGACAAACCAAGGGTTGAACTTAAGCCTGAAAAAGTAATTTAATATAAATGTATTACAATACAGAAGTTCAATGAAATAAAAAATTTTCTGTAAAAAATGTTTAAACTAATGTTTAAGCTGCCTGAATATGTTTTATTTATAATAAAATGGAGAAAACCCCAATAGTACCTGTTTAACACAACTCCCAAAATCCTCATGATTGACTTTTAATCTGGCATCACTAATTTAATTTCGAAAAAAGTAGTTGCTTACAAATTATAGCATATCTGCCAATTTAACGAAAGTTGTATTGTGAAGAACGTCTTACCGCCCTCGTCGTTTTTAAAAGAATTTAATTGCCATCTCTTAATAAGCCATTTTCATTATAATTGGCGAAGCGAATCAGACGTGATTGTCCTTAGTGTCATAGGATTTTCCAGGAATTTCCATGCCAAAAAGTATGTAAAATTAATTATCTTTATTATGAATATTTGAATTTAATATGGATATGTATGTATGTATGTATGTATGTATGTATGTATATTTTTTACAAAGCAACTTTAATAAAATTATATTGCGTAATGAATCAAGCCTTTTGTTACGTTTTGTAATTTATTCAAAATCCCATGGAAATTGCTGGCTCGACCGATAGCCCTCTCAACAGTACCAGTTATCCAACATTACTAAAAGGCCTGACATTAAGTAATTTGTGCTATTCGGCGTTCACGGTATATTTAAAGTATGTTTAAGTTTTAATTTAAAATGATATTTGCTTTCAAACGAATTGTTATTACCAATTGCTTTGGTGTTTAACTTAGTGAATAGTTCTTAAAAAAAATGATTCCTTTTTCATGTTAAAAGGTGTGTTCTTTTTTCTATCGAAAATGATTAAACACACTAAAATTGTAAAAGATATTTTTCTCTAAACAAAACGTTTTAATTTGTTTTAATTTGTTTTAACTTTGTTTTGTGTGGTTTAAACGCTTTGTCAACAATTTGGAGGCAACACGTGTTTTCCATCTAATAAATTTACAGATTTACACAAAAAGCACATGCACTCGTCTGCCCGTTCGACAACTGAAAGTCTTAAAACCCTAAAAGAAATCTCTGGCACGTTTTTGTGTTTGTGAATTTACAAAGAAAAAAAAAATTTATATATAAAAATCCAAAGAAATTACCAAAGACATTTATTTCGTGCGTGACCCGCTCTGGAGTGCAGAAAAATTGGAAAACTGTTTGTATCTGATAAGTAAGTGGCTTGTAGTAACAAGCGTTTTGTTGTCTGGTTAATAAAATGAAACTTAATGGAGATGTTAATAACAATGGTATTAATTTAATAATATTACGGCTGGTATCAATGTTGTTGTTATTGAACAATAATTAAGCAAAAGTAAAAATCGGGGGAAAATACTGTGGCTTTAAAAACCCCTCGAAACCACTTTTAAGCCATAAAAAACCCTGAAAAAATGTACTTCTTTCAGAAACATACCTACTTTGACCCCCTTCATTTTCTTCTTTCTGTTTTCTTTCCATTCATTTTGCTCGGTTGTACGGTTTGGTAAGATGATTTACATAAATGGACCCCCTGCTTACTTCACGTTACACTTGCTTTGATTTGGTGTGACCTTTAAATTGCTTATGATACAATAATCTTGGTTTTTATCGCTCAGCATTTTAACAGTCCATGACCACAACGCACACACACACACACACAGACACTCTTACAAATACAAACAGATCTTCAAAGCAAACACTAGATAATTATTTGAAAATGCAATTTTATTTTAATGAAGTTTCACTTAAACAACATTCTTGGCCATAATATGATTAAGAAAACAAACACACAAAAAATTAATTAATTTTGCACAATAACGGAAATATTAATTTGTCCAAAAATTAAGCATGAAAAATTCATTTAAACACTCGCCACCAGATGTCGCAACCACTTGTTGCTTAAATGCTCGTAACCCAGAACTTCAAAGCCAAACTTTGATGTTTTAATTTACAACACCACCACCAACAACAACATCAGCCACAATTTCAATGCTCAAGTAGTTTTATTAACAAACTACACACCATGGATAAATAGATGTTGGAAAAAAACAATTAAAAACCAACAAAAAAAAAAAAACAAAAAATGGTTTCACACTTGGCTGCCAAATTGGCCAAAACAAACAAAACACTGCGCAGAGAAGAAAACAAGAATTTTTTGCTCAAACCGAATTTATGATTGATTTAATAACTTGGCTGACGAAGTGTTTGATGGCAAATTATAAATAAAAAATATAAAAATGAAGATTCGTTTTTTTTTAATGTTTTTGAAGCCAACCATTTATAAAACAACATTTTCATTTGTTGCAAAATCTTTAAGTTTTAATTTAAGAAAAAACAAAGAATAATAATACTTTTGATTACTCATGAGCAAACACTTGGTGGAAAAGCTTTTAGAGTTTTTTTTTCACATGCAAACAGTAATCACTTTCAAATGTGGTTGCAGCAACAATACTCAGCTTTCTTTAACCATACGCATTATTAATACAATTGAGAATAGTTTTATACACCCAAAAGTGTTTTTGTTGGCGTTTTCATAATTTCATTGTTATCGCTCACAAAGTTTGAAACATGATTGAATGCTATAATACAGTGCACTCACGATAATGTGAACTATTGAAAACCGGGACAGTTCAAATTTTTATAAATGACACAAAATTTCTTATCCCTCATACGCATAAACCATTTATACAATGATTTTTCCATTTTTGTGTGCTGCGGCGATCGCAGAGTTTTTCTTTTTCCCGGAAAGACAAATTTAATGCTTTTATTTCATATTTTACAAATTATTCACAGAAGCCAACCATGCGTTTGCGTACATGTAAAATTTATTTAAAATGTGCTCTCGTTTGTTTGACAATTCACATTTGGCATTTGAATGTTAATAACTCGGGGGTTCCCCTAATTTTTAGCGTTCCGTACTCATCAGCGTGAAACGGACCTCTATTACCGAGACTTCTACGTCTGTCCGTCCGCCCGTCACAGCATCCATTCTCCGAAACGGTAAGAGCTAGAGAGCTAAAATTTTCACAGCATGTTGTTGCACTTTGCCGCCACAACAACAAATTTTAAAAACGACAACAAGTCGAAAACTACCAGGTGTCCCTATACAACGAAAAATAACAATTAGCTATAACTCTCGAAGCGTAAAAGGTAGAGAGCTGACATTCGCACAGTGTATGTAGTTGTAAATGTTCTACAACAAAAAGGACTAAAAACAACAGCAAGCGGAAAACCACCAGGTGTCCCTATACAACGTAAAGTAACAATTAGCCGCAACTGCCAAACTGTAAGAGACACAGAGATGAAATGTGCACAATATATGTACTCACATATGCTCCACAACAACAAATGCTAAAAACAACAACAACTCTGAAACTACCAGGTGTCCCCATACAACGTAAAGTAACAGTTAGCTATAACTCTCGAACCCTAAGCGATAGAGAGCCCGAAATTCGCACAGTGTATGCATTCCCAGATGCCTTACAACAACAAATGACAACAACAACAACAACAAGTTGAAAGCTACTACCTGTCCCCATACAACGTAAAGTAACAATTAAGCGTAACTCTCAAGCTGTAAGAGATAGAGAAATGAAATTCATACAATATACATATGTATTCACATATGCCATTCCATACGTACCTTACAAATACATACGCAACCCTAAATGTGCGAGCCAGTCTCGCAGTTGACTGAATTTATTAGGTATATTATGTAACTGAAAGTCGTTTCAAAATAAAAAAAATTAAAAAACAAGTGCCGACTGTGCCGAATCTTATATACCCTTTACCAAAGTGTAATTAGAAGCGTTTCTATATAAATGTGTAATAATAAGCCCGATTTTGCTTACTTTCAATCCGCAAGCAGAGGGGACATTTATAAAACGATTAAAGTAAAATTTAGATCAATAAGTTGTTTGATGGCTTCACAATCGGTGCCCGAAAATAGATATTTTATGAGAAATATATATATATACCCTTTTGGCAAAGGGTATAAAAATAAATAATCAAAGTGATCAATAGGATCAGTAATGAATTGCTTAAAAACAGCAATTAGCCATAGTCTGGGTTCGACCAAAATTTGAGTGCTGATGAGCCCTCAGCCAGTAAATCTTCAACTTTACTTTTTTTTTGTCTTCCTTAGAAAATGTTGATCACTCCAATTTTATCACAAAAAACAAAATCTTTCTCAATTTTGAGAAAGTAAAAATCGAACTAGAAAGCCCGATGAAACTATTAACAAGTGTTTGTATTTTAAAGCTTTTTTGTATACGGTATTTCGTTACCAGGTACCAAAATGTATTTTGTTGTTAGAAATCTTTAAATTCTGTCACCCATTTATTCGCGTTTGTGTGTTTGTGTTGTGTCTTTTGACACTCCTTCAAGCCAAAATCCGTTATCAGCTGGGCTTGTCAGGCTACCGGGTATCAAGCTATCTTGCTTTTGTACAAAGTGTAAGAAAATATACAACTTTACCTCACAATCCAAATGTTAACAACTGTTCAACTTTATAACAGTTTTGTAGTGTCAACATTTTTTACTTCACTTCCTTTTTTAATTTTAATGTAAGCTACACGTTTTTGAATAAATGAATTGTAATTCAATTTTAAGTTTTAAAAATTAATAAAGGATTTTATTTTGCAACCTGTGGGCATCAGGTAAACTTCCACGTAAGTTATAATTGGAGCAGAGAAACTGCCAACACAAAGTTTATATTTTCGAGTAGTCAATGGCGGAGAAACAGTGCGCAAGGGTGTTCATTTATTAGGGCGTTAACATTATCACAGGTGTACTGTAGTAGGGACGAAACTTGTTAGGATACAATAACAGGGGTTAAAACACACAATAGTAAACTATCATCTATCATGACCATATACAGAAAGGAAGAAAAAGTTCGTACTAAATTTAAGTTTAGTGGCCCATTATAGTAGAATATTGGTCCCTTCTTAGAATACTATAAGAAGATTTTGTTGGCGAACTTTTGGATTGAACGTTTTTATTAGCACTCTTTTTTCAAGCTTGTGAAAAAAATGAAATAAATGCAATTCGCAAAATATAAACTTTAGAGCAGAGTTTCACAATCATTCCTGCCACTGTTGCCATATGTTTATCGTTTGCAACTTGAGAAACTTGAAACATCCAATCGAAATATGAATAACAAGTACAGACACATGTATTTAGTTGTAAAAATAAAAATATATAAATAACATTTATCTTTTGAGTATTTATGCATGAAGAAGAAAAAAACAAAAACACAAAATTCAATTAAATTAAATAAACTTCAATTAACTGGGAAAATAACTAGAGCTCATCGCAAATCGTTATGAAATCTTGCATTTTTTTTTTTTTTTTGCTTTGTCGATTCTAGTAATAAGAGGGGTTTATTTTATTGTTTATTTTTTGTTTTTTCTGTTTCGGCTTGTTTTTTGTTCTTATGGATGGTTAATTATTGGTTATGTTATAATAACACTTAAAAGATAACAGCAACAGCAACAGCAACCGAATTGAATTTAATTAACTTTGACTTTGTTTTGAAGTCAAACAATTTATTTCAATTAAATGGAAATTTGTGGTTTAGAAGACCAACAATACGCCAGAGCAACATCATATTGGATTTGAAGTTTTTATTATTGAAAATATTGCTTTTTTTTCAGACTCCTTAATAAGGTCAAGGTATTGGATATCGGCTGAGCACTCAAGCGCAACAAAGAAGTAGCTGATTGCAATTGATCCAGAAAGGAATTTATGAAATATTGCAATAAAATTTAATTGTTGCTTAGAAAGAAAAAAAAACATAACCTTAAAATGTACTCTTGTGATATTTAAGGTTTTAGAGATTTTTTCCTGTATTTTGTATTCATTGCAGTTTGTTGTTACATTTATCCTTACACGCCTTTTAATTGTTGTTCATTTCTATGTACTTGGTCAACACAAATGACAACAAGAGTGTAGTGGTCGCGTTGTTTGATGGCTGAAACTTGTCAATGTGAAAGTATCTATTTAACAATGAGCTCTATTATTTATTTGCTATAAGAGCTAATTGCAAATGCATTCTTTTAGGTCTAAAAATAGATCTTATTGATGTTTTCTGTCTTTTCCAGTCGTCAATATGCCGCCGAGATTTGTTTGATGCTAATCCGCTCATCAGTAGACTCGAAAAAATTCTAAAAAAAATGTTTGAAACTCAACTACTTATTCCATAATTGCCATGAACAAAATGAGAATCAGAAATTTTCAAACAATGCTTTAAGGGCGTGATACACTATCCTACTTAAGCGTACGATTCATTCACTGAAAATTGATAGAACTCTGTCCTACTTACAAAAACGGCCACACCGAGCCACCTTTATACCAGGTAGCCTCACAAGAGCAGCTGACTACAGCTTCTAGCTTGAAGAACTGTCAAAGTACACAACACAAACGCGTGACAGAATATAAAGCACTGCCACTGTTTAAACTGCTTTATTCAAATTTATGTGACTCTATTTGAAGCTGTTATTTCAATGAACTATATTTGCGTGAATTCAAATTTATATAAATCTATATTGGTGTTGTTAATAATCACAGCCCTGAATATTATACCTACTGTGATTTTCGTGAAGTAATAACGAGTTCTTGTGACACAACTTGACGATTTTTTGACAAAAGTAAAACCATTTTCTAAACTGAAAAGCGCGGACTTCTGACTTCCATTTTAGCCACTCAAGCGATCAGAAGTACCCAAGAAGCTCTCGTCAAAGGATCGTTTCAAATAAATTGGATTATTAATGTGAGTAACGAGTATTGAAATTAATAATTATTTATTTTTGATAATAATATAATTAAAATTGAGTCAGACTCCCCTTCTGTTCCACTTAATTAACACCTAAAACCCCTTAGTAGGTGATTTCCCTCAAATCTTCGCACCACATAAAAGTGCAATTTAATTTTGGTTAAATTATTACGCCAACATCAAACAGCTACCAACAAAATACATGAAGTGTTTGTTGTAGTTATGCAGCTACGAGGTATTAAAATACCTTGGGCCATCTCTGATCGTTTAGAATAAAATAGTTTTTGAAAATATTTCAAAAGATTTGCACATCGAACAGACTTGTCAAACAAATCTTTCACTTTCCTACACTTTTAATCCAGGCTGTCATACTTTTTGGACAGACATGTAATTTTTAACGTACGATGAATCACGGCCTTTAATATAGAAAACATTTTTTTTTGTCTTGCAACTCTTTTCTTCACAACTTCTCTACAACAAGTTACGATTTGCATTCTTGAAAGTATCAAGAAGTTAAAGTTTTTTTTAGTATTCAAAAATGCACTTAATTATTTATTTCCCATAAGAGCTAATTGATAAATATATTATAGGCATATAGAGGACTGAAAAAGACAGACAACATTAATAAAGTTTATTTTTAGACCTAAAAAATTTATTTATTTAATTTTATGAACTTTATTGTTTATTTGCTTTAAGAGCCAATTGAAATGTATTAAATTAATACATTTCAATTGGCTCTTAAAGAAAATAAATAATTAAGTTCATAAAATTAAATAAATACATTTTTTAGGTCTAAAAGTAGACCTTATTAATGTCGTCGGCATATAGACAGCTGAAAAAGACAGCAAATATTTTTTAAAAAGGTTCATTTTTGGACCTAAATTAATATTTATTAAATATATACCGTCCAATTCATAAAAATTATAACAGCTTTATAAAGCTCTTATTTGACAGATTTTCCATACAAAAATGTCAAATAACAGTCTTATAAGCCTGTAATAATTTTTATGAATTAGGGGGATAATATTTATTTGATCTATTTAATTATTTAAAAAACTATTTTATACAGCTTCAGATGGTTTTTATATAAAAATTTTCATACATGCGCCTTTATTGAGATAATCGCAATAAAGTCCATTATTGAGCTCAATATTCCATACAAAAAGTCAATAAAGTTATTGCTTAATAAACTCAAAATTGCTTTGAATATTGAGAAAAAGATGAAACACAACACTGTAAAAGATGTGTTTAATAAGCAAAAGTATACAATGCGAAATGAATGAAGTGATAAATGTAAACAAAAGCAAACAAAACAAAATAATAAAAAATAAAAATAAATACAATAAAAATAAAAACATTGCAGCATTGCCAAATTTTTATATCTCTTTCTTTTTATTATTGCCGCTTTGGAGTCATAACATGAACGCACTACTTGTACAAGATCCATATTGTTATTGTACAACACTAAAATCTTTTTAATAAAAGGCAGTTTGTCTTCCATTTTTCTTATTGGAAAATATTTTTCACTTTTTTTTTCTCACTACCAAAACAAAAACAACAACTTTTTTTCAGCTGTCAAATACTAATTGAGTTAGCGCAATATTTGTATGTATGAACGCAAAAAATATTATGTCAATAAACTGAATATTATCTCAATTAGAAATACATGTATGAACAAGGTATTACTCAATATTTCGATAACAATTTACAATTAATTACAAATATTATCCTGAAGATGATAACAAATTGTTATCGAAACATTGAGTAATATTGTTAATAAAATTTTTACATAAAAACGATCTGAAGCTGTATAAAATAGTTTTTCAAATTAATATTTAATTTTATATCATTTTTTTTTTTTGGAGCCCATATTAAAGTTAGTGCTTGATTGGGGTGGTGCCCCCCTAATGTCAAGCATTAACAAGTTGCTGTTTAAAAATAAATCAATATGGGAAACAAACAATAAACTTTCGTCTATTCGTTTTCAATCGACACGAAATCAAACAAAATGAGCCAAGTGCAAAACAATGTGCCAATGAACGTGATGACCAACATAATAAACGCCACTTGCAACCAAAACACGAACGACAAAACACAACTCAAATGCTTAAAAGAAAAGAAAAAAAAAGGAAAATAACTTCGTTTCTTTGAAATGTATGCACAAATGTGTATGCACCTCCGTATGTATGAAAGTATGAAGTCATATGACTTCAGCAAGTAGGAACAACTTGACTCCATAGAAGGAAGGCACTGCTGCTACTGCGATCAGCAGACAAATCATGATGTTTGCGGTGGCTGTCTGTTACACCTGAGAATTACTGCTGGTCCCTGAACATGAACACTTTGCCGGTGCCATCGTCAGCACCACACCACCATCTTGAGAGGCTTTAAGCAGCAGCCTGCATGATGCACATATTGTGTTGTATCCCTCTCGCTGGTCGTCATAGATAAGTTTAGCAGGCCACTAAGCAGCAGCTTATAACAATCATGATGATGAGTTCAATGATCATCAGCATGAGGATGGGCTGGTAGGTATAGTTAAACATTTTTATTTGGACAATAATTTTTGTTATTTTTTTTGTTTTCATGTTTAAATACATTGTTGGGTTGACGTTTGTATGTATGTTGCTTGTTTATTAATATAAACAATTGGTTTTGCTGTTGCCTCCGCCGTCGCCGCCGCCGCCACTGCTGCTGGTGTAGTCGTGATAGCCAAATCGTCTAGAGTTGAACGAAAAAAAAAAATAATAATAAAACAACACCAATTGCAACAACTACAACACCAGCTGAACATGGCGCAGTTGAAGACACAATGACCTTGGGTGAAAGTTGTTCTCCATTTTTGTTTGGTTGTGATTTTTTTTTCTATTTCTATTCATTTGCCTTATTTTTGTATTGCTGCCGCTGCCGCTGTTGTTGTTGCCTGTAAATTTACTACATGCTGGTTGGTGTGGTTGTTTTAACTGCTGCCACCATTGTTGCCAAGCCAAACAAAGTTGTTGCTGTTGTTGTTTGTTGCTGGTGTTTAGCATGTCGTCTTTATTATCATCACCATCACCATCACTATCATCATCATTTAATTTTTTCCCAGTAATTTATACATTTTTATTGCATTATTTTGCTATAATTTTTCTGTTGTTGTAACAATAGCATTAGTAATAAATATACTATAATTATTATAGTTTGCAATTTGAAAATGTGTTTGCACACGTTTGGCATTAACAAACACGTACAAATATGGAAATGTTGCCAATGAGTTTATGCATGTGCATTAGCGTGGATGCGTTTATTGCAGAGCGACAATACTTAAAAGGAAGGCAGCAGGAACATAATTTGAAGGACAATTTTAAGAAGATATTCTCAAGAGCTGAAAACGGAGGCGGTGACTTTCGGAAGAGACAACTTGTATAATAAAAAAATATAAATATGCATGCACCCCCCAAAAGAGTTGATGTGGGATGTGTGGTGCTCTAGAAAAATGTCAAAACTAAAGACACATATGTACCTACATTTATGTAAGCATAAACATATACGCGATAATATACAATTGTTTATTGGTGGCGAGTTGTCGCATGAGTTCCTTTCTGCATATTATGTTTCTCTTTTCGTGCAAATTTTCACTCCTTGAACGCCTCTTATGCGGTGATGAAGGATTTCGTAGTATAGTTGAGTTATCACACAGCCACCGGCAACAATTGTCATCCGCCATTGGGTTCTTATATACTTACATATACAGCCCAATCATGAATGATAGTTCCGTGAGAGTTTTTTCTCTTTTCCCATTCCTCTTATTATGTTGATAAATTCCTTAGGAAATTTTTTTTTAGCCTTCCCTGTTTTAGCCACATCGAAGGGGAAAAATAGTCGGCGGAGAAAAAGATAAGTATTTTAAAAACATATGTTTTTTGTTTTTTCCTATAAAAAATTTCGATATTACCGACTTTTATTTTTTTTGTTTCTCAGCTAATTTATGATTGGAGGAATTTTTTCTCGAGAAACGTATTTTCCTTAGGAATAAAATTCCTTGAGAATATTCATTATTGGGCTGATTTACATCAGCTCGTATTGCATGCCTACTTCTATCTACAAAATGTGTGTACAATAACTTTCAAAGCATCGCTTTCGATTTATTGGTTTTTGTAAAATTTTATTATTTATTTCTTAAAGTTTGCTTGTATTCCTCCATTGCACTATTTTTCCTAAACAAATCCATATAAAGTTGTCATTCCTTGTACCATTTTTTACTGTCAACTAATTGAAACATGGTGAAATCCAAAACGATGATAATCGGTAGTTAAATAGTGCCTGTTAGCCAAACCGGCAGTTAACTTAATTTTCGATTGCGAAAAGGGTCCTAAATCGTATTAAAAGAATTTATTTGTCTAAATGTTACAACAAATTCATTCAGTATCAAAAATTTTATTTCAAATTTTTCCATTTACAAATTTTGTTGAGGCCAACGTCAGGTTTTATATAAAACGAATTTTCGCCTTTGGTTTTTAATTTTTCCATGCAGAGTTGGACGTTTGTGCCATTAAAATATTGTCCGTTGTAGATCTGAAGTCAGCATTGAAAAAAGTTTTGTTCCTAAGTCTTTTGTAATTTTATACAATTTTGCAATTTCTTTGATTTTTTTTAGCTTTTGGCACAATATTCGTTATTGTTGTAAACTGTACTTTGTTTTTTTAATTTTTTGTTTGTTTATAATTATTGTTGACATTTAAAAAAAATGGGAGTTATTTCTCAAACCGCAATTTGTTATCCTTAAACATTTTCATTTAAAGTAAGAAAAAATACTTTAAACAAATTGTTTTATTTGAAATAAATTAAATAAACAAATATATAAAAAAAACGTTAGAACAATTTTATGCACTGTAGAAAAAGTTGTTTTTTTAACTTCAACTTTTTCCAACATTAAAACAAGTTTGGTTCCTAAGTCTTTTGATCGTTACCAAATTTGCAATTTTTCTATTTAATTTTTGATATTTTTGCGACCAACTGCATTATTGGAGTAATCAGTAATAAATTATTCGGTCTCCAAATTCTTTCTCTTGCTAACGATTGAGGACAATTTTTGAAAAACTAATGCCGTTTCCGTTTCTACACAAAATTATGCCATTTCAAAAAAAGTCACTTTTAAGATTTTAGTGTAACTAAGATCAAAAGAAAAAATGTCACCTTAACCATAAATAATTAAAAAATAATAATAATGGAACAATGCTCTTCAGAGTTTTGGTTACCTTAGAAAATTAAAATTATTGTCCTCTGCTGTAGAAACGAAAACGTCATAAGAAACATTTTTTGCGCAAAGTTTTTGGGAAACATTTTTAAGAGTTTGTGCCGGTATTGGTTATACCATGGAGGAGAAAATGCCTTAGCCCAGCCACCTGTGAAAAAATTTTAGAAAATTATATTAAAAAAAAAATTCGATTATGGATGCCTAAAACCATTTATGAATTCTCGATTTTACGCTCTGTGCAAAAACTGTCCGCTGGCAGCACTGCTTCACTAGTATTTTCATATTTTCCTTAGTAAACTCCGCAATTTCAATATCACATCATTAAGAAACTAAAAGCCTCCGGCAGTCTTTAACATCAGTTTTGGGGTGGTCTATGATACCCTCTAAAAACCTAAAAAATTAATTTCTTTCAAAGTCTGACTCCTTATTCTAAACTTTCCCCTAAATAAAATATGTTACATAAATTTATATGTAAAAATATGTAAAAACGTGACGAGAAATTTGAAACATTTCTTTTCAACTTTAACAGTTTTTGGCACTTAGTTTTAAGTTCTTTCATTACTTAAAATATTTTCAAAAAAAAACTCTTAAAGAAGAAAAAGCAACTAACAGCTTTCTGAGATGAAAAAAAAATTATCCATAAAATAGACCACAAAAAGAGCACTGCTCAAAATGTAAAAAAAAAATTCTCAAGGAAGAAAAAGCAACTAACAGCCTTCTGAGATGGCAAAAATCATCCATAAAATAGACAACAAAAAGAGCACTGCTACTGCTAAATAGGAAGTAAATTTGCATATGAGCTTTGGTGGCAGAGTGGCGTAAGCGGCAGCGTTAAAATTGGGAAATTTAATACGTACAAAGTTCTTAGGGTGCTGCCGAAGGGTGTTTGATATCCACCTAGCTATGAAGTCTTACTTTTCTTTATTTAATTGGTATTGGTGGAAACAGTGATCAACCAATCGTTAAACTTGAGCGAGTTAAGAATCATATAATATGCAAAAAAAAAAAAGTTTATGCTGAACTTGTTTATGTTAAACACTAAGGGCCTATTTCTCACCTGCGAACGTTGTCGTTCGGTTGCAGGTGAGAAATAGGCCCTAAGTCCATTATTTTAATAATTTTAACTCAATCTTTTACAGTGGCAGTGCCAGGCCCACAAAATCACTGGACATGGGTGGCTTGAATAAAAGCTCGGAAAGCAACAACGAAATTTTGTTATACATTTTTTTTTTGCTTTTTGTTTTGCTTTTAGTACTTGTTGTTTTAGCCGCCGGGTAACCGCATGCCTTATGAAACTTTCAGCTCTCTAGCTGTTACCATTTGGAAGAATGGGGCCTGTGAGGGACGGGCTGAAGAACAGCAAAGTCTCAGTAAAACGCTTCTGATCTCAATCTAAAAACTATGAAATGGTGGGTGGTGTCAATTTTTTATAGTAGTATTATTTTGAATGCTTAAGACATTTTTAATTCAGGTCCAAAAATGAGCCTTTTCAAAATATTTGCTGTATTTTTCAGCTGTCTATAGGCCGACGACATTTCGTTGGTGCTAATCAACTCATCAGTAGACTTGAAAAATTCTTAAAAGTTTGTTTGAAACTTAACTACTTATTCCATAATTCCCATGAACATTTCTTTTCGTTTTGCAACTCTTTTACTTTTCTTTGCAACCTTCTATACAACGAGTCACCATTGGTTACTACGATTGTTTAAACATTTCTGATTCTCATTTTGTTCATGGGAATTAGGGAATAAGTAGTTAAGTTTCAAACAAACTTTTAAGAATTTTTTAAGTCTACTGATGAGTTGATTAGCACCAACGAAATGTCGTCGGCATATAGACAGCTGAAAAATACAGCAACTATTTTGAAAAGGTTCATTTTTAGACCTGAATTAATACATTTCAATTGGCTCTTAAAGCAAATGAGTAATTAAGTTCATATTTAAAACATTTTCGTACTTGTACGTATAATTTGACTGAGAATGTTTTTTTTTTTATAGAGTAAGAAACTCTTCAGTTGCATCAACGTGGTACGGAACCCTTCTTGAGCCTCATGCTCAACTGAATTTATTTAATAAGTAAAGATTCTCTGCTTTTTCTAGAGTCACCAACACCGTTAAATGGAAAGTGAGCGAAAGAGAGGATGAGCGAAAGGGGTGCGGGTTTTTGGCAAAGCAAAACAAAGAAACAAACCGCAAATTCTTGTCTTGCATTTCCACGTTATCATTCACTGACAAACTTGTTGGTGGTTTAATAAAGAAAGCACTGCAGTGGCAACGGCAACGGCATCGGCCACGGCCACGGCAGCAGGAGAGAAGTGATTTATAATGAATAATTTTGTATTGTAAAGATTCGCGTTCGTTGTATTCGAATATTTCTCAGCAGTCGTCTGGATGTTGCTTTTGCCTGTTGCTGTTGTGGTATGTGCATGGAGAATGAATACAACAGTTTTGATGTTTGTAGAAGTTGTAGTTGCTGCTGCTGTTGGTAAAAAGTATGTATGTATGTGCAAAAATACTGCTGGAATTGTATACCACAGCCATGACTTTGCCACAATACGAAAATGTTGGTTGGCTGTTCAATTTCAATGAATGTACAACGTTTTTTGCCACCATCTTTCAATGGTGAGTGCATGTGTGTGCGTGTGTGTGAGAGTCTCTGAATTTATTCAAGTATTTTTAAGCCGGAGTTTTTCTGTTTGTGGAATTATAAATGACTTGGTATGAGAATGTATGTAGGTCAGTGGGACATTGCTAATGATTAAGCTGGCTTGAGCGGTTGCAGTGGTGTGAGTGAATGTTTTTGTGTGCGATTGTTGTTGCTTCTTTGGCATGTATCTATTTCTGCCTCTTTCCTGCTATTTCTACCTCTATGTGTGCACACATAGACATACTTATATATGTGTAAATCGCTTTTGCTGCTGCTTTCTTTATGGCAAACGTGGTCAATAATAATTCTTGTTTCTTTCTTGCATTTGGTATGAAAAAAGAAAAGAAAATAAAACTACCCGAATGGAAATGACTAAATCTTATGGTTTGTGTACTGTAAATTCAGTTAAATTAAACATTGAATATTGGTATGGTGATTTGCCTCTGAATTTGTCACTGAAAGAAGTGGGTTCAATAGAAATTTTACGAGTTAATTAGTTTCTATTTTGTTCCATAACAATTTCCAACTGGGTTTGTGCAAGTTTTGTAACTATACAAGTTTTTAAGCTGCTGCTGGTTTTGTTAAACTTTATTGTCTCTATTGTACAATTTCACCGTGTTTTGTTGTCTCAAAGACATTTTGTTTGATCTTTCAGTTGCCATTTTCTTCTTCTCTCTTTTGGTATTTATAAATTCTTGTCATCTTTGAGGTTAGATATTTTGTTTACTACGAAGAGATCGTTTTAAAAGGGACAACTTCTTTTTTTTTTTTGAATTGAAGTTAAGTTTAGTTGCTGTTATATTATAAATATTTGCAGAGCATTGACTTCATGTTTGGTATTTTAAAAATATACTCTGAATTCTGTGACTTCAAAATTAAAACTGCCAAATCAAATGAAAAGGAATTTTCGCTTAAACAAATTTGAAATCACAGTACGTTTTTTTTAATATTTTAAGGGCCGACAAGACTAAATCTTCCATATATGGATTTCTGCAGAGGCTGCAGAGATGAGAAGGAGGAAGAGCAGGGTATCAAACACTTTCTCTGTCGATGCAAATTACTTGGGCAGACCGACACTAAATGGGCTACCGGAAGTGTTGGAATGCGGTTGGACAGGGTGTACTCCTTCATCTGTTCATCGGGCTGGTTCAGGTCGGAATTTCTAGATGAATTTTTACTTCTTCAAAATTGACAAAGAGTTCATAATTTTCTAAAGAAGACAAGAGGAGTAAAGTTGAAGATTCACTGGGTCGGGTACCTACCATGGCTGTTTCACGACCACCATGTCGCTCATCAGCATCCAAATTTGCTTCGAACCCAGGCCATGACTAATTGTATACTGTTTTTAAGCTACCTGAGCTCTTCATTACTGACTGTTTATATTTCATTTTAGTGATCGCAGGGCCTGGCGAAAAGATTGAAACCGTTGTTATCACTGATGCAATAGCAAAAAAACACAAAAATCAATTGGATGTTGGTGAGATGATGTACGATATATTGCAAGCAACAGAAAAAACACAGTGATAAAGTGGAAAGTTAATCAATAAGATTAAAATATAGACAATCAGGTGGCTGGTATTCTGAGCCTTCATTTAATAAGATTTATTTCCCAAAAAAAATTTCGTCTCTCTCAAATTACTTTCTTTGATGTACTAAGTAGGATGTCGGGCCAGATTAATTTCCAATAAACTTTTTGAATTTTTTCAAGAATAAATTTATAAACAATTTTTTATTAATATTTTTTTTTGATTTTTGTTGTAAAAATATAAGAACAATCATACTTAAAAAGATAAATTTAAATAATTAAAATATTTACAAACATCTTTAGCTAACAAATCAAAGAGTACAAGAGACAAATACAGACGAGGGAGACAGCGAGTGAGAGAGAGAGGGAGGAAAATTGGTAGAAAGAAAACATCATAAATTTATTTCAATAAACATAATTAATTGCACAATAACTTAATTAGAGTTTCAATATCTTTACAGCAAATTCAATACACTGAAAAATATTTTTAAGTGAAAACTTAAAACTTGTTTTATATAATAAATAGTATATTTAAGCCTAAAATAAACAATTAAATACACAATAATTTATAAAGAAAAATATTTACTAAAAAAATATAATAATTCAAAAAAAAAAAAATACAATTGAAAATTAAATATAAAACAAACAAAAAACGCAATAATAGATACATACATATAAAACAATGTTTATTCAATAACTCTATTAAAGAAATTTATCACTTTTTCTACATAAAAAAAAACTAAAACTTTGAAGAAAATTAAATACACTTTTTTAATTATAAATTAATTATTACTTTTTAGATTTTTGTTTTTTTTTTTTGTTTAATTTTAATATTGTCTCAGTAATAGTTATAATTAAATTTTTATCAGAAAATATTATTGCCAAAACCTTTTTTGTTTTTTTCTTTAATATACATGTGTAACATATGTATTTGTACATAATTTAACTTTTAGTGTGAGCGCATGTGTGTGTGTGTGTGTGCTTGTTACACATTTCTCTTAAACTTATTGAAAAAAAAAGAATTATTATTAGTTTATTAAACATTTGCAAATAGTTTTATTTTTAAACATTTGAGGTACTTTTCTACGCATTTAAGTTTATTTGAAAACTGAAATTTACAATGAGCGCGTTCACAGCAACTTGGTTAGCAAGTTGTAGGCCTAAAATTATAAATAAAATAAATTAAATTAATTTGCAAATTTTATATGTATTTGTAAATTATTTGCATTTAGAATTTATGTATAATTTTAAGCCCATAACCTGTTAACCAAGTGGTCCTGAACCACCTTAACAATTTTACACCTGCTTGAGGACTTATTTTTATTGTGTTTTCATCATTACATTTTTCGCAGAGCATTAGCTGTGAGAGTGTGCGTTTTAGCCGTTTCGATAGAGGCTCACAGGGTTGCATCAAAACGGAACAACAGTTGCAAAAAGACAATTGGACGCTCCGTTGTTCTTACATTGCTTGTGCTTTCTTTGAAATTCATGGGTTTTTTACGAATGGCTACAAAAGAATCAATGCTATTTTTTTTCTCTTTTTTTTTTAAAGGAACACGTCAGCAACACAAAACTATTTTATTTGGCTCCGCATAGTATATAACAAATATTTTCTTGCTGCAATTTTCTATTTCCATCTTCGATTGGTCTTACTAACTAAATTTTCTTTAGAAAAGTTAAGCTAACGATTCCGATAGAAGAATAAATTTATCGATAAATTTTCTGCAAAATAGTCTCTCCACATTTTGTCTATGCCAGATTAGATGCATTAATAATGTTTCCCTATGACTTTATCGATAAAGAAAAATTATTGCGAAATTGTCTGTAACAACATAATTTTTTTTACCAAACTATTGATAACTCTTCCATAGAAAGATAGAAATTTATCGATCTCTACTCCAAAAATAAGTAAAGTTATTAATTACTTTTTCAGCGAAAAAACATTTCTTTATAAAAATGAATTTTCAATAACTTTTAAACAAAACAGTTAAGTTAACGAGAACATTTCTTCATAAAGTCGTCGATAGCTGCTCTATTGCAAAAATAAATTCATGTTATCGATATCTTTTCTGCAGAAAAATAAAGTAAAAATAGATATAACTTTGCTAAACTGAAGTCAAGTCATTGACAACTGTTCTATACTAAAATAAAGTCATCCAAAAATTTTACTATACTAAAGAAAATTCATCGATAACTTCTCTATACTTAAGTAAAGTTATCGATAGCTTATGTGCACATAAGTAAAGTTATCGCTAACATTGCTGTACATAAGTAAAGTTATCGATAACTTTTCTATACGAAATAAAGGCTACCGATAACTTATCTATACTTAAGTTAAGTTATCTATAGCTTTTCTAAACATAAATTTATCGATAACTTTTCCGTACATAAGTAAAGTTTTCTTTATACACTAAAGTCAGGTTATCGATAACTATTCTATGCTTAAGTAAAGTTAGCGATAAATTGTATATGGTAAAGTAAGGTTATCGATAGCCTTTTAGCACATGAGTAAATTTATCGATAACTTCTTTATATGAAAGTAAATGTATCGATAACTTTCCTGTACATAAGTAGAGGTATCGATAACCTTTAAACACAAAAGTAAGGTTATCGAAAACTTTCCTATACATAAGTAAAATTATCAATGGGGTTTTTGCACATGATTGAAGTTATCGATAACTTTTCTAATCTATACTAAAGTAAATTTAACGATAACCTTTCTGTGCTAAAGTAAAGTTGTCGATATCTCATCTGTAAAAAAATTAAATTATTGATGATTTCTTGTAAAAATGTAGCTATCGTTACCTTTTCTATAGCAAAATTTAAGTTATTGACCATTTTTCTGTGGGAAAGTTATCGACGATTTTTCTGCAGGATACTAAATTTGCTGATAGCCTTTCTATGAAAAGGTTAACTTAGTTATAACTTTTCTGTGAAAAGGTAATACTACCGATAACACAGTCAATTTATCGATGACTTTTCTATGCTAGATTAAAATTACTTATAACTTTCCTATCAAAAATTAAGTATTTCAGGTCTGCTCTGAAAACCGTTTTGGTTGATGAAGTGACTTCTAAAGTCGAGTTCCATCAAAAATCTGAGATTATACAGATCTTTTGTAATTTTTTTTCAAAGGTAAGTCACCTAAAATGTGATTTCAAAATCATATCGAGAAAGAAAAGTTATTAATATTTATTTTGTAGAAAAGCAAAGTTATCGTTTGCTCTTCTGCAAAAAAAAAAAAAGAAAAGTTATTAATAATTATTTTCCGATAAATAAAGTTATAGAAAGTTCTATAAGAAATGGCTTTTCTATAGGAAATTTAAGTTATCGATAATTTTTCTATGGAAAGGTAAAGTTATCGATAATCTGCAAGTGGAAATTGAAGGTTATCAATAATTTGTATACAGAATATAAAAGTGCTTCTGTAAAAAATTATTAAATTATTACACCGGTATTCATAAAAAATAAAACGTTGCTCAAATACATTTTAGAAAAAATTTTATATGAGAAATCTGTTGTAAAATGTGTTTCAACAATGTTTTATTTTTTATGATTACCGGTGTTAATAGCTATTCTATGGAAAAGTTATCGATAACTTTCTATCGATAACTTTCTAAAGAAAAGCAAATTTATCGATGACCGTTCTGTACTAAAATAACTTCTATTAAAAATAAAGCTTGTGATAATTTTTCTAACGAAAAGTTAAGAACCTGTCCAAAGAAAAAGTTATGAAGATCTATTGCGTTGAAAAAAAAAGTCATCTTTGACTGTTCGATGAGAAAGTAGAGCTATCGATTACTTGGCACTAAAAGCTTTATAAAATAATTCTGAATAATTTTCCTCAGAAAGTGAATTTGTTTTTTCATAAAAGCAATCGCTAAATTTGCTACTAGAAAGTGAGCCGGGCGAAAACTTCTCCTAGCAACAGCAGTGACGTTTTGCTTACCTACATACAGGTGTATACATATTTTTTATTATATTTTCTAGAACAACTAAGAGATCAAAAGCAACCAACAACAACGAATAACAATTGATATTTGCTTTTCTTGGTATCATGTTTGTTTTGTTTTTTTTTTTTTTTTTTGCAGCATGTGAAGTGGTTTTATTCAGGCTTTATAACCAAATTCTGTAGCAATCAAAGCTGGAACCAAGTTTCCCAATTGATCGTCTGAAGCACTTTGATTTGCTTTGAGATGCTGGAAGGCGAAAAGAGCATAAAACAGAAAACGTTGGAGCAAAATAAAAAACGAATTTATTTTTCATTTCACAAAGTGCTGCAGCCGTTCAATATGTTGGCGCACTTTGAGCCGCCGCAGCGGGGGAGGGCTTTGGAATAAAACCAAATCACACACGAATGGAAAATATTTGTGAATAAAAGTGTATAAAAAGAAAAATTGTATTTTTATTTTCATACAAATGTATAGCAAAAATTTTCGCTGTTTCATTTCGCAACCACATCAAACCGCAACGTGTCGTAGCAGGCCACAAATCGAGTTCGAGGACACTCGGTGAGTGGCTAGTGATGGGAAAATATTTTGGGCTTTTGCAGTATGATCGGTTTGAAACGAAACTCTTCGTTGTCCATTCGTATCGAATGGTAGCCGGAAGGAGTTTTTGGCGAGGCCTGATTCTGATGTCAGTCACGCCCAATTCTCTTATGTATCTGTTGATGTTTGAGCAAATGGGCCTTTTGTCGAAAGGCTTTGGCACACACTTCGCAGCGAAAGGGCTTCTCGCCCGTATGAGTTCGCAAATGTACCTTAATGTTACTTTTGTTCAAGAAGCCGCGGTTGCAGATGCTGCAACGATGGACCGGCTTCTCTTTGCCCAGCAGACCTGTCAGGTCATTGGCGTTGAAGTTGACCGAGGAGGGTGATGTGATCGAGTTCATTTGCTGGCCATTGCTGAGCGAGGATGAGCCAGAGGAGCCTGAGGCGGAGAGTGATGATTTCTTCTGTGATCTAGATCTTTTGGTTTTTGGTGTGCCGGTGGGTGTTATGGTGGTCGTATGGGGATAGTTGCCCATCATGTCCGGACTGCAGATGCCGTCAGATTTCATGGAGATCTGATATTGTATGGGGTTGGTAAGATAGCGGGGGTTGATCATGAGATTGTCTGTCGTCGATACCACTGAGCCGGGTGGACTGGCGGAGGTGGAGGTCGCCGCTGTAAGTTCATTACAAAATGAGGTAGAGCTGGGCGCTTCACTTTTTATGTTGCCCGTGGGAGGGCCATTTTGCAGGCGATTTTGCAACAGGGGCATGTAACCATGAGTCAGCAGACTCTGCAGTGTAGAGCTGCTCGGATGTACGGGGGATTGAGGCAAAATAAATTCACTCAATGAGTCCTGCTGGGACACCACCAATTTGCCCTCCTGTTGTATACAATTGCCCTCGATCCAGGCATCCAAATCTATCCAAGAGTCTCGCGTGTCGTTGCCATCATCCTTGTCCAGTTGATTAGGTACCGTAGTGTCGGCAATTGCACTGCCAATTATTGCCGCTATGTCGTCAATGGAGTTCATGTCCACATATTCTGTAAGATCTTTGGCGTCTGCATAGATGCGCACGCCACCCGAGTCGGGGTCCTGGCCGCCATTTAACAGCGCAGAAGTTGTACTATTGTGGGAGGGGTTCGACATAACACAACTGTCGGCCAAAGAATAAAGCTTACTATCTAATTGACTATCGGCAAAGAGTTTAACATCGTTTAGGCAGGCATCGGCATCTGAACTTAAAACACTTTCGGGCAGGCAGGTGGAGGAGGAAACAATATTGTGGTCGGTTGACGAATTGTGACTACGCGAGAGACTCAGGCTGGAGCCGGCATGCGATGAGGCACCCGTTGAGGAGGCCGCCAGTTGGATGGTGGTGGCACCCAGTATACCCGTTGACGTGGGATTGGGGGCGGACGTTGCCGTATGATAAGCAGATTGTATATAATTGTTATTGCTCTCGTCTGGCAGCCTCTGGGCAATGGCATGGTAGTGGTGTCCCGATATGCCATTTATCGACAAGTGACCCGTGTAGCCTGTAAAGGGGGGTAAAGGTTTTAAATCTGACAGACCATTAAGGGAGGATGAATTCATTAGCAAATTATCGAGAACATCAAGGGAATTCTTTTGTTCCGTATCACTGGGCAGAGAGTCAAGGTCATGTTCTAGCAATAATTTATGGCCATCTAGTAAGTACTGATCTTGGCTGCCGTTCTGTGTGGGGCCCCAACATGGACTCATTAATAGACTTTCAACTTCTGATTCTGTTGGTCCGTTCATACTGCAAAACTTCATGTTATAGTTGAAGTTTTTCTAAGGATAAAATTTTTGCAGCTTTTTGGGTGTTTGAAAGCTGCCTTCAAGTTTGTTTGCTGCTGTTCGTTTGGTTTTCGCCGAAAAAGAAGTTGTGGTAAATTTTGTTTGCCAAAGGAACAAATTTCGTTGATTTATTTCGAAGAAAAGGTATCTGTTTTATTTCTTTTCTTTTTTTTTGGTTTTGTATTGTGTATGAATCAATTTTTATTGCGCCGGATTCATAAATTTATTTCTTGTTGAAGGTTTTTATGTATAGAAAACGTTTTGAGTGTCGTAACTGCATTTTCACCTGAAAGTATAGAGAATAATTTGTTAGAAGGGATTATGAAATAATAGAATGAAAATTAAAATTCGTAAACTTATCTGAAACATTTGCTTTTCATTAAGTTTTTTATAATTTTGCAACAACTTGAGTTATTGGCGTAACCTTCGGCTCTTTAAAGTTAGTGCGAAGCTTTCGTATCGAAAAGTAATGAAACAAATTATTCCATCATTTTTCGTAAAATGGGGATAAACGCTTGTCTTGGATTTATGTCGTTCCAGTTAAAATCTCAGAAAATATAAATCTAAGCCGAAGTAAAAGGAAAAAAATCTCCCGCACCAAAGGAATCGGTGTCGTTGAAAATTTACTAAAATTTTAATATTTTGAACACCATCAGCTATACCAAATAATATATAAGGTGGCTTCAATCTTTATTGTTAAAAATTTCACTGCAGACTCAGTTTTAATAAAATAATTTTTCTATAATTGCACAAAAGAAGTCATTTATCAAAGAAATATATTAATTTTTCCAAATCATTGCTGCTGTTATTTTAAATATTGTGTGCAAAAAAGCAGCCTCGCAAAATTATTTACAAATTTTATAAGGGTCAAAAATAATCGAATTATTTCAATACAGATAAATCGTATTAAACGAATTTATTTGTTAAAACTTTAAAACAAATTCATTCGTTCAGCATCAAAAATTTTCTTTCAACTTTTTTCACTTAACGTTCACAACTGACAAAATTTTGCTCTGACACAACCGTCAGACAAATTTTGTTGAAACACAGTTATGCCTTTGGATTTCTATTTTCTCATGCAGAGATGGAAGTTTGTGCCAACAAAATAGTGCCAGTTGTGGATCAGAAGTTAGCATTGAAAAAAGTTTTGTTCTTAAGTCTTTTGTAATTTTATACAATTTTGCAATTTCTTTGATTTTTTTTTACATTTTTGCCACAAATTTCATTATTGGTGTAATCTATACTTTGTTTTTTGCATTTTTTTGTTTCTTAATTGTTGTTGACATAAACAAACAAAAAAAACTGGGAATTATTTTTCAGCCCAGAAGCATTTTTATTTAAAACAAAAAAAAATATATATGTATATTTATCAAATTGGTTTATTACGATTAAATAAATAAAATAATAAATAAAACAATATTATAACAATTTCACGGAATGTGGAAAAAGTTGTTTTTTAACTTCTACCTTTCCAGCACTAAAAATAAAAGTTTGGTTCCTAAGTCTTTTGATCCTTTCCTAGTTTGCAATTTTCCCATTTAATTTTTGATATTTTTGCGACGAACTGCATTATTGGAGTAAGCTATAATTAATTATTCGTTCTTCCAATTCTTTTATTAATCATTAGGGGCAGTTTTGAAAAACTAAGAAACATTTTTTAGCGCTAAGTTTTTTGGGAAACATTTTTAGGAGTTTTATTTAAAGCAGAAAGGCAAACAAATGAACTTAATATGAATAAAGGGTAGGCTTTAGTATAAAAATAAAATGAAAAAGTATGCTGCCAGACACTTATAGATTTTGTACGCGAAGCTGGTGTTGGTTATGGAGGAGGAAATCCTTTATCAAGAATAAGTTTTGCATATCTATGAAAAAATTTTAGAAAATGAAATTTAAAAAAAATACGATTATGGATGCCTAAAACCGTTTATGAATTCTCGATTTTACGCTCTGTGCAAAAACTTTCCGCTGGCAGCACTGTTTCATCAATTTTTTCATATTTTCCTTATTGAACTTTGCAACTTCAACATCGCATCATTAAGAAACTAAAAGCCTCCGGCAGACTTTGACAGACTTTGGGAGATCTATGACACCCTCTAAAAACCTATAAAATTAAGCCTGGCTCCTTATTCTAAAGTTTCCCCTAAATAAAATATATTACATAAATTTATTTGTAAGAACGTGACGAGAAATTTGAAACATTTCTTTTCAACTTTAATAGTTTTTGGCACTTAGTTTTAAATTCTTTCATTACAGTTAATTAATTTCTGTTATTCGAAGTTTTTCTTACATAATTATTTCTGTATTAAGTTTATCTATCAGGCGCAAGTTCTTTCTACATGTAGAAAGAACTTGAGCCTGATAAACTTAATACATAAATTCTTTCATTACATAAAATATTTTCAAAAAAATTTTTAAAGAAGGAAAAACAACTAACAGCTTTCTGCGATGAAAAAAATTATCCATAAAATAGACCACCAAACGAGCATTGCTTAAAATGTTTAAAAAACATTCTCAAGGAAGAAAAAGCAACTAACAGCCTTCTGAGAGGACAAAAATTCATCCATAAAATAGACAACAAAACAGGCACTACTACGCAAATAGAAAATGAAATTGCGTGAGCTTTGGTTGCCGAGTGGGAAATTTAACACGTCCAAATTTCTTAGGGTGCTGATGAACACCCTAGTCAGAAACGTCCGGTTATCCACCTAGCTGTAAAATTTAACTTTTATTTGCTTAATTGGTATTAGTAGAAAAAGTGATCAACCAAGAATTTAACTTGAGCCAGTTAAGAATCACAGAACATGAGCAAACATTTAAGTTTGTCTATGTTGAAAACTGACAAATTTTTTTTATCTAATTTTAACACAATCTATTACAATTTCAGTGCCAGGCCCACAAAATCACTGGACACCGTTCGCTTGAATAAAAACACTGAAAGCAACAACAAAATTTTATTTTTAATTTTCTTTGGCTTCACAATAGGTTTGTGTCTTAAGTCTTTCGTTACTCAAAATAAATTCAGGAAAATTTGTCAAACAACAAAAATATTTTCGTCAAGCCTGTTTGGGAATGCAATTTGAAAGAATGAATTTGGTTAAAAAGCTCTGGCAACATTTGATCACCAGACCACCCAACAAGTTTGAAATGAAACCACTTTTTCACATTATTACACGGGTTATTTATAACGAGTCACCAAAAATAGTTTGACAATATTCTACAATTTTCTTGGGGACCCACATTGCTTGATATTCAAATGCATTAAACAAGTCCAATCCTCATTTCATTTTTGTCAATACTAAAACTTGTTTTTTAGTCAATGTCTTGAATTATTGAAAGAAATTTAGAAATAAATACGCATGTTAAATTTAAGTTTTGAAGATCCAGAGACAAAACAAAAAACAAATAAAAAAGATGAATAAACAAATAAGACAGCAAAACTCCACATGATATCAGAGATCAATATTTTAATATACACAAGCTGCATGTAAACCACGTAACCAAACACTCGCTTACCATCACACACACACACACACGCGCACACATGCACAATATCAAACGGTATTTGGGTCAAAAGCATTAATAATCTATAAAACAACAACAACCACGGCAGCGCATGGAAAAAATTAAATGAAGAAGAATGTTAAATGAACTCAAAAAATTAGCATATAAATTGTTATTACTATTGTTGTTGTTGTAGTTGTTTTTGTATTCTCATTATGGATTTATAAAACTTTTTTTCTTCTTCTTCTTTTCTGATTCAACATACTTTTAATTCATATTTCAATTCAGCAGCGCGTTGTGTTCAATTCGTAAGCAATAGAATCAAAATAAAAAAAAGAAGCCACACCAAAACCCCAAAATTCAGGCCTAAAACACAGGTGTCAAACTTAAAATTCAACAGGCATAAGAAAAATCAAAATTATTTCTCGAAGAAATTTTTGGAGGAATTTCGAAGCCACACTCCCAAAAACATTTTTTGTTTTTCAATAATTATCAACGATTTGAAATCAGTTATAAAAATGTTAAACAGCCTCAAGCATTTCAAGCATTTAATGGCTTTTCACATGTGTAAGCATTCAATCTAAAGCCCATTTACATTTGTATGTGTAACGAACGTGTAAGAACAGTTAGCGGCTGAGCCATCGAAAAACGAGCTTCGAAGTCTATTTATGGCATTCAATAAGAAACAGAAAGAAAAACATTTAGAAAAACACTCACGCACTTTGGCTGAGAAAAAAAACGCCACAATGACAACAGCAACAAAACCAAGTTTAGAAAGAAAGCTATTGTACAGGTTAAAAAGAAAGAAGTAGAAAGAAAAAAAAAACACACGGAATTGAGGTTACCAAAAAAAAAAAAAAAAAAAAAAATGGGGAAAAAACTCATGCATACTACAAACAAAACATAAAAAAAAATAACAACCGCAATTATAGACACAACAGCTACAACGGCAATAACAAATGCACACAAAAAAAAAGTATATAAATTTCGCTTTCAACAGGTTTGTGCGGACAACACCAGCTCTCTCACCAACACATTCACACACACGTACAGAATATGCACATGGAAACGACTCAAAACGGCATCACACGAAATCCATATCTACGGTATGAAAATTAAAACAAAAAACCATTCCATACCACATGTAAACGAAATGAAAAAGAGATAGTGTAATTAAAAGTATTAATGCAGCCAAAAAGTTTTTTTTTTTTTTTTTTTGTGAAAAAAGTTTCATTTTGACCCTCGACAAATGTTACTAAACAGTTTGCAAGAACGTTTTAATAAACACGGTAACGACAATTTGCCGATTCCTTTTTAGACGTGGATCAGCATCCGGGTTGAATGACCCCCACATATGCACTGCATTGTACTGGGGAGCTAAGAAAATATAATAAAGGAAGAAGCGCTTGTGGGCGTTTGATTAGGAAAAAAATTTATTATTTTAGACCTTAAAGTTTTCCGTCTTTTTCAGCTGTCTGTATGCCGCCGACATTTCGTTGATGCTAATCAACTCATCACTAGACTCGAAAAATGCCTAAAAGAATGTTTGAAACTCCACTAATTATTTAAATATGAACTTAATTATTTATTTGCTTTAAGAGCCAATTGAAATGTATTAATTCAGGTCCAAAAATGAACCTTTTCAAATGGTTTACTGCCTTTTTCAGCTGTCTATACGCCGACGACATTTCGTTGGTGCTAATCAACTCATCAGTAGACTTGAAAAATTCTTAAAAGTTTCACCAAGTGCTAACTGTAACAGGCTTTGTTTTAATTAGACAGTCGGCTTCCCCAAGTCCGTGCCAGTTCTGAATTGATTGTTAATTGATAGTCGTTATAATTAAAAAGGAAGATGTCTTGCGATAAATCCTTTATATACACTGTAGCGGTAGTACAGTGTTTTTGCTGGGCGAGTCAGCATTTTAAGAGTTATACATAATACGTGAGTGTTAAATTCTACAGCAGACTTGTTTACTCAAATTGTACTGAAGAAAGTGCAAGTGTAGTGAATTTATCGTACCTGAATCTAACAATATTATTGTGATCAGCCAAGCTTGGCCAAGTTGTACCGACAATGTGCCTTACAAATACATTCAGCACTTGCAAGCAATATTGTGTGCTTGCACATTTGGGAAACAATAATGCAACGGCTGTTTTTTTTTGCCAGGTTGTTGTTGCCGACTGTTTTGCTTCGTAGTTACAAATGCAGAGTTGCCAGTTTGGCGTTTGCAAGGCAGGCAGACAAAGTTTGTGGACAATGAAACGGTGGGGTGAGTGTATAGTACACGGTTCTCTGTACTAGACATTTGTGGTTATTTTTTTTTGCTTGGGTTGTAGTTTTTATGCTGTTGCTTTGTATTATTTTTTTCATGCCATCGCCATTTTAATGCTTTAAGCTGTGTGTGTGTCTGTAGTTATTCTGTATTCCCTGTTTTACATTGAGTAGTTGGCTACTAATATAGTGAACTTTTTTGCCCTAGCTTCAAGTTAGCTACTTGTAATTCACTTTTTATGGACTGACAAGAAGTTAACTGAACAGTAGTTCAAAGTTGACCCAAAATTCAAATAATAACATACAGGGTTAACTCTTTCTTGTTTGCGCATTCGTTCTAACTGTCGCTCAGTGATGGTTCAGTGAGAATGGTGGCATGAGATTTCGTGGTTCGAGCCCAACCAGAGGCTAACAAAAGAAGTTGGCAGTTGACAAAAAAATATAAAAGGAATATAAAATTTAATTTAATAAAATATCACCATCGAAAAATATAAAACCAGCCTTGGTTTGTAGAACTTTCAAGTAGCTAACTTTCAGTTAGTTGAAAAGTAATGCCTACTGCATTATATCATCATGTTAAAATTGTTGATTGTTTGCATTACGAAGAAGACCAGGCATCAACCGGTACCTGCTGTGAAATAGTTGGCTTTAAGTTCATTTAAAGTTAAAATTCATTTCCGAGAGGGCTTCCATTAATTTGCCAAGTGTGTAAGCTTTGAACCGACCAAAAGAGAATTTCAACAAAATGTCTTCCTTTCCATTGGAAAAGTGTAAAATGGCTCTAAAAGATAATTTCATAAACATTTTTTCAGGCGTCCTTACAGCCTGCTTTATTGTTTGCAGCCAAACATATTCGTTGGCTTTTGCCAGTAACTATAAGGGTGTACTAAGCAATACCTTGCACGGCTTGAGTATGCTCGATTAAAATGCATCCCAATGGAGATTTTTAGTCAACGCCAAACAAAAAACTCTTTTAGTTACAAATTATAAGACCAAAAAGAGCTTATTATTAAGAATACCCCCCTCCAGGGGAACCCTGCACTGCGAGTAAGCAAACTAGTGTGTCTTGAAAATCGAACGTTTCTCCAAATCAAGACATTTGTTAAAACGAGCAAATAGCAAATTGGGTGCTTCACAAACTAGTTACTCGATTTGGCAACATTCGAAATAAAGTTCGAATAAAATATTTATCGATTATTAAAAATTCAAATATGAACTTAATTATTTATTTGCTTTAAGAGCCAATTGAAATGCATTAAAAAAGACAGCAAATATTTTTGAAAAGGTTCATTTTTGGACCAAAATTAATAGATTATTAATAAGCTTATCAGAATTAGAATTGATAAGACTGGAGTAATAATTTTTATTTGTTGTCAATATGTACACACAACTTATAACAAGTTACTTGCATGTGTAAGCGGCAGGTTTACATTCATACGATTTTCCCAGCTCAACTCGTGGAAAAATTTCCATGCGATCGATTATTTGACACTCATGGCGCTCAATCATCAAATAAGTAAATAATGTTGCCCTATAAATAGTTTTAGGCCAATACTCGTATGTGTAAATGTAGCGTAAGTTCAGAAAGATGAATGAAAAGAAAAAACTAAGTTGGATGAACGATTCGCTTGTCCAATATTATACCAAATTCATAATGCATATTTGAATATAATGGCAAAGATGCCCTTGAATCAAAGAAGTACACATACATATGTATGTTTTTCATCGACCATCATTTCAATTTTCTGAAAAAACTAAGTGTTTCTAATTTGCAAGATTCCAAGGTCACGCTGTTCTTCATTAGAAATGTTTAGTAAATCGCCAAAGCTTCAATGGCAACACTTGATAAAACAAAGTATGGATTTTTTCCCCTCCTATAACCATGTTTTAATATTGTTTTCATTTTACATTCGTGTTTGAAACAAATTAAAGTCAAGCATTGTTTTTTTTCGATGGCGATGGCTACAACTTGCTACAACAACAATAATTATCGTTAGATACAAACATATGTATGTATAACCAGGTATAGATAGACAACACCAATACATAACAACAATAAGAATAACACATAACAACAACACCAACATTTTTCTACTGCTACATAACAATTGTACCGTTATACGAAAAGACCCGCTGACACACTTCCGTGATCTTCGTGTAAAAACACAAAAAAAACAATAACACAAAAAAAAGAGAAATATGAGAGTGTTGTTTTCTTTTCTCTTTTGTTGTGAATGTGAAGAGAAACAACATCTGTGAGAGAGCAAAAAAAGGTGTGAAAAACTTGCGTGTGTTTTTGGTCACCAGCAACAATTGTTTGTATACATGTTGTGTTGAATATACATGTATACGTATGTATATGAAGAGCCGTAGAGCAAAAGATTATATTTCGCACTTTTCTTAATTTTTTTTGTTTTTTTTTTTAATTTAATTTCTTGTTTTGATATTTTTTTTATACTGGCCTCTTGATAAAAAATATTTAGTGCTTATTAAACGATCATTTAAAAGAATATATTCTATAGGTAGCAGTTTGTCAAATAAGAACTTAATAAATACTTTTTTATGTATGTATGTATGTACATAAGACTGGATAATCCCTGGGTAAAAGTCTTCTGGTGAGAATTAAATATTGAAATTGGGCCTGTTCTGCAAGCCACGTGATTGTGAAGCACAAAATGCTCTTTTTTCAATAAAACAAAATTTTATATTATTAATGAAATCTAGAGCAACATTTAACCGATTTAAATTCTCGAAAAATCTTTATGATTTGTTTGTGGAAAAGCAAGTGAAAAAGCTTATTTTGTTTTTGTTACCAAGTAAATATGTACTTAAATCCATTCAAATTCGGTGATGTTTGTACATAAATTGATTTTATTAGGATTAATATGGTTTGTTTTCCGAAGATAAAATATGGACACACACAATAGAGTTGTTTTCCAATTCGCCCATTCTTGTGTATGAATAAACACTTCAAGCTGTCAACTGTTAATTTGTTTTGGAGTTCAAAAAATGTTTGTAGGTGAAGCCAGTTTTTAACATCTTTTGTTTTGTACATGTTTTCCTTATTTGCTTTTTTAATGTTATTACTATTATTATTATTTATTTTTTCGGACTTTTTTCTATTCATTTTATAAACATTTGCTTTCTGGGTGGGCGTTTTTGTGTTCTGCCAGCAGAAATAGCTGTCTAGGATTTAACCCTTGAGGGACCTTTGTATTCTTAAAGATATATGTAGGTATCGAAAGTTCCTGCGATTAAAATTTTGAATAAAATGATTTGGCATAAGTTTTATAAGTTCTTTTTTATTTTTATAGTTGGACTACTGAAGAAAAATCAATCGATTATTTGACACTTATTGCGCTCAATCTTCAAATAATGCAAATAATGTTGCCCTATAAATGGTGTTGTGCCAATACTCGTATGTGTAAATGTAGCGTAAGTTCAGAAAGATGAATTAAAAGAAAGAACTAAGTTGGATTTCTGAACGATTCGCTCAAATAAAACAGTTTGCCCAGTACTATACCAAATTCATAATGCATATTCGAATATTTGAATATAATGGCAAGATGCCCTTGAATCAAAGAATATAGAGATGCCACTTTTTATTTATGGCAGATACACATACATATATTTTTTATCGACCATCATTTAAATTTTCTGGAAAAAAAAACAAAGTGTTTCTAATTTATGTCAAGTTTTGAACAAAATGACTTGGCATAAGTTTTATATAAATAAAAATACTTGGAGCAAAATTGCCAAAATTCTTTTTGAATCATATTTGGATTACTGAGGAAAAAAATAAATAAATATTTTTGACAATCTATGAAGGTCACACCACAGCGCTACCAAAGAGCTGTAAAAACATTTGAAATCTGAAATTGAAGTTATTGTTTTCTTTTCAATTTTTTTTTCCATCAAAATCAATCACCTTGGTCATTTAAGGGTTAATTTGTCAAACAGTAATATGGTTTTTTTCTCCCTGGTTTTGTGGTCGAGGAGCTGTTTTTTTTCTTTGGTTCAATGACTGCTGGAGTTGTTGTGAAAATTAAAGGGGAGAATTGTGAATAATTTGTTTTTGCATTCTTTTGTTGTGAAGTTTTTGGTGTGAATTGAACGGGGGTCTTTGACGTTGTTGAGCGTAAAATTTGTTTTAAAAACATTTCAGTTCAACTCAAGTCAGAAATTGTTAATAATTTTTGTTTTAAAACTTTTGTTATTTCAATTGAATATCAAGTTCAATGTTTAGTTTTTATACAATGAAGGTTTTGAAGCTGTCGCATTGCAGTTTTTCTGGTTTAAGTTTGGCAGCATGTCTGCTCTGTTAATGACTTTTGTTTCTTTGAGACGTTTTTCTACGTAATGCAATTGCTTCTCTAGTTAAATGTTGAGCTGCAGTTTTATCTTGTTATTTGTTGATTTTTATTAATAATTTTTTTAATGATCACAATGTTTGCAGCATGAATTTTTTATCGTCATACAAGTATCAAACGTTTTCGTAACAACTATATTTTCATTAAAATAATTATCATTAAATTTAACTAAGATTACTGAAATACACATACTAAAGACAGAAATAAATAAATAAAAAAAAAAGGAATTAACATTGTAGAGTTGTTCTTGTTCTGGACATGTCGGTCGCGACATGTCCAGCTTTTCCGGACGTGCTTCGTGAGCGAACAACTCTTGTTGGATTTTATTCATCTTGAAACATCCATATAGTTAACTACTGTTTAGCTTCGGACTCATATGCGTAAATCCACGATTCATCACCAGTGACGATGTCATAGACGTGGTGTTTCTAAGCACCACGACCGTATTTTTTGAGCATTTTCGATCGACCAATCATTACGAGCCTTTTTTTTTTTTTTGAGGGATTGACAAATTGTGTGGGATCCAAAGCGAACAAATATTTTTGACAGTCAAATGTTTATGCAATATTGAATGTATGCTGATGCCACTAATGCCTCAGTTTATCTCAATCTCACGATGGGTCACATGACCATCTTGCAATATCAGCTCGTGCACAGCATCAATGGTTTTCGGAACAACAACTGATTTTGGAGGATCTTCGCCGAAATTGACTGCAACCACATTTGAATTTACCATACCAACGATAAACACTGGTTCTTAATCGCCAAAAATTGAATTAAATTCATCTGAAAATAATCGCCCGAAAATGTTCAGGATTCAAGTCCATTTTTGGGCCGATATGCATCTTTCAAGTTACTGTAAACAACACAAGTAGCGCTCGTATATGTAAACATTCTGAGTACGTATAAAACTATATAAAATGTCCAACTTTACGATGGAGTTGGCAGTTGCCAGATTGCAATACATACTAGGGCTGCCAAATCTCTCGTATAAGTAATAATTAAACTAGTGGTGGTTTTGTTTTACTTATGAATTACATATTTCTTGCAATTATAATAAAGTTTTCAGTTTCAGGTCAAAAAAAAAATTGTTTTTAAAACAGTACCCCCGTATTCCGATCGTCATCACATCGAAGAGCTCTTGCTTATACACTCCTCTTTGACAACAGCTATTTGCGTCTTAATGGACTTTTAACACCTTGCAGACGTAAGAGATAAATAATAGCACAACGGTACCTTTCTCATAGCCGGCAGCCCATGTAACATAAGGGATAAATAAAGCTTGTTTTCACCTTCAGTTGTTGTGGGTAGCGAGAAAACGAGTGTCAAAAATCTTCTAGCTCGACTTAATGTGATGACGCTGATGACAATGGGAATATAGAAGGCTGTGTAATTTCTTAGCAAATACATAAAACCATTTAAAATTTTATTGTAAAAGAAAAAACATTTGAAGCACTAATTCATTCAACTTTATAGTCGAACTGTATGATTTATAATCGCTAATTATTTTGTCGGTGTTTAGTTCGAGTTTACTTCCTCAGCATTGAGTTTTATTTATTTTTTTTTTTTTATGGTAAAATTGTAGTGAGCAACATTTTTGAAAGAAGAGATATTTTTACATAAAATAACTCGATCATCATTTAATTTCTTTTTTCATTTCCTCCATCCACATGTGTAAAATAGTTTTGTTAATTGTAACCAGCATTATCATGTGTATTGCCCTGATTTATCTGGCAGCCAGATCTTTCTTAATACCACAAATAACTGATGTCAAATTACATGTCAACACTAGTGGCTGGCACACGTCAAATGTGTAAACAAACACACAAACAACTGAGCATTCCTCAGATTCATATCAGCTGCAATAACGCACACGCACACGCACACTTAAACTGTTGAGAAAATTAAAGATACTAAAAACCAGAAGTGTAGCAACATTTATGTGAATATTTGAGATTTATCATTATTAAAAAGAAATCCATTTATTACTTTCGAGATAAATCTTTAAGACAGAAAATTATAAAAATAAAAAAAAAATTTTAAAATGTATTTAACAACAGAATTAACAAATTGTCATACAATACGAACTTGGAAATACAGAGAGTGACCAATATTATAAATATTGCAAAAGATGGCATGAACGAACCTTTTTGTATTCTGTTTTTTTTTTTTTTTATAGTTTTTTATCACTCGTAATCAGGCTCGAAATCGACTTTATAAATGATTGCTTATAATTTGATAGTGGTTTAGGAATTTCTATTTTTAAAAGCATTTTTCTTTCTTCACATTTATGTGTTCTATGTATATGAAATGACACGAAACAATCAATATACTATATTAGATTTGCTTTTCTCGTTGCCTCAAAAGTACAAAAAAAAAAAAAACCCACCGCTCTTTGTAGACTTCAGGGAATGCATTCAATGTAATATAATATCAAACACAAAAAAGTGTATATGAAATAGTAAAAATTTCGTGTCGCAATGTTTTTTTTTTCTTCTAGTTAATATCCGAAACTATTACCGATTTTAACGAAATTTTGCACACATGTATTGGCTAAACGTAAGATATGGGCTAATTTATAAATCCAGTTTTTCGCAATTAAATTCGAAATCGAATAAACCGATCATATACGCATCGATTTGCAAATGTTTTATTTTAATTTTGTGGGTAAAATGATCATAAGAAAGAACTTTTACAAATTGGAAGTTTTTTTTTTCAAAATTGAAATATTTCGGTTATCTACATGCCCAACTTAAAATAAAGGCTACATTGTACTTCCAGTTTTTCGAAACTAAATTCGAAATCGAATAAACCGGTCCTTTTTTTAATTGTCTGGGTAAAATGAGTATAAAAACGTTTACAAATTGAAATTGTTTTTCTGAAGATATAGGCTACATTATACTTCCAGTTTCTGAAAATTAAATTCGAAATCGAATAAACCGGTCATTTAAGAATCGATTTTCAAATTTTTTGTTGTTTTTGTTTTAATTTTTTTTTTTTTGTAAAATGAGCATAAAAACTTTTTTCATATTCGAAATTTCTTCAACATGTTTTCGAAACCGAAATTTTTTTCGAGATCGATTTTTTTTCGATATCGAAAAACTATTTTTTAACTAGCTCGGTTATGTGTATTCCCACCGGTTTTCAAAATTATTTTTGTTAGTAATATGATAAATAATAAATAATAATAAATAAATAAATATGTCGGTCTTATAACTGAACCTGTTATTTTGAAAATTCTTGTTGATTTTTTTTTGGAAGTTTGTCAGCCAAGTGAGTACATAAATTTGTTTTAAAATCTAATTCAAATTTAATTTCGAAATTAAATTCAAAAAATTAATCTCTCAGTGCCGATTTTGCTTCTGAAAAGAGTTTGCAGCTAAAATATAAATTTTAATTGTTCATTTTATAGCGGGCTTTAGTTAAATTTTACTTCCTCAAAATAGAGAAAGTTGTTTAATGGAATGAAATGTAGACCGTCAGTTAGAAAGAGCTCAGTTAATAGGATGACTAAAATTTGTACGGGGCATACGGTGGAAGACTGTAAAGCCAAATGGGCCAATGTTAAAACTGCATTTCAAAATGTAAAAAAGAAAATAAAAACAAATTCCGGTCAGGGGGTAGAAAACGGCCAGCCCGCACTTTATTATTTATAATAATAGTTGGAGCAATTTTCTTTCTTTTTAAGAAACAAACCATATTTTTAACTTTGTCATCAGCTGCAACAGCTGTTTCCCAGAGTTGCCATATAATACAACATGCCGTATAACCATAATGCGGCAATTATTGGTACTAAATTGTTTTGCGCCAAATTGCGACAATAAAATTTCATTAATGATGTGGCAATCATGTGATTGCAGAGAATTTTATTGACAAAAACTTCTTATTGAGCTCCAAGGCAGCCCAATAAAAATTGTGTAAAATTGGTGCATTGCGGCAATCGTGTGATCCCACCTTTAAGCAGTTTTGTTTAAAGTATATAGCGCTGGTTGGCCCATAAGTTGCTCTTTGCCAGATTAATAAAATTGTGACTATAATATTGGCCACAGCCTGTAATACAGCATATTTGTGGTACACGATGGCTGCTGTTATGGGTTTGAATAAAAAACAATTAGAAAAAAAAAATTTAGTATAGAAGTGTAGCACAACATAGAGACCGAGAGAGAGAGAGAGAAACAGCCATCTAACTACGGATGTGAAATGCCATGAATTTCAGATGTACGTGCTTCAAAGTTATGGATGGCATCAACAACAACAAAATAGAAGAAAATAAAATTGAGAAGGAAAAATGTTAGTGGTTTAATGTAAATGTTTCATGATTATTTCTTTCATTTCAATTCGTCTGTATCTGGAAACCGCATTTGGCAGAAAACGTAAAACAAGAAGCATTAAAACATTAACAACAGCTGGTCGACCGGCAGTTGTCGGTTGCTAAAAACATATTAAATGGCAGCAGCAGCAACAACGAGAAGAAAACAAAAATTAATGTTGCTGTTGGTGGCAACAAATTGATGACCAAGTTTTCATTTTAGTTTTCCTTCTGTTTTTGTTTGTGTTTTAAGTTTTCATTGCCACAAATGGCAAAATAAGTGTTTTGCTGTTGTTGGCACTGGCAGTGGCAGTTGATCGGTCGGTCGGTCCGTCGGTCGGTCTTGTATGGTCCGCACAAGTGGCACGTGCGATCACTTGCTTTAGTTGTTTTTTTCCTCTCCATTTCTATTTTCGTTTTATGTGGCAGCAAATATCTGTGTAGTTGCTTTATTTTTCTTTTATTATACAACCAATTTTTTTCTACTATTCTTTAAAATGTGCACAATTTTTTTCTTCGTCGTTGGCCTCAGCCTCTGCATTGAGGAAAAACAATGCAGCCGTTTCAGCAGTAATAGCAACAACATTAGCCTTCATAAGCTGACCTCAATGTGCTTGCATGTGTTGGTTGGCTGGTTGGTTGCAGCAGCATTTTGTAGCATGAATGTGCCAACAAGCAAAAACACATTATGGCCAGACTTTTTTTGCCACAAGCCAGAGCAGCACTACACGACAGACAAACCGAAAAATAATAAACATTGGCTAAAACCCATTTTAAATGCAAATTTTATTTGGCATTCTTTTTTTTTTCTTTTTATCGTTTTGCCTTCTTGTTTAGTTGCAGAGGAAAACCTCTTTTAGGAATTCTCGGTCTTGGTCAAGTTTTATATGTGTTTGCTTTTATTTTATTATTACTTTTAAAGTTTTTCTTTTTGGTCTTAGTAATCTTTTGATCTTTTTGAATTTTTAGCTGATGTATTGTTTTGCTTTTATAAATAATGATGAAATGCTGCGATGACATCGTAAATGAAAGAACTCAACCTTGTGCTTTGTTTAGTGGCTTTTAGTTTTTTTTTTTTTTTAGATGAAGCAAAACTTCTAAAAGGTTTTCAAACGTTTCAAACGATTTGAGTATGTAAATATTTTTGTTCAAACGAATGATAAGGTTTTGAGTTTGTGATAGTTTTTGTTACAGCTTGTCAATAATTTTTTTTCAACAGTGCATTTCCTTGCCTCTGCTTAGAAATTGAACTGTGGCCTAAAGGACTGCAATTAAGAAAGCAACTGAACAGGACTCAGATGATATGATGAAATATTTTCTATTAAAAACTGCCATTCGATAGCAAACCAACAAGTGAGTGATTTGGACATTTGTGCTCTCAGCGTTGACAACGTTTTGTGACCTTTTGATCAGAGCGGACGTGTTTTTTTTTGTGCTGTGTAGCTTTTTGTTTTTTGATTGGCTTTTTTAAAAAATATATTTTATGTTTAATACACTTTTATTTGGCAAATTATGTATAGATATTCGCTAAGTGAGGTACGAGTATTAATAAACACAATGAGTCCGTCAAAGTATACATACATTCGTAATAGGTGTTATCGAGGTTATTGCGTCATCTTTTTGTTCCATATAGTCAACGTTTTGCAATATTGAAGAGGCTGAGTTAAATGTTATTAACTGTGTACAGTCGAAGTCAGTTTTTATGTTATAATTTTTTTTTGCTAAATCAAAGGTTCATTTTCGTTATCCACCCATCCCTCTTTCCTAGTTCCAGTACAATGCAATGCATATACATATGTATGTATGTATAGGGGCCATCCGTTGAGTACTGGAGCAATAACCCTGCAAGAAATAGCTAATGGAAACTAACGCATTAACAATTCAATTACTAACACATGCAAAGCAATTTTATAACTTTCAGCGTTGCCATTACAATGATTTTTTTCATATTTAGATTTTCCCGTATTAATTTGGTAATTTCATTTGCAACTAGGTTTATCCATTAATGTTTATATATGTAGGTTCATTTGTCCTTTTTGCTTTGAAACAAATTATGCTGCGGAAGTTTTTTTCCATATGATTCAGTTTTCTATTGTTAAAACTGCTGCTGACTACTGTTTTTCATTTAATTTTACCTAAATGTATCTCTTTGAACTGTTTTTTGAAATTTTTTGAAAAACTATTTTTTTTATTTAAAAATAAGTAATTTGATAATGATATTAATTAAAAAAGTAGTGACAAACCAAGGGTTGAACTTAAGCCTGAAAAAGTAATTTAATATAAATGTATTACAATACAGAAGTTCAATGAAATTAAAATTTACAGTAAAATGTTAATAACGCAGGGCACGGCGTAAACGTTCAAATTGTATCAATAAAAGAGCATTTAGATCTCAATGATGCAAAAACAGAACATGTAGAAAAAAAGCTTTCATATAAACAGAGAGCAAAAAATAACAGCTCTTCTGAGCTGATAAAATATCGTCCAAGACTGCAAATATATCATTGCTTTGGTTAAAGTTAATTAAGTATATAAAGAGAAAGTAAAATTGCGTGAGCTTTGGTTGCCGAGTGGTTAAAGCGGCTGTGCTAAAATTGTAAAATTTGACACGTCCAAAGTTCATAGGGTGCTGATGAAGGGTGTTTGCTACCCAGAAACAGCCGGTTGTCTACCTAGCTATTTATATATTTTACTTTTCTTTACTGAATTGATATTAATTAAAAAAGTAGTGGCAAACCAAAGGTTGAACTTAAGCCTGAAAAAGTAATTTAATATAAATGCATTAAACTAATAACATTATATGTAATTTTGTGGGCATTTTGAAAAAAGTATGTATTTCGAATGATCACTTTGCTGAGGTGGTAACGCTAGCTTAAGCGTTAAAGAAATCACACGTACACGGATGTTTACATCAGTCTTTTCATTTTGCCCTTAAGAAAATGATAGAAACCCTGATGTAAGTTTCGACAATAATGCACCAAGCCAACTGCCTTGTCAAATGCCTTGGAATTACCTAGAGCCACCAGTTTACTCTATCCACCATTTTGGTGGAGTAACATAATTTTTTTGAGAGGTATACTGACAGGTTGAGCGACCCCTACGGCAGCCATACTGTGGGTCGCAAAGTAAATTAGGCGACTCTACACTCAGAATATTTTTGCAGCAACTGGCCAAAGCTCATTCCTGAAGTAATCAGTGCTCAATTAAGCGGAAATAACTGTAATAAATTTTTTTATTTTATTACATTTTAGTCAAATATTGTGTAATTTTTGTTTGCTTGATTTCGACATTGTGTAAACCATTTAGATAAACATTGCTCAACGTCTTCATATACTGCAAGACGCAATCTTTTGCACTTTAAAGGTTTAGTGTTGCTAATAGTCTCCCGATTTTTTAAAATTGTAGCAAAAGTACTCGGCGGGGTATTAAATTGTTTAGCAATTTCTTGCTTAGATTTGTCAACACGATTAACAGCATCAATTATAGAAATTTTTTCTCATATAGAAATTGATTTACACTTTTAATGCACTCATTTTGGCAAGGAACCAAAACAGAACTGACTATGTAATTTGTGACTATGTAACCTGCAAAGACATTTACCTATCGTTGATTTTAAAAGGGACTTCCCCGTTTTGTTTAAAATTTAATTTTGCTTTATGCTTTATTCTTTGCTATAAAAAGGGTTTTTTCAAGGGACTCAGCTAAAACTTCGTTATAACGAAGTGCGTAATATCGACGTTTCACTGTACATTGTGCTTTTCGTTATACGGATGTTCGTTATAACGAAGTTCAGCTGTATCTCTCTTTTTTTTTGCGATTATTTATTTTGATAGATATTATTAAATTAAAATTCAATATTATTTGATTGTAGTTTAAATTTGAAATATAGAAAAAAAAGCTTTTAATATACTACAGTATTTTTCGGTTAATTGACCCTACGGTTAATTGGTTTCCACGCTTAATTGAACCACATGATCGGACAAAAAAAATATTGCATACGAACACCATGTGCATTTCCTCGGATAATTGAATCCGGTTAATTGATTTTCCCGCTTAATTCGTTCAAAATTCATGTCATCAAAAATTAATTTCCTCTTACTTTTACCCGGTTAATTGCATTGAAAAATAATCTGGCATTTTTGCACATATATATTTGACATCATTTGTGAAAAACACAAAAAACAAACAAAAAATTGTGCAAATTTTGATGTGCAATTAACCGAAAAATACTGTACTATAGTATTTTCTTTTTTCTATTCGCTCATACGCCAACAAACATCAGCAAATGTGCCCCATGGTGCTCTGTGCTTTCGGTTCGATATTGTTTTGGCGCATAATTTTGGCATGTTAAAATTTTTATACTCATTGTTTTTTTGTTTTTTTTTTTTTTTTGGTCATTCATAGGGATCGAATAAAAAGATTTTTACTCTTTCAACCACACATACAAACGCTTTGACAAATTATGTGTGTGTCAGTGTGTTTGCATTCAAATAAGTTTGTTTATAACTGTGTTAAAAAAAAAGTAGCGTCTGCTGCGTTGATCATTCATTCTCTGAGCTTTAATAGTCGAATTAAAAAAAAAAAAAAAAATCACCAAACGACTTTTCGGGTCATTGAACCTTTTGGCTCGAAAAAAGGCAAAAGCAGCAGAAAAAACTGTTCAATTTGTTTATTTTATGGAAAAAAAAGTGATGAGCATGCAAAACGGCTTGTCTACTAGAAATATTTTAGATTTATGTATTTGTTTGTTAATTTTTTTTTTTAATACGACCTTTTTTTGTTTTGCTGTAGACCAAAATGTTAGATATTTATTTAAATTTTAAAGCCTATTGCTGTGTTTACAGGTAAGTTTGTGTGCAAATGTGCGTATTTCTTAATGCCAGTTCATACATATTGATTGTCAAGTGTGGACTTCTTTGCAAATTCACAGTGAGCGACAGAAAAAGTGTAATTTATTTTTGAGATAGAAGTGAAACATAGAATCATAAAATATATTAATTCAGGTCCAAAAATATACCTTACAAATGTTTTCTGTCTTTTTCAGTCGTCTATATGCCGCTGAAAAAGTCACAAAACATTTGGAAGGTCTATTTTTGGACCTGAATTAATACATTTCAATTGGCTCTCAAAGCAAATAAATAATTAAGTTCATATTGGAAATCATAAAATATTTTCTCTACGCCAGGATCTGGTACATAGTATGTATGTGTTAATTTTCTATTGCCATCAAAAAGCAAAATACTGGACATCAAAGTAAAACTGGCAATCCATTTAACTTGCCATTCCAATGATACATATCACTAACCCAGATTTTTAATGAGTGCAGCCGTAAACTTTTTCAAATAACTGACTGATATTCTTTAATTTAATATTTCTTTCTTTTTTAAAGGCACATTTTCTTTTTCTTTTTACCAAATCTCCAGATAAACTAAAGCAAAAATAATTACATATACAACAATTATTTTGTAATTATAACTTAAAAAATCTGAAAAAAAAACCATTAAAGCAAATGGTAAGAAACAAACAAAAGAGTTTAGTTTAATTGTCTTTTAAAAAAAATTCAAAAGAAATTGTTAAATAAAAATGATACAAGAGAATACAGTTTTTATTTTACATTTAAACTTTACTTCCCCGGCGGAGCCACAAGCAGCCGAACAGACAAACAACAATTTTGATCTAAAGTCCCGTTAACAGTCAAAATGACGTAAATTTTACGTCAAGTCATGAAATTCAAAAATGTGAGCAAAAGAAAATAAATAAAAAAAAAAAAAACAATTCAAAAAAGTACAAAATCGAAGCTCACTTGGCAACAACAAGAACAATTGCCAAAACTAGAAGAAAAACAAAATTAGAATTGAACAAAAAAAAAAAAAAAAACGATGACAAATGGTAGTTGATGGCGGCGACGCGCGTGAAAAAAATCACAGTCACTTAACAAAAGACAACAACAATAAAACGTACTTCATTAATAATTGTTTGGTCAAATGATGTTTTCAGAAGTAAATAAGGCTTAGAAGCAGTTAAAAGAGCTGCTAAAATGTTATGTACAGTGCTGGACAAAAGAGAACGAAAGGGTGCAGTCAGCTCATCAAAGTTTTAACGTACGCAAAAATTGCTGGAGGAGAAAAACGTTTCCGGAATTATTTTGAGACACGAGGTTGGCAGTCTGACGATATTTTTTTAAAGGATTTGAAGTTCTTAATTTTATAAAATTTATTTCAGCTTATTCGGACTAGTGGTTCTCGAGTTATAACAAACAAAAGAGCCTAAAACGTAACAAACTCCCCTACACGATACTTTATAACTTCAAATTAATTTTTAATTTATTATTTGAGGTACCAAGACCAAACGAATGATGCAGAAGTTCTTCTTTTTGGGGCTACTTTCATAAACAATTATCGGAATTGAGTCCGGAAATCATGTGTTGTACAGTGCTATTTTCCTACTCTACCGTACGATTCATTCACTGAAAATTGCTAGCTAAATCTGATAGAGTTCTGTCCCACTTTAAAAAGTCGCATCAAAACGGCCACAGCGAGCTACTTGTATACCAGGCAGCCTTACAAGAGCAGCTGTCTACAGCTTTTAGCTTGAAGAACTGTCAAAGTACACAAACACAAACGCGTGCTACACACAAAATACATGAAGTGTTTGTTGTAGTTATGCAGCTACGTGGTATTAAGATACCTTGGACCACACTACAGTTATTTCCGCTTAATTGAGTTTCTCAAAATGCACGACCTTTGACGCCATTAAACGGGAACTCAATTAAGCGATACTCGGTGAATTGAATCGCCGATGCAATTAAACGAAAATCGCTTAATTGAGCAATATGTGCAATAAAGCGAAACACCTATGCGTAGATGGAACATAAAACTCATTTCTTTGGTTACATATCAGGTTGAAAAATTGTTTAGGTTGATTAAAACAAAATAAAAATCAGGTACGTTCATCGTACAATGTTTACAAAGGAACAGAACCATGAAATGTTGGCCACAAAATAATTTTTTTTACGTTTGTGGAGCAAAAAAAATTAAATAGACGGAATCAATTAAGCAAAACATTTGCTCTTGTTTTTCGCAATGCGGTCCTAAGTTGCCAAACAATTAAGCGGGTGACGCAATTAAACGAAACGTATTTTAACATAGACAGGTATACTGAGTGACTTCGTTCCATGATTTTTAGTGCAATAAAGCGGGGCTCAATTAAGCGGAAATAACTGTATTATACTATTGTAAGCAACTTCAAAAAGGCAACTCTGATCGCTTAGAATAAAATAGTTTATGAAAATTTTCAAAAAAAGTTTAGCAAATCGAACAGACTTGTCAAAAAGTCTTTCACACACAGACACTTTTTGAACACACTTGTCATTTTGAACAGATCGAACCGTGAATCATGGAATTTATTTATTTTTTATTTATTTATTGGAACGAAGTTCCTTAACGCGGCTTGCTGGTTGTGGAAATTAGTAGAAATCGTCACGAAAGCGTGTGAGCTATTTATATGTATTGGTGTACTGTCGACAAGCAATTGTGTATGATGAGCGGTGTCTCCGCTGACAGCAGCGGAGACACCTACCAATAAATAATAATTAGTTGGAAAATGTTCCAAAAATTTAAAGAAACATAAAATTTAAAAATTTCAAAAACAACACAAAGTAAAACATACAGATTTCACCTTGTATTACATTCAAAGATGAAAAACAAAAACGTAAGGAACTTCCTTCCTAACGGGGGTCCCCCGACCGCATTTCTTTTTTTTTATCCATTTCCTTTTTTCTTTTTCAATAAATTCTGATTGCATTAAGCATTAGTCCAAAAAACATTGACATATCACACTTTAATATGTAGGGCAACTTCGTGTTTTCGAACATAAGCAAAATTTTTGTATTTTTGTATTTTTGTTTTGCGCAAGTGCCATTTGACAAAACATACAAAATGTTTAAAAGAAATTAAAGAAAAGGTTTTTTTTTACTAATAATTGTGTGTAAATTCAAATTTTTTTTATTTATTATATTTAATAAAAAACACTTCAAATTAAAAGAGAAATTTAGTTCTTATTAAAAAAGTTATCACTTGCACTTGAATAAAAGCCGATTCTATTTACTTTCACTCACCCTATAATACTCTAACTGAAAACGAATAAAAACATGGGGATTCGGATTGCAGAACACCAAAAATTCTGAAGTAATCCACTTTAGAGTGAATTCGGATTCTAGAACAGACCTCATATATCTATATAAAAAGAGATTAATGATAATAACTAAGATGACAAGAACGATAAAAAAGTACTCAATAGCATAATTCAAAAACAAGTGTAACATAATTTGTGGTCAAGAAAAACAAAAGTTATTGAGAAAATTGTTATTGTAAAAATTGTCTAGTTGTGTTGCTATTAACTTGTTGGGACGGTGGAAGAAGATTCCAAAGACGTGTGGCATGCAAGAAAACGATGCCATTCAGACACAAGAAAACGATGGCACGGTGTTATGATCCTCTTTCCCCTAGAGGATCTGGCAAACATACACATATCTTAGTATATTGTTGTATAGTACATTTAGTTTTAGTTTACTGGCATAATCGCAATTTGCAAAAAGCTCACAACCATAAAGTAAACCTGGGGGCTTATTCTGTATTGCGATGCTAATACGAATGCGATGCGAAAATGCATCAATGCGAACAATTGGTATTCGGTATTGCGATAATCGCATAGTTGATTTTTATTCGCATTAAAAATGTAAAAAGATGGCAATTCGGTATTCTGCATTGCGAAAACGAATGTCAAACAAACGCCATTTTCGCAATATTTATTCGAAAGCAAAATACCATTCGCAAAGCACAAAAATGTAAGAAAAAAAAATATTTCATTTATTTATTCACTGTCTACATATGTACATATATATTATTTTATTCAAAGAGACAAACGTTTAAGATCACTAAACTGCGACAATTTGAAGTAATAGTAGAATTTATGACAAACCACAGCCAGTTGGTAAGAGGCCGTTTAAACACACCGAATGCGCGTCAGTCGGCAAATACTTTGTGGCTAATGTTATTTAAAACATACATATACAAAAGCTTCTTTGCTTAAGATGAAATGTTTTCATAAAGCAGGAAAATAAATTTTCTGCATAAGTAAACGTTTATATTTCCAAAGTTCAAAATAAATTACCTTTTTTCATTCAAGCTTAGAATATCTGATTTGCTTCTGAGCAATCTTCTTTGCACCCTTTCATTTTGCTCATACCTCTTTCTTCATCGCCATCGAACCATAATGCCACAGAATCCACTTTTTTATTTGTCAAATTATATATGTAGGTAAATACAATTTATAAACAAATTTTATAGCTAAATTCTCAAAAAACTGTTTTAATTTTTCATTTGACGTTTCTTGACACTGACATTTATTTTACCAGTGCTGCCACTATTTAAAAAAATGCGATTGAGATTGCGAAAGTCTTGCAGAATACCAATTTGCATTTGCATTCGCATCGCATTCGTATTCGCAGGTAGGTAGGTTTTTGGCCAGAAGTACCCTTGTATGCAAAGGCGTAAAAAATTGTGTAGACCACAACGACCTCAACTTAATAGTATATGTATGTCTGACCTACAAGCTTGTTAATGTGGCTCGACCAAGTTAGGTTACTCCGTTTTAATAGCAATTATGTCTATTCAGGCTTCCAAGGTCCGTTATTCTAATTAAATAAATAAAAGATTTATTTTATTTCATTTATTATCCGACGTTTCGTTGGTATTTTTCCAACTTCATCAGGGATTTATTTCAGGTTACTGTTGAACGTAATACCGAGATTCTTCGCAGTATTAACAACTGCGATCTTCTGAGCATTTATTACAATGTTAACGTTATTATCAGAATCAAAAGTTCTTCGGTTAATCACCAAACACTTGGATTTTAGTGGATTTAGCAGGAGTCCATTTGCAGAGGCCCAGCGATGGATTCTGGACAAATCTTCATTGAGCCTCTCGATATTCTGAGCAACAGATTGCCAGGGACTGTTTAAATAAATTTGTATGTCATCTGCGTTCATATGAATATTGCAGTATATAAGTTGATTTGGGAGGTCGTTCGCATATAAAGAAAAAAGTAGTGCTCCAAGAATTGAACCCTGAGGCACAACTCTAGCTAAATTCAGTAGACAAGATTGGGAACCGTATTGCTGCCGATCAGTGAGATACAATGACAAAAGACGTACTGCTGTTGAAGAAAAATGGAAAAAAATGCCTAAGCTTCAACATATGTAAGTGTAGCATGGTTAACTGCGTCAAACGCTTCTGAGTGGTCAAGTAGGACCAAGAAATTAGGAATTTAGGAATATTTTTCATAAATTTGTTTCTTATGATGTCTTGAAGTAGTTGCAAACTTACTTTTTATTTTTCAAAAGAAGTGTAATTTACAGACAGTAATAATCCATTTTAAGGCTGTGCAGTTGAAATTGTAATCCACAGTGCGAGAAGAAGTTCGTTGTTAATCCAGATGTTTGTTGTTCGTTTCAATGAATATTTTAATTAATTTGCCTTTTCCTTTAGCAACGTTTTTGTTATTTTTGTTTTTGCATGTTTGTTTGTTTGTTTGTTTTTTCCATCGTCAGAGGTGTGGTTCGTTTAAAATTTGTTTTTATTAATTATGTATATATTTTTTGAATGATGTATTTAAAATAAAATAAGAAGAGGCAAAAAAAAAGAAACACAATTCCATAAATGCTTAAGCTTAAGATAAAAGGAAATTGAGGAAAAACGAAAAAAGAATCAAAATGAGGCGAGAAGGAAATTACATATGTATGTAGTGAATATACTTGCAAAGTTTTAAGTCAGAGCAAAAGAAAACTATTTACAGCAAAACGGCAACAAAATAAAGTTAGTGGAAAAAGCATGCAGCAGCCACCAGGCCTTTTAAGGAATTTCGTGTTTGTTTTTTGTCAAAATAAAAATGAATTGAAAGCCAGGGAAGGGTACTCACAAAAACAAGGGGCGCACTTGTAATTATTTACTTTTGGATGAGGAAATAATTATTTAGGTGAAAAACAATATAAAAACAAAAATATTTAAACTTAAAACAAGACGGTTAAATAATTTAAAAATATTTTTTTTTTAAAGCCGATTTGGATTTTTTGAGATGGGAAAGAATTTATTTACAATTCCTCATATTTTTTCTCTCTTTTTTGTTTTTTTTTTTTGTTGTTATTGGGGAGACAGTTTAAACTCAAAATTTGGAAATAATGTGGTTTCGTTATTATTAAAGTGTTTGTGTATTTATTTTTTTATTTCTAATATTAAAGGGTGGTGGGCGGGCGGTTTAAGTATATTTTTATTAAGAAAAATATTTAGTTTTTATAATTGTTTTATATAATATTTTGTTGAATGAAAATATTTACAACAGTTTTTATTTTGGTTTTTGAAATGATTTTAAAATAATTCATATATTTAGGTCTTGATATTGTTTGGTGTTTTTGATATTTTTCGGGAAGAAGATTGATTATGTGTATATTGAAAAATGATTCCTTTTTTTTCAAAATAATATTGCAACTTTTGTATTTCCTTTTCTTTCTTTAAAAAATAAACTGGTATGTTTTTTGTTTTCAATTGCACTTGTTTACACTTTGACAAAAATTTTGTTTTCTTTCGAAAATCTTTTTTTTTTTCTTAAATAAAATTTAATGTTTTTTTTTTAGAACAATAAATAAATCTTTAATTCAGTACAATTTGCTTGTATTTTATTCATTTTTTTATTGCTATAACTCCACTGGTATCTTTCTAATTACACCGCGGTAAGAAATTATTTCTTAGTGGGTTTTTTTTTCTGATCCATTAAACGCATAGTGGTGCTGCTGTTGTTTTTTTGGGCAAATAAAATTGTTTTTGTTTCGCTTCGATTTTGAGTTCATGAGCCAGCGAGCGACGCGTTTGAAAATTTCAACAAATCCGTATACGCCAACGGTAGAAAGCCAACTGTGCGCAGGCGCTCGGTTGTGGAAAAGAAATTCAAACGATGCTGCCTGCCTGCCACCAGCCAACTAACAAACCCACTTACAGAGCTGCACACATGCACACCAACATATCTACATACATACTTATAATACATACATGTTTTTACATTAATATAACGGAAAGCCATACAACTTTAGCAAGACCGTAATGCTCTTTGCTTAAGAATGGTAAATGAAGAATTTAAAAACCAGTCATCAAACACCACCACCACACGCACACACACTCTCTTACACATACAAGAAACCTAAAAAGAAAAAAAAAACAAAACAAGCAAACAAACTCTGGCTTAGTGCAACTACTACTACTGCTGCTCGCTCGTTCGCTCCTCTCACATAGCAGCAACAATGTTGCTAATCTTTTGGTATCTAAACATTTACAAATGTTACCTTCAAATTGGTCAAAGTCAGGGACAAATTTGTTTTGAATTTTTTCTTCAGGTTTCTTGTTTATTTTTCTTCCCTCTCTCTCTCTCTCTCTCTCATCTCAGCCATTTAAATGAGCCTACACACACTCAAAAGCCAGAGAGTCTCTTTTTTCTTAAAATAAGAAATAAATAAAAAGAAATTATGGGTCTGTTGCTGTTTTATTTAGTCATCTACATATTACAACGTCTGCTGTTTGCTGCTTCGTTTTCAAGACGTGATCAATGTGGCATAGATTTTATTCACTGTTGTTGTTGCTGCTGCTGTTGGTAATTATGCCTCTCAAGCACCTCTTTTGGCTTAAAAGCTTGGTTTATTCAGTTGATTTTATAGGGAGAAGAAATGACAGTTTTATTGTGTGTTTATACGCTGGTATGAATGTATGTGTGTGTGTGTGTGTGCTTATGGATGATGATGATGGCGTTTGTTTCTTAACTCTTTTGTTTGCAAATTAAAAGTTAAAATGCCTATAAATTAATGGCCTTAACTCAATCATGTATGAAGTGCTTAAGTTTTTATATGTAGGTACACAAGAATGGCATCGTAAAATAAAAAGAACTTAAAACATTTTTTTTTTTTCACAATTAAACGTATTTATTTTATACCATACACAAGCAAATGTAGGCAGAAGAGTTTTAATCTACAGTAGCTCCCGCTTAAGTAAGCCGAGTGGCAGTGTTAATATTGTAAAATTTGACACGTCCAAATTTCATAAGGGTGCTGATGAAGGGTGTTGGCTGCGCAGAAACAGCCAATTCTCCACCAAGCTATAAAATTTTACTTTTCTTTACTTTTTTGTGTAGCCTCCCTTTTTCTTTCATAAAAAATATATTCATATTAAAACACATATAAAAAACAGATCCCAGAGATGAACTATAAAGTGGCTCAAAATATGTATATATGTATATCTAAAAAAAGATGTGACGTTTTATTTAATGTATCAAGGGAAGCCAACACACAGAAAAAATATTTCAACAAATTTAAAAGGATACAGCAGAACAGAAAGAAAAAAAAACAATAATTTAATTGCACAATTAGTACAAATTGCTGCATTAAATGCGTAGTATAGTTCGCTGTTCACATTGATCAACTTTTGTCGAAGAAAATTTTTTTCGATTCCCAGTTTCAAACAATTTCCTATAATGAACTTAATTATTTATTCGCTGTAAGAGCCAATTGAAATTTATTATTGTAGGTCTAAAAAAATAGACCTTATGCTTCTGTCTCTTTCAGCCGTCTATGCTATGTCGGCGGCATATAGACGGCTGAAAGAGACAGAAGCATAAGGTCTATTTTTTTAGACCTACAATAATAAATTTCCTATAATTACATATGCTTTTAAACTCTTTCATTTCACCCATACATACACACACACACACACGCAAATTCAAACGAGCTGAAACGAGTTGGTTACACACCATTTACACATGCAAGTAACTTGTCGCAAGTGGTGTGTACATAATAGCAACCAATACATAGACACCGGCAATAAAAGCTGTTGCTACTTGCTTGACTGTTCACACAGGAAAATGCAAGCTCATTTTCAAAAGGTCGTCAAAGCAAAATTACAACATAAAATAATTAAATGAAAACAACAAAATAAAATAATTCTGCGAAAAAAAACTACAAAATCACTGTTCCATTTTTTATATTTAAAAATCACTGTTTTTTGGATTTTCTGTGTTTATTTTACATGACTTTTCTATATGACGTTTTAATGTCTGGGTTGCCAAAATATTGCCAAATGAACTATTATAGGGAAGCAAATTATTCGAATAACTTTTTAATCAAATAAATAGTAAATTTATATTACAAATCAATAAAGCTCATATTTTGATTAAATTTTTTTTTTTTAATTTTAACTTATTGTTATTTCGATATGTAAGATCAAAAAAGAATGTATTACAAATCATGTCCTTGTAAGTTATCTATTAAAATTAAAGTATAATCTTTGTATGGTAACACTGTTTTTGCTTTTTAAAAATATTGCTGGCAATCAAAATCTCTTGCAAGTGAGCTTACAACTTGCAGAAGTATGATTGTATTAGTAAAAACTGTGCTACTTACACTTGCACTTGCTTGTGTAAATGGGGGGGGGTTTAATACAAGCAACTCCGTACCGATTAGCTTTTGATTTTCACCAACCCGCGGCCAAACTCAAGAAATGATCCACAAAAGTAGATCAATGTGAGCACAGTGTACACTGAACATACTGCATCGCAATAGAATATAGTGGGCGAAAATGTGCTGAATACACCGTTGCCGTTGTCTGCGCTTCTTTTTAAAAATTGCACGCAACGATAAATAACTTTTTAGTAAGTGTGACATTTATAGAATTTGTGAGAAGAAAATTCTCAAATCTGTTGTGTTTTTTTACTGTAAATTCTATTGAACTTCTGTATTGTAATACATTTATATTAAATTACTTTTTCAGTGGTTTTAGTTTGAAAATATTTCTCACAGTTTCATACTTTTTCATCCTGCCTTTGCAACTGTTTATAGTTTTCAAAAAAATGTTTGCATTATGAGAATTTTTCGGGAACTTTCTGCAGTTGACTTTTCAACAAGACTCTTGAAAACTATTTTCAGTTTTTCGTTAACCTTTTAAGGATTATGGTTTTGAATCTACTCAGCAGTAACTGAGACATCAACAATTTTCAACAGCTTAAGGAGCGGTTGCTGCATTCAGAATGTATGTTTTGGAGATACCTCAGTCAGAGCGGCAAAAGTGCTTCGACAGTTGGTTCAAACAAAATGCACAAAAGTATAGATCTTCATGGGAAATAATTTGGAAAACAATAAAGTAGTTTTTGATGATTAATATTTAGTTTTGTACCCTAATCCTGAAATATAAAAAGCAGCCTGCGTAGCTCTTTTATTTTTAAGTTCCCAATTAGGCTGAAATTTAAAATTACATTATTTTTAATAAAAATATAAACTTAATACATATATACAGACAGACAGACAGACACACATACATACACCTATGTGTATATAATTTCTTGAAAACTACACCACAAAAACCATGTTAAAATAATTAAATTTAAAACGAGAACCAACGTACAGGCAACAGAAATTATTTATTTTCTTTAAATACAGCATGAATAATATGAAAATTATTGGCTGGAGCACGCACACCTTAAAACCCATACAAACAAACACACACGCTTGCCGAACTTAAACTAAGCTCTCTCTCTGTTCTCTGTGTGCTCAAGCACGCATTAAACTCAGTTGCTCACTGACACCACCAACAAAACTACATGAGAAGAAAGACTTTTGTATGCCATATCAATTTTCTCTTTTGGTTTCTTGCTTGTTAACTACTGAGTGTAGTATTCATTTGTTTGTGTGAGCAGTGAATTATTTTAATGAAACAAAAATATTCGCTCATTTTTTTCGCCTTGGCAACTTGACCTAAAAAACATTTTTTCCTGTTATTTTGCCTTGTAAACAATAATTTACCGTTGTCAACATGCTGCAGCAACACATGGCAGTTGTAGTTGGAAAAACTAAAGAATTATGTAGTATATGCAGTAGTTTTTTATATAAAAAAAACGGCAACAACAACAACTTTTTACCAAACAATGTTGCCTGACATTAATCATGATCAATGACAATGGTTCGCAGTGTTGAATGCAAACAAAAAGATGATGAAGAAGAAGAAGACGAAGTAAGAAAAATACAAATTACAAACAAAAATAGGCATATGCAGGTATGTTTGTTTTTTACAAGTATATTTATAGAAGGTGAAAAATATGAAAGAAATGTGTTGAGTAAATTGTTGAAATTTCAATAAGTCCGCTTTAGTTTGTGTGCTTGAGTTTAGATTTATTTTTTAATTTCTTTTTTTTTTGTTTTGTATTTAATAAAGCTTTTGTTTATGATATTTTTCTGTTGGTGTAAAATATTTATTGTTTTTACTCCTTTTTTTAGTTGTTATTTTGTATGATTGACTGCACTTGTTGTTGTGTGTTGTTATTCTTCTTTCGGCTTTGTTGCTGGTTTTGTTGTTGTTGTTGTTGTTGTTGTTGCAAGTGGTTAAGTTGGTATTGTATGCATTTATAACACGCGATGCATGTTTGTTTATATGAGAAATACTCGTAAATAAATATGAACGCTTCTGAATATTCGTACTTCAGTGGAAGCAACAAAATTAATGAAAAAAAAAAAAATATAGTAATAAAATAAAAAAAAGAATTTTAATTCAAACATATTTATAAATAAATTATTCAGGCCTTAATTGCATTGTTTGTAGTTGTTGTTGCTGTTGCTGTTGTTAGTGTTGCTGCTGCTGCTGCTGCTGCTGCTGTAACAAGAAGTTTGGTTAAATGTTGTAGTTGTTGTTTCAAACATTTTTTTGTTTGTTTCTTCTTCTTCATCATCTTCTTATACATTTTAATTTAAAATTTAAACTCTATTTCATTGCAGTTGGTTTCTGTTGTATGAAATGAGTATTTTCCAGGGACCGTAACTCTTATTACTTTTATCAAAAGAATCAAGAAATAAGAGTTATTTTTGATATTTTTTTTAAATGAAAAATAAAAGGTATTTTTGATTTTTATATTTTTAAATGAAAAATGAAAGTTATTTTTCATTTTTATATTTTTATATCAATAATAAAAGTTATTTTTGATTTTTATATTTTTATATCAATAATAAAAATCGATTCCAAATTCGAGATATAGGTAATATGTTCGTAAAGCTAATTTTGAAATAGACAATTACAAAGAAAAGCATTTCGATACTTCTGCTAATTTATTGGAATATTGGGAGAGCGAAAAATTTGTGGTTGCATGGCTCCGAAAATTTGCTTTAATTGTTCATTCTGTATCTGCCACTCAAGTCAGTGTAGAAAGGTCATTTTCAGCACTCAGATAAATATTGGGAGATTTGAGATATAATTTACATATATGAGGAATATTTAAAATCAATTATGATGGTAAAATTGAACACCTGAAAACGACCTCTTCTTGACACTGACTTGAATGGCAGCCAAAACTTATAAGCTATTTCTATGCATTCATGTTTTTATAGCTGATAATGGATAAGTCACATAATGTATTATATTTATATACAAATTTGAATGAAGCAGCATATTATAATACATACGGCATCAACAAACAAATAGGAGTTTTGAATTGATTTTTATTATTGATATAAAAATATAAAAATCAAAAATAACTTTTATTTTTCATTTAAAAATATAAAAATCAAAAATAATTTTTATTTTTCATTTAAAAAAATAAAAATCAAAAATTTAAAAATCATGCAATATGTTGGATGCATTTGGCCTAAAAATTATGATGGTGTAATTAAAAATTTTCTACGATGTTCATTTATGATTTATTTCTTAAAAAATTGGAAAATAACTCTTATTTCCGGTCCCTGGTATTTTCTTCTTTTGTTTGCTTAGATTTTTTTAATTATTGTTAATAGTGGCGTCAATTAAACATGTTTTACAAGGATTGTGTTTTATGTTTCGGAATTTGCCAACCCTAGTGTTGCAATCGGGCAACTGTCGTAGTCAGAACGTTTTGACATACGAGTGTTATTTTTGTTGTTTACAGTAAATTAAAAGATTCATATTGGTCCAGATATATAATTAATTCATTTAATTCAATTTTGGGCGATGAAGCCCCATCGAGAACCAATGTTTACCGATGGTGTGGTGAATTCAAACGTGGTTGTAGTTCTCTCCCAGACAAATTTTACGCAGGTCATGCAAAATCAGTTATGGTCACGAAAAGCATTGATGCTGTGCGCTTCAGGTGACCCATCGTGAGACTGACATAAACTGAGGCATCAGTGGCATCAGCATACATTCAATATTGCATAAACATTTTTATATTTTTTATATTATATTGCATAAACATTTGACTGTGATAAAAATTTGTTCACTTTGGATCCCACACAATTTGTCAATTGCTCAAAAAAGGGTTTCCCAGCAGAATAGTCAGTTCTGAGTGGTACTCAACGGTTTGTTTGCCAGTTGTGTTCCAACAACCGCCAAAGACCGATCATTCTTCACGACAACAATGCGAGCCCTCAGACATCGGCTCAAGCAACTGCATTTTTGAGCACCCAAAACATCGATTTGATGACTCAACCACCGCATAGTCCTGACTTGGCATCGAATGACTTCTTTCTAAGCCCGTACGTAGAAAACAAACCGAGAGGTCAACATTTTTCGACACCTGAAGAAGCGTTTGCGGTATTCAGCATATATGTTTTGGAAATGGCTCAATTAGAGTGGCAGAAGTGCTGCGACAATTGGTTGAAACGCCGACAAAAGTGTATAGATCTTCATGGGAAATATTTTGAAAAGCAATTAAGTGATTTTCCATGAGTATTATTTTTGTGTTTTTTCTCTAATCCCGAAATGGAAAAGTTAACACTCGTAGTTTAATTAATTTTTGTATACGATGAAATTCACCAAAAAGTTGACATTTTGTAGCCAGCCGTGCGTAAAAATAAATTGTGTTCAATAGCAACAATATTAAAAAGAATTTTCATAAGACATTTACTTAGTTATTATTTACTACAGTGTAGCCAATAGTAAGTCAGTACATAAGAGATATTTACACGGTATTATCTTGCATTTCGAGGTGCATAATTACAATGAATTATTTCAATCTTTTGGTTGATGTTAAAAGATAAAAATCCTAAAAAGCTCTTGCTGCTTTAAGAAGCAACACTAGAAAAGGCCCTTTTATTTTTTCCCCCCTCTTCTTTAATTTAATAACCATTTTCTTGATTTTAACACATGAATAATAATTTTTTCTTTTAATTCTCATCCTCAATAAGATTTTATTAAAGTCATCATCATTATTTTACTTTTTGTTGCTTGTGGTACCCAACTGTCTTGTTATTAAAATGAAGTTATTATTATTTTTTTTCCGTTTGCATAAATTCAAATTAAATTTATGCAAAACCTTCTTCTTCTTCTGTTTTCTTGAAGATTTTTGTTTCCCAATTAGATAGTTAATTACGAAAACATGCGAATAAGCCTAGACCCACTTCGAATTGAAAGGGCTTTAAGGTATTCGTTTGTATAAAAATACAGAAATTTTGAAATTTCAGTAGATAGTGAAATTCTTTTGAGGCAAACGATTTGTTTTACAAAATACCAAATTTCTTTTTTTTTAAACTTTGACAATGAATGAAATAAATTAAGAATTCCACTAAATACATTAATAAGTTGCTTTTGAACACAAGACTGTCTGATGGAAATCAAAGCAAGTGTTTTGTTTAAGAATGATATGTGTGTATTCGGAGCCGAGATAGACAAATAATCGAAAGTGAATGTATTAGGGGTGTATTCACAATATTCTAAGAAAAACCTGTATACTTATTTATGGTTTTATTTATTGTTTGACATCAGCCCGGCTGATGCTACCTAGAGGTTAGCGAAGTAAGTTTTTTAAAATAAATTATTTAAATTAAATTTTCATTTTATAATAGTTATTTTCAATATTTCGCCAACAATTTGTTGGCAATAAATTAAAGGCCATATTCATAATATTTAATGTCAGTTTATTAAGCTCTTATTTTACGTATTTCTACGGAATATTTGTCAAATAGACGTGTAATAAACCTTCAATAGTTTTTATGAATATGGGTGTAAAAATATAAAATTTAATTTTGAAATTCTTTTGTAAGAAAGAGTGTTTTCTATTTTTTGTCAACACATTATTGAAAAATAATTTTTTAAATCATATTGTATATGTACAATCATATCATATACATATGTACATATATCTTTTTAAGATTTCCTGAAGATGCCAAAAAAATGATTGGCGAAATATTGAAAATAAATATTATATTATAAAAAATTAAGAAGATCTTAAGCCGAAATAAAAAAGAGATATCAAATCTTAAGTATAAAAAATATTTTCTATAAATTTCTTTATCACAACTTGCCTAAATTCTAGCTTATTGAATTGTTATAACCCATTCAGATTCGAAATTTAAGTGAGTCGTTAATGGTTTAAATGACGCTCTCACGTTTGCCGTGCAAACCTGGCAATTAGTCTCACAAATACGGTTTCGCCATCAAGGGAGCGACAATAATGGTGCATGTGCGACAAGAAATTAAGAATCGGCCTATGAGTCAAACTAGTATTTATGGTTAAATCTACAAAGCGCACAATAAGCCTATGCTGGCTTAAGTGTATGTAGCAGGACATGAGCAAACAACAACCCTGTCATGAACCCCACCTAACCTAAGGTCGTAGTTGCATAAAACTCTTTACTGCGTATGACTGAACGAGCCACTATTTGTAAATTCACTGAGATAAGAAAATAAAAACAGACAAACGCCCTCTTCAATGTTTGAGAAGAGATTGCATCACAAGTTTGTTGCTTAAGTCTTTTGTTTACAACTTCATATTTTCGGGGTAGAAAATGCAACGTTCTAAACGATATTAAAATTAATGAACATAGAATTATTTTTGCCCATAATAATAATTCAAAACTTTAATTGTAATCACTTTAAAGAATTGTTTGCCTTTTTTGCTGCAATTCTTTTGCAAAGAAGCAACGAAGCCCCCAAATAAATAACAACAAAATTTATAAATTAACTAAATTTTGGCATTTTCAACTTTTCGATTTTTTTTCTGTTTGTTTTGCAAACTGTTCCTGACTGCAGTTAGTCTTGTAAATTTTCAAACCCCCCCCCCCCCCTCGGCCTCCAAAAAACCCCAAATTAAAGCAAACATTATCGCAAGCAAAAAGAAAAAAAAAACGAAAGATATTTTCTGTGCTTTTATGCCCACAAAAGTCAGCCGAGTGTGGTGGATAAAAAAAAATAAACAGAAAAAAGCAAACTAAAATTTCGACAAAAAAAAATTAATACGAAAATATAAATTTATAAACACACAGCTCAACGAAGATAAACAAAAGTACACTGCAGGCAAACATACGACTTACTTTTAATAGTTACCAAAATGTACTCGAACACTGATTTACTCAGGCCAAACCGGCGTAAAAATATTTTGTAGACAGACAAACACAAGGCAAACGAAGTAACGGTATGTGAACGCAATTTTATGCTGCGTCCCATAAAGCAAAACCAAAAAAAAAAAAAAAAAATCGAATAAAAATAAAATCTCGGCTTGTTTTCTGTATACATACGCTACTGCAGGCACTTGGGCACGGTGGTCTAATATGTTCCATGAAAATTAAGACCGATTTTTTTTCTTGATTATTAAATACCATTTGAACACAACATCGCATTTATCTCAACGTATTTGATTGCAACTTAAATGAGCAACTTTGTCCATTTAAAGCTCTTTTCTGTTTTATAGCTTCATCATGGGGTTTCTAGCATATGTTGTTGCTGCTGTGTGAAAGCATATACGAGATTTTGCAGCTTGTCTAAAACTAACTGATAATATTGCACAAGACAATAGCCTGACAAAAAGTACTAAAATCATAAGCATATTTAAGTAAGCCTTTCATTGCCCATAATAAATTAAAATACAACTTATATTTTAGTGAAAACTAACTAGTTTCGCATTTAAATATCAAGTGAAAAACTGCTGAAAAACAGCAGCTGTGTGATGGTTTACTTCAAGCTTCTGAGTCCGATGAGTCCAGGCCCAAGTCTCACTCCGACGCCATTAAAAACCATCTGTTCAGCATGCAAAATATTTTTAACAAACCTTTTGATATCCATGAATTTACCACGTTTAACCTTAAGTACTTTTTTTCATATTATACATCTTGAAGATACACTCTGCATATTTGAATTTATTTATGTATCTTAAAAAATGGACATGTTAAGAGTCAATTTAAACTTAAAATAATTTTTACCATTCTGTAATTGAACTATTGTGAATTATGCTTTTCGTTGACAATTGGAATATGTAGTCACTTAAAATCTCCAAAATGCAAGAGTATATGTCATGTTTTAAAATTATTTTTGAAAAAGCGTCAAAGACACTATCAATTCAACAGGCCAATGGTGAACATCTTGTATTTATAATAAATTTGTATACCAATCTTTTACATTCTTCTCATTTCATTAACCCATATTTATAAGTTCTCGAACCATCGAGGATTTATAAACATACACGCAGCACGACTAACAAAAAGGTATAAATTCCCCATACAGTCCACTCAACACCGCTAATCAGGGTGCTACCAGAAGTTACAACGTGTTCACCATGTAAGTAGCTAAATTTGTAACTGACCATTGCCAATACTTAGCGAAGTAAAATTACAAGCAGCGGCAATACATTTACAAAGAAAATCATAACCAGACCTGTTGAAACTATTAAATGAGTCTGCTGGTAGTTGTTTTTTTTTTGCTCACTGCTCTTTGCAAGTTGCTGCTGCTGCTGTTGTTGTTGATAATGCTGCTTTAACTGATTGTCTTCTACACCAAAAAAAAAAAAAAAAAAAAATTAATAAACAAAAAGTACAAAATTAACGAAGCAAACGCATAATAAAGTTTTTCGGGCGACTGTTGTATTTTTGGGTGAAGTTTTCTTTTTTTTGGTTTCCTATACATTGTTTTTTCTTTTATTTCAAAAGGACATTAGCTGTGATACCTACAGAGAGGGACGTTCTGATTTCGTTGCACTAGAATTTCTTATTTTTTTATTCTTACAAAAAAAAATGTTTATCTTTATATTATTTGATCTTTATATTGTTATATGTATTAATTATTCAAGCTATTGATCCTTGGTTTTTTTATAAAAATAATATTAAAGAATTATTTATTTATTTTCAAAAAAAAGATGCCAACAAGTTGTTGGCGAAATATTGAAAATAAATAAATAATTCTTTAATATTATTTTTATAAAAAAACCAAAGATCAATAGCTTGAATAATTAATACATATAAAAAAAAAATGCAAAGCGTGAAACGAAAAAAATTAATTCTTGTAAGAGGACACTTTTCCATGTCACAGGTAAAGGAGAAGAAGCGGAGCAAATCTTTCAATACAAATAGCGCTCGTATATGAAAACATGCTGAGTACGTATATAACTTCAAAAATGTCCAATTGCAGCACTATAAAAGGCAACCCTTGTGAGACGGATCTTTGGGAGGGAATGTAAATTTATTTCCTTTATTTAAATATGTATGAATAAAGTATGAAAGTATTTATTTAATGGCTGTATTTTTATTTCACTTTGATATGCGTGACCACAATCATTCAGCATCATTAACTTTAGAATTTTTTGTTTTTATTTAAAAAGCCTTTTTTTACTTTTAATTAAGTCAGGTTTTCTATACGAGTCTTCTCTTTTAGCTGCAACACATTTGTGTGCCGATCGGTCAGTCAGTCACTCAGTCATTCAGTCAGTGGGACAACTTAAAGGCTGGTTTATTCAACCCAGACTGTTGTCTGCTGCATAGTTTCATCTAGACACCATTTAATGTAAACTTTTATCAGGCTGAAAGAAAAACTCGCTCGCATAAACAAACCCCATAAACCAAAATCATAAAGTGAAGAAGTTTTTTTTTTGTTTTATTTCAGTTTATTTTTAATGCTTGATGGTGCTGGAAAAAAAGTCATGAGTTTGTAAATGGGGTATTAAGTGAATGCGTTCGCTGCGAATGCGTGTATATGTCTGTTTTTATTTGAGTGCCTCAATTTATTTGGTGTGATTTATGTTCCTGTTTAAATTTATTTTTCTATTTTCGTTTGCGTGTTAAAACATTTTTATGACACAATTATTTTTAATTTTATTTACAAAAAAAAACTGTAACAAATTAGCCAGTATGGGTGTGTATGTGTGTGTGGTGCTTGTTATACATCAATTAAAATTAGTTTAGGACAACGAACAGTGTTCCCGCCGCACCAAAGAATTTGCTTTAACACACATAAGTATGTGCATAAATCTGTGCACAACAGTTACTGTGTAAATGTTTTGACGGCCAAGTTGGGTAACAAGGGAGGAGGTTTAAAAGAAATCTGAAATGTGTATAAAGAGGTACTGTATCCAGCCATGAAATGCAAACTGACTTATAGTTTCATCTGACGGAAGGAAGAAACGGGCAAGATTTTATTCCATAAAGAGGATTCGGGAAAGAGGATTCAAAGTATTTATTATTAACACTAAAATAAGTTAAATATTTACTACCTTGAAGGTAGAAGAGTTCTATAATTATTTTCTGTTTGGATTTTCAGCCATTAATATTTATTAACACAAAAGCCAATATTGGCCAATTAAGCCATACTGCAGAAAAATCAAGCCTGAGTGTAATAAATCATAAATCAAATTTAAATATACAAGTGTACACACAATGGGTAAAGTGCTGGCTTAAAAATTCAGTTAATATTGTAAATTTTATTATAAATAAAAATTATGATAAATGAAATCGAGTACAAATGTGTAAATGTGGATGGTACCCAATGGATTGTTAGAAATAAAAAGTATAATTTAGAAAGCAATAACAAGAAATGACACAATTCTAATAACTAGCAAGGAATATCATGAGCTGTTGAAATAAGAGGGGCTAGAGAACAAAAATCAAATATTACTAATGGAAAATCACTTTATTGCTTTTCAAAATATTTCCCTTGAAGATCTGTACAGTTTTGCTTGCGTTTGAAATAATTGATGAAGCACTCCATAATTGATTGAGGCATCTCTAAAACATAGACATGATTAGCAGAGTGTTATGAGTGGTGTTTTAGAAACATGGACCTCTGAGTACAACCAGGACGGCTGCCAGCCACTAGAATCGCCAGTTGTCACCCCAGCTAAGCAGCTTTGAGGTTTCCTCAAAATTTAATATAGAATGAGCTTATTCCTGACATATGTAATACAAAAAATATTTCTGGCAGAAAAGTTCAAATATTAAAAATAATTTATTTAGTAGTGGTCACGTTTGATTGAGTGAAAATGGTTACAAATAATTGTTTGACCATTTTGTTTGGGCATATGCTAATTTTTAAAGGTTTTCAGTCGTCACAAGCTAAAAACTAAAGTGGAAAAGAGCGAAAAAATTATGAAAAACAAACATTTAATGCAATTGCTTGAAAGACTTAAGAAACATACATTTTATTATTATTTTTGGACATCAACTCAATTAAGGAAAGACTTAGACAAGAAACGTTAAATTCCTTTTTCCCATGCGTGTTTTTAATGTTTTATTTTACACCAAACAGCATCATGGGCCAGTGATGTTAACACTTTCCTTCAAACTGTTTAATGATTTGTCTGGAGGTAATTTTAAAAGAAATAATTATTCTTTATGGCTGCTCATATTTCACTTGCCCATTCGCTCGCTCACTTGATGCTCATTATGGGCTGCCCATTTTATAGACAATTTTAAGTATTTCATTAAATTGCTTTTCAACATTTGTTTCCCATCTTTTTGTTGTGTGTGTGTGTGTGTTCCTTTTTTTGCTTAATGCTATTGAAGTCTAAAAAATTACATAAAAATTTGTTAAATAAAATCTTTTCCTTTTTTTCTTGGATTGGCTTCTAACCTGGAATCTGCAGAGAAATTCTTTTGAAGCTCTTCGCTGGCTTTTTCTAAGTGTGCGCGTGTGTGTTTATGTTTATTTTAACTTGGCCAACAACTGTTGTAACGTGTACAGGCAAAGCTTTTAACCTTTATTTTTAATATTATCAAGTATATTTTTTCTGTTTTGCCGTCATTGTTTGCTATTTGTTGAGCTTAAGTTATGCCCGACCGTTTACAAAGTTCCCAGCCAACAGAAATGAGCCCTCATTGTAGTCAAGTGTGCGAGTGGTTGTGGCAGTTGAAAGTAGAATATGAGTTGTAAAAAATGAAAGAAAAATGTTTTCTTTTTATTGTTATTGTCTGATTGTTTTGGGATTTTTCTTTCCAGCTTTTATTTTACTTTTTTGCTTTCTCGAAACAAACAACTTTTTATTTCAAATGCAATTGCTTTGTTGGCCATTGTTAATGTAAGTATTTGAAGTACAAACGTTTTTGTTGCCCGGTTCTTACTCTGGCTGGTTTATGCCACTGCTGATTAATCCCCACATCTTGTTGGGTCATCTTAAAGTTGCACGCATGTAAATGATTTTGTGGTTAATGTTTAACTTTTATATGCAAACAATCTGTGTGTTCGTCATAGAAATGTGTGGTTTTTTTTATTTTAAAATCATTTTCAAACAACTGCAGTTTAACTCAAGCAAAATGATTTATGCCATATTAAAAGTAAAAAATATTTAAATAATATTTATGGACATACGCTTCAAAAAAAAAATAGTTTAGCTTATGAGAAGAAAAACAAATAATTATAAATAAATTCTTTGCTAGGTGGAAAATATAAATTTTGGAGCCCATTAAAACGCAGAGTTTCATTTTTTGTCGGTGTATCAAAAAATTCAAAAATAAATTCATATATTTATGTATAGATGTTGAAATGCAAATGTAGGGCATTTTAATTCATCACGGTCAATTGTAAGGTTTTTTTATGATGCCTTATGCTTCTTGCTAAGAGCAAAACAAAGAGTTTCAATTACCGAAATTGACCAGCAGAACATTCATATTCATAGACAACAGCTTATTCTTTTCTTAATATTTCTTAGTGGTTTTTTTTCATTTGAAAACCATCATTTTGCTGTTTGTGCCAGCATATAAGCACACCTTTTCAACCATTATTCACTTATTTATTTCTTATGCTTCATTCAATTTTCAGATTTTATGGAGTGCTCTTTTGTCTGCCATCGATATTCTTTCATTATGTCACTCTGCCTGGTTTCTTTTTTCTTCCTGAGTGTGATGTCTGCCCATCAAATCGTTTTCCAAAAGCAGTAAAAGGTTTTTAGCTTTTTCTTATTTGTTCTTATTTGTTGGTGGCAGAAAGTTTATTGTATTGATTTGAACACTTTTGGTGGGCAGATCCATTATGTGAGCGAGCGCATGCGCATAAATGAGTTGTGAAATTTTGATTTTGTTTGATTATCATGTGGTCTTGGTGTTTGATTTTATTTGAATATTTACAGTTGTTTAAATATATATTTGCTAAAAGTTTTAAGTTTCAATTTATATATACATATATTTTTTAAAGTTAACTGTGGATATGCAATTTGCTGAGATGTTTATTACATTGTCAGATAAATTTCCGTTTAATCGTCACCAGATTTATTGCTTTGACAAAGAAACCTTTTACACAGAGTTTTATCAAACTATATTCAATAAATTTGCTTGTTTTGTAATTTTATTATTGCTGCTAAACGGTTTGCTCACTTTCATTAGTTATTCTTTAAATATTCTGTTAAGGCGTAAATGCCTCTTTTTAAATTTTTAAAACATTTTTAAAATATCTAATAAAAACCAAAATTCAACAGACATTTTCCGGAGAAAATATGTTGGCTATGGTGTTCACTAAAGTTGTCAACTTAATTCATTCTATTTCTATTGGGAATTGGGCACTGAAAAATGAACACTGAAATCAGAAAACAATTCCAAATTCCCCGCAGCGGAGGCCCGTCGCAGGGTACAGAAGAGCGAAAATTCGTGAACAATTTTCAAATCCCAAAAGTTTTTGCTAAATAATTTTTTAAAAATGTTAGACAGTTCCCAATATGGCAACTTCTGAAAAAGTGTGAAAAAAGAGGGTGCGCCAGAGGGAGCGTTCGCGAAAAATTTTCAATTTGCAAAAAATCTATCTGAATACTTTTTAATTTAGGTCCAAAAATGAACCTAAATTAATACATTTCAATTGGCTCTTAAGGCAAATAAATAATTAAGTTCATATTTAAATATTTTTTTTTAAACTGTTAAACAGCTTCCAAGATGACAACTCCTGTAAAGAGCGAAAACCAGTGAAAAATATGCACGGGGTACAGAAGAGCGAAAACTCGCGAAAATTTTTTCAAAGCGCAGAAATTCTCTTTGAAGAATTGTTTAAACAAACGTTAAACAGTTCCCCAAAATAAAACTCCTAAGAAAGACCGAAAACAACAGAAAAAAGTATGCATGAACGTAAGAGCGAAAATTCGCGAAAATTTTTAGATTCTATGGCTATTTGTTCTTCAACAACTTCTTCACAAGGCCAAACATCCACCAAAAATACGCATAGAGCAGAGAAGAAGGAAAACTCGCGGAAATCATTTAATTTGCAAAAATTCTCTCTAAATAATTTTTTTTAAAAACATTAAACGATAGAGCGAAAACTGACGAAAATTATTCAAATTGCTGAAATCCTCTTCAAATTATTTCTTTAAAAAAAGGTTAAACAGTTTCCAAAAAGGAAACAGCGAAAGTCAGTGAAAAATGTGCGAAAATTATTCAAATTGCTGAAATGCTCTACAAATTTAAACAGTTTCCAAAAAGGCAACAACCAAAGTCTACAAAATATATGCACGCGGTACAGGTGAGTGAAAACTAGCGAAAATTGTTCAAATCGAAGAAATTCTCTCTAAACAATTTTTTTAAGCAAATGTTAGACCGTTTCCCAGAAGACAACTGCTGAAAAAAAAACAGAAAAAATATGCATGAATATAAGAACGAAAATTCGCGAAAAATGCTTAATTTGCAAAATTTTACTTTCTGTTGCTTTTGCTCTTCAACAACTGCTTCGCAAGACCAAAAATACGCACTTAGCTCAGACGAATGAAAACTAGCAAAAATTATGCAAATTGCCAAAATTATCTTCAAATAATTTCTTAAAAAAAGGTTAAACAGGCAACAGTGAAAGTCTACGAAAAATATGTACAAGGAAATTTTTCAATTTGGAAAATTTAACTCTACAATGATTTTCTTCAACATAGAATTATTCATGACCTGGGCCTAAAGTAATTCCGGTGATGCTGAGTGCAGTGCTGGACGTGAAACAGCCAGTACGTCTTCAACTTTACTTTTCTTGTCTTCTTCAAAAATGTTTATCACTACAATTTTATCACAAAAAACTAGGTCTCAATCCAAAGGAAATTAAATCGAACTCAAGCCCCATTAAATAATTAACAACTATAAAATTTTAACTCTCAATATAAATCTTAAGCCGCTGCACCACCTGGATTCTTGTTAAAAGCAAATACACTCCCATTTGTTTAAACTTAATTAATGAAATTATGTGAAAAAAAGCAACAAATTAGTGGTGTGCTATTCAACTTTAAGCAGCATTTAAGCTGTAAAATCAAGCCATAAACTTCTGTTGAGTGCAACTGTTTTCCAAAAGCAGCGAATAATGGGAGTTGTGAAACGCGTTCGCATCTCAAGTCTTATGTTCTGAACTGCAAAACAGCAGAGTTCTTAAGCGCCTGGAAATTGTCGCATTTTTGTGTTTTTTTTTCTTTTTCTTAACGAAAATAAAAAGAAAACAAATAGTAATTATTTGGTTGCTTTATCTTTGAACATCTTTTAATATAAATTTATTCCTGTTTATCTTTATTGTTTTTATATATTTTTTTTTTGCCAGAATTACTCTTTGATATATTTGATGTTATTTTTTGTGGCATTTCTTTGTAACATTTGTTACCTGAACATTGGTGCTGAATGGCAAATAATTCTTATTCAATTTCCCACCCATTATATTGTAAGTTTGAGAAATATACCTTTTTGTGGTTGTCACTTGTCACCCGTTAGAACAGATATAATAGAACAGATATAATTTAAATTACAGTGCAAAACAAATTTACGATTTTTTAACATGACAAAATTAATTCAATGATGAGTTATTTATTTTTCCGACCTTTTCTGGACTCATATATGTAAGTAATGATGACCTTAAGCTCGTTGATCATCATTACTTAAAATTAATTGAAGAAACCTGGGACACACTATGCACACATAGTGCATACTGCATAGCACACTATGCAGTTTGTGTTTTATCATATCAGCATCTAATATTATTTATTGGATGCTAATATTTAGTATTTAAAATAAAGTCATGCATGACACACAACTTGCATCGTAGCACTCATGCTTTAAATTTTCCCCCAATAGCTTCAGTTTCATCATATTTCATCATATTATGGATTTATTGAGCAATAATTTTTAGTATTAACAAGTAAGAGTGCTACATTCGGCTGGTCTGAATCTTAAGTACCCTGCACAATGATATATGTATCATTCTGATTGATTTTCGGTGCCAAAAGTTGTTTTATTTGGCTTTTAGAGCCGACTTCTTGAGAAAGTGGGAGGAGCGTTATCTGGGGTGCATATGGGCCGATGTCCAAAATTGTTCTAATTTTGCCTCTGAACAGATTATATGTACCATTCTGATAAATTTTTAGTGCAAAAAATTGCTTCGTTTGGCTTTCAGGACCGACTTCTTGAGATATCGGGAGGCGCTAAATCTCGAGTGTATATGGGTCAATGTCGAACCATTTTCCAGTTTTGCCTCTAAATAGCCTCTATGTACCATTCTGATTGATTTTTGGTGCCAAAGGTTGTTTTATTTGGCTTATAGAGCCGATTTCTTGAAAAATCGGGAGACGCTATATCTCGGGTGTATATGGGCCGATTTCAAAAATTCTTCGATTTTTGGGATCAAATGGGCATTAAAAATTATATTGCTAACTTTTTAATCAAAATTTTTTTTTCAAAACTCTGACCAAAAAAATGGGCAAAAATACCCCTCAAACCCGGTTTTTTGAATATACCTCGGCTATCCGTAGACTGATCTTATTAAATTCCAGTAGCAGACCCATTACTGGGATTTAACACGTTTTAGCGAAAAAATGAGGTTTCTATCTCAAACCGTTTTCTTAGAAACGGTATTTCAACGACCATAGACGGACAGACGGACATGGCTTAATCGTAATCTCTATTGATTCTGATCCAGAATATATATACTTTATGGCATCTAAGATGGTTATTTCAATGCGTTACACACGGAATCACAATTTTATATATAACTTTACACATTTTTGTGAAGGGTATACAAATAAAGTCAGGCATGACAAACAACTAAGAAAATTTGTAAGTTGAACAAAATATTTACCTACCGTCTAATTCATAAAAATTATAACAGGTTTATAAAGCTCTTATTTGACAGATTTTCCATACAAATATGTCAAATAACTGTCTTATAAGCCTATTATAATTTTTATGAATTAGACGGTTAATATATAAAAAATTTCAATATATTAATTCAGGTCCAAAAATTAACCTTTTCAAAAAATATTTGCTGTATTCTTCAGCTGTCTATATGCCGACGACATTTCGTCGTGAAGAATACAGCAAATATTTTTTGAAAAGATTCATTTTTGGACCTGAATTAATACATTTCAATTGGCTCTTAAAGCAAATAAATAACTAAGTTCATATTTAAATTTCAATATAACGATTTCAATAAAAAAAAATTTTTTTGCCAGATCAAAATAAAAATGTCTCCTCAAAAAGTTGGGAAAAAGCCAACGAAACATCGAGAAGAAAGTTGTAATGAATTTGTATCAAATATAAAGAAAAACACTGATCATTACGAGCTCAATACAGCCTGGCAATTTTAAGATGGATATTTCTTTTGAAAGTGGAATGAAGCATATGATATGCACATGACTCTCTGCTTTCGTGAGTAACAAAATACATAACACAATAATAAAGTACTTCTACAAGACTGATAAAAAAAATTATACGAAATGAGAATGAGACATGTTTTTTGAAGAAACATATGAAACAAAATAAACATTTCCTGTGATATAAGATGATGTTTTTATAATATAAATTTTATTAAATATTGCAAAACTAATGAAACAAATAATGACTTTGTTCGAAATGATAACTAGAATTTAAAGTGCAATTTTGCTTTTTTTTAATTATTTTGTGTTGTTCAGTGTTATTTATATAACAAACGCCAGAACATTCATCTTTATGTAAGTGTATGTATGTGTATGCCTGCAATCCCGTGATTTAAAATGTGTTTAACTTTATCCTAAATTTATTCTGAGGTGGGTGAATGTGAAAAGTACTTTTTTATGTGCTGGCAAATTATACTCTTTTTTTCTAATCTAAAATAACAACAATAACAGCGCACAAAAGAAATGAAAAAGACGGTTGTAATTTTGACAGTATTTTAATGTGGAATAATGTTAATGCACATGTGGGTCGTTCAAGCAGTACACGGAAAGAATTGTGTTTAAGATCATGCTGCTGCAATCCGCTCACATATCGTTAATTACTCAGTTTGAGACTAAAACTACAAAAATCTGGAATCAAGAAGCAGATAAAAAAAAGACTAAAAAAAGGCAGCCCAAGAACAACCAGATAAAGCAGCTGTAAGTTAAACTTTATGGTGCATATAATAAGAAAAAGGAAGTAAAGTGTATATGAAATCGTAGGAGAAGTTTTAATTGAAATACATTAGCATTTTATATTAGTAATTATTTCTGTATTAAGTTTATCAGGCTCAAGTTCTTTCTATGTTACCCTTATGATTGATATTAATTAAATTAGACAAAGAAGTTATCGAAGACATTTAACAGGGTGGACAACTTTCTCGTCAGCACCCGCCTTTGAACTAGTTGTCTACCCTGCTAAATGTATTTGATGTTTTCTTTGTCTAATTTAATTAATATCAATCACAAGGATAATATGGGTTTTTCCATGAAATGGTCCACCGTTAGTTAAAAAATCAAAACGCTCGCACAATTTTTTTAAGCACAGAAAATTGAAAAAAAAACTATTGACATTTTATTATGTAAAAAAAAATTGTAACTTATAATAATTTTAAATGATGGTAAAAACTTCTGAAAATATATGTTAAATTACAAAAATATGTATGAAGGTAAAAAGTGTCACGTGCGTAATGTAACGTGCGTAATAAAAAAATTTTTTTTGGAACGAAGTTCCTTAACGCGGCTTGCTGGTAGTGGAAATTAGTAGAAATCGTCACGAAAGCGTGTGAGCTGTTTATATGTATTGGTGTACTGTCGAAAAGCAATTGTGTATGATTGGCGGTGTCTCCACTGACAGCAGCGAAGACACCTACCAATAAATTTTACTTAGTTGGAAATCGTTCCAAAAATTTAAAGAAACATAAAATTTCAAAATTTCAAAAACAACACAAAATAAAACATACAGATTTCACCTTGTATTACATTCAAAGATGAAAAAAAAAAAACAAAGGGACCTTCGTTCCTAACGCATTTCTTTTTTTTCTTAGCCAACCCATGCACACTTGTTTTTGAACAAACCATGATTATAAAGGTCCATTAACAACCTTTATAAAAACATTTTTTCCGAAATAAAAATCTTCTACAATTCGCCTACTTTTGCAATATTTCATGCTGCTTTAAAAGGCACTTACGTTTTTTGTCACGTGCGTAAGTCAACTTTGATCGCATGGAACTTGGGTACTCAGTGCTCAATTTTCCAATATATATACATTTTGGAAGGAACTCATCACATTAAATGTAACAATGGCAAAATTCCATTCAAAAATTCCAACCCATTTATATGTTTATAATATTCAAAACAATTAAACGTGTACAAATGTCACGTGCGTAATCATGGAAACACACATATAGAAGGAACTTGAGCCTAATAAACTTAATATAGATATAATTACATAATAAAAAGTTCGAATAATAGAAATTAATTAATTTTATATTAGTTTTTTTTTCCATCGATTAAGTTGCCATATTTACAACAATACTCTATTCAAAATTACGGTCAGATTTATCTCTCAAACAACAGAACCTCTACTCTCTGTTGTTGACCTTTGTCTTGGCTCAGCACATGCATATGAACCACTGAGATTACATACATATACATGTTTCACAGGCTACCAGTCGTGAGACGCGTAGCCCGCAAAAACAGTCCTAGAAGTCCATGTTATACTAGCTGAATAGGTGTTAGGGAATCAGGCCTGCTCACCACCTACTGGCTCTGCCCTGATACAGCCAGATGAACGGTGGGAAAACTCCACTCTGTTTAATACGCATTCCGCGTACATCTGCCAACCCCCTGTCGTGTTGCTCTGTCCAAGTTATTTGTGCTCTTTGAAGAGCTTAATTGCAGGGATGAAATGTTTGTCTTCTATTTGTACTATTTTTGTATTATTGCTTGTCGATGTTATGACAATTTTTTAAATTGCTGAGTCTTTTCAGGCATGTGTTGCTGCATAAATCAACAGGAAAAGAGTTAAATAAAACTACATAATATTGAAAAAAATAATTACAGTTGCAGTCAAACTTGTACACAAGTGATCGCTGTTAATGTCATGCCACGGTGTCACTTCAGTTTCAAATTACATATTTATTTGTTGTGTTTTTTTTTCTTGCAATGTAGGAGTCTAAAGTCTGTTACAGAAACAGGGAAAGCAGACTTGTGCAATTGCAGGGGCTTTCTAGTGCAGCATACATTTTAAGTTGGGAATAAAAAAAAATATTTATTCATTCTGGCTTTGTTTTATTAGTGCAGCTGTTGAAAGACTTACGTACGAAATAATTGTTGATCATTTTTATTAGCAAATAATTTGAGAAACTAAAAGAAGTTTCAAAAATCCTGAAACTACAGTTTTTCGCATTCGTCTAAAAAAAAGGATATTTAATATTTGGTTTTATTCGATGCCTTTTTATTTAATATTGCTCTGTTCTTATGCTTTAATAAAAACGATATTGCGGATTCTTTAATTGCAAACGGAAATAAAATGCACTCAGCTATTTTATTTAGAGCACTACTACAGTTCAATTGAATTTTTATTAGTTATTCAAATCTGTTAAATCACTTTGCTAGAACATGTTTCACACTGTTGCATCCCTGCTGCATGCATCAGACTCACTTCATAAGCTTTTTGTTGTTGAGTGCAGCACAGACAAAGAAATACAGTCTTCGAATTCGAATTCGTACCAGCATTTCTACTCACTTAGCTTCCAGAACTTTATACATACATATATCGGACAGATTGAGGTTAAGTTCATACAGTTGTTTAAAACAGTCGCAAATGGCAGCTAAAATCAGACAAATATGTGGAACTCTACAACAGAAATGAATTATTAATATTATTCTCGATTTATTTATGGAAAATGACGGCTCTTGATATCGTGTAAAAATAATGTCAAATAACAAATAGTCGAGAACCATCTTCAATACCCATTGCTCGTACTAAAGACTTGTATGCTATCAATAGACGAATTATCTCCCGAAAATTCTAAGACAATAACCTGAACATGGGCTGCAAAGTCCCGGCCCTAACACATAGAGGGCGCTAGTTTTATTCCACTCATCTTTTTTTCAGTTCAAAAGACAGCTGTTAAAATTTCATGATATTCTATTTATTAGTTTGTGAGTTGTTGTGCAAAGAGTGACGCGCCCACATCCACCGTATTCGCCAGATTTGGCCACCTGCAACTACTGGCTGTTTGCAAAACTGCAAAAAAATGCTCGCCGATAAGAAATTTCGCACGAATAAAGAGTTTATTGCTGAAACTAACCCCTATTTTGAGGCAAAAGATAAATCGTTGTACAAAAATGGTATTGAAATGTTAGAGCAACGCTGGAATGATTGCATTGTTCTTCAGGGAGATTACGTTGATGAGTAAAGGTAATTTTGAACCAAAAAAAACTAAGTTTTCTTTGTTAGGACCGAGACTTTTCAGCCCATGTGTTAAAGCTGAAGATGTGACAGAATGCTCTTAGACCATTCGTAGTATAGATGCAAAGCAGAAAGGTTCGTAATTAGAATGAAAGTGGTAAGCTGTAAAGGCATTGGCTTTGTTGCTTTTACCGCTGAACACTCATAAGTATTTCATATAACAAATAAATAAACAAACCAGCAAACAAACATGCATTAAACCCGCAACACAAGAAACTCTCTGCGAGTACAAACGAGTTCATTTGTTGCAAACATTAGCATGACAGATATGGGGCACACACATTTTACGAGTATGATAAGTGTTAAGACTGTTTAAAACAGACAGACAGACAGACAGACAGACAGACATGAAAGCAACAAATTAATAAATATCAGTAACAAACTTTTAAATGCAAAAATAAAAAAATAAAAAAAATTAAAACTGGAAAAGACGACAAATTAAACTGCCATGAGATGAACTAAATTAATTTTTGTCTTCGCTGCCATATGGGTTGAGGTCTGCATGAAAACGGGACCCAGAAAGTAGAAAAAAAGTTATACATAAATATGTATATACATCGGACAGATTGAGGTTAAGTTCATACAGTTGTTTAAAACAGTCGCTAATGGCAGCTAAAATCAGATAAATATGTATGGGGAACTCTACAACAGAAATGAATTATTAATATTATTCTCGATTTATGGAAAATGATGGCGCTTTATATCGTGTAAAAATAATGTCAAATAACAAATACCCAGCATCAAGGTACTTCTTCGATACCAGGTAGAAGCCCAGCTGATTACTGCTTTTAGCCAAAATACACAAACGCGAATAAATAGGTGACAGAATTTAAATTGCATGAAATGTTTGTTGGTGTTGTGTTTGTTGTAGTTATACAGCTACCTGCTATCGAACAGTGTTCCCAGGTCACTGTATTTCTTCCCCCCAGGAAAATTGTAAAACCCCCTACACAGAGAAAAAAGCACCTAATAAAGTAGAACAAAATCAATAAGATATCTCTATGGTTTTTTTTCAAGAAGGATTCCTTATTATTTTAAATGGGAAAACCTTATTGAAAAAACAACAATTAATGAAATTAAAAAGATGATTTACGTGTGTTTATATAGGAAACTAATAAAACCAATAGGGAAAAATGAATAGGATAACCTAATAAAATCAATAAGAAATCCTTATTGTATACAATTTATAAGAAAACCTAATAGAATAAGTTCTTCTCTATAGAATTTTTTTTTTTTTGGTACCATGCCAATCGGAAACTGAGTAACAAGTTTTCTTCTTGGTTTTATGTGTTTTTCTTGTTGAGACAATTAATAAGATTTGCAACATGGAAATAATAAGAAATACCCATAGAAAAATCTTCTTTTCTCTCTGCTGGGATACCCCTCAGCCTAAAAACGTTTTAAAGAGAAAATCTTATTGAATCTATTAGGAAGTTTTCGCTCTGTGTAAAACTCAATGTTTTTCTACGAAATTCCCCTAAAAAAATTTAGTGAACATTCTGCTTTAGTTTGCACTTTTCAGTGCATATGTTATGATTACAAGCGTATGTATATTTATTATAAATTTTCTATTATTTGTATTCACATATTTTCGCATCTAAGTACATATTCATAGGCAGCTGGAAATTGTTATCTGCGTATCTAGAAAAAATTAAGTATCTCCAAAAATATTAAGAGTTTCTAAGTCTTCTTCGCTCTTTACGTTCTTTTGATATTTTCATAAAAACAGTTTCAATTTTATCAAAAATATCTCAGTGATATTTTAATTTTACCAATTCTTAAGAAACGGAAAAAATTCAAAAAAATGAGGAAAACATTTATTCAACTGAACAAAAAAAGTACTTGAAATTAAGAGTTGCAAAATTCTGTACTTGAAACTACCAGATAATTTACCGTTTAACCAAATGCAGAAATCCCCTAACAATACCCCAAAAATAAATTGTTGCCCCCAAAATTTTCTTCGAAAGAATTTAACACCCCAAATTCACCCCTAAATGAAAAGAAAAAACCCTAAATCTAGGGGAAACCCCCTAAACTGGCATCGATGTATCTTAAACAGCACAGACGACAGAGTATGTTCAATCACAAATGCGACGGCTTGGACTCAGGATCGCTATCAGCTTTGCCTTGGCAAAATTTCTTAAAATGCCAAAAAAAAAGGATATTTTAAAAATAAATGGATTTATTTTTTTTTTAACACAAACACATAAACACATATTTCTGTCAGCTCATGACAAAAATGCTTTTGAAGCATGAATGTATATGTTATGCTTGAATTTAGGTGAAAAATGCAAGATTTTTGCATTAGCATGTCATTGAACATCATCTGTTTGGATGAGAGTTTAGGGAAAAAATACTATCATTTAAAATGAGTGAAGTGAGCCAAAGTGTATTCTTTGACTTTGAAGCTGGTTTTTAACAAGTTTGCAATGTGACCTTTACGAATGGTCTACACACCATGACTATGCCTCTCACCTAATACAACCAATTTTTGCTCATATCCAATACATAATAATTTTTATTCGGGAAAATCGTCGTTGTCCAATCGGGAAAAACAAATTTAGACCGTAAGGGAAAAACATTAAAAATTAACGAATGGCTCGGCTATCGATAGTTTTGTAGCTCTAATTTATCGACTACATTTACTCACTGAGCATCATCTCCATCATGTTTAATAATATTCTAAATTGATTGCAACACATACATATGTATTATTCCACAAAAAAACAATAATGGGACTCCATTAATTCCACTTAAGTCTCAACTTCACTTTGTATTTTGTTTGTTTGCCAAACTCATTTAGGCAGCTTGATGCCAAGAAAGCGCGTAACTTGAACTTGAAGAATGCATAAAAAGCGTTGAGATGTAGAAACAGTGTCATGTAACTTCAGCTTTAGGTGCTGGTAGAATTATGCATTTTAGCTCTGTTGTAAATTTCATTAAATTTGCTGCAAGAACACAACCACCTTTCATGCATCTGCTATGGCTGTACCCCAGCTAATAAGTCCTTCAACCTTGCGTTCTCTTCTTTCTACCGCTAGGGAAACATTCTCGTATATAAAAATTATTTGTTAAACTTTTTTTTGCTCCCATCATTGTGAGAGGCCCCTCAGAAGCCTTTGGGTGAACAATATGTATAGTCCAGCTACTCTAGTCTAGTGTGCTTGAAGGTGGCAAATATTTGAAGCCCTGAATAGTAGCAAGTGGTTTCTGAAGCTGCTCATAGAAAAACATATTTTTTGTTTGTTTTGTTGTAATATTTTTAGCTTTAAAAACATACACATATAAAATATTTTTGAACTTCTTCCAGCATATTCATCAATTCTAGTATGCAGATGTCATGGTTTGGTTTTATTTATTTAACTCTTTTTGAATACAAAAAATTTCCTTGGAAAAAATTGTTCCAGTTTCATGAATTTTTTTCTTTTTTCGTTTTTTTTTTTCAAGACACAAAACAGAATTTGTTGAAGTAATTTCGGTTACTCAAAATAAATTTTGCTGTTGACCTAAAATAAGAAGTGGTTTTTGTTGTTACGATCATTATTGTTATTACTTTACAAATTTTGTTAAGTTGTCTTTTACTCAAAAAAAAAAAAAAAAAAAACAGAAATTGTTTCGAACTTTTTTTGTTCGGTTTCGATTCAAAGACCCAGAAGTTGTATGTCATGCTTTGGCTCTTATAATTATAAACATGTAAAAGTTATTGTTTTGCTAACAAGTAATTTAAATGTTATTTTTTGCTTTTCATTACAGTTAGAATTTGAATTTTATGAAGTTGTTTGTTTTAATTTCTTCTTTCACAAACGTGAAATAAAACTCAACTTTCATTTTTCTTTCTACTCAATGGTTTTTATGAAAATAGGTCATCAGTTTTATTTTATTTTTTTTTTTCAGAGATTCATGATTAAATACGTTTTTGTCTTAAGTCACAACTCATTTGTTATGTAAGTCAAAATGCCTGGCCTAATTTTATTGGGAGCTTGTTTTTCCTCTTAACCATAAATTAATAGTTTAAATATAGAATTTTGTTAATTCGTTTTCTTAAACTTTGGAGAGCTTGAGAAAGTTATTTTGTCTATGGTTAATAAATATTTTTTTTTTTTGTAAAATTCAAATCACAATGAATTTAAATGTTCTTTAATGACCTGCCAGTGAGTGCACTGTGGGCCATTTTACCGGTTGGAGTCTGGAAAAAAAATTTAGTTTTGAATGGATTTTAGCCACATTCAATACCATTCCTTTTGCATTACATTTATTGAGCTAAAATTATTTCTGTGCTAATTTTGTGACTGAACTTCTGTTGGTGAACAATTTAATGATCTTGCATATTTCCAAGTATTTCCAATTTTTGATATTAAATTCATTGATCATAGTAACAATAATAATGAACTTCCTTAATATTTTATTATTTCAATCTCATTCAGATTGTAACACAGTACATTCATATTTTACTTTTCATTACTCTCTTTTTTGTTTTTGGCAAACCTGCAGCAAACAATGCAATAAATTTACAACAAAAAGCGCATTATAATGAAGCTACAACAAACAGTGCAGAGTGCTTTATAATAAGCTAATTGCGCATTAATTTCAATGTAATACATTAACTTTACTAAACTCCGAATTCATAATGCTACAACTTCATTAAATTAGACAAAGAAAATATTTAAGACCTTTAGCAGGTTGGACCGCCAGCTGTTTCGAAGTGGCCACGCTTCTCGTCAGCACCCGTCCTTGAACTCAGAAACTCATATTTCTAAAAAGATTTTCATGCCACTCAGTCGCCCAAGTTGTTGTTTATTTTCTGTTCAAAAATGGATTTATGCGATTGAAATTTTCTTCAAAATTCTTCTTCAAAATGCTCGTGTAAACAGCAAAATTTCTTCAAAATTTATTGAACAACACTTTTGAAGATTTTATTGATGTCGTGTAAATAAGCATCAAAAATACATGTGACAATATTGATAACTATAAATAATTTGACAGCCTGTTCATTTTTTTGATTCAATATTTTAGTATTTTATATTTTAAAATCCCGTGCTGTTGAAACCAAATATTGCCAATATCCTTCTCTTCAATTTTTGTGAACAAAAATTCGTTCAACAGCCACTCTTTGCTCATTTTCGCAGAAAAATGGCCCGAATATGCCTCTGGACCAAAATCCGCACCAAACAGTGGCTCGTTTTGGGTGCGTCAGCTTTTCAATGTATGCGTGCAGGTTTTCTGTACCCAAAATGTGACAATTTTGCTTGTTTACATACCCGCCAAGATCAAAATGAGCTTCATCTGAAAAGATAATTTCTTTTTTTGGCAAAATCGGCATCTTAGTCGTTCGCAGGCCCCCTTAGCGAAGCGTATACCCAACCATATTCGTTCAGCGGAAGGATAAAACTAACTATCTGTCAAATCAGAAATGAGCTAAATGTTACCATTCACGAATTAAGCACTAGTTGAAAAAAAAACGTTAGATAGCGGAACCTGTATTTTATATGTGAATGTGATTATTATTTTTTTTTTTATTATATTTATTATATTTTAATTTTATTTTTTATAAGAAACAGAATGTGATTTGAATTTCCCAAATAAAAAATGAATTGCATGTGGCGGTTTGAATTTGTGCCTGTTTTAAGCCGGATTGACTCTAGTGACATATAAAAGTTTTTCTTTTTTTATACGAACTAAAAAGTGTGTGCCATTTAATGGAATGAATCCTTAAAGCTGTAAATCTAAGACGGCTGCTGCTCATTTATTTGGCTTACAATAATGCATCACAAGAACAGGCTCATAGTCTGTCTGTCTATCTGTCTGTCAGCCACTTAATTCATTTAATAAGCCAGTAAGTGAAAGAAGCAAAAACTGAAAACCACTTTTCCTACCAGCCAGCAAGCCGCTCAACCATCTCCAAATATGGTTGACAAGGCGACACAACAATGAAAAACTCTTAATTACAACATGTTTAAATAGTGTTTTGACAAATGTTGTTGTTGTTGTTGTTGCTGCTGCATCATTATCGTTGTTGTTGCGTCTTTTCGTTTTCTGTGGTGGGCTTTAAAAAAGAACAACAACAATTATTGAATTTAAAATGAGAAGACGAAAAAAAAAGCCAAGAAATTCCAAACAAAATAAATTAAACAACAAAAAAGAAAAACTACAACAAGTTCATCATTAAATTTACAAAAACTAAAGCTGTAACAGAGATCCCCAGACGAAACAAGCTTTTTTTTTAATCACCATCAATCCGAAATATAATTAAAACAACCACCAACAACAGCATCAGAAAAAATGTCGTTCTCCCTCTCTCTCTCTCTCCCACTCTGCCACTCTGTCCCAAAGAAACTATCAGTGTGTTTAATTAAGAAAATTAATGTTTTGACAATGGGTGACATCATTTCTGGAGTCAGCTGTATGTACAGGTTCAATCTTTTTTTTTGATTGTTTGGCATTAAGACATCACACATGTTCCCAGTACAAATGGTATTTTCTTAAAACTTTTACAAATAAATTGTTTGTTGACTTTCTGGACAATTTTTTAATCGATATTTAAATGTGAAATTAGTTAATTTTTATAGAAATCAGGGACGGTAACAGTTACGAAATATAATAGTTATTTTTTTTTACTTTTATTCTTTCGGTCAGAAATAAAACTTAAAATTTGACTTTTATTTTTTCGGTCAAAAATAAAAGTTAAAATTTGAGTTTTATTTTTTAAGTCAAAAATGAAAGTTAAGATCTGACTTATTTTTTCGGTCAAAAATAAAAATTAAAATTTGACTTTTATTTTTTAAGTCAAAAATAAAAGTTAAAATCTGATTTTTATTTTTTCGGTTGTTTTGGTTATTTCTAACCAAAATTGGTTACATGGTTTCATTTTGGTTACATTTTTCTCCAAAGAAAAAAAAGTCAAATTTTAACTTTTATTTCTGACTTAAAAAATAAAAGTCAAATTTTGACTTAAATTTTTGACTTAAAAACTAAAAGTCATATTTTAACTTTTATTTTTGACTTAAAAAATAAAAGTCAAATTTTAACTTTTATTTTTGACTTGAAAAATAAAAGTCATATTTTAACTTTTATTTTTGACTTAAAAAATAAAAGTCATATCTCGACTTTTTTGACTTAAAAAAAATAAGTCATATTTTAGCTTTTATTTTTGACTTAAAAAATAAAAGTCAAATCTTGACTTTTTTGACTTAAAAAAATAAGTCATATTTTAACTTTTATTTTTGACTTAAAAAATAAAAGTCAAATTTTAACTTATATTTTTTACTTAATAATAAAAGTCAAACTTTAACTTTTATTTTTTACCAAAAAAATATCGGTCAAAAAAGAATTATTATAAAGTGACTTTTTGATAAAAGTAAAAAAAAATTAAAGTATTTTAAGTTTATTATTGCTTAACATAACAGCATCAATATGCTGTATTCAAATATCTGATAGAAAAATGATATCCACCTGAATTTTTGATTTTAAATTTTAAAAATAATATACCATACATACGAGATGAAATAAAGACATACAGCACAAATTATTTGAAAAGACTGACTGACCATCAAAACGTTTTAGCAATAACACTCTTGGATGACACTGATGAAGTAAAACGGCTAAAAGACTGCATATACTAGATCTCCCATATAAATTCTAAGTTTTTATTATTTTAACTACATACATATGTACATATGTATATACAATTTGAACTTCTCTAAAATTGTTTTGACTTTTTTTTTTTTTTTGTTAAATTCAATGGAATTTAACCCCACTGTTATTTTTTTCCAAATTCTTTGAGAAAATTTTGCTTATTATTTTAATTTTTAAATAGATTGCAAATAAAATAAATAAATAAAAAAAAAAATTCGGTCCCTGATTGAAATCTCAGATGTATTTAAATGCTGTGTCAGTTTTTCAGTCGTAAATAAATTTAATTTAATTATATATTTTCATTTCCAAATTTTATGGAAATCTTTCTATACAACAGCTGGTTTTTATTATTAATTAAAATTAAATTTAAAATTATTTTTAATGAAATTAATTAATTTATATCCAGCGATGAAGAACGTTCTTCAATAAAGCCGTTGAATGTTTATATTATTAGTATTTCATGTCATGCTATTGTTTTTCACACTACTAACAGTTCCTTGTTGGAGATGCTGCTTGAGGTAAAATCTCACACATACGTCTGTGTGTGTGTGTGTATTTTGTTTACTTTGAAAGCACCTCAGCAACAAGAACCATATGATTAATCTATAAAACATAAATGATATTGATATTGATTAAAAAGTGACAAACCAAAGGGTTGAACTTGAGCCAGAAAAAGTAATTCAATATAAATGTATAAATGAGCTTTAAATGGCCAGAGTTTTTTTTTTTAATAAATTTTGTACTCAAATGAGGATTAAAGCTAAATGCCATTTGACTCATCAACTCAAAAATTGGCCATTAGATGTTTTTCGTATATGTTTTACATTGAAGGATAGTGCAGTCACCCAGTTTGTGCTTTGCCGCTGCAGATGATTTGCCTAATAAGCTGACGGCACTTGAAATGGCCATTACATGAAAGTTTTTGAGTCAATTGAACCTGGTAAGAGCGTGTAAATCAACGTTTTTCAATTGCTCTTCTGCTCCACCATTGCAAACAAACAAAAAATTTAATTTTATGAAAACCACATCTAGACCTCATTATTTTATATGTGGTTCTTTCCTCATATTCATGTTTTTCTTTTTTTTTTATCAATTTATTAAAAACTCATTTCTTCAATATCATGTGGTTTTCCCTACTCACCAGCCACTTGTCGGGGGGTAGAAAAGAAGAAAGAAAAAAACAAATTTTATTCAATTTCATTATTCCCATTGTTATTATCTAGAGCATCTCTAACAAAAGATGACACCAATCTGGCTCTGTCAAATCAAATAAACAGAAAACAAAAGTGCTGAAATTGTAACGAATGCAGGTAACAAAATTTGGGAAAGAAGCAAAAAACATAAATAAATTGAAAAGCTACACCTACCCAAATCAAACAACAGGTAGCAAACAATAATCCAGAAACAATGTTGGAAAATTTGTCACGTTTGCACTTTTTATGGGTGGCAAAGAAAATAGAAAATATATAGTCTGCTTTAGGAAAATTTGCGGTTTTCTAAAGAGTCCCGCCTTTGAGACTTCCAACTGCTACAAATCGAGACCTGTCACAGATTTTTACTTAAATTTTGCCAAATTTTTATTTCGATGCCTAAAAATTGGCAGCGAAACTGTGCCTCATTTGAGATGGATTTCCTAAGTTTTTGCAAATTCTTTTCATTTAAATGAGAGGGAACAGGAGCAGCAGCGTTAGCAGCGGCAGCATCCCGCTGTTTGCTGTTTCAACAAGTCACGGTTGTTACAACGTTAAAACTTGTTGCCGTTTTCATATGCAACAGCTGAATTCCAGGAATTGTTCAAATAATGTAATGCAATGCTGTTCGGTGGGAATAATTTCGCTAAAAGATTTTTAAAGTAAAAGTACAAAACAAAAAAAAATATAAACAACAAAAGACTCAAGCAACGAACTTCACTCTGTACATTTTACCCGCTAAATGAAAGATGTGTTTTGTATCCGTTTGGGCATTTGGGTCCTATTTTTCCCTTTTTGCTGAAACAAACATCGAACTGAAACATGTTTTCCTGGTTTTTTTCTTTTCGCTGATTTCCATACTTTTTTCCTGCCACTTATCTGTGTGTGATTGAGCGATTACAATGAACAAGTAAATTATTATTCTCGTATGATTTCGCAAAAAAATATAAACGAATTATTTCTGAAAATTATTGGCAATCCCTTAAGGTGCATTTATTTTATTTATTACTTGATCTGAAAGTAAAATAATAAATAAGCTTTCTTTTATTTGCTTTTCAGTACCAATTTAAGGCAATAAAATTTACTTAAAGCCATTATCAAAATATTTCGCAGAAAGAAGTTTCAAAAAGTTTCCCAAGTAGTTTTTGTTTCTAAATGAATTTCACTCAAAATCGCAATACAAAATTAATAAAATTAGCACTGAAGAGCACATTAGATAAAGACAATCAGTAATGAAGGGCTCAGGTAAAAATATGGCTAAGAAAAAATATGGCTTAAGAACAGTACACTATTCAGCATGAGCTGGGTTCGAAGCAATGTGCGTGCTGATGATCATCATAGTGGATGTGACACAGCCATGGTAAGTCAGCAACTTTACTTTTATTGCCCTCTTTAAGAATGCTGATCACTACAATTGCACCTCAAAAAAAAAAGTTTCTTAATTTTGGAGGAATCAAAATCGAACTTAAGCCCAATAAAGTAATTAGCAATCGTATATCATAAAAGTGCGAGTAGAAAGTCAAAGTGATTTTTTTTTTTTGGTTATAAGGTTTCATAATTCTCGAGCTTGAGGTCCTTGTTGGAAAATATTATTTCCCAAAGAAGTTTTCTAAAGGAAAACGAAATATTGAAAATAAAAATAACAAATTGAAAAGGAAACAGATCGAAACAAATAGGATAGAGAAGTAATTTTCCAATAGTCAACGTCAGCAGAAATTATGAAAATGTTAAAGCGAAGTGGAATGCAACCATCATTTGGCAGACTTAAAATGTTAGAAGCAAACAAATTTCCTTTGAGAGCAGCTGTTTTGCTAAAAGCTGCAAACTTTGATTATTTATTTACTTTTGTTTCTTAGAATTTATTTTTCTTAATTTACCAAATAACAAAATATTTTTATAACAAGCAACAAAAACATGTTGCCGTCTTAAGCAACCGCTCATCAGAATGTCGGTCAATCATAATTTCAGCTTATTTAAATTTAAACTTACAGTGGTAAAATCACACCAACAAAAAAAATTCCCAGATAAAAGATAACTAAACTATTCCTTTTACATTGATTTTAACAGTTTAATTATTAAAACATTCAACCATTCAGCCGTGCCTCATATTTCGTTTGATGTCAATTTAGGCGAAAATAAGCAAACAACACCAGCAGTGTTAAAACAAAAAACAGCCACAACAAACAAAAATGTGAAATAAAATAATAAAAAAAGCTAACAAACATTTAAATGAACTGAAAGCCAACAACAGCACAAGCAAACAAACAAACAAAAATAAATAAAAAATAAACTTTTAAGCACACAACTCTAGCAAAAAAAAAAATAATAAGGAAAAAAGAAAACACTCCGCATGGCAGACACGGTGTCTTAAAGGCGACGTTTAATAAAATGTTACAAACTGTATTTAAGTTGGAAAAATACAAATACTAAACAACCACCAACAACAACAATAACAACAAGGTTCATCTAAACAACATCTCAAATGTGCTGAACCACCAAGAAATGTGGAGGAAGAGTGATCGAATGCCGGACTAAGTGGCTGAATGTCTGAATGCCTGAATGAATGGCTGTCAGTTTGGCCCGACCAGCGTTTGAATATTTGTGGAAGACTTTTGTGAATAACCACAGTATATCTATGTATATACATACCTATTCATATGTTTGTTCAACTTCATGTTTAGCAGTGCAGTGTTGCCATTTTGAGTTTTGTTAGAGCTTTCGAGTTGGGAAATTTTTTTTTTGAAAATCTAAACACTTTGTACGAAATTACTTTAAAAGCCAGCCAGCTAAAGCTTGACATGTATTTCATATAAGGTACATTTTTTGAAAGGTACTTTTTTAAAAGTTGTTTTTTTAGTTTTTTTAAAAGTTATATTTTAAAAGGTCATTTTTGGAAAAGAACTTTTTCCAGAGGTAAATTTTTGTAATGGTGCGCTTTCAAATGCTATTTTTACTAAAAGGCACATTTTGAAAAGGTACTGTTTTCAAAGCTGCATAATTGTTTGAAAATTTTTTTTAAAGACATTTTTTAAAAATGTATTTGTTTCAAAAGGTACTTGTTTTGAAAACTATTTTTGTAAAAGGGCTACATTATAAATATAGCTTTATAATAGTAAATTTTTAAAAGTAGTATTTTAAAAACTCTTTTTTTTACCAGGTATTATTTCTAAAAAGTACTATTTTCAAAAGGGAATTCTTTTGAAAAATGTTTTTAAGAGGTTGTTAAATATATATGTTTAAAGGTATTTTTAAAGTACTTTTATAAAATGTACTTTTATCAAAAGGTACATTTTTTAAGAGATATTTTTATTAAAATACGTTTTTTTTTAAATTCATTCTCTTCAAAAAACACATATTTGAAAAGTTAATTTTTTGAAGAAATAATTTTTTTTAAAGTACTTTTTTAAAAGATACCTTTTTTTATAAGGTAATTTTCTTAAGAGATATTTTTATTAAAATGCACTTTTTTAAAAGGGGGCTGTTTTAAAAGGAACATGCTTTTTTGAAAGGTGTTTTTTAATAAAAGTAAAAAACACTTTTTTAAAAAGGTACTTTTTCTTACAGTACCTTGCATTTTTGTGAAAATGTACTTTTTTAAGACATATTTTTATTAGAACACACCCTAAAAGTACACACATCTTTGAAAGGCGCTTTTGTTAAGACTATTTCCGAGAAAGGTACTTTTTTAAAAGGCAATTTTTCAAAAGTACTTTTTTAAAAATACTTTTTTAGGAATTTTTTTAATAAAATTTACTTTCTTAAATGGGGCTGTTTTAAAAGTTACATACTTATTTGGAAGGGTACTTTCATTAAAAGACACAGGTGCTTTTTTAAAGGTACTCTTTGTGTGTGGTACTTTTTTTAAAGATATTTTTTAAACGGTTCATTTTCAAAAGGAGATTTTTTTAAAATACTTTTTAATAGGCATTTTGTAAAAGAAACATTTTTTTTTAAATGGTAACGTTTCTGAAAGTTACTTTCATTAAGAGGCACTTTTTTTAAAATGTACTTTTCTAGCAGGACGGTATTTTAAAGAAACGATTTAAAATAGCTTCGAGTATTTTTGAGAGCATACTTTTGAAAGGCACTATTTCAAGCGATCCATTTTCAATAAATTACAGTAATAAAGAAACTTTTTAAACTTTTTTAAAGGTACTTTTTTCAAAAGGCTTTTTTAAGCAATTTTCTTAAAGGTAACTTTTTTTAGGGTGCTGCTTTAAAAGTTATTTTTTCCACAAGTAATTTTTAAGACTTGTTTCAAAAGGTAGAATGTATTTTAAGAGATATTTTTTTAAAAAGGTTTTTCTTTGGAAGTCCAGATTACAACTATCCATCTCTAGTAGGTAGAGTTTATTACGTAATCTGTTATCCAGCTCTGGGCCCTAATATCCAATGAGCTAATGCATAAGAATTCAATAAAACTTTGCTCCTTGAGCACGAAAACTTAAAAAGATAACTTGATAAATTCATCATTAGACGATTTGATAGGCATTGAGTTTTATTTCCGTTTCACAAGTCATTCAACATCGAAAGCGGTAATTAGACCCCCGATTCAGATGTAATATCCTAATTAAAACACTCTACCCATTAATAAATAGATCTTCAGCTTTAAATATTTATAACAAAATGTTGATCTTTAAGCTGATATTTGGCGCAGTAATGTTTTATGCAGTACCGGTCTGGGAAAATAGTGCATACTGTCATATAAAAAGAGTGCAAATTCTTCAAAACAAACTTTTAAAGCTAATCCATAATCTTCCTAGACTTTACCTTACGGCAAGACTGCACCAAATGGCAGGTGTAGACTTGATTGTAGACAGAATACACAAATTGTGTGACAATTTTAATTTAAGATGTTCCAATTCGGAATACAAGCATTTAGCCGAGCTAGCCCCTTCTTTAGATTAGTAAGTAAGTAAAGTAGATCCTAAGTTTTACATGAAAAAAAAAATCACCAAGGTTTTTTGAAATTTTTCACCTTCAATTTATTATAATCTCAAACCAAAAAGTTGAAATTATAGAAAATCAGAAATATGTTTAAGTAGAACAAGGAAATATCCTTAAACTCTTGTAAAAATGTATATATGTATACGCTACATTAAGCAATTTTGTAAACACCATAAATTGAAATAAATAAATTGAATTGAATTGAATTGAATTGAATTGAATTGAATTGAATTAGACCCCCGACTTTGTTTGCCAGTTCCTAAGAATTTGTTCTGCCAAACACCATACACAGATTAACTTTATGGAAATGAAATCGGGCACGAAACTTTTTGGTTTAACTTTCGCTTAAGTCCAGGCACTTGGCAACACTGGCACATGGTCATGTAAGTAAGTACTTTGTGATTAAGACTTTTTCATTTAAGATGAAATGATGGTATTGTAGTTTTTTGGCTTTTCGCGTTCATTTTGTCCATAATTTGTTGTCGTTGTCGTTGTCGTTGTTTGCCAGCAGCAAAATAGGCGTAGAAACAGGCAGACCAAACCAAACTGAAACGAACCGAACCATTCAACCATTCAAATAATCAAACAACTCAACAATTTACCCCTTAAAGGTGGGACCATTGCCGGCATTCTGCTGCGGCTTTTTTTTTTTTTTTTTGTTTTCTTTTTGCCATTAGGACCGTCACATCTTGTAAACTTAACTGAGTATGTGGCTGTGTCGAGCCGTCATCATCATCATCATCGCAGTCATAATCAACAGCAGCAGCACCAGACAGTGACTTTGACTTAAACACAACAACTGTGACAGCGACCATGGCAATGTTTTTATGTGTCATTTTTCCTTCTCTCCTCTCCTCCACCCATCCATCCGTACGTTCCACCGCCACCGCCACCGCCACTACATGCATGCATTAAGCTTTTTTACATCATTGTTGTTTAAATTGTTTTTGTTGGTCTTTTAGTTCATTATGCCGTATTTTCATGTTTATTTATAGCGTATACATGCCACTAATTTTTCTTTTTTGTTGTATACCCCACATTTTTTTTAGTATCATTGTTTGTGGTACCCGTATTCGCATGATTGTATTTGCTTATTGCAAACTATTACGCGTTGCACAGTGGCTCCAGGAAAATATTATTCATACTAGAAAAAAAAATTGTTTTCTAACCAAAACATTTCGCTTCAAGGCTTGTTCACTTGTTCTTGTTCTCCAGCTGCCTAGTTCACAAATGTAAAACCAGACTTGACATTGACATCACCATTAGCAAAAGTAAGAGCAACTTCCAATGGGGGTGATTTCTTTTGGCCCACCCATTATAAGATAACTAAAGAAATTTATTACTTTAGGTGTAAAACAATAGACCTTAATGCTTTCTGTCTTTTTTCAGCCGTCATTTCGTTGCTGCTAAACAACTCATCAGTAGACTTGAAAAATCTAAAAATATAGACGGCTGAAAAAAGACAGAAAGCATTAAGGTCTATTTTTTAGACCTTAAGTAATAAATTTCAATTGGCTCTTATTGCGAATAAATAATTAAGAAATATTAAGAAAATCCTCTGAAAACTCATTCTTTTCTACACTTCGCTTTAGAGCCAATTTTTTTGCATCTCTAACCACTGTCCTTTAAGCACAACCAACAATAAACACAATGCCGCGAAAAAAGAATATATTTGCATTTTGTAGCACGTTTTGTTTGTTATTAATTTTCTTTCTATTTTTTTGCTCCAACAAAAAAACAGAGATATTTTATTTTTACTTTTTTCACATTTATTGCTCGAAACAAAAGATAAGATCCGGTTCTATGGATGCATGTGACCTATTTCCGGTGACTATTTGCTTTTTTTTCGTATTTTACTACAAAAATATGCCATAAACACAAATATGTATCTCTGGAGGAAAAAAAAAGAAAAGAAGAATGATTTTTTCAGGCAAATATTATGCTAAAATTAATGACAGCCACAGAAATGGCTGCAGCATTAGAAAGAAGTTGTTTGGCTGAAGCTCCAAGTGTGTGGTGCTGTGAGGCCAGAACGAGTGGCAGTGTTTTTTATTTTCCATATTTATCTAAGAGTGCTACCTTTTTGTTGGCTTTTGTGTTGTCTCCATTAACAAATTGTCTTTGGTGGGTAAGAGTGTGTGTGTGCGTGTTTTTTTTCATCCCAATTTCTGGGGAGGAGTACTTTATTGCACTCATAACATACGGGCTACAACATTCCTACACCCAGCCATGACAGGCAGAGATAGAAGCCATTAAATTGTGTGAGTGTTGCTGCACGGCTGCCAGTGACTGACGTTTTTTGCTTTCTTTGTGGTTGTTGTTGTTGTTCTTAAGGTGGAAATTTTAAACAACAACCACGCATTAAGCAACCTTTTCTTGAAAAATTTTTTTTTTTTATTAAATTTGTTATTTCTTTCCTCATTTTTAATTTTTTTTTGTTTTGTTTGCTGTCTATATATTTAATTTTGTGTTGTTGGATTTTTTTGTTTATTACAAGTTAAAAATGTATTTTGAGTGTGTGTGTGTGTGTGTGTGTGTGTGTGCATAATAAATAGACCTAAACTAATTCAACTCCTACGCTTTGAACTTTAAGTATCATTTGGTGTAAATGAGTGTGTGTTTTTTGTGTGCGTCTGGTTCCTTATGAATTGTTTTTTTTTTCTTCTTCTAACTTTTGTGTTTTGTCTATTCTGGAGTTTTATTTAAGAAGTTTATTTAAATATTAAATGTATTTGTCCCATAAGATGTGGCATATTTATAGCTTTATGCAAAAATTATTTATGAAAAAATAAAACGTAAAAGGCAACCAAAATATGAACGTATTAAAATATTTACGAGTCATTTGACCTGATTTTTGCCTGATCGTGTCTGTGAGAGTTTTAGGCACATTTTGCACATTATCGCCTGCGATTTGATACGAAAATGATTGTGAGTGTTAAAAAGTTAGCAAAAGAGCTTCATTGCGTGCAGGCACTTCTAAGCAGGGTAAGTTTTAGCATGCAAATGCATGTCTGCAGTCATTGACTCAAATCGAGTGCCTTGCAGATGTTTGCATACTTATCCAGACTATACTCGTATGTATTTTGCGTTAAACACAAATTTCTGCATGCATCTGCATTGCACATTTTAGCAATAAAGAGATAACAATTTATTGAAATGGGCGAAAAAATATGCTTAACAAATTTCATTTCATAATGTTTCATTAATGCCAAAGCACTGACAACCAGCAGCACTCAATATTAAAAACCCTCTCCGTAGATCATTCTAAAGAAAATTGTGATGAAGAATTTCATGATATAAACATTATTAACATGAGAAATCGGATACAGTGATAATTAGGAGAAATAATAGAAAGTTGTTAAACCTTAATTTTAGCTTTGTAGTCGTACTATATGATATATAATTATTAATAATTTTATAGGTTTTCGACTTAATTTTATAGGGTTTGACTTTTAATTCCTCAAAATTGAGGCATATTTTTTTTTTGATAAAATTGAAGTGATAGAATTAAAGTCGTACTGGCTGGGGTGCTGGCAATCAACAATCAACAGTGGATAATGCTGTCTTTTGCGAAGAATTATAGTTCCTATATTTTTGGTCAGATTTGTGTCCTGCTAACCTGGTCTTAAGCTTGTTGCCTGTAGTACCTATATAAACCTTATTACACTGTTCATCAGCATTACCACTGCACGGAATACTATAAACTAAATTGGACCTTTCCAACTTATTCAATACGTCCTTAGTCCTACTAAAGAGTTTGCCTACCGTATTATCCACACATTGTCGTGATCTTAATCATTATCCAGATTTCGAAAACACTTCAGTTTTGAGCACAGAGAATAATTACAAACGTAGATACATGTTAGAAATGTTAGAAATTATTAAAGTTCCTTTGGAAAAGAGGATAAATTTTAAGAAGGATACAGATGGACTAGCTAGAAATTATAGACATCTAATTACAAAAACCAGAACAGGACTCAGAACATAATATCTTATTTTTTACATTAATGATGTTTCATTCTTTTTTATAAAAAACTAAAAAAAAAACCAAAAAAATTTTATGGTAAAAACGTTATTATGTATAAAATAATTATTAACATTAGTATAGATATATATAATTGTATAGATAATAAGTATGTATGTAAAGCCTATTTATGAATGTAAAACCCTTTTTGTTTTGCATTTAGTTTGTCATTAAGATTTGTTTTGAAATTTGAAAATTTATAAAATAATAGAAAACACATTTTCCTGAAGAAGATACACAAAGGCGTATCGAAATATCGAAAAAATTTATCAATAAATAGAAAATATATTTATTGAGAATTGAGTGACCTTAAGCTCATTTAAAAAATCTAACAAAGTTAAATAAAAAGGTCGAAGAACGAGTATCCAGAACATAAGGGTGTAAATTTATAGCATTGTATGTAAATTAGTATTTTGAAAAAAATATTTCGATCACTTTGCTGGGCGGGTAACGCTGGTTTGAAAAAGAAATCACACGTACACGAATGTTTACATGATTACTTTCAATTTTTCCTTAAGAAAATGGTAGAAACTAAGATGTATAAAGCCATCAGCATTGCCCATAATATGATGCATTATATGACCGACACTCTTCTTGCTGGGTCCATGAGAATATTGGGCTGTGTGTATACCACACTGAACCAGCTCATCTGCCGCCCCATGCAAAACAAAGCTCTCAACATGCAACTCATGACAGCGCCCTCTTTTAGTCCGGGCCATCATTTGTCTTATTTTTATCTCATGGCAAGCTATACTGCAGGGTGTGCCACTCACACAAATGTAAATAAATGTGCATGCATACATTTATAAGTCTTACAATCGTATGCACACATACATACATGTGCGTAAGTATGCTTTTTTGACTCAGTTTTCTTTACATCAACTAGCATCTCTCCAATGAGTTCGCTTCTATTGTAAATCATTTTAGAACAATGAATTTATGACATCAAACAACAAACATGTTTCTAGTGCATGTACACAAGCATCGCGCACTGACATGCAACAAAAGCCGCATCCTGCACATGAACAGCAGCAGCAATCAGCAGCCATAAAGTTATAAAATTGAAATTTGAAAAAGGTCATTGAAATGACCATAAACTGCAATGAATAAAACTAAATCTGCTTTTTGTTATGTCTTGAAAGTACATAAATTTTTCATGGAAAATTAGAACAAAACTAAAAAGGTGTTATTTTGTAAAATAAATTTGTTATAAAAAAAAACAAATTACTTGTTAGAGAAAATGCATGTGTTTAAGGAATGCAGCAGAGAAGAGATTAAGCAAAATTGTGTGACTGAGTCAAACTCTTAATTTATGTATTGCAGTGATGAGAGTTTCGAAGTTTTCTTCGGCATCAACAAGTGACTCGTTGCGAGAACTTTTATAAAAGCCTGGATGCTAATTTTTCGAACTTTGTTGTTTAATATTTTAGCTTAATAATTCGAGCTTGAGGTCAAAAACCAAATTCCTGAAGAAGATACCCATTAAAGCATTTAAAAGAAAAACAAGTGACCTCAAGCTCGAATTATTAAGTTCAAATATTTTATAAAAGCCATTAGAAAATGTGAGCCTGTCCATCACTACCCAGAAAAAAATAGTTCCATATTTGATAAAAATAATTGCTCTAAATTTCATTGAATTTTCCGTGATCAACTGTTTCTGCTGTGTTGATAAAACAGATTGTTAAAGAGAAATAGAGAAACTTCAGTCAAAAACAAAAGCTATTGAGCTGGTAAAAGTATTGGTAATATGCAAGTAATATTTTTAAAAAACCTCATTAATTTTACTAACAACAATTTTTAATTAAAAAGGGTCATAAAAAGTCCATGCGTGTTACACTGTTCTATTGCTATTTTAACGGATTTTGCTCAGACGAGATCAGGGATCTTGTTGCCAAAGCCCGCATATTTTTATGCAACACATCCGTTTGTAGTCGATTGCCCAGGGCACCGCACAATGCATTACAGAGAGAATTCGTTTTTCAGCCACACGGTTCGTCTGTGGAACAAATTGCCTGCAGACATATTCCCCGCCAGCTACAATGTAAAGAAGTTCAAATCAAATGTGCACAAACACTACTCCCTCTTTCCTCCTCCCCAAAACCTTTTTTCCCAGTTGCGGTACGATGCGCATGCATCAATAGGGTCATCCCTGAGTACTAGTCCAAGCTAAAAAAAAAAAAACAAACAAAAAAAAAAATAAATCAAGTCAAGTGTCATAGAAACAGCACATCAAAAAAGAAAACTGTTTGGCAGGGATTTAATTGGAGGTGCATGTAAAAACTTTGAAATAGAATTTTATTGCGGTAGATCTAATCTTCAATCATAATGGTTTTGTGTAAATGGGAATCCGGAAAATAGGGATCCAGAAAACGAAAACTGCTTCAGAAGAGGAAAAAAACATAACACTTTCTTAACACTTATTAACAAGTCTACAAACAACGTGACCACTACTCTTATGGTGAGCTCTGTTTTGGCCAACAGCGTTGTCAGAGCTCAAGAACTTATTTTTCTAAATGGGGCTAACAAATTTGCATTGAGGATTGAGGAATTTATTCGGTATAATTTTTAAGATTTGGGGGGTTTTCATTTGATGTTTATATATATTTTTTTTGCTTAGAATTGTTTGAGTGCCAGGCATATGATGTCACTCAACCTCCATCGATCGCTCGCTTGGTTACATGTGTAACCCATAACAAATTTTAAAATGTTATTCTTACTTTCTGTGTTTTTGTTCAAGCGAAAGATGTCGAGTGGCAGAGTGGACCTGGCACTTACTTTCAGCATCTCATAATGCGTTTATTTAATCCACAAATAACAAAGAACTGAAATATTTTCAAGTATAGCGTTGACCATCATCGTCGTCGGAGAGCGCATACTTCCTTCGACTTGAATTGGATGACTTGAGTACATAATATTTGACTAATAAATTACCTTAATCTTGTCCAAGTTGAGAAGGGCAAGTTTTTCTTTTTTTATATTTTTTAAACGATTAATGTTTTATTGCCGGGCGAATGCCAGAATATTTTATGTTAATGGTCTTCAAAGAGTTCGCACACTTTTGTCGCACGACAGCAAACCTTTTTCAACATGTGCTGCTTGTGAATGCGTGTGTTCTGGGTGCTTGAAATGCCTGCCATTTATCCTTCACATTAATAGCAGGCTCTTGACAAAATATTTAGTAATAAAATTCATTGAGCAATAAAAATTTTTCCAAGCTGTAATCGCTGTTGCATAATATGCTGTCATATGCAGATGACACACATGTTCTGCGGTGTCTTGAAAAATAGAAACACAAATTATCATAAGCGCTCACCATGATTTCCTTTGAAGGTCACTGAAAATGCCGCCTCCATCAGACGCCATAAAATTTGGAAACAACAAAAATCTATAAACGTTCTATGAACTAAAATGCATATTGACAGCAAATTATAAGCAATAAAATAAATGCAGACACATCGAATCGCCAAGCTGGCAGAAAAATCCTGAATACAAAAACAAAATACTGTTTCTCATTTAGATTGAAAGCTAAAATTTGACCACTAAAAAAATATTTCTTAAGAACCCAATAAATAATTATCAAAAAATTAATTTGATAAAATAAAACAAAATAAAAACAATAACTTGTCAGAATGATAGATCAAATGATATAAAGTGCCCAGAACACGCGCAATAACCACGTCACCCAGTTTCATTGTATGCATATCTTTTATTTTAATAGTTTACTGCAGACATACAATAAAAGATGTCAAACATCATCACCCATACTCATAAAAACTATTGAAGGTAGAAATACGTCAAATAAAAGCTTAATAAACTTACAATAATTATTATGAATACGGCCTCATAACTTTTGAGTCTTTGTAGCGTTCGTTTCTAACTATGCCGTTGGGTGATGAGTTATTTTTGTCTACTGCTGTTTTGTCTCATGCAAATAGCAAATATAGTTTTAAATAAATCGTGCAAAGAATTTTTTTTATCCGCGCATTTTTCGATTGCTTCGGCAATTCCATACGTACCAACCAAATTACCTTTTTTCGTCATGAAGACTTCAAATAAAAAAAAAAATTAATAATTTCTCTCTGGATTGAGTTTTGTAACCTGGTGTAATTTGCTTTTTCTAAAACTGTCTTTATTTTCAATTATTTATATACAATTTATCTTTATATTATTTGATCTTTATATTGTTAAATTAAGTATTCAAGCTCTTGATCTTTGGTTTTTTATAAAAAATAATATTAAACAATTATTTATTTATTTTCAATATTTCGCCAACAATTTGTTGGCATCTTCAGGAAAATAAAAAAAAAATTATTGTTGGCGAAATATTGAAAATAAATAAATAATTGTTTAATATTATTTTTTATAAAAAAGCAAAGATCAAGAGCTTGAATAATTAATTTAACCATAATTAATTTTACAATATATAACGTTCTATGATTATTATTATTTTTAATATAACAAGTATTTTTTATATTACACATTACACCTGGAGTGCATTTTTTTCATGCTTATGTTCACTTTCAAAAATTAAGCTCCCATGTAGGAAACTGCCGAAAGGCAGTCAGCAGGAAGTCAGCTTGTTTGCCTAATATTGTAATAAAATGTCAATTAAACAAAGAATCTACATTTTTGTTATTAATTCGGCAATAGTCGATTTAAAATTATTATGAGAAATAGTATTTTCAGGTATGGTCAGTAGAACTGACCAATCATAAATCACTGCAGTCACTTTTCTTGCAAGATATAAACAAACTTCGTGTGTATACATAAAGGAAAGAAAAGAAACAAAATTTACGCAAATGTCGTATATATTTTCACCCGCACATGTATGTATCTCTCCACCACGAAATTTCAAGCCGAATGAGGTTTTTTCTGTCGCACTATAGTGGAGACATTCGGAAAAAAATATCAAAAAACTGTTGAATTTCTTCAAACAGAGACGATGGCGTAACCGAACAAGCCAGACCGCACCCACACATTCACACTGTGTGGCGAGTTTGCGGTTCGTGTCCAGGCCACTTAAAAGATCTTACAAAATCGATCGAATTGGAAATTCATAGTCATAACCAGGCCGCATAAATTTTATGACAGGCCTCACAATATCAATATGTCGAATTTCGTAAGGTTTTGGTAAAATTTTCCACACGGACTTCATGTTACATTTTTCCGCTGCCAGCAATTTGTCAGAGCTATTTGCCTTGCCTACCACTTTTCAGTGATTCTACCTTCCACTAATATTTTTCACTTTCCTTAGAGTTTGAAAAACAAACAAAAACACCGCTGAAAGTTGCACAGCAAACCATTACAAATGCGGGTCGGGTATTTGTGGTTTTGCCACCAATTTCAGCCCACTTACAAACTAACAGACGCACATAAAGTTAATGATAAAAATGCCTTAAGAATATTTAAAATACTTAAGCTTATTTTTTATTATTTCAAAACACAAACTAATATGCATACAAGCCAAAAAAAATATCATAAATATTTTCACATATTTCTTAAGCTTAACAAAGCAAAAAAAAAAAAAAAAAAAAAATAGACCTCAAAAGAAAGAAAGGAAAGAAATGCTAAAGAATAGTGGTACAAAAACCATAAAAAAGGCATACAAAACAAAATAACTTAAAACCAGCAAAAGAAAGACTGACACACACACACACACACACACACAGGCCAATGAACAGACAACTGGCAACAAAACAAGTCGTTGGTTTGGCTGGTTCGCTGTGGCAAAAAGAAAGAAAAAAATCACAATTCACAACAACTCAAAAAGTGTTGTTGGTTGGTTGGAAATAAAAAAAAAAATAAGAAAAAAAAAGTCGGTCATGAAATCGCAAGTGACCCACTTTGAGCTGACGTGACGGCCAAGGAAATAACAAAAACATTGACTTTAAACTAAAGCCCATATTGTTTTTTCTATTGTTGTTGTAAATCGTATAAAATGCGTTTGACTCGAGCTTTAAAACACACGTAAGAGTTTTTTTTTTCTTGTTTTTGTTTTTGCTCATATAAGGTAGATATGTACATATGTACGCAAGTTTATCTGCGGTCTTTTGCAAATGACATGTTCAATGGTATTGGTGGGCTTTTTTCTGTCGTTATGGCCAGAAAAAGAAATGGAAAAACAATAATGAAAACAAAACTAAAGACTTAAGCAACAAACTTGTAGGCTTTTATTAAGAATTCAGTTTTAGTTTTGTGTAAAACTTTAGCATCTAGTAATTTAAAGACCAATATGAAAAAAAACACACACACACAAACAACAGATAACTTCAGGTTGACAAACACAAATGCCAACTGTTGCGGATTTTTCTGAGTTTTTTTTTTTTTTGCTGCAATAGACCAACAACTTGTTTAGTTTTCACAAATGCGGACATAACAATTGTCCGGCAATAGCAAACATAGCAGCAACAACCCTGCTACAAAATACAACAAATCACTTTATCTTTCTTAAGCCGTACGGCCATTCATTCCAGTTGCTCAAATATGGAGGCCACCATAATTGGTCAAATTTAATTTACTTGACGGCAGCAAGAAACTTGACCATTATTTATTATCACTGCAACTAAGTAAAAGATTTTAGCAAACAAGTATAACAAATTAAGCAAAATGGATTTAATTTTGTGGAAGGATTTTTTTTCTTTTGTAGATTCGCTTAAAGTTGTTTGCAGTTTCCCAACACAAAGCATTTGCTTAAAATTTTTCTTTTAGTTTTTAAGAATTTTAAGGTTTTTTTCATTTTTGGGCATTTCCAGTCAGTTGGAGAATAATAACAGCCGATATTGTGCCATCGGTTTCTCAGCAGCTTTTGACACGAGGAAGAAAAGCGACCATTTAAAAATCGTGGGATTTTTTTTATATTTCACTCTTTTTCGGATTGCCCTGAAGAAGCTATCCAAAGGAGAGCGAAGTATTGGCAAATAAAACTAATAAATGAAGGGAGATTTTAAGCTCGAAAAAATATAATAATGTTAGACTATAAAGTTAAATTAACATATAAAAGAAATAAAATGAGCTAAATTGATTTTTTGCGACTAAATGTCGAAGTTTGTTTCGATTCAACCCCATCATGAAGATTCTTAAGGAATTTTTTCCCGAAAAAACATGTGCTCTCGTTATAAATTTCTTGCTAGTAAGAACATGAAAAAGTGATTAAGAGACATCTTCCTATTTCCTATCTTGAAGCAGCAGCCATTTTGCATTTAACTCTGTTTACCTTAGTGCTTAAAAATTAAAAATTTTTCTCTCCATTGTTAATCTCTATGTTTTCTAGCAAATTTTTACACGAATATGTTCTCTAATCAGTAATCAATCAGACATACAATTTACAAGTACTGTTCTCATTGTCTCGTTTAAGAAAAGCAGGAGAAACCCTCCGAGAGAAATTCTTAACTCTTTTGCAGTATAAAAATTTTCTCTCGAAATTTGTTCTCATTGAAAATTTTGTTCATAATACGAGTAATGAGAAAAGAGAAATAGTTCTCATGCAATAATCGTTTATTATTGGCCTGATTTTCAGTGCGCCATTTTTATCTGTTTGTGTCTCAGGGATGTAAATTTTGGCACAATTTTTTTCCAGCACTCTTACTTGCCATTGATAAGACCAGCTGTTATTTTCTTTCAAACTTTTAATTTTATTATTGTTATAATTTTTCGTTTTTAATATCCCATATGCATTAGATTTGCTTTTGATATTATAATTTTTATTGCTTTAGATGTGTACATCAATTTGAAAATATTGATATGAATTTCTATTCTTTATTTCCTTTAGTAGAGTGTTTTAAGTTGGCCAACTAGACTAGAATAAAGCGAAATATACTGATTTTATTAAATGCATATTATAAAAATGCATATTATTTTTTTGGACTACTTTTGAATCATAAATTATTTTAAATTTTAATTTAAAGCTTTTACTGTTTGGTTTTTGCCACAACTCGTTTCTTGACACATAAAATTTATGATCATTTCTTTTCCTCTTTTTTGATAAAATAAAATAAAAAAAAAACAAACAAAAAATTTATAACCATAATGTAAACATTAGAGTGTTTTAAATAATTTCCAGAAAATTATGACAAAAAAAAAAACAAATAAAAAAATAAAAACAAAAATAAAAGCATTGAGATACAAAAGATTTAAGAAACAAACTTGAATTAGTTTTGTTTAGAAATTCAGCCGTTTTGCGGTCAAATTAGTTGAGTTTGTATGTATAATAAATTTTGTATATGTTTGTATATGTATAATAAATTTCTTTAATGAAAGTGTAATGCACACACACACACACACTCCCGCACACATTCACACACAAAATCACACTACCATCGGCGACAACTAAAAAAATTCATCAAATCTATTATAATCTAAGATATAGCGCAAGGCAAATCGGCCTTCAAAATAGTGCAAATTCGTCCGATATGAATTTTGTTCAGGCTATTTTAAAAATTTAGAAATAAAGTTAAAAAATAAATAAATAAAATGGTTCAAATGCACCGTAAGTATTAAAATTAACTTTTTGTTGAAAAACTGAAATAAAACTTAGAAGAATTAAGCGATTTGTGAAGTTGCTGGAGTTGATGGAAAAAAATGAACAGAGATTCTTGAAAATCATAATTAGGCTGATTATTTACCTTTTTATATTCAGGTACTTTTGCTTCATCTGGAATAAAATAAGTTTATACTCATCGATGCTCAAGAATAAGACCACATTTTATTTCGTCATATATTTTTTTTTAATAAAGAAGAAAAATATCATCGTTTGAGTGATTTCTTAATAATGGTACCTTTAGGTTTTTGCTTTTCTTTTGCCACAATAATAACAGTATTGATAACTTAAATAATGACTATTAAAAGCAGTTGTCATGTTAAAGTTGTTGAAAGATCAATTATTTTTTTTTTTTTGCTCTGCTGCAAAAGCAGACGTGCTGCAGAGGTTTGACTTTACGAAACACAAAATTCGTTTTTGTACTTAAATAATTAGTTGCTCACAGTCGGAGATCCATTCTTGTCAGTCATTAATTATATTTATAAAATACACAGTGTACGATTACATGCGCAACTGAATATCATTTCTTTGCGAATAAACAAAAAAAAAAATAAAAAGAAATGAAATGAAATGAAATGAAAAAAAAAACGACAAGCAAACAAAAAATGCAAGTTTATAAATTAAATTTTTTCACATTTCAAAAGTGGCTGTTAGTGAGTGGCTGATTTGGCTTTAAGATTTCAAGCCTTTAAATTATAACAAGTTCGTTGCGATATTGTCTTCAATCAAACTGAACATGTCCAAAAATTGCCAGCGAAAAGAAAGAAAAAGCCTCAATACAACTGGTATGTTGTTCAGTTTACTCCAGTTACAGTTGTTTAATGTTGCTGGATGTTGTTAAATGAAAACAGTGCAAATAAAATGCAACGCGATGAACAACAACAAAAAAACTCAAAAGAAAGAATGAAAGAAGAAGAAAAAAATTAACCCAATTATGTCTATAAGCAATGTAATCAAAGTGGACGACAACCCAACCCAACACAACACAACACAAGCCAAGCCAACGAGAGACTCAACCGCTCTGCCAGTAACGTAAGTAAAATTTCCACAAACATTTTCAAAACATTTATTTGCAGCATATTTTTTGGTAATGAAACATGTGCGCACACATTAGCAATCATCTTGGAAAAGGAAAGATTTAATTCCATACAAGTTTTGTCGAACAGTGATATATTTGCGACAGCAAGAGCAACAGCAATAGCAGCAACAACAACAATCATCAGACAAACTCGCACTCGCATTCGTTGTGTTCACTCACTCACTTAAATATCAGTCCATATAAAATGTGTATTATTTTGCTTTTTTTTTGTTCTCTGTGAGCAACAACCTGATCAAAGTATTTCAGAGCATGTTGCTGTTGTTGTTGGTCATGTTGCTGCTTTTGAAAAAGGCCAGAACTTCCGTCTTGTCAAAATGTGGGTCACATTATGAATGTTGTTTTTAATTTGTTTTACTTATTTCTTATTTTTCTTCATTATTGTAGTGTGTACCCTACACCACTCTCTCTGTGTAGGTCAAGGTGTTGCAAATTATTGTTGTTGTGTTGATTATTGTTACCTCCAACCAGCACTGCCGTTTGACGACTAAAGTCACATTTGGTAAGTTTTTTTACTGCTTGTCTACTTCGATTGTGCCCCTTTTGTTTTATGCCTCTTTTGGTATCATTTTGTTTTATTTTGTGCCCTTTTTACCCCTTCTGCTAATTTTCATAAATATTTAAGATACTTGTATGTATGTAAGATTAAAAGTTCTTCATTGCAATGCTTATTTTTCCACCACTAATTATGTTATACCAATTAGATGTCAGATGGCGTGAAAAAATGTTGACGTGAGTAGCCAAATACTCACGTATATTTTGCAAATAGTGGTTCCAAATGAACCCGATTAAAATTTTTGTAGAATTTGTTTTCCAAAATTGAAATCAAATTGTAATTTACTACAAGAAAAGAAAATATGACCTTAAGCTCGTTGATTATCACTACTTATATTAGTCCAAAAAGGTCGGAAAAATGTTAAGTTATATCACCAAATGGTGAGTTATATCACCATGATGATATAAATGGTGAGTTATATCACCAAAGAAAATCAATGAAATGGGAAGGCCTAAGCCTGTAAATATACTCACGGATACTCAAATGGCCATTAGAGCAATCTCAGCTGAGCGAATTAAATCACAAACAGTTTGGGAGTGCAAAAATTTTATTAACAGTTACTCAACTCATGGTGAACTGCACATCATATGAGTGCCAGAGCAAGCGAGAAAAACTGAAAATGAGAGGACAAACTCATTTGCTTCCAGAACAAAGAGAGTTAAGTAATATAAACTTGTTATAAGAGAAGTACTTCCATGCAGTTAAATTTGAGCTAAAGAATATACCATTTAACTCCGTGAAATAACGAAACTATGAGAATTAATTTAAGAATCCAGATGAGGAAAACCAGGTTGAATTCTAAGACTAAGCAAGCCCAAGTTAAGTAGAATAGTAAAACTTTCGACAGGTCACTCTCAACTACTGGCATATCTTATTCCCATTGGAATAGTGCTAGGGAAAGAATAATGTAGTGAGAAGAGCGAGACATTAGAGCACTATTTACAACAGTATCCCGCCTTCTCACAAATACGGTCCCGATATTTTTTATTCGGACATAACCCAATTGCGGGGCATATGCTGGAGGATTATTACAAAACTTGACGATTATATCAAGTTTTGGAGGATTATTACAGACTTGTGAATGACATGGAGTTCCTACAGATCTATGCGTCAAACTTTTTGTGGTTAAATAGCCGGAGCGCACAACAAGCCGATACTGCCTTAAGGCAGACATATCCCTCCAATCAATCTAACCTAACCTATAAGAGAATTTCTTTATATATCGCATACTGATTTTTCTCATCAGTATGCGAAGAGTTTTTGTTGTTCATTCGATGAAGGAATTGTGTTTCATGATGTACAAGTTTTTTTTTTTTTGACCAATTAAAAACTAAATAGTAGACCAGAAAGCGATATTGTACACTTTTTGTTTTGTCGCCGCCGTTTGCTAAGCAAGCAATTTAATTTCAATAGTCTATGAATTATTAAGGAGCTGCTTGAGTGGGTGCAAATCACGAATTCAATCGAAGTAGCCAACCGCATGTACACACAAACAGACATACAACAGGCACATGTCTTTAGCCCCCCCAAAAAAGCCAAAAGCGTATATTCACTTCAAATTTTAAACAGCATAAAAATACAAAACAAACAAAAAAATAACATACAAAAACCGTTGGACAAAAATCTCTTATTTCCAAGAAGAAGTTGCTGCAAATGTCTGAAAAAGATGCGGTGCGTGTCAAGTGCGTTCACGTTCTACATTAATTTTAGTGCAAAAGCAAAAACAGCTTTAAAGCATGTGTTTTTTTTCCTCGTACCAGATTATTTTACTTTTTGTTGTGTTTTCAGTTTTTCATAAAAAATGTTTGTTGTTTTTTTCTTGCTTCTTTTTTCCTGGGTTTTATTTTCAGCACTCTTGTGCCCTCCTCTGCCGCAGCAACAAAGAATTTCTGCTTAATGATGCAGCCCGCAACAAGTGCAACAAATAACGTTGTCGCATCCATAAATTAAATGCATGAAGATACAAAAACAACAGCGGCAATAACAAATGAAATGCACAACAGAGCCCAACCAACATGTATCCGCATCCAATCAAGTTGCCATGATTAAATCTCTGAATGATGAGTGCAAGTGAATGTTGGAGATGCCAAGCGCACCAACAACAACTACAGCGGCAAGCAAAAAAACGCAACAGGTTCTTCTTCTGCTTCAATTTTGTGCAGAAGATCTGTAGACAAAAGCAACAGCCACAGTAACAATAACAATAACATGATTTAGTTAAAGGAAATATTTTAAAAGTACTACGAATACTTGAGGTAAAGCAAAAAAAAAAAAAACAACAACGTGACCACTACTTTATGGTTCTTTATGGCATATAAGGAGCCAAAAATGCCTAAACATGCACATGTATGCTACAAGAAACAACAAAAAAATAACTAGAAAAAACCTAAAAATACTAAATCTTACAAGAGAAAATTTTAAGGTTATGTTTGCTCAACGAGAGAATACTAATTACATTTTCAGCGGCTAAGCACACTTTCAGGCTCCCAGTAGACTCGCTATCAAGCAGAATTTCTACATTTGAGCAAATGAGAATTTACAAGTGATTATCGAAAGCAAATTTTATAGTTTCTCAACAATTAAATGTCAATAAGCAAAAAGGGCTCACTTTTTCAAATATGATGGTGGGAAAATCAAGATTGAAGGAAAAATAGAGCATTATGATATGGGACGTTTTTCAAGCATTATTCTTATTCTCTTCGTGTTTATTTCACAACCAGAGCTGCTACGAAGGCAAACAGTTTTCTACCAAAATATTCTTTATTACTCCCAAAAAACATTTCACTCACTTGCTTTATTAAACTGCTTTTTGAATTAAAAAATATTGATCAACAAATAAATAAAAACACTTACCAAGCAAGTGCAATAAAAAAACAACAAATTTTACCTTAAAATATAAAATTTTATCAAATATGCATGTACGTTTTTGTGTAATTGTGATAATTTCACTCATTTAGAGAACATATTGTATGCCTTGTTCTTAATATAAACAAAAACAACGGCAGCCCCAAATAAAACAATCAGCGATAAAAGATCAGTAGCTAGATTGTCTCAGTAGCTAGATTTCAACAAATCAAGAGTGTTGCGAATAATTTTATATTTTTTGTTATGGTATTTGTTTATTCTCTTTCAGTCAAGGCTCTCTGGTTTTCACTGCCGTAGAAGAGTCAAGAGCATGAGCAAACCCCAACTATTTTTTTTGTCTCCCATATTTTTTTGAGAACTACAACTCTATACAAAAATAAAAAAATTTAAAATCGAATGCCTCGAAAATGATTTTTTTTTTTTTTTTTTGCAAATGCTGCAATGGGAATTTTTTCTCCACATGCCAAAAGCTATTGAAAAATCGTTGGTTCAATATCCACAAATTTGTTTCCTTACAAATAGACCCACTCTTAATATACATGCTTTAAATTTGGCATACAATTCAGCCTGTTGCACATATTATTCTACTTCATCTTCAGCCAAATCTTTCTCTACCAACAACAACACGCACACATGCATGCATGTGCAGGCAACTACTCAATATTATGCTGGCAGCATAATCAAGTCAATTGTAACCCAACCGCATACCAAAGGCAGCATGATTTGGGCCACTATTCAGAACGATCAACATACAATTACAAGAATTACCACGCATACAAAAAAAAACCGACCCCCCGACACCCTTGCAGTAACAACAAAACTTAATGAAAAGCGCCAAAGCTTAAAGCCCAACCCAAAAAAGAAGAATATAAAAGACCAAATGAAAAATTAAAAGGAAAACATTTAAAATTAAAAGAGCATCAAGCAGTAAACACGTATTAAACGGCTGAAGATGAATGGGTTTGGGGGATGGAAGGCGATAAAAAATATCAGAAAGCCGGACAACATCTTTGATGATGATATTCACTTTATTTTCTACATTGCAATTAAAGTCAGAACAAATGTCTGCTTTTGTAATTTAAAATTTTAAGGTCACCACGCCACCACTCCCAAGTGACTGGTTGGGCTTACGCAAGTGGCCAGTTCTAGCAAATATCCCTACAAGAAATGCCTGACCCAAACTAATACAGACCAACATTTCTGCTAACTATATCACAAGTATGGCCGTATCATTCCTGATAGAAATGTGATCATTGTTGACAAGTGTAATTTTTGACATTTATTAATGTAAAAAATATTGTCTGATTTTAATATTGTGTGTCGTGCGAAGAAAATCAATCATTTCTATCAAATACAAGGAAATATGTAACAACTATGAAATAATATTATGGAATAATGCATTAAAAAGAGTATAACGAGAAGATAAGTGTAATGTTTTAGTAAAAATAAATTTTGGTGTGAGATATTTCTCACGAATATCTAACTTTTCTTAAGTGCAAATGTTACCTAAACGCAAGACAGCTTAGAATTCGAAAAGGTGGTAAGAAGGCGAAGGATCCAACGAGCCCAAAATGTTTTTAACTTTTTTAATATACAAAACTGAACTTAATTATTTATTTGCTTTTAGGTCTAAAAATATACCTTATTAATATTTTTTACTTTTTTATACTTTCAAAAATACAAATCTCTGTTATAGAAGTTGTTAAGAAAAGTAAAAGAGTTGCAAGATGAAAAACTGTGTTCTGTATTAAAAGTCAGTTTGAACATTTCTAATTCTCATTTTGTTCATGGGAATTTTGGAATAAGTAGTTGAGTTTCAAATATTCTTTTAAGAATTTCTCGAGTCTACTTCTGAGTTAATTGGCATACACGAAATGTCGGCGGCATATAGACGGGTCGGCTAAAAAAGACAGAAAACATTAATTATTATTATTGTATTACTACTAGGTTGGTCCAGGATGGCCCTTTGCACTGCGACCAAAGATGATCTCTTGTGCAACCCTTTTCCCTCACGAGTTTAATACATCAAGAAACAGTATTAGCTCCTTCATGTGAATCCAATGTATAGGACTGCAACAGCCTGTGTCTTTTGTGGCCTAGTGCCACACATTCAATAACCAAGTGTTCCATTGTCTCCTCTTCTTCTCCGCAAAATCTGCAGGTTGCCGTACTGGATAGTCCCATTCTGTGTAGATGCTTCTTGCAGGTATAGTGGCCTGTTGGCGCCCCACACAGTGTCCTTAGATTCTTTCTATTTAGTTTTAGAGCGAGGTCCGCCTTCTTAGCATCAAAGCTAAGAAATTTCTTCGAGTGTTCCAGACCCCTAGTGTCATTCCACAGTTTTCCTGTAATGGATATTGTCCATTTTCTGATCTCCCCCTTGAGAAGGAGCTTGTTAAAGCCAAAAGATGGAGTGGGTCCAATGAAAGCCCCATTGGCTCCCTTTTTTGCATAGGTGTCAGCCAACTCGTTACCCTTTTTTTTAACATTAATAAGGTCTATTTTTAAACCTAAAACAATACATTTTTTACTACATTGTATGTATATTATTATGTACTTACAATGTTTTTGTAATATAAATCTTATTGTAATCTTATTGGCAAATAATATTGAATATAAATAGTTTATTTGATTTCAACCAAAAAGCTCTTTAGCTCTTCAGGTTTGAATCAACACTCACTACTAAACAACACCTGGTAGTCACCAGTGATGACATATTCATCATGCCTAACTAGTCCTGTTTGACCAATTTAATATCAACACTGAGTACTAAACAACATATACTTACATATGTCAATCAGCAGGGACAATTGGGTCATCAAACCTGAATTAGTCAGGTTCAACCATGATACAACTAACAAGGTAACCTTTTCCCTACAATAAAAACAGCTTCAATAAAAATAACATGCATTTTGTTTTTGTACAACTTCTGTAAACTGTCAAGAAGTCGCCGCTTCTACATTTATAAAAGAGATATGAACAGAGGTTACATTGATTCGCTCCTTTTGGCTGCCTTTCATCTCTGCATTCTTTCGACAACCTAAAGTAGTCAGATGATTAACGGGTTAGCTGATAAGGCTACCTTGTTAGTTGTATCATGGGCTCAACCAATTTTATATCAACGCTGACATCACACGTACACTAAAGTTTCCAAGAGTTTTCTCACATTGGCCTTCAAAAAATGATAGCAACTTTGTGCTACGCGGTGATAGCTATTTCTTGATCAATATCGAACGTCCCTGTTTTTGTAGGCATCTCACTATTCTTTGTACTCTGGTGGTTAGTCAGTTGTACGCACTACTGCCAAAAATTCCACGGGCAACAGATTGAACTTGTTAACAAAAAGACAATTTCTACATAATATCTCTTATTACGTCAAATTATAATTGTGTCAAGTAAACACTCTCACGTAAAGAACCCCCCGCCCCCTTTCCATGTCATAACAAATAAAAATTTACCTTCAGATGATGTCATATGAGTTCTTTAAACAAAATTGCAAAAACCAAAAAAAAAACAGTGTTACTGTAATATCTCTTTATTTGTCAGCATCATAAGCAGCATGATACATGCAAAACGTATTTCCGTGCTCTTTCACTTCTTTTACCACACCTTTCACTTACTCCAACAATGTGATTACCTTTCTTAAGTTTTAATAACTCTGCACAGAGGTCTGTCCGCACCTCGCACTTTTAAACACTTTCTTTGTAATACCACAGAAAAAAAATAAATAAATATGTATATAAATATATTATAAAAGAAAAAAAATCATTGTTAATTTGCACAAACAAGTAAAAAATCCAAAGTTCTGTGTGTTGTAAATTAGCAACTTTTGGTTGTCAAAAATAGCAACAACCATCAAACGCAATATGTATTAGCTTCATACTCCTACCTACATACATACATACATACATACATACATACATACATACATACATACATACATACATACATACATACATACATACATACATACATACATACATACATACATACATACATACATACATACATACATACATACATACATACATACATACATACATACATACATACATACATACATACATACATACATACATACATACATACATACATACATACATACATACATACATACATACATACATACATACATACATACATACATACATACATATGTATGTAATGCTCATCTCACTGAAAGTCTCAATGCATGAGAGTGTCTCACCTCATATTAAGCGTATGTATGCGCTCTCATGTATGCAACTGCATGTGTGTATTTCTATGTGAGTATGTGACCAAATGCGTGTGTCTCCGACTGTGTTAACTGGGTCAACGCTGTCGTTAAAATATTTTTCCGTAAATTAAATATTCACAAAGAAAAAAGAATAAAAGTAAATAAAAAAGAAGAAAAAAAAAACTGTTAAACAAATAAAATCTTTGGTTAATGTTTATTTTTGTGGCTTAAATATATTTTTGGTTGTTCTTTTAGTGAACAGTGAGTGCACAGTGTGACAAAGGCAAAAATAAATTAATATTTGTACAGATTTCCAAGCTAAAAAATGATTTCTTTATACAAATTTTTTTAAGTTCTTTCCGAGCAAATAGTGCAATTTACAGTGGAGCGGTCGAAAATTTGAAGGCCCATTTTTATATTATTCAAAGCAAAAATATAAATAGGTTAGTTCGGATTGAGAGGCTGCTGGGAAGTGATATACAAAGAATTTGCGCCTTCATACGACGATCACTTTGTGATAAACAGAAAAAACATAGAGAGAGAGAGAGAGAGAGAGAGGACACAGAGCCAAAACTACCTAGAATCAATAAGAGTTTGTCTGAGTTTGCTTTTCTATTTCCAGTTATTCCCGCATGCCCTGGCACCCGTATGATGTGAAGTTCACCATGACTCGAGTACCTGTTATTAACGTTTTTTTTTTCAGTCCCAAGCTGTTTGTGAACCGTGAATATATTCACCGGTCCTGGCCTACCCATTTCATTGAACTCCTTAATACACTCCGCAATTGCTCGAATTTCCACCTGAAAACCCGTTTAACTGTGTATTTACTTATACTTTTTGGCTGAGTTGGTTGATTCCATCACGAAGTAACTTTTTTAAGAAGTCAATAAGAAGACCTAATAACAATTATAAGTTTCCTTTTTGACTTTTTCAACAAGGATTTCCTTATTCAAAATTAATTATTTATTTTTCTCTGAGTGATATTCAGAAAGACAGAAAGTCATAAGAGGAAAGAGGTGTGTGGTGGGGGCGCCCATTAGTTTTTAATATTTTGTTATTCTTGGTGTCTCAGGCTGTATGTAGAGCCCATATAATTACATCTCCTGCGCAAATTGCAGGTCTCTTCTACCTCAGACAAACGGATGGACAGCGAAGTCGCCGAAATAGGGTTCCATACGGAATCCTGAAAAACACAATGGATATCGCTTCATCTACTTTTGGATGTTCCATTTTCAAGCAACCCACTTTAATTTTATATCCAAGTGACAATGAGAAATGTGCCCACTGTGCTTGCAGTTTGACGTTTAGCGTTTTGAGCGTTTGTTTAACCGTTTGTCATGATAACCTTTTTAACAATTTTTAACTGTTTTGGTTTTTGTAGTTGTTGTTGTTGTCATTAACCGTTTGACCATTAAACATCTTCTGCTGGCCTTTCTTCACCTGTCTCCTTTTCACTCACTTCCCTTTCTTTTGCCAAACAACAAATACTCGCGCACAAAAAAAAATATTGAATCAGTTTTTATTGTAGTCATGTCACATATGAAAGTGAATCAGTATGAAAGAATTGTTAACACACACACACTCACTCACTCACTCACTCATTAGTAAGAAATCCATTCCAGAGTAACAAAATTGAAATGAGATTAAAAGTGGGTTGTTATGCGACCGAGAAATAAAGCAAAACTAACAACAAATTGGTGTCAAAAATAAAAAAAGTAATATAATAATAAAGAAAGAATGTGATTATCATATGCTTAAAAGTAAAATTGGTTTTAAAATCCAACATGTTTTTTGTGATTTAATTTTAAGGTTTTCGGTTGTTGGAAACAGTTAAAAAAATTTTGTTTAATCCACTTAACAGTAGTAGAATACTTTGAACTAGTTTAAAAAAAACTTTCGTTTATACACATGTTTCAGTTTCACAATGAGTCGCTGTTAATTTTAGTTAATTTACGCAGTTTCTTGCATGGAGGCCCCCTCTAGTTTTCAACTTTTTGATGTTTTTTAGTATTTGTTGCTGTAGCAGCAACCGATTAACCACATATTCTGAGCGAATTTCAAGACCCTCTCTCTTACGATTCAAAAGTTAAAGCTTATTTTAACTCATTCTCATAGTTTCTTCTTTCTTGTATGGAGAATCCCTTTAGTTTTTCAATTTTTTTATTTTTTTAGTATTTGTTGTTTTAGCGGGCGGGTAACCACTTATTCTGTAAAAACTTGATCTCTGCAGCTCTTACCATTTTGGAAAATGGGCCTGTGACAGACGGTCGGTTGGACGGCGAAGTCTCGCTAAACCCCCATTTACACATGCAAGTAACTGGTTGCAAGTTGTGTGTACATATTAACAACCAATACACTGACAGAGACAATAAAAGCTATTGCTACTTGCTTGATTGTTTACACAGGCAAGTGCAAGCTCATTTTTAAAATGTCCTCAAAGAAAATGGTCTTAAAGAAAATTGCTTTACTTTGCAAAATAAAAGAATTAAATGAAAACAATAATAACAAAAAAACAATCATGCGGAGAAAAAAATTACAAAATCACTGTTCCGTTTTTATTAATTTGAAAACGGAAATATTTAGAGAAGACCACAAAACGACCTGCATTTGCAGATTTGTCGGCACTTTCCCGTATAACTCGTAATTTGACAAATATTCAAAACCAAAAAACTGCATAGAAAACCCCACCTCCACGAGATGCACAACTTGTTTCTACTGTATTTTCTAAAATACTTCTTCCTCACAAAATTTGAAAACGGAAATATTTAGAGAAGAAGACCACAAAACGACCTGCATTTGCAGATTTCTCGGCACTTCCCCGTATAATTTGTAATTTGACAAATATTCCATACCAAAAAACTGTATAGAAAACCCCTCACCAAGGAGGCACAACTTGTTTCTACTGTATTTTCTAAAATACTTCTTCCTCACAAAATTTGAAAACGGAAATATTTAGAGAAGAAGACCACAAAACGACCTGCATTTGCAGATTTGTCGGCACTTTCCCGTATAATTTGTAATTTGACAAATATTCAAAACCAAAAAACTGCATAGAAAACCCCAGCCCCCGGATGCACAACTTGTTTCTACCGTATTTTCTAAAATACTTCTTCTCTTTTGTGAAGAGGTTTTGCTTTAATTTTTTTTAGCATAATATGCAAGAAGTTATTTTTAATTTTCTTCTTGACGGCATCTTGAAAACGAATTGTTATGAAATTGCGTGCAGCCTACGTCACAGCTATCAATTTTATTGAATTTTGACAAGCAGTATGTGAAAAAAACTTGACAGCAAAACTTGATTGTGTAACTGCAGTGTAAAGTAAGCGATTTTTGCGCTGATAATACACGCTAAATTATCGATGCTAGTATTCTGTTACAAACACTTCCCAACAGCTGGCCATTTCGATTGTCAACAAAGTGATGTGTCAGTTTGTTTTTGCAATAGAATTGAACAAAATTTAATTTAAAAAAGGATTGTAACAAATTTAATTTGTTATTAAAAATAATGTTAAATAACTTTGAATACTCAATATAAAACGTCGTTTATTTTGATTGCGAGCAGAAAACAAAATGAAACAAGCCACATCCCCCACACCGTCTGTGGTGTCTAGTTATACAGCTTCCCGTGGGCAGTCACCTTTACCACCCCCAGCTAATGCCAGGAAAAGCTGTCTTTCGGCCACTACAAAAAGCTATAAGTATCTCAGACGTTTATTCAAATTCAATCAAATGGACTTTGAATTTGCTTTGTGGCAAATGATCTACTTGTTAATAGCACCACAAAAAGTTTACAGAAACTTTAATTATAGGAAACGTAGGCATAAACAAAATTACATTTATCGGCTTCTTAATGAAATTTTTCTATTTTAAGAAACAAAATCACAATTTGCAAGAGACGATCCTGCTTTCTTAGTATTGCTAATTGTATGTCTATGTGGTAAGAAGAGAATGCAGCCCAACTAATCTAATATGAGTGTTTAGCTGTAAATTATCTAATTGAAATCTTACAGTTACATCTTTGGGATTCGCCTGGATTTTAGATTTGACAATCTGGCAGAGTATATCATTCATATTTTATGTGGTATTCGTGGATTGTATATTTGCTGGCATTGTGGTGGCCACTTTCCTTTGGTTGGTCACAAATCGTTATCTAAGAACCAGTAATCTGGAGCCCGATATAGAGTGGGGTTATGCCTTCGATGTTCATTTGAATGCCTTCTTCCCGCCCCTAATGTTGTTACACTTTTTGCAACTTTTCTTTTACAATTGGCTCATAAGCCAAACTTGGTTTATATCCAGGCTATTGGGTAACACTTTTTGGCTGCTGGGCTTGAGCTATTATGTTTACATCTCGTTTTTGGGCTACAATTGTAAGTTATTTACATATATGTGCCTCTTATAAATCGGCCATTAATATGTATCATTATTTTCAACAGGTGTACCACATTTGAAAAACACACGCTTGATTCTAATTCCTTTACCCATAATATTTTTGTTTTATTTAATAACTCTGATTATTAGTTGGAATGTGACAGTGGCTTTTATAGATTTTTATAAATACCGGGTTTACTAGAGACTTTGAGTAAAAATAACTTTAATTTTTTGTGTGTTTCTTTAACACCTACATATACTAATTATGCCGTAAGCAACTAAATGCGTTAAAATGGCGATCTTATGAAATAAAAAACGAAATTTATTTATATTACTAGATAAACAAAAATATGTGTTCTAATTGGAAAGTACTAATAAAAAGAACGTGGCGACTACGCACAGAAGCGACACCATATTTATACATAATTCAATTTAAAACAGTCAACTATGTTCGGTAAACCGGGAGATTTGCAAATGCAAAGTGCTTCTAAATACAAGTAAATTAACCATTTGATGTTCTACGAACTAAGCCTTGTGGTGCGGCAAAATCAACTTTAATACTATAAGTTAATAAATAGATATCATTGGTCTCATGTAGGAAGTATTATTTGGATTATTTTCAAATTCTGGTTTTTCCCTCAATGAGTCAAAATATGCGAAAAGCCCAAGATTCAAAAAATTGGGGTCACAGTCTTTTTACAAGGGGCCTTAAAATTCAATTAGTTAAAATTTTTTCTCAAAAAAATTAGTTCATACTACAATGAAAAAAAATATTGTTGGTCTCATGTAGAAAGGCTCTCACCAGAATGATTCTCAATTTTGGATTTTTCCCTGAACTACTGCACACAAAATGCAAAAAAAAAAACCTTGGTTTTTTTCGAATCAGGGTTTTTTTTTAAAAAAGATCAGTTTGTTCTCAAAATAATTAGTTCATGCCACAGTGAAAATCTAAAGGAAAAGTTAACTGATTTTCAAATTTATTTACTGCCTGCTTTTCTAAATGCAAATGAAAATTTCTTTCGACTTGCATCGAAAACAATAACATTTTTTCCATTTTTTATTGTTTTCAATGCGCATCTGTGAATGAAAACTTTCTTTGCATTCAGAAAAAATTATGTTACTTCTTTCTATAAAGTTAACAGAATTTAACGTCCTTTTTATATCTAACAATAGATATCATAAATTTTTTTGAGTTTGTTTGAAAACAGCAATAAAATGCGTTTGGCAATCCTTGTACTGTTCATCAATGCATTTAAAAAAATAATAAACTTGGCATCACTGAAGTTTTACAGTTGTATTTACCATGATACAACTAACTGGAAATATTATTGTGGCATTCTAGTGTGATTTATTTCTAAATTATAATTATGTAAGAATATACCTAAAAAAAAACAATTGGTATATTTTCAAAAGTATGACATTATAGCAAATAAAAGATCACTGCATATTTTAAATTGAAAATTTATTTTCACAAGTTTAAAATACCTAATTTGACTTGTATTATCCATCTTAAGCTAACTTTGTGGGCTTAACAAATGATCTCTTACGTTTGTTACGCTTACGCTGCAAATCCATTTGATGCAGTTGTGAAAACACTTCGGCATAAATGTCCTTTTGTTCATCTTCTGGTATGGTCGATCTGTACTGTTTCATTAAATCGAATTTCTCCCAAGGTTTTTCATGTTCTTTGGCTTTGCGTTTATTCTTTTCGTTCGTGTATTCATCTACATTCGCTACTCCTTTAAGATTTTGTCGCTCCCACCTCTCTAGCCATGGTCGTGGGCGTAAACGAACTTGCACACTGTTAATAGGTACAGGACTTCCTTCTTCGGTAATTTCAGCATCCATGTTAACATCAAATGTGCTGTATTCCGGCAGGGCATCACGTAAGTACAATAAATGTTCATCAAGACGTTTTTCCAAACGCAAAACTTCAATTTTTTGTATGGTAGGATCGTACATCTCGTACAAGACTTCGACACCTTGGTGATCAATGACATTACGTAAAATACAGCGTGCCCGAAGTCCACAACGTTCCCGCAAAATACATATGCCTTAAATTGAAAATGTCATAATACAAAACTCTTAAAATAATACAATTTAAAACCCACCGACGAAACGGCTCACTTTGCCAGCAGCATGAGGGTCAGAGCTGGTCACGGCCAATACTGAGCCAACATAAAATTCCGGGATTTCAATTTGGATACGCCTGTCTATCATATCAAGCCTCTCCAATTTTTCACGCACTGAATTTCGCCATTCCATTTTGGGATCTGGCAAGAATTCGGGATAAATAAAGCGATATGTTGGCGGGGCTATAGGTTTTCTTGCGTCTATCGCTGTCGGCGATTTATTTGGCTTGCCCACAAAAATTTCATTTGGCTGAGTTTTGGTAGAGAACGTAACTAAATTTGATACAATTTAATAAATTAGCATTAAAAAAGAAATTAAAGCTTTATACATACCAATCCGTTTAACTGCATTTTGCTTAAGCAATTGTGGAGTTATTAAACGAGCTGGCGATATCATATTTTCTTGCACTTATGTATTTATTTTAATTATTTTAACCATTAAAAAAAGAAATAACCTCCTGTTCAACAGCTGTTAATACATGAAGGGAGCTGCCACACTGTTAAGTTAAGCACACTGAAAAGATTGCCGGATCGCGAGCAAAAGCATACTGGTGCTAGTTCTTTAATAATTAACTGATAGACATAAGGACTATTGTTTGCAAAGTCCCCGATGTAAGATTGGAGAACAAACTCGTAAGAAAATTAGATTTTTTTAATTAAACGATTCAATATTGACAAAATTATTTGCAAAATAGCGAGCCAGGTAGTGAAAATGCAAAGGCGGCAACGCTGGGATACTTAAATTTACCGCTACCGCCGGCCGGCTCTTATTTTGATGGTCGCCGACAGTTTTTCTCGGCTTGTGTTCTGGCTTTTACAATTTATTTGTATTGTAGATATCTATTTCTTAAGATAAAAATAGTGAACTGCCAATAAATTACTGGTCTTATTTGGAGAAGGATTCGAGTTACATTATCGATGTCTAGCTCTACCAATTGAAAACAATTACAGCGGTATTATCACAAGTGTTTTATATCTAGCGGAAGTTGTACACAAAAAAATGATTGAAAGTATGTTTATTTATATGAATAGTGTAGTACTGTTTTAATTAATAATTTTGCCACGAATTAAATTTTATGTCGTGGGTTGTTTGTTTCTTACAGAGCCAATACCACCGAAAGCTCATCTTGGTAGTGCAATAATTTCTTGCATCTTAAGTTTGATCATTTATGCCACTCTGCGCTTTTACGCCGAATGGTTTACATCCACCCAATTAACCACAATATTCGGCGGTTTTGTCAGTTCTTGGATTTTTATATTCAGCTTGACTTCTTTATCCAACGTAGAAATGCTAGTGTTTGGTGAAGATTTTGCATCAAAGTTTATTCCCGAAATTTTAATATGCTTGATAATGTCTGTTTTGGCTGCCGGTGTTGTACACCGTGTTTGTGCAACAACATGGTGAGTTAACAACAAACATCATTTGGTTTATATATTGTCTATACTCGTTTCATATTTGCAGTATTTTATTTTCAATATTGGCCTTGTACTTTGTCGATCGCATATCCAACGACTGTTATCATAAGCCTGCCGTTGTGCCAGAGGCCATACACCATAGAAAGGGTGGAGGCAAGAAAAATAAATAGAAAAAAGGTATTTGAATACCTGTGTTTTCCCCATGGAATATGAAGAAAGGAATATCTAAATTTTCTTTTAAACTATATTTTAATAGATATGTGAAATAAATAACAAGTAATTTTTCAGTAAATACTTTTGTAATATTGTGTTTGGTTATTATTTGCGAAAAATGGGACCAAGTGAAATTCTTAATTCGACTTGGTTATAGAACAACAATAACCGAAGTGAATATAAAACAATTTATTTGTCACATCTCTGCATCATAAATATGATGAAATAGAAAACATGCATTGTTGGCGTTTACCTGGTTTGGGATAACCACTTCTACGAAATTCACTGGTAGTTGGCAACCGAAAAATTGTTCAAGGTGTCTAAATGCGGACTATTGTGGTAAAGTATGGATTACATTTATTTTGAAATTCTTAACTTTATAACAATTAATTTTCTTTATTTAACATACCTATAGCATGTACGTATGGGTACCTATATACATAAGTATGTGAATAGTATGTATGTATATATTTTTAAGTTTATAAACAAAAAATTAAATAAAACGATTGAATTGTGGCCATTTTGATTTCTTACAAATAATAGCATTTAAAACTAGTTTTTCTTAAATTTCCCAAACTTACGACTGTCGTGTTTTAATTGTGAAGAACACGTTCAACCATTTGTACGATTTAAAAAAAAAGTCAATGTTAAAATATTGATTTTTATTTAATAAGGACGAGGTGGCGGCATTGGCATCATGGGTCCCATGGGATAAGGAACTCCTACACCGAATGGTGGACGGGGAGCAGGATAAAAACTACTAGAGGGTACGTTACTATAAGCTGGTCCAGCGCCACCAATATTACGTGGTGCCGGATTTGGACCACACTGAGTTTGGCGTCTCATTAGCTCTTGCATCTTCTCAGCCTTTAATTTACGTAAATGCATAGTCTTGCGAGCAGGCAAAAACTCTTCCAGAAATGTTTCAATGTTTATTTCGTTGTCTGTAAATTTTTTTACTGTGTTTTCGGAGGTTTCTTCACTTTCAGCCGCTGCAGTTTGTAGCAGAGCCAGGGCAGTTTCTTGACTTACAGCACTATATTTATCCTTAATGAGAGCCAACTTCTCTTGAACATCTTCACAACATTGTTTACCTTCGGCATTCAGTTCTGCTATTTTTCCTTTAAGTTCCAAGATTTTCGGTTCCTTTTCAATGTTGGATTCAGCTTTTGAACGATTTTCCGTAAAAAGACTATCTTTTTGCGCTTTTAAAATTTCCAGAACTGTGTCAATTTTTTCGTCGAGTTTTTCATCATTATTAAGCAGATCTTTGAGTTCATCAGTCGATAAAGGATTTATGGAAATTTGTAGTTGGTTCAAGTACTCCTGATACATGGTTTATTAAATAAATTACAATTATTAAAAAAAAATCTTGTTTAAACAAAGAATAGATTTACTATTTTCTTTCTTTTGTTAAAATTTACTGACATGGGAACTGTGAAAGAGAAATGAGAACTATGAGTAATTTCGCTATTATAAAAACAAATAATAAAAGTTAGGGCTACCAGATCAATAAAAAATGTAAGCAATGAGTACAATATGGCAAATCAAGAAAATGTGATACAAAAACATAAAATAATAATATATCTTTAATTTTGAGAAACACGTATTAACTGAATTTTAGTTATATATTAAATACTGCAGTGCATTGAGTCAAATTAATAAAAATTAAAATTATATTGCCACACTGCTAACAAATTGTCATACCTGAGGGTGGCAACCAATGTGAAGTTGGCTGCAGTTTGTGACCGGCCATGATTCCAAAAATCACAAAAAATGGCCGGATTTAAGCTTCGACAAAAAATGGAGTCATATCGTTGTGCGAAATTAATTAAAAATTTTCAATAAAATACCACAAATTAAGTGAATAAAAGTGTACCAAGTCAAAAAGAAATCTTACAAGAAAAAGTTAATATTGTTTTTTCATAAAAAATTGTTCAACTTTGCCATTAAAATTGCACTTGAAATAGCAAATAAAGAATTTTCTTCATTCGCAGACTCTGCAAACAAGCAAAAATTATTCGTGTCCCGAAAGCGAAGCGTAGCCAGTTGTGGTAGTAGAGTAGATGAAGAGTTTGCTGGTGCTGAAGCTTAAAATGAAATCCGCAAACGGTTCGTGCAAATTTTATTTATATATAAAAAGAAAATTCTGTTAATACCGTGGAAAATTTTGTGAAAATTGTGTAACTGTTGGTGAAAAAGGAAATGAACTCAAAGAACATAATTGTATGTGCATTTATACTGACGACAAAACAAAATATGTATAAAGAAAACATTGCTAGTTAAAAGTTTCAGAAAAGGTTCGAAAAATATCTCTGTTAATAGTCTGTGTGAAGATACAAGTTAATTAAATAGAGCAAGTTTTAATATTTCGGACAAATAAGAAAAAATGTATTGAATAATTGCATGTATCCATAAATTTGTGTATATTATTTGTCTGTAAAACACTCGTCGTCATTCCTTGCCTCCTTTTGAACGTCATCGCCACCTCCAACCAACCAGGCCGTCAGTCAGCCAAACCAGCAGTATTGGTGCCACAATCTGTCGGTGATTTTTTTTAAGGTATCATCGGGAAAAATCATTGTTCAGAAAACCAAATGTTGAAGAACCTTTGACAGGTTGCAACGTCAAGTGTTATAAACGTATTAAAAAAAATTATAATTTTGAGTCCATTGATATTATATTCATGAATTAGAATTAAAATGTTCAAAATTACGCATATATTCTAATTTTGCATACAAAATTTAATTGTAAGAAAAAACAATCGGCCGCGAAACAATTTTCTGTTGTTTTTTATACCCTTCACATAAATGTGTAAGGGTATATATAAGTTTGTGATTCCGTTTGTAACGCATTGAAATATCCATCTAAGACCCCATAAAGTATATATATTCTGGATCAGCATCAATAGCGATTACGATTGAGCGATGTCCGTCTGTCCGTCTGTCCGTCTGTCCGTCGGTCCGTCTGTCCGTCTGTCCGTCTGTCCGTCTGTCCGTCTGTCCGTCTGTCCGTCTGTAGTCGTTGAAATACCGTTTCTGAGAAAACGGTTTGAGATAGAAACCTCATTCTTTCGCTAAAACGTGTGAAACCCCGGTAGTGGGTCTGCTATTGAAATTCAGTAAGATAGGTCCACGGATAGCCGAGATATATTCAAAAAACCGGGTTTTGAGGGATATTTTGTGTAATTTTTGTATTCAGATTATTGAAAAAAAATTTTTTCTTAAAAACTAAACCATATCATTTTTAGTGCCCATTAAATCCTAAAAATGAAGGAATTTTTGAAATCGGCCCATATATATCCGAGATATAGCGTCTCCCGATTTTTAAAGAAATCGGCTTTATAAGCCAAATAAGACAACTTTTGGCACCGAAGATCAATCAAAATGGTATATATAGGCTATTTAGAGGCAAAAGTGGAAAATTTTTCCACATCGGCCCATATACACTCGAGATATAGCGCCTCCCGTTTTCTCAAGAAGTCGGCTCTAAAAGCCAAATAAAACAACTTTTGGTATCAAAAATCGATTAGAATGGAACATGTAAGGTGTTTAAAAGCAAAATTGGAAAATTTTTGAAATCGGTCCATATATATCTGAGATATAGCGACTCCTGATTTTTCAAGAAATCCGCTCTTTAAGCCAAATAAAGCAATTTTTGGCACTAAAAATCAATCAGAATGGTACATATAGACTATTTAGAGGCAAACGTGGAAAATTTTGGACATCGGCCCATATACACTCGAGATATAGCGCCACAAGTTTTCTCAAGAAGTCGGCTCTAAAAGCCAAATAAAACAACTTTTGGTACCAAAAATCGATCAGAATGGTACATATAAGGTGTTTAAAAGCAAAATTTGAAAATGTCTGCAATCGGTCTATATATACCTGAGATATAGCGTCTCCCGATTTTTCAAGAAATCGGCTCTATAAGCTAAATAAAACAACTTTTGGCACCAAAAATCAATCAAAACGATACATATAGGTTAGTCAGAAGCAAAACTGGAAATCTTTTTGTCATCGGCCCATATATGTTCGAGATATAGCGCCTCCCGATATCTCAAGAAGTCGGGCCTGGAAGCTAAACGAAACAGTTTTTTGCACTAAATATTTGTCGGAATGGTACATACAGGCTGTTTAGGGGCAAAATTAGAAAATTTTTGGACATCGGCCCATATGCACCCAACTTTTGGTACCAAAAATCGATCATAATGGTACATACATATGTATATAATATTATATACATATGTATATAATATTTGCGATCATGTATGAATGTATGTATGTATGTATGTATGTATGTATGTATGTATGTATGTATGTATGTATGTATGTATGTATGTATGTATGTATGTATGTATGTATGTATGTATGTATGTATGTATGTATGTATGTATGTATGCATGTATGTATGTATGTATGTATGTATGTATGTATGTATGTATGTATGTATGTATGTATGTATGTATGTATGTATGTATGTATGTATGTATGTATGTATGTATGTATGTATGTAGATACGTTTGTATGTATGTAGGTATGTATGTATCTACATATGTATGTATGCATGCAAGTATGTTAGCATAAACAATTTTTTTGCTTTGGTGTAAAAATGTGTATGTATATATACACGAGCTTGAAAATGAAAGTGACATAAAGAATTGTTGAAAAAAGGGTACGCAATGAAATTCTTTTAAACAATTGCGTCTTCAAATTCATTCACACAAAAAATCATTTTGCGTTTCCCTACGTACTTACATATGTACATACACACACACATGTGTATGATGATACGCAATAGATCATCAACAACGTGCACAAGAAAAAAATAATTTTGTAAAAGCAAGCAATGTAAATATGTATGTATGTATATATGTATGTATATAATCATTGTTTTATGGAACACACTGAAAATATTCAATAATAAAGAATTTATTTTAGAGTTTTCTATTATAGATACATACATACGTATGCATGTACCCACATATGTACGTAAGTAAATTGAAAAGCAAATCACACTTAATGGCAATGTTTAGCATTATAATTCAAAAATAATGCAATTATATGCAATTTTTTGTTAAATAAATTTTACTATAAAGTTAACTGATAAATAATTAAGAAATACATTTTGCTTTTCTTTATTTCATTGATATTAAAAAGAATTGGTGTCACCCAGTGGTTGAACTTGAGCATACATATTAGGAATTATTTAAATAAAAGTTTTGCAGCCTGTGTTAAATCCCGGTAGTGGATCTGATATTGAAATTCAGAAAAAATCGGCCCATTTAAAAGCCAAATAAAACAACTTTTCGCACCAAAAATCAATCGGAATGTATGTACCATTGTGAAGGGTATTTAAGATTCGGCCCAGCCGAATATAGCACTCTTACTTGTTTTTTGTTCATTTTCCAACAACAACAACGTTAAATCGGCATTAACGTTTGTAATAGATTGCAGAAACAATAACAACAACAAAATCTCTTGGGTTTTCTTTTGCGCTATTATAGTTCTTTTCTCTTGTACTGTATCTGTCTCTTTCTAAGCGCTTATAAATTATCAGTAAGAAAGAGTTGACTAACTAACCAACGTGGGTAGTGTGCAAAAAGAATAAAAAAACAAAATAGAAAAAGCAAAAAGAAAAATACCACAAAACCAACAACGAATTAAAAAAAGTGGAAACTCAAACAGTGAAAAAATTAAGAAAAATATTTTTAAAAATAGATAAAAACAAGAAAAATAAATTTAAATCAAATTAACCTTTCAATTGAAAATCGCAAAAATATTGGACATCGCCATCGCTGTTTTGCTAATTTTATATCGCTGCGCAACGAATGTATACGTTCATTCGTTATTTATGCCGACTCTTTTTAAATCAATTTACAGTGATGATCTAAATGTGTAAGTATACATGACTTTTTTTTAAATAGTTTAACTATATACTGCTTAAGTAGGTATTTTTGTGTTAGAATTATCTATAACGGCTCAGTACTTTTGATTTATGAAACATGTTGATGTAAAACGAAAATAGGGACTTGTATTTTCATTTAAATTGTTCTGAATAGGTGATTCCTTGTAATTGGTTACAAGTAAGATTGCCGAGCACTTTTTTTTATAATTACCTGTTAAGTACAATGTTTAAATTTTGTTAATGTTTAAATTTTAGTTAGTTTCTAAAATTTATAGTAAATGTACTACCCTTTTGATTACAGTATAATAACTTTCAGTATCATTATTGATGATACTAATTGATTATAAATACCTATATGCACCAAAAACAAAACTTGCACCTAGAATCTTACATCGACTTTTAATACTCAGGGTTCTAGACCAACATGTACTTGCACCATACCTTTCATTTCCCATTTTTAAATAAAAAATATATTGATCTTGCTGCTGGAACCCACCACAACATTTCACAATTAAGAACAAAACATATCCTCTTTCACAGAAATATTTTGCTCACACTTACAACAACCAATTGTCTTGTTTTTCGAGAAAAAAAAAAATAACTTCGACTAGATGGAAAATCTATCGTAAATACAATTTTTCTCTAGCTTTTCCAGAAGGAACAAAAAGCCGTTTCCCAAAAATTACTTACAGTCCGATTATTTAATATAGAAATGGCATAGCCAGATAGATTGTTGTTTCTGACTGTATGTATGATGTGAAAAAACAAAAGAAATTAACAAAAAAAAAAAAAAAATGTTTTTATCTAAACGCGATTACTAAGTTTTGCAATGTCTAAACTAGGGACTGCTTCGATGCTCAACAAATGGGACAGATTCATGATATTGCCAAATGTAGATAGATTTATACCTATACATATGTATGTATATTCCTGAACTAAGCACGCCACTAACGGTACGAAAGATGGCTGGATGCTGAAGTTCTTAATTTGCCTGCTCACTACTCCGACTTAGTTCTAGAAATTGTTTGTTTTAGAAATTGATGAAAATAAAACGGAAAAAGATTTTCCAACAAGATGTTAACAAAAATTAATTTATTATTTGCTATGGGAGCCAAATCAAATTTAATAATTTATGTCTAAAAATATAAATTTGTAATTGTTTTCTGTCTTTTTCAGCCGTTAAACTATTACAAATTTTTATTTTTATACCTAAATTTACAATATGTTAACTGTATTATCTCTTGGTTTACACAAGGTTGCACTTAGTTTTGTTTAAAAAATATATCCTATATACCTACCTAGGTAAAAGAAAATCTTTCAAAAAAATTTCAGTACACATTTTTGATGGAAAAAATTGTTCAAAAATGTATTTCAAATAATTTTCATTCGTTATGAAAACCGGTGGAAATCTTTTGTTCATTTGAATAATAATATACCTACCCACAAAAAAAAAGAAATAAATAAAAATCTATTAAAAAAAATTAGGAGCTGCTTAGATATGACCACTACTGTAACTACATAAATACATATATGTACCACTACTGTAACTACATAAATACATATATGTATGTATTTTAACTTACATATAGGTACCTATGTATCTTTAAAAATCGTTTTATTTTTGCTGGTTGTTTGTCACAGATTTTCGAATATGGGAGTATATTTAATTGAATTGTTAAAATACTACAAAAAGAACTTACTGATTTCTACATGCAACTCTGAGTTACATTCGCTTGTTACCAACGAATAAATATGTACAAAGAAGAAAAATGAATAAACGATGGGACAATAAAAAGCAAGATACATAAATGACAGGCTGCTGATGGGGTTTCTGCTGCCGCAATGGAAAAGTTTCATTTAGTTATAAGTAAAAAGTCCGGGATTTGTACTTTTAAATACGCTATATTGTGTTTGTTTATTGTGCAAAATAAAAAATAATACCTAGTAAATAATAATAAAATATTGCTAAAATAATATTATACCTACCTGCATTGCATAAAAATGATAATTTAATAGATAATTTAAACAAATTTCGTTCGGAATATATTTTTCATCAAATATTAAATGCCAAAAATTAAACTCAGTTGTACGTGTGTATGGTGAGAAATCGTCAAACAAGAGCACATTAATTTGTACAAACAAGTGAGAATGTCAAAGCAATAATATCCATCAGTGTAATTGTCAGTGGCATGTATTTGTAAAAAATGTTTGTATGACAGAGCCAACCAGTGGATTCAGTTATTTTGGCACAGCTGAAGAAAACGTTTTCCTGCTTTTTCTTCGTTCGTTCGTTTTATGTATGTGATTCTTTTTGTTAATTTTGTCGTTTATGGTTTCTCTATAGTTTACTTTATTACGTTTTGTTGTCTTTCATCAGTCATTATGCTTTAATGTTCGTTCGTTGACGGTTCGTTTTTCAACGTATCTTCGTTATAAGGTACATTGATTACGTTGCCTTTACGCTAGTGGGAATTGAATGGAGTAGAAAGCAAAATACATATGGATTTGTAGTGTGTATGTACATATGTATCTACTTATGTATATATGTATGTATGTAGGTATGTACATACATAAATGTATATATACCTATAAAAAAAAATATTTTAGTTGTAGATATTTGTTCGTTTGAAATCATTATTCCATTGATGCATCACATACATAGGTATGTACCTTATATCATTTTCTAAAAGTAGTCCGTCCATGGAAGAAATCTATTTAAATGGGTATACCTATCTGGTAGGTGGTTAGGTATATGTTTTAATAAAATCACTTTGGGTTGGTGTGAAATTTTTAACTCCCAACAATTTGGCAATTACTTACACAAGTCTCATGTAAAAAGACCCTAACCTACATTTTTTCAATCTCGGCTTTTGCATATATCAGTATAAGATACTTCAATTGCTCAAAATATGCAACAACAACAAAAATCGAGTTTAAAAAAAATGTCAGTTATGATTTTTCTACATGAGACCAATGAAATGTGCGTTGGCAAAGGAGTTCCACATATCGTTAAAATAAAATGGGTACGTAACTTCAGCGTTGCCACTTTAGAAATAAATATTGTAGTGGGAGAGCAAATGGGTAAAGGCGGACAATTAACTTCGATAAATACCATTTTAAAGTGATTTAAAACTTAGAGTGAGTGCTTATTTCACAGCATAGCTGTTATTATGCAGCTTTAAAAAAGGAAATTAACATTGGTATTTGGGTACGTATTTTTAAAATCTAGTAGTCAATCAGCAAAATCAAATTTGCATAATGGTAAATCAAGATAAATTCAAAACAAGATGGGTATATAATTATAAGTATAAGAAAATAACAGTGTCCCTGTCAGTTTACATTTTCAAAATCGAATCGTAAATCGTTTTACTCAAGAGTCTATTCAGTTTACCAACTACGCTTAAGCTGCTTTTAAAAACAGCCTTAACAAGTTTGTTGTGCAAATTAAATCTAAGCAATTTTTTCGCTTTAAAACCGGACTTTCTGATTATAAAAGCAAATTTCTTTTTGTTAATAATTTTATCGAGCTTGAGTTCGATTTTTACTTCCTCCAAATTGGGAAAGATTTTTTTGTAAATAAAACTGGAGTGATCGACATTTTTAAAGAAGAAAAGAAGAGTAAAGTTAAATACTTACTGGCTGGGGTACATACATACATACCATAGCTGTTTCACGATCACCACGTCGCTCATTAGCACCCAAATTATTTTTCTGTAGATGTTCTTTTTTTTAAATATTATTTCGTATAATAATTTTTTATTACGCTTATCGGGCTCAAGTTTGTTCTCTAATATTATTGTTCTGATTAATAATAATTAAATATATAAATAAATAAATAAAAAATTAAACATGACAAAGAAAGCTTGGCGGACAACTAGCTGTTTCGAAGCCGCCACACTTCTCATCAGCATCCGTCATGAGTTTCATTAGTGTCGCTTTAGAAGCATGAGACTCTGAGTTCAAGGACGGGTGCTGATAAGAAGACAGATAGTTGTACCCCAGCTATAGGTATTTTACATTTTATTTGTCTTGTTTAATTAATATGTTTGAGTTTTTCAATTTTAATTCAATCTTTATTATTACTTATAGAAAATACGATTTAAAATGTTAATTCTATTCCATGTACCCGCAAACCCGAAAGCCAGAAAAACAATGACTTTTTTTTTCTCTACTTTTCCTGTATTTCGCATACCATAGCAAGCTGCCAGATTGTAGTTAGTTGTTAAGCACAAAGCTCACTCACTAACATCTTTTACATACCGCCCACCTCGTCTTTTAAGAAAGGCGACCTGTAAGCTAACGGTGCCGCCCACCATTGGGGACCAGGTTGTCCTCATCCTCACCTACAATGGGGTCATCTTCATCTGGAATAGGCCCTTCAATAGGTAAAGGCGATATTTTACTTATGGGACGACGTATTGTAGAAGATGCGGTTTTTATAGTGACCACTCGGACCAACCCATCTGCTCCAGGATGCACAGCACTAATTCGTCCTAGTAACCATCGAGCTGGGGGAGCATTGTCATCTCTTATTAACACAATTTGCCCTAGTTCAACATTTTTTTGAGTTGTGCACCACTTTGTCCGAATTTGCAGTTGATGCAAGTACTCCAGCGACCATCTGCGCCAAAAGGTTTGCTGTAGTTGCCGCAAAAGCTTCCAACGATTGGCTACGTTAGCTTTTGCATCTAGCACATTTGCTTCAGGTATGGTTAAAATGGCTCTACCGATGAGAAAATGAGCTGGCGTTATTGGCCAGAGATCAGTGGGCTCATCTGTTGCGATCGCTAACGGCCGTGAGTTTAAACACGCCTCCACTTGTTTTAATGTCGTGTATAATTCTTCGAATGTCAATGTAGCCGTGTTGACAACTCTCTTCAGATGATACTTCATACTTTTGACCCCAGCTTCCCAAATTCCACCGAAATTGGGTGCCGCTGGGGGAATGTAGTGCCACTGAATTCCACATTTGGATGCGTAAATAGAAGCTGCATCAAGTTGAGCATTGAAGGCGTGAAGTTCAGCTTTTAATAGCGCATCTGCACCCACGAATGTTGTGCCCCTGTCGCTGTACATATTGGAGCATATACCTCTACAGGCAGTGAATCTTTTTAACGCTGCTATGAATGATTCGGTCGTCATATCGCTGACGAGCTCTAAATGAATAGCACGGGTCGATAAACAAATAAATATTGCAGCATATCCTTTATAACTTCGATAGCCCCTGCCTTTAGTGGTGCGAATATGAAACGGACCAGCGTAGTCAACCCCTGTGTGAAGAAATGGCAACGCCGGGTTGCATCGTTCAGGTGGTAGATTCCCCATTAGTTGTGCTGAGGGTGCACATGTTTGCCGGAAGCATCGTATGCACCTCTTGATAAACTTTTTTACTGCTGTTCTACCATCAATGACCCAATATTTTTGACGGATGTGATGCAGCGTTACTTGTATCCCACCATGTAAAGTTTTTTCATGGGCTTGAGCAATTATTAAATTTGATAATGTGCTATTCTTCGGCAATATAAGCGGATAATTTTCATTGATACTATTGGTAGCATTGACTAGACGACCACTGAGTCGCAACATACCGTCAGAATCTATTATCGGATGAAGTTTCCAAATTTTACTTTTTCTTGAGATGGGTTCACCCTTTTTTATCGAATGCATCTCATTAGTAAAGATAGTTTCTTGCACTTGTTTTATAAGTTGCTGCAATACAGCATGTCGTTCGTGCCATGATAAAACTTTTGATGTTGTCGTTGGGGCTCTGCGTGAATTGTTTATAAAACGTTTACACCATGCTCCTATGGTAAGAATTTTGTCCAAGTTCGAGTACCGCCTTAACAGTTCGTTTTCGAACGACCCAGTATCAATGTTTGTGCTTAGCAATTGCTTAGACTTCGTTTCTGGAATGATAGCTATAGTGTGCTTGGGCATTTTTGGCCATTTTGATGTATCGAAACATAACCAGTGCGGCCCATGCCACCAGAGCCTTTGATGTTGGAACTGTTCGATAGAAGAACCTCTTGAAGCTTGATCAGCAGGATTTTCGATACTTGGAACATAACGCCAATCGCTTGATGAACTGACTTGTTGAATTTCCATTACCCGGTTGGCAACAAATTCTTTTAGCTTACCAGGATCTGTGCGTATCCAACAAAGAGCTGTGTTAGAGTCTGACCATAATATTGTGCTAGCTATGTCAATTTCCAAAGCTTCCTTTATTTTTTGTAGCAACTTTGTCCCCAAAAGGGCAGCGCATAACTCGAGGCGGGGAATCGTTAGTTTCTTCAGAGGAGCTACTTTCGTTTTCGCCGTTAGTAGATTGGTATGGATTGTGTCATCCGATATAATTCGAAGGTACGCAACAGCTGCGTATGCCGCATTCGAAGCGTCTACAAATATATGAATTTCGTATCGTTGCCCTGAAGATCGAACCCCTACCCATCGTGGAATTCTTAACGTCGTTAGCTGCTGCAATTCAGTGCGAAACGCCTTCCAGTTTTGTAGCAATGCATCAGGTAGGGGGTCGTCCCATTGTAAGCCTGTAAGCCAAAGTTGTTGCAAAAATATTTTCCCACGTATTATTATTGGAGCTAACAAGCCCAGCGGATCAAATAATTTCGAAATCTCAGACAGCAGCTGTCGTTTCGAGAAATTTTGCATATTATAGTCCAACGATACCTTGTAAGTGAATTCGTCAGTTTTTGGTACCCACCCGATACCCAACGCTGTCGTTTTCTCTTCTTGGTCTAAATGATATATGTCGCCTTCATCACGGTCGGCTGGGTCGATGTTTTGTAGGACTTCATAAGAATTTGAATGAAATTTACGTAACGTAAATCCGGCAGATTGTAGTAACTTTTGTAGCTCTATACGATTTTTTGTGACCTCGTCGATTGTATCACCGCCTGAAAGGACGTCATCCACATAAAAATCGTTCAGCACTGTTGCTGCTGCAACAGGGTAAGTAGCTTGTTCGGACTTAGCTAAGCTATTAAGAACCTTTATTGCCAGATAGGGCGCGCAGTTTGTACCGTAGGTTACTGTTAACAACCGGTAAATTGCAGGCTGTTCAGTTGAATCAGCTTTCCATACCACTCTTAGCAAATCGATGTCATGCTTATTCAGCCAGATTTGGCGGTACATCTTCGCAATGTCCCCAGTGAACACTACTTTATGCTTTCGCCATTTTAAAACTACAGCCCACAAATCATTTTGCAGTTTTGGGCCTATATGCAAGCAATCATTCAACGACACACCAACATCATTCCGTTTGGCAGCATTAAAAACTACCCTTAGCTTGGTAGTAGTACTGGTCTCTTTATATACACCATGATGTGGTAAATAACAGACCCTTTCCGGCTCCCACTTTTCATTGGTAACCAATTCCATATGACCTAGCTCATGATACTCTTTGAGAAACTCTTGATACAATAAGCCAAACTGCGGATTACGATGAAGCCGATTTTGCATGTGCTGATACAATACGAAAGCGTCTTGTTTACTTGATTTAAGTAATGTTAAATCAGCGTCTTCTTTAACGGGCAGCCGTACGATATATCGGCCATCCCTGTCTCTAGTCGTTGTTGCTTCAAACCAATTTTCGCAAAATTGCTCATCTCTTGTTAGAATTTTTTTAGAGTTAGGGACTAACTGCTCGCTTTCCCAGAACCTACGCAAAGTTTCATCGATTTCCATATTCATGCTCAAGCAATTAACGCTGTGGGCACATTTCAATTCATGGCCTGTTGTGCATCCGAATACAACGTAGCCAAAATGAGTATTTTGCGCAACGAGTCTATTGTTTGCACTACGCTGAACGTCATCTAAAAGAATAGCACCGTAGTCGCCTGCACTTAGAATCATGTCGATAGAACTTGGTATATGTAAATTGGGATCTGCTAGGCTTAAATGCGAAAACTGTTTAATGTTATGGTCTGAGACTGCAGTAGCTGGTGTCAAATTGCCAATTTTCGATAACACCAGTGCGGTACAGGAAATCTCAAACTCAGAGTGCAAAGACCGTAAAGTGACAGCAGTGACGCTTTTTGCAGTAGCAATACAAGCACCAGCTGCACCGTTGATGGGGACATTGACAGAAGCCTTCTTTAGTCGTAATTGCTGCACGACGTATTCACTAATGAATGTGGATTCAGCGCCACTATCAATTAATACTCGTAAAACCATTGTCCTGCCATTTGAAGACTTTGCCTCTACGACAGCGGTGCCAATTAGTACCTGTGGCAGAACTAAGTTCGAAGACCATTTCGAATCGGGAACAGTGATATTGTTAGCGGCTCTCGGCTGTTGTTTATTCTCAAAAGTTGTATCTGCTTTGGAGATAAAAGAGTCATGCAGCGTACTGTGGTGCGCCTGTTGGCATATGTGGCAACGATGTTGCGATGAACAGACGCTACTGAAATGCCCTTGTCGTAAGCAATTTCTGCAAAGATTGTGGGATTTTACAATTTCCAGCTTCCCCTGCGCCGTTTCGTTTTTAAATTTTGAACAAAACAGTACGAAATGTTTTTCATTGCATAGCGAGCATCGGTGTGATGTTGTGTAATAGGTGTTAACAGCAGCCGATTTCATTTTAGTATTATCGGTGCTCTTACCAGCTTTTGGTTCATAATAGGTCTGCACTATTTCAAGTGAATTAGTGCGATTTTGTAAAAATTGCTTTAGCTCGTCAAACTTTGGTAACTCATGCCCAGAATCTAACGATAACTCCCACGCTTTACGAGTTATGGGATCCAATTTGTGGGCAACTGTATAGAGTAACCAGTCATCCCAGTGCTGTACCGGCCGGCCTAAATGCTCCAAGGCTCGCAGTGAGGATGTTAAGGTGTCACAAAATGATCGAAGGCCAGCTGCCGTTTCTCGGTGCATGGCAGGCATATTCAAAATTGCAGCAATATGAGCATTGATTATTATTCGTTTATTCTCATATTTACTTTTTAATAACTCCCATGCTACAATAAAGTTGCTGTCGGTGGTTGTGATGTTGTCTAGCGCATGTTTTGCTTCTCCAGTCAACGAATCTTTTAAATATTGTAGGCGCTGAGTATTTGTCAGCGTGGGATTGTTGGTCACAATGGATTCAAACAGATCTTTGAACGGAAACCATTGCATGAAGTTGCCATCGAAAGGGGGTATAGAAATGCGAGGCATGACACTTGTTTGAGCCTGAACAACTGTGGGGGCTGTTGCATGGGGGCTGTTATTATGAGTTGATGTGGATGCGCTGTCCAAAGTATATAAGCCATATAGGGCCTCATTCAATTCGCCCATAGTTTCTGCATATGTTACCTCCGTTTCATCAAAGCTATCGCTAGACAGCTCGCCTACCTCTGCCTCGCCTTTAATTACCGACACCTCTTCAAATAAATTACAATATTTCTGCCAATAGTTCTCAAGCAACGATTTTCTGGCCACTAGAAATCCTTTACCTTGTTTGGTTTTCGCAGTTTTTCTGGTATTAATTGCAAAGCTCTGTATTGAAGTTTTAACTTTAAGTAAAGCCGAAAGTTTTTGTTCCATTTTAAGTATTAGCAAAGTGTTATATTGATTTTAGAAGAGCCGAATGTCAGCTGATCGAAGACAGTATTGCCAAAGAAATTTGCTGTGAAAAGACCACAGATTTGTATTATGTTTGAGCTGTCGCTACTAGACACTAGGTGGCACTGTAAATCACAATGACTTCATTCAACTGATGTTGACCGCCAGATGCTACTCTACAATATACAAATTGAGTATATTTGCTATGTGGAGACGTATGTGTGTGCGTGCATGTGACTTTAAGCGACGGCAAGGCTCACTATAATGCGTCGTATTATAGTGAGGTTAGGTTGTCTTACAATAAAGCGACCTTACAAAGACACCATGTGTTTGGACTCCGTAGTCCATCCAAAACCCGTACTGCAAGATTGGAAAGATCAGCTTCCACAGTCAGATACCGAGAGTGCTATTAAGTCAAGGTCCAACAGTGTGCTTCCGATGTTGATGACAGTGACGACCATGCAAATATTTCAAAATAATTTTGCATTTAATTTACGATGTGATCGATGTAGAACTAATTTATACAATCGTATTTCCCCGCAAGGGATGCCAATGTTTGAGTTTTTCAATTTTAATTCAATCTTTATTATTACTTATAGAAAATACGATTTAAAATGTTAATTCTATTCCATGTACCCGCAAACCCGAAAGCCAGAAAAACAATGACTTTTTTTTTCTCTACTTTTCCTGTATTTCGCATACCATAGCAAGCTGCCAGATTGTAGTTAGTTGTTAAGCACAAAGCTCACTCACTAACATCTTTTACAAATATCAATCACAACTATAATCACCCATATTGTGTTTGGCGTAGTTTAAAAAAGATGGTTTTCGCGGTCACTGTTAATTTTAAAATCTAATACTTTTGCACTTTTAACAAACGAATAGCCCAACCCCAGAATACACGATTGTAATTTCATTCCGCTCTTGCAGCAGTTTTTTTTTTTTTTGAAAAGTTTCGTATTTTTGTACAAAAACGCCCGATTTTCGCCACAAAAGCGCCAACCACAATAAGAGTGAATATTATAGAGCGATAATTGAGCCCTATAAACGTAAGTACAAAATAATTATGGGAAAAAAATATAAAAATTAATTGATTTCATATAGTCTTTATTTATTATATTTTATGTACATTTTTCTAGTTTAACATAAATATATAGGCCAAAATTAAAAAAAAAAATAAGCTTGAGCGAGACTTGAACTCGTATATATCTTTGCTTGTATGTAGTATCAATTAAGTTTTATGAGAAATGTGTGTTTTTGATAAATGTCTTAGGCATTCTAAATAAATGATTGCTTTTTTAATTCTATGAGTTTATTTTAACGCTAAATCGAGTAATTCGTAAAACGCCAAATAGACAAAATTTTATCAGTTGTAGATGTTAAGTTAAGAAAATTTCGCATAGAAATTTTTAATTCATTTACATTTAAATTTGCCATTAATTTTTTTTTTAAATACGCCCCATAGACTTAAGTGAAAATGACTAGTATGTGTCTATCTTATCTTTACAAACTTAAAAAAATATAAATTGTATGAGGTACCTTCAAAACGATTTTTCTGTTAATACCTTATCTGTTAAAAGCGAATGCGAATTGCTAAAATTAAAATTAATCCTAGTGGATACAATGTTTAAACGTATGGCCCAGAATATAAAATTATTTGTTAGGAATATTAAAAAAAAAACTTGTATGTTTTCGCTTCGAATTTATGAGCAGTCCACAACAATCGAGGCAAATGATAAACAACGTTTGCGTTAAGCTTTTAAATACAGTGGTCATAATCACTTGTTATAGTTTGTTTAAACAGTTCAAAAAAGTTTACTCATTATTTTTAAACTACAAAACTGTCATATTTTTTTTTTTTTTTGAAACATGCATGTCATGATAAGGGGAACTTCCTATTTGTCATAGAGCACGTGATCGACAATACATATCAAAAAAAATTATCGGAAATTCGGCAATATTATAAAATAACATCAATTATTATAATGCGCTGCACAATGTTTTTTTTTTTTTGGCATATAAAATATTTTAAAGAATAGACAAATTTTTATGCAATCCTGTATTCAAATGTTGATATCTACACTCACGTACATATGTATGTGTGTATGTATGTATGTATGTGTTGGGCTGCGTCGGTTTCGAAGAACAATAATTTGTCCATAGATTTTTCGATATCTTTTGGCATGAGGAAAAAAAAGTTGCGCTATGACATATCAAAAAATATATATATACATATACATACATATATATTTTCGTTTCCCAAATTTCAATATTTTATATTTTTTTATATTTTTATATTTTTATATTTTTGTCGCTCTTTAGGTAGGTAACGAAGAATTGATGGCATAATATCGAAAAATTTTTATCCTGGTGTGGTACGGTGTTGGTATGTTCGAAAAAAAAAAATATTAAAAAGAAATTATTATTGGAACTGGTCAAACATTTGACTACTCTAGGGCCACCCTGAGACTGATTAGTGTGATGTGCAGAAAATTTCTCCCTAACGTCCTTATTTTCAAAGAATGTAGAATCTGCTACACAAGTCGCACCAAATAGTCACTCACAATGGGAGCATTAGAGTCTGTTAGATCGCGTGGGGTCGCCCCGAATGCAACAATTATCCTTATTAACGCACCCACTAAGATGAAAATGAGCTCCATCCGAAAAAATGATTCTTTCCAATTTCCAATAAATGCTAAATAATTTCATTACGCTCAATGGAACTAATATACTGAATATTGTGACAGAACAGAATGTCATAAATATTGACAGATATTATAGTCAGTAATGTCAATCAGCCCCATAGGCTCGATCAAATACATAAATACAAAGGGTCTTATTCATAATAAATATTTTAGGTTTATTAAACTCTTATTTGACAGATTTTCCATACAAATATGTCAAATAAGAGTCTTATAAGCCTGAAATAATTTTTATGGGGAAAATATATATTACCATTAAACAAATGTATATACTTATCATTGGTATAATTAGGTTTACCATAATGTGTAACATACATATTTTGTCTATGCTCTGAATTGAACTCAAATCCAAATATTATGAGTGTTTGAGAAATGTTAATTTTTTTTGTACAAGATGATTTAAAAGAATAAATACGATGTATTTGACTTATAGTTGGGGGCAGCTCATTAAATGCAGTGCCACTAGCAAAGTCAATTGCTTGTTTAGTTTTTTGTCAAACCTACATTTAAAAATTCTTTGATTTGTACAATTCCTTGTATAGATATTTTGCTGAAATTGAGTTCTCATTTAGTAAATTTCTATACAAAATTTTTCTTAATATGTATGTAAGTCAGTTTGTCATTGTCGATATTGTAGCGTTTTCGGCTTCTCTTGTAAAAAAATTATTTCTAAAATAAAATATATCTAACGCATAATATCGTTTTCAAATATTTTTATTAAAAAAAATTGTTTTTTTTTTTTCAAATGTTTTTGCTTTTAGATAACAACAACAATCGAACAAAGTTGCAGCGGAGAAGGAGGGTTTCTCAATATTTCTTATTGTTTTAAGCTGCAACTGAAAAGAAGGCCAACCATAGGAATTGAGACGATAAGTAATGAATGAGAAAATTAAATCACCCTCGGGGCAGGGTGGTGCTGGATCCGGAGCGGTTTCAGTAGCTGGTGGCACAACAGCAACAACATCCTCCAATAGTGCCAGTGGTGTTGGTGGAAGTGGAGGTGTGACGGGTGGCAGTGTAAACGCAGCGTCAACATCTACAGCAGGCGGAATTGGCGGACCACCAACTCCTAATAATGGCAGTGATACAACAGCTCAAATGCCTACGCATCCATATGGGCCTCCCGTGGGTGGGGATCCCGTAATGTCGCACTATCATATGCATCAACAACCACCACATCCGCAACATTTGCCTCCACATCAACCGCCAGGCGGTCCCGGAGGTCCACCTCCTCCACCACCAACTAGTGAACATCCTAGCAAAGAAGGTGTTGAGTACGGACAAAGTCCATTAGTTGGTCCGCCACCACCATTACCAGGCAGTCACCATCCAATGTATGGACGTTATCATCATGGCGATCCGAATATGGATCCATATCGTTACAGTCATTCGCCCATGCAACAGCCACAAGGCGGTAAACCTCAACAATCTGCACCCGGTGGTGGGCCAGGTGTGGGCTCGCCAAATCGACCACCACCACAACGTTACATACCGGGCCAGCCGCCTCAAGGTCCTACGCCGACCCTAAACTCATTGCTACAATCATCGCATCCACCACCACCACCTCAGCACAGGTATACGAACAGTTATGACCCACAACAACCGCCACCCCAACAGCAGCCGCCACCACAACAAACGCAGGCACCACCACAGCCCGTTTCCGGGGGTCCTCAGCCACCTGGCGGACCAACACAAACCGGTCCACCTGGACCTCCACCACCACAGCACAGCGGACCACCTCCGCCACCACATCAGTCACCGTATGGTGGGCAACAGAGCGGTTGGGCTCCACCTCCCAGACCTTATAGTCCACAACTGGGACCTTCACAACAGTATAGAACTCCTCCACCGGTAAGTTTTTGGCAAAACATTTTTTTTTCAAACATAAGCTAGAAAATATTTTTTTAAATTAATTTGTTTCCAATTTGGAATATCCAATACTCTTTATTAAAATAAATGAATGCACAGCTCTAGCTCCATACTTAAAAGTAGTGTTATACTTAAATATTGTACAGGTGTGTACAATCAACCATAAAATGCAAATTTGCAAATTTCATATTTCCACAGCTACCGTCGTGAAAACCATTAAAAATGTTCTCCTTTCCATCTTTCCACAGAGGGTAAAAGCGGAAATCGCCATGTGCTGGCGCCATCTTTTGTTGTTTAATTTATTTATTCATTCATGTGAGCATGCATTTTTGCACACTTCTATTTGCTCAAGGTTGTTATATTTCAAATGAAGCAAAGTGCAAATACATACAATTTCTTGTTGTGTGAAAAGATTTGCTTCGTTTGAACAGTTTGCACTACCATCGTGAAACCCCTCATTATTATTTTTTTGGGGAAGAGCAATCATGTGTAGCGAAAATTTTTGAAATTATGATACCTACCTGGTAAAATTTATTTTAATAATAGATAATAATAACTTGGCCGGTTTTGTGGTGAGGCCACTCACTCACTCACTATTCAATGTCAAGATTTCAGTAAGTTATCAAAAAAAGAAATAAAAATAAAAAAATGTTTATGCTTTCAAGTGATTTAAATTGAACACAGCTGTTCTTGTGGGACCATTTTACTTTGCAATAAACATTTATATACATTTATGCTGCCGTCCTCCTCTCCCCTTTAAAATAGGCCTCAGCTTAAAAGGAAAATAGCAACACTTGTCAACATGCACATATGTACTACGTATTTCTATTCTTAAAATAAAATTTCATTTTTCTGCCTTTTCATAAGAATGTGTTATTGTTGTTGCTGTTTTTATCAATTTCAACTTTAGTTCAAAGAAAATAAAATGTAAACAACTCAATTTATTTGCGTTCTGAAGATCCACTACCTTTTCAGTACAACAAATCCACGTACATACATATGTAGTTACATAAATACATACATAAAAACAAACAAAATAAACAAATAGCGTAACAAAACATAATTGGCATAATAATTTGATGGCACGAAAAAAATAAAATAAAATAAAAATACAACAAACAAAACAAAATATCTCAAATGACGTAACAAGTGGTGTGGCTGTTTAAATGGTTTAATGAAAGAATAATTATTATAGGTTTTAACGTGTGTGTGTGTGTGTGTGTGTCACAATTTATTTCAAAAAGAAAAGAAGCATAAAAAAAAAATAAAACGCCGGTAAGGAAAATAATAAAAAAAAAGACACAAAAAAAATAATAAAAACATAAAACGTGTGTGCTAAAAAAAACCCCTCCAACTTGCTTAAGAGGAAACAAAACATGAAAAGAAAAATGCTAAAAATACCCACTTCAAAGAAAATCTTGGTGTATTTTAAGACGACAGGCAGGCAGGCAGTCAGCTTCGCCTTGGCAATTTGTTGCACTTTGTAACACGTCTTCGTTTTTTTTTTTTTTTTTTTTTTTTTTTTTTTTTGATTCGATTGTGTTTCTTTTGTAAATTGTAGTTGTGTATTTCAGTTCTTTTTTTAAAGGGCGCTTTTATCTCAAGTTTAAACGTAACTATAGAGGTACATACATATGTACTATAACATTTAGGAATAACGCAAGTTTGTTTGAATTTCTTCATAATATTTCTATTAATACCTGTTTAGCACAACGGAACCGTCTAGGGGCCAAAGTGGGCCGGTCTCACGACTGACAATACATGAAACATAACATAGTAACACTTCTGGGCCTTGTAGGCTTTCTGCAGTACAAAGAAATAAATAAAATAACAGCTAAAACAAACTCTTATTAAAACGATTAATAAATATTTGTAAACTTCGCAATTCGAATGTTATTTTTTTTGTATTTTATTTTAACAGGTAAATAATCAAAATTTTTTTATCTATCCATTTTGATTCAGCAGAAGTTTAAACTCTTACGACTTATGGCAACTTCCTGTTCCCAGGCTTAAAGAAATATTTTAATACCTACTTTGTACAAATCACGAAATCCACGGAAAAGTTAACATTTTGTCATGTATGTGAAGATAAATACATATGCCGAGTTAAATGGACTTGTGTTCTGCTTATAGTAGACTCGCCAAACGCCACAGTTAACATTTCAAATATTCTTGCGCATTGACTTTAATTTTTTTACACAAAACTTAATATCCTTTGGTCCATTTTTTCGAATAATAAAAAATCGAAGAGCACACCGAAACACGACTACCAAAACACTACTATCCAAAATATAACAGACATGTGTACCAACATAACAGAACAAAATGCGAAAATTGAACATACGTAACTCACGAAATTTCAAAATAACCGTAATTTTTTGTATCCAATTTTGAGACAATTTTTCAAAAGTCGTAAAACTTCAATCAAAGAACATTTTATACTTAAACTTTCTTATCTTCATTTCATCTTCGACGCTCCTAAATACAGGCTCACTGGACCAATCGGTCCCAGCGTGCCTGTGGAGATGTCAAAGGGCCTCGATGGATGAATTGGTAGAGTACTCTACCAAGAGTCGCCGAGGTCGCAGGTTCGATTCCTGCCGAAGGCTCTGGGTGTTTCTGCAGACAAGCAAAAGGCTTCGCAGTTTTGTGTTTGTTGTTAAAAAAAAAAAAATAAAATTTATGACCAGTCGTCCCCCAATAAATTTTTATGCCCAATACAAAACCACAAAAAATTTTCTTTTTTTTAAATCGGAAGCCTCGAAAACAACTTTTTTGATTTTTCGTAGTGGAACTTTTTGTCCTTTAAAAGTCTTTCTAAGCTGCGTTCAATCACTTGATTTACAAAAACAAATTGCTTCAAAAACTGCCATTATGTTTATCTTAATGATTTTTCTAATCTAAGGTCATTTAAAATATTATTCCAGACTGCATTTATGGTATAGAATTTTATGTTGTGGCAGCAAACCTGATTTTGAGTTTAGAAATCAAGTGATTTAAAAGCACATGACCAAATCTGGATTTTTATTTTATTTTTATAAAGCCTAAAATAATAAAACAGCACAGATGGGTATTTACTTTCCTGCTTCACTTAAGAAAACGGATTGATAATTTCTTTTGAATGAACCCCATGCATGCAGATTTCTAATAAAAACATAAAATTCCTGTTTAACATTGCTCTTGTCTCTGAAGTCGTTGTTATTATTGTTGTTGTGTTTTACTTTATAAAAACCATTATCAACAAAGTCATCTCTTCTTTATCACATGGGCCTGGTTGTATGTGTACGCTGTTCCTCGACGTCAGTATGTCAAGGTTGTATACATGAAATGAATGAACAACTACAAAAAAAAAAAAAAAAATTTTTTTATAAATAAAATCTATAGAAAAAAATATAAATAAAAAAAAAACAAGGAAATACCCTCCAACTAAAATACCAGCAACAACAATAAACAATGAATGGCATGAGTTTTAATGTTTAGAAAATAAATGAAAAAAGAAATAACAGCAATAATAAAATGACTAATGTGCTTCACTTGAAAATGTTTTTGTGGATGTGTGCAAGAATTCGTTGCTCTGTCTGTCCGTCTGTCTACCAGAGGCAGACTGGTGCATGTGGTATTGCATATTGTTTAAAATTGAATTGAAAACTGTTCAGATTTCATTTAACTCTCATTCGATTATAACTACTTCTTGTTTTTTGATACTACCTGGTTTAAATAAAATTAAAGCACATGCAAAAATGTCAGAGTATGTATGTATGTACATATGTAATATACATATTAATATATCATGTTGTAGGTTATTTCTTAGTTTTAATATTTAAATACAGAGCTTTGCACTGCAAATGTTTGCATATATACATTTTATCTATAGATGCTAATAGCATGCATGAAATATATGCATTTTTGCTAACATAACAGCATACAAATGCATTTGCGTCTGCATATTTTTGGACAACAATTTACAAGTCGGCTGCAAATCGAGTACTGCAATTTGCCATTACAAATGCATCAAGCGGCGGCAGACACATTTCAATACAAGCAATGAAAGTCAATGACCTTTTCTCACTCTGATTTGCATAGTTGTTTGTTTATTTATGTATTTAGGTATGTACATTAAAAACTAAAAGCTTGTAGGTATTCTATTTGCTATTCTATATACGTATGTACATACAGATACATATGTACATATGTATATTACACTGAATTACCTCGGAGAGACTCACCTAAACCACCCACCCCCCAACCACCGGCAGTGAGTCAAGTTTACAACATTGTTGAGTGCCAACCAATCCCCCTTATTGTAACAAATACCTCACAAACAAACACACACACACACACACATACATAGATACATAAAGACATACATACCTCTGTATGCAACTCAACCTAAATAATTTCTAGGTTTAAATTTCAATTTTATTTGTAGAAAAAGAAATTTATTTTTCTTATGAAAAATCGCACTTTCATGCACTTACTTGCTCTACACACCTACATCCATATGTGTGTGTATGTATGTATGTATGTATGTTTATATGTATGTACGTTTGTTTTTTTTTTTTCTTTTTAATTTACATTTAAGTCTGTTTGCACCTTTGATTGTGTGAATCTCTATCAATTTGACAAACCTGCATTCATGCCATCGAAATAGAGGTATACAAAAAAAAAAAACAGCTGAGTAGGTGAATATTTTTGTTGTTATTACTGTTATGCATATATGAGTACGTACGAGTATGTATGTATGTGTGTATGTTTTTATAGTCATTCCAATAATAAATAAAAAGTTGAATGACATTAAATTGCAAAGAAAAAAAAACCTAAATACACGCAACACAACAACAAGTAGAATGAGAAAAATTATATTAAAAACAAAAACAAAAGCAACAGCAATGGTTTGTGCCGAGTATTATTTATGCATTTAAAGACGAAGAACAAATTGATTAAAAATGTCTAGAAATCAATCGATGTACGGAGGTGTGTATGTGTGTGTGTGTGTAGAGAGAGAGAGAGGCAGGAATGCAAGAAAATCGTTTCTTGGTATAACTATTTGTGCTTTGAAACGCAAGAAAATGAAATAGGCAAACATATGTACATACACCTCTAAATGCAATATTATAGGCTTTTTACACTTACTCACATCTTACATCTTTCATCATTTTGGCAAGATGTTATTAACATCTTCCTATACAAATTCTATATGAAAAAAACTCAACATCTTTCGATTATTTTAATGTCATCACTAAAAAAAATTTAAAAAAATTATAAAAATTCATACCATCACTAGAAAATATGCAAGTGTAAAAAATTTTTACAATGAGCGTGAACGAGCAATGTAAGTAAATTTTAATTAAATTAAACATAATATAAAATTAGTAATACAATACTTTTATTTATAGTAAAAAAGAATAAAATACTTCGTGTTGTGCAATGTTTTTTAGTTTGCTCAAACACGTGAAATAATATTTGACAGATGAAAGATGTTGTAAGATGTAATGTAAACAGCTTTTTTTCAATTTTCAACATCTTCAAGACACATCTCAAAGATGTGAGTAAATGTAAATCCGCTATTAAGAAATAAAGTTGTTCAGAGACACATAACAATATTTGCTTAGCAGAGTTTTATGTCTAAAACTGAATTTTTAGGGAGTTTAACTTTGTATTTACACATGCAAGTAACTTGTTGCAAGTTGTGTATACATATTAACAACTAATACATTGAGGGTTTTCACGATGGTAGTAAAAACTGTGCAAAACCAAGCAAATCTGAGCAAAAATGCTCCGCTCACACAACAACAACAACAACAAAGTGTATGTACATATATGCACATTGCTTCATTTTTCCTGATTTCAATCTGAATCACTTGAAAGCATAAACATTTTTTTTTTCTTATAACTTACGAAAATCTTGACATTGAATAGTGAGTGGCCTCACAAAAAAAAAAAACCAGCCAGGTTATTATTATCTATTATTAAACTAATTTCTAAAACTTTCGCTTCACATGATTGATCATCAAAAAAAAAAAAAAAAAAAAAAAAAAAATAGGGTTTTCATGATGATAGTGCAAACGAAGCAAATCTGAGTAAAATGCTCTAGTCTTTTTTTTACACAACAACAAAATCTATGTATGTATTTGCACTTTGCTTCATTTGAAATATAAAAACGTTGAGCAAATACAAGTATGCAAAAATGCTCACATGGATGAATAAACAAAGTAAACAATGATAGATGGTGAAGCGTACTAATAATTTTCCTCGGAGTAGACCAAAAAAAATAAAATTTTAATACGATAATTCATGTGAATTAAAAACAATTTTTTTTTTACAAATGTAAGCATAAACTTTAATTAAAAGAATACATCACATTTTAATTTACATGGTTGTCTTTCCACAAAAAAAAAAAAAATAAGACCGGCAGCGACTTGTAGCACAAAAATAAAGTGGGCGGCGGCTGCATGCCAAATTGACGCCGATGGACTTTGCCCTCTGTGACATTTTGCCCCTTATGATTTACATATTACAGTAACGTTATTTAAAAATTTGAAATGCATAAAAGACTTTAACTAAAAAAGCAAAAATTGTGTTCTTAAAAATAAGATAAATAATTTGTTAACTAAAGCAATGCAGTTTCAAACTTTCAATGAAGAATATGGCAGATTTGCAAAAAACAAAAAAAAAAAAACAGTGCGTTCACGATCAACCATAAAATGCATTGCAAATTTGCACAAAGCATATTTGCACAGCTGCCATCGTGAAAACCCTCATTGACAGAGACAATTAAAGCTGTTTCTATTTGCCGGATTACACAGGCAAGTGCAAGCCCATTTTCAATATGTCGTCAAATAAAATAGTCTTAAAAAAAAATTGCTTTACATTACATGAATTTTTTTAAAAATGAAATCCGGAAAGACATCATAAAACGTTAGTATAAATGTTTAAGGTTTTGCGGAAGATTTCAATGCCAATCTGCTAGATTTTGCGTAGATGTAAATGAAGTATTAATTTAATTAAATTTTGTTACAATCCAAGACCAATTAGTGCGTAAAGTGTATTCATGGCCTATAAACCACCAGTTTTATTTGAAAATGGTTGGTTTATGATAAGCGTATCTAACAGGTGAACCAAAAGAAGTCATTCGATGTTGTTTGACTTTCAGAATATCGTTTGGGGCTCGCACAGTGTGTGCCGTTGCTCTGTCCTGTTGGAACTGCCATACAGAGTTAATTCGTTCAATGGTGGCAAAAAAAAAGCTCCATTAATATGGCCCTATAGCCCGTATATATCGTTTGACCAACGGCGTCCTCGAAAAAAAATGGCCCGATGACTCCTCCAGCATGAACAGCGCATCATACAATCACTGTGAGCGGGTGTATCCTCGTGCATCACTTGCCGATTTTCGGTGCCCCAGAAACGATAGTTTTGCTTGTACCTCAGCGGGTACGCGAACTTTGCCCTAAACACAATTATTCCGCCTTCTGGGGGAATAATTGTATTCACTTGTATTCTACAGCTGTGTAGCTGATCACAAATACAAAACCATACCTGACATTGGCCGCCATTTGCAAAAATAAGAGCAACTTCCATTAAGGTGATTTCTTTTGGCCCACCTTGTATTAATCTAAAATTTCATAAACTATACTGAAAATTCGTCATTTGGCAATTTGGGTGGCGCCACCGAAATCAGCGTCTTTATTGGAATTATGTAAAAATCCGCAGTCGATCTGCCATAAGTTGATTTTTTAGGAAATATACTGTTTAATGTGTACAGAATTTGAAAACGAATTGAAAGTCTAGATGTTTTGAATAAATCATATTTGATGACAATATAAAATTACAGAAACTTGTAGTAAAAATGATCGCTCATTATTTATTTTAGAATGCCATTTAATTTTATTTAGAAGCCGAAATCATTTGTAAAGTGCAACATTTGCTAAATGATTTTACAAAAGTAAATGAAAAACCTGTTTGCCCTGACTTTTCATACGAGAACATGTATTAATGTTTTTTTTCCCCCCCTTTTGATTTCATTCTGACGACGTCATCGTTGGCTTGGAAAAATATGTCTATTTAAAGTACAAAGTTCAAATACAAACACACTATATTTGCTCCACTAATTTGGTTTGTTTTCAATGGGGAGGGGGGGGGGGGGCTTTTTTGCTGCTTCGAACTGCCGTCATGTTCAAGTAATTCGATTGCTCTACTCAACTTTGGAAAATTGTTTAGAGAAAAACTTGCGGGTCATAAACAAGTTAGAACGATTATTTAGTTATTAAAGCAGACAGACTCGTTTATAATTGAGTATGTATGGAATAATTTAACGTTTCTAATGATTGCACAAACATTATAATAATTGTATGCTTGAAAACAAAAAAAATAAATAAAAATAAGATGACTTAAAATTTATTTGTGTTGGTTGCAGATTTGATGGAACATTTTTAATGCTTTTAAAAATGTGTTCAATCTTAAATAAATTTTAAATATAAAATTTTGCAGGCAAATCTTTTTTTTTCTTATGTTAAGGGAAGAAAAGAAGGCGACCAAAAAAAAAAAAAACTTGTGGATGCCTGCCAGTAGTGACATACATTTTCTGGCAAGTTTTAACCTTCATTTTTACTTTTTATCTACACATTTTTGCCCACATACATACATGTGATACAAATGCAGGAGCGAATATAAACAAATATTTTATAAGGAAGTTTAAAAGCATCTCCTGTCTGCCAGCACACATTGCATGCAGACGCACAAAGTTTGTTCAAGTCTCGGTTTGCCGGTTGTGTATGTATGTAGTTTAGTTAGACAGTCTAAGGGAAAATATAATATAGAGGTGTCCAGCCCATGTGCCTTTGTAATGAGTAACACGAAAAGAGAAGGACAGGGAGAGAAATTTGTTTGTGGAACGGTGCATTAAAGCCTGTAATGAAAGCAAGACGCCCTGACACCGCCTCCGAATACAGTTTATTCGGGTGGCAATTTATTTGCTTCGTTATCCGAGTCCGTAACACAACCAACCCCTTGCTGGGGAGATTGAGCCATTCAATGCTTCTGTATTGCAGCCGCAGCCAGTGTTGCGCTTTTTTGATGCCTATATCTGCTCAAAAGAAATCACCCTGTTTGAAGTCTATACAAATTTTTCAGGGAATGAGGTATTTAAAGAATTTGTATTGAAATAAATACAATAATAGATACATGTATATAAATAAAATAAAATCTAAAAAAACCCGTAATGAAAATATTAAAATACAACAATAACAAACCTAAATATATTCAAAATTAAAACAATAACGTTCGGCACAGACAACAAATGGAGGAAGAGATGGAACACGGGTTTGCTGCAATCAGCTGGAATAAATAATAAAGACCAAAGACCTGACACACAGACCAAAAAATTGTATGTCATATAACAAAGTTGAAAGAAAAAGCAGCAATAACGACAAAAACAAAAATGATATTGGCCGGGTAACATGAGTTTTAAATAAAGGCATCAGGTCTGATGGACAGACAGACAGACAGACAGACAGACAGAGAGACACTCAAAACAAAAGGACAGACCACATGTAGGTGAACTTCTTTTAGCACAAGAATTCCACAATAACAATCATTGCCATGTTACTAGTTTAACAAAAAAAAAAAAAAAAAAAAAAACAACAACAACAACAAAAAGAAGAAAAAAATGCTTAAAAATAACTCTCTTAAATTTTTCCTTTTAACTTTTTCTTTTTTTTTTCTTGTTTTATTTTTTAACCAACAAAACGCAGACAGAGCAAAGTTTCTTTTTTTTTTTCATGCATTCATTCATTCATGCAGCCTCCTCCATCACATTGTATTCACCAAGTAAAAGCTGTGGCTGGTTTTATGGCTGCACTACTGGTGGGTGGGTGGGGATTTCATTATTTCCTCCTGTGTCTGCATACTGGAGGTTTTAGCTTCAATATTGTACATTATTTCCAAATATTTCAATGAATTTATATGTTTTAAACAACAGAGAGAGAATGAATGAAGTCATACATCATGCAACACTTTTGGCAACTTTTTTTTTTATACTCAAAATTTTGCACATACATTTGCTTAACAATAACCCTTCCGTTTTATTTGTTCTTTGTATGCCAGAATTTATTTTATGGGCATATTTTAGAAATATCCCTCTAGTTTCACATTTCTCTTAGTAAATGGGCAACAGGTCTGTAAAACATGCTTATTTGTGGAAGGTTATTTAAGTGGTGCGATCATTTAAATACAAAAACAAATAGTCAGAAAATGAAACTAAGAAAAGTCTTGTCACATTGCAACTAACTTGCTAGGCAATAATTCAGAATCCTTTTGCAGCAGAACTTGGGTGAAAAATAAAATACTCTTGTTGGTATGATTGTGATGCAGTTCGGTTGTGGTGGAGGGGTTTTAACTATTCAAAATTAAATAAAAAATGCTGAGAAATGTTTAATTTTTAAATTTGCAAATCGATTTTTTTCATCTGCTTTAAACTCTGGCAACACTTGTTTTTGTTGAATGGGAAATAAAAGAGTTGAGAACAAAACTCGAAATAATTAATCGTGTGTAGGGCGGCGTAAATGGTCTTCTGGAAGATGTTGTTGTGTCAAACAACAACAATTTCCAAATCTTTGTGCAAAATTGTGGCCAAAGTTGTTGCTTGAAGACCAAGCTCCGAAGCACGGCGTCGATTTGAGGTTGATGGAGATTTTTAAACACTTTCTTGAGCAGCAGTAATATTTTCAGCCGATCTTGCAGTACGTTGTGCTACCAGCTGGCGCCTAGTCTCACTTTCTTCCACATCATTCACTACTCCAATAAATAGTGCGTCTTGTTGGCACGTTGTTTCTCCCACAAATTTCATGTGAACTTCTCATCATCGTCGCAGAAATCGATGATGGATTTTTAGATTTTTATAAAATGTTTTAACGATTAGATCACATTGGTTTATCGCATATTTTTCCATAATAAATTTGCCACGTCTCTACTTCACGGCTGCCAATTGTGAATTGTGCTGAGGTCTATTTTTTTAGACCTAAAGTAATAAATTTCAATTGGCTCTTATAGCGAATAAATAATTAAGTTCAATGTGGTGACTAATGTTTACCAAAATGGTTGCAATACAAAGTGGTATACCCTTTCGCCGGACACCCTGTACTAAATACAATAAATGTTTAAAAACTAAGGGCTGCTCCCCTGCAAGAAAATGTGGAAATTAGCTGTAACTTTTGCTCGGAAGCAGACAGATACTAGAGATATGCAGTTGGCAGTCCTCTACAACAGCAAATATTAATAAGAATAGAAAGTTAAAAACTAAAGGCTGCCCCTTGTATGGGCTACATGTCTTTTCTACCACTTCGACGGTAAAATGTAACCCCTTTGCTGTGCAAGTCAGCCCACTTGTAACTTTAGTTCCGGCAGCAAGAAATTTTCGCTAACTTTATTGAGGTCTACTTTAGCAAGCCATGTTAGCTTTTAATCACAACTAGAATAATACCCACAGTTCTAAGTTGTATTTTATTGTTGCTGTTGTTAACTTTGTATTTGTAACCCAGTTTTGCAGTCTAAATAAAATTTAATTGAAAAAAAAAAAAATTAGCTGAGAAATTGCCAAAATATTACAATTTAAATTTAAACAGTCGTTTTATTGCTTTTATTTTGCACAGTCCTGTATGTTGCATTACATTCATACATGCAAGTGTTTCCTTATGATAAACAGCAGGCGCCAAATATGCCAACGACAACAACAACAACTACAACAATGTCTTTATTGACGATGAAAACAACAAGTGTTCCTCCTTTAGTTTTCCGCTTTTAGTTTTCAGCATTTTGTAATTGGCCTGCTGCTTGAATTTTCATTCATAGAATGCGTTCTAGTGTCTATATACATACGAGTGTGTATGTGTGTGTGTGTTTGTTAATGTATTTAAATTCCTTGGTTTGACTGCCATTGCTGATGGTTTACCTTTTGTTGTCTACAAACATACAGAACACTTTGTCTGATGTTGCTACTGGCAGATATCAACTGGAACACATACATACATACATACATACATACGCAAACAAACCCCATCTGCCAACCAACCCATTTTTGCTACTACATAATTATTTATACCGTTTGGTTGGTTGGCTGGCTGGTTGGTTGGCGATAGTGTTGATGATAATGACAGCCTTGTGCCGGCAAAGACGATGATTATTGCATTTTACAATTTACAGGGGACAGACAGGCATTTTGGTTATTTTATTCAAGGTTGTTTGTTTACTATTGCCAGATATTCAGATATCCTTTCAGAGTGACTGTTTTGGTTATTGTTTATGTTTTCGTTACTTTGGCAAACAACTAATTTTAAGTGCAACATGTTACAGTTGCTACATACATTTGTACGTATTACAGCTTTTCATCGTTTGTGGTGGTAAAATATTGGGCCAATATTTGTTGCTGTAGTGAAGTGTCTTAATTTCCTAACTTAAGCTATAATATTCAAATGAGTTTCAAATGAGTTTGCAAACTCCTTTAAGCTGTATCGCAGTAATTAATGTAATACACACAAATATTTAAAGCCATTCGAAGGACGAAGGTCACAGCAGCCAGCTCCTGACAAGTGTAGTTATTATGTAATATATAAATTTATTTTCTGTATTAATAAATAAAAATAATAAAAAAAAAAATATTTTAAAACCATACTCGAGTTCAACAAAAACTAGTAAATTGATTTGCCAACATTAAATAAAACATTTATAAGATCCATTCTCTTTCATTTAATCAAAAATTATAAACAAACAAAGTAGTATGTCATCCCGACGCACATCCTGTACATACATTATGTCGTCCATAGAGCATATGTATATCTGAACTGTTCACTCTCCAATATTGCTTTTATTGTTGTTTTCAATACATATGTGCGGCTACACATTTTGTTCGCTTTTAGAAAAACTGTTTACTGGCTATTAAAATATTTTAAAAATAAAAATCATACGGACAGCAAAGTGTTTCTGTACTAATGAGTATAAAGAAATCAGCTGGTGTTGGTGATGCCACCTTCAAAAATAACTTGACCTTGACCACCGTAATCTCGTTCAAATGCAACCACAAGTTAAGCTCTTTTTCCAGTAAGATAACAAAAAAAAAAAAAAAATATTCTTGTGTGTTGTCGCCTGGGATTTCTGTTATCTCTTCTCCAAATTTTCAAATTATCCCAAAGTAATTCGTTGCTTGTGCACTTTTTATTACACTCTTTGCAAGTTGCAAACTTATTTTCCTTTCATATCGTTTTGTTGTTCTTTGTCTGGCATAAAAAGATAATTAATTAAAGACAATTACATACGTTCGTTCATTAACACGCACGATACTCGCTCATTAGATTTGTCTTAGAGAATGTTACGTTTCAAACAGACCGTAAAGCCATTTATCTCCACCCCAAGGGTATTAGAATAATAAATATCTTCAAACAACTTTTGTAGAGATACCTTCATGCCTGCCTAAGAACAAAATAAAATGAACAAAATAATATTCTATACAGCAAACAACAAAAGAAACGTTCACTGCTCAGCAGATTAAAAAGAACAGCAGTCAATAATAAATGACTTTTCTTTTTGTGGCAATAAGACCCAGGTATGTTTTTTTTTGTTACATCCAGCCAAGATAGATAAATTTGTATTTTCATTTTTTGTTTGGTTTTGTTTTGTTTTCGATGGCTTTTTTTTCTCTGTTATTCTTTGAAAAGTTTTGTAATCGCAACTCCCTTTAGTCGTTTTAACAAAAAAAACTTTACCAAAACTTGCCATCAAGTATAATATAGAATAGAATTGAAAACCATTACAATTGAGTTTGTAAGTCTGGAAGTAATTTTTAGTTTAAACGGTTTGTTTTTCTACTAATCTATCAGTTGACGTCTGTTTTTGTAAACACCAGCTCCACTATTGCGCGTGTGTGTAACTTTTACGTGTTCGCTTCTTTGTTGTTGTTGTTGTTGCAATTCCTCCATAAAGTATTTAAGAACAAAACCAAAAAAAAAAAAAAAAAAGAAGTGAAACTTTGCTCTTATAACAAAACTTGAGGGTACAAAATCTAGCGGCAACTTTTTCTTTCCTATAGTAAATTTAAAAACGACATCAAAAGAAAGTTTCCTAAAGAGGTGGAACGCGGGGCCAGACACAGACTGTAAACAAACAGTTATGAAAAATCATGTTGACATTTTGCGAAGGTTTTGTTTTTTAATACCATTGCGCTAACTTTCGCAGCCGATCACAAGCGAGATTTACTCGGAAGTATCGAATTTTATACGCTTCCTTCCTATCCATCGTTATCGATTAAATGTAATCGAAATTTGATGATAAATGATGGTAAACGGTACTTGTTTTGTACTGAGTTTGAAGTCGTTAGCAAATTATTAAAATTTCTTTGAAAAACGCAAATTGGAGAATAATGAAATGTTAATAAAAAGCTTAATTTTTCTTTTCCTGGCGGACTTATTACAACTGGCCGATAACTAAAATTAGAATTTTATGGGTTTCATCTCGCAATAAGTTTTCATAATTTGAACGATTAGATAACTAAAGGTAAAATATTTTATTTATTCAAGAATCACTCACCCTCGTGTTTGACGTTTCCAATTATAAGGTATTATTGCTGATGAGTAGCAGCATCCAAATTTTCTTTGAAATATTTTTTGCATTCATCAAAATTTTACTCTGTGATACAGTTAAAATAAGAGTTGTCACTTTTTGGCTCCCGAGGTTCACTGGTAGTTTTTTTCTTTTATTAAAAAGATTTCTTTTAAATTTGTAACCATAAGAACAATTGTTCTTATGGTTTCTTCCCTGTCTCGCAAAACAGCTCTTTTCCTTTTAAAATGAAAAAAACGTGCTCTTTGAATTTGAATTTTTTTTTTGTTCTCAGATCCCAGTTGGTTGTTGGAAAAGAGCACATTTACATACTCTTAAAATGAGCAGGTCTGGCAAGCCTAGATATGTATATTGCAGCTTAAAGAAATTTTTATTCATAATTGAGAGATGAGCATGAAACTCTTATGGATTGAGGGTTCATTCTTCGCGATTGAGCTGATTATGAGCAAAAGAGATGGTCTCTTCCATTCGATTTCTTTTAAAATGCACCATCAAGCAGCTGAAACAGCTCAACATAATCTTTTTTTTTTTTTTTTACTTCTAACAAGATATACATAACTAAGATAATTCTATTATGAATTGCAAACTTTTCAACTCTGTTGATGATACGCCAAAACAATTTCCTAAATTAGAAGTGAGTGCGTTTATGTATGTATGTATGTCTGTATGCAGCAAGAAAAGTTATAAAATAACTCTTCATTTGCGAAAACTGTGAACACGTTTTTCACATCTTTTTTTTTCTTTCTTCTTTTTATTTTGCCTTCAAGTCTTGGCAAAAAGATACATAAAAAGGCAACAACTCTGCTGAAGAATAGAACAAATAAATAGCAAGAAAGAAAAAAAGACAACAACAACACAGAGAGAAAGAACTTGAAGTGAAACAAAACTTTTGGGTTGTTGTAGCACTTTTTCATCAAATAAAAAGCCAAAACAATAAAAGCATCAAAGTACTAACAATTTCTCTAAAATATGGTGAATTATATATGAATAAATGTATGTACCTATACATACATACATACATACATACATACATACATACATACATACATACATACATACATACATACATACATACATACATACATACATACATACATACATACATACATACATACATACATACATACATACATACATATGTATGTATGTATGTAAAAGCAAAAGCATGCATGAATTTAAAACAACAAAAAGAAACTACTAAATACATTTCACATTTCATTTCGAGCAACATCCCATTTATAAATTTCCTTGCTCCCCTAAAAAATTTTGCAACCAACATTTTTATCCGAACAACCAACCAACCCAACCAACCATCCTTTGGCCTTGTCAGTTAAAAGTTGCTCAAAGTATTTATGCATGTATGAGTGTGTGTGTGTGTGCGTGCGCCTGTGGATTTAAATGAAATTGCTTGTTTTATTTAGACTGACAGAACGACGGTTAGTAAATCAGTCAGTCCTGAGCGACTGCCGGTCTTGTTAAATGCAAACGAAACAAAAAATGTGGAAAACACACTGCTGGTTGGTTGTTCGCATTAGTTTCCTTTTTTTTTTCTTTTTACTTTTGTTTTGTTATCTTAAAATTTTATAAAATCCCATCAAGCCATGCAGCAAAAGCAGCAGCGGCAGTGTTGAAGAGCCAGTTTTCCTGACATTCTGTCTGTTTGTTTGTCTAAGAGGCAGTCAGTCGTCATAAAAAAGTAATAAGTAACATAAAAACGACTAAACAGAATGAACAGAGTGAACAGAAAGGCAAAGCAACCAACTAACAACCAACCACCATCATTTTTGTACGGCAGGCAGTAGTGAATATTGGTTGTAGAGCTGATGTTTTGTATTTGTATCCCAAATGAAATACTCGATGCTTAACAGTCGATGTCATCCACATTTTGTAATGTTGCCCGTCGTAATGCGAGTGAGTATTAATATGCAACATCCATATTCAGCAGTGTAGCGTTGTAATGGCAGTGCTATTTTCGTTTTCTTTTTGTTATTGTCATGCCAGCGAACGACAACAACAACAACCACAATAATAACAATGTTTTAATATAATTTTTAGTGTAGCATTTGAAGTATTAAGCCCATGCCTGCTGCGAAGGCAAGCCAAGCAACCGTCCGACCGACCGACCGACTAACCAAGCAACCAATTAGACAGAAATTCTGTTTGGCTGTCAGGCAGGCAGGCAGGCAGTCAGGCAGTCGGCGGGCACACAAGCATTTAGTTATCCCTTTATGATGCCATACCCTGTTTGTTGCCCTGTCAGCCGTCGCCCTTATCGGTTGTAAATTGTTTTGTTCTTAGAACGGACGAGCAGTGACGGTGTGTGTATGTAGATGTTGTTGACGACGATGATTTTGAATGCTGTCTATGGCTGCCTTTTTGCCATGCGGCATCTCCCATTGCCATCATATGGCTGGTGTATTTAAGCTTAAAAATTGTATCCATGTGCTTCTTGTAAGTGTTTTAGCTGATGTAGTAGTCTTCGTTATTGTTGCCTGTTTACATTCAATGCTATAATTGCCGTTCAGCCTTTTCTGTTTGTGCATGTGTGTGTATTTACGTTCGGTTTCTGGCTGTTGGGTTTTTTGACTGTTACTTTAACTGACAGCCCAGCAAACACATTGCACAACAGACCCAGTGACTGTAAGGCAGACATTTACTTAAAAAATAAGAGATACCATCAATTTTAACCGGCTTCTTTTTTGTGGTTGTGTGAGTGTGTGTGTGTGTGTGCGCTTATCTCTGGCAAATAGTTTGAAATGAAATTGGAATTGAGTAGTGTTTTTTGTTTTGCGGCCAAAAACGAAGTCTACAGTGTGACAGAGAGCAATATGAAATGCAGCCAACGAGCGATTAAATTTGGTTTAAAAGTATTGTAACTACAATGTTACTTTGAGAGACTTAATGAAAGTAAAATAAATATTATTATTTATATTTTATTTGTGGTCAAATTATTATTTATTTTAAATTATTGTTACTAATTAATGTCCTTTAAACAAGAGAGAAAAGTAAAATTATGCCAGCAGCTGTAGGCAGCTGATTCGAAGGCATTATGCCCCCCAAACGGCCTTCAACTCAAACAGGTGCACTTTATTTTTATCACAACTTTATTTTTCTGCCTTCTTTAATGTTTATTAGTTGCTAAAATAGTTTAATCATTGAACAATTATGAATATTCTCACGGAACTCCTTTCCCAAGCAAAATATTTCTCTCGAGAAAAGATTTCTCCACTCATAAATTTCTTGCGAACAAAAAACATGAGAGAGTATCAGCCATTTTGCTTGTTGACATTTGATTGTTTACTCTTTAGTTTTTTTGCTTCTACGTGCCAGAGATGGGAAAGTTTAGTTTTGAAATTTTTAGTATTTGCGTTTTATATCACTTTTGCACAAATATTTGTTATGGTTTTATTTTTTGTGATCAGTAAAATAGCACTCTTGAATAATTTTTATTTGTTTGCCATAATTGTGCCAGGCTCTGGACATCGTTCGCTTAAACTAAAACAACTGAATGCAACGACAAAATATTAAAATTTGTTATTGTTTTCTATGTAAATCTCTAATTCGTTGAGAGAAGCCCCGAGAGAAATTCTCACAGTTTTGTCATTCTATATTTTCCTTCAGAATTATTTTTCTCGAGAAGATTTTTGGTCATAATAGGAGGAATAAGAAAAGAGAAAAAGTTCTCGCCGAATAATTATGCATGATTTCATTAAGAAACTCTTTTTATGCGTTCTAATTTAAGTTGAAATTTTAAAAATCGCAGGCCATGTTTCGCTGTTCCAAAATCAAATAATATTATAATTTCTGGACAAAAATGTCGCAAAACATTCATTCCACTGTTTTTGAAGCGTAAATGAATATTGATATACATAAATCGTATCGGATTTGTTTCTTACGTAAGAAACAAACTAAGAGGTCAACGGTTTTCGACACCTGAAGCAGCAGTTGCTGCATTCAGAATACATGTTTTGGAGATGCCTCAATCAGAGTGGCAAAAAAGTTTCGACAATGGGTTCAAACGAAAGTAAAATTATATAGATTTTCATATGTGTGTGAAGATAAAGTTAACTTTAACTAGCGGAGACATACACCATTTTACAAATTTTATGGTTAACAGAGCTCTGTTAACTACTTAACAGACACTGCCAAATAGATGGATTATTTTCTTGGAGGGATATCTACCAATCTGAGTAACATCCTTGGAAGATATGAAGTGGAAACTGTTCTCTGGAATATGTATTTTGTAGTTTTGACTACAAAGTATATTAAAAACTTTTCCCAAGGACAAAAAACTCTATTTGAATAATGTTATTTTCTAGGAAAGACAAGCGGTCGTACTGGAAAATTGGGAGATGGTACACATATCCCACCATACACAAAAGGTGCTCCAAGGAGTCCACTAAAGTCCACACTTAGTGGCATTTCTGAAATAATTTTGGAAAAAAAGTTTTGCGCAAAATAATTTTTTTTTCGAAATTTCTTGGGAGGAAAAGTGGATTTTTTGGAAAAATATGGAATGGTACAAACATGCCACTATATGGAAAAGGTGCTCCAAGAGGTCCACTAAGGTGCACAGTTAGTGGCATTTCTGAAATAATTTTGAAAATAAAATTATGAGCAAAATAATTTTTTTTCGAAATTTCTTGCGAGGAAAAGTGGATTTTTTGGAAAAATATGGAATGGTACAAACATGCCACTATATGGAAAGGGTGCTCCAAGAGGTCCACTAAGTTGCACAGTTAGTGGCATTTCTGAAATAATTTTGAAAATAAAATTATGAGCAAAACATCCGAAATCAATGTTAAGTTGATTGAAATCGCTAACAGCAATGTAAATATACTACATTCTGATTTTATGTTTGTTGCGCCTTTTTCTGTTAACAAGAAAAGGCGCTGCTGTCATATACAGAGAGAGCATACAATTATTGAAGTAGTCGATTCCTGTATGTAAGAGAGAGACATATGTATCGCCCTTTTCATTTCTCTGCTATTAATTTGGCGGCTTTTTTACTGCTGATTTTGGCATTTTACATTCCAGGCGGAAAACTTAAAAGAATTGACTCTTCAAATTAAAAAAAAATTATTTTCTCATATAAAAATGTAATAAAATGTGCTGATATCCTACTGTATGCAAAAGCTGTCCCCTAGGGTCCACTGAAGGGCAGAGTTAGTGGGGCATTTTTGAAATAATTTTGGAAATCAAATTCTAAGCTAAATAATTTTTTTTCGAAATTTCTTGGGAGGAAAAGTGGATTTTTTGGAAAAATATGGAATGGTACAAACATGCCACTATATGGAAAGGGTGCTCCAAGAGGTCCACTAAGGTGCACCATTCCATATTTTTCCAAAAAATCCACTTTTCCTCTCAAGAAATTTCGAAAAAAAATTATTTTGCTCATAATTTTATTTTCAAAATTATTTCAGAAATGCCACTAACTGTGCACTTTAGTGGACCTCTTGGAGCACCTTTTGTATATGGTGGGATATGTGTACCATCTCCCAATTTTCCAGTACGACCGCTTGTCTTTCCTAGAAAATAACATTATTCAAATAGTGTTTTTTATCCTTGCGAAAAGTTTTTAATATACTTTATAGTCAAAACTACAAAATACATATTCCAGAGAACAGTTTCCACTTCATATCTTCCAAGGATGTTACTCAGATTGGTAGATATCCCTCCAAGAAAATAATCCATCTATTTGGCAGTGTCTGTTAAGTAGTTAACAGAGCTCTGTTAACCATAAAATTTGTAAAGTGGTGTATGTCTCCGCTAGTTAAAGTTAACTTTATCTTCACACACATGATTTTCATGGGGAATACTTTGAAGAACAAAAAGTGGTTTTCGATGATTAATATTTGTTTTGGTTCTCTACTCCTGAAATATAAAAGGCAACCCTCGTATCCCATTACATTTTATTAAGCGTTCAGAAAGGAAGTGTGAAAACACTCGGAGCAGCCGCCGCTAGATTTTATTTATCGGCTTAGACCTCTACAATGGCTCCCATATCGCCACTTCATAATTGAAAAGCGAATTCGATGATTTTGCTTTAAAATGCAGTTCATTTTTTAAATGGTAAAATACAACCTCATGTTGGAAGACATTGTTTTTGTACACTGTATACATTTAACAATGTTTTAAATCATTTAAAATGTCCTTTGATTTGGTTTCTTCTTTTTTATTATGTGTGCATATCCTTTTAGAGTCTTCTTGTGTCTGCATTGACTGTAACGATGAAAAAGGAAACAATAATCTGTTTTAAACTTTCCTATGATGTTTTATTTTTGCAATTCGATATTAATTCTCCTACACCTAAATGCACATACTTACTGCATGTGCATATTGTTCGTAAGTGGGTTTTATTTGAGAATAGAATTTTGCGAACAGCAAGAGTCGAATGTTTTTGTAAAGTTTTCAACATTTGCTGTTGACTGAAGAAATGAAAAATAAAAGCAAAACACATGATAGTCGTCAAATAGCAACGAAATCGAACAACAGATGAAAAGTTTTCTTTCTATTCTTCTTTTCGACAGTCAAAAGACAGACGAACAGACAGACCGGCAATCGTCGGAAAAGTCGGGCCACACTCGTCGTTCGTAAACACCCTTAAGAATGTTGTGCAGTCATGCTCTTCTGCTTCCATTTACATACATACATATGTACATACATGTACATTCATGTGTATATAGTTTCATTTCATAATGTCGGCTACGATAACTGAGTTAAACTCTCCGTTTTTATAAGGATGGACATCGACTGCGAACATTAGTGTCAGCCGCCACCACCACCACCACCGCCGCCAAGTGCTTCGCAAGAGGACTGGAAGGACTCTTTTCCTGGCAAAATTGTGGAAATTACATGTGTGCTTAACAAAAGTGAGACAGCACAAGGAGTGCTTGCTGGACGGTGGGGAGAGGGGAGGGCTAAGAAATGTTTGTTGTTTGGCGACCAAACGACCCCAACTTGCATTAATTTTATATTAAAACTTTTATTCTCCTTTTATTTTTTTTTTTCTGCTTCTGCTTCTTCTTCTTCATTCAGATGGTGCTTGTTTGCTTCTGTTTTTCTATAATTCCTGGCATACAATATTTTCTACAACAATAACAGCAACAACAACAATAGGAATAAGAACAAATATTACAATTAAAGCAGCAGCAGCAGCAACAGCAACAACAATACTACCCCCTCAACAGTCATTTATAGTCATTATAAACATTTTATAACAAGCACATCTGAAATAGCAGCAGTGCGTTTTAGGTGGGGGAGGGTTGGGCAGGGCACGTGAAAGAAAATGATTGCAGGCTGAACAGAGCAGACATTCACAGAAGAGATACAACGAACAGGCGAACGAGTCAACAACAACGACGACTGTTGTTGAAACACTTAAGTTCATTTGTTGTTGTAGGTTTATTGTAAGTTTTGTAATGTTTTTCATTTTGTGTGATATCGAGAACGACGACGACGATGGTGGTGATGGTGATGATGATGATGTTGTTGTTGATAGCCTGACGTTGAGTATGAACATGATTAAGGACAGCAAAAGAGGTCTGAGAACGAACGAACAAACGAACGTGCATGTTCTGAATTTTTACAGTGTTTCCTTTTTTTCTTTATGTTTTTGCTGGCTAAAATAGATTTATTGCCACATTTTTAAACTTGAATTCACATATTTTATATAATTTTTTCCTCTTCTTGCTTTATTAAGTTTTCTCTTAAGAGGGTGAAATGAAATAGAAAAAACAAAAAAAAAAACACATGTTGGAGCATCTGCAAAGGTGAAAGAAAAGGAAATATTTATGCTATGAGTAGATTTTTTGATTTTGTTTGCCTCGTTTGGTATTAAGTTGGTCTCCTCTAAACTCGTAGCTTATGAGAATTGCACACAAATACCAGTATTGCTCCTTTTTTTTCTCCATTGGATTTCTTTTTATCGATTGAAATACTTGTAACATTATTTATGAAACTGTGTTTCTACAGAATGCTTCTTCAATAAATAAATTAAATTAATTACAGGGCTTCAAACGCTCTCGCATACGCACGTTTTAAAGCATCTTTTCAAAGTCTATTCATGTTCACCTGTGCGTATACGTAACAAATTTTGTATGTGATTTATTGCCAAATAACACTCATACGCACGGAAAAAATTACCAAGTTTCTTCTTCTTAACTGGCTCAAGTTCAATCCTTGGCTGTGATCACTTTGTTGTTTTTTAAGTAAAGAGAAGTCAACTTTTCATAGCTGAGTGGACAACCGGCTGTTTCTCGGCTTATTGAAAAGTTTTTTTTTTTACATAAAGAGCATCCTGCTAGAACTTTCATTGACAAGATGATTTTTGTATAAATTGTAAAAAATATGCTTTCAACCGTAGTTAGTTATGTCAGGGTTTCCGTCCCTAAGGAAATCCATTCTCTCCTCCGGATGATCGAACCTCATTGGATCTTTGGCCGGGGCTTTAGGGTGATATTACATGTCTGAACGAGGTACCACGACGAGTCTGGCTCCCTACCATAGTCCGTCCATAAGAACGATCCTCCCTTTTAAGAAGCATTCTTCTTGAGAAACACGGTTTCCTCTCCTATGGAAATCCATGCTCTCCTTCCAATTGTCGAAACTCACCGGCACTTTGGCCGGGGCCTAGGTTGACGTGAAATCTCTTAGCGAAATACCAGGAAGAGTCTAGATCCCGCCTTTTAAGACATTCTTCTTCAGAAATAGGGTTTCCGTTCCTGAGGAAATATAGAATATGCTCCGGATTGTCGAAACTCATCGCAACTTTGGAATATCTGAACAAAAAAAGGTTTTTTTTTCTCTTTGTTTTGCTAATTTGTGGCAATACTTTTGAAAAGTTCCAGTCTTAAAAAAAGAGTAAATGCATGAAAAATAAATTTTTTTCCCGGTAAAGTTTTCCAATTAATTAATCATTTCAGTTTAATATGGCGAGGACACCACCAAAAATATCGCAAATGCAAAAACCGAACCTTCCGTTAATTTATCGGTTGGATTATTGATCCGATAATTTAACGTTCACTTTTTGTTAAAGGGAAGTTGTATTAAAAAAAAAAAACGGTTTATATGCCCGATAAAATCCTGCTTTTAACCAACGTCAAGTTGTAATAATGGCCTTTAGAATTTTTGGTGTGTTTACATTTCCTTTGAGATGTGGCATTTAATTCACGTTGTGTATATTTGTTTCCTTCTAGCAGTTGCTGTTTCTTTCTATCAATGCAGTAGCAATTAATGCAAGAAAAATGTAACGACATACAGATGAATCAAAATAAAACTTTTTCGGAAACTTTCAGCGCCAGCGTTTAAAAATTTGCTTTATGAAAAATCAAAAACGAAAATGGTCAAATTACTTCTTGACTACTTTTGATTTTTCTTCTCCTTCTAGTTCTTATTCTTGCGACTACTTTTAGATTCCTGATAATCGTAATTAATTACTAATCATAAATACCTGAAAGAAGCATTTTGAAAAACAATGTTAATTGACTCGTGTTATGAAATCTCCCTTAAGGTTCTTAAAAAGCGCGAAAAAAAGTTTCCTAATATGGCAACCTCCTGGCTATTATAATCTTTATTATCAGTTGTCATCATTCCGTTGAACTCTTTATTAAACACTTGCGTTGCTGTTGTTGTTTATGCAGTGCTCAAGAGGATGCTGCTGCAACACCGACTGACTTTATATATAACTCTGTTTTACGTGTTTCTTACGTTTTAACTCATTAAACTAGAAAATTTATAAAGAAAAAATACAACAATGTATTGTTTGCAAGTGCAACAAAAAGAAAAACAACTTGAAATTTCTACTTGAATCCCTGCCATACTTTGTTATGGAAAAAATGAAGCAAAAAAAAAAAAAAACGACCGAGTTACCAAACCCAGAAAAAAAGAATATAAAAGTTAAAAATAATTCCCAACTACAGACTGCGTCTCTTGTGCAGCAAACTAAAATTTCTAGTGGCAAAAAAATCTTTGTTATTCATGATGCTGATGGCTGTTGGATCGTAGTAAACTACAGAAGGAAAAACTTTCGTTTGCAAATAACAGTTTTTTGTGCTTGCAATTTTGTATGCATCATGATGAACTTGGTTTTTATTCTCCCCTTTCTCTCTCTCTCTCTCTCTCTCTCTCTCTGTATGTGCACTTGCATACATATTTGCTCATAAAAAACGTTTGCACAAGAAAAAACGCGCACATAGTTTTGTAGCAAGTGAAATATTAAGAAGAACAAAAAGGAATAATTAAATGAAAAGTGTATGAAAGTCAAAAAGTAGAATTTGTAATCGTGCAGCACATGATATTTTCCAATAGAATAGATTTTATGTTGGCTTTATTTTTGTCATACAAGACAACATACCTCCATTCAAACGTAAAACTATTTTTTTTCTCGCCTCAATTGAATATTTCAAAAAATACTCACAGCACAGTTATGAAAGAAAATTGTTGAAAGAAAAAATATGTAGTTCGTTTATGATGTCTGGTTTCCTTTGTTTTGTGTTTGAACTGTTTTTAAGTCGTATTTATTTCACTTAACATTCTTAGACAGACGTTTGCTAAACATATTAAGTGATCAACATCGCTTGAATCACGTTCTACAGATAATCAACTGATCTGGAGTTTACACAGGAAAATGATGGTTTTAAAGTTGCCCTGCACTCACACTTATAATAGCAAACTCAACTTTTTTTTTTTGGTTTTTAATTTTCTAACTCAGCAGCAAAATTTTTATGGAAGCAATTTTCTTACATGACTTTTGAAAGTAAAAGTAAAGCTTCATTCATATACGGTTGTGGTATCTTACACATTGTAAGAGCTAACAACGCGCTGGCAATCTACTGGAAATGAAAAATGGTCCGCAACAAGAATATTGTCTTGTTTTTTTTTGCGTTTGAATTTTAGAATTTCAGAATCAAGCAATTTCATAATTTTTGGACAAAAATATTACAACATACTCGATTTATTTTTTAAAGCATAAATTAATATTAGTTCAAATATTCGGTCAACTCGCATTGTATTGTATTTATACATATATATATTTTTTGTTTATATCGAGTCTAAAAGGCAATGGTCCAGTGGCAACTTTAAGTGTAATATAAGGCTTTAGCAAAAGTATAAATAACAAACAGTTAAATACACTCTCTTTTTCTCGCTAATTTGCTTTATGCTATCTTCTCTTAACAAATACAATATTTGTTTCTCTTATGAGAAACAAATCGTATATTCCTTACAAATAAAATAAATCAAATTTGAGTATTTGGTAAACAAAGCAAATATCAAAACATGTAAGCATTTTTTAAAACAAAACTAACACACAGGGGTATACTCGGGTATTTTCCCTGCCGGCAACTCAGTTAACTAGTAATGAATTATAAGCTAACTTTTTTACAACTGGTGGTGGTTGACACTTAGATTATTTTCAATGGAGATGACAGACTATTTTAACATTACGATGTCCTAGGAGGTAGTCAATTGTCCGACGCTGCATTACTTTTCAACTAACTTAAAGTTAGCTACTTCAAAGTCAGTAGCCACAGAAAAAAAATGTACAAATCAAGGCTGATTTTAAATTTCTCGGTGGTAATATTATATTTTATTAAATTAAATTTCATCCTATTTTTTTTTTTTTTTTTGTTAGCCTCTGGTGGGATTCGAACCACTAAGCCTCAAGACTGGTGAGCAGCCACCTTAACCCATTCAGCCATCGCAACATTTAAAACGAATGCGACAATAGGCAATTTAATTCAAGAGTTATTTACCGTGTATGTGTGTATGTTAGTATTTGGATTTTGGGTGAACTCTGCACTACGTTTCGATTGTATTGTAGTTAATTTGAAGCTAGTCCATAAAAGTTAACGTAAAGTTAATTATTTTAGTAGTCGACTACCAATTTGCTGGCAGGGTTGTATTAAATTAAATGTACATATACATATACATACATAGTATAATAATATCTTGTTGAAAAAATAATATTTTCTAATTTTATGTGCAAATAAATACAAGTTGTAACCAACAAAAAAAATCATTAATTTATATGTATGTATATTGAAATGTTGATCCAAAATAAAATACTTTAAAGACACTTGGGAAGAACAGCTACTTTTTGTTTGCTTTGTTTTTTTTTGTTTGTTTTATTCAACTCCACGGTACCTCGATACCAGGTAGTCTCACAAGCCCAGCTGACTACTGCTTGAAGCCTGACGAACTGTCAAAATACACAACACTAACACACAAACGCGAACTAATGGGTGACAGAGATATTAAAGATATCTACCAACAAAATACATGAAGTGTTTGTTGGTGTTGTATTTGTTGTAGTTATGCGACTACCTGATATCAAGGTACATTGTACATCTCGGATCAACTACAAATACCTTGGACGCATAAAAAGAATAACATTTTGATTTGTCTTTTGTTTTCTTTGACTTTGCTTCTTTTGTTTGTCATTTTCATTTAAACTTAAACTGAGTATATTTGAAAAAGCAAATGTATTTGAATTTAAATACACTTGATGCTAACCCTTATTTAATAATATTTGTGATATATTAAAGTTAAAACAATCCTGAATAGCAAAAAACTTGTATAATGCTTTCATTTAGCATGGTTGAAATATCCCTAATGAATTCAAAGCATATTCTTTGTCCTCATTTCGAACAGTGTATTTACGATTTGGGGAGAAATCCCCCTATCTAACAACTACATATCTTGTCCCCAAGAAATTTACAATTGCAACAATATTTTTCTTCAGAAAAATATGTTTCTTGAGAAAAAAAAATTCCATGAAAGTATTCATGTAATTTTGGAGTAGTAAAATTTCTTTTTGAAGGAAATCTCCATAAAATCGTAGTATTTTCCCTTACATTTTACCCGTTTTAATACAATTTAATACAAACTCCAGCATTGTTCCAGCAAAAAAAAAATGTATAAATAAATCTAACGGTATAAAGAGTCGATTTGATAAAACTTTTACTGCTCTCCTTATCTGCTCCTCACATTTACACGCAAGCAAAAGTCATTGAGCTAGTTAAACTAAAATGCAACAAAAACAATTACAACTACGAGTGAAGAGGTAAACAAAATGTAAGAAGAATATTGAACAACAGCAACAACAACAAAATTCATTGAGAAAAAGCAGCTGCTGTTGCTGCTGTCTCTTCACCACTACCAAACTGTAAAATTTATAAAAATTATTTTCGTTTGGAGAGCTTTTATATGTTTTTATTTTTGCTTTTGAAAAGGTTATAAAACAAGTTAGTTGCTGTTCTTGGCCAATATTCGTTATCCTTAACATTGTTTCGAGAGAAAAAAAAAAAAACAGTAGACAACAAAAACTGCTTTTCTCGTTTTCTATTTTTGCAGGCAGCAAGTAAAATGTAATTAAGCAAAAGGATTATGTCAGAACGAACATCAGGTTTTTGTGCAAAAGAGAATCAACTTAACCATCCATTGTTTTCAAGCTTCGCAACTAAAAAAACAGTAAATGAAAATTCAAAAACTGCAATAAGAACGACTTTATTTTGAAACACATACACATAAGATAAAAGTGGATTTCTTTTTATTTTGATTACTTCTACAAGAAAATTAAGCTAAAAATAATAGTAAATTTCTCAGAGCAAATACAAAGATCTAAGTACAATGACTATTTGTGTATGTTTGCCATGACAACTTTTTTTTACAAATGGTAATTCGAAGTAGACATCTCGCAAATCCGTTTGGGTGTGGAAAGGGTATGTAAATATTTAAAGACTAAGCAATAGGCACACACACATATACACACAGGCAATCAAATTAATTACAGTTATATTTCATTGTATTTCACATAAAAATACATGCATACATACCTAGAATTAAATGTGCATATGATGCATGCCTAGATACAGTGATGACCAAAACTAGTGCAACAAATATGTGGTATTATTGGTTAAAAGTGTTAAATGCCTTGTTTAATGGCCGCAAAACCAGTGGAATATTGTCATGTCTTCGAGTTTTGTTTCATTTACGTTTAAACTAGTAAATCGTTAAATTTAAACGAAGCAATTTTGCGCTTAAAGAGTGCAAAACATCAGCTGCTTAACATTTTTTTGCAGCGTTGCCAAATTTCTATTTCTAATGATAATGGAATCACATGTTCACGATCCAATTCCTTTTTTGGGCCGGGGTGAGTTTTTTTAAGTTACTGTAAACAACACAGATATCGCTTGTATGGCTGAGTACGTACATATGTATGTATATAACCTCAAAAGGTGCAACTTTACGATAGAGCTGTCAAAACACAAAACGATAAATAAAATTACTTTGGTGTCAAATATTTATTTAAAAATTAATAATATTTTTTTTTACGTCTAGCATGTGAGTGTCAATTTCGTCATGTCGACTTCAGTGTGAACGTTGACTTTTGCAATTAATTTTGTTTAGAAATTTGTTTGCTAAAAAAAATTGATTCAGAATTACCCATGACTTAGCTGCTTACAAGTATTTGGAAAAAAAACTTTGTCAACTAATTTTTCTCTGTGTATGAGTCAAAAAATTCAACGTAGAATCTTTAGCTATTTGGGTAGTGTACTCAAGTATCATCCTTTTTTTTCACATAAATTTGCTGGCGTTGGACGAAGAAATTTTTTTTTATGTTTTTCACTAACATATTTTCATATGTTTTTTCATATGATTTTCTGTCAATAAAAAATAAACTTTTTCAACTAATTTTTCTCTGTGTATGAAACAAAAAATTCAACATAGAATTTTTAACTATTTGGGTAGTGTTCTCAAGTATCATGCTTCTTGTCACATAAATTTGCTGGCGTTGGACGAACAAATTTTTGGAATTTTAGGCCATGATTTTTTTTCACTTATTTTCATATATTGATTTTCTGTAAATTTTTTCCTGCGTGTACACGCATATTCAAAATGCAGGCATACATACATATGAATATTTGTATGCATATTTATGAGATTAACACTTCAAGTGCCTATTTTAGGAATTTCTCTTTTCAGTGTAACTACTAATTATTTACACTCTTATACATCCTGATTCATATCAGGATATGCTCACAGATATAAAATTCCATGCATGTGTGTGAGGTGCACACACACAATATGCATGTATGCACAGATCTTCCAACATTTCTTGTATACATACATATGTATACACATCCATAAATATGACATGTCATTCAATTTGTGTGACACTTTAATGCTCGCCTGTAGAACAGTTAATTATAAAATAAATACATATCATGCACATGTAGTGTGTGTGTGTGTGTATGTATGTATGCATATGAGTATGAGTTGCAGCAAAAAGTACTAAATTGTTACAACTTTGCACAGCAACAACAATTGGGAGAGTTGGTCGGTACTCGTATCATAAATAATTTATTTACAATTTTTAGAATTGCAAACATAATTAATTCAGAGGAATTTTATTTATTTATTTATTATTTTTTTTTTGTTTTGCTATTTTCGTATGCAAACTGTTTGCAAATTATTTACTATTTACATATTTCTTGCTATTGCTAGAATTGTTTGCGGATTAGTTATATTAATGTATTATTGTATGTATAAAAGCTGTTTCGATTGCTTGTTGTTGTGGGCAAATAAATAAATGAATATGTTAAAAATTTTCAATTAAAAATAAATGAAATATGACCATAAAGACTTTAAATTATTTAAAAAAAAACTAGATTTTAAAAAAAATTTTTTTTCTACAAAAAGTTTTTTTCTTCATACAAAAATATGTCTATCGGACATATATGCATTTGACAACAAAACGCCCTCAATGATTTGTTGACGAAACTCGTGTGCAAACATCCCCTAAGACAATCTGGGGCCGAATTACGACTATACTACATTAAATGAACAACTGTTGTAAACCATAATCGGGGCAAAAATAACATGCAACATGCGTGAAATTCATACGATCACGAATACTGCGAGGTAAAGCAACCAAACTACAGGGTCCGCCATCTAACGTTTTTATACCCTTTGCCAAAAGGGTATATATAGATTTGTCACAAAAGACCAGTTTTCGGGCACCGATTATGCAGCCACCAAACACTTTATTGACCTAAATCTTACTGTAATCGTTTCATAAATGCCCCTCTGCTTTGGGATTGGAAATAAGCACAATCGGGGTTATAATTACTGAGTGAGATATTGACAAAAAAACATAACTCAATTTCTTACCACTTGTTTTCTTTCAACTAATGCTTATTTTGTGAATGGTAACACTTAGCTCATTTCTGATTGGACAGATAATTAGTTTTATCCTTCCGCTGAACGAATATGGTTGTATATACGCTTCGCTAAGTGGGCCCCTGCGAACGAAAATGCCGATTACAGAAGTTGCCGATTTTGCAAAAAAAAGAAGAAAAAAAACATATTTTCAGATGAAGCTCATTTTGATCTTGGCTTGTATGTAAACAAGCAAAATTGTCGCATTTGGGGCACAGAAACCGCGCACGCATACATTGAAAAGCCGACGCACCCAAAACGAGTCACTGTTTGGCGCGGATTTCGGTCCAGAGGCATAATTGGGCCATTTTTCTTCGAAAATGAGCAAAGAGTGGCCGTTACAGTCAATGGCCAGGCCATGTTGAACGAATTTTTGTTCACAAAAAATGAAGAGTTGGATATTGGCAACATTTTGTTTCAATAGGATGGCGCTACGTGCCACATAGCCGAAGCTACAATCGAAGTTTTTAGCCGTTTTCAAAAAAAAAAAAAAAAAAAAAAAAAAAAAATCAAAAAAAAATTTGATGAATTTAAACACCATATCTCTACAGCATCATTTATTTAAATTAATAATATTTTGTAATAAACTGAGTTTTGAATTGTACATACTTTTGTCAACAAATTGTTTTAATATCTGTTTTTCAGTTTTAATTTCATTTATGTTTAATTTTTTATATTTTATTCCTCATCAAAATTATTTCATATAATGTTACATTAGTCTGTATTTGGTTTACTTTTTTTCTCCTCTCAATCGAACGATGTGTATGCGTGTGTGTGTGTGTAAGTGTGTGCAAATTCCTCAATTTAACTCAGTGTGCAGATAAAATGTGCATACGTGTGTATGTATGTATGTATGTATGTATTTTTATGTACATACCTTCATTTGTAGGTTTGGGTGAACGAACAAAAGTATGAATTGGTTTTGGAAAATCGATTTAATCGTAGATACATGCATTTGTGTTGAACACATACTGAAATATTTAACTGTTCGTATGTACGTATAGCGCACATTCTACAAATACAATTGACTGACTATACAACATACATACATACATGCATATATACCGAAACACACAAACACACCCAAAAATGTGCAAACACAATAGGATGGATAGATATAATTGTATCCTTTTACACATGTGCGCGATTTTATATTTTGTTTTCTTTTTCATGAATACCCCACAAACATACGAATTTTACTGATTTTAATGGAAAAAATGTCAGCATTTGTAATATTGCTTTGCTTTCGCATGAACCCTGACTGACACACATCTTCTTCTTGTTGTACTACGCGCTGCTGCCAGTTCACTAGTATAGTGTATAATTATTTATGTTAAGTCATTCACACTCGCAGTCAGTTTTCTTTGTAACAAAAACATAATGAGATAATCGAAAGAAAAAGGTTTTTTTTTCTTTCGTAAATCCTTAAAGCATGTCTCGGGTTTTCTTTATTAAACTCTTGTGTGGAATTCAAATCCTTTTCAATACTTACTTTAGTTTGTTTTAGGTTTTAAATTTGGGTACTGGTTATATTTGACAATTTTGCAATAGTTCTCTTAAATTTATATGTACATATGTGCTATTTATGCGATACACATGGCATGATTCGCACCAAAAATGATCATTTAAAAGAGATTTTCCATACAAAATAAAATCTTATTTTGAAAGTAGATTTATAGAAAATCTCCTAAAATCTATTCAGCTTGTAACATCAGCTGTTTGTCATTTTAGCAACATTGCCAAATTTCTATTTCTAGTTTTTATACATGAGCTTATACCATAATTTACGCGATAATTAATAAGCTATGTAATATATATTTATTTGGCCTAAACGGCTTGTTATATTACAAATGAAATGAATAAAATAAATAAATCAATAAATCAATAATATATATATAGCGAGTAAGGCAACTGTGAGTTTGTTCATAAAATATTTGATAACTTGGGGGTTACACGATCAAGTTTTGCCTTTCAAGTTTTAATACATTCACACTTTTTTTACTAATACACTTACAATTTTGAAAATTGACGCCAACTTGATGACAATTTTTGCTTTCCATAGAGAGCATCAAGTTACAATCAAGAAAACAGCTGACAACAATTTTTTTTTCGTTCTGTCTGCAAATATTTTTTTGTTTTTTTTGAAACTTTTCTAACGATGAGTTTTTATTCTCATCCTCTGCACTGTTTGTGTGATTTTGTCGTACGCGTATCTTCTTCAAATCGATTTAATTTGAAAATTAAACAGATTCAAGCTTCAAAATAGAAATAAAAATGTTTGCGTGCAAAACCAACAAATTTTTTACTTTTATTTTTACATTGATTTCGATTAAACTTATTAATTTTAAAAAGCGATTTGTGTATTATGATTATATTTAAATAGTTTAAAAAAAAATATTGATTTAGAATCTGAATTAGTTTCTGGGTTTAATGTAGAATATAGAAGAGGAGGTTTTGCTTTAATTTTTTTTAGCAGAATATGCAAGAAGCTATTTTTAATTTTCTTCTTGACGGCATCTTGAAAACGAATTGTGATGAAATTGCGTGCAGCCTACGTCACAGCTATCAATTTTATTGAATTTTGACAAGCAGTATGTGAAAAAAACTTGACAGCAAAACTTGATTGTGTAACTGCAGTGTAATCTTGCTCTGCGTTTGTAAATGCAAAAATGCAGCGATGCCAGAAAGATATTTTTAAGAACACGATTTTAAGGTGACTTTTTTGTTTCAAAAATTACGTTTTTGAGATTTATCATTGCTTATTAGGCCGGGTCGATTTATTTTGAAATAACTTTTCAATTGCATGGCAGCAATGTTGAAAAACTGAACATTTCCATTAATTTCACCTCCCCTCTCTCTCTCTCTCTCTCGTTCTATCTCTCTTGAGCGGCATTAACCTACTATTTTATGAACATTTCTAATAACACAGCTCCTTTCACCATAAACGTTTCTCGTTTTTTTTCGTTCGATTAGTCTTAATATATTTTTAATTATATTTCAAAGAATGATTGTATATTCAATTTCATTAAATATTAAAAGAGAATAATACACTTGTTGTAATTTCCATCGGCAGCGCTTTAACTTTTCTAACGATGACTTTTTATTCTCATCCTCTGCACTGTTTGTGTGATTTTGTCGTACGCGTATCTTCTTCAAATCGATTTAATTTGAACGCCAACAAAATATTAACGTCGTGTTGTCGTATTGTCGCTGGTGTTGCTGGCTCCCTGGCGGGTGGTTGGTTGGTTTCTCTTTTGTCATTTAATGAATTACGAAATAATGTTCTTCGAACTTACTGGTGTACTGCAACGTTGTCAACTTTGACATTTCCTAGCAAATAGCGTGAAAGTATTTGAAAATAAGCATTTAATCGCTCGTAATGAATTCGGGTGATTTTTGCCTTTATGATTAATTTAGAACACATACGTATATTCATTGACTAAATCATGACTAAAGTACGCATATAGTACTTGTAATAACGCTGGCTGAAAAAGAGCAGGTCCATGCTTATTTTTAATAACTACCTGTTTCAATCGATGCGATCGAAAATTTCTTTCGCATATTTGTATTGAAAACCACAACAATTTTTTTTTGTTTCCAATGCAAATGTGCGAAAGAAAACTTCGATCGCATTTACTGCAACAGGCAGTTATTCAAAATAAGCAGCGACCTCCTCTTTTATCGATTTAACGTTGCTGGAATAATTGTTTTGGGTCTACATGGGCCCGTGGCCTGCTAACTATACCGTGTTATGATATCGGTAAACTATTATTTGAAAGATAGAATACCCGTAAGTTCAATTATATGATAAACTGCTGCAAATTGTTGATTGGGAATGTGACTTTGTGAGTGTAACAGTCCAACCCAAATTAGAGCGTCAAGCGTATTATTGCCGTCTCAATCACGCAATTTGTTTGAAAATCACACACAACAACATTTCCAAAAACCACTACCAGCGCTGTGAAAAGCACCGGGTTGGCAACACCGAACGCTTGCTTATCATCTCTATGTCTCTCTCTCTCTCTCTCCCTCTTTTTCTTTCTAACTGCAGGACACTTTTGTCCATTGTTTTTGTGCAGTAAAATGTTAAGAACATTTTTCTTTTTATTGTTTTGAAAGGAATTTTTTTTTTGTTTGAGTTTTCAATTTAATGAAATTGTCAAGTTTTAATGTTTAGCTGGAGATATTTTTTTTTTTATTAATTATTACTTTGTTACTTAGAAATTTAAGGGAAAAAATTTAGCTGTTTTACTTTTTTTTTTTTTTTATAAACAAACACAAAACTGCGAAGCTTTTGGCTTGTCTGCAGAAACATCCAAAGCCTTCGGCAGGAATCGAACCTGCGACCTCGGGGACTCTTAGTAGAACTCTCTAGCAATTCATCCATCGAGGCGCTCTAACGATAAAAAATCGTTTAGTTTTAATGAAATAATTGTAACGAATTTTTTTTCTTCTATTCATTCTAGACAAATACTTCCAGAGGTCAATCTCCCTATCCGCCATCACAAGGTCAAAACTCAGGTTCCTATCCAAGTTCGCCCCAGCAGCCACAGCCGGGGCAACAGCAGCAGCAGCAACAACAACAGCAACAGCAGCAACAACAACAAAGTTCTAGTGGTAGTGGTGGCGGTAGTGGAGGTGGTCCACCACCGCCGCCACAATCTTCAAATCAAGGCACAACACCATCTCAATATTCACCGTATCCACAAAGATATCCAACACCGCCAGGCCCAGCGACAGGACCAAATCATCGAACTGCCTACACGACGCATCAGGTATGGAAAAGCAAAACAATATTTAAACAAATTTCCCAACTTGCGTACTGTATTTACTTTTCTATGAATTCAATCTAGTCTTTCGTTGTGCATGGTTAAGGCCATGATTGATCATCCTTTATAATCCTACACTGCATTCACTGGCAAAATCTTGCAAATCGGATAGAATTGTGTGCTTCTGCTTCTACATTTTTATACTTTTGAGCTAGATCACACCAGGCAATTTTAGTAGGGCAATTCTTAAGCTTGAAAAAGCCTTCGGAGAGGGGAGTAAAATGGGAAAAATAATTGTCTGCATTCTACGGCCTTATTTTTATTCACCATTCGCTAATATTTCGAATTTCTTTCTATTTTCTGGTTTGGCGCGTACTTTAAAAATTAAACCCCAACATTCGGCAAAAAAAAAAACATAAAACAAAATTTTGATTGGTTCTGCTGGAATTATCGAAGTACTTCGTTAGCAAAAGGTTAATGACTTTTTGAGAGTTTAAATTTTCTGTTATTACGGGTGGTATCCACTGGGATCCCCAGGGGGGGGTAAATACTATAACGGCATATTTGAAGTCAATGTCTGCTGAGGCAAAACGTTGGTCTTTTCGAAGCATAAACATCGATGTATCACACTTTAAAATCCGACTGTAAATGCCGAAGAAAAAGGCTAAAGGAAACACAAAAATTGCCATAAAAATCGCTTCAAAAATTGTCATGTATAGACACGAAAACAAGTTCAATAGAGAATTGTCCGAGTATTGCCCAACTAAAATTGCCTTTTGTGATCGAGGATTTTGTCATCGACTTTGAAAAATCAACTCTGATCGCATAGAAAGAAATATATTTTGCAAATTGTCAAACGATTGGCAACTCGACCCAATTTGTAAAAAAAATCCATCACACACATACACTTCTACTACACACTGTCACACGTTTTGAGTGCACATGCCATTTTTAACAGATCGTACGATTTTGTAGAATAGTGAATCAGGGCCTTTAGAAATGCCGAATTGTCGTTAACTGTAAAATGCTAAAAAACAAATTCTGAGGAAGTAACAACGATTGAAAGCCCAATAAAATAATCAGCAGTTAAAAATAATAATTTTTCCACAACTTCAAATTTTACAACTTTACTGCCAATTTTTCCTGGCCACCAGCACATTTGTATGCAATTTTTTTATGTTGTTGCTGCTGTTGTACAGTCCATTGTTTTTGTTGACAGTTTTAAGTGCATGACATTGTTCCCGCTTGCATTTGTATGCGTGTATGTACAGACATGTGAAAAATGCAGTGCTGCACTTTGTAGACATTAAGTATGCAAATATCCTTTATCATTTACTAGTTTCAGATGTTGTCTTCAAACGAAAATGTGTTTATAATGTTTATTATAACATGTGTGTGCATGTACAAACATGTATGCAAATGTTTGCATGTGTGTGTAAATTGTAGTTTTGATAGAGTTTTCGGATGCCAAGAATTGTTGTTGGTCTTATTTGGGAAAGTGTTTTAAATGTTGCATACTTGAAGGCAATAAAAGCATTCTGCCAAATTTTGATATTGGCAACACTAGATTATTGTCAACGAAACATAAAATTGCTAAAAATATTTCGCAGTTCCAATAGCGGTTTTTTTCCCCTCTAAATGAGAATTATTCACAACCATCGTAATTAAAATGGAACATTTTTGTCCCATAAAGGAGAAATTACTATTGTGAATGTCAAGGGAATTGGTGTCAGTGTTACCAGTGCGTAGAGAATATAAATATACACTACATACCTGAATGAATGTAAAATAAAAATATTGAATTATTACACCGGTATTCATAAAAAATTAAACATTGTTGAAACACATTTTACAACAAATTTTTCATATAAAATTTCTTCTAAAATGTATTTGATTTTATTTGGTTTTATTTTTTATGAATACCGGTGTTAGTGTTTATTGAAAACAAAAAGCTGCAAAAAATTGTTTTAATTCCAATTAAAAACTAAAAATGTGATTAAAAACCGAGCAATCATTTTACTAGCGGAAGAAGACATTATCGTATTGTTCGAAGATGTTGGAGAGGCGATTGTAGGAATCTAATTCCTTGGAATTACCTGTAACTTACTACAATTCCATGCAGCCAGTGCGTTTTTGGAAATCAGCACAAAACTAGGAGCAATTCTTTTGAACATAATGTCATTTTGCGAATTACTATTAACAAATCTGGTCTTGAAATAGTTGAAAATAAACTTTGATATTCTAATTAAAAGAAATAAATACTTACATAACGAATAAACCAGAGTTTGTCAGCAAAAACGAAAATAGTGCAAACGAAATAACCGTTTATTATCAGTGGAATTTTATTTGAATGTGAACTTTTTTTTTTTTTTTTTTTTGTTATTAATCCCAAGTGAATTACACATAATAGAGATGAAGAGATTTCAAGGTGAAATTTAATAACAATTACAATTTTGGGAAATGTGGAAAAACATTTTGTGGGAAAGAATGTATATAACATTACCGTATGGCAACATTGCTGTAGTACTAATCACTAAAAATAAAACTATGGCAGCACTAAAAGCTGTGAGGCACCAGCATAATATGCAAAAACACAACTGTTATTATTGTTAATAAGTTTCTCGAAGTTGAGTTCGATTTTACTTGCTCGGAACTGAGAAAGATATTTTTGTGATATAATTGAAATGATCAACATTTTTAATAAAGACAAGAAAAGTATAATTGAAGCCTTATTGGCTGCGGTGCATGCACACATACATACATACCATGGCTGTTTCATGGTCGCCACGACGCTCATCAGCACCCAAATTGCTGCTAATAGGCGCACTGTTCTTGTATGTTTAAATTTGTTTATACTCTTATTTTTGGGTCCCCACAAGTGATTTATTGCGGGGATTTTTAGCTCACACTTATTTACATGTTTTTAAGTTTTGCCTTTTTTAAACTAAAACAAAATCCGAGCACTTTTTGAAGAAAACCCCTCTTCTTGTTGTTGTTTGTCTACAGTGAGTGAAGCGAACAAACGTTTCACTTTAAAATGCAATATCCATTATCTATATAAAGTTGACTATTTTATCATCAACCATTTCAGTCAACCAACCATCTGTCCATCATTTTATCTGATTTTCGATTTGGTTTTGTTGTTGGTTTGTATAAATTTTACATTGTCTACGGCATCCGTCGTACACAAGCATGGAAATGCATGGGAAAATCTGCATGCATACGCTTGCTCGTGTGTGTATGGGCATGTTTCTTTCCGATATGACATAATAGCTTTTTCGTGTATATATGTATGTGTGTGTGTGTGTGTGTGTGTGTGTAATAGTATTTGTCAACACATTAAGACTATACATATCACTTCTTTTTTTATCTCCTTTTTTTTTATAGTAAATAGAAGAATAAATAAATAAGTCTTTGGCAATTTTATGAAAGACATTTTAAAAGAAATTTGAATACATCCATAATAATTAAATGAAAATTTAAAGTTTGCGACAAACAAGAATACTGGATTTGTTTGGTTTAATTAAAAAGCAAATTGGAATATTTTGAAGTGAGAACATTCTGCCAGCAGATGCAGAAATGTAAAATTTAAATTGAAGCATATAGAAAATTATTTTACAAATACATATTATCCTGGCGATGATGCCAATAAACTGTTAGCGAAACATTTTTAATAAATTGTTTGTGATTTTTATTCGACCTTCTAATTGTTGTATATAAATCGTAGAGATTTTTCAGGCACTAGGTCTTTTTGATGTAATTTTTGTTGTCTTTTGTTGTTTTAAATGTTCTACAAATATGTTATTTTTTAATATAAAATTGTTTTTTCACGTTTTGAATGTTTATAGTACCTGAGGAAGAATACCGAAGGTATTCGAAATATCGAAATAAAAATATATAATAACTCTTTAAGAAAACGAGTTTTTATTTCAAAAATACCTAGAGCCTGAAAAATCTCTACGATTTATATTTTTAATAAATTGTTCAAAATTTCAACCTGATAAAAATTATATTTTTTTTGGTCGATAACTTACAAGAAATAATTTTTAATACATTATTATTTGATCTTACATGCCATGCCGTAAAATAAGATAAAATATAAAAAAGTTGAAGTAGAATATGGCTTTAATCGATTTGTAATATAAAAAGAAAGCTATTCGTATCACATGGTTCCCCATAAGGGTTCGTATGGCAACACAGCCATTAAAAAGTCATGTAGATGGACAAAAACAAAATAAACAATACACAAAAAAGGCAAAAAAAAAAAAATAGTGATTTTTAAATATAAAAAAATTTAATAGTGATTATTTTTATTTAATTTTTTTATTTCAAAAATAAGCTTGCACTTGCCTGTGTAAACAATGAAGCACGTAGCAACAGTTTTTATTTTCTCTGTCAAAGTATTGGTTGTTACTTTGTACACACAACTTGCAATAAGCTACTTGCATGTGTAAATGGTGTGTAAGCAAATAATCAAAGATGATAAATTATTATTTTTAACTCTTAACACTTGCATCTTTTCAAACAAGATCACATTGATGTCACTTTCTTGGTTCTTGGCTTAAAATAGCGAGTTCATTTTGCGACTTCAAGTAGTCGTAAAAGCAAATTTCTTGCGGTTTGCGTTTTAAAGCACATGTCCTTTCCTTCTTTTTTTTTCTACAAGCAGCAGGCAAGTTTTCTTTTTCTCTCAATCTAGTACACCAAAGTGAATTGCGTTAAAATTTCACAGTATTTGTGTACTTTATGCCTTTGTTGGAAATAATGCACTTAAAAATCGATACCATTTTTCTGCTTGTCATCGATAAACGAATACAGTGTTGCCTGACGTTAGTAAAAACAGCTGTTGTGTCTTTGGCTTATGGTACGCCTAATTGAACCTTTAAGCCTGAATAAATAATTCATAAGAAAAATTGTATATGAAAAAGGTCGACTGACAATCTTAATGTTTCGTTTCATTTCTCTTATATATGTTGAATAATTTCAAAGTTTTTCATATGACCTGCATGTGTTTGTCTGTCTGCCTGGTAAATTCATGTAGATAAAGGATAAAGAAGAACTGCAATGCATACATACTGTAAGCTCATGTAGATGAGGGGAACGAAACAGCAAAGAGTTCTTCTGCATACACCGAACGAGCCTGACGTGGCTAACGCACAAAATACGAAACTTTATGAACTTAATATTTTAAACTTTAAATAAATACTTATATACAATCTTTTAAATAACTGGAAATAAACTTTGCCTTTTAGAAATATACTTTTCCTTTTAGATCAGAAGTGAGATTGTTCCTACCCTCATGAACGCATTAGAAAAGTGAAAAAATAAAAGAATTAAATCGAATAAATAAAAGTATTCAATAAACGAATACTAAAAGCTGTGCAGAGTGACGCGAAAAAGAAAAAAATATTTATATAAAACGCCTATACATTCATATGTATGTGTCGAATAATTCGTACTAATACAACAAAAAGTGCCACGAAAAAAAAAGCGTAACTTCATAACTAAGTTGACTTGACTGCGACAGCAAGAGTGAATAAATGTGCCTGTGCTCTGAGAATTATTCTTAGGAACGATATAAGAACGGACACAAGCGTACGAATATAAAAAACGTTGTTAATGACCATCCTAGTACAATAATTAAGTCTGAAGTGTGTGCGCAAAACTACCAACGATATTTGAGAATAGAAAAGAAACAGTGGCAATGAATCGTATTATTATTGCTTAGGCATTAAACGAAAAGAAAAAAAGGCTGCATATAAAAAGTGTACATAAGTGAAAAGACGCGTCTGTGTTGAGGTTTTTTTTCTTTGATTTGGAACAGACACATAAGTCAAGAAAAAAAAATATGTTTTGAAATAGAGACGGTTAAAATTGAACGAGAAATAGAAAAAATAAGTGTATGTGCCTGTGTGATAATTTTTGGAGAACGGTTGACAACTGCTAGCGATTTAATTCTGTGTATAAGAAATTCTGTTGTAAATAGAAAAATGCAAACGAACGAAAAGGTTTTAAAGCAGAAACGGGGTGTATGTTGAAGAATTGAACGTAAAATAAAGCGTATATATGTATAGAACGAATATATACATATTAAAAAAAAACACGCTTAACGATTAAACAACGTAACATGTATGTGTAAAACGTATATGCATATACATATTAAAAAGAACGCCTAACGATTAAATAGAAACGTAACAGAAAACGCTTAATGAAATATTAACGATTACGGGAATGAATACGAACGAATGTGGTTAGTGCATTTATTGTGTGTGTTAAGAAATTAAAACGAATGCCTCACGGTAAGCGAAACGTAACGTTGACGAAATTAAATTAACGATAAACGAGCTGCTTCATTAAGGAGTAGATAAGAAAGCAACGAAAGTTAAAAAAAGAACGCAAAATTAACAAACGTAAACTAATGATAAGCGTAACGTTTAAAACGAAATAAATAAAAAATAGTGTGAACGATTTTTAACAAAATAAATAGTGAACGGTTGTTGGAAAAAGTGAGTGGTGAATTATATACTACTAAATTTATATAAACGAAAATTTCATAAATAAACGACAATGCCGCTAATAGCAAGTATGAAAACGTCGGATTTAAAAGACCTTTTACGCGAAAGAGAACTGGTCACAACCGGTAATAAAGCCGAATTAATAAAACGTCTCACCGAATTCGAAGGTTCGGAAGAAATCGAGTGCGAGAACATAGACTCCGACAATAACGTGCGCGAACAAATTGATGATTTAAGAAGCATGATAGAAAATGTCATGATCGCAGTACAACGGTCAATTCAAAATCCGCCACATACAAACGCAAATAATAACGAGCACCAAGTTCGGGATATACCATCCCCAAATCGCGAATATCGGCAACGTAACAATTATAGCATACGAGAAATCGCAGACACTCTCCCGGAATATGACCCAACAAAAGATTCAGTTTTTAGCGTAAACCAATTTATCGATCGGGTTGAAAAATCGTTGCGTGCTTATGAATGGGACGAAAAGTGTTTGATGTTAGCAATTTATACTAAACTAAAAGGCCCTGCCAAGTTATGGCTTGACGCTTCCGCCGATTTATACGTTTCGTGGCGCGAATTCTCGAACGCACTAAAAGAAGAATTTCAAACAGGGTCTGACGAAGCCGACATCCACTTTAAAATGTCCAACGCTACAAGGAAAAATGGTGAGTCTGTAAATGAATATTGTTTCAGAATAAATGCACTGGGAAAACGACATCATTTGAGCGATTCCTCAATTGTAAAATATGCGCGAGAGGGCTTAAAACATCGCGAATTGCAAGCAGCAATCGCAACTACTCGCTTCAAATCAGTTAAAGAAATGCGAGAAACTATTGACGAATATTTTATGAACATGGCCAGTTGTTCGCCAAACGCCCGACCATTTGTAACACAGACCCGTAACGCTCCTTTTTCCAGCAAAACTTTTAGTAAAACCGAAAATACATTGAAGCCAGAACGTAAGCCAATCGTTTGCTTTAACTGCTCAGAAACAGGACATATGTCAAATGTATGCCCAAAACCACAAAGACGACCCAGATGTAGGGATTGCCAAAAAGTACATCCACGAGGTTCACCTGAAAATTGCGGTAAACCCCCTAGTCGAAGCTCAAACAACGTTAAGAAACTCTCAGCAGACAAACAGATTAGCGTAAACGGGTTAGAAATGCATGCTTTAATTGACACTGGTAGCGAATGTAGTATGATTTCAAGATCAAAAACAAATCAAATAACAGGTAACCGAAAGTCATGTAATGTTCGTATTAGCGGAGTTTGTGGTGGTACTGGTCTACTATCTGAAATGATTTCTGCTAAACTGAAAATTGATGACGTGGAAATATTGGCCGATTTATACGTAGCCGATGACGATATATTTTCACCTGACGTGATACTCGGTAACGATATATTTATGTCTAATAATGTACGTCTGATTTGCGATCAAAATGAGCAGCGGTTCGAATATTTGAACATTGCAAAAACTAGAATGGAATCTGAAACGCAATACGATAAAATTGATATAAAGTACGGCGTGATAGACGAATATACGAAATCAAATTTATACGAATTTGTAAAAAAATACGATAGTGTATTTGGTAACGAGCTGAGCAAAATTGGGTTAACAAATGCGATCACAATGAAAATTAGCTTAACCACAAACGAAGCCATTGTGACGAAACCATATCGACTTCCAGAAATGAAAAAAGAGGCTGTACGAAAAATTATTGACGAACTTTTAGCTAACGATATCATACGAAAATCGAAATCAGAATACGCTAGTCCAATTGTGTTAGTGAAGAAAAAAAACGGTACCGATCGCCTTCGTGTTGACTATCGTCGTTTGAACCAACACATGGCGAAAGAGATTTTTCCGACACCAAATGTCGAAGAACGTTTACAAGAAGTCACCAAGTTTAAGTTGTTTTCGGTGCTTGATCTCAACAGCGGGTATTATCAAATACCAATTGAAGAAGGCAGTCGAAAATTCACAGCATTCGTAACGCCGGATGGAACGTATGAGTTTAAGCGTATGCCGTTTGGGCTCAAAAACGCTCCCGCAGTTTTCCAACGGTTGATGGCACTAATAAAAGAAAACACCCAAGAAGGCGATATAGTTCACTACATGGACGATATTGTAATCGGAAGTAACGACGTTAACGAAATGTTTGACAAGCTTGATCGAGTATTTACCATTTTACGGGATTTGAACTTAACAATAAATTTAAATAAAAGCGAATTTTTCAAGCAAACCATAGAGTTTCTTGGACATCAGATCCATAGTGGAAGTATAAGCCCCGGAACAGCGAAAACGAATGCAATTTCAGCATTTCCAACACCAACAAACGTACGAGAGGTCCGACAATTTTTGGGATTAAGCGGTTATTTTCGGAAATTTGTACCGGGTTATGCGCTAACATCCGAGCCATTGCGTAGCCTACTTAAGAAAGACATGCCGTTCCAATGGAAAGACGAACAAAATAACGCTTTTAAGTCGCTTAAAGAAAGTCTAATCACAAGTCCGGTCATCGTAGGTTATAAAACAGCTGCCGACCATCAAATACATACGGACGCAAGTTCGATTGGAATAGCCGGCGTATTACTACAAAATGAAAACGAAGCTTGGAAGCCAGTGGCATTTTTCAGCAGAGCTACTACTAAAAACGAACGCAACTATCACAGTTATGAGTTAGAAGCTCTAGCGGTGGTAGAAACGCTCGAACGTTTCAAATATTACGTATACGGCAAAAACGTTGTTGTTATTACAGATTGCAATGCCATCAAAACAACCATGCAAAAGAAAGAGCTGATACCACGAATCGCCAGATGGTGGCTGCGAATTCAAGACTTCGACATCAATATCGAACACCGATCCGGTCAGAGAATGCAGCACGTCGACGCACTTAGTCGAGCTCCATATGAAGACGCACGAGAGCCTGATACAGCATCACTACGAATATTGAAAACGACAATAAACGAAAACGACATGCTCTTGTCTATGCAACTTCAAGACGAACATATTGCTGATATCATCACGAAGATGAAATCGGGTGACAAAGCTTTAAGTAAGGAATATGTTATCAAAGATGACAGATTATTTCGTAAAGTGAACGATGAGTGTTTATGGGTAGTCCCAAGAGCAATTAAATGGCGCGTTATACAAGGACAACATGACAACGCTGGACACCTTGGCGTCGAGAAAACGTTATCGAGTCTGCAGAAACATTTTTGGTTTCCTCGTATGCGAAATGCAGTGAAGTCCCACATCAAAGCTTGCGTTGAATGTGCGTACAACAAATGCAGCGGAAGAAAACGCGAAGGTGAATACCATCACGACAAGGTAAATCCTGTGCCATTTCATACCGTACACCTGGACCACTTGGGTCCTTTTCCGAAAACTACTAAACGCAACGAACATATCCTAGTTATTGTGGATGCATTCACAAAATTCACTATCGTTAGAGCCGTAAAAAGTACTGCGACCAAACACGTCATTACCATCCTTAACGAAATGAGCGAATATTTTGGTATGCCATCACGAATGATTACCGACCGCGGCACGGCATTCACGTCCCGCGACTTCGAAAAATATTGCCAAGCTAACGACATCAAACACATTCGCAATGCCGTTCGAACACCCCGAGCCAACGGTCATGCCGAACGAACAAATCGTACAATTTTAAATATGCTCCTCCCATCGACAGACAATGACAAACGTTGGGACGATCAGCTTCGACGAATTCAATGGTCGCTAAACACCATGAAAAGCAAAACAACAGGTAAAACCCCACAGCAACTATTATTTGGTTTCGAGCCACGAGATATATTACAGAACAAACTTGTTCTTGCCCTACACAACACGTCAACGGTCACGCCAGAACAGCTACAGCAAAATCGTGACGAAGCAGCAGATAATATTGAGAAGCAGCGTGAAAAGGCTAAACAGAGGTATGATGCGAAACATTTACCACCGAGAAAGTATAAAGAAGGTCAACTTGTATTGGTAGAAAACGAGCCAGCTGCAACGGGTTCATCTAAAAAGTTAGAGCCTCGTTATAAGGGGCCATTTATCATCACAACGGTCCTCGACAAAGATCGCTATGTAGTTGAAGATTTGCCGGGTTCCAGACGTACTAAACGACACTACAAATCTATATATGCATCAGACAAAATGAAGCCTTGGTGTGATCTACCGGAAATAGACGAAATTGATGCAGATGTTGATCATAGTGATTCTGATGACGACGAAGACGGTTCCAATCGGGGTCGATTGACTGAAAGGATGGCCGAACTGTAAGCTCATGTAGATGAGGGGAACGAAACAGCAAAGAGTTCTTCTGCATACACCGAACGAGCCTGACGTGGCTAACGCACAAAATACGAAACTTTATGAACTTAATATTTTAAACTTTAAATAAATACTTATATACAATCTTTTAAATAACTGGAAATAAACTTTGCCTTTTAGAAATATACTTTTCCTTTTAATACGTACATATGTACATAAAATGTAGTTAATGCTATGCTGCATAATTTATATTTCAAATATTTATGATTTAATTTTTTCTGTTTTGGCTTAAAAGCATAATAGTTTTTAATTTAAATTTATTGTAATGAAGTTAAAAGAACATTGTTGAAAAAATGTGCAATGCAAATCATAAAAACCTAAGCGAAAGCAATACATGCATAGTTATGTGTGAATATGATTACTTATGGATATAAAAATATACGAAAAAAAAACACTTGCTATTCTGGCTAAAAAAAAATGGTGTTGCTTTTTTCTGCAGCCAGTATTAAATGAGTTTTATTGTTACATACAGATATTCATTGCGCAATATTTTAATAAATTTATTTTAGTTTTTTTCTTCTCCATTTCCACTTTTTTTTTTTTTTGCTGCTGTCAAACAAATTGTTGTTATTTTTATGAAAATTGCAATTAAAAATTGAGTGTGTTTTTTCTCTCTCTTATTATTTACAGTATCCTGAACCAAATCGGCCTTGGCCTGGTGGTTCATCACCTGCTCCTAGTCCTGGCCCTGGTGGCCATCCCCTGCCGCCAGCATCGCCTCATCATTCACAGCATGGTGGTCCACCACCAAGCAGTAGTCCGAGTCATGCGCCCAGTCCATCGCCTCAACCTCCGCAAGCCTCACCATCGCCTCATCAGGTAAGTGCGACGACGCATACGCATATACACACACACATACATACATGCATGCATGCCTGCGTTTGTATGGCAAGCAGGCATGTTTTATACATCCAATGCATTTCATATATTTATTTATTAATTTTTCATATTTATTATATTTATATAAATATTTTTTACTATTTGAATGTAATGCAGGTATTAATTGGAGTTTGCAACTTCAATGAGGGATTTTTCAATAATAAATTAAAACACATTTATGTAAAAATACTACTTACATACGCCCATTAGTGTTTGCAAGTGTAGGAATTTAATCAATTTCTTTTTTATAATACTGTATCAGAAACATTTATGCATATACATACATAGTTTATATAACTGTTATATGCTGTATTTTAATATACATATTCTGAAATAATGCGTTTTCTGCAAAGAACTACATTTAGAAATAAACCATTTATTTCTGTTATTTCGCTTATCATAATTCAAGAAATTTGCTTTGTATGTGGCATACAAAGAGAAAATATGTCTTACTCCTTTCATCTTTCTCGAGTGTTAGAAAAAGAATCAATTATGTACTTGAAAACATACATGTTGTTCCGCTGTGATAACAAGTCATCACTGTCTTTTTACAAGAACAACAAGGTTGAATTTCCCGTTTGCTTGAGAAGTGCACCTTCTAAAATGAACTTGGCAGCACCGGTGATATTTTTAGCTTCCTGCGTTTAAGCCGCCAGCGTTGCCAGATTTGAAGTTTCAAAATTGCGCTGAAATGAAAAAACATCGTTGTTTATTTTTTCAGAAAGAAAAAAAAAAAACGTGGTAATACAAATTTTTATTAGAATTGGTAATTTGTCACAATTGGTTAAGTAACGCTTAACCATCTTACTACCATTTTACCCCGTTCCTCCGAACTTGCACCGCGAGTAAAATATGCACTTATAAAAAGTGATTATTTATTTATTTATTTAAGATTATTATAATATATTTATTTATTATTATTATAATATATTTATTTATTATTATTATAATATATTTATTTATTATTATTATATATTTATTTATTATTATTATATATTTATTTATTATTATATATTTATTTATTATTATTTATTTATTTATTATTATTTATTTATTTATTTATTATTATTTATTTATTTATTAATTATTATTTATTTGTTACTATTTATTTATTATTATTTATTTATTTATTATTTTTTATTTATTGATTTTTGTTTTAGAAACACTAGACAATATAATAAATTGTTTGTGAATTACACATTTTACTTGTACTACACATTTGAAAGTTTTGCGAAACTGGGCCCTGAGCCCTTCATTACTGACTGTCTATATTTAAGCTATTGCTTAACTTTCAATTTCATTACGGTGGTTGTTTGAAATATATTTTATATTCTCTCACCAACATCCAATTGAATTGCTATTAAGTTTTGTATTGTTGACACAACAGCTATCAAATGGTGACAACGCCTTCAAACCTTACGCCGTGCCTAGCGAATTTTAAGGATTAATTCCACTTTATAGTCGAACTTAGTGATTTACAATTAGTAATTACTTAAATCGGGCTTTAGTTCGATTTTACTTGCTTTGAATTGAGAAAAATTTAGATCAATGTAAATTATTTTTATTTGAAATTTTATATAATTTATTTCGTTTAAACAAGGGTCATTTTTATATAATAAAACAATAACAAAAATATTTCGTTTAAAAATTATCATGTTTTTATATAATGAAATAATTACAGAAATATTTCAAAGCACATAGAATAGTGATGTGGTTCGCAAACGAACTAGTTCGATCGAATTGTTCACTTGACCGAACTAGAGCGGCCGCTCCTAAAAGCGAGCCTTTTTAGTTCCGCCATGGTTACATGATTATTTTCGTTATTTCTTTTATTTTTCTAGAATCCACCTATAATGTACGTTTTCGCTTACATTTCAAATTTAACCACAGAGTGTTGTCCATTATGTAAGAAGAAATAAATGTAAAAATCGAAAATAGCACTAATTTTTATTCAAAATTTTTATACACACTAAAAACGTCGGCTTAACTACTTGTTTTTAGCTCTAAAATTTTCCAGAATTTTAAACATTAATATAACTTTATATTAATAATAATAATTATAAATTTAATAGTTCGTTTGTAAATTAAGCTTTAATTTTTCTATCACAGGACACTCTGTGTTTCTGCATAGGTATGTATGTCTGTTCATGAACGACTTTATAGCCGTCAAACTTCTCTATACATATTTATCTCGATCTAACCCATGCCACAACAAATACGGTAACCCCTTCCTTACAATAAGAACAACCTCATAAAAATAACGTGCATTTTGTTTTTGTACAACTTTACAAAACTATCAAAATAGGCAACACTGCTACAAAATTTACATAGCATTTACAGAAGCGAGATGAACAGATTTAAGGCTGACTTGCCAACTCGTTTTGATCACCTTTCATCTCATGAGGCTGTCTTTCATCCCGTTTTAGCGGTTAAGTGAGGTTAACTTATTAATTGTATCATAGAACTAACGAGCCATGGCGAATTGACGAACTAAAAGAGACCCCTACTTCAATGAGAAGCGCCTAACTAAAAAAGCTCTCACTTCAGAGAGTTGTGAGCACAACTCGTAACATAGAACTAAAAGGTAAAATGGGATAATTTTGATAACATGTTGTTTTAATAAGAAGAAAACAAGGAGTTGCCACTCTTGTGTTTTTTATATCCAAGAACAAAATAAGAAAAAATTAAAATGAGAAAATTTTAAATTCATGTTGTTTTAATAAAAAGTAAACAAAGAGTTGCCACTCTTGCGTTTGAAAGCAAAAATTATAAATCTTCTTTAAATACATGTTGTGTTGTTATATAAAGAAAAGGAGGAGATGTCTTTTTTTAAGTTTCTCATTCCCAGAAAGTTTATAATTGGAGAAATATTATATAATGGAGAAAAATAAATCCCTGCAGTATATATGTATATGATTATGCTAATAATAGCTATTGAAGTGAAGTAGAATGGTTCTATTTTATCTTTTTTTTTTCTTTTTTTTTTTCTTTTTTTTTTTTTTTTGTTTTCTTTATTTGCGTATGCATAATCTGCATCGTAATTGCAAGCCACCAACTGTCAATTTACATAAATGTATGCGTGTTATGCCAATAATTATTACAGTTCAATAAATATGTTTATATTTGTACACATGTACATACACATGCGTTTATATTAAGTACAACGATTTATTTACAAAAATTGCAAAGCCAGTTGTTACTTTAATTTATACTGCATACTGAAAATTAGTTAAATTTAGTCAGTAGTTTATATATTCGCCCCTCTTTTTAAATCATTTATATTCGTTTTAAATAATTAATTAAGAATTTTGCACATTCCCTCAGGTTAAATATTTAATAAATTTTATATTTTTGTTTCATTTGTAAAATGAAAAAAAGTGTACAGAAGTTCAGTGCTTTCAAATATTTTTATACAAAATTTCAAATAATATTTGTATTTATACAGAGTCAAATGTTTACATTTCTGTGCGAGGTTGGATTTGCAAGATGCCAAAAAATCAGTGCACGTTCATTTTCGTGTTTAGTTTAATTTGCACTTAAACTAGTAAATCATTAAATCAGTGAATACTTAAACCACATTTAATTGTATAAAATCTTGCGTTTAAACTTCAGACATCAAACAGTGCGAAACCTCAGCTGTTTGACAAGTTTTGCAACGTTGCCAAATTTCTGTTTCTAAAAACCATCAATAATAAATGATGATTCACTGTTTTACTACCGACAAGTTTAAAATTACAGAAAAGTTTTGTTAATTTAGAGATTTAACTTTTAACAGATTTTTTTTGGGCGTTAGAATATTTTTCAAGGCTTTAACTCTTAAGGGAAACGGAATGCAATTGTCTGCTTTAAATCAATTTTCTTGTATTGAAAAAGTATTGAAAAAATCATATTATAACGCTGGGCCAAATACTACTGCAAGTATTTTCGACTGCAGCGGTTTTATCAGCCCTGGCATGTAGTTTTCCTTTTTTTTTTTTTGCGTTTTATACATATGTACTTAAGTTTTCTCAACATAAAAATCTTGACACATTTAGACCCATATTTACGGTTAACAATTTAACATTCTGTTTGAATCCCAAGAGTTGTAATATTTTTACCATTTGAATTGAATACAAATATGTATTTGTTTTGGAAACGCCCTCGCATTCAGTTAATTGCAATCTTTATTCAATAGTTGAATACACAAGTTATACAACGTGCAATCATTATAGGTACAATGAGAAAGAACAAATACACCACACGTACAAATGCTGCAAAGTAAACTGAAAATACGACGGTTGCCTTTTATGTTTCGAGAGTTGGCAACCCTAGTGTTGCAATCTGACAACTCCATCGTAAAGTTGCACATTTTTGAGATTATACGTACTGAGAACGTTTTGACATACGAGCGCTATTTGTATTGTTTACAGTAACTGAAAAGATTCATCTAAGAGCAAAAATGGTATTAAATCGTGAAAATTTTTGTTCGATTTTTTTTTACAACTTTCGATGTGTATTAACTAAGCAAAAGTGCATCGATGAACTTAAATCAATTCTTGGCAATGAAGCTCCATCAACGACCAGTGCTTATGGTGAATTCAATCGTGGTCGTGTTTCACTTCCAGACGAATTTCGCGTAGGTTGTCCAAAATCAGTTGTTCTGAAAATCATTGATGCTGTGCGCGAACTAATATTGCAAGATTGTCATGTGACCCATCATGGGATTGAGACAACCTTAGACATTAGTGGGACCAGCATAAATTCAATATTGCATAAACATTTGACTGTCAAAAAAAAAAAAAAATATGTTCGCGTTTTATACCAAAAAAAATTTGTCAATTGTTAAAACAAAAGGCTTGTGTCGATTTTTCGAAAGAAATGCTCAAAAAATACAATGGCGGTACTTCGAAACACGTCTATAACATCGTGGCAGAAGATGAATCATGTCGGTACGCGTATGAGACCGAAAGTAAACAGCAGTCGCAAGATGAGCGCACAATCCCACAAAAGTTGTTCGCACAAAAAGCACATCCAAGAAAATGGTCGCCTGTTTTTTTTTCGGAAAATTTGGACATGGCGCCACCGTACCACTAGAACAACACAGAACTGTCAATTCGGAGTGGCAAACAATGATTCGAATGCCACTTTCCGTCTAAGAAATCAAGTAAAGCAGCTCTCACATATCGGCTCAAACAACTTGGCGCCAAATGACTTCTCTTGATACCCGTACGTAAAAAACAAACGTTCTTCGACACCTGAAGAAGCGTTTGCGGCATTCAGAATGCTTGTTTGGGAGATACCTCTATGAGAAAAGCAAAAATGCTTCGACAATATTTTCAAACGCAAGCAATAGTGTATAGATCTTCGTGGGAAATATTTTGAAAAACAATAAAGTGATGATTAGTAGTAGTAAGGTAATGATTAGTATTTGTTTTTTTTCACCCCTCTAATCCCGACATATAAGAGGCAACCCTCGTAGATGTATGCAAAACTTGCATAAGCTGTAAAAAAGCAACTCAGTGTGAAAAAACCAGACATACAAACTGTTTTTGTGCCTGTGTTTATTATTTTACTCCAATGTGTTGAAACAAATCACAACTGCATAAACAAGAAAGAGACATACATGTATACTATATATATGTGTGTGTGTGTGTATGTGTGAGTACACATTTCAGAGTGCATTTTTATTTGGCGCCCATTTTAAACATTAAACACTCACATGTTAAACAAATGTCACAACTGCTATAAATAAACATCAGAGTTGCAATTTCAATTTTGTTAAACTCAAAAACGAAAAGAAATAATGAAAAAAAAAAATAAAACTGAACACGAATTAAAGTGCAGCAGAAATACAAACATTGATTGCATTATTTATGCATGGACAGCATAAAATGTCGACGACTGAACTGACTGCTGGGCTGATTTCCATTTTACAAAAGTTGGTTTGTTGCGTTTTCAAACGATGCCCACATTACCTACAAACAATATTTATTTTACTTGGCAACAGTGATGCCAACTCAACTGAATTGTATTCGTTGTAAATGTTAACAACACAAATATCTGATTAAATAAGCTTTTCTCAACTTATGCGGTTGTGCACTAGATCCGGGATTTTGAGGCATTACTTTCTAGACGTTTCTAGACGATTTACAATTGTTAATAATTTTTGGGGGGCTTTATTTGAATGTGTTGGCACAGTGTGCGAATTTTTGTGCTTGTTTAAACATATTATAGATGACAGTTTGATGCAAGACAACAAAATGAAAAATTATTAAACGTTTTGCCCATTATTGTTTGCACAAAGTTTTGTTGCAGTGAGAAATTTGTATGGTGGGCAAGCGGCAATAGAGTTGCTGTGAATGAATCAATGAGCACCATGACTCATGACGCATTCGTTATTGACATTTAGCAAACGTTTTCGTCGTCGTCGTCATCATCATCATCACCAATCAATTTTGTTTTAATCTTAATTAAAATAATAAAATGAATCTAAAAGAGAACAAATAAATATATTCGCTAAACAGAAAAAAAAAAAAAAAACAAAAATGTGGATACTTGCCAGAATGAATACATTGCCGCACAATCAGAAACACTAAACAGACTGATGCAGACTATATGTATATGTGTAAAATATATGTACATATATATTTTCTGTATTCAAAGAGTTATGTCCCAATGTGAAAGTTGGTTGGCTTGCATTGTGGTTAATTTGCAAGAAATATGATGTGGTCAAGGATGGGTATCGCCACAAATTACCGTAAGCTGGAAAAGGAACTGAAAATTGGCCTCTGTTTACTCTTTTCTGCTGCGTTCATTCTTCAATTCACTAAATTTTTATACTTTTAATGTGATTGATTTTCAACATAAAGTTCTTCAGTTACTAATGTTATAAAATAATTCGCCCAAATTGTTTATAACAATAATGCTTTGTACTGTGTATATGTTCATTAGGCTGGGTCTATTTGTAAGCCCATAATATTGTCGATATTTGTGAAAACGAAAACTCATTTTTTTTCTTGATGTGTCGTGGCAAAACTTGTATCCTCATGTTAAAAATCGATGGCATAATATCGATTAATAAATCGACCCACCCTAATCGACATACACACCCATGTAGTGTATGTCAATCTGCAGCTAAAAGTTTTATGAAACAAACCTAAAAATATCCTTTAATCTGCAACAAAAGTCGTCGCAAAATTCAAAAACCAAGTAGCAGGGATTTATTTGAACTTTTTAATCATAATCTGTTCTACTGAACGTTTTTGGTTTAAATTTAAATAAATTCTTTTTCTTTCTTATTTTTGCTCCGAGAAGTTTTGTTTATATAAAGTTTAGCAACTAATCTGTAGAATTTTGAAACCCATTTATTTATTTATGTTCTTAAATCCAAACACTTATGCCAACAGATTACTAAGTTTTCTTGTTCTTTTTTTACGAACAAAAATGCTCTGTGTGTGTAGGATTTCGTTTCAAGGTGCTGCCCAGACAGCATTTAATTTTTAAACTGAGGCTGCTTAATAAATATGTACATTTGCGTGACTCGGTTTAGCTCAATATCGATTATTTTTTGAAAGCTTTTGTCATTGGGGGAAAAAAGTTCACATGCGACATGTCACAAAAAAAGTCATATTCCCGGCGTATGATTTTCAATTTCTTTTTGTGTGATAGCCCGCTTAATGAGGCGTGGTCAGTGTGCTTCAAAAATAAGTGGTGGTTGGTCAAACACTTACCTCCTCGCAGTAAAATGATTCTGTTTTCACTTTATTTGCAGTACTTATGCAGTTTGTAAACAAAACTTTGGCATTTCAACGAGTTGCAGTCAGCTGCTCTTGTACGGTTATCTCGTATAAAGTTACCGTTGGGAAACCTTTAGTTCTTAGCTTTGAGTTGCATTTGTAGAAATTGTACATTGTGTGGAAACTTCAGGCCTCTATATCTCTTGGTTCAAATGTTGTAACTAATTTGCAAACTAAAGAGAGTTCCCTTGTACATTGAATTTGTGTCTTTTTTTCTATTTGTGGTATATGTTGTTGTAGGCGTCTGGCAACTGCATATCCTGTGCAAATTTCATTCAATTCTCTATTTCTTATGATTCAAAAAAGTTATAGTTGACTTTTTGCTAATTTTCACTGTTTCTTCTATGCGGACCCCCTTTAATTTTTTACCTTTTGTAGTTGTCAGTATCTGTTGTTGTAGCGTCCGTTAAACCACATGTCCTGTGAAATTTTCTCTGGCTTTTACCGGTTGTGAGAATGGGGTCTGTGACGGACGGACAGCGAAGTCTCAGTAAAATGATTCCGTTTTCACTCTATGAGTACGAAACCCTAAAAAATTTTCAATAGAGCTGAAAGGCAAGACGTAAATATTATTAACCTGTGTTGCCAAGTTCATTCATTCACCTGGTAATGAATTGTCATTGGTATAAATAATGCCGTTCGCTTTTTGCATGCTGTGCATTTGCCTTTATTGTTGAATTTGTTTAAATAAAAACATGTTACAAAACATTTAATGCAATTATAATATTCACAATAAACACAAATCAACAAAAAATGTTTCCTAGAGTACTAAGAATTTTCAATCGAAAAGCTTAAGAATAAAAGAAATTTTCGTAGACAAAGAAAAAATATTTGCAATAATTGGTGCTGAAAAAGCTAAAAACGAAAAATAATCACCTGTGCTGCCAAGTTCACCGTAGAATTCTGCATTCTTTAAAGTAATGCCTGATTTGTTTGTCGCTGAAGAGGCATCTGTGAGAGTAATTTTACGTAAACAGTCTTCCAGCTGCTAACTGGAGGGGAAATTAGTCAAATGCATGCATACATACATACATATGTATAAATAAGTATAACAATAACAATGCCAGCACTGAATGACTGCCGCCACCAATTGATTCAATGTCAAGGCCGGCGTTTTTTTTTTAAATTTTTTTTCTTTGTAATTTATAGCTGTTGTTGTTGTTGTTGTTGTTACAGTAATACTTAGTGGTGGAAATGTTGATGTTGTTTGTTTACATATTGTTGCTTTTATCTTTATTGTTATTGTTGTTGTATAGCCTTTCTTTTTAGTGTAGGCGAAGATTTTGTACTCTTATTATTATTATTTTTATTAACATTGCATTTTATTTAGTTGAACTGCCAACTTTCCTTTATTTCCCGTCTGAAAAATACACAACCAACTCTACAAAAATATTTGAAATTTGTTTTGGGTGGTTGTTGGTGGGTGCTGTAATGGTGGGTAACCATTTAATAAAATGGGCCAAGTTTTGTACTCGTTGCTATAAAAAGACATAAAAAAAGAGGAACAGAAAACAGTATTTGCCTCAAATATTTTTTGTTTTCTTATTTTAATGTTGGCATGAGACAGACATGCCTGACAAATCAAGCAGGCACACACATTTTTACATACATAAGAACATGTTTTGTAATATTTCAAGTTCAACGAACTTGAAAGCAAACAAGCAAAAGGATAATGTTTATTTTTTAAACGACTTTTAATACCTACTCAACTTATTATTTAACATTTATTGGCAATAAATGCGACTAGCACATGACCTTGACCTCAAAACCCAACGCACTATTGCCAATGAATATGGATGGCGTTTTAAGAAGAACAACAAGCAATTTCTTATCTTAATTGCTCTTGTCGTTGGAAACCATGATACATTACACACCAGTCAGTGTTGCCATCAATGGAACTATATTAGATTGCTCAGCTGCAAGGGGAAAATTCAGTGAGATGAGGCAGGCAAGCAACAAATTCGAAAATAAAATGTTTGATTTTTCTATCAATCGCTTGCTTCACTAGCTTTTAAGTTGCCTAAGGGTTGCCTATTATGTTTCGGGTGTGTTGAAATATGGCAGTTTTACATTTTTGAGGTTATACGTACTCAGAACGTTCCGACACAAAAGAATAATGCTATATAAAGCACAGAATATCATGCAACCACTCGCAGTGAATATATTCAGCTTGAACATAATTTTACCGATATTCAGCTGACGTTATTACTCACGTCCTGACATAGTTATTGCTTGTGGAGTCATGTAGACGGAACTCAAAAATGTCTGTCGAAAATTTAAGTATATATGTATATTGTTTGCCGGTTTTCAGCAATTATTGCAATAATTACATTTGTTAGTAGTTCAAAATGGAAAAAGCTACCTATGCAAATCCAATAAGTCGTCCTGCCAATCAACAAGAGTAAAAAAAACTTCATACATACAATTTTCAATAGATTCAATATTTGGTTTTATTGGACCCCTTTTTTATTTAATATTGTTATTTTCTTGAGCTGAAGTTTGTTTTATTTTGTTTCAATATTTTTGGCGATATTTCTCTCTTCTTCGGATAACTTCTTCAAGACAATAATATTGAAAAATTTTTTTAATTGGTTTTATTTTTGAAAAAAAAAAATAAAAAATTTCCCAGGAGTGTTTTGATGAACTTAAAATCGTATTTTATCTTAAATTATTCTTGAATAAATCGCCCTTAAAAAAGGAAATCTTCATTTTTGGCTACTTCTTGATGCATCTCAACGGTCACGCTGTTCATGTGGCCTAAGTAAGTATGTACATACACATATGCATTTATAGTTGTTTGGGTCTATGTGCTTGCTTAAAACGAAAGGTTTTGGAGAGAATAGTGGTCACGTTGTTTGTGGCAAACTATTTGCTAGTGTGACCGTAACTTTAGTTTCTTTATTTTTGTAGACTAAAACTCAAACAGTGTAAGATTGCACAAAGATTTGCAATAGTACAAATTTTGCACCACAACACATGAGGTGGCAACGCTGGATGCATCCAGCAACAAGCACATTCAAACTATAGTATACTTTTTGGCGTTAGTAGCTAATAAAAGTGGTTTGACGAGGCAGCACGTAGACCAACTAGCATTGACCCATTAACAAGTGCTCATTTATAACAATAATTAAAGGAAAGACTACTCGCTTTTGTTGTAAATAGAATGAAATAAGCCGTTGTCCTCGTCGTCGTTGCCGTTGTCGTCATCATCAATTCCACTAACCCGTATTTGTATGTCGGCAACGTTGAAGCCTCTTTCATGATAGTATCGTGTTTATTTTCATACTCACTGGTATGTTAACAATCTTGCACGATTTTCTACCTCCTTTTGCCTTTTGCCAAATAAATGCGTTTTATGTACATACGTTTGTAAGTAACTAAACGTAAACAAAAATAGTGCTTCATACTTATATACATACATACATACATACATACATATGTATGTAGTATATGCGCTTGAATGTCTACCAAAATTGTATCCAGTTGCCGCTATTGCAATTACTTGCACTTGAAATCGCATAGCAGGAAGGTGTATTCATTCGTAGTAGAGAGAAACAGTATGTTCTATGGCATTTCAGCCAAAATGTGTGTAATTTTAGGAAAATATGTATAAACCTATTTCCATTTCACACAGTACGAATGTCTGTACATCCATACATACATATGTACATACGCAGTGTGTATGCTTGTATATGAATGGGCTAAAGCTGAATGAATGAATGAATAAATGGTTGACTGACTTAGTGACTGAGTGTCTGTTTGGCCTGGTTGTCTATACATAAAACATTCATGCATTCATTCATGATGGTGGTGTACGCTGCCTGTTCTTTTAAACTACATACCCCAAAAATTTGGGGTACATATATTTATTTTTTTTTACATTTTTTTTCTCTACTCTCTGCTTTGTTATGGGTATTGCTCAAACATTTACATTTAAGTAAAAATTTTTTTTGAAAAAGTTTTGTTGAAAAGAAAGGTCGTTACGCGTCCTTGACATTGAACTACAAAACGTTTTCGTCATTGCCATTTCGTAATGTCAACAACATCCACATCCTTCTCATCATCGTTACCCATAAAAACAACAAAGTCGAAAGTCATCGTTTGAGAGTAATTGAAAACTTGAAAGTTGGAGGGGCAAACGAAAAAAAAAAATGCCAAACCAAACAGCATTGCAGTTATGTATTTTTTTTCTAACCTGCGGCCTTGTATGTTGCTGCCCAAACTGCATTTCGTTGCATAGTATACTTTTAGGAGTCAGGTCTTTTTTTAAAACTGTTGCATATTTAAGAAAGTTTCTCTGCAGTTATAAATTATATTGCAAAAAAGCGAGAGTTTTTGTTTAAAGAAAGGAAGCAAGACGACCTAATATTTTTGTGCACCACAAATTGAGCAATGCGTTTTCTAAGGTTAGTTCTTTCAGCAGCATATAATATCAATACAAAACCAGCTTAGGGATTTATAGAATGAATGAATTTCTTGCAAGGCAAAAAGGGGTTTGTTTTTAAACAAAGGCAAACTTTTCTTTTATTGCTTTCGCTCAATTATCTAAGCGGAAATCAAGCAATCTGAGGAAATGAAATAGCTTAGAGAAATTCCAGACAAAACATTAACTTAAACCAATAACTTATCATACATTACAACAGCTAACATGCATTACAACCGCTAATAGTCAAGGTCTCGGTCTGTAGAAAACAAGGGCTGCACAAAATATATTTTTGGCCGAAGTGCATAATTGGCCCCAAATGATAATAATAATAAAATTATGATCATTCTAACTTTTTATTTCTGTATTGACAATAAGTATTAACAGAAAACAATAAAAAATAATTGTATTGGAAAATATCTACATACATTATCACAAGACTTCTTTCTCAAAGAGAATATTTTACCTCAAAAAAAGATTCCTCCAATTACAACTTTTTGCGAGCGAAAAATTTGAAAGAGTGGCATCTACTCGTTTTGAAGTCAGCCATGTTGCTGTTTACTCTAGCGGTTCTTTTTTTTTCTCAGTGAGTAATAAAATTTGTATTCAGCTCTTAATAATAATTGTACACATACCTGCCGCTTTGTATTTTTCTTTTTTTTTTTTTTTTGCTAAATAAAATAAAAATAAAAAACATTTTCTTTAGCTGCTGTAGCTAACACCTAATGGAAAACATCACAGAGAAACTCTTAAACTGAACCAAAAATTTCTTGATTAATGTAAAGAAATGAAGGGTTCTTATGGCCAATTTTTGAGTTGATAATCAAATGCCATTTAGCTTTAGTTTTCAAATAAGCACAAAATTTATTTTTTCACAACTTATTTGATTGCAACTTAAATGTTTTATAGATTAATCATATGGTTCTTGTTGCTGATATTCTTAAAAAGTAAACAAAGCACACACACAGAGACGCATGTATGAGATTTTGCCTCAAGCAGCATCTCCAAACACACGGGACCTTTCTAGAACCCAAGTGAGCCGGTCTCAGGACCGGCGGCCCTCGTAACATAACAAGCATCTCCAAAATAAACAGTTAATATTGTGAAAATCAATAGCATGACATGAAATACTAATAATATAATAATTAAACTGCTTTATTTAAGAGAGTTTTTCATCGCCGGTAATAAATTAATTGTTTTCATTAAAAATAATTTTTTTAGTCCAATAAAAAAACAGCTGTTGCATGGAAAGATTTCCCTAAAATTTTTAAATGAAAAGGTGCTACCATATCTACTTTTGATGTAATGCGAACAGACTGAAAAACTGACACTGCATTTAAATACATCTTTAATTTAAGTGAATATTAACTAATTTCACATTTAAATATGTAGTATCAAGTTAAAAATTTGCCCTTACTCCTAATCCTAAGCACCTAAATGTTCGTTCACTTGCACTCTTATGAACACGTTGTATTATAAAGTTCGCAGTAGCAAAGCATTTTCAGGTTGTCCCAATTAAACACGTGTGTTAATAACACATGCTTTGTTTGTCAAACGAAGGCTTAACACAAAACATTGTAGAAAAATTGGCATACATACATACATACATACTGATTTGCAAACACCCATCTCTTAGAAAGTAAATAAGAATACCCGAATCAGCTGTTCCTCTAGTAGATATGTACATACATATGTACGTATGTATGTAGTACAATCCAAGAGGCGAATGAATTAATAACGGCGAATGGTAAACAAAAGATTGTAACCTTCACCTTCAAAAAGTGGTACACACATACATACATACATAATTCATTCATGGCTAATATTTTTTTTCTCTGTTTTTTCGCAACGTTTGTAGGTACATTGCAAGTATGTACATACATACATACATACTATGTATGTATGCAAGTATGTTTGTATATTTATACGTGAAGATCCACCATCATCTTCATTGGTCATATTGCATTCATTTGGGTTTTCTTTTGTAGCTGCTTCTTTTCTTTATTACTGTTTATTACGAATTCAAGAGAAAAAAATAAAAAATAAAAAGAGTTAGTAGCACTCCAAAAACAGTATTTAAAGTTTAATATGTATAGATATGTACATATAATGTATGTTTGCATGAAAGTACTGATGTTTGTATCAATGAATATGTATGTACAGTGTATGTGTATATGCATGTCTGATATAGTTTTTGGTGGTATGTATAGTTTTTTTTCTTTTGCATTGGTTTTTGGTTTATCATTTATTTGCCGTTTGTTGTAGTTGCTTTTGTTATTATTTTTGCCGTTGTCGACGTCATATTGTCTGGGGGTTTGTCCTTCATTGTGTCTACGGAATGTCTACCAAAAATAACGAAAAAAAAAGAAAAAAAAAATTAAAATAAAAAATTCTCTGCATCTGTTATAGGTAGTAGTATTATGGTAGAAAAAGATAAAAAAAAAATAAGTATCAGTACTAGAAGAGTATAAAAGTTGTCTTTCTGTCTGTCCGTCTGTTTGTCGTCTGATACTCCTCTACTGTTAATCTTGTCTTGCTGTTGTTGTTGTTGTTGATGATGACGATGAGAGGAGGTTGATGATGGTTGTGTTGTTGCTGCTGTTATTATTGTTGATGGTGCTGTTTACGTGTCGTTTTATTTTATAAACATTTTTTATATTACTATATACTTATATATTGTATTTGGTTGGTTGCTTGTTTGGTATGTATGTATGTATAAATTCCTTCTTTTTATTATTATTATTATTTGGTTGGCGGCATTCTCAAGGTTGTGTTCTACATTTTTCACAACAGCATAACAGCATACACATTCACTTTACATATCTACAAACACTAGCAACATTATCAGCAATAACAACAACAATAAGTGCGCATTGCCAACCTCTTTAACATTTTTCTTTTTTATATTAAACATTCATGCAAACATACAAATAAATTACTTTTCAGTTTTTAATACCCCCATCATCTGTTTCTTTTATAAAATTTTGAGGGCATACCCCGTCTGTTTGTTTATACTCGTTTGTAGATTTATACATATTTATGTACGTTTGTATGTATGCCATTCTGTTTATAATTTTTTTTTTTGCTATTATTTTGTTTGATTATTTTCCACATTGATATAATATACCTTCCTACATACATACGTGCTGTTTTTGTAATTGTGTTTCTGTTTTCGCTTTCCGACAGCTATGTAGATATATATGTATGTATGTATGTATGTTTGATGATAAAAACAAACAAAAGGCGGTCGGTCGGTCATTCACCTCTGTCTATAAATACCTCCTCTTAGGTATATTTAGTTCGTTGCTAATTACATTATTAGTGTTTCAAAATTGAATTAGCCGTTATTTATAGGTATGCATTTATAGTTGCGAAAAATAAATATTGGAGAGAAGTTATTACGCTTCTTTTTTGGAACATTTTTATTTCCTAGCGCTTTTTTGAAAATAAAAAGAATACAACACTGTAAAAAAAAGATGTAAATTTTGTTTACGTTTTGTATATTTGGTTCTTTCTATCAATTCTATACCAATTAATAATGAAAGAAAAATGAAGTATCATACAGACTTTAGGGATTGATATAAGCGGCTTACAAACGCCCTAATAACGGAATAGGGATGCATGTTGGCATATCGACTCATTAATGGGCAGCACTTTTTCCAATATGTAACGGGCAAACTTTGTTTACTTAAAAGTGCTGCCAATCATCTTAAGAATGTTTTGTGTGTAAAAATATAAAATAGGGTAAATTGAGCAAATATGATAAAAAATTTTAAAATGTGTTCTTATAATTTAATACTTATTTGGTTTCTCTTCCCCTCCTGTTTTATTCAATATTAATATTTTCTTCAGCTAAAGATCCTTCATTGTACAGTAAACTCACGAAAATGCGATTTAATTTTTTACCAAGAGTGTTCATGTTTTCAAATTTGTACGCGTTTTCAATTGTGAAATTGTTGTAACTAAAAAGCACATTTAGAGCAAACAGCAACGCAGCCAAACAACTTCAAACAAAAAGCCTAATACATATAAAATTTTTTTCATCATTCTCGGAACATCCGATGTACTGTTTTGCAAAATCTTGGCCCACAAATTGTGTTATTAATACATGTTTTTATTACAATGTCCTTGTTTTAGTCGCAGAAATTGTGGATTTTAACTCTTGACCTTTTTTAATCAAGCCAGATACTTATACCAGAATATTTTTGTAATAGGTCAACAATATCTGCTTTAGCTTTCAGGCTTAAATCATTTGTTGATTTTTGGATGGCATTTTGATTAATTATTTAACACTCAGAATATGCATTTTTAGTTTAACATAATAATATTACAAGTTGTATGTTTATGGATCAAAAGTTATGGCACAGTTAAATATGCACTTATATACAACGCATACATATGTATGTGTATGTTTGTATATTTGTGGAAAATAATCCAAGTAAACATCAAAATACATATGTTCTGTAATTTCCAGATTTCCAAAAAAATAATAATAAGTAATTAAAAGATAAAATTAAAAAATTGGTATTCTTTATATATCATCGCTTAGAGCTTTTGAATCTAGTTCACGTTTTAGAGCAGTCAATGTAAATATGAAAGTAGTCACGTTTTTGCGAGTTTGTATTTTTTATATTTCTTCGCATACTTTTTGTCGGTATTTCCCTCTTCTTCGGATAACTTCTACATGACAATAATGTTGATTTTTTCTTTCAATATTATAGTCCTGAAGAATCTATCCGAAGGAGAGCTAAATATCGAAAAAAAAACCATACGAAAAAATCTAAAAAAAATATATCTGTATAATACAAGATCTTTAACTTGAAGAAAATACTAATGATTTTCGTATAACTTTTAATAATAAAAGTTTGTAATTTTCACATATTTTGATTGTTCTTTAATTAATGCCAGATTTGAAGGTACACAAGCACTCGGTGCTGTTTCCATTTCTCATTAAGCATTAAAAGAATTTATACAAATATAAATTTATGTTCAGTTACATGTTTCTTGTTTTTTTTTATAATAATCTGAATGCTTAGTTGATGAATGGGCATATTCATAAAGATTAAAATGAATTTGAAATGAGTTTTTTTTTCTTTTCTTTCAAATGTGCCATATACAATTTTATGCCCCTAATTGTTTAGAAATACATACATACATACATGCATACATATGTATACACATATATACGTACATAGCGAAGGCATGTTTTTTAATTTTAGATCGTTTTAGTTGTTGTCCTAGATCAGTGTTAAGTCCTTTTGTTTTTCCGTACATTCTTGTACTGCCATGTAATATTAAAATAAAATTTTTTTTAATTATTAATCTAACTTCTTAGTCGAAAATTGTTTACTGGGCTTTTAGCTCGATTTTACTTCATCAGAATTGAGACAGAGTTTTGTGGAACTTACTACTTTGCCAGACTATCACCATTATTTTGAAGCAAAAATTTCCATATACATATGTATGTATGTATAAGCAATAAGAAATCGAAAATTATTAATTGAGCTGTTCTTCTTCATGATTCGCCTGACTTTGGAAAGGTAAACTGTGACAAATTCTTGTTTTGTCTTATGTTACATTTTAACCTACATTTAATTCACATTCCTTCGATTTGCCGTTACATATTTTTATATGTCTGTAAGTTGTATAGAAGAACATAAATTAGTTTTCATTCGCTATATGAAATAATACATTCTTTTCAAAAGAACTACTAAAACAGTTTATTCTTTGCGCTAAAATTTCTGTTTGCTTTTAAATAAATATTATTCGTTTTCTTTTTATCCCTCCTTAAATTTGTTAAGACTTTTTGTTTCTTAAAATTAAGCTTGTCCGACTACATTGTTTAGGCCGTCCGCGTGTATGCCATAAATCTTGCCAATTTTTTGTTTTATGCTTCAGCCTTTAGTAGGTTTGTATGTAGCAGCGCAAAACCCTCACCCTGACATAAACTTGATTAATGTTACTTTTTCTCTGAGCGGACTATTCTGTTTGTTTATGGTAAATTTTGTTTTTATTCACCCATATTATTTATTGTTTTATTTTTTTGTGCCGGGTACATACACACATACTATAGACGTATTATTTACACAATTTCTGTTGTTGTTGGAAGGTATTACAATATATTTATGTGCTCATAGCTTGTTTGTCTTTTTTATACCTACAACTATTTCTCGTTTTTGTAGCAATTTTTTTTTTGTCTTTGTTGCCAACAATATTTATCTTCATATTTTAACATATCAACTAACTCTATCAACATATCAATGTAAATTTTTTTGTGCAAATTGTTGTAGTTTTTGTAAAATTAGCAATGAAAGTATTTGTTGCTGGTGGTACCTACGGCACCATTAAAAAAAAATGATGAGCTTGGAAGAGCAAATCGCTGATGGAAATCAATCAAGAGTTTGCTCAAATATAAGGAGTTGTCCCTTTTTTTCCCCCAAAGAAGTGAGGAGAAGAAGAAAAAAAACCACTACCGCCTGAATGCGGTAGTGGTTTTGTTGATATGTTTTTGTGAGCAAGACTTACTCAGGGATGCCAGAACCGCTAAATTGCCAAGCAAAAAATTCTATAACAACATAAAAACGCTAAACTTTGTGATTTAGTTTTTATTAATATAATTAATAAGAACAGTATAAGTATACATATGTATATCAAAAATCTGTGTATATTTTCGACATTCTTAACATATTTTTCATGTCATATAAACGCTTGTTTAATAGTAAAATGAGTATTTTTTCTGTTTTTGTTATATTTTATAAATATTTCTTAACAAGTTCATCCGCAAATTTGTTTTCAACAACTCAGTTTCATTTTAAGGCTTGACTCCTTAAACTAAAGTTGCCGCTCTTTTCCTTTGGAGAACATTTTATGGTTTTGTTGTTGCTTCTTAACAAGATTTATTTACTATCAAACGAAACAATGTGTAAGCTTTTCTCTCAAACACGGAAGTAAATTGTAGTATGTATTAACTTCAGCCAGCCAACATAAAAGAAGAAGGGGAAGAAGATATAACAGCAAGGACGTCAAAATAATGTTTGCAGTAATGCAACAAGAGTCCCAAGTCGCTTGGAATACAATGCAAAGAATAAAAAAACAAAACCCAGAAGAGAATTAAATGCTCAATTTTAAACCGTTATTAAAGGGTTTTATTCTAAAAAAAAAAAAAAAAAAACTGAACCATGCAAACTCAATAAATTAGTGTACTTCACACTCATTGTTTGTTAAGTTGTGGTAGTGCAATAGTTTATGGATGCATTTTGATGGCACGGACATCCTTATTGCCAGACTTATGTATGCAATTCAAACTGTTAAGTTCACTAATGAGGGGAATTTGCAATTTAAGAAAATTCAATTGAAATTGTCCTAATATTCAGGCAATTAGCGTAAGAGTAATTTATTTTAAATGTTTGCATTGTTTTGCTTATCAAAGTAGAATATAATTTGATATTACATTGTTTTTATTTCGTTTTATCTTTTTTTCGGGAATTCGAAAAACTTATTTTTCAGGAATTTACGAAAGTTTTACAAGTGTTTAAAAGTTTCTACAAAATTTACCAAACATAAAAAGTTGTATTATATAATTTTGTAAATTTTATTTTTCCATTTTTTGCTCATTTTCAATTAAAACTTGGTTTTTAATGGATCAGCAAAAGCAAGGTAAATTCCAGTTTTTCTGCATCATTATTATTGCATACACATTGTATTTTAACCGATATAATAGAAATTTCCAAATGATCTTTTTTTATTTCTTCCTGCTGCACAGCAGTCATTCTTTTTATATTCACTTTTCTATGCACATTAAAACGCATAAAAACAACAAGTTATCTTAAATGTTTGTGCCAGAACATGCAGCATATTACTCAACTTGCATAAATACTTGATAAAACCTGCGGACTACAAATTACAGTGGGCGAACAATGTATTCAGAGATTGTTTTTTTTTAATGCGAAATGTATAAAAAAATATGTGCTTCAGGATGCAAAAATTCAAATCGACTGGGGGTTATACCTATTCAGTTTGTTAGTATATATAGATTTTTACAACAAGCGAAAAATAATCCATGAATGTGTCAAATCTGAATATGAAATATACTAAATTTATCAAGAAGTGAATTAAATGCTCTTGGGAAAAAGGTGAAAGAGATAAGAAAAATCGATTACGCACTCATGCCACTGAAATCGGCAAAAAGGCCACTTAAAAATAATTATCAGCTTGTATTCGGAAAAAAAAACCCAGCACGAAGTTACCCTAATTTTACACGAAAAACTCCTCTGGCCCACCTGAATCCCAGACGTCTTTTTCTACTGTGCAAATTTTTGTTAATTGCACACTGTGAATTCATACAAATGTTCTCTTTATTATAAACTTCCACACATACAGCAATAAAATGCATACAAATACTTTTTATAATAGCAAAAACGAGAAAAATGTTCTGACAGAAATTATATTTTATTATTTTATGTGAGGAAACCAACTCACCAGCTAACCCATGCCATCTACCCACACACTCACTGACACAGAGTTTGTCAGTCGGACAGCCAAAGACGACTCTCTCGACGAACTGTCAGACAATTAGTCAGGCTAACCTTTGTTATATATTAAAATGTGTTGCTGGTTTTTTTTTTCTCTTGATTCTGTTGAAAATTGTTATAAAATGTACCGTGCGAGTGGGTGTGTTATGTGGCGATGGTATAAATGAGTAGTGAGTGGATGGGATGGATACATGTGTGTTCTGCATTTCATGTTCGGTTCGTTCAGTTTTACTTCTTCTTCTTGTTTTTCTTTTGTGTACTTAAAAATACTGTTGTGCTCGATTTTAGTTTTTAATGTATTTTATACGACGATGATGATGATGATGATGATGACGACGACTACAACGACTGAGTTTAGTTTGCTTGTTGTTGTTGTTTTTGTTACTTGGTTGTTTGCTAATGTTTTTGTCGTTCTTCTATTACGTTCAGCAGCGTTCAGTTCTGTTCGTTCATATAACATTCATTTGTGCCAAGCACAAAACACACATTTTTGCAATGTGCTAAATTCGATTACACTCAGAAAAATTATGCGATAATAAACTATATGAGAATAATTTTTATTAAAAAAAAAAAAAAAAAAAAAAAAAAAAAAAAAAAAAAAACAGTGTGATAAAAGTGGATATATGTACATTTAGTGGATCTATATTCCTACATACACAATAAGGTCCAAGTTGGCGGGTCTCCAGTCTATGAAACATATACCCCTGTCCAGGGTTGGAAGATTCAAAGGATCATATGTTTTTGATATCAAAAATATAAAAAAAAAAAATATAAAAAATATCGCAATTAAATATAAGTTAATGTTAATTATTTAATATGGCTTAGATGATAAACTAATTTTTGGTTTTATTTATTTTTTCTTGCAGGTAAATAACAGCTTCAATAAATTGAGAATAAATCAAAATGCTTCATATAGGGTATGTAAAAAATATTGAACAATTTCCCTAAACACTGCTCAATTCGATAAAGTAGGGTTATAAAAATTACATATGCACATTGTTGCATTGACTATTGCTCACCGGTCCCACTGATCGAAATCTGTCGAAAGCGTCCTTAGATAATATCGAAATTGGTTAATCAGAGGATGGGACTGTAATTTTTACTCATGGTTCCAAAGAGAACGCATCTTTCAAATAGCCGTATAATTCATAAAAATTATAACAGGTTTATAAAGCTCTTATTTGACATATTTGTATGGAAAATCTATCAAATAAGAGTTTTATAAACCTGTTATAATTTTTATGAATTAGACGGTAAGAGTTTTTAATAAATCTAAAATATTTATTGTGAATAAGACCCTCAGTCTCTAAATTTAGTCATGCATACACTCATTACATACACTTGTTAAATCGATTGATTGTTTTGAAAAGAAAATATTTTGAATAATTCTATTTAAAACAAAAATTAGTATAATATTTTATTAGCTTGATATCAAACGCATATTAGACAAATCGCACGTAAGTGTTTCTGGGAAAAAGTTGTTTTTTTCAATACCCAAAATAACCAGATTTTTCCTATTTGTTTACTATTTATTGATTTAAACCGATTAATGCGTACTACATGCTTTGATACTTACGTGTGTATGCATGCATGTACACATATTGATACACAGCTAATTAACATTTCAGTTGTTACTTTTTTTTATTGGGCGTGGTGCTTAAAAAAAAATTATGATATTTTTGAACTCTTTTTCTTTATTTATTAAGGGGAGAGTGCGTATGAGCGTCATTCGTCGCAGTTATGTACAATATTTGTTACGTATACGCATGAGTATACGTAACCCCCCGGTATTTTTGTATGAGAAATCAGCTGTGAATCTTAGCTAAATTACCAGGTTACCAGATTGATGTATTTTCAAAAAAAAAAAACACGTTCTATCTACACGCTACGCAAAATATCTATTAACTTTAAAACATATGTAACTGTTGTGTTTTTCGAGTGTAAAATCATGTACAACCAATAGTTCTCCGTTCGTTTACTTTTGTTTTATTATTTTCTATTGTGTACGACGAGTCTCTGTTGAGAATTCGAATATAAAAAATTATGGCTGAACAGTACAAAGTGAAAAAAAAACATTGAAAACAAATCCAACGTTAAATATTCTTTTTATTTTTTATTTTTTTTGTGCTTGTAAAAAGTTTGTTAGTGCTATTTGAGTATGAGTGCATATTTCTTTAATACTTTTTTGCAATCTACAGCAATGAAAGCAATTTTTATTCTGAGAACTCAACAAAAAACGACAGAGAAAAAAATGTAATGAAAAACCACTTGAAATCGTGAGACTGCCGAAACGAACGTCGACTGTGTAAAAGCAAATAAATGCAAAAAACCATCGTATTTTTGCAAAAACACAAAAAAGAATAATAATACCTACCAACCTAAGAAAAATGTGCAAACAACGCGCGCTGTCACTGTATGGGTATGCAAACAGAGTCACAGTTAAAACGATGACCGGATTTTTGCACACAGTTTGTACAAAGAAAATTGTGCAAAACAAATGAAATTTTTTTTTTATTCTTTTACAAAAACCAATATTCATGTGACAGTTGAACTCACTAACAGTCATTTGACGTTTAAATCTACTTGAATGTTGGTGCATAAAACAAACCGTAAAAAAAAAAACAACCAAACTGTTTCAGACTTGAAACAAAACAGCAATGCAAATACAAAAGCGTAAAGTTGTTTGACAAATAGCAGCATTAACAAAAAAATTTTGCAACGTGCACAACCACATCTTTTATATGTGCATGCCCATATTATTACTCAGAACTTTTTCGACCGACAATAAACATTAACTTGATTCACATACAGGAAAAAAAATCAGATAAGAAAATTGTGAACTGGAAATTGAACTTCCCAAAAAGTGTATTAGAACAAATAAAATGTAGGTATACGGTGTTACATGGAATTGAACAAAGCTGCCACCATTTGCACCGTTTTCATGTGGTCATAACCTGTAAGCAGGATTTATAAATAAATGTGACGGATGGAATTCCATTACTGGCCTTCAAACGGTGACTTTGAATATTGTGACCGTCAATATGGATTTCGCAGTGGTTGCTCTTGCCATACTTTTTCAAGAAACAGTGCCGCACAATCCCTCACTTTGGGAAAAGTAAGGTGGTGGCTCTAGATCTCTAAGGCATTTGACAGAGTGTGGCATGATGCATTACTATCAATACTTATTGCTTTTGGTGTCAGTAATTGGACTCGTCTCGATTTATATCGAGTTGCCGCAGAGACTAACCACACTATACGAGTTCTAATTCAAGATTAATTCATTGTTATCGCAAGGTTCTGTTCTTTGTCCTACTATATTTCTTAATGATACCACTCTCATGTTTGGGTTAGTGCTTCAAAGCCTATTTTAGGGTACTCAACCGTGTGCAGGAGAGGACGAAGTAGCTCAGCGGTGGCAGTGGGCTATTCAATTTTATTGACTAACTGAAGAATTTTCTCAGTATGACGTGCTTCGCACTGTTTTATCGCTTCTATAATGGCTCCTGCTGGAGCCATTGTTCCCGAAATTTGCGTATTTCTACACAATACGCATACACCGGGAGTGTGTAACGTATTACAGAGAGAATCGGGGTTTCAGCCGTGCAGTTCGTCTGTGCCTTCGGCGTGGGAGGGTTGAAATTAAATGTACACAAGCACTTTCCTCCTCCACATAACCATTTTTCCTAGCTCCAGCCCCATGCACTGGATAAGGGGTAAATAATTTAGCTTCTTTTTTGTTTTGCTCCTTTTCCAACTCAGTTTAGCTTCATCTATTTTTTAAATATGGTCACACTGCAATCAATGTATAGCAAGAAGAGAAATGCCCTTTGATGTTCCAAAAAAAAAAGAGAATTTGTTTACAAATTTAATTAGAGCAAGAACAAGAAAATGTTATTTTACACAGACTTGAGTTTGTGGGAGATGAGGAAAAAGAAAGTGGAGGTTTGCCATACTCGCAGTTTTGTTGCAGGGTTGTCTTTACTTACATACATTTTACTGATGTCTTTTTACTTCTTTGTTGCGTTGCAACACAAAATTTATCAAATAAGACTGCAAAATAAACCTTTCTAGTGTAGAAGTAGTCTTGTAGCAGTTTATTATTTATTTTTTAGTCTCTCGTTTGCCACTGCTATATTTATTGATTCAATACCTATGTATGTATGTATATGTGTGTGTAACATATTTTGTTTAATTTTCTCAAAGTTAATACATAATCAACAAAATTGTACAAAGGAAAACAAAAGGTTGGAGAGATCAATTTATTTCTCGCGTAAATTCTCTTGATTAATTTACTTTCTTATTTTGAATGTTTCAACTGTTAAACATGTGTTTTGGTTTTTGTTTTGATGCCGATGATGATATTGCCGTTGGTTTTGTGTTGCTTTTGCTTTTTTCTTCTCTCGATAAAAGCGTACATTGTTGCCAGAAATAATGATTGCAATCATCATCTCAACTCAGCTGTTATTAATTGAAAATAATTACGTACGTTTGTGTGTGGGTATATGTATGTATGTACATGTATTTTTAAACAAAAGTTTTTCTTTCGCCCCTGTTGTGTTCAAATAAAGTTAGTTTAATGTGTGTTGCTTGTTTTTGGGTTATTCCCAAAACAATAAGGTTAAATAAGTGTGAAAATCATAGATTAGTTCAATCTTTGGGGCAAATGTTATTGCAACAGATCGAATGCAAAACAATAAGTTGTTTGCTGTCATGTGTAATGAAAAATTTCATTGTTTAATACCTATTTGTACTTCCGAAATAACATTTGCATAAAATACTAAATTGGTTCAAAGTGTTTTTTTTTTCTTAATTAAATTAGGCTGGTTAATCAAAATCGATTGATTTTCTGTTATGATTTTTTTTTGTACAAAAATAAATTTTCCAATAAAATACAAAGAACCATTTTCTTTTTTGTATTAGAAACAGAACACACTTCTCTCTGGAAATCAATCCCGCATTTTGGTATCAGTGATGCCAGCATTTTATTGCAACTTGGCATTACCATGGCTATGCACTGAAAAGAGTATTAATTAAAATATAACAAAAACTGTCTTTAAGGTGAAAATTTAATTTAATTAAGTATTTCTTATTCAATGAGTGAGTGAGTGCTGGTTTAATTTAACTCGTACATGGCATCAAAATTATTCTAATTTGAAGTGATGTGAAACAGGGTTGCCGTTTGGGTTACTTTTAACCAAAGTGATTAATTTTCCAGGGTATAGTTTTACCCCATTTTTTTTTTTAATTCTTCCTACATGTACGGAAAGATAATTTTTAATCGAAATAGGTACCTACAAGGCCATAATAAAAAAATTAGGTTTTTTTGCGAACGATCTGAGTGAAAGATTGATTTGGCCAGAAAAAGTGGCTAAAGTTTCGGGCAATACTGTATGTACATGATGATTTCCAAATGATAATTCAGTAACAATAAATAATGATGATTGTGATAAATATATCTTAAAATTTAAATAATTTACAAGCGTAGTTTCATTTTATATACCTATGAATCGTATGCATTTAGTCACATACATACATTTTTTGTTTTTGTTGCGATGACGACATTTGTTATTGTTTCTGCAGCATGTGTTTGTAGTAAAATATGTTTCTTTGCTCGCGTGTATGTGTGTACATATTCATGTGATTGTAATATATGGGTCTTTTTAAATGATTGCCTTATTCCCAGCCTAGTAAAATGTACATTGACTGGCTGTTGCCACTGGGATGTTGCACGATATCGACGACAACATAAACATAAAATATTGTAGTTTATTATGTGTGTCGGCAATACCTCTGGTGCCAGCAAAACAGTTTTGTTGCTGATGAAAATTGCAACTGGTATGCCAGTGTGTGTGTAGAGCAGTTTTCAACGTAATCAACAAAGAAACGACAACATCCTGATCCGCATTGTAATAAGATGATGATGATGATGTTTGCCCGTCCGTCATTTACAAAACAACTCAACTCGAGACTGCTACTCAATATCATTTCTGTTATATACATAGTTAAATTCCTTTTTTTTGTGGCAAATGTGTTTTTCCACTTTTCTTTTTTCTGATTTCGAAATGCTTGTCGCTGCCGCTGTTACTGATACTTGTTCGCTGTTGTTTTTGTTGGCCAAAGTATTATAAAAAATTGCTGATGACGGCTATTACGGATGGTAATGATGTTTAAGTTTAGAATGCTTTTCACCTACCCTGCCTACTTTTGTCACAGATTATTTTATTTTTGTTGCCGCACTATAAAAATAATGTGTCAAAATGTTTTTTAAGTATTTATGTACCTATGGCAGATTTTGAAATTTATTTTAATCTAAAATGACAAAAAAAAAAAAAAATTAAAACTTGATTTATTTATGAAAATTTTCGTTACAAAGTCTGAGCAAGGAAAATCAATCATTGCTCTTTATTTATTCATATAGGTATATAAAAACCCTGGCAACTAAAATCCGTAAAAGATTTAAAAAAATTACATTTAAACTTTTATAGGCAACGTTAATGTCGAAGACATTCTTTTTAGCGATTTAGGGTAAAATCATGAAATGGTCATTATTTTCTTAAATTTTATGAAATGTTTAAGGTCTTATCTGTATAAAGCAAAAAAACTGTTTCATTGTTCTGGGTTTAAATAGATCTTTTAATTGTTTTCTGTCTTTCCACCAACGACATTTCAACTCATCAGTAAATTAAAAAAAAAAGGATGTTTGCATATTTACTACTTATCCTATTATTCCCATGAACACAAGTAGAATTACAAGTGTTTAAACGACCCTGTAACACAGAAAGTAATTTAATCGTTATGCAACACTTAACAACTTTCAATTATTAAAACAACATTTAAACCTAAAATAATACATTTCAATTTTCAACAAATCAACTTAAATTTTTTTAAGCATATTACTGGCATCTCACGGAAATTTAGTTTCCTCCAAGAAGTGTGTGTAAAAAAATCCTACTGAATTTCACGTTGAAGAACACCTGCTATGGCGTTCAAAAGAAAATATTGCAAAATATTTGACATTTATTCACTCTTACAGACATGAGGATTTTTTCACCTGTATTGTTAAACCCATGTTTTTTTTATTTATAGGTACCTATTTTACGTAGATAAGAAGGGGGGTCAGCAAAAGAGATTGTAATATTTTTCTGATTTCCTTTTACTCTGATTTGTAGCTCTACTATTTTATTTCATTTATTTAGAGAAAAACTGTTTAAATGTGAATTTTATGTTTTTGTTGTATGTATTTATTCCCAGTCACTCTAACTGCCCTTCACCGTTTTCGAAATAAATAGCGTAGTTTATAGCTTTCTGTACGGCTTTTCAGTCCCCTCTATGTAAAATCACACTGAATTTCAGGCTACATATAGACGGCTAGAAATCTAGACCGAAAATAGCCAGAGGTCTTGTAGACCTAACTAAAGTAATGAATGTCAATTGGCTTATATGCATATATAAAATACATTTGTAAAAAATTAAAAAGTAATAAAAAATAAAATAACAAAATAATGCCAAGCATTTTGCACACTTGAATGTGGTAACCCCATTTACATATGGCACCACTTTTACAATTACAAGCATATGGCACCACTGATAAGTATATGTACTTATTTAAATATCGCTTTGTAATGGCAGCACCTTTTTGCCACTTTAGTACAGTTTAATGTTGAAACTTTTTGTGCGTATAAAAAGAAGTTTCTGTTCTTGGGGAACCTTGTGAATAAGGGGCCAGGCTTTGAGAGAAATGAGTTTTATAGGTTTGTAGGGGCGATCGTGGACCTCCCAAAACTGAAGTCAAAGTCTGTCGGAGGCTTTTGTTTATTTTTTTTTTTTTTTTTTAATAATTCGATGTAGAAGTTGCGGAGTTTGCTAAGGTAAATATGAAAATGTTGCTAAAACAGTGCTGCCAGAGAAAAGTTTTAAGCATTTAAAATCGATTTTTTGTAATTTCACTTTAACTGGCCTTCGGTATAGCTAAGGGGATTTTCTCCCCCATGGTATAACCAACACCGGCTTCGCGTACAAAATCTGTAAATGTCGGGCAGCACATTTTATGGCAATTGGTACCATTATACCAAACCCGATCCCAGTTCTTTCCCACCCAGACACATTTTATCCGAAATTCCATTAAATTTACTGCAGGTGCAACTTTGTTGTAATCTATTATCATTTTTAGGAATGAATGTTCCAAGTAAAGTGCTTTCGTTTTGTATACCTTCCCAGTTTTGATACTCAACACTGTTGAATACATACACGAATGCCTGGATCAAATCTAGCAAGAAAAAAGTGATGGTGAATTTTTCTTTATTCTATTTCTGATCACTCTCAACAGTTGACCCAATTAGAAACTGAACAAAGTTTAATTTTTAATTGAGCCATTTCTTCAAGTTATCATTTCTCTGTGAATTTTTACTTTACTTCCTATGAAATTGCAATTTTTGCCTGAATCGAGCATTTCTTTGCAGCATAGTTTTGGTTAACGACACAGTCTCTAATATCATTTTAATTTCTAAAAACGTTACTGATGAACTACTACTACTACTGCTTATTAGTATTTGTTAGTCTTTGATAATGATTTTCCTCTTCTTTTTTTATTTTAACTTAATCTTAACATTTTATTTTTTATTTCATACTCTCTATGGCAAACACAGATATTTATCTTTGATTTCAAGCTTTAGTTGCTGGAATTGTTGTAGGAAAAACTTAACTTCCTCCGATTGCCAGAAATATGCGTTAGTTAATCAGTTTGTAAGTAAGTTTGATGATGTTAAAAGTTTGCTTAAGGTTGGAGGTTGGTTTGAGGTAATAGACATTTTTTATTATATTTTTGCTTTACAACAACGAACGACTACGAAGCATAATTTCAGTTGCTGACTGCCTGCCTTACTTGCCTTTTAAAACCAGCAAATAAGTATAAAGTCGGTTGGTTGCCTGTATAAAACTCATTCATTTGGATTTGGCGGCAAAAAAAAAATGGAATACAAAATACAGCATAAAAATATATGAAAAGCAGATAGAAAAAAAAAACGTATCGTATTGTGAAGGCAGCAATCAAGTTTGAAAAAAATGTTCATGGAATGAACAATTTAAACGAACAGATAGATAGACAGAAAGCAGGACGGACGGACGAACGACAGAGCATATAAAAATATAAACTTTAACTACTCAGAGTACGATGACTACGGCAGCAAAATTTTACGTTCATGTTTTTTATAACAACCAAACTCATACATTACAAACATAAAATTCATCGTTGTCGTAACATTTTAGTATTTTACTGCTGTGTATTTTGCCAGCCAACGATCCAACCAACCAACCAGCCAGTCAGTGAGCCAGCCCGTATATTGTTTGTTGTTCTCTGTGCTGTTGTAGATATTTAGTTGAGCTTTAAGTTCGTTTTTACACAAGCATTTTTAGTTCGGTCGCTAAAATTACTTGCCTCCCGTACACCATTGAGACGAATCAGTCAGTTATTCAGGTTGGATAGCAGGCAAACAATCAAACTAACTAACAAAGCAGCTTGACTGTTAGGCATTAAGCCAAAGAACGTTTGCATACAACGTTGGCAAACGAACACACCAACCAACCAACCAACCAGTCAGTCAGTCTGTCTGTCCGTCAGCCAACCAACCAGCCTGACTGCCATCTTAACAACCAAGCAAATTTTTGAAGTATACTACACTCAGTCATCATCAGCCGAGTCAGTGCCAAAGCCATTTTCAGCAGTTTCACATAGAATGAATTCTTAATATAAACAATATTTCAATTATATGAAGAAAAAAAAAAAAAAAAGAAATTACACACGATAAATACTTACATTCTTCCAGCAATGCTCGCTGACTTTCCTTAAATTACATAAATGCAAAAATGTCAATTTATTCGAAATGTGCTATTTTATATTCGTTTCTTCAAAATTATTTGCACTCTACAAGAGTTGTAAGTTTTTTTTTCTACACATTTCGCCCTTACTGACCGCAAACTGTTTTGCACTTTACGCCGCCTATAAAATGACAGGGTTGCAAGTGCGCTGAAAACTAGGTTACTTTCTGTTTATATACGGTGCTACCAGACATAATTGAAAAAAAATCGTTTTCAATGAATTTTATGTTACAGTGAAAGCCCGGTATAGCGAATACTCAGTTTAACGAATATCCGATGTAACGAATGGCGAAATTTCCACATTAGCTGCCTTATATAGCGAATTGCAAAAAAAAAGAATCTCGATTTAACGAATAACAAAGCAAAATACATTAAAAAACAATTACAGAATCGTAAGATTGTGGGTGTTTTTGGCTTCTTTGCTTTGTATTGAAAGAACGCGTGTGATGCGTTGCTTTTTTTTCTTAAAATTTCAGTAGTTTTATTTGGTTCATTGTGAAAACGAGATGTCGATTTCTTAAGAAATTAATAATATGAATGAAATGTAACAATAAACCTACACATGTTCATAGTATCCAAAAATATAAGTAAATATGTATATGCACCTAAGTACATTTATGATTTTTAATGAATTTACATATTAGAAATAAAAATAATAATTAAATAAACATTGAAATATCAATTAAATTTTTATTTCTACACTCACTTATCAATACAATTAAATTTTGATGTTTTTAAAACTGCGGACCACCGTCTTTTATAAAATTTTAAGATAAAAAATTACTGTTCGATATAACGAATATCTCGGTATAACGAAAAGTCTGAACATTATATCATTCGTTAAACCGGGCTTTGACTGTATATGTATTTCTATTATACTATAAAAGAAATAGAATAAAATTTTTTACAATAATATGCGCCAAAATATATTACATTGATACAAAATCAGACTTATTTATTGTCATAAAATGGTGCCACATTATTTATCAAAAACGCCAAATTATTTATCATGCATCCATTTACAAATTTAAGTAAAATCCCATCTCTAATAAGATGACTCAAAAATTATGTATAAATGTAAACACACACATATACAAATGTAAGATTAAATTAGTAAGTAAACAAAAAGCATCAAATCGCATTGGATAAAACTAAAATTTCAATGAAAATTCTGATTAGTAATAGGTGTTAAAAAATTAATTTAATTATTTAATGTAAAAAAAAAAAATACATTAAAAAGCTTTTACACTTCAAAGTGACATTTGCTTGAGCAAAGCTGTTGCTAAATAAGTTAAAGACAACTTCTGCTGGTGTTAAGTTTCAATCAGACTTTTGCGGGTAAAGTTGGATTTTTCCTGTCTATACCGGAACTGACACCGGTATTCATAAAAAATAAAACGTTGCTCAAATACATTTTATATGAAAAATTTGTCGTAAAATGTGTTTCAACAAAAGTTTACTTTTATTTAGCAGTAACTTAAAATTGCTTAAAGTATACTTTTTCGATGTCTAAATGAGTTATGGCCCTATGTATTCGGTTTTAAACCACTAGAAAATCTAAAGTTTATACATATATGTATGTATTTCGGTAAGAGAAGAATTTAAATAATTGTTTCATGAGTGGTCACACTTATAAAAAAATTTAAAATTCAAACTGGCAACTATGAGAGTGTAAATAACTTCAAACGCAGTGGCAACCTTGTGCGTTACGACTTGTTATCGATGTCATATACTTAGTGGTTTTTTTCCCCTCCTCCAAAAACTGCTTTGGCGATTGCATAGTTTATGCAAACTGATCTTAATCCATACTCGCTTTTAAGCACACCATCAGTTTTATTATAAGATATTTTTCAACATATTTTGTGTAGTATGTATTTTTCTCCTTGTACTCGTTGAGAGTAAAACGTTGTGTGTTGTGTACTAGAAACGTTAAATAAAATACAACATCGAAAACAACAGCAACAGCAGCAGCAACAATAATAAGTTTTTTGCCTCAACCATTTTGCGCCTTAATGATGAAACGACGAAACAGAAACGAACCACGAGTCAGGCTCTTGTTATCGTTGCTTCATAACGTGGTGGTAGCTAGTAGATACATACATATGTATGTGTCGTACGTTCTTTCCTTCGTTGGTTGGTTGGTTGGTTGGTTGGTTGGGTTGGCTTCGTCGCTGGGGCTGGTGCTGATGTTGTTTTTCATTTCATGTTCATGTTGCTCTTGTGTATTTAAAATTTTTGTTTTATTATAAGTGCTTTTTCTTCATGCAATCGTTGCTGCTGCTGCTGTTGTTGTTGTTGAATATACATTTTTTTGCTGTTGGTATTTTTGAGCTTTTGGCATTCCCTGGTGCCATTTAAACTTTTTTTTTCGTATAATTTTTTCCAAAAGTTATAAGAATGTTTTCTGTTTTCGTTGAACAGAATCTAAATGTTCTTATACTACATACATTCAATCTTAAACCTTTTTCTGTAGTTTTTTTTTTTTGTTATAGAAAATTTGCTTATTTATCTCTTGGTAAAATATGAAAGGAAAAGAGAAGTTGTTTGTTGTTCGTTCGAATAGTAAAAAGTTCTATTTGTCAGTTGTGCCGGTCGGTCCTTCGTTTTCTTTTTTTTTTTTTTTTCCTCTAATGTTGGCGTTGCTCTGGCAGTTTTTAAATGTTCATGTTTCTTTGTAGCTCATTTTGACTTTCTTTGCCCCAACTCTTCCTGGTTGAAAGAGTTTCTTTTCTTTATTTATTTAGTAGGTACATACATATGTGTCTGTGGATGTTTAAATTTAAAAAGCGCCACATAAGAGAAAAGGTCGATTTGGTTTCTTTAAGCATATTCATGTCGAAAACCGCAGATAAGATTTTTATTTTGGCGCGCAAATAATGAATTTGATATTTTACATCTTGAGATCATCGTAGTGAAAAGAAAATAAAAAAACGCCTACCAAAGCATAAAATCTCGAAAGTATTATTTGTTCCTAGTCATTTATAGTTATTAAAGTTAAAAAAAATTTCAAGAAAGAAATAACTTTGAGTTGTTTATGTTTTTGTTTGAAAGATTAAACTCTTCTGTTGGTGGAACAAAATTAAGAAAAAATTGGTCTTAATGTTGTTAAAAGTGAGGTTATATATACATATAAATTAGAACTTTACAAAGAATTAAAAATGACTTTCGGGAAGCTTCACATTTTTGCAAATACTTTCTAAAATATATCGTTATTCCTATAAAAATCTAGCCCAAAGGCGAACATTCAAAGAACAGAATGTCCGTAAGAATTTCGGTTTACATGGCCTACTTTCTAAGCTGTCTAAGAATTCATGCCATAAACAGTTATTAAATAAGCTAATAATATAATTTTACTGCACCAGGCGAAAAAGAAGAAATACATATATGCACAACAATGTTTTTTTTAAATAGGGGGACTCTTATTGACCTTCTAACCCTCACCCTGATATGGCTTTCTATTCCCGTCCAGGTGTGGGTATATCAGGTTTGTTAAAAAGGACACATTTTTTTATTTTATTTATTCACCAATATCCAATTTATCGCTCCCCTTCAAAGTAATCCCCCTCAGATATAATACACTTATGGCAACGCTTCTTCCCATTCTCAAAGCACTTGTGAAATGCGCTTTTCGGTGTGGCCATCAGCTCGTTCTTCGTTTCTGAATTTATTTCATTAATTGTGGTAAAACGCTTTCCTTTCATTGGTCTCTTCAGTCGCAGTAAACCAAATCTGCTTCGCTGCCACACATTTTATGCCCAAAACATTCGAGATAATTGCATGGCATGGCCGCCATCGTCTACAACTTCTCTAATAGTGATTCAACGACGACTCTTCAATATAATTGTTTTCATTGTTTCAATGTTTTCTTCACTTGTTGACGTGATTGCAGCGCCAGAACGCTCATAGTCATCAACACCTTCTCGGCCTTCTGTAAAGCGCTTTTTTTGAGACAAAATGGACTTGGCGAATGCCACAATCAACATTTCAAGCGCCTTGCAACACTTTATTCTATTTTTAACTCAAAATTTAATACATATTCTTTGATCAATTTTTTTTGTGGAAAGTCAAAAATCAAAGAACGCAGTTGTTTTAGTTCTGAACAACAAATTATTAATTCAAATTGGCTGATAATGTCAACAAATTTCGATAAAAACACAACCCATAACCAGTAAAAATGCAAACTTCGGGGAAACTTTAGACTAAGTAGCCATGTTTTGAAAGAAATGAGATTTATCGGTTTGTTGAGGGTGTCGTGGACGACCTCCTAACACTGAAGTCAATGGCAATTGGTATTATATTATACTAAAGCCGACCCCAAAATAATCAACAACGGCTTCGCTTACAAAATCTATAAGCATTGGGCAGCACGCTTTTTTCATTTTATGGCAATTGGCATTATATTATACTAAAGCCGACCCCAAAATAATCAACAACGGCTTCGCTTACAAAATCTATAAGCATTGGGCAGCACGCTTTTTTCATTTTATGGCAATTGGCATTATATTATACTAAAGCCGACCCCAAAATTGTCTTGGTTTCTTTTGAACACATTTCTAAGATCGATGGGGCGTCGCTGTTGTAGTTTCGGTGACCTTTTGAGAGCTGTTGCTTGCTCAACAAACTTAGCTTAAAAATATTGGATGAGTCTGATTTATTCTCCTTTCATATAAGTGAGATAAATATAGGCTGCTATAGCTCTCATTTGCCAAAAAGAAACTCACCAATGAATGGTAAACAAATTAAAAAATAGTTTCTGTGCCCAGCCATGAACGTCAATTCACAACTGGACACAATCATGGATTTTTAAAAGAAACTCAAATAATGTTTATAATAATAATAATAATAAAAACACTTTTTTATTCACCATGGTTACTTATATTAACTTATTTGTAATGACAGTATTCAAACTCAATTTCCCCAGCTGACCCAAAATAAATATTTCATCGCAAGCCTTTTTGGCATAAAGTTTTTGCGAATTATCTAGCTTGCGGTATGAGAAGGCCCAACCCTCTGCAAATATGTCAGCTTCATCTCTTTCTTTATTTAAATGCTCCCTATGCCTTAAAGCCGTTTTCAACGATTCGCTTCTCTCACAATTTCCGGAAAAGATTTTTCGTCTTACCACTTTTGCAGGTGTCTAAATAAAAGGAAATATTTAAAAATATACATTAAATTGCATTTCAAACAATTGATCTTTTGTAGCTAAATAGCTTACGGGTGCAGTACTTTCGTCGTCGGAGCTTATTACGGTATTTATACCGTCTTCTGGCAGTTCGACTTCCTTTAAAAAATTAAATTCATTAAAATACCATAAATTTGGTTCGTACAGGTGGTCATCCGTTCCGGCGCCGCTTCTTTCACTTGAAATCTTTTTCTTTAATTCCCTTTTGTATGTGATTCGCATATTCCTTATTCTGCTTTTTACTTTTTGGATACTGACATTTTTATCAATATGTTTATATTCATTTGTCAATTTCTCATAGGCGGCCGCTCTTATAGCTTTATTTTTATATTTATCATTTTTCACATTCCATAATTCGGGTAAATTTTTGTATACATTAATAAAATTTACCCAATGCTCAGTTTTTTCAATCGCCATTTTCTTTACTTTCCGCCTACTTGACGACTTGTTTATGCGTTTGAGAAAATGTTTTGATATAGTTATGCAGATGCTTACAGCTTGCTAGTTTCCAATAAACTAAACAGATAAACCAGAAAACATGAAATCACACACGATGCAATCTGTATGAAGGCAATCTCTATTTTGATGCTCATGAAATCTCGTATGCAATCGGAAATGAGTTCATAAACACGAATACAAACGATGCAATCTACAACGAAATCTGGCAGATTGCGTGCATGCATTTACTCTCCGCTATTGCCTTAAATTCTCATGTTTACATACATTTCTGTGCAATAACGATGTTAACGCAGCGTTTTATTTACTTTTCTTTACGCTGTTTTTCAAATAATTTTTTACTTCCAGTTAAAAAAAAAATAGAAGAAAACAAACCAACACTATACAATAATGTTTAACATTCCCAGATATTAATTAAAGTAGCAGATGTATTTCTCAAAATGGTAGAGTCAAGCTAATTATCAAAAGAGAAAAAGAGGTTGGCAACGCCGCGTCTTCCTACTACCGTTCGCAGAGACACACATCCACACACCTTATATGTAGGCATGCGAAATCTTGTGTGCGTGTGTGTGTCTCCTGATCGTTAAACCATATAAATTATGACTTTGGTATAAATGCCACAAACTTGAGAAATAAAAAATAAATTTAATTACGATGCCTTGATGTCTGCGTACATTTTTTTAATTTTGTATTTTGATTTTGTTTATTTTTCCTGAAGCTCTGCTGCTGAGCACAGCACCTTAATTGAATCTACTTTATTAAGCTCTTCTTCTTTTGAAACACATCCTTCCTTATTTGTTGTTTCATTTTTTTTCTAACTCATTATTTCGTAGCATAAAATGTGGAAGTCGAAAGTATTTGTGGTATTTTTATTTTCTTTGTGTCTACTAAAGTATGAATTTAGATTACGTATGTATGGGGATGTAAAAAGGAAGTTGAAATATCGAAATCGTGAAATAAAAGTAACGAGAGTACAAAGAGAACCATATGGCTCAATATTCATTCATGTTTTTTTTTTCTGTACATTTGCATATAAACATGTCTATTGCATTCATAGTTGCCAGATGCTACAATTGGTTTTAAATCGTCTAACTCCAAAAACATGTCAAAGTTTTTGAGTTTGAAAGTTTTTTTTTTTTTTTATAACCCAACAACCACTTAACTGGACTAAACTACCAAATTTAGTTTAAGACAAGGTGAATTTATTACCAGGTGATTTTGGCAGCCCAGGTGATAGTATTTTGCTTGCTGTTTTTCAGCACTGATTGTTGTCAATTTTTGTTTATCTCTTTACGAAATATTTTGCGCCACGTTGATTTAGAGATTTTTGGTAGAAAAAGTTGCTTCTGTTCAAAAATTGTTTTAAATAATTGTGTTTAAAGTAAGTTTTATATATTTAAAGAAAACAGGCATATTATTAAAACTCTTTAGTAAAATAGGAGCAATTGCGCCGTATGCAAAATAAATAAAGAGTAACAGCTATAACTCTCGAACCGTAAGAGATAGAGAGCCGAAATTCGCAGAGTGTGTATTCCCAGATGCCTTACAAAATGACAACAACAACAAGTCGAAAACTACTAGGTGTCCCCATACAACATAAAGTAGCAATTAAACGTAGCTCTCAAGCTGTAAGGAGACAGAGAGATGAAATTTATACAATATACATATGTATTCACATATGCCATTCCATACGTACATTACACATACATACAGAACCCTAAGTGTGCGAGCCAGCCTCGTACTTCACTGAATTTATTTTAATTCGCAATGGTTTTCGTGCTGCATGTTTCTGATGTTCGACCAAATCGCCAAAATAACAATAAATCGCCAAATATGGCAACCTAGCAATGTTACACCGTATTGTGCACTGGCACAAAAGAAATACGTGAGACAAACGGAAGCACTGTGAAAAAGAGAAACAAAGAAAAAATATTCTTTTACAACTTCCACTTGTAAAACATTGGTTAAAAAAGTACTGCCATTAACTAAAACAAAAAAAAAAAAAAGGAATCCCTATGCTCCTGTTAGAATCAATAAGAATACATAGTATGTACATTGCATCTCTTGTACATGGCTGGTGAATTAGGGCGAGCTTGTGATAAGTATTTTTCCACTTTTGCAGAACTATTTACTTGCACAAATAATGTCTAATGCTTGGACAAACATAAAGAAAAAATATATATACATAGTATATGCCGAGACAGGGAATTGAAAAATAAATACACTTTAAAAAATGATACGCCCTAATGAGCACATAAATGAAGGTGCTTACAATATGTTTGAACAGCTTGGTTTGTTTTTCTCTAATCGTTGTATACATACCCCTACATACATATGCACATACATATTTTTATTCATGTTAAAATAAAGCAAAATGTCAAGGAACATGCAGCGGCGTGCTCCTTTTTATCCTTTATAACACTTGTTGGCTTTAATACTTTTTAACTTGATTGTTAAATAAACTTGTAGTATAAATATTTCTTTGTTTTTAACATATAAATCTACATACATACGCCCATCCATACATAAATAGCCGGTTGTACAAACTCAAACATCCATCCATATGTATGTTTATGAGGATTTTTAGTAAGTCCTTTATTTTCTTTGAAAAAAAATATGTATGTACGTAAGCATTATATAATTTTGTGGTGCTACTTGTTTCTAATGTTTAAAACGTACACGTGATATCGTTGTTGTACTTAATGCCACACTTTTATCGTGTAAACACATATGTAGGTACATACACAGTTTGTGTATTTATGAACTTTCATATTTTTGCTTTTTGTTTTGCTTTTTTTTTTTTTGCAAGAAAGCACTTGAATTTTTAAACAAAAACACGGAAAATAAACAATAAATGCAAGAGCGATTTGAATTGTAGTGTTGCAAAATTGTTCCAGTGGCGAACGTGTGTTACAAGTACAGAATTCGTGTGTATGGAGCACAGAGGTGAAAAAAATTTACTTTTGAAAATCGTCCAAATTAACTGATAGAACGATTGTTACAAATACATATGTATATTGTGCTTTGTATAATCTTTCCTTACAGCATAAAAAGAACTATAAGAATCGTGTTATCTTTTGTTTTGCTACAATTTCTAGAGCATTTTCAAAAGGCAGATGTACAGAGTTTACGTTGTTTTCTAAACGCAGTTGTGCTCACTTTAACTCCTACTTTCATATATGGACATACATATGTACCTGTAACATATCAAAACATTCAAATTGTTTTAAAAAAAAGGGCACGAAATAGTGCAAAATGTTACTAAACTGGATTAAAAAAGATTGAAGATTGAAAGAGAGACAAAATGACCCTTTAGTTGCAAAATGGTAACGCTGCTTGGCGCATTTGTTGTTGTTTCGTGTGAACGATAGCATGGAAGAAGAACAAGACATGCAAATAACTGCATTGATTTGCAGTGTTGTAAAGTATGATTTAAACACTGCTTTGGCATTGCCTGCAAACATTTAAATAGACAGCGTTTATTTTTAAGTACCGAATGCACTGAAATTGTTGAAAGGTCATGATCATGACTGCCTTCCTAAACGTCTGAAAGCAACGTTAAGCCAGTACAGACACATGCTTTGCAACACTTCATTGAGACTGTTTGGATATCAATTTTTGAGGGGCACTAAAAAAACTGCAATGTATGTACACATACTATAGATGATACAAAGTCTTTTTTATAATATATAAATAATAAATAACTTATCTTATTTTCTTGTTTTTTCATGCATATTGTGCTAAAAATTAATTTCATAATTTAGTACTTTCTAACAACAAGTCTTGAAGTTTGAATAGTTATTAGAATGCAAAAAACAAGAGAAAAAGATTTTAGTTTTTTTTTTCCTAGCCAAGCAGACTTTATTTAACCAGCAAATCAATCAGTATTTTTTATTGGCAAAAAGCTATTAATGACTTAAATTTATTTCTACCTTGTGTATTTTACACATGCATATTTGCGGTGCTGTCAACGCATAATTGAACCAGGATGTTAAAGAAGCAGAATGCAGCAACTTTTCAACTATGACTGACTTTTTTTGCTGTCAAAAGATGTTTATTACGCTTCTAAATCTTTGGTGTTTTATGGTAACATTTTAAGGGGAATCTTGGAAATTAATAAAACTCATTTAGTTTTAAAAAATGGAATTATTTACAATTGTTAGTTACTTTATCGGGCCTTATATCCATTTTACTTTCTCAGTATTGAGAAAGATTCTTTTGTGATGAGGAAATTGTAGTGGTCAAGATTTTTAAAAAAGACAAGAAAAATAAACTAGAAGCCTTGTGGGCTGGAATGCATGTCCTGGCTGTTTTTATACGACGCTCGTCAGCAACCAAATGGTTTCGAACCCAGCTCATGACTAATTACATACTGCTTTTTAAGCAGCAGCGTTAAGCCTGAGCTTTTTCTTAGTGACCGTCTATAATTAAAACTATTGATCAAGTTTAAATTTTTTCGCTGTTTTTTTCCGTTGATTGGATTATATTTTTTATTCTCTCAGCAACATCCAATTGATATTTGTGCTTGTCGCTATTGTATCAGTGATGACAAAGCTTTCAAACTTTCCGCCGGTCTTGGCGGTTTTTATTATTATTTTTCGTCATCGTCACAAACAAGTGGCGTGGCTCTGACAATCAGGCAGGCCCTAAGTTCTTCTTTCTACCTACCATAATTCCCCTAATAGGTATAGTATATTTTTATATTTAACAAATCCTCACTCAAAAAGCTTTTAATCGCAAATTATAATGATATACTCTATTCAAGAAGTTATATAGTTATCAAACTGCTCATCCATCTTGAAGTGTGATACCAAAAGTTATCAAAGAAAACCACATAAAAATCGCACACACACAGCATTGTTGTCTGAGCCAAACATAATATTTGATGGCAGAAGTAATATCCCAGAAATGAGGTATAAACTTTGCGCGCCAAAAAAAACACCTAATGAAATAAAGTTGAGCAATTTTTATACACAGTATACCTCTTGCTGTTTGGTTGATACTCCAACCACAACAGTGCTAAGGAAACACAATTTTACAGCAACAGCAGACCAGCCAAACCGTCAAGATGAAGCAATATTTTTTTCTTTACACTACACATACATACAAGTACTCGTTTGTTATCTGTAAAGTAAACTATATACGACTGAAATGGCAACAAAATATTAAAATAAAGTAAGAGAAAAAAACCATCAAGCTCCTCAAACACAGTTAAGACGGCATAATTTTTTTTTTTTTTTTTAACAACAAGTACCACCATTTGCTTCACATCATTTACAAAGTTATTAAAGTGGTGCTAGAAAAACCAAAATTTTTATCAACATTTTTGGTGAAAATGTGTTTGTTTTTGCCTTTTTAAGAGCAGTAAAATGTTAACAAAAGTTTTTTTTTTTTTTCTAAATTATGTTCTGTTTTGGCAAATTTTTAATTCAAAATCTTCTACATCATTGTGCATGGACAAATTTGCGGGACAGGCCTGTTTTATTAACAAAAAATTTTTTATTTTATTTTGCAACACTAAATGCTTACAAATTTTTATGTTTTTCAACACTTACATTTGAGTGCCTTGCATTGCTGTATGTTTTGTTATTGTAGAGTGAAACGCGGCTTGATAACTGCCGCCGGCAATGAAAGTGCATCAGCTTGGTTCTTTTATTAACTAATCAGCTGTGAATGTTATGTTTTGTGCTAGTTAGTGCAAACTAAAAAACAAAGTAGGTAATTTACAATTTACAAAAAAAAATATTTATGTACATATAATTGCATGAATTTATATTCTCTAATGCACAAGATTGTGAATGTTGTCTATGTATTACTACGTTTATACGTACTGCTTATTCGCGAATAAAATTATTGTGAATAGAAAAATTTGGCGTATAAAGAGTAAATAAAATTTTTATTTGTGAATAGCCGAGTCACGAAAACAGGTACATACTGATTAAAAATCTGTATAATAAAACACAAAAAGTTGCCACTTTTTTTTATCGGTTTTAAAGTTTTCTTCGATGTGGCCCACGTACAATCATATGACAGAAAGGAAATAATTTACTGAAAATTGCACTAAAGCAAGTCTGCGCCTTCTGCTTTCACTAGCGATTGCAAAAGTTGCATGCCTTTTGTTGAACCGTTCTTGCAACATTTCGTGGCTTTTCTGCATTAATTGAATTGTAAGAAACATCATAATTTTTGGTTTCTCCATTATTATTTTAGTAATCACTTCTTTTTCTGAACATATGTTGTGCTTAACAGTGTTACCAATTAGTTACATTTTTACCATCTGGCTTCACTAAAAAATACAAATTTTCTGCATTCGCATTGACGCATAAACAGTGAGTTATTTATTTGCGAATAGTTTTTATGTATGAATAGGCTACGCATAAACGTAGTATATATTATTGTTTTGTTTACACTGATGATGTCTATTAAAGGCTATTCCGTCTGTGCTTCAAAAGCATACTGCAGGAATTGCGCTACTTGACAACTTAAGTAACTTGTAAGGTGAAATTATAGCTTAATTACTAAAACTCTAGGACTCTAGAATTCATAGGCTTTCGAAAAAAAAAACAAGACCGGTTCAATGCGCTTTTACTTTGCAAGTAGCTTATTTCAATATCTTCCTTAAAATCTAAGTACCAGTACAAATTATAAAAACCGGTATTCGGTTACTGAGCATAAACAACTACAACACAGAACAAATCTGTGCTCACACGGGGCAAATATGCATATAATAATTCTTTCAAACATTACATAACAATATTTAACAAATCATTTCGGCCTCTATGGCTTGACGCGTAGAAAGCGTGTGGTGTAACATAAAGCTAGAAAAGCATAGACACGTAGAAAGCGTGTCGTGTCGTGTAACTCCAGCTTAAGCCGCAGATATTTATCACCTAAAAATAACCTTTTACATATTTCATTAAGTGTGTGCTTGCTTCATAGTTTACTCTGGAGCTTTAAAAAAATGTCTCCCTTCATAATCCTTACAAAAAAAATTTCCTTTTTCCAATAATACCAAAGGTATTTTTCCTTTCTTTTTTTTTATTTACATTTTTCTTAAGCATCCTCAAGTTACATTTCCATGGTCCTTTTTTCAATGGCATTAACAAAGCTAAAAAAAAAAAAGAAAACTTTTGTTATAAAAAACGTAACAAAGTCTTGTCTTAAACCATTTCAAAATCTATAAAATATTACAGCGTATGCCTACCCGCTCTCCCCCTATTATCACTTTGCTAAAAAAAAAATAATAAGTTGTAAGTCCTCCGTATCTTCTAATTTTCAAAATGTGTCATTCAGGCTGTTGGTTATTCTGGCACACAATGAATGGAACCGTAGCAAAACTAAAAAAAAACAAGTAAGAGTGCTATATTCGGCTGGGCCGAATCTTAAATACCCTTCACAATGGTACATACATTCCGATTGATTTTTGGTGCGAAAAGTTGTTTTATTTGGCTTTTAAATGGGCCGATTTTTTCTGAATTTCAATATCAGATCCACTACCGGGATTTAACACAGGCTGCAAAACTTTTATTTAAATAATTCCTAATATGCTCAAGTTCAACCACTGGGTGACACCAATTCTTTTTAATATCAATGAAATAAAGAAAAGCAAAATGTATTTCTTAATTATTTATCAGTTAACTTTATAGTAAAATTTATTTAACAAAAAATTGCATATAATTGCATTATTTTTAAATTATAATGCTAAACATTGCCATTAAGTGTGATTTTCTTTTCAATTTACTTACGTATGTGGGTACATGCATACGTATGTATGTATGTATCTATAATAGAAAACTCTAAAATAAATTCTTTATTATTGAATATTTTCAGTGTGTTCCATAAAACAATGATTATATACATACATATATACATACATATTTACATTGCTTGCTTTTACAAAATTATTTTTTTCTTGTGCACGTTGTTGATGATCTATTGCGTATCATCATACACATGTGTGTGTGTATGTACATATGTAAGTACGTAGGGAAACCCAAAATGATTTTTTGTGTGAATGAATTTGAAGACGCAATTGTTTAAAAGAATTTCATTGCGTACCCTTTTTTCAACAATTCTTTATATCACTTTCATTTTCAAGCTCGTGTATACATATGTATGTACATACATACACATTTTTACACCAAAGCAAAAAAATTGTTTATGCTAACATACTTGCATGCATACATACATATGTAGATACATACATACCTACATACATACAAACGTATCTACATACATACATACATACATACATACATACATACATACATACATACATACATACATACATACATACATACATTCATACATGATCGCAAATATTATATACATATGTATATAATATTATATACATATGTATGTACCATTATGATTGATTTTTGGTACCAAAAGTTGGGTGCATATGGGCCGATGTCCAAAAATTTTCTAATTTTGCCCCTAAACAGCCTGTATGTACCATTCCGACAAATATTTAGTGCAAAAAACTGTTTCGTTTAGCTTCCAGGCCCGACTTCTTGAGATATCGGGAGGCGCTATATCTCGAACATATATGGGCCGATGACAAAAAGATTTCCAGTTTTGCTTCTGACTAACCTATATGTATCATTCTGATTGATTTTTGGTGCCAAAAGTTGTTTTATTTAGCTTATAGAGCCGATTTCTTGAAAAATCGGGAGACGCTATATCTCAGGTATATATAGACCGATTGCAGACATTTTCAAATTTTGCTTTTAAACACCTTATAAGTACCATTCTGATCGATTTTTGGTACCAAAAGTTGTTTTATTTGGCTTTTAGAGCCGACTTCTTGAGAAAACTTGAGGCGCTATATCTCGAGTGTATATGGGCCGATGACAAAAAGATTTCCAGTTTTGCTTCTGACTAACCTATATGTATCATTCTGATTGATTTTTGGTGCCAAAAGTTGTTTTATTTAGCTTATAGAGCCGATTTCTTGAAAAATCAGGAGTCGCTATATCTCAGATATATATGGACCGATTTCAAAAATTTTCCAATTTTGCTTTTAAACACCTTATATGTTCCATTCTAATCGATTTTTGATACCAAAAGTTGTTTTATTTGGCTTTTAGAGCCGACTTCTTGAGAAAACGGGAGGCGCTATATCTCGAGTGTATATGGGCCGATGTGGAAAAATTTTCCACTTTTGCCTCTAAATAGCCTATATATACCATATTGATTGATCTTCGGTGCCAAAAGTTGTCTTATTTGGCTAATAAAGCCGATTTCTTTAAAAATCGGGAGACGCTATATCTCGGATATATATGGGCCGATTTCAAAAATTCCTTCATTTCTAGGATTTAATGAGCACTAAAAATGATATGGTTTAGTTTTTAAGAAAAAATTTTTTTTCAAAAATCTGAATACAAAAATTACACAAAATATCCCTCAAAACCCGGTTTTTTGAATATATCTCGGCTATCCGCGGACCTATCTTACTGAATTTCAATAGCAGACCCACTACCGGGGTTTCACACGTTTTAGCGAAAGAATGAGGTTTCTATCTCAAACCGTTTTCTCAGAAACGGTATTTCAACGACTACAGACGGACAGACGGACAGACGGACAGACGGACCGACGGACAGACGGACATCGCTCAATCGTAATCGCTATTGATGCTGATCCAGAATATATATACTTTATGGGGTCTTAGATGGATATTTCAATGCGTTACAAACGGAATCACAAACTTATATATACCCTTACACATTTATGTGAAGGGTATAAAAAACAGTCTTGGATGTAAATGTGTGTGTGTGTGTGCCACTTTTGCTCCCCCTCCTTGTCCTTTTCGCTCGCTTGTTATACCCTTCACATAAATGTGTAAGGGTATATATAAGTTTGTGATTCCGTTTGTAACGCATTGAAATATCCATCTAAGACCCCATAAAGTATATATATTCTGGATCAGCATCAATAGCGATTACGATTGAGCGATGTCCGTCTGTCCGTCTGTCCGTCTGTCCGTCTGTAGTCGTTGAAATACCGTTTCTGAGAAAACGGTTTGAGATAGAAACCTCATTCTTTCGCTAAAACGTGTGAAACCCCGGTAGTGGGTCTGCTATTGAAATTCAGTAAGATAGGTCCGCGGATAGCCGAGATATATTCAAAAAACCGGGGTTTGAGGGATATTTTGTGTAATTATACCCTTCACATAAATGTGTAAGGGTATATATAAGTTTGTGATTCCGTTTGTAACGCATTGAAATATCCATCTAAGACCCCATAAAGTATATATATTCTGGATCAGCATCAATAGCGATTACGATTGAGCGATGTCCGTCTGTCCGTCTGTCCGTCTGTCCGTCTGTCCGTCGGTCCGTCTGTCCGTCTGTCCGTCTGTCCGTCTGTAGTCGTTGAAATACCGTTTCTGAGAAAACGGTTTGAGATAGAAACCTCATTCTTTCGCTAAAACGTGTGAAACCCCGGTAGTGGGTCTGCTATTGAAATTCAGTAAGATAGGTCCGCGGATAGCCGAGATATATTCAAAAAACCGGGTTTTGAGGGATATTTTGTGTAATTTTTGTATTCAGATTTTTGAAAAAAATTTTTTCTTAAAAACTAAACCATATCATTTTTAGTGCACATTAAATCCTAGAAATGAAGGAATTTTTGAAATCGGCCCATATATATCCGAGATATAGCGTCTCCCGATTTTTAAAGAAATCGGCTTTATTAGCCAAATAAGACAACTTTTGGCACCGGAGATCAATCAAGATGGTATATATAGGCTATTTAGAGGCAAAAATGGAAAATTTTTCCACATCGGCCCATATACACTCGAGATATAGCGCCTCCCGTTTTCTCAAGAAGTCGGCTCTAAAAGCCAAATAAAACAACTTTTGGTATCAAAAATCGATTAGAATGGAACATATAAGGTGTTTAAAAGCAAAATTGGAAAATTTTTGAAATCGGTCCATATATATCTGAGATATAGCGACTCCTGATTTTTCAAGAAATCCGCTCTTTAAGCCAAATAAAGCAATTTTTGGCACTAAAAATCAATCAGAATGGTACATATAGACTATTTAGAGGCAAACGTGTAAAATTTTGGACATCGGCCCATATACACTCGAGATATAGCGCCTCAAGTTTTTTCAAGAAGTCGGCTCTAAAAGCCAAATAAAACAACTTTTGGTACCAAAAATCGATCAGAATGGTACATATAAGGTGTTTAAAAGCAAAATTTGAAAATGTCTGCAATCGGTCTATATATACCTGAGATATAGCGTCTCCCGATTTTTCAAGAAATCGGCTCTATAAGCTAAATAAAACAACTTTTGGCACCAAAAATCAATCAGAATGATACATATAGGTTAGTCAGAAGCAAAACTGGAAATCTTTTTGTCATCGGCCCATATATGTTCGAGATATAGTGCCTCCCGATATCTCAAGAAGTCGGGCCTGGAAGCTAAACGAAACAGTTTTTTGCACTAAATATTTGTCGGAATGGTACATACAGGCTGTTTAGGGGCAAAATTAGAAAATTTTTGGACATCGGCCCATATGCACCCAACTTTTGGTACCAAAAATCAATCATAATGGTACATACATATGTATATAATATTATATACATATGTATATAATATTTGCGATCATGTATGTATGTATGAATGTATGTATGTATGTATGTATGTATGTATGTATGTATGTATGTATGTATGTAGATACGTTTGTATGCATGTAGGTATGTATGTATCTACATACATATGTATGTATGCATGCAAGTATGTTAGCATAAACAATTTTTTTGCTTTGTTGTAAAAATGTGTATTGTACATATGTATACACGAGCTTGAAAATGAAAGTGATATAAAGAATTGTTGAAAAAAGGGTACGCAATGAAATTCTTTTAAACAATTGCGTCTTCAAATTCATTCACACAAAAAATCATTTTGGGTTTCCCTACGTACTTACATATGTACATACACACACACATGTGTATGATGATACGCAATAGATCATCAACAACGTGCACAAGAAAAAAATAATTTTGTAAAAGCAAGCAATGTAAATATGTATGTATATATGTATGTATATAATCATTGTTTTATGGAACACACTGAAAATATTCAATAATAAAGAATTTATTTTAGAGTTTTCTATTATAGATACATACATACATACATACGTATGCATGTACCCACATACGTAAGTAAATTGAAAAGAAAATCACACTTAATGGCAATGTTTAGCATTATAATTCAAAAATAATGCAATTATATGCAATTTTTTGTTAAATAAATTTTACTATAAAGTTAACTGATAAATAATTAAGAAATACATTTTGCTTTTCTTTATTTCATTGATATTAAAAAGAATTGGTGTCACCCAGTGGTTGAACTTGAGCATATTAGGAATTATTTAAATAAAAGTTTTGCAGACTGTGTTAAATCCCGGTAGTGGATCTGATATTGAAATTCAGAAAAAATCGGCCCATATATACCCCAGATATAGCGTCTCCCGATATTTCAAGAAATCGGCTTTAAAAGCCAAATAAAACAACTTTTCGCACCAAAAATCAATCAGAATGTATGTACCATTGTGAAGGGTATTTAAGATTCGGCCCAGCCGAATATAGCACTCTTACTTGTTTTTGTATTCAGATTTTTGAAATAAATTTTTTCCTTAAAAACTAAATCATATCATTTTTAGTGCTCATTAAATCCTAGAAATGAAGGAATTTTTGAAATCGGCCCATATATATCCGAGATATAGCGTCTCCCGGTTTTTAAAGAAATCGGCTTTATTAGCCAAATAAGACAACTTTTGGCACCGAAGATCAATCAAGATGGTATATATAGGCTATTTAGAGGCAAAAGTGGAAAATTTTTCCACATCGGCCCATATACACTCGAGATATAGCGCCTCCCGTTTTCTCAAGAAGTCGGCTCTAAAAGCCAAATAAAACAACTTTTGGTATCAAAAATCGATTAGAATGGAACATATAAGGTGTTTAAAAGCAAAATTGGAAAATTTTTAAAATCGGTCCATATATATCTGAGATATAGCGACTCCTGATTTTTCAAGAAATCCGCTCTTTAAGCCAAATAAAGCAATTTTTGGCACTAAAAATCAATCAGAATGGTACATATAGACTACTTAGAGGCAAACGTGGAAAATTTTGGACATCGGCCCATATACACTCGAGATATAGCGCCTCAAGTTTTCTCAAGAAGTCGGCTCTAAAAGCCAAATAAAACAACTTTTGGTACCAAAAATCGATCAGAATGGTACATATAAGGTGTTTAAAAGCAAAATTTGAAAATGTCTGCAATCGGTCTATATATACCTGAGATATAGCATCTCCCGATTTTTCAAGAAATCGGCTCTATAAGCTAAATAAAACAACTTTTGGCACCAAAAATCAATCAGAATGATACATATAGGCTAGTCAGAAGCAAAACTGGAAATCTTTTTGTCATCGGCCCATATATGTTCGAGATATAGCGCCTCCCGATATCTCAAGAAGTCGGGCCTGGAAGCTAAACGAAATAGTTTTTTGCACTAAATATTTGTCGGAATGGTACATACAGGCTGTTTAGGGGCAAAATTAGAAAATTTTTGGACATCGGCCCATATGCACCCAACTTTTGGTACCAAAAATCAATCATAATGGTACATACATATATATATAATATTATATACATATGTATATAATATTTGCGATCATGTATGAATGTATGTACATATGTATGTATGTATGTATGTATGTATGTATGTATGTATGTATGTATGTATGTATGTATGTATGTATGTACGTATGTACGTATGTATGTATGTATGTATGTATGTATGTATGTATGTATGTATGTATGTATGTATGCATGTATGTATGTATGTATGTATGCATGTATGTATGTATGTATGTATGTAGATACGTTTGTATGTATGTAGGTATGTATGTATCTACATATGTATGTATGCATGCAAGTATGTTAGCATAAACAATTTTTTTGCTTTGGTGTAAAAATGTGTATGTATATACATATACACGAGCTTGAAAATGAAAGTGATATAAAGAATTGTTGAAAAAAGGGTACGCAATGAAATTCTTTTAAACAATTGCGTCTTCAAATTCATTCACACAAAAAATCATTTTGGGTTTCCCTACGTACTTACATATGTACATACACACACACATGTGTATGATGATACGCAACAGATCATCAAAAACGTGCACAAGAAAAAAATCATTTTGTGAAAAAAAGCAAGCAATGTAAATATGTATGCATGTATATATGTATGTATATAATCATTGTTTTATGGAACACACTGAAAATATTCAATAATAAAGAATTTATTTTAGCGTTTTCAATTATATGTAGGTACATATGTAGATACACACACACATGTGTATGATGATACGCAATAGATCATCAACAACGTGCACAAGAAAAAAATAATTTTGTAAAAGCAAGCAATGTGAATGTATGTATGTATGTATGTATGTATGTATGTATGTATGTATGTATGTATGTATGTATGTATGTAGATACGTTTGTATGTATGTAGGTATGTATGTATCTACATATGTATGTATGCATGCAAGTATGTTAGCATAAACAATTTTTTTGCTTTGGTGTAAAAATGTGTATGTATGTACATACATATGTATACACGAGCTTGAAAATGAAAGTGATATAAAGAATTGTTGAAAAAAGGGTACGCAATGAAATTCTTTTAAACAATTGCGTCTTCAAATTCATTCACACAAAAAATCATTTTGGGTTTCCCTACGTATGTACTTACATATGTACATACACACATACATGTGTATGATGATACGCAATAGATCATCAACAACGTGCACAAGAAAAAAATAATTTTGTAAAAGCAAGCAATGTAAATATGTATGTATATATGTATGTATATATATAATCATTGTTTTATGGAACACACTGAAAATATTCAATAATAAAGAATTTATTTTAGAGTTTTCTATTATAGATACATACATACGTATGCATGTACCCACATACGTAAGTAAATTGAAAAGCAAATCACACTTAATGGCAATGTTATATGCAATTTTTTGTTAAATAAATTTTACTATAAAGTTAACTGATAAATAATTAAGAAATACATTTTGCTTTTCTTTATTTCATTGATATTAAAAAGAATTGGTGTCACCCAGTGGTTGAACTTGAGCATATTAGGAATTATTTAAATAAAAGTTTTGCAGCCTGTGTTAAATCCCGGTAGTGGAACTGATATTGAAATTCAGAAAAAATCGGCCCATTTAAAAGCCAAATAAAACAACTTTTCGCACCAAAAATCAATCGGAATGTATGTACGATTGTGAAGGGTATTTAAGATTCGGCCCAGCCGAATATAGCACTCTTACTTGTTTTTTATCTCCTGTGCATGACTTTGTCGTTGCCAATGCTGCTGTCGTATATTTCAAAATTCATTATTGCAGTAAAATATTGAAGTAGTAAAAGAAAAAAAAAATTAAAATGGAAAAGCGACATCAAAGACATGACTCTACATAAAATTGTATGATGTGTTTGCTGTTTTATTTTTTATTCAAACTCATACTTTACTACATATGTACGTACACAACGCTCCACTCCTCTCTCTGTTTCATTTAACTTTTGACTAAATTCTGTTTAGCTGTTGTTTCCCAAACTAAAAGTTGCTTTGTTGCTGCTGCTGCTGCTGCAATGTGTAGTATGGAATTAAGACTCTCCCCCTGGTTGTTTAAAGTTTCTTAAAATGTTGGGTGTTTGCACACGGACAACTTTTTTACGAGTAGGTATATGCTGTCACACAAAATATGTATGTATGTACATACTCGGGAACGGGGGGAAATAACTACATGCGAACAACGAGTGCGTTCCAAGTATTTCTCTATTTACAATGTTTCTTTTGAATTTTACATTAAACCCAAACTAAATAAAATAAAGCAAAACGGAAAAAAATTTAAAAAGAAATTCATACTTAAGAAATGTTGTTGGTCGTACGGTTGATAACAAAGACATTCTGATAGTAGTGAGCACATACATACAAATATACCTTCGTACAAAATAATTCATTTGAAAGTCTGTTGTTGGTGCGATTCCATCGTTGTGCTCATAAGTCGGTCTGTTCGTTTGACAGGCAGAACGACACTTTCTCGGTTGAATTATTCGTTTTAAGTGCGTTACATTTTTTACGTATTTCTGTCATTTTCTATATTACAACACTCCATGTGCGAATAAAGAAGTTTTGTTTATTCTTTGTTTTTTCTTTCTTCTTCTTCTTATTACAGTCATGGTACAGTGGTTCCATGAATGCTTTTAAAAGCACTCTAAGTATCTTTCTCACGAAAAATATTTCATATAAATTATAAAACCGTAGAGTAGGTATTAAAATGTTGTTGCCGAAACTTATTTAATTTTTCGTTCTCTACTGCAATCATAATTTTTTGGCTATCAAAACCATGACTGGGGTAAACATGAACAAGGAATAGAGTCGGCTGAATGGTAACATTGCTGTAGCGGAATTGTTTTTAAAGCCTCTTTGTCAACTTCTAAAATTGTTAGCTGTTACAGACCAATCTAATTAAAAAGAACACTCGCTAATTTAGCTTGACCTGCTACATGATATCTTGTCGAAACAGCTTTCTTCGAGTCGCTCTAAGTTTGTTATAGATTTTTATATGTATTTTTAAAAATCTTTAACGAACATTTGCAAGAAAAATTCGTGCAGCCCCTGTCCCTTTTAAGTAATTTAAAATAAATGGGCGGAAAAGTGAGCGTGGTCACATTATAAAGCCTATGTTATCCGCGGATAGTGCAGCTTTCCAAAAGCATCAAAATTTTCGAAATCGGTCCAATGGTTCGATGCAAATAAACACTCAAACCTTTTCTCTTTGTAATAATAATTATAATATAGATTAATTCCAATTTTATATACTCTGTCCGATTTGCCCGTCTATGTGGAATAGATTCTTTTTACAAAGATTATCTGAGAATATTTTTGTACTTTTTTTCTGCGACCTTATAATCTTCATATAGCCAACTATTGGCAAGTATCGCTTTTTTCAGGCCTCATAAATTACCACGTTTAATGTTCTCTGACTGTCAAAAATTCTGGCTTCATACAAAATGTAGAGAACAAGCCATAATAGCGTAGTCTTAACGCTGTGCCATGGGAAAATACGTCTTTGACAGCACATTGCAAAGAGAAGTTGGCTTTTCAGCTATTTGTAATTCTTTAATTGCGATTTAATGTCTACTTTATTTACAGGCTTCTCTCAGACAGTTAAGTCAGTGGTACTATTTTCAAGCAAAGCGTTGAAGTTTTTACTTGGGTATGACAATTAAGCGCTAACGCGAGACGCTTGTCAACGCAACGCCCCATTCTGGGTACATATGCTAACGATGTTCCGTCAGTTTCACAATGTCATTGGACATCGCTTGCTTGCAAAAAAACACGGAAAACAATAGAAAGCAGTAACGTGGACTCTAGTTCGAGTATTCGTTACTAAAATCACCAAAGATATGTAAATATAATTCCATACCCCCCATTTTAGAAAAGTGTCACGTTTTCATATTCTAAACATACCAGCAATTTGCCTCCTAAAAAATCCCAAAGTATGCTGGATAAAATATAAACGTTTTAATATCCTGATTATAGAAAATTCTTCTACATCTGCCATGATAGACCCTGAGGCCAGAATACAAAAACGCCGCCCGCTTCTGACTTTCAGTCGTAAAGCAAAGAAGAAGAGGAAAAAAAATACTTTCTTATGTTGTTTGCTTTGACTGACAGTATGGTTTTATTATTTTGCTGACCCCAACAATAATATTTTACTTTACAATGGCAGAACGAACTGAATAAAGAAATGAATGGTTGGTTTGTTGGTAAGTCAGACAGTCCAACACTTGGACGCATACATTCTTACTTACTTTAACTGAACCATCGATCCAGCGAACAACTAAACAACGGCAACAAATCTACTTTTGTCGAACTTTTAAGATATTTTTTTATTTTTTGTTATAATGGATTGAATTCAATTGAGCCAAAGTCAAAATATACATACATATGTACATACATACATATGTATGTATGTACATTCATTTCAATTTTCATAGAACAAGCAACCAACTAACCAACCAACCCATCCAAACATTCTCTTTACAACAAAATGCCACAAAAACAGAAACAACAACATTAAAAAACCGAATACTACATACTAATGTTATATTCTTGATATTTTAATATGACGACGATGACGACGACTGATTTTTGTAGCAACATGCTTGTTTCTTCGCAATCCGCTTTCCGTTCGTCGTTGTAGCCGTCCGTCGTCCGTAGTCAGTCGGCAGTCGTTGTTGGCTGTTTTATTTTCTTGCTTGTTTCAGTCAGTGTATGAGAAGTTCTTATCTGTAAGTCGTTGTCGGTTTTCTTTAGCAACATTCACACAAATGTACTATTTATGCATTCCTACATTTTCATTTATTTCATTATTTCTCTCGTACTCTGCTAAAATTATTAATGAAGGGGGAGTAGATGGGGGGTCGTATATGTATGTATGTATGTATGCATGTGTTGTACTCTTTTTAATGTTGTTGCTATTTGTGTTTGAAGTGAGTGCTGCTGGCAGTGTATGTTTGTGTAAATGTGTGTCGCTTAAATCCTCTGTATTTAAGTGTACATAGTTAAGACTTCTTCGCCGTCGTCGTCGTAGTCGTTGCCGACAAGAATAAATGTATGTACCAGGTATGTATGTATGCTTTCTGTTTTTAGTTTATGCTCTAACCAATGGCTCCAAAGTAGATATGTATACACATGTAGCTGTGTGTGTGTGTGTGTGTGTGTGTGTGTGTGTGTTGGCAACTTGAGTTGGCTTAACGAACATTTTTCTTCTTACTTAGGATTTTGTTTTGCTCGAAGTTTCAACTTTATTGAAATTAAAGTACCTACAGTGGTTTGAAAAGAAAATGCCACGATTTTAGTATTCTATACCACAAGTCTGAGATTGAATTCAAAGAACGATTGCTGTACAATTTCGTTTGATTTGAAATTGTCTAAAGCCTTGCTTAAGGCTGTGTTACACTATCCTACTCAATCGTACGACTCATTCATTGAAAATTTTCAAAAGATTAACAAATCGGACAGACTTGTCAAAAAGTGTTTCACACACATACACTCTTAGTCCAGACTATCACACTTTTTGGACACACATGTCATTTTAACAGATCGTACGATTCAGCAGGATAGTGAATCATCATGACCTTTACATGGCAACATGAACCTGTAGTTTTGCTCTCTCAAAGGGGTTAAACGATACGAATACATACTCGATATTTTCCACTCGTTAACAAGTACTGTTAACATCGATGCCGCAGAGTACTCAGAGGTAAAAAAGCGACTTTTGAAAAAAGCTCAAATCAGCTTACAGAACGCCTGTTAAAAACATATAGATGTATGATGCTTTTTATACTCTTTCTTATCGCATAAAAAGAACTCTGAAATGGTTTTGTTTTATTTTGCTATACAGTTTAATGCATTTTCCTAAGCGAGATGCGCAGAGTTTTCGCTTTTTGGCCGGCTATCACCTCGCATACTTTGTGATTGATACTCAGGTGCTTCTCTTTCTAAAGCGAGTGGCATGAAGGTCCCTTTAGAACCATGAGCCCCTGAGTTCAAGGATGGCTGCTGACGAGTAGACCACCCTTCCAAATGTCTTTGATGTTTTCTTCGTCTTATTTAATTAATATTAATCACAAAAATAATTTAGAAAGAACTTGAGCCCTATAAATTTAATACAAAATAATTTTATAAAAATTTTCATTAGCCGCCGACTTTCTCTGACTTCTGCCTCAGTGTTGATTGTGTAGAGTAATTCTGTTGCTTGAGGTCTTGCTTTCACTGATGAAATTAGTGAATTTTTTTCATGTTTCATACGTGATCTTTCGTGCAATGAATCGTACGTATAACACATTGCTAAAGTTAATTTGTCCCTAAAACGTACTATTGGGAAAGTACTCAACAAATATCTTACCGCATCCCATGCGAAATGAGAAACTTCAAGCAAAATGTAAGCAATACTCCATCATACTTCCTCGCCACTATATTTGATTCATCAACAATTAGTATAGTATACTGTGATGTGACTTCGAGCATATTGTCTACTCTTAGAATCAATCCTCCTATATAAAACAATGTGGGGCTCGTGTATCCACAAAAAAAAAAAAGAAATTGCGCCGCTTAAGTACATACATATGTATGTATATATCTATAGGTCATTTAGCATGTTTATAAAAATGTGGTATTGGTTTCATAAAGTGGAATGAATGTACATACTCTATGGTTATTATGGGTCAATATTTGTATATTGACGTATTGAAATATGTAGCCAGAGAAAATGTGCCTCCAATACAGGTTTTCCAACTGTCTGAATTGCACCACAATTACATTTAACAATTTGAGGGCTAATTTTTGTTTTCATTATAGATATCTATGCGAACGTACGAACAGTCTTTACCTAACTAAAAATATAAATAACTCTCAAAATGTGTGTGTGTGTGTGTGTATGTGAGCATTGTAAAAAATGCAATGGCATGCTATTTTCTTGTTCGCAACTGTGCAGGTACCAAATTGTGTTCTGTTAAGTGTTAAGTAAATAACACGCTTCCTCATTTAAAAATCACACGTACATTTGTACATACATATGTATTTATAACATAACGTTATCTTAATGAAAAGAAAGAATTATTTATAAGTACACCTACCTATAAAAAGTAAAATGGGCAAACAAATCCTCAATCGTCAGACATACATATAGGTATGTACATATAAGTATCTATCTGACGGCAGATCTTCAAGCATACATTGGTCGCGGAGAATTTGATTTTTCTTCTATAGGTACTCCAAAACCTTTTGTTATGACTGCAATACCACTGTAATTTCAATTTGTTTTTTGCAACATAAAAATAGAGCAAAATTGAGCACTGTGCACATACATACATACACGCATATGTATGTGCGTTTGTATGTACATATGTTTGCATTTTGCATGCTGTTTTTGATTTTGTTTCATTATGCTCTAGCCTTATTTTTATTGTTGTTGTGCTCTGTTTTTGATTTTGATTGACAACAATCTCAGAAATTATTTTGTTTATGAGCCATTATAACTTTGATTTACATACATACATATGTATGGATGTGTGTAAAGTTGTAAGTGTGTAGTATGTCTACGTATGCTGAAACATAGGACTTCTTCTTCTTATGGACTTAGCTATTATATTTTAGGTTCATATCTTTCTGAAATCCAAGGTGAAGTCAAAACATTGTAAGATTTCATGAAGACTCTAATACATAAATAATACTCCAGCTGAGGAAGCTTAACTTGTGGCCATGTTCTGCTCTCGTGTAACATGCCGCTGCAACAAAAGAAACAACAGCTGTTGCAGGAGAAATTTACACAAATGTTTGAGAGTACCTTACACCTACAAATACAGCCGAGTGAGTCACTCTCAGCACAAGCTGAGAGTGACCTGTCATAACTCCAATTATTCTACTTAATTCGGGCTGGCTAAGTCTTAGCAGTTTCCCCAGTTTTTTCCTCATCTGCATCTCCCCCATAGAATTCTTGCATTGATTCTCATGATTAACGAAAATCGGGAGAATTAAATGGGCTATATACATATGTATGTATGTAATTTTCCTTAAAGCAGAAAAGGAAAGCATTCCAACGATTTCTTAGACCTTACCATACATACGTTGCAAATATGTCTAAGCTTGCTTTCAGGGGTTATCAGTTTTTATAAATAGGTACCTGCCCATAATTTAAGAAATTGTGTCTGGTTTGAATTTAACAATAATGTTAATTAAATTTTACATGATTCTAAAATAATATGTAAAGGGATGTACCTACTAAATTCAGAAAATTTACCAACCGCTTTTATGTATTAAGCCAGAGACCAATAGAAAATCCAAAAAAAAAAAAAATCCTTAACCTTTGACTTTTTATTCTGTTCATCATCAACATTTTCCCCAGCAAGAAAAAAAGCCATCATGTTAAATCGAATTTTGTGTACCTATTTCGATTCTCTAAAATGTTTGCTTAGATTTTTAAACATGTACTTTTACCATTATTTTTAATTTATTTTCATTTATTATTTTAATAAAATGCAACCGCAACGTTTTTTTTATACTTATTTAATGCTCTTTTTTTTTCATTTTTTTTAACTTGTTTTTGTATGCTTCAACTTGAGAGTTTGTGTGTGTGTGTGTTTTTTTTTGCCTTGGGAATTTGTTATTGTTTATTTTATTATTATATTATAGACTAAAATTTGTTTCATAAGAGCGTGTGTTGTTTGTTGCTCATTTAATTTTTTCGTTTTCGTTTGAAATTGTTCAACATTATTTATTAATAAAAATTTATATTTATACGTACGTACGACTATACTTACATATGTTTGTGTAGACATACATATACATCCATATACATATGTATATTTTTTCAATGTGTGTTTCGAGCAACAAAAACCAGAAAGAGAGACTACGAGAACGTTTCGAATTTTTTAAGCGTTTATTGTACACTCGAAGCAGTGTTGTCAGTTTAACATTTTCATTTTCAGTAATTATTTATTTGAATTCTTTTTCAATTTGTTTAATTTTTTTTTTGTCAATAATTTCAATAAAATATCGTTTTCTAATAATAAAAAAATCATTGAGATTTTGTCGTTAGCTGTTTGTATTATTCATTCGCCATCAAGAGGTTGTTTGTCTGGTACCACATTTAAAAAGCTGGTGTTTGTGAAAAGAAATAAAAAAGTTTTTGATTAAAAGTATTTTGTATTTTAAATACATATTTTTGATACAATGTATTTTGTATTTCAAATACATACTTGCTTTTAGAATGAAGTATTTTGTATTTTAAAAACATGGAATAAAAAGTATTTGTAAACGGTGTTTTTTTTTTCGATATATAGAACTTTAAGTTGCAATAAAACAACGATGGATTATTCGATTGATATGAATTTTATTTATTCGAAAGATAATCTTGTGGCATTGCATTTTAAATATGATTTCTGGCATATGACCGCCACGGCTGGCGCGGATGTAGTCCAATTTTCGATGACTTTTTCCAACATTTGTGGCCGTATATCGGCAATAACACGGCGAATGTTGTCTTCTAAATGGTCAAGCGTTTGTGGCTTATCCGCATAAACCAATGACTTTACATAGCCGCACAGGAAGCAGTCTAGCGGTGTTAAATCACAAGATCTTTGAGACCAATTCAAAATCACAGGTCCAAAACGTGAAATTAGGCGGTCACCAAACGTGTCTTTCAGTAAATCGATTATGTGTGACATGTTGAGCCGTCTTGTTGAAACCACATCTCCTGGACATCATGGTTATTCAGTTTAGGAATGAAAAAGTTAGTAATGATGGCTCTATACCGATCACCATTGACTGTAACGTTCTGGCCATCATCGTTTTTGAAGAAGTACGGACCAATGATTCCACCAGCCCATAAAGCGCACCAAACAGTCAGTTTTTCTGGATGTAACGATGTTTCGTCTTACACTTGAGGATTAGGTATAAAAATTCTTTATTTTTTTCATTTTCTCGTTTTGGCAACACTGACACGAAGTTTTAGTACACTGTGAAAAAGAGAGGAAGAGCACAATGTGCACAATGAAAACACAAAAAACAAAAATATGAAACGAGTGATATCGGTGCAAGTGAAAAAAATTTTCTATAGAGAAGGGAGCTTTAGTTGAAGTTTAGCTCGGTTTTTCAAAAGCACGTACAAATTTAAATAAAATTTATTGTTTAACTAAGAAATAAAAACTGATGCATGTGCATATGCATATTTATAGTAAAAAAGTATTGCTTAAAAAATAAAAAATAAAAATATTGATAAAAAAAAACGTGTCATTTTGTTTAAGGTTAAATTAAAAACAACTTCAATAAGTCACTGTGAAATCATATAAAATGTTGCAGAAAATGTTGAATACACAATTCGTAGAGATAAAACATAATTTGTATATTTCGCGCCTTTAACGCTCAAGTCAAAAGTAAAAATAAACTTATTTTATGATTTTCTGTTTTGTAGCGATTATGATTAGAACGTAACAATAATATAATGAAGAAATATGTAATCTTGCTGGTGATGTGTATGTGTGTGTGTGTGTGTGATTTAATTTTTTTTTTTTTTTTTTGTAAAAAAAGATATTTTAACACTAAATTCTCGTGTATTGTACAGAAATAAATAGCCATTCCTCATACGTGTCGTAGGTTTTATTTTTGTACTTTCTTCACTGTTCACGTTCTCTCTCTCTCTCGCTCTCTCTCTTTTATAATTTCTGTTATCGTTGCTTTTTATTTTTCAACTTAACTGAAGAAAAGAGCTTTAAATTCATTATACTGCTCTTTTTTTATTTAAGCATTATCATTTTTCTTAATAATCACATGCTGTTTACATTAAAAATAATAAAAGCCAGAAAAAAAAAATCACTACAACAAACACATTGTTGAAATGATCGAAATTACTTGCTTGCTGCAGTGTAGAGGAAAATGTATACAAATGAGATAAGAACTGCTAACAGAGTAATTCGAAATTAAGCCAAATTATTTACTTTTATTTTTTAAGATTTTCCATGGTTTCATACAAAATAAACGTTTAGCTGTGAGGCCAGCTCATCGGGGACTTGAGTCACATACATACGTAGTATTTAAAGAATGACCACCGGATAAAAGTTGTTACTTACTTGAATTATCATTTTATCTAAAATTATCGTAAAAGCTTGTGCAATTATCGTTGTAAGCCAAACATTTGTTATATCTAAATTCAATTCCCATTTTACGTTAGTAAATATGAGACCCTCTCAATATTCATGCTTTTCAAAAGTATGGTTGGCATCCGCGTTACCTTTGGAAAATTCCGAAAAGTAATACAAAATGGATATTTTCATAAAACCAGGTGTCTTAAATGGGGAATTTTAAAAAGAAATGTGTCAATCCCTATTTTTTCACGAAAAAATAAACATTTCTTTTAGATTTGGTAAGGAAAAATAAATAATTTAGTTGCCCGTTATAGGAATTTCGGGATTAGAGAACAAAAATAAATTTAATTATCGAAAATCACTTTATTGTTTTCGAAAATATTCCCCATGAAGATCTATACACTTTTGCATGCCTTTGAACCAATTGTCGAAGCACTTTTGCCACTCTAATTGAGATATCTCCAAAATATGTATTCCTAAGTGCAGCAATCACTTCTTCAGGTGTCAAGAAATGTTGACCTCTCAATTTATTTATTTATTTGTGGACTATGCGAATGATTCATCACATCGATGTTTTGGGTGCTCAAAAATGCTTGAGTTGCTTTAGCCGATGTGTGAGAGCTCGCATTGTCGTGATGGAGAGTGATCCATCTTCGGCGGTTGGTTTTCCTGATTTCTTGGAAGACAACTGGCAAACAAATCAGAATTGACTGCTCTGATTTGTGCTAGTGTTAAGGTTGCGACATGACTAGTTTTAGTTTTTTCTAAAAAAAAAACAGGCAACCATTTGCTTGGAAGTGTTTCGTGCTCGAACAACTTATGCTAGGAACACAACTGGGACGAGTGACGAATTTCGCCCAACACGACGAATACGCCGGTTAAAATTCGCTGTCGTATGAAGCACAATAACGACGAAAAACAAAAACATCTGTTATAATTGATAAAGTTGTTTATTGTTTGTTCAAAGATAAAAAAAAAATTAAATGAATCAAAGAATTTCAAATACGTATTGTAAAAATAATTACAATAATGAAGATCACGTTCATCGTCGTTCGTTCCAGTTGTGTTCCTAGCATTACGATGTCATATACATACATGTTTCGAAGCACCATTTTGATCCCAGATTATATAAACATTCATGAAGCTTAACATTCTCAATTATAATTTCATTTTATCAGTTTTTTAATTTTATCTTATTATAGTTGAACAGCTGATGGGGTGACCATATTAAAAAAAATTGGTCGCCTAAAAAATTTAGCATTACCAAAAACAAAAAATTAAACACTACAAACATGTTTTATAATCTAATAATGTTGGCTTTTTATTTTAAATCACAAAAAAGTCAAAGCTTAGCACTTAAAATAAAAACTATTAAAGTAAAAATTAACTGTTATTACTAAAACACTTGAAAACTAAAACCAAAATGGCCACATGGTACTGATTTGCTCGTCGTTCGCCGGCGAAAGAAATAGAAATAAATCTAGTTCAAGTTCGCCGCGTACAAGGAATTTCGACCGACGCTGTGACTGTGTGCATTTTCATATACACCAATGTGTTTTATTTTTGACGGCGAATATTCGCGGCGAAAATTTCGTCGTTCGTTCCAGTTGTGTTCCTAGCATTACAATGTCATATACATACATACATACATGTTTCGAAGCACCGCGATCGTATTTTTGAGCATTTCTTTCCATACCAATCAACACGAGCCTTGTTTTGAGTCATTAATAAATTGCGAACAAATGTTTGTTGAGAATAAAAAATATAGAGCCCGGTTTAGTTGAAGAAGTTCAAATTTAAATTTTGTTCATGTACATATCTTTTAAGCTGCCAATGAGAGCCCATTAAAGTCTTACATATTTAAATCTTTTGATTAGTAAAATCTATCTGGGGAAATTCATTTTATTCGGAATAAAATCATCAGCTTCATATAGGCTCAATTTTTTCTAATACCCGAGGTAACACTCTTAAGATATAAAGTTTATACAATAACCGTCTAATTCATAAAAATTATAACAGACTTATAAAGCTCTTATTTGACAGATTTTCCATACAAAAATGTCAAATAACAGTCTTAAAAGCCTGTAATAATTTTTATGAATTAGGGGGTAAACTTACATATAATCAGTGTGATACCTTCTTAAGTGGTGCATGAAATATTGTGAGAATCTAATCAATTTAGAAACTGCATATTAAAATCTATTATTTTCAAGTCCCCAACTTTGTGACAGGAGGCCTTGTTTGGAAGATGGGGGCAAAAAGTATCGCGAGGTTGTGAAAAATTAACCAAAAGGGTATTTTAAAAAAGGAGTCATAAAGAGTGTTAAAAAATATATGTAGAACACAATCGCTTGAAATGGCAACGTAGTTCTTCATGCAAAAATGCCAGATGTGGCAACTTCGTGTGTTGTATTGGCAAACATGATACAACTAATACAGTAACCTCTTTCCTACAATAAGAACAACTTCAAGAAAGTTGCATTTTGCAAATGTCTGTGAAAATTTCAGTTCTCTCTAGCTGGCTCATATCAAAGTCTCAGTAATAGGGTTCCGTTTTCACGCTCTGAGTACGGAACTCAAATAATTTTGCTTAATGCAGTAATCATGTTATGTCGAATGCACTGTACTTGTGATGTGTATATATTTTTTTTTAATGAGAATTTTTAAAAAAACCTATTTTGTATTGAAAAAGAAATGCAAGCTGAAGAGGAGGGAGAGAGAAAACTTCATCAAATAAGAGGAAATTATAATATTTACTACGTCATGTGATCATTAATATTCTTATCAAGAAATCATTAAAACGTTATTGTTTTAACTTTCGGTTTTATGTGTATGGATTAGGTACATACAAAAGCTTGCTTACGAAATTGTTGTCATGATTAAATGTTTATTTACATACATATGTACATATTTATTTTTTATTGCTCAGCTTCTGTACATCCACTAATCAGATTTCGTTTCGTTGCTTTTGAGTTAATTTTTTCTAGCATCTTGTTGTTTTAGTAAACTATTTTTGCTGCTGTAATTATGAAAAAAGTGTTGTAGGTAATTGTTGTTGTTGTTGTGGTTTTGATATAATTCGTAAACATTGCTCTAGAATGTTGGTTTTGTTTTGTCTATTTGTTTAATTCAATTGTCTAGTCTGGAGTCTAGTCAGTCGACAGGCGGCTGGCTGATTCATTCATGCTAATTATTACTCTTTACTCTTTAGTTGAAAATTATATGTACTTTAATAGCACGTGCTTCTGTTAATAATAAATTTTCGTTTTATTTTTATCTTTGAAATGTTTTTCATTCAAAATAAACTTTGGCAAATAATAATTTGCTGATCACTTGCGAACTTGTTTAATTAAAATTAGCCGATTATAAAAATCTGCCCCCATAAATAAATTAAAATGTTCAGAAAATCATAATTATAAACAGTATTATTATTATTTTTTTTTTTTTTTTGCATAGACATTTAAGAAGTAGATACTTGGACGCACTGAGCGCTGGTATTCCTCTGGCAAACTCAGGATTTTCTTCCATCCAACGAACAAGTCAAAACTACATACTTACAGATGACAATTGTTTAATTTATTTACTAAATAAAACAAAAATGAAAAATATGCAGGGTTTCTGGTTTTATTTCCCAGTTTTTTTTTTTTAACAAATATTTACATGTAAAATGTTTTCTATAAAAACTCCCAAGTGCTTGATTTTGACATTTGTGTTCGCAGTGCTGACGACATGATCGATACCTATTCAGGAATCGGATTTTGTATGCAAACACTTACATACGTCTTTTCGGCTTGTCGATCGAGCCCTCGTTCGAATAAAAGAACGTCATAGAGGAACCCAAAACAAATTTCTTTCGCTTAGGAGGAACAGGCAAGGCAGTTAGTACCTGATTGTTTGTTAACATTTTCGTATGTAAATTTACATGCACAATAGCGGATTTACATTTACTCACATCTTTGAGGTGTGTGTTGAAGATGTTGAAAATTGAAAAAACCCTGTTTACATTACATTTTCAACATCTTTCATCTGTCAAATATTATTTCACGTGTTTGAGCAAACTAAAAAAAACATTAAACAAAATGGAATTTAAAAATTGTGCAATTCTCGGATTAATTATTGCCCTTAGAGACCAAAACCAATTACAAATTCAATTTGCGGAATTATTAGAAATTATGCAAGACGACGGCGACGGCGACGATGAGGATGAAATCTTGCTTTACATGCACAACATGTTTCGAGTCCAAGACGCTTGTGGACATTTGTAAGAATTTTTAATAATTTATTAAATATTCTTACCTTAGAATCGCAATGGCAATTTTTGGGAAAAGGATGGATATTCAGTGTAAAAATTTTTGACACTTGTATATTTTCTAGTGATGGTATGAATTTTTATCATTTTTTTTATACCCTTCACATAAATGTGTAAGGGTATATATAAGTTTGTGATTCCGTTTGTAACGCATTGAAATATCCATCTAAGACCCCATAAAGTATATATATTCTGGATCAGCATCAATAGCGATTACGATTGAGCGATGTCCGTCTGTCCGTCTGTCCGTCTGTCCGTCTGTCCGTCTGTCCGTCGGTCCGTCTGTCCGTCTGTAGTCGTTGAAATACCGTTTCTGAGAAAACGGTTTGAGATAGAAACCTCATTCTTTCGCTAAAACGTGTGAAACCCCGGTAGTGGGTCTGCTATTGAAATTCAGTAAGATAGGTCCGCGGATAGCCGAGATATATTCAAAAAACCGGGTTTTGAGGGATATTTTGTGTAATTTTTGTATTCAGATTTTTGAAAAAAATTTTTTCTTAAAAACTAAACCATATCATTTTTAGTGCTCATTAAATCCTAGAAATGAAGGAATTTTTGAAATCGGCCCATATATATCCGAGATATAGCGTCTCCCGATTTTTAAAGAAATCGGCTTTATTAGCCAAATAAGACAACTTTTGGCACCGGAGATCAATCAAGATGGTATATATAGGCTATTTAGAGGCAAAAGTGGAAAATTTTTCCACATCGGCCCATATACACTCGAGATATAGCGCCTCCCGTTTTCTCAAGAAGTCGGCTCTAAAAGCCAAATAAAACAACTTTTGGTATCAAAAATCGATTAGAATGGAACATATAAGGTGTTTAAAAGCAAAATTGGAAAATTTTTGAAATCGGTCCATATATATCTGAGATATAGCGACTCCTGATTTTTCAAGAAATCCGCTCTTTAAGCCAAATAAAGCAATTTTTGGCACTAAAAATCAATCAGAATGGTACATATAGACTATTTAGAGGCAAACGTGTAAAATTTTGGACATCGGCCCATATACACTCGAGATATAGCGCCTCAAGTTTTCTCAAGAAGTCGGCTCTAAAAGCCAAATAAAACAACTTTTGGTACCAAAAATCGATCAGAATGGTACATATAAGGTGTTTAAAAGCAAAATTTGAAAATGTCTGCAATCGGTCTATATATACCTGAGATATAGCGTCTCCCGATTTTTCAAGAAATCGGCTCTATAAGCTAAATAAAACAACTTTTGGCACCAAAAATCAATCAGAATGATACATATAGGTTAGTCAGAAGCAAAACTGGAAATCTTTTTGTCATCGGCCCATATATGTTCGAGATATAGCGCCTCCCGATATCTCAAGAAGTCGGGCCTGGAAGCTAAACGAAACAGTTTTTTGCACTAAATATTTGTCGGAATGGTACATACAGGCTGTTTAGGGGCAAAATTAGAAAATTTTTGGACATCGGCCCATATGCACCCAACTTTTGGTACCAAAAATCAATCATAATGGTACATACATATGTATATAATATTATATACATATGTATATAATATTTGCGATCATGTATGTATGTATGAATGTATGTATGTATGTATGTATGTATGTATGTATGTATGTATGTATGTATGTATGTATGTATGTATGTATGTATGTATGTATGTATGTATGTATGTATGTAGATACGTTTGTATGCATGTAGGTATGTATGTATCTACATACATATGTATGTATGCATGCAAGTATGTTAGCATAAACAATTTTTTTGCTTTGTTGTAAAAATGTGTATTGTACATATGTATACACGAGCTTGAAAATGAAAGTGATATAAAGAATTGTTGAAAAAAGGGTACGCAATGAAATTCTTTTAAACAATTGCGTCTTCAAATTCATTCACACAAAAAATCATTTTGGGTTTCCCTACGTACTTACATATGTACATACACACACATGTGTATGATGATACGCAATAGATCATCAACAACGTGCACAAGAAAAAAATAATTTTGTAAAAGCAAGCAATGTAAATATGTATGTATGTATATATGTATGTATATAATCATTGTTTTATGGAACACACTGAAAATATTCAATAATAAAGAATTTATTTTAGAGTTTTCTATTATAGATACATACATACATACATACGTATGCATGTACCCACATACGTAAGTAAATTGAAAAGAAAATCACACTTAATGGCAATGTTTAGCATTATAATTCAAAAATAATGCAATTATATGCAATTTTTTGTTAAATAAATTTTACTATAAAGTTAACTGATAAATAATTAAGAAATACATTTTGCTTTTCTTTATTTCATTGATATTAAAAAGAATTGGTGTCACCCAGTGGTTGAACTTGAGCATATTAGGAATTATTTAAATAAAAGTTTTGCAGACTGTGTTAAATCCCGGTAGTGGATCTGATATTGAAATTCAGAAAAAATCGGCCCATATATACCCCAGATATAGCGTCTCCCGATATTTCAAGAAATCGGCTTTAAAAGCCAAATAAAACAACTTTTCGCACCAAAAATCAATCAGAATGTATGTACCATTGTGATTTAAGATTCGGCCCAGCCGAATATAGCACTCTTACTTGTTTTTAACTTCTTTTTAGTGATGACATTAAAATAATCGAAAGATGTTGAATACAGCAAAATGAGAAATGAACATTTTGTAAAGATGTTGTTGAGTTTTTTTTTTTCATATAGAATTTGTATGGGAAGATGTTGACAACATCTTGCCAAAATGATGAAAGATGTAAGATGTGAGTAAGTGTAAAAAGCCTATAAAACGATGCGAATATGTGGCTGTATATACATACATACATACATACATATATAAAATGATTCCTTTGAAAATATGTATGATGCCGACTTTATAATTTTGATTGTGAAACACAAGTTCAAGAAATGTAGGCATTTATGCCATGCCATGCCATGTATGTTATCAAACAACACTTATTTTAAATGCACACACATACAAACATATACATATATGTATGTTGATGTTGAAATTTTAAATAGGTCAAGTTCTTTTTTGTTCCCATTAACAATACCTTTACTTTCAAACTTGAATTCACAGTTGGTTTTGCAATGTTGATGCTGCTGCTAATGGTGGGTTGGTTGTTGAGAATATCAAAAGAAAAAAAGGAAGAAAAACTGCTGAATTTAGAATTCATCCTTTATTCCTACATACATACATACATATACACATACCTACACACATACACATGTTCGCTTATAAAGGCGCAAGTATAGAATTCCACTTAAATAATGGTTTGGCTGGCTGGCTGGCTGGCGGTGGTGATGGTGGTGCATTGGCATCATTATAAACAAATGGGGGAAGGAAGGAAAGGTTTCAAAAATAAAAATATCAATCATATGGGTGTTTGATGACGGTGGTGTTTGCTTGTGTGTCTGTCACTTTTGTTTAATTTGTTTCTGGTTTTTATTTCTTTATTATTCTGGCTAAATAGCGAAATAGGAAAAATAATAAACAGAAATATTTACGCCGGCCGGCGTTTTTTTTTTTTTCGTATTGTTTATCATACAAAATGTTTTAGTTTTTTGTGATTAATTCCACTTGTTATATTTGTCGGTATGCTTGTAGGTTTGTGTGTGTGCGTGTGTGTGTGGTTTGTTTAGATTCTTGTCAAGGTTGCTGTTGTTATTGTATAGTGTTTTAATGAATTTATTTATTGCCTTTTTGATTTCATTTCTCTTTTTTACTTTGTATATGAAATTGCTTTTTTTTAAGATAAACATCTCAGGTTCGTGTTTTGCATTTAATTTTTTTTGTTGTTTTTAATCGTTACTACTTTTCTCAAACATCATTTCTTATTTGCGCAGGCAGGCTGTCTTCCAGAATACAGTGATGGACATAAGTATGGGCACAAGGTGTAAATCATCGGCAGCGAACATACATATGTAGATATGTATGTTCTGAAAAACACGGCGTTTTCAGATCGCAAAATGCATTTGTTTATCCTGCAATTTTTCATCTTAAAAAATCTAAACAAATAAATAAACATTTAAGGCCATATTCATAATAATTACTGTAAGTTTATTAAGCTATTATTTGACGTATTTCTATGGAATATTTGTCAAATAAACGTGTAATAAACCTTCAATAGTTTTTATGAATATGGGTGTTAATTTTCATAGCAATAAAATTGCCCACAATTTGTCCACAAAAAAGTGTTTAATATTTTTATCCAAAAAGAAATAGTTAATTAATTTTTATTATTCGAACTTTTTCTTATATAATTATTTCTGTATTAAGTTTATCAGGCTAAAGTTATTTCCATGTTATCTTTGTGATTGATATTAATTGAATTAGACAATGAAGACATCAAAGACATTTAGCAGGGTGGACAACTAGTTGTTTCGAAGCCGCCACACTTTCTTGTCAGCACCCGTCTTTGAACTCAGGGGCTCATGTCTCTGAAGCGACAACCATGCCACTCAGCCACCCCAGTTGTTGTATATTTTCTGTCTAAATTTTTAATTATATCAAACACACCATTCATTTCTAATATTATTTGTCTATATATCTCATTGCATATTCACCGGGTGAGAGTTTATTTGTCTAATTTAATTAATATTAATCATAAAGATAATATAGAAAGCACTTTAGCCTGATAAACTTAATACATAAATAATTACAAAATTAATTAGTTTAGGTTTTCTGGTAAATTTTTTAAGAAAAAAAATATTTGAATTTTCAAGAAATACCATCGAAACGGTGTAATAGAAAATGCCAGAGTCGCAGTTGCATTGTTTGTATTTTAGTTGTTGCTGTTGTTGTTGCTATTGCCGCATTTTATTAAACGCCACCCTGTAATTACATTTCAGTTAAGCGCCTTCGTTTTTTTTTTTTAACGACTCCTTCAGTCAGAGGGTAAATTGGTAACGTGCAAAATAGTGGTGGGTTTATCGTCTATTATGTTACTCAATTCTTATATTCAAAGCGGATCTGTCTACATTATATATCTATATATGTTTATATGTATGTATGTATATACAAAATTTCACTACAACTACTTGTTATTTCAAATTTGAAAAATAAATTTCTTAACCACCCAAAAAAAAAACACACACACACACACACAAGCCAAAAAAACAAAATGACATTATTTGAAAATATTTGAAAAAGTCTCTTGAGCCATAAAAGAAAAACAAATAATTTAACATTAAAATAATAAAATAAACTTTTAACAATAAACAAAAAAGTAATTGTTATCAATTGAATAAATGATTTTGGAAATTCATAAAAACTACACAAAATAAATACTACTTGGAAAATTTATTAAAATAAATACCCGAAAAATGAATAAAGTTTTACCCTGGGAGCATTTTGAAAATCTGTATAAAGTAATGAACTCATTTAACGTGCACTAAAAGCAGTAGAAAGATATTCACAATTTGCTTCTTTCTAATTTCTTTTACAGGAACTAATAGGCCAAAACAGCAACGACAGCTCCAGTGGTGGAGGTCACAGTGGCTTAGGCAGTGGACCACCAGGTACTCCAAATCCTCAGCAAGTAATGCGTCCCACACCATCTCCCACAGGCTCTTCAGGTTCTCGTTCTATGTCTCCAGCAGTGGGTAAGTTCATTGAGACGTTAACATTTGAAAACACAGTTCATATAATTTAAAAAATAAAAATGTTTTTTTCCAGCACAAAATCATCCTATATCAAGACCATCGAGTAATCAATCTAGCAGTGGCCCCATGCAGCAGCCCGGAGGAGTTCCACCAGGCCCTCCGTCTCAACAACAGCAATCTCAACAGCAAGGTCCGGGAGTTCCAAACTCTTCTTCTTCAGCGAGCAACTCACCACAACAGCAGCAGGGTCCGCCTAGTGCAACAGCAGGTGGTCCACCGGGTTCGCAACAACAGCCGCCACCACCGCCAAATCAAAATGTCAATAATCTGCCCTCACAACCACCATTACCACCTCAAGGCCCCGGTGCAGGGCCTGCAGGTTATCCCTTACCGCCTCATATGCATGGCAGCTATAAAATGGGTGGACAAAGTCCTGGTCCTCAAGGTATGCTTTCCGGCTACCCTCCGCCACCAACTCAGCAAGCTCAACAATACTCCCAAAGCAGCTATCCACCAAGACCGCAATATCCGCCTGGTGGATATGCTCCCACACCACCTCCATCAAGCCAAGCTTCCGGTGCTAACAGCATGCCACCGGGTGGTGGACCCCAACAGTATCCAGGCGGTCGACCAATGCCAAACCACAGTGGTCCCGGTCAATATCCACCCTATCAAAACTGGGTGCCACCGCAACAAGGTAGTCCAGGCGGTCCTCCACCCAGTGGCTCCGGTGCTCCTGGTGCTGCCCCAATGGGCAACCATGTCCAAGGCAAAGGCACACCACCTCCGCCCCAGGGTAGTGGCTCTCCACGGCCTCTCAACTATCTGAAGCAACATTTACAGCACAAAGGTGGCTATCCCGGTGGTCCTGGTGGCCCTCCTCAAGGCTATGGTAATGGTCCTGGGATGCATCCAGGCATGCCCATGGGACCACCACATCACATGGGTCCTCCGCATGGTCCCACTACAATGGGTCCACCGCCTTCTACACCGCCACAATCGATGATGGTTGGTGCTGGCGTAGAGGGCAGTGGCGGTGCAAGTGGCGGCCCTCCTCCACCACCTGATCATATATCACAGGACAATGGTTTAAGTTCGAGTTCGTCTAGTTCAGGCCCAGGTGGACCACCTCATCCAGTTACATCCGTTGTCACTACGGGACCAGATGGTGCTCCAATGGATGAAGTGAGCCAGCAAAGTACAATATCAAATGCATCTGCAGGTGAGTTGGAAATTAAATTAGGCAAATATCAGCCTACAAATAACATGACCACTACTAACCTGTTGACATTTGCTTTTTGGCCGCCAAGTACATTGAGGCAAACATTTAAAAATTCATGCTTATACATACATAGAGATACATTCAACAAATCGAAAACGAAAAAAATCAGGAAAAATGTAAAAACATTAAAATTTTATAACAAAATTATTTAAGGTTATGTTTGCTCAACGAGCAAATACAGAATTTTACAGCGTACAATTATTTGAGCTTGGAAAAACTTTGCAAGAGCAAAACAAATTTGCTCTAAATGATGTACTTGCGCGCAGAGCAAACATAACCTTAAAATATAATCTGGTAAAACTCGATGCTTTTTCCTGTTTTTTTTTTTCTTTCTTCGTTGTTGCGAATTTATATGATTGTTACTTGCTTTTATATGCTTGTATTTGCACAAAATAAAAATAGTGGTCACGTTTGTTTTTTTAATGGGGGGAAATTTCTCTTCATATATCTGATAGGAGCTCTAGTAACTTTAAACATCTTATTTGTTCTTTTTAGCTTCTGCCGAAGATCCCCAATGCACTACACCAAAATCGCGCAAGAACGATCCTTATGGCCAAAGCCATTTGGCGGCACCCAGCACTTCACCTGGCGGTATGGGCGCTGTACCGCATCCAGGTCATCCAGGCGAAGATTACGAAATGAATTCGCCACCCAATTGGGCTAGAACACCAGCCAGTCCTGTAAGTTTACTGGATGCCCATTGATTGCCTTTCTATTGTTAATTTATGGATGTGTGTGTTTTGTTTTCGCAGGGTTTCAATAGTCATGTTCCTCCACAAGATACTTTCCGTACAACGGCCACACCTGTTACCACTGTAGTCTCAGCATCTGCCAAGAAGTCCGATAGTCTTTGCAAGCTTTACGAAATGGATGATAACCCCGAGCGTCGCGGTTGGCTTGACAAGCTGCGAGCATTTATGGATGAAAGACGAACTCCCATCACAGCCTGTCCAACCATCTCGAAACAGCCGCTCGATCTTTATCGTTTGTATTTGTACGTTAAAGAGCGTGGCGGATTCGTCGAGGTATGCAAGGTGCCGTAGCAAATTTCCTTTTACTAACTTCTTTTTAGATTTACTAGCAAACCCAAACCACAAAAAGTATTCACCAACCAACCAACCAACCAACCAAATTATCCAACCAAACAAAACAAAAATGAACAAATTCCAAAAGAAAAGAAAATATTTGTAGAAAATCCAAAAACAATTTTGCATCTTTAAGTATTATAAAATAATCTGTTTCTTTCTCGATGTTTAAATTCTAATTGCTCTGGCATGTGTCATCAGTTTAGTTCTAAATATTTGCTGCATTTAGTTTTTTTTTTTTTTTTGTTCTACAAAATGTTTAAATGGATTTTTTATTTATATTTTACTTTCCTTTTTCCTAAACGTTTGTATATGCTTTTGATCCTTTTTTTTCTCTCATTCTTCATTCGCATCAATCCTGTAGAGCAACTATTTTCAAATTTCCATTTATTTGTAGTGTCATTAATATTTGTAGTACATCTATACATATACATACATATATTTATTATACACAATAGTAGAACTCACAATGCATACATATTGTAGTAATATTCTTGAAAAGTTTTGAAAACATTAACAAATACCTGCCGTGAGGTGTCATGTTTAAAAAAGCGGAATATCTACAACACATGTTCAGTGTTTTACAGGCAGACGAAAAAGCGGTTTTTTGTTTGTTTTAACTCTAACAGTAATAATTAAATTTTATTAAGATTTGAAAACGTTACATGTTCTTTATAAATAATAATATTCATTCTTATTGTGTTTGGCGGCATAGTTTGAAAACGACAGTCAGTTTTCCTTTTCTCCGCAAATACTTTTGCACTTCTGACACTCAAGTACGCCAGCCACGATCGAAATCTAATGACTTTCTTGTACTAGATTTTGAAAAGTGTTGTATTTTTTTTTTTTTTGCAAATCAGCGGTTCTCACTCTTGATAGTTAACTCGGTTGCAGATTTGGTTAAAGTAGCAGATTTGATTAAAGTACTAGTGTTTACATCACTGCAGCAACAAAATGTACTGAACTTTCATATTCTACGCTGTGATTGAAAAATCAAACAAAAAGCTTTAGTAAACATTGTAAAAAAATTACTGGGAATCACAGATATTCTGTGCTGTGAATCGTTTTGCCGGCAAAACTTAATTTTGTGTTGCAAAAATAAAAAATATGGAAAAAAAACAAATAAAAATATACTGGTGAAGAGAAAACGCGACAAGATTCACAACAAAAGGTGGACAGATAAAGAAATTCAGCAAGTTTTAGAATATATGCAAGAACATGAAGACTTTGAGGTAAGAAAGTCACTCGAGCTTTGTGGTAAAAATCGTAGTGAATATAGCAGAGTGGTAAAATTAGTATCAAGAGTGAAAACCGCTATCATGATTTTTTCAAAAAAGCCAACCGCAATAAATGTGATTATGTATTTATTTGTGTCGAAAATTTTGCCGCGAGGGTCACCAGAGTAAAAAACTAGTAAGGGTTTTCACGATGGTAGCTGTACAAATTTGGAGTGCATTTTATGGTTGATCGTGTGGTCACCGTTTTTTTTTTTTTTCTGCCAATCTGTACAATTTTTTTTTTTTTTTTTTATTATCTCTGGCTGGAAAAGCTTGCAATCTTTGCTTGCTGATGGTTTGAAAATGCATTGCTTTAGCTAACAAATTCTTTATTTTATTTTTAAGAACACAATTGTTGCTTCTTTTTTTTGTTAAATTCTTTTATGTATATCAAAATTCTAAATAATAACCCCCTAATTCATAAAAATTATTATAGGCTTATAAGACTGTTATTTGACATATTTGTATGGAAAATCTGTCAAATAAGAGCTTTATAAGTCTGTTATAATTTTTATAAATTAGACGGTAAGGCACGAAATGTCACAGGGGGCAAAGTTCATCGGCGTCAAGTTGGCACTCAGCCGCTGCCGATCTTATTTTATTTTTGGAAAGACACCCATATGAATTAAAATTAAAACGCAATGCATTTTTTAAATTAAAGCTTATGCTTGCAATTGTTTAAAAAAAAAAATCTTATTTTTAATTCACATGAATATGTTTTTTTCAGGGACCGGAAATAAGAGTTATTTTTCAATTTTTGAAGAAATAAATCATACATAAATGAACATCGTAGAAAACTTTTATTTGCACCATCATGATTTTTGGGCGAAATGCATCCAACATATTGCATGATTTTTAAATTTTTGATTTTTATTTTAACAATCAAAAATAAGAGTTACTTTTGATTTTTATATTTTTAAATGAAAAATAAAAGTTATTTTTGATTTTTATATATTTAAATGAAAAATAAAAGTTATTTTTGATTTTTATATTTTTAAATGAAAAATAAAAGTTATTTTTGATTTTTATATTTTTATATCAATAATAAAAATCAATTCAAAACTCTTATTTATTTGTTGATGCCGTATGTATTATAATATGCTGCTTCATTCAAATTTCTATATGAATATAATATATTATGTGACTTATCCATTATCAGCTATAAAAACATGAATGCATAGAAATATGCTTATAAGTTTTGGCTGCCATTCAAGTCAGTGTCAAGAAGAGGTCGTTTTCAGGTGTTCAATTTTACCATCATAATTGATTTTAAATGTTCCTCATATAAATTATATCTCAAATCTCCCAATATTTATCTGAGTGCTGAAAATGACCTTTCTACACTGACTTGAGTGGCAGATACAGAATGAACAATTAAAGCTAATTTTCGAAGCCATGGAAACGCAAATTTTTTGCTCTCCCAATATTCCAATAAATTAGCAGAAGTATCGAAACGCTTTGCTTTGTAATTGTCTATTTCGAAATAAGCTTTGCGGACATATTACCTACATATGTCACAAATTTTGAATTGATTTTTATTATTGATATAAAAATCAAAAATAACTTTTTAAATATTGATATAAAAATATAAAAATCAAAAATAACGTTTATTTTTCATTAAAAAAAAAAATAAATATCAAAAATAACTCTTTATTTTCTATCTAAAAATATAAAAATCAAAAATAATTCTTATATCTTAATTTTTTTGATAAAAGTCATAAGAGTTACGGTCCCTGGTTTTTTCATTGTACTAAATTTTTTTTGGCATTGCCGCTATTTTTTTATCTACGATTACTCCTCGGTAAATTGTTAATTGGCTTCTCTATTTGTTGGGGCTTCTCTATTTGCTGAGCATTTTTGCACACTTCTATTTGCTCAAGTTTTTTTTTTAATGCAAATGAAGCAAAGTGCAAATCTATGTAACATTTTTTTGTTGTGTGAAAAAAATAGCAGAGCATTTTTGCTTAGATTTGCTTCGTGTGCCCAGTCTGCACTACCATCGTGAAAACCCTTAGTAATTTAGTTAGATAAGATACAAGCATAAAAGTCAAGGCCGCCCTTAAGTTTTATTGGCCGTTGAGTGTATTATATTAATGATTAAATTAATGTTTTTAATCGATCATTATTACGTTGTTCATAGAATTAACATATGTATGTTTGTTATGCATTTTCATTTGATTTTTTTTTTATCATATTTTTCTTGTTTTTTTTATGTCATTATTATTTTTTTTTTTAATATTATGAAACTAATTGATATAAATTTCTAACATCTAAAGGTTACGAAGAGTAAAACCTGGAAAGACATTGCCGGTCTTTTGGGTATTGGTGCCAGCAGCAGTGCTGCGTATACATTGCGCAAACACTACACTAAAAATCTATTAGCATTTGAGTGTCATTTTGATCGTGGTGATATCGATCCATTGCCAATTATACAACAAGTGGAGGCTGGTACAAAGAAAAAATCAACCAAAGCAGCTTCAGTACCATCGCCAGGTAAGCTATTTGCAGCTGAATTGCCATCAAAACGTTCCTAACGATGTATTGAAAAAAGCTGTTGTAAATATTTTAGCGGGCTCCTCAAATTCGCAAGACTCATTCCCGGCGCCTGGTGGTGCTGCCAATACATCTATGGATGGCTATCCACAATATCCAGGTAGTTACCCCGGTGGTCCAGGTCCTCAGCCGGATTATGGTGCGGCTGGACAAATGCCACGGCCACCATCACAAACTAATGCGCAAAGTCCACATCCAGGTAAATACAGATACATGATAATACATAACCGTAAAATTTTCATTTTATTTTTTTTTATACCATTTTTATTATTTTTTTTTTTTAACGATTATTATTAACACATAAAATCATCACATTGTTGTTGTCATTGATTTGCCTCTCAATTTTACCCATCAACCAACCGACCAACCAACCAACCAATCAACCAACCAACACAAATCAAACATCATTCCATGAAACGAATTAATAATACATCAAAAACAAAAATAAAAATAAATCATCATTGAAATGTTTATGTACGCGTTGTTAACACATAATGAAAATAATAAAAACTCCTCTTATGTGACGCAAATAACGAAGGTCCAAATAACCAAGCTGCAACGTCGTCACCTGGTGGTGCAGTTGGTGGTTCAGATAATATAAGTGTCAATAATCCATTCGACGAGCCTGTGGGCAGCGGTGGTGCTGCTCCAGTTTCGAATACAACTGGTGGCAGTGTTACAGCAGTCCCACCCACAACCAGTGCTGCACCACAGCCACACCCACCGCATCCTCCAAATATTAGACAGCCTTATCCTCCTGGTGGACCATATCCGCCACCACCGGTGTCTCGTACACCAGGTACATACATTAAACAACACCCCATGTTCATCATTATTAAATCCCCTTTTCCTACTCTGTCTACCTCTTGCTATTTCTGCCTCACTCGCTGCTCATTTATTCTCATTACATACATACTTACATTATATTAGTGTTTTATGCGCAGAGCTGCCAGATGAAATTAAAGCAATACAGTTTTTTTTTCTTTCATTTGGATTAATGAACACTGTTATTGTCATTATAGAGGTATAAAAATACTCATACACCAGCGTTCATTATCCAAAAGAAGTCAGATAAAAAATAAATAATTAAATATTGCAGCTGGTAAAAATTTTCAAAATATTGTGAGTTGATATTCAAATAGAATAAACTCAAAGACCGCTAATTTTTTTTTTTTTTTCTATAACCACGTTGCATCAAATTCACTTGGCGGCCTGGAGTATTTTAAAAATCACTTTGACTAAAATCACATGATTTACAAAAACGAATTGCATCGAAAAACCTGTCTGGTTGCTGAAATTCGGTGATTTTTCTAAACTTAACTTCTCTAAAATGTTATTTCGGATTTCATAAATAAAATATAGAATTTCATTTTGCTGAAGAAGTGCTCATTTCAGATGCAGAAATCACATGATTAAAAAGCACACGATTTTGCGGAACAGTACTGTTAATATAAATAGAAGAGAAACTAATGCCGATTGATTTTCTGCACTTTAGTTTAGCGAAAATAATTAATAAAAAAGTGAAAACACGAATAAAAACTCTGCTCATCTTAATTTTTTGTGCCAAGAAATATTGAAAATGTTGCACTTGTGTTGTCGAAAGGAAAGCGGCATAAGATTAAAGCTTTATGTTACTGCTATGAAACTTCAAGGGTAATGCAAAAAATTCTCTCATCGCAAACCTATTTCTTTTCTAATACTGTATTTGACGTTTAAAAATGCATATGGGTAGGTACATCATGCATATATTTTAGGTTAGGTTTGCTCAAGGAGCAAATACGAAATTCATAGTGAACATTTATTTGATGTTACAACTGCAAATGCTAAGCACAACGGGACCTTTTCTAGGACCCAAGTGAGCCGGTCTCATGACCTGGCAGCACGCGTAACATAACTGCAAATGCTAAGTTGCTCTAAATTTTATAGCTGCTCGTTGAGTCAACATAACCTTAAAATATGCTCCTATGGAATCTGAGGCCGATTCTGGAATAACTAAAATCTTTTTTTTTTTTGCATCTAAAGTTTTAAATTATGAAACCTAATTGCGAAATGAAAATTACGTATAAACATTATGATCCGTTATTACAACTTGGCGATTACTAAAAATAGGATTTTAAGGGCCTTATTTCGTTTTCATCATTTATAACTTTAGACTCAAAAGGTTTTGTTTACTCAAGAATCATTTTCATGTTTCAAGTTTTCAGTAATAAGGTTTAGTTGCGAAATACGGCCGGCCAATAAACTCCTAATTTCAGTTAAGGATAAGTTGTTATAATCGCAACTTTCACAGCAGCATATTTTGGGGTTATGTTTGCTCAATGAGCAGATGCAAAACTTAGAGTGAATTTGTATTTGTTCTTGCAAGTTCAAATAATTGTTCACTGTAAATTTTGTATTTGCTCGTTGAGCAAACATAACCTTAAAATATACTCTTGTGATTCTTGTTGCTGTTGTAAGTGTTGATTTGCCCATAGGAATTTGTAATTGCTTGTAAACGGGTATGTAGTTGGTCAAGACAAAATTCAAAAAAGGGAATAATGGTCATTTGAATGGAATTTGAATAACTTAAGTTGTGTGACTTAATAAAAAGTTACTAAAAAAGAATTCTAACAATTTCCGATTACATAAGCGCTTTTGGCTCTTCATGTTGTGACAATCATGTTTACTTACTTTCCAATAAGAGGGAATACTGTTGATTCTATAATCTGCATATACATACTATGTATTTGTATCTGGCAGCTACTGTGTATGACGACCACCTTTTGGGCCTCCAACAGTTGTTTAAATTTATTTAATTTCCTTATTTTTATCCTTGCTTTCAATTTAGTTTTCTTCCTATTTCCCTGCAGAACAAAAACTGAAAATCTTACCACTTTTCCATATATGTATTATTGCAGGTTCTCCATATCCTGGACAACCCGGAGCTTACGGACAATATGGTGCTAGTGAGCAATACAATGCTACTGGCCCTCCTGGCCAGTTTGGTCAACAACAGGGACAATTTCCACCACAAGCTCGTAACATGTATCCTCCCTATGGACCCGAGGGAGAAGCGTGAGTGACTTTAATATTTTCCTAAAACACATTTCACAATTAACCGAAAAATAATACAAAAAAAACATTTTTCCCACCAAACTATTCAACTCTCAACAACTGTATTGTTTTCATTCACATATTGAACTTATTGCTTACGACTTGATTTGCTATATCTATGAAATGGTAAATAAAAATATTCTCTTGTTTATTATTTAGACCACCAGCTGGCTCGAATCAATATGGTCCTTATGGCAGTCGTCCGTACAGCCAGCCACCACCAGGTGGCTCTCAGACACCTACTCCTCCGGGTGCTCCCACAGCCGCAGGTGGTCCCCCACAAACTGGTCCCCCAGCTCCGGGCAGCTCACCATACCCGCCACCTGGTGCTCCCGGCCAGCAAGACTATTACAGACCCCCAGACCAGGTAATTTAAAGAAGTGCTAAAATGAAATGATTTGAAAACAAAAAACACCAGCGTTATTTCCGACATTTTGTAGGTGCCAACTTACTCATGAGTAGACTTGAAAATGTTTGAGAATACATACATATATTCCAACAAATACTTTGCTCGTTAATTTTATACAATTGAATTCTTTTTATACATTCTTGTGCTTCTTTATGATAATTCACTATATGTCAAACATATAAAAAAAAATCAATTGAATGTTGTTGAGAGAATATAAAAATATATTCCAATCAACAGAAAACACTGGGTTTTTCTGTGTGGAAGTTGATCAATAAGATTAAATATAGACAGTCAGTAAAGAAGAAGCACTTGGACGCTTGAATGGCTACGCGCTGCTGCTTAAAAACAGCAGACAATTAGCCATGACCTGGGTTCGAAGCAAATTTGGGTGCAGATGAGCGTCAAGGTGGACGTGAAGCAGCCATGGTATGTACCCCAGCCCTTTTCTGGTCTTCTATAAAAATGTTGATCACTAAAATTTTATAAAAAAAAAAAATCTTTCTCAATTTTGTTGAAGTAAAAATCGAACTTTTCTAGTTCGATAAAATTATTAGCAATTGGAAATCGTGTTGGTCGATTATAATTCATACGCTTTGAAATTTAGATTAAATTGCGGGCTCTATTAAAAAAGTGAATTAATAAATGAAATAAAATTATTTTATTTTTATTTGTTTTTATTTAATATTAGTATTTTCTTGAGCCAAAGTTCCTTTATTACACATATTTTTATATTTCTTGGTATTTATTTATTTATTTTTTTTCGCCGATATTCCGCTCCCCTTCGGATAGTTTTTTCTTAAATAAATTAAAAAAAGTTTAGAAAAGATTTTTATAACTAATCGCAGTGATTTATATATAAAGATGACAAGAATATCTAATTTGAACACTCGGGGGGACAACTAATTGATTCATGTCAATTGGAAAATCGCTTGGACCTGGTAGATAATTGAGATTATTGCCATTTAACAAATACACACACACACACACACACACACACTTTAAACAAATAACTGCGCGCTGTTTCGCAAAACTTACTGATGTGTATTACGCATTCATACAAATTGATTATATTGCTTGTTGCTTTTCTAATAAAAAAAAAATAATAATAATTTTTTAAAAGTGCGCACTTTACGTGAAAATTCACCATAGACACGTTCCCGCCATTTTTGCGAATCTCGCCTGGGCAACCGCCAAGGGAATAAAGGGAAAATTATGAAATTCCGTTAGGCGGCTTCAATACCTATTGAACGGTACCAAAATTATTTCTGTACACCCCTCCGTTCGCCCATAATAAAGTTTCCGCCCCTTTTTTTGTTCCATGTTAAAAAACGGCGTCTTCTCTAATCCCCCATGAACTACCGCCAGCGGGAGAAGAGTAAACTTTTTTTCTACGAAATTCCGTTAGGAGCGTCAATACCTATCTAACGGTACCAAAATTATTTCTGTACTCCCCTCCGTTCGCCACACAATTGTAAGTTTTGAGAACAGGGCCCTGGTGCAGACATGAGAAACGTCATCCGAGCAACAAAAACATTTTAAAAGAAGCGATGATAGAAATCGCAAATTATTGATAAAATAAATACAGGTAAAAAATAAATGAAAACAGTGCATTTTTAAGACTATGCTTTGCAGGCCGTTGGTCATGAGATCGGCCCACTTGGGCCCCAACTAGTTGAACCCCAGCAAAGACTTCTAAAATTTACTTTTCTTGTCTTCTTTAGACACTCGGCACATTAATCATTCTCGATATGAACTTGTACAGCCATTTAGGTTGAATTCTAAAAGATAATTTTTTAAGGTTATGTTTGCTCATTCAGTAAAACCAAAATGTTCAAGGAACCCTTGTTGTTCGTTGTTATATACTTATATGCATTCGAATTGTTTATATAAGTTTATAAAAAATATGAGCTCATTTGATGCGGTACTTTAAGTCTACTGAGGAGTACGAAACGTTGGCATTTAGACGGCTGGAAATTGCGCCCAAACAAAGCTGTGTATTATTAGCGTGGAAGTGGCGTTAATAAGAAAAGCTCATTTAGAAAGAAAAACATCATATTCTAATTGCAAAATTTTCGTTCAAGGGACCTCAGCCCAGACGTCATCCAGATTTTGTTAAAGACTCACAGCCCTATCCCGGTTATAATGCAAGACCACAACTTTATGGTAATGAAGCAAAAAAAAAAAAAAAAGTTGTAGTACTGTTTCGCATTAAAAATATAATTTTATATTTAAAATTTTCAGGTGGTTGGCAGGGAGGATCAAATCAGTATCGTAATCAATATCCTTCTTCCCCATCTCCCCAAGGTTGGGGTGGCGCACCGCCACGAACATCGGCACCGCCAGCAGGTCCTTTGGGGCCACCGGGTCAACAACAGCCACCAACTGCTGGTGCCACTCAGTGGGACCAACATCGTTATCCGCCGCAGCAACAGCAGCCGCCACCACCCCCGCAACAACAACAACAGCAGCAGCCACAACCTCCCTATCAGCCGCAACAGGGCCAGCAACAGCCCGCACCACCTCAGTGGGCGCAGATGGGAGGAGCCAGCGCTGGTGCGCCTGGAGCACCACCAAGTGGTCTCCCAGGCTCTCCTTTAAGGCCTCCCAGTGCTGGGCAACAACAACAACGAATGCCGGTTAGTGGCCCCAGCGGCTCGATGAACGTAGGTGGCGTTATAGGACCTGGTAATGCCAGCCAAACCGGGCTACCGGTGGTGCCTCCCATTACCAATAACGCTGCTGCAGCTGGTAATGTACAAATGCCGCCGGGAAGCATGGGCAAACCTCCTTTCACAATGCCACCGCCGCCACAAGCTGGTGGTGGTAGCGTAGGTTCCAATATTGCTGCCCCGCCGGGCAATTCTCAAGGTCCTGCTGGCGCTGGAATCATACCCCCTGGTGCTCAACAAAAGTCAATTGGTGCGGTGCCGGGCGGCGTGCCAACACAGCCTCAACAACCGCAGCAACCACCACAAACTTTTGCGCCTCCTGCCGCTCAGCTTATAAAGAAGGAAATAGTTTTTCCAGCCGACAGTGTGGAAGCTACAACACCTGTATTATACAAACGTAAACGCTTAAATAAGGCTGAAGTTTGCCCCATCGACCCCTGGCGTTTGTTTATGGCCATGCGTTCAGGTCTACTCACCGAATGTACATGGGCCCTGGATGTTCTTAATGTGCTGCTCTTCGATGATTCAACAGTGCAATATTTCGGTTTGGCCCATCTACCCGGACTGTTGACGCTGTTGTTGGAGCATTTCCAAAGGAATCTCGCTGACATGTTCAAGGATGAGGAGCACAATGAAAAACATTTGACGAACAGTGTGAAGACGTCTCACAAGCAGCCCAATAAACGCTCTATAGTTCATAGTTGCATGAGAAAGCGGTCATGTGAGAACAGCAAGCAAGAGGATACAGGCAAACAAGCAAAATTACATGACAATACCTCGTCTTCTGATTGTGAAAAGGTTAATGAACTGTTTGCTTCCGAAGATGAAGGCCTAGAACATGAGGACTCCGATGATGAGGACGAAGGCATAGACTTGGGTCAGGTGAAACTGCAGCCAAACCCAGATGAACGTGTGATATTGTTGGCTCATACACCCAACTACACAATGATGTCGCGCAAAGGTTTACCTGTGCGATTCCAGCCTGCCAAACAAGATATTTTTATTACTGATGATCTTAAACCCTGGGACACAGAATACCACGGCAACTATGAGGAGACGGCACCGATAGGCAGCAATGCTTGGACTTATGGCTTCACTGACCGCGACATAAATGCGGGTATCATTGATGTGTTCAAGTCAGAATTTGTAGACATTCCATTTGCCCGTTATATTAGAGGCAGCAGCCAGCGAAATGGCCTCCATACAGCCAAAACAAATGTGAAAGACAGCACGACGAAACAAGTAAAACTGGAAGCTGAAGAAGAAGAAGAAGCAGAAGGTGCCGGTAGCAGCAGTCTGAAGTTGGAGAACAAAGAACAAAGTGATACGGAAACTGAAACAGCCGCCGCTGTTGCCGCTGCTGCAGACCCAGATGACGAGGAAGTTGAAGCCAGACTGCAGCAAAACACTTTCAACAAAAAGCGTAGACTTTTCAATAACTCTGTACTGAATGCGAACAACAACCCCAACACCAGCCTCAGCAGCAATAGTCTGGAAGCTGCAGGTGATGCACAAAACTTAGAACATAGTGAAGCCAAGAAAACAAAGCTGGAAGATCAAGAAAAATCGTCGTCGGACACCAAGCGCGACGACCAGGCAGAATCGCTAACAGCTGCTGCTCCTTCGGACAGCGATTGTCGAGAGGTAGACATGGAATTGGAAACAATAACCACCAAAGACACGATATTATCGAAACAATTTGATCCGAAGTCAACGGTCAGAGATCCAGCTTTAGTGTTGCAGCGTCGCCGTTCCTCTTCTTCGCTTGAGGATGAATGCTACACCCGCGATGAGTCAAGTTTGTATTTAGTCAACGAAAGTCAAGATTCATTGGCCCGTCGTTGCATCTGCATTTCCAATATATTCCGCAACTTGAGCTTTGTGCCTGGCAACGAATCTATATTGGCCAAGTCATCCAGATTTTTAGCCGTGCTGGGCCGTCTGCTGCTGCTCAACCACGAGCATTTGCCTAGAACACCCAAAAACCGCAACTACGACAGGGGCACCGAAGAAGACACCGACTTTTCAGACTCTTGCAGTTCGCTGCAGGGCGAACGCGAATGGTGGTGGGAGTATTTAATCAGTATACGTGAAAATATGCTGGTTATCACGGCCAACATTGCCGGTCACTTGGATTTATCACGCTACGAAGAGCTAATTGCCCGACCTCTCATCGATGGTCTGCTGCACTGGGCCGTTTGTCCCAGTGCTCATGGCCAAGACCCCTTCCCCTCCTGTGGCCCTGCTTCCTCGCTCTCACCCCAAAGACTTGCCCTGGAGGCACTTTGTAAGCTGTGTGTCACCGACAACAATGTGGATTTGGTGATTGCCACTCCACCCCACGCTAGATTAGAAAAACTATGTGCTGTTTTGACGCGTCATCTGTGCCGCAACGAAGATCAGGTCCTCAGAGAATTTTCAGTCAATCTGCTGCACTATTTGGCAGCTGCGGACAGTGCCATGGCCCGCACAGTGGCACTGCAATCGCCCTGCATATCTTATTTGGTAGCCTTCATCGAACAAGCAGAACAAACCGCTCTCGGAGTGGCCAACCAACATGGCATCAACTACTTGCGCGAAAACCCCGATTCAATGGGCACAAGTTTGGATATGCTGCGACGAGCTGCTGGCACGCTGCTGCATTTGGCCAAACATCCCGACAACCGATCTCTGTTCATGCAACAAGAACAAAGACTATTGGGTCTTGTCATGTCACACATTTTGGACCAACAAGTGGCTTTGATCATTTCACGAGTACTCTTTCAAGTATCGCGTGGTCCCGGCACCAGCGCAAACTCTCTCGAATACAGACTGCAGCAGAAACAGTTGCAGCAAAAAATGCTAGAGACTGCAAATGAAAAGAAAACCCAGGGCCTCGCTCTAGCCTCCTCCAACTCCAACTCCACCTCAACGGTCTCGATGTCATCTGTGATGATGGGTAAAGTGGTGTCAAATAGTGGCCAGTTGGAATCGAAAACAGAACCAGCAAAACCGGAGGCTCAAGAGATGTCGTCATCAGTGTGCAGTAACGATGCTGCCAACAACACAAGTGGTGCCGAAAATACCAACAATACTCCTCCTACGGAAACGACGCCAGGCAAACCTTCAACTGCTTCCATGATGATGTCGGCCGACGAAAACAGCAACAGCAGTTCGCAGGTAACACCTTCAGCGGCTTTCAATGATGTCAGCAACAGTAGTACAAATAGCAATAGTTGTGGTACTGCAGCCAGTTCTCACAGTAGTCTAAGCCAGAATAGTATAAATAGTTCCATCGGTGGCTGTAGCAACAACAGCAGTTCCAATACTGCCAACGCTCTGCATCATCTGCATGTGAATAGCAGCAGTAGCAGTATGACAACTGTGCCTGGTGGCACAGCAGCAGCAGCAGTCGCAGCCGCAACCGCACCGACACCAGAACATTTGAAAAGCAACATTTTGAGTTCAAATATAAATTCAGCATTGGCCAGTAGCAGCGCTACTAATAGCAGCAGTAGCATGGGTACAATTTGTAGTGGTAGTAATAGTCTGCAATTAAACAATAGCAATTCGATGTCGACGACGACGACGACAACGACAAGCTCCGCATCTAATCAGCAACAAATAACGGCACCGGCACCACCGCCGCCACCACCAACGGCGTCGGCGCCAACTGCTAATACCTCAACGACTGCCGCGGTTGCGTAGTATACAATGCTACAAGCTGCTGAAAATACAGCAGTCGCTAACACAATGTTTGCTTATCACCAACAACAACAGCAACAGCATCAGACACATACAACACAACACCAACATGCCACCCATATGTGGTCTCAACCTCTAGCGCCTCTTTCACTACCGCCGCCACAGCCGCCGCCACCACCACCACCACCACCTCCTCCTCCTCCTCCGCCATCACCTTCAAATGTTGCCACATCAACTGATACAGCTACAAGTCTAATGGAAATGCATTTTAATAGCACTACAACAAACCCAGATGAAGCAGCACACACAAATTTCCATCCATCACCTTCCCAGCAACATACACATTTTACAAATATCACGCAAAGATCAATTATGCAAACAGCACAACAGCATGCATATAATAGTCAATCCCAACACCCCCACCCCCAGCCACAGCCTCAGCCTCATCATCACCACCTTCACCATCATCTTCAACTGCCACAACAGCATCATCTGCAGCATACCCAACATCATCATCACAGTGTTCATCATCAAGCAAATAATAATAATAATAATAATTCTCAGACCCACACTCCTCTGGCACAGCAACCACAAAACCAACAGCAACAACAACAACAACAACATGACTCAAAAGATCAGGTTAAATTTTAATTTTTAATATGCAACTTTCTGTCTTTCCTTCTTTAATATACCATAAAGTTTGAATATTTCAAACACTTTTTTTTCGCTTCCGTTTTGTTTAATTATTTATATTTTTATTATTAATAATCTTTTATATCAAATTGATATTTTCTGTTTATCAACGTTTCATTTCAATAAAAATTATAAGGATGAAAAAAATAGCGAATCTTGCAACTCGAGCGGAGCACAAAAAGTAGACAAACCTGTTGATAACCAACCACTGACTCACTCCTTCTGCATACAATCTCTCTAAACATTTGGCTAATGCAAACAAAAACGAGCCCTGCTCCACAGATTTTTTTTTCCTGCCCTCATACAGTGAACAAAATTGAGCTCCAAAAAACCAATATCTGACGACTGATGTAAAGAACTAACTGCCTTTATGAGCCTGCAACTTTTCTGCGGCGAGAACGTTAGCAATATAAAGCATATGAAATGCAATCAAATAAGTGTTGCGGGTGTGGCGGGTATCTGTAGTACTCGAAGCGAGCCATTCTGGCAGCAAACAAATTAAGAGTTGCGAAATGCAAAAAATAATCGTCATGTTTAAAAACACTTTTGGTTCTTTCCACGCGAAAATTTATTTTAGAATTGCCTTGTTCCGTAACTCGATTAGAAATTTCTCGATTAAAAATATTTCTTTTTCGATAAAAGCTTAGTTTGGAAATCATGCGAATCCCACTTCTGAACATTTCTATTGTCCTCTTTTTATGTTCAAAGGAATATCAAATATTGCAGGATAATAAAATGAAATTATTGTTTTATATAACATGAGAATTTATTATTTCAGAATCTGTTTAGCTAAAATGGAAAAGATTTTTTTAGATTTCAAGCTTTCGAGGTCGTTGTTTATTATTTTTATTTTCAATATTTCGTTTTCGTTTGGAAAACTTCTATTGCAAATAAAAATAATAAACAAGAAGCTCAAGCTCGAAATGCGACAAATCTTATAATTAAAAAGGAAAAAGATCGAAGTAAACAAGGCGTTTTTTTGCTAAGCTGTAGGTTCCTGCAAATATCCCTGATGAAATTCTTTTCATAAAAAAATTGTTTTGAAGTGGAAACATCTTTTATATTTGAAGTCAGTCGCACTTATTCAAAAATGAATATTTGTGGCAAACTGAAAGAAAGTGCTTTTAAATTTGAATTTTTGCAATAAACTTATGCCATTTTAAATTAATCCAATTGTTTGTATTTGAAGAATGGCCATATTGAGAAAAATAAATAAAAATTAATTTGAAACGAGTTTCGTCTCAAATATTCCACACAAAATGATTGCCAGAATACGCCCTTAAACATCATGTACAAGTAATTTCAAGTTATTTATTATCATTTGGGGCCAGTTAAGCACCTCGACCAAGTGCTTAACTTTTGTGCAGTTCAAATTATTTCGGCAATGAAATATTGTTATTTGAAATCATTTCAGGAGAGGAAACAATCATTTATGTACATATGTCTCACTTTGATGAATTCGAAATTGATTTTTTGCAGTAGTTTCGGTCTGTTCCATGATCGAATTATTGCGAAATCAAAATTCTTTCAATATCGTTTTATGAAATTGAAAACTTGTATTTCTGCTGTTTCTAAATCGAACGATTTTCATTGAATTTTTTTTTAATTTCATTTTTAATACAACGAAAAACTGGTACATATATTTTTGTGGCTTGTAAGTATGACCAACACCCCAAGAATTTTTTCTTCCCCGACCGTTTTTTTCGCACACCGACCTCGTACGACAAAAATTGAAAATCACCAGCTGGATCTTGTGTAACATTTATTACGATAATCGTATCGTTAAAATAAAGATGTTTTGTCGAATCCGCTATTCAGTGACATTTTTTAACGATATTCTTTGTGGACTAAAATCAGCTGCTATTTTTACTGGCACAACTATACAGTATACACTACTATGCAGGTACAGATTTGTTTCTTTCTTGAAAATAATCAAAATAAACGTAAACATATGTTCTGCAATTTGCGAAATTCCAAAAAATTAACCATATATTCTAAAAATAAAATGTAACACTGGTAAAACTTCGTTCACGCTTTGGAGGTTATATGTAGACTTTGTTCACATTTTAGAGTGCTCAATGTAAACATGAAAGTGTACACGTTTTCGCGAGTTCACTGTAGTTTGGATGGAAATTTCCATTATCACACATTTTCAATATAACTAATCGAGGCAGCTCGCTACCAGGTAGCGTTACAAGCCCAGCTGACTACTGCTTTTAGCTTTTTAGAACTGTCAAAATACACAAGACAAACACACATACGCGAACAAATGGGTGACACTAGTTCAAGGTTTCTACTAGAAGTGTTTGTTGGTGTTGTATTTGTTGTAGTTATGCGACTACCTGGTATCGAGATGTCTTGATAAATAATAAAGGTATTCTTTTTCTTTTTTTTGTTGGAAAGAAAAGTGGTAAAGAGAAATGTTTTATTTCTGTTTACAACAAACACATGGAAAAAATTCAAAAGCTTTTGCATGTACTTGTTCAAAAAAAAAAAAATTAACTTTACAATGAACTTAATTATTTGTTTGCTTTAAGAGCCAATTGAAATGTATGCCGCTGGCATATAGACAGCTGAAAAAGACAGCAAATATTTTTTAAAAAGGTTAATTTTTTTACCTAAATTAATTAACTTTACAATTGTTAAAAATTTTATCCGGCCTTTTAGTTGCAATTTTGTTTTCTCAAAATTGAATAAAATTTTTTGTGAGGAAGTAAAAATCGAACTAAAAAGTCTGATGAAATTTTATTAGCCGTCAAATAACAGAACCACTCAAGGCAAATCTATCAGGTAAAATCACTGCAACAGCTGCTCGTTGTTTATTATCAGGCCAGTGTCAAAAGCTTACAAGCTTACCAGCTGCTTAACGTGCTCTGCTTTCTAAGAAATGTATGTGCAAGTGATTTTGTAGCTATTATAGAAGAAAAAATCAAATGAACAAGTGATTTTGCAGGTATTATTCAAGAAAAAAAGTAAAGTAATAATTGTTAAGTGTTTTAAATAAATTTATTTTATGAAATTTGTGTAATATCTTTTTTACCAGTTTAACAAAACAAATGAGAGAAGAATTTGACAGCAGCCTGCTAGTTTTCTACTGTTTTTTTTTTTATGTTCTGCTAGTGCTTGTACCTATTAAATCTGCCTTGGGCCAAGCACACACGATGCAAACAACTAAAAATGCATATGGACTTGATAGTTACAACTAATAAGGTAACCTTTTCCCTACAATAAGAACAACTTCAATAAAATAAAATGCCTTTTTTTTGTACCACTTCTGTAAGCTGTCAAAAAGCCGCCGCTTCTGCATTTATAAAAGAAAAGAGATAACAGAGCTTACATTGATTTGGTGTTTCATTTTGGCTGCCTCTCATCTCCTGCATTCTCTAAAGTAGTGAGATGATTAACGGTTTAGCTGATGAGGCACCTCGTTAAACAAGAACAAAAACAAAAGTCGATGGAAAAGAGTAAAAACATTGAATAACTTGGGGGTTACACGATCAAGTTTTGCCTTTCAAGTTTTAATACATTCACACTTTTTTACTAATACATTCACCAGTTTGAAAATTGATGCAAACTTGATGACAATTTTTGCTTTCCACAGAGAGCATCAAGTCACATTCAACAAAACAGCTGACAACAATTTTTTTTTTCGTTCTGTCTGCAAATATTTTTTTGTTTTGTTTGAAAGTTGCAATTAAAAGTGATAAAAATTAAACAGATTCAAGCTTAAAAATAGAACTAAAAATGTTTACGTGCAAAACCAACAAATTTTTTACTTTTATTTTTACATTGATTTCCATTAAATTTATTAATTTTAAAAAGAGACATTTATTTGTATATTATGATTATATTTAAATAGTTAAAAAAAAATATTGATTTAGAATCTGAATTGGTTTCTGGGTTTAATGTAGAATATAGAAGAGGAGGTTTTGCTTTAATTTTTTTTAGCAGAATATGCAAGAAGTTATTTTTAATTTTCTTCTTGACGGCATCTTGCAAACGAATTGTTATGAAATTGCGTGCAGCCTACGTCACAGCTATCAATTTTATTGAATTTTGACAAGCAGCATGTGAAAAAAACTTGATCGTGTAAAACTTGGTCGTGTAACTGCAGTGTAAACCAAAAGTATATATTAAGGTTTTGTTTGATCAAGGAATAAAAATTAAATTTTTGTTCCTTGATTATTTGGCCTTGCAAAAACTTTTCAAGAGTAAATACAAATTTGTTCCAAATTTTAATCATATCCCTTAAGCAAATACAACAATAAAATCTGCTGTTGTGAAATTTAATGTTATTACGTTCTTTTCCAGACTTACTTCGTTTTTCTGTTCGTAGTTGATTGCTTATGCATCTGTGTACATGTATGTATATGTATGCATTTTTAGTTATTGATATGCATATAATTTGGCCTAAATAAGTGTAAAGAAAAAAAAAGACAAAACTGGACAAACAAAACCTTGAGTGTGTCCATGAAGTTAAAATTAATGCTTACAAATAAATTTTTCTCTTTTCTCCCCACTTTTCCAACAAATAAATTTTAACTTTAAATACCAGCAATAATCTGACATTTTTTAGGTTTAGAAAATTGTGATATTAAAAATTGCCAACAGTTGATGGAGTGAACGTGAACACAGCTAATGTACTTACTTATTATGCAGACAAAAAACCAAATTTATCACATTCTTTTAGCCCTGCGCTAACATTTCATTTGTATACATGCATACATACGTGTGGTTTGTATACATTTTGTAACATGATCGTCTTATCAACATGCTGTTTGTTGCTTGGCAACATTTTGTTTGTTTACATTTTGTGTATCTATGTACATTGTTGGCGTAGTAAACATTATTGTTGCCAACGTTGTGCTTTCCTACAATAATTTGTATAGATTTCTTTTTAAGTTGACACCAGATCGAAATTTGCAAAAACAACAAAAAAAATATTTGCTGCAAATAAATTACAGCTGAACTTGTAAATAGAAAAAAAGTAAAAATTATGAACAAACTCTTTTTCTCACCATAAAAATATTGACAACAAAAAAAAATCAAAACAAAACAAAACATGCTACTACACTAATGCAACGAATTTATTTCCAAGTTGCTTCATCCACATTATATCTATTAAAAGTATATGCGATTATATATTTAAAATTCGACTAGTATACCACACATGCATACATACCATATGTATGCTATATAATAAAAAAAAAAAAGGAATTATTTTTTTTCCAAATTAAACAATTTATATACATATATAGACCTTTTTAATTGAAAAGAACAATTTAAGCAAGCTATAACGAAATTAATGGTATTACCAGATAAATAAAGCAAAAAAAAAACTAAATATTAAAAACAACAACAACAACAACAAGTGAAAAGGTTAAAATACTTAAATTGCACATAAATACATTAAATGATGGAACTTTGTATAGAGATTTTTTCCCCTCCCCCTAAAGAGCTAAACAACAATGCAAAGTATATGTAAAGATTTATAAATTTAATACATATTACTTTAAAGCATAATGAATATTATTTATATATATATATTTAATATAAAAAAAAAAAATATATAAAAAACATACGCGCAACTTGCAAAATATTCCTAAAAAAAAAATAAATAAATAAATAATAAAAATGCTTTCTGTTGGCTTGAAATAAAACAAGAAAATCTTTAATAAAATATTATAGTTGGAGGCATATAAAACAAATTATTACAAAAATTCATGCAGAATATTATGTAACTGCAAAAACAAAAACAAAAAGAATTTGTAGTTTATGGTCAATATTATTATTAACTAATTAAAACAAATCTATAATTGAATAATAATTATTTTTAATAATTAATGTGTCTGCACGTGTATAAAAACTAGTTTTATAAATACATTTAGAAAATAATTAATAAATTGTCTTTTTTTTAACTTCATTTTTTTTTTTTTTTTTTCAAATAACTGCAGTATTTATTCTCTACATAATTTCTTAATTTTTATAACAAACAAACAACAAAAAAAAAAAAAAGAAAACATTGTATTTTAAGAGGACTTTAAAAAAGCAACATAAATAATTTAATGAAAAACAAGCGAACATGAAAACTCTAACCTTAATGTTAAAAAAATAATAATCTTAACAATTTTTTTTTTTTTTTTTTATATACAACATTAATTTTATTATTATCAATTTTGTGTTTTTTTTTTATAAATATATATATATTTTTAAAACAACAAATTGTTTTTAATTCTTTTTATAAATATATTTTAAATGTCTATAGTAACGCATATAAAACTTAAAAAGGTTTAAAAATAAAATCTTAGTATATAAAATAATTCTCTCCTCCCCTTTTAAAAATCAGCGCCGGCACTCCAACATCTGGTTGGGCGGCCACTGAATGAATTCTTAACTATCTTATCTCTCAAATTAAAAAAAAAAGAAGAAAATATGCAACAAAATTTGTTGAAAGTGAAATAATTTAACTATTTATAAATAAAATGTTTAGCTTATAACAATTTTAAACGTAAGTAAAAACTTCTTTGTCGTATCTTAAAAATGAAAAAAAAAAACAACAAAAACTCATACATTAAAAAGAATCCCAGAAATGACATTAAATACCCCCACAGGCGTTTAACAAAGAAAACAACAAATGTAATCTTAAAAGAACACTTTAAAAAAATCATAAAGCAAAAAATTATTAAGTTAAAACCACAATTATATATATATATAAAATAAAATAAAATAAAACAACAACAACAACAAAAAAAACTTGAAAAAAAAAACAAACAAAAAGTAATCTTTAAATAATTGCTTAGTTTTAAATAAAAAAAAAATATATAAAAATTATATAAATATATATTATTAAAAATAAATATAAAAGAAAAACAAAAAATAAATAAATATTCTTAGCTATAGATATTAATTTGTCTTAAATACAAAGAGAACAACACTTTACACTTATAAATTTAACCTTTTAACCCTGTCCCCTCCGCCCCGCCCCTCCCCTCCACCAACTTGACCTTTCTCGAAAACTATTCAACATTTTACACAATTAACTAAAAGCTGTTTCTCTTCACCACCACCAATCAGCTAGCCACCTCTCCTTCTAATTCTTCCCTTTCTAACCAACCCCACCCCCCCCCCCCCAAAACATCTATACATTTAATAATATTGTATAAACAAAACAAAAAGAAATGAAAAAACCGACAAAAAGGAAAGTAATGAATGAAAAAACAAAAAATTATGAAAACAAAAACAAACAAAAAATAATAATTGTAGTTTTAACTTTATATTTAAAAACAAAAATAATAATAAAAATTAAAAAAAAAACTAAATGACTTTTTATTGTAGCACAGCTACAACAAATTTGCGGAAAATAGAACTAGAAAAGAGGAAAGGGGAATACATGGGTCAGTGAAGGTCCTTGTATTGCAGAGAATGAAAAAAAAACGCCAGTCCGGTCAACCACTGAGACAAATTTGATGTTTCTTATCTTGTTTTGATTGTTGATTGAGCTCAATGGAAGCTTCTAGGAGCCAAGTGGGCAGCGGTCTCATGACCGTTAGCCGACGAAACATACATATCTTTCATTGTTTTGCTTAGGGCTGCCGTTGTTACTATACAAGATGATGAGCGGAGCTAAAGTGGACAACAGATTCATGCATTGGGGCCACCCATATGCAATGCTGAAGCTTGATGCTAACATATGGCATGAAAAACTAATCCACAAAAGGTCTGAATGTAGGAGACATGGCAGGTGGACCAATTGTACAATCCACGCTAACGGCAAATGAAGAAGCAGCTGTTCTACAATTTAATTTCCTCATTTGTGATGGAAGCACATTCTGAAAATAACGTCGGGTTCTTGAGGCAAAGCAATCAATTCTAAATAACATTTGTAATTGTTTTTTTTTTTACCCGCAGAAGTTTTAGGGTTTCGTACTCAAAGAGTAAAAACGCAGACTTCTACGTCCGTCCGTCACAGGCCCAATTCCCCCCAAACGGTAAGAGCTAGAGAGCTGAAATTTTCACAGGATGTGTGGTGGCCTGGCTATTACAACAACTAAAGAATTTAAAAACCAAAGGGGGGCCCCCTACCAAAAACTGAAAATTAATTAAAATTAGCTGTAACTTTTGAGCAATAGGAAATAGAGCTAAAAATTTTCACAGGATGTGGGTTACCCGGCCATTACAACAACAAATACTAATAACAACAACAAAAACTAAAAACTAAAGGAGTCCCCATACAAGAAACTCTGAAAATTAATTAAAATTAGCTGTAACTTTTGAGCAATAAGAGCTAGAGAGCTGACATTTTCACAGGATGTGAAAATGTCAGCCATTACAACACCAAAAAAAAAAAATTTAAAACCAAAGGGGGTCCCCATACAAGAAACTATAAAAATTAGCTCTAACCTCTTTTGAACCATAGAAGCTAGAGAGCTGAAATCTTCACAGAATATGTATGTGGTTACCCAGCCGCTACAACAACAAATAACCAAAACCATAAAAGGCTGAAAACTACAGGGTGTCCTCATACAAGAAACTGTGAAAATTAGCTGTAACTTTTGAATCATAAGAGATAGAGATTTGAAATTTTCACAGGACATGTGGTTTGGTAGGTTCTACAACAGCAAATATTAAAATCAAAGTAAAAAACTAAAGGGTGCACAAAGCACTAAAATCAGCAGTATCTTTTGAATTAGAAGAAAAAGACTTGAATACTCCACAGGCCCAGACAAGAACAAATACCAATAGTAACAATAAGTAAAAAATTTAAATGCTGTCCTTCATACGGGAACACCCTCCAATTTGAAAATGGGCTTTAGTTTTTGAACCATAAAAGATATAGACCAGAAATTTTCACAGTAAATGTATGTAGTTCGCAGGCGTCTACAATAACAAACAACAAAAATAGCAAAAACGGGTTTAGTTTGAAAATCAGCCGTCCGAGATAGAGGCTTGAAATTCACACGGTGTATGCAGTTGCCTGCCTGGCTTCTACAACAGCAAATACTAAGAATAATACCACTCGCACGGTACCCTTTCTGTGCGAGTCAGTCTTGTACTTTCCTCAATTTATCATATATATAAGCACCGGTATTCATAAAATTTAAAACATTGTTGAAACACATTTTACAACAAATTTTTCATATAAAATTTTTCTTAAAATGTATTTGAGCAACGTTTTATTTTTTATGAATACCGGTAAAGGTGTTTAATCGTAATAGCATGTTTGTTTGCTGGGTTATTTAAAACAAATGTTTGCTTTTTATTAGACGCTTATTTGACCAATCATATATAGAGATATTTGTCAAATGAGATTTTTAGAAACATGAAATATTTTAAAAATTAATAATAACACTGTGCTAGTTGAAAAAACCGACAAACGGGGCACCCAGTGACTAAACATAATTCGGGTACGCTGAATTCAGTGGTGCTATTCGTTTTTCTAGGTTAGCTCGCGTTTTCGAGATTTACCGTTATTTTAAAAATGGAGGAGGTTGCACTACATGTATTGAACTAACTAAAAAAATTTTTCGTTTATTGAACTTTAGTAAAAAACCGAAATTCCGCAATAAAATAACCTTTAATCTGATATATAATTCATTAAAAAAATTTAAAAAAAAAAACAAAAATATTTTTTTTTTTTTTTAATTATTTTTTGCAAATTCTTGAAATTTTGTGATCTTTAAAACTGCATAAAAAATTGAAAAATTAAGCTATGCCAACAAATTTTCCCGTGTATATAAAAAATTATGTTTGAAACAAAACAAAGCTTTAAATTACCAAAATCTGTGGGCAACTTTTGATTTTATTCACAAAAGATGAAAAATTGTAGTTTCAACCTGTTACCAGACGAAGACTCAAAAATTGAAAAAAAATTTTTTCTTGTTAATTAAAGTACATTTCTGCATGTTCATAAAAAAGTTTTTTGTAATTTTCTAACATTAAGATGTGTTAAAAAAGTGTTATGAAACCTTTTTGCATAATTTGTACTTCGCTTGAAGAGCTCCTTAAATTATTCCATCAAATCAAATGACGTAAAAAGTAGCTAATTTATTGTTCCAGTAATTGACTTATTAACACGGTGTTTCAGATACTCATTAAAATTACAAGCGGTGCACTTGAAGAAAATGTTTGTATTATATATTTTGTATTATATAATTTCAAAATCCCGAAAAATCCCTGCATTTCGGGATATTCCGATTGGCATCCCTAGTTCTGGTAGACTATTTGCTTAAGCAAAATGTAGGTATAAAAGGTCGCGAATTTCTATTTGCTTACATCTCAATGTAGGTATGAAAGGACGCAATTTTCAATTTCTTTCGAAACATGAGCCCCTGAGTTCAAAGTCGGGTGCTGACGAGAAAGTGTAGCGGCTTCGAAACAACTAGTTGTCCACCCTGCTAAATGTCTTTGATGTCTTCTTTGTCTAATTCAATTAATATCAATCACAAAGATAATATAGAAAGAACTTGAGCCTTAATACAGAAATAATTATATAAGGAAAAGTTCAAATAATAGAAATTAATTAGTTTTTTTGTTTGTTATAATTTGTTTGCTTAATCAAACGTTCTCGACAAACACTCCCTATTTTTTCCATTCCATCGACTGCCTCTTTTTCTGCTTTTCCAGCTCCAGTGGAGTGAAACGCACACATACAATACACATGTCGGGGTTATCCACTGAGTACTGGTCCAAGATAAAAAAACCCCCCCTAAAAGTAACATCAACTAAAAATATTTTTAGTTCGATAAATTAATTGCAAGTCATTTTTAATTTATGGTATTTCTTTATTTATTATACTTTTATTAATGTTTTAAGTATATTACCAAAAAAGAACTTAAATGTTAATAATAAAAAATAAAAAAAAATAAGAAAACAACATTATGAAAGAAAGATATGCAAAGCACTTTATTATAAAAGTGAAAAGGTAAAAAATCAAAGTAGAAACAAAAAACGAAAAATGTGTTAAAATGTAACAAATACAAAGATTTCATAAAAAAAAATCATATAAGAACAAGAGAATAGAAAGAAGACAAACAAATGTAAACTGGATTCGAAAGAAGTTATTAGTTGCTGTAGATAAAAAACAAGATATGGTTGTATTTGTGTTTGTTTTGTTTAATATTTCGTAGTGATGATTGATTGAGTCTGATATTAACGTGTGTGAAAGTTCAATAAACAATAAAATTGTAAAATGAGTAATTTATTTTATATTATGAGTAGTTGTTGTTGTATTGTGTGGTAGTGGAAAAGAAATTGACTTATCGAAAATTGCTCTTTTACTCTTATAATTAGGAATTTGTTAGTCTTTTTTTAAATTTGCTTTTAAATTCATATTGAATTGCATCCCTTATTGGCATTTGCATTTGCTTCTGTTGTAGTTGTAGTTGTATTTCAATTTATTAGGCAGGCGTATGTATTCCTGTTTGCATTTACTGCTTGCTGCAAGTGTTGCTTGTTGGTTGGGTGGGTGGGTGTGTGGGTGGAGTTGAAGCTAAATTAAAGATGTAATCAATCACTTTGTGAAAATCCATGGTTACTCGTTGAACGATTGATGTGTTTGTTAAGTGTTTTGCTGTAAGCTTGGCTAAAATTTTCACAAAACGTTTACGTTTTAAATCCTTGCAAATACAAATTTCTCTGTTGATTTTACTGCTTCTTGGAAATTTCAAATACAAAACATTTCACAGCAGCATGCGCCGCTTGTTATTGTTGTTGTTGTTGTTGTTGCAACAAATGCCGACTTTACTGCCACCACTGACTGGATTACTATTAATATTATTGTTATTTTTGCCGCAATGAGGCCATCATGATGAACCAAATTCAGCCATCCATTTTTCATATTTATCTAAATCAGCCTGCGATACGCTTTTATTGCAACGACTTATGGCCTCGGTAAAATCTTGATTTGAAACTGGTAAATCAACTTCTTCCTTGGCCAACTGGCGAATTTCTTCCGGCGTAAGACCGGCAATCCTGCGACGCATTGACATCATGCTGGCATCCCTGTGGTGGTAGGAATAACATGGCATTAGATAATAAACAAAAACATTTTAATCTATTGCCTATATTATTTTAAATTGGATTCCTTCCCCGGAATCGTATTTTACATGCTACAACTAATAAGGTAACCTCTTCCCTACAGTAAGAACAACTTGAAGAAAATTATCGAAAAGCCACCACTGCTCCTACAAACTTTACAGCGTTTTTTTTTGTGGCCGCCTTTCATCTCTCTAAAATATTAGCGGATTGTCTTTTGAAAAAATACAAACAGTATCATGCATAAATTTTTTATGAAAACATCAATGAAAATTCTGAAGTTTTCCTTTGTATGTAGTACTACATCTTTGAATTTAACTAATATAGTTTAATAGGAATAATAGAGATTTAAGCTGTTTTTAAAAGTTGCATAGTTCTGCGAAGTCAGCTGATTGACGGTGCAGCTAATGAGATCTATCTTATTAATTGTATCGTGGTATTTTATCGCAAACTTGATTTCGAGGGCATCATTGAATTTCTAAAAATTCTTATATGATCTAATCATATCGACCTCAAGTCTACACTACACTACACATTCCAAAAGTATTTTTTGTCATGTGATTTCCAAACTTAAGACATGGGAACATACCTGCAAACATTTGTTATATCCGCCCCCGAATAACCGTCCAGTTTTTTTGCTATATCTCCTAAATCTACGCTATCGTCGACCTTAACCTCCCTCAGATTGATTTTCAGCAGCGCCTCTCTTCCCTCGTCGGACGGCAGCGGTATATAAATACGTTTCTCCAAACGGCGCCTTAACGCTTCATCAATGTCCCAGGGGAAATTCGTGGCCGCCAGAACCATAACAACTTTATTGGCCTCCTCACTGCCCACCCCGTCCATTTGTACCAGCAGTTCTGATTTGACGCGCCGCGAAGCCTCGTGTTCAGATTCTGAGCCGCGTCGTGAACATAGAGAATCGATTTCATCGATAAATATGGTACTAGGCGCATAGAATCTTGCCATTTCAAATAGCAGACGCACCATTTTCTCGGACTCACCGCGATACTTTGAAGTCAGAGTTGATGAGGACACATTGAAAAATGTGGTGCAACACTCGGTGGCCACGGCCTTGGCCAACATTGTTTTGCCAGTGCCGGGTGGACCGACCATGAGAACACCCTTCCAGGGTCGACGTATACCCTAAAAGTACACAAACAGTCAGAACACAAGTTATATAAATAAATTTGCGAGAAAAGCAAAAAAAAAAAAACCATTTAAGCTATTTAATAAAAAAGTGAATATGAACTTTCATGCTTGAACTTAACATTCAAATGCACAAATACAAATGTCCTACTTAAAATATGGGCCATAGATTATTTCCATTTTTTCGAAATCGAATCCGAAATCCAATAAATCGGTCATTTACAAAACGATTTTCCAAAAAATGTGCATAGGTTTTAAGTGTCAGTGAAATAAATATGTGTATAGATATTTTTCGAAAACGAAAATTTTCGAAATCGATTTTTTTAAATCGAACTTATTTGAAATCGAAATTTTTTTTGAAGCTGAAAAAAGTAGCTTTTTGAATAACTCGGTTATTTGTAAGCCGATTTTCAAAGTTATTTTTGCTTTTTAAAAGCGAATTCGATATCCAATAAATCGATTATTTACTAATTGATTTCGAAAAAAATTTTTCTTAGGTTTTTAAGTGCCAGTAAAAAAAGTATGTTTATAGATATTTTTCGAAAACCAATTTTTTTGGAAATCGAATCCGAGAGAAAGTCAAGTTTCGACTAACTCTGTCACTTGTAAGTCAATTTTCAAAGTTCTTTTTGCTTTTTGAAAGCGTTTCAGTGTAAAATGAGCTGGTAAATTTTTGTATGAAATCTAAATTGTTCGACGTCGAACAAATTACAAATTAATCAATTTTATTATAATAAACCAATTGTCAAAAGTTTTTTTGAGTGTTTGTCGGTAAAATGAGTTTATGAATTTTTTTCGAAATCGAATTCGAAAAAGTTGATTTTCTAATTACATACTCGCTTATTTATGGATCGATTTTCAAAAAAAAAATTATTTTGCTTTTCAAGTGTCAGTAACACAAAGTAAGTTTATAAATATTTTTCAAATCGAATTTTTTTCGAAATCGAAATTTTTTCGAAATCAAAATTTTTTCGAAACCCAAAAAAGGTAGCTTTTCGAATAACTCGGTCGTTTGTAAGGCGATTTAGTTTTTTTTCTGTTTTTTTAAAAGCGTTTCTGTGTAAAATGAGCAGGTAAATTTTTTTGTGAAACCTAAATTTTTCGAAATCGGAAAATATCTTTTAAATAATTAATTTTATTATAAACCAATTATGAAAATTTTTATTGAGTGTTTGGCAGTAAAATGAGTTTATAAATTTTTTTTCGAAATAGAAATCGAATTTTTTTTTGTATAACTCGGCCATTTTTAAACCGATTTAAAAATTCTGTGCATGTTGAAACTGTATATAAACACGAACATTTTTTTCGGGAATCAAATTTTTTCAAAATCGAATAAATTTGCTTTTTAAATTACCGAATTCAAAATTTTTTTTTTTCGAATTCGAAAAAGTTAAATTTCTAATAACTCGGTCATTTATAAATCGATTTTCAAAATTCGTTGTTTTTTCGAAGTCGAAATTTTTCAAAATAGAACAAATTGCTTTTTAAATTAGTCGGTCATTTACGAGACGACTTCCAAAATTCGTAATGATTTTTGAAAGTGTTTGCCAGTAAAGGAAGTATGTATATTCATATATGTACGTATGTATATTTTTTCGAAATCGAATCGAATAAATTAATTTTGAGAAAAATTTGTAACCATTAGTTATTTTTGCTTCACGAAAGAATTTTCTTTTGTACTCCGTTTATCAGCCTTAGGTTCGTTCTATATTATTTTTGTGATGTTAAGAATTGATTCTGTGAAACAGAAAAAACGTGTTTAATATACATTTTAACTTAATATTATTTAAAACCTTTTTATAAGAGCCACCCAGCAGCCGGGGTCCGGTCAGCTAGTGAGAATATAAATTCTTTTATTGTTCAGTTGAAAATTATTTCTAAATGACAGCAGAGTCTTGTTTTTAAGTAAACACATTTTTAGTAGATAAAAATCAATTAAACAGCGACAACGAACAAATGACTTGTTGTATTAAAATAACAATCAAAAAGCCTTTCAAATGCAATAAATTTTGCCATACCGACCGTATCATCGATTACGTATGCATGAGTCTTTATACTAATTTTAGTATGCTATAAATCAATCGTGACAATCTAAAACGTGATTTCATTAAGTAGTGTTGGTACAAACTGTTTTGAATGTTAATCAGGTAAGAAATAACAACGATTTCAATTTCAAATTCAAACTCTCACCTTAAAATAATCAGGCATCAACATGGGCAACACAACAGCCTCCTCAAGCAAACGTTTGGCATCATGCAAATCGGCAATATCATTCCATCGTATTTTGGGATTGCGTTGTAGTATATCTCGTTCTTATTGAAAAAGCATTAGGAATATTTTTTACTAATGACCAGAAATATACTTGAGTTGATTTTGCTTAAATTACCTAAAATGTCCACCAACTCTGCTTCAATGTGATTGTTTGGTTGAAATTTCTTTTCTTCCTTTTCTTCTTGATCGGGCGACTCTTCATCTCGGGTCTCATCGTTGTCTTTGTTTGAATTATTGTCCTCTTTATTGGTGGCAGCATTATTGTTTCCGGTTGTCGACAGCGTCGACTTGCGATTGGTTGATGTGGACGTTGAGGCTCGAGAATTTGTAGAGCGTGCCGAAGATGATGTTGATGTTGTATTCGATTTTTTATTAAAACCATTGCCCGAGGCACTGTTGCGTGTAGGAATTGTGCTTTTTGTGGGTATGGATTTTTTGCCAGCCATGCTGCGATTTCGATTTGGAACTGCGGGTCTGGGGAAGTCAGATGAAAATGTTGAAGAGAGAATTTAGAATTTATATTCCAGAAAATTAACAAGACAAATTGAAAATGTAATTAAAAAAAAAAATTGTTTACTTTTCTATTGCGCAATCACTGGCAATTTTTGGAATCAACATATTACTACAGACCGCTTTTCTGAGAATATCTACATACAGGGGGAATAAATAAAACATGCTACATTCTCGGGGCAAGCCATTTTTTTTTTTTGTTGCTTTAAAGGTTTGGTGAAAAAGTTTTCATTTAATTTTTAATCTCTTATTAAAAACAATTGCTTGTAAAAGTAAAAAAAAACTATTAAAAAAGCTGTTTTCAGTTACAGGCATCATGCCACGTTAGGATGGCTCGATTTACCAATCGATTTTTCGCCAGCATGTGGCATGAGAAAGAAAAGTTCCACTACGACATATCAAACAAATAATTTTCGAGGCGACGATTTCAAATTTTTCTTTTTATGGGTGCCTTCTTAAAGAGGCGTGTGCGAAGAAAAAATGTTATGGGGAGGAAAAAAAATATTGGTGTGAAGATAAATATATGATAAATATAGTAAAATAAGTTTGACGTAATGAAATAACGTAACGAAATATTTAAGTGTCAAGGCAAATGTGTTTATCTTAAACGAACTTGTTACCAATATTTTTATCTGCAAAAGTAAATATGTATGTACACAAAAGTAAATATGTATGTACACAAAAGTAAATATGTACATGTGTAACTTATAATAAAATATGAATAAAAACGTCAAAATGTTCACATTGAGAAATTAAAAAAAAAATTTTTTTAAATGATGGCATCCTGGAAAATCATTGTTCTCCGAAAAAATTTGGGATATATGGGCACATTTTTCAAGTGGCAAAGTAAGTCAAGAATGTGTTCTATTTATTGGTTTAACTGCAATTTCTCAATGTTATTTGATATATTTTAAAAATAATTTTTGAAGTTTTGACTAAGTGAAAAAAACGGCCAACTCTGAAAGAATTTAGGCATATATGGGCACATTTTTGGAGTGTAACTCAATCGGACCACATGGATACGGAAGCTAAGAAAGTGGTCTATTTACTAGTATAAATGCCATTTCTTAATTGTATTTGCGATTTTTTAAAAAAATTTTTGAAATTTTGATTAAGTGGAAAATCGATGATGTCTAAAAGAATTTCGGCATATGTATGTATATGGGCACATTTTTGGAGTGTAACTCAATTGGACCACATGGAAAAGGAAGCCAAACATGTAATCAATTTAGCCGTATAAGTGTCATTTCTTAATTGTATTTGAGGTTAAAAAAATTTTTAAGTTTTAACTAAATGAAAAATCTATTATCTCCGAGAGATTTGGGGTATATATGGGAACATTTTTAGAGTGTGACTCAATTAAACCACATGGAAAAGGAAGCCAAGCATATAGTCTATATACTAATCTAAGTGTTATTTCTCAATTGTATTTGAAAGTTTTTTGAAATTTTGCCTAAATGAAAAATCGATCACCTTTGAAAGAATTTGGACGCATATGTGCACATTTCTGGAGTACAATTCAATGGGACCACATTGAAAAGGAAGCCAAGAATGTAGTCTATAAGCTGGTCTAAGTGTCATTTCTCAATAGTATTTGACATTTTTACTAAGTCAAAAATCCGTGATCCTTGAAAGAATTTAGGCTTATATGCACACAATTTGGGGGTGTAACTCAATCGGACCAAAGGAAGCCAAGAATGCGATCTATTTACTAGTGTAAGTAATTGCCTCAATTCTCAATTGTATTTAAGATTTTTTTTTTTTTAATTTTTTCGATGATCTCTACAGGAATGAGGGCATATATGGGCGGACTTTTGGAGTGTAACTCAAGTGAACCACACGAAAAAGGAAGCCAGAAATATGGAAAAGAATCGCAGACCTCGAAAATAAATTTTTTGACATCTCGTAGTGGAACTTTGTTTTCCTCATGCCAAACTAAATCGATGGCTTAGTATCGATAACTTTTTGTTCCTACAAGTCGGCCCGGCCAATTGTTACATATAAACTTACTTCTCTGGTTTTGGTGGACCCCAAACATCAGGATCCTTTGGCGGTGGTGTCCATATATCGGGATCTGGTTGAAACCATGATGATGGATCTCTGGTTTCTGTTTCACTGCTGTGTGTTCTCAGTTTAGAAGCAAATTGTGAAGTTTGCAGATCTAAAGTCATTTCGGATAAAGTGCGTTGAATCTCTTTTATTTGAGTGTACTCCTTGTTGATTTGTTGTTTAACCTAAAAATAAAAAGTATGTAACACATACTAAGAAAGCATAACAAGTAGAGTGGCAAACAATTACCATAGTCCATTTCCCCTTCCTCAAGGGGTCATTTGTGGAGGAAATCATGCGAGCTAATAGACCCTGCAAGCCTTCGTAGTATATGGAGGCCGAATCATAGTCACCGGTCAGTGCCATGTCTCTGGCCAATTTGGCGTTCTCACATATTTCCGCTATTGAAGTCTTGGACATCACGGTCATTCCTACACAAGATTTTGTCTTTTGCTTGCCACCTCTCAATAACTAAAAAAAAAAAAAAATAAGACAAATTGTAATTTGTACAAAGAGGGGACACACATCAAACTTTTATAATAAACATTACATCCAAAGTTAAAATTTTATCAAATAATAACACTGCCTGCCCCACTACGCTCCTAAGCAAACAAACACTGTGTTCTCTTCAATAATCACGTAACAAGTAGCCAAAAAAAGAGGACAAATGAGAATATTTAACTTAACCCTTATGAGGTTCGGACAAGGAGCAGTCAAGCCTTTACAATCTTGCACAGTGATTGCAAATAAAGTTAGTGAAAGTCTAAGAAGCTAATTTTTATAAAACGAAAGTTGGATCTGACAGTGTGAGAAAATATTACACATACATATGCACGTACATATGTATGTATGTATGTATGTAATGACGTTAAGTAAGCCCTTAACAAACAATTAAAACAATAAAACTGCTGCTATAAAAAGGAAAGTTTCCTTCCATGCTTATTGCAAAGCTGAGAATCTTTCAACTGGAAACATTTCAAGAATAATTATAATAATATGCACATTGCTATTTTGTGGTTTATTTAAACCATATTTTGTTTAACCAAAAAAGGTATGACGACCTTGTTTTGTGTATGAAATATTAATATTAGTTTCAGTCTATTTTAGTTGTCGTTTTGTTAAAACTTCTACACACACACATACACACGTAAACTGTAAGCATTTCTATAACTTGATCTGTCTTGACTTTGCCAGAGGTAATTTAAGCCAAGTTAAAAAAAAAATATTTTTTCGCTTATCAATACGCTGACAAATTTCCTACCTGTGTGGTCATCATTTTCAATTGGGTTTATTTAAAAAATAAAACTATTTTCGCATGATATTGCTATAAGATTTCTTAACTATTTTACTCAAGGCAGACATTATCTCGTCGTCACCTTTTCCCTTTGTACATTTTAGCTCATCAAGCTTTTTTCTACCTCACGCACTTTTTCAGTTTTCTTTCTTGCCAAAGAAAATTTACATCTTCATACAGTAGACTTTTCAGTGGAAGTGTCTTGGGAAAAAAACTTACGGTTATTGACATTAGTGTGATAATTTTATTTCCTTCTTTCGTGATAATAAATTTGTTTGTTGTTTTTATGTTTGACTACAAAGCGAGTGTTGGAAATTTGTTTAAACTTTATTAAATTTTAAAAATATTTATCGGGTGTTGCTGCATTTCTCACAAACTGCTTCTGTTTTTTTTCTGCCTTTTAACAATTTTTCAGAATGTCATATTAAGAATGAAGTAACAATAAAATATGTAATGACATTTCTGGCCCTAGAGATGGTGACTTATCGATATTCTTTTAATGGTATCAAATTACTTGCAGTGCCTTGCCAACCTAACAGTTTAAATAATTTTTTGTTCAACGGTCGCAAATGTAACATATACCGCACCACAAAATTATGAAGCTTTACAAACTTTAAGTTACACAGCAAATTGTAAAGTCAAACGCGTAACAAAATAGATGTGTTATTTTAATGGCAGCATAACATTTCGCTTCCCGCGCTCTTAAGTTGTCGAAACTTATGGAAAATTACTGAAAAATTTATTTTTCATGCTTTATTTAAGTTTTGGGGCATCAGTGCAAACATAACGTAATGAGGAAATGTACCATATGCAAAAAGCAAAACTCTATCAATAGAAATATCAAACTGTCAACATCATGACACAACCTTTTCTCTACAGTAAGAAAAACTTAAATAAAAATAGCGTGCATTTTGTTTTTTCACAAACAGAAAAACCAAGTAAACGTTTTCAATTTAATATATTTATTTTCTTGAGCTAAAGGTCTTTTATTAAAATGATTTATTTTTCGAAATACTATTTAGTACAGCTTCAGATCGTTTTTATATAAAAATTTTTATTTACAATATTATTCAATATTTCGATAACAATTTGTCATCATCTTTAGGATAATAATTTTTTCAACATTTTCAATTTAATTACAAATATTATCCTGAAGATGATAACAAATTGTTATTGAAATATTGAATAATATTGTAAATAAAAATTTTTACATGAAAACGATCTGAAGCTGTACTAAATAGTATTTCAAATAATTAAAAAAGATCAAATAAATATTATATATTTGATTTATTTTTCGATATTTCGCTCTCTTTTTTTCATTATTATTGTCCTGAAGAAGCTATCCGAAGGAGAGTGAAATATCGACAAAAATAATTAAATAATTTTAATAAAAGACCTTTTGCTCAAGAAAATAAATATATAAAATATAAAATAGTTTTCCATTTAATACTGCAATTTTAAATTTGAAATACCAAGTATCCCAGAATCAGCGGCTTTTGAACAAATTTAGCGATTTGAAACTACTTGTTTAATCTTTTAACGTTTTTTGTGAATAAAAAGAATGCAACGCTTTAAAAACACAAACAAAAAGAATTAAAATTTATTTAGTATTATTTTATTGAGCTGAAAGCCTTTTTTGTTATAAGTGTTTATTTATTTATTTCTTTTTTTTTATAATTTTTGTCGATATTTCGCTCTTCTTCGGATGGCTTCTTCAGGACAATAATATTGTGAGATATTTTGTGTGGGTTTTTGAAATTGGATTTCGTTTTGTTATTCATTGTTGAAAAAAATCCAATCAAAACATTTCTCAACACTACTGTCCTGAAGAAGCTATCCCGAGGAAAGCGAAATATCGACAAGAATATTCAAATAAATAAAAAATATATATACTTATAATAAAAAAGACCTTCAGCTCAAGAATATAATAATATTAAATATTGCATTAGATTTTATGTTTTTTATACTAGTTTTTCGGCCAGTTTTTATTTAATTTTCTTTGGCTTATTAACTTGAGCTCAAGGGCACTTTACTTGCAATAAATATTTATTTTTTTTTATATATTTTTAAATTATTTTTTTTTTATTAAAAATATATATAAAAAATAATAAATTTAATTTTAAGGCTTAAGTTCTTTTTATAAAAATGTTTGTAACAAAACAAATATATTTATTTATTTCAATATTTCGCCCACAATTTGTTGGCTTCTTCAGGAATATTTTTTATATTATTTATATTTTTTTTATATTATTCCTGAAGAAGCCAACAAATTGTGGGCGAAATATTGAAATAAATAAATATATTTGTTTTGTTACAAACATTTTTATAAAAAGATCTTAAGCCTTAAAATTAAATTTATTATTAAAATAAAAGATCAAATAAACTACACGTTATATAAAAAATATATATTTATTGCCAGTAAAAAAGTGACCTTGAGCTCAAGTTAATAAACCAAAGAAAATTAATTAGAATTTATATTAAGTATGCTATTTTTTGGGTTTTCTTGCATATTGCATAGTTAGTTTTTTCTAGCAATTACTTCTATCTTTTTTCTAGCAATTTGGTGTCTCACGGGCTTTATGAACAATTTGCAAAACTGCTATTTTAATTTTATTACAGTCTTCGTCACATTGTGCAGTCAACAATATTCGATATGCGGTGAGAATAAATGCTATCGAAATTATGGCATCACTGAAAATAGTTTGCACAATGCTACAGAGTGTAACAATGCGGCAAACGTCAAACTGAGAATTCACTAATTGGATTGGTGCTCGGGTAATGTAAAAAAAAAACTATAAACAACCACCACAAGTATTTCAATTCATTTTTAAAGTTTTGTACAATTTTTGTGTCTAGATTGAAGGACAATTTAAGGACTAAGGATAATAAGGGGCAAGGGCAAATACCATAAAAGTTGAGCTGCACATAAACAGTCTAGGACCCCACAATTTAAACTAAATAAGGTAAAACCTCTTTATTTGTTAGAATATAATTTTAATAATGTTCACACATGTTTTCATTTAGTCCAAAAAGTGCAACAATTTTTTATTTGTAAATGATTTATTCAAGCTGTGTTATTTAGCTAGTCGGTGTGTGTGTGTGTGTGTGTGTGTGTGCGTGCTGAAATTCAATGCGATAAGAAAAAGCCGGGAAATGTCACTTCAAAAAATATAACTAAGGGTTTTTGGAAAACAGATTGTTCTTTGGGGCTCAAAGTACATCATCTTTTAGTCTCTCAGTCGTATAGGTTCCTGTTGCTAGACAACAGTACCATGAAAAGAATGAATAGCCCGTCCGAGCTTATGACCGACCGTTGGTACCATCATATCAACCACTGCCTATTCAGCAATGATTTTCTCTTGTAATTCATGTTTCCATCACAGCACGAATGTTTAACCTAAGACATACATTATATCCATGTATGTATTTTGTTGACAAAACTTAATTAAGGTGTGTTTACAGCTGCTCGATCTAGATGTTTATCAGTGGCTCGAGAGTTTCGCTCTCTAGTTTATAGAGATATAGTTGTTCTAACGTGGCTCTAACGGTCACCGGTTTGAGGCCTAGAGCCAACATACTTTACCCGAATAGGTTAAAATGTGCTGCTTACACCGAAAAAAATGAGAAGTGAATAGTGGGCAAGTTTTAGAAACTTCCATCAATGCGAACACGGATCAACGTTTGCGTTGATATGTGAGGTTTGAAAGACGAAAGTTAGCCGGTACTGTACTGCTTGCACTGGGCATCTCGTTTTAACTTTTGACTTAATTTTTAAGCATAAGAATAGGAAATAAGTTTGAAACTTCTTGCATGCAGATAATTAGCATACGATTGTATAAATTTTTTTCGCATCACAAACTTAATGTTTGACTTTATGGTCGGACTTTTGATTTACAATTGTCAATTGGTTTACTGGGTTTTAGTTGCTTTTTTGCGGTAAGAAAATATTTAAATTCTGCGAAAGTAAAAGCGAAGCCCGATATAGTAATTAAAAAAAATTAATGTTCTTATTCAATTGAAGTGAGAGTTTCTGCGAATAGTTAATCCAGACATTGCTCCTCCCAGCAGTTGGAACTGTATCGCATGTCTACAGGTTCTAAGTGTGGTACCTACGATCTGGTCTATATCGTTTTGTTGGAAGCGGGTGCCAACCTTCTCTCGTTCATTCGCTGCAACGTTTCACAGTTTTTACATCAGCCTAAAACCGATGACGGCGGCAAGTGCAGCAATGTTTGGTGGCTGCCAACCACCAAATTCCGGTATCTTATTTCTTGCTAGTAATCTGTTTGTTCTCGTATTCCGTCATTTAAATAGTTTTTGTTCCATTGCTTGTATGATTTGTTTTATCGTTATTGCAGCTGCTTGTCTCTTCCTTTTCATTTTTGTTTTATGTTGCATATAAGGAATAGTGTATGCTGTAAGCATACACACACATACATAAATGTGCATTTACGAAATGCATATGGCTGTTTTTAATACAAAAGGATGCTCTTTCCTTTGCAAGCATAGAAACAAACATTAAATGCATATCGATGTAAGTGTTTATATTTCAGGCGTATATTTTGGATCACATACATACATACTTATGTACATATTAATGCCGGCGGCATGCAAACACTCTCACTCGCTCGACCAAAGAGCCTTTCAGCCCAGCTGTTTGATTTTTACTTGCGACAAATCAATAAACAGAGTATAAAAGGATCTAATATTAGCTGCGATCCCATACTATTTGGGTAATATTCGCTAACTTGGGGGTTACACGATCAAGTTTTGCCTTTCAAGTTTTAATACATTCACACTTTTTTACTAATACACTCACAATTTTGAAAATTGATGCAAACTTGATGGCAATTCTTGCTTTCCATAGAGAGCATCAATTTACAATCAAGAAAACAGCTGACAATTTTTTTTCGTTCTGTCTGCAAATATTTTTTTGTTTTGTTTGAAAGTTGCAATTAAAAGTGATAAAAATTAAACAAATTCGAGCTTAAAAATAGAAATAAAAACGTTTACGTGCAAAACCAACAAATATAATGATGTGCTGCGGTTTATAGAGCTGTACAGAAGCCACGAAGTTCTGTGGAATATGAATGTAGCATCATATCGACGAAATGACTTAAAAGTTAAGGCTTATGATTCCATTGCCGCAGAAACAAAAATTTCTGATAGTACTTTTAATGAAGCAGCTAATTTTAATTTTCTTCTTGACGGCATCTTGAAAACGAATTGCTTTGAAATTGCGTGCAGCCTACGTCACAGCTATCAATTTTATTGAATTTTGACAAGCAGTATGTGAAAAAAACTTGATAGCAAAACTTGATCGTGTAACTGCAGTGTAAAGTAAGAGAAAACGAAAAGTTCGCTCAATAAATCGATGAGAACAAACACTTAAAAACAAATTTCTAACACAAAAAACTTAAATTTTGCAGTATTTTAATGACATAATGGACATTTGCTGATATTTAAATTTGAAGACAAATTGGCGATTTTTTTTAAACACAAATTTTTCTATCTAACTTTTGTAATTTACAACTGTCAACTACTTATTGGGCTTTAGTTTGCTTTTTATTTCTTCCAAATTGAGAGAGATACTTTGCGGCAAATGGCAGTTCCCCAATTATTTTTAAAGAAGATAAAAAAAGGAAATTTTTGACGATTTATTAGCTCACGACATATCGTTTTTGCGATTTGAAAGCAGCGCAAAGTACATATGTGTTCTTGCAACCTCAAATTGCTTCAAATTTCCCACGGTCTAAAAGCTCAAAACTGCAATGATTTTCAGCACCCAATTTGCTTCGAACTCAAGTCATGACTCAATCGCACACTGTTTGTTAAGCAGCCTGAACTTTTGATTACTTTCTTCGTACTTCTAGTCTTATAAATCCTTTTCGGCGTCTTTATATGCAATGTAAATATAAAAGACTGGAATTGATGAGCATATTTTGTGTTTGTTATGGGAGGCTTAGACGATAATACTTTAACTGCACAAAATCAAAGAGAAAATAAAATCGTCAATTGTATGGGCAATTGCTTTTCCCTTCTCACTGCCTTCTCTGGATTCTTCATGAAGCTTAAGAATTGCCCAACTAAAATTGCCTTGTGTGATCCAGCTCAAGAAAAAGGACTGATTTTGCAATTTTTTTGAATGGCATATTTCTGGATTCCCATAATGCTTACACCCTCAAAAAAGCCTAGACGTAAATGTCTTTAAGTCACCAGTTTTGTTGACTACATTGTTGACCTTTTTTGTTTTTTGCATATTGTCAACAAATTGTTCGTATCTTTTTGTTTGTAGTTTATTATGTGGTTCTAATAGGTGGGCCAAAAGTAGGGTTTGGGAATTCCAGGACTTTTTCTTTTCCCGGGATTGCCGGGAAAATTTATAAATTTCCTGGGAATTGCGGGAAATTTTCTTCTACTACAAACAAGTAATTTTTAGTAATAAACTTTTTTTTAATTGGTTTCATTTAAAATTATATAATTAGGTGCATATATGTATGTATGTACATATATACATTTAAAACAAAAATTAATTAAATTAAATAGCACATGTTAATTCAATTTGTGCAATAAAAAGAGACAAAAAACTGTAAGGAAATAATTTAAGATCATGTTTAAATAAAGAAAAAAAACAACAGAATTCATACCATCATTTCGATAAAAAATATGCCCCTAATTCATACAAATTATTTGAAGCTTATAAGGCTCTTATTTGACATATTTGCATGGAAAATTTGTCAAATAAGAGTTTAATAAACCTAAAATATTTATTATGAATATGACCCTAAGTTTTTAGTAGGACTAATGAATGTGAATAGTAGGTATAGAATGTGACTTTTAGTGTTCCCGCACTTTTGTGGGTGTTTTGTCTATTATTGCGAGAAATTCATTATTGCTCTCACTTTACCGAACTTTGCCCAAAAAGTACGGGAACAAACTTGATATGTCAATTATGAAGCACATTTCCTTCCGGACAAATTCATATTTCTGTGTATTCGTTTGCAAAAATTTCAACCCACCACCCAAAAAGTATGGGAACAAACTTAATATGTCAATTATGAAGCACATTTCCTTCCGGACAAATTCATATTTCTGTGTATTCGTTTGCAAAAATTTCAAATTTTAGCGGCCACCCAAAAAGTATGGGAACAAACTTAATATGTCAATTATGAAGCACATTTCCTTCCGGACAAATTCATATTTCTGTGTATTCGTTTGCAAAAATTTCAAATTTTAGCGGCCACCTGAATTTAGTAACAACCGTTTACCATCCCTGCTGCATGTAAATTACATTTAAGAGAGCCGCATTTCAAATCGTATGAAGAGAGTGACAAAAATAGAAAATAATAAGAACGGAGAGAGAATTTATGTTGTTTGAATTTTCACTAGAGCAATAAATTGTAGATACATTTTGAAACGTTTTTACTGAAGCGCATCCGGAATGGTTTTGTGTTGTTTTTCATTCAACAAACTACAACAGTGTGAATTTTCTTTTTCTTCCACCGTTGGCGAGTGAGTGCGACACAACAGTTGGCAAAAGCTTTGATATCCGAAATCAGTCTTGTGTCGGACGTGGTTGTGTCTAGTACGTTGTTAGATTTCCAGCTTTTATTTTTCTATCATCTCTGTCTCTGCCAGTGTTTGGTGTTTGAGTGAAAACAAAAAGAATAAAAATAAAAAAGAAAAACAGAAACAGAAGGGTGAAATAACACAATTAACAGCAAGTGAACTGAAAAGAAAATCTCACTGTATATTTTTTTTTTTTTTATCTTTCAAATTTGTGCAGTTGCGAAGGGTGAAAAAGCTTGTGTGCTGGCACATTTATTGTATATCTATCAGAATTTTCAGTTGTAGTGAAAATATTGAAAAAGTAAAGAAAGTATTAAACAGAAAGATTTTTTAAGTAGAAAAAAAAAAAACAAAAAAATTGACAGATTGCCTTCAGCTGCATCAAAAAAGGAAATCATTTATTAACTTCGTCTAGCATAGCATTTGTGAAAAAGGTATGTAGTACGTATGTATGTACATACATATGTATGTATGTATTTGGTGTAATTTAAAAGTACTGATTTCCACTTTGGGGGAAACTTTAGCAACATGAATATGAAATTTAATGTTGAAAGACTATCGATTATGGATTTTTCCGGTCATGGAACTTTTCGTTTTTTGTAACGCACCGTCTTTACCACGCCTTTTATGTTTGGTGCTGCGTTAGATTTTTATATGAATGTGTGTTTTTCTCTTGCAAGCGAACATGGAATAGGTATTTATTTGTCTTTCTTGGTGAACTCGTATACTTGCATTTGCCTTTTAAGGCCTTCAGATTACCGTTATTTCTTTGCCATTGCCTCTGAAATTAACAAGCCAAACGGTTCGTAATTAAATCATTAGCAATTCGAATTGGCTTTTTTAAATACATATGTACATGTATGTACATATGTATGTATGACTTGGATGAAATGTTCGTTTGTGGCTGAAATGAGCTGGGCTCAAATGCCATCTCCCATATTTGTTGGCTGTTTGGAAAATCTATGGCAACAAAATTTCCTTTTAGTGTATCGTTTCACTTTGAATTTTTCTCAAGTGGTTGGTTGGTTGTTGGTTGTTGCTTGTGTTTTTCTTTCATTGCCAGACCCTAATGCATACTACTTACATACATACATACATACATATCGATTTTCCAATTATGTACATTCGTATTTAGTATGTGATGTACTTGGGTGTTGAGTGGAAACATAATTTTTTTATTTTTTCTCTTTATAATGCGTTAAAAACTTTAAGCTGCATTTTCTTGTTAATAATGTGTATCAAATTACCAAGATTATTCCAAATAAGTACCTACTTAGATACATACATACATATGTATGTATGTATGTATGTGCGTAGTATGTGGGCTTGGAATTGGAAAAAAGAAAGTTTTTTTCTTTTCCATTCGCTTTGCCTTTTCTGCTCGTTACCAAAACCAACAATTTGAATATTTTATTTCATTTCAAATCTACATACATACAGGCATACATACAGGCGTACATCCAGTAAAATGTATTTGTAGTTGTTGTGGCCGTTTTGCTTGTTATGACGGCTTTTGCCGGCTGTTACAGCACTTTTTTTTTGTTTGTTTCAAAACAAACTTCAATCAATTGCGTTGTTATAAAATTAGTTTTCACGGTTAATTGTTGTTGTTGTTGTTGTTCGCATAAGCATGTGTTTTCAAGCCAAACACGGGGCAACACGATTACTTTTATAATATACAATTTAATTGGGGAGATAAGAAAAAGGTGCAAAGCAGGGACACCAGGCAACTGCACAGTAAGTGATTCGGTAGCCGCCAGGATTAAACAAAAACGTTTGTTTATGTTTTGGCCACGCCCTTTGACCTCACTCTTTTAGTTTTTTATGCAATGTGTCACCGTTTTTAGTGCGCTCATTAAATTTTGCCTACCTTTGCTTAGGGCTGTTGCAGACCCACACTTTCTGCCTCTAATCATTTTTGCCGCTGACGTCAAATTTGTTTGCTTTGATTTTATGAAATTGTTATTTAAAAATTATATACATATTTTTACCCATCAATAAAAAAACTACAAAAAAAAAATCTAATTTCATATACAGTCGAATTCGAAGTCGAAAAATTCAAAGAAATCTGTTTCGTTTAGGCAACGAAAAGTATCCGCATAAGCGAAAACCGTTTCGGTTACAGCAACTCATCGCCAAGAACCGGAGCTTGAAATGACATAACAGATAATTGATATTTATTTCAGTTATAATTAACAAACTTAAAAGACGTTTCCATACGTTCGTGTATATTTGAAAATGAAAAGTAGTTCGATACATGCGCCATTTCGACGGAGGTAATTGATGATTCTTTCTCTTTTATGCGCTGTTTTCACAAATTTTTTTTTTATCAAAATGTCTTCGACTTAAACGGATTTCCGCCAAAACATATTTTCCATTAAGCGAACGAAAGTACTAGGAAAATGAACGGCACAATTTTAAAGCAGTTTTCTTTTCGCTTAAGCGAATTTTTCTTTTAAAATGTGTGTGCTTATCCGAATCCTATATGGCAACCCTTTTATTGGAAGCCCTATTTGGGCAAGTACACAAATGAAATACCAAATGAATTACCGTCTACAAACGCCAGGGCATGTACATCAGGGTTGGATTAAACAAGGTAAGCTTGACAGCGCCGGTGATCATTTTTCGCTTTAAGCTTTTTTCATCTTGTTATGTCAAAAATTCCTTACAAGCCATCTTCTCTGTTGTGAGAATGAACGAGCAAAGCTATCATGGTGTATTTAGAATTTGACCTAACAAGTAGATTTTACACTAACATGCAATAATATGTATGGGATTTTTGCTTGCAGCTACCTAGTTTTATTCGCCTTGGGCTAAGCTGTATTGCGATGCGAAAGGTTTCACCTTAGCAGTGCGAAAGATTTTTCTCTCTCATCGCAATATATAGAATAAGCTTCTAGGTTACCTTTTAGCTTACCAAATTTAGAGTTTTATAAGCAGAGATATCTGCTATAAGGAGCAGAACAGACAGGTTTTACAGGATATACGCAGAGATATTTTGATTGTAACAGGCAGTCAGGCAGCTATAAAATCCTTGAGTGGAGTCTACAACGGGAATACCAGACATCTTTTCATGAGATGGTGAGACATTTAAACTGGTCTGTTAAATGGGTGCGTGGACACGCATCCAATCATGACAGCAACATTGCCTACTGATACACTAATCCATGTCCTCATTATCTCCAGAATGACATCATTGATCCTTTCTGTCGGCTCCTTTTAACATATAGATTTTCCACACTGGAGCAGGCATACCAGAAGCGGTTTTTAGTACCCAGGTGCTTCATCTCGAGGAACTTAGGGCCTCATTTGGGTCCAAGTAAAATGAGAGAGCGCTTGGAACTTCCCAGATCTAATATTAGAGTCATTGTATAAATGCCATTACTGAACACTATATCCTTAACAGTCAGGTTAGACAACTGGATTCAGCTTTCAATGGCTTCCATTAGCTATTGTCAAGATGAAGACGAGGAGAAGTCCATATTACACCTCCTTGCACTGGGGAGAGCTTAGTCAAAGATTTTTGTATAACATGAGCATTTTGTCACCTTCTGGAAATTTCAACGAGGCATTTGACTTCATTATTTTCGTCTGGTAGAAACAGCGAATGGCTGGATCCATCGTATTGCTCCAGCCAGCTCCATTCTCTCTTTTGACCAGCTACTATGCTGTTCTCCTTTAAAATTTTTCCCTTCCTCTCTCCCCGCTCTCTAACACTGCCTTTTTTCAGTGATGTGATGGGCTTTCTGTCCCAGCAGCTGATCTTCTGTCCCAGCAACTGATCTACTTAAGCTAACGCACTTTGACTTCATAATTCGCTAATGTTCAGCTATATTTTCATGAATAGTTTTGAAAAAAAGAGGTGCATTCAAACATCTTGTTGTCTAATGTGCAATAAACATTAAAGGGCCATTCTAAATGAATGCTGCCAAAAATTGTCATGTACTTTGCATACAAATTGTGTACACACAGCGAACCACTATAATAGTCGTCCTACGTCAACGCCATGTAATTTGAAAATCCGATTTTGATGATGCATTAGAAGAAGTTCATTGCATTGTATCTTTCCTTGTATCCTGTAAAAGTAATACCAATTTAGCTGTTTTAACTTTGCAGCGATTTAGTGTCTATTTGAATTTAGACGGGTTTCTCGCGCCAAGTGAGCGACATTATTTTTTGGACTACGCTCTTTCGCTTTTATTTATCAATGCTCCAATTAAGGCATGTATATTTTGTGTGTTGTCCAAGCCCACATATTTTATGTTAAGTTTTTACGCCAAAAATGGCTTCACCATCATTTCAACAAAATTTTATATTTTAATTTTAAATTAAAAAAATTTTATTTTATAAAAATTTTGGCGAATAATGTCCGGTGCTTTTTTTTTTTAACCATATTAGGCACTTTATTTTGTTATTCCAATATTTATAAACGAACTAAAGGAAATGAGCGGAAACCAATTTGTTTTCAATAATGGATGGAACAATCTTAACAGGGTTATGGCTCTCAATTAGTCTCTCTTGAGACAGATTTCTCCAGCCATTGTGGCATTTACCACGTTCCAGATCGAGTGTAATTAACAAAAGAATAATAATAAACTAAAATATTAATTAACTAATTATGTATGTGTAGATTTCAGTAAGAAGCGGGTGTAGAAGTAAAAGTTTATAAAAAATGCATGAATGGGCACTGCATAAAAATAGAATACGTTTTGTGTTCGCTCACACCATGTACTTTTCATTTCTTGTACACAATTAAAATTTTAACGTTGACACTAATTTATGCTTAATTTCCTTTTTTGTCTGCCTCAACGCTTCATAGTTAAAAGAATAATAATAATAATAATATTAATATGTATGTACATTATTCATGGTTTTACCACCATCATTTTCAATGTGCTTAAGTTTGGGGTCTAAGTTTTGTTCTAAGTCGAAAACGGCCATTAGAGCTCTGAGTTGGAATTACATCATAAGACTGTGCTACATCTCCGCTTTTCGTTGAATGTGCATAAGATACGTTCATATGGATAATAGATATTAGCCCACCAACAACATGACCACTACTCTCTTGTTGACCTTTGCTCTGGCCAAATTCATGTGTACAGACAGCTAAATGACTGGTATTTATATGTACAGTATTTATCGGATATAAGAACATCTCATATAAGAACAAAACGCTTATAAGAAACATTTGCAAAAACACCATATCTTTTTAGTGATTTTTCTAACAAAAAAGTTTCATATAAGAAAAACGCTTATAAGAAAAAAACTGATAAAAGAACATTTTTCTTGAACACCAAAACCACAAAATGTATAGAAAAAGAATTTATATAAGAAACTTTCAGGGGCAACACTGAATTTGTGTAGTTTGCATGGACAACTCTGTTTTCTGACAGTTACAACAACAACAACGTTTTTTTTTACTTTTAGTGCTCATGAGAAGTTTTGTTTCTTGCCTCGTAAATAAATAAATAAATAGTACAAAATGAATTATGTATGTACATGTATTTACTACATATAATTTTTTTTTTCAAATTGAAGTTGTCTAGTTTTTTATATATATTTACTAAAGGGATTAATAAGATAAAATTTGATTTGTTTTATTTTTCTATTTACATACATACATCATATAAAAAGGAAAAAAAGCAAGTACATTCATATAAGAAACAAATGCCTTATGGCCATAGCTACTTATATAAGAAATAAGTTTCTTATATAAAATAATTGTATATAAGAAAGAAACGCTTATAAGAAACTTTTTTCGTGGATTTTTCAAGTTTCTTATATCCGATAAATACTGTATATGGATTTACCAACAAAGAAAAAATAGAAAAAAAAAACGTAAGAACACTGAATATCATCTGTGGAACAAATTGCCTGCAGACATATTCCCCGCCAGCTACAATGTAAAAAAGAAGTTCAAATCAAATGTGCACAAACACTACTCCCTCTTTCCTCCTCCCCAAAACCTATTTTCCTAGTTCCGGTACGATGCGCATGCATAAATAGGGGTCGTCCCCTGGGTACTGATCCAAGCTAAAAAGAAAAAAAAAATCACAGGAGCAAATTTTAAGGTTATGTTTGCTCAACGACCAAATACAAAATTTACCACAAACAATTATTTGATTTTACAAATGCTTTGCAAGAGCAAGCGCAAATTTACTGTGAATTTTGTGTAAATGCCTTTTGAGCAGACATAACCTCAAAATATAATGTTGCAAAACTCATTATTTTTTATGTTTTTTTTTTTGCTGGCTTTTCCTTTTGTTGTTGTATTCATGTGAATGTGAATTTTTAATTGTTTGTATGCAAGTGTTTTCCCAAAATAACGGTCAACAAGAAATTAGTGGTCACGTTTTTTTTCGGCACCTTTACAGAAACTTTATTAAAATCTCAAATCAAGAAATTGTTTAATTTAGAAATTACATAAGTCGTTTGGTTTATGCCATAATAAAAAAATGCGATTTTTATCTATGGGCTTGTGAATAGGCAAAGAAAAAGCATTTCGAAATTTAAGTTCGTGGTGCCAAGCTTGTGAATTATTTAAAAAGTTTGAACATTTACAAAAAAAGGAAATTGTTGCATTTTTTATTTAGATTAAATTTGTTAATATTTTATATATTACAATTACATGGGGTATTCACAAACTGTGTTGTATTATCTTATAACTTTCCATCAAAAATATGTTTTAGACTAAATTCCCAATGATAAAACTAGGTTTGGAAAAACAAAATTATTACCATACGACTTTGAGCACCCCCTGTGAATCTGCCAATTGTATATGCTTTCATATTTGTTAATTTAATTTTATATTCTTTTTGGCTTTTATGTTTCGTCTTTTGCTTATGTTTTTTGTTGCTTTTTAAATAATTGCTGGTAAAAGTTTTTATTCAAGAAAATTATGCTTTGGAGAATATAAAATAACACCGGTATTCATAAAACATTGTTGAAACACATTTTACAACAAATTTCACATATAAAATTTTTTCTAAAATGTATTTGAGCAACGTTTTATTTTTTATGAATACCGGCGTTATAATATTTTACTTTTTGGAGCCTTCAAAAGCTGGTAATGAGAAATATACGAGGTTTGTTCAAAAGGAAAGATGAATGTTGAATTTTTTGGAACGAAGTTCCTTAACGCGGCTTGCTGGTAGTGCAAATTAGTAGAAATCGTCACAAAAGCGTGTGAGCTGTTTATATGTATTGGTGTATCTGCCGACAAACAATTGTGTAGGTGTCTCCGCTGCTGTAAGCGGAGACACCTACCAATAAATATTAATTAGTTGTGAAAACGGACACTGTCAGTTGATAGATGTCGCTAAAGTAGAGTATGTCGCAACAAAAAACAGCAATATTGAAACATTTTCTTCATTTTGTAGCAGATTGACAAAAAAATTCCGCATGTGTCAAAAGTAAAAAAACAAAAACAAAACGTTCCAAAAATTTTAAGAAGCATATAAAATTTAAAAATTTCAAAAACAACACAAAATAAAACATACAGATTTCACCTTGTATTACATTCGAAGATGAAGAAAAAACGTAAGGAACTTCGTTCCTAACGGGGGTCCCCCGACTGCATTTTTTTTTTTTTTTTGAAAATTATTTATTTATTCAACAATATCTATGCACTTTGTCGCCCTCAGATATACGAGTAATAACTCATGTCCGAGCTTCTTCCAAGCGTGAAAGTGCTTCTGAAGCGCAGAAAAGATATTAGACTGTATACGGGTAAGCAGTGATTCCTGCAAACTCTGTAATGCGGAGAGAGAAACGGCGAAACCCATCCCTTGTGAATGTCCTGCAGGAAAATATCTGGGCACTCGATTGTTGGATAACAGGGGCCTCGGTAAAATTAAACCTACGGCCGTAACTTGGTATTTATATAGAAAATACCACGGAACGGTTACACATTATCTTAAGGCATTTTTTGGCTTTAGATCTGCATTAAGAAGTACGTTTAAGGGAAGGACGTGTGCTCTTCAAACAGATTGCTCTGTGGCACCAAAAGATTGGTTTTGAGTTATCGATCTCCTGCGGTATTTTTGTCCTTTGTTTTTGAAGGCGCAAATTCGGGCAATTACGGAGTGTAGTAGTGAATGTATTCAAAGATAGTCAAATGATCTCAGCTGAGCGCATGAAATCCCAAACAGTTTGGGATTGCAAAAACGATATTAATAGTTACTTCACTCATGGTGAACTGGGCATCATATGGTTGCCAGGGCTTGCAGGAATAATTGAAAACGAGAGGGCAAACCCACATGCTTCAAGAGCAAAAAGAGTTAAGCAACATAAGCTGAGCATGTGTGAAACCTTTCGATGCAGTTAAATCTGAGCCAAAGAAGAGATTTGCTAATAGTTTAGTTCTCCGTGTATAGAGAACAAGGGCGGCACAGAAGACCTATTTGACCGAGTTGCATAATTGGCCTCAAATGATAACAATAACAAATACGTAACTACTAATTCAAATTGGCTGATAGTGCGAATGTACAACTAACGCATGTGCCCCACCATAAAAAAAAATCGATTATAGAATGTACCCAGCCCGCGAAAATGCAAAATCCACCTTGTCTTTTGAACAAACCTCGTATAGTTATATATGTGACAAATTCTACAGAAGAAGAGACATATTGTAAAGCGTGCATACGGTACATATCGGCTAAATTAAATATAATTCAATAAAACTTTTACACTCTAAAATATTTGAAAGCGAAATTTATCGTACGCACGAACTACAAAAGTTACCCTTTTCTATGGCATTCGTTGCATACTTTTGTAACTTTGCATTGCAAACAGAAGTTGCATTTAAATACTTTTGAATGTTTCACATTTTTCTTTTTGGCTTTTTTTTTTTTTTAATAAAAATAGTATTTAAAATCAGCATTTTGCAATCGCTACTTGGCTTAAACGATCTTTGGCGGAATGCACTCCTGCACTTTGTTTTTTACAACTTTTACTCAAATGCAGCACTGCAACTAGAAATGTGTTCTTTGTTTCTTGTGTTTTTCTCTCTTTTTCCAGTCTATTACTAATAGCACCATTCACGAAAAATCAATTGTGGTTTGAGCATCTTGACAACCAACCAACCAAACAACCAACCAAACAACCCACCAACCAACTAACTTTAACTCACCTCAAATCACTACTTCTCCTTTCTCCCAAATTTAAGCACTAAATTTGAATAATGATAAGCGTTCTTTTTATTGCAAATCGATTGTTTAGCATAATGGGCAAACGAGGACCCAGACCCATCGTTGTGTGTGGACCTTCGGGTTCAGGTAAAAGCACTTTGCTGAATAGACTTTTTGCGGAATATCCCAATACGTTCGGTTTCAGCGTTTCGCATACCACACGAAAACCGCGGCCTGGCGAACAGGACGGTGTCCATTATAATTTCGTTTCTCGCGAGGAAATGGAAAGGGCCGTTGCCAATGACGAGTTCATTGAATATGCCACTTTTGGTGGCAACATGTATGGCACCAGTAAGGAGGCAGTGCGCAAGGTGCAAAGTGCCGGCAAAGTGTGCATTTTAGACATTGAACCCCAAGGAGTGGAACAAGTTAAGAGGACAGTCCTGAATCCCATTCTCATTTACAATAATCCACCTTCTATTGAAGCTTTGGAACAACGTTTGCGCAAACGCAACACTGAAACCGAAGAAACTTTGAAGAAGCGTTTAGAGGCGGCCGCATCAGAAATTGTTTACGGCCTAACACCTGGCAATTTTGAAAAAATCATACACAACATTGACATTGATGAGGCCTACAAAGAGTTCCATGATTTTGTTCTGTCCCAGTTGAAGGAGCAGGAATTGAACGGCACTGCCATTGCCTGGTAACGCCTTTTACAACTTTCCTCTCATTTGGTGGCAAACACTGTGCGGCATTTTAAGGAAAAAAACAAAAAGTTTTACATTAAACTAGAGTGCTATATTTCCTTAGTTTTATTTATGAATAACAATGATTTATTTTGAACTTTTCTCGTATTTTTATTTTAAATAAAAAAGCAACAACAAAACTAATTGGTTATTTATTGTCTACAATGCAGATATACATATGCACATACATAAAAAAAAGTAGATGAAAGCTCATTGAGAAAGTCGCCGTCAAGCTGTCAGAAAAAAAAGCAGGGGAGGATCTGTTTTCGTTCGCAAAAGTTGGTATTTTTATTTCCCTAAGAAATCTGCAAGAAATCAGGAATACAAAATAAAACTCTTTCGAATTTTATGTTTTAATTCGGCAACACACAAATTTTAAAGCGAACGGAACATTGAAATCGAATTTGCAAGCATTATTTTTTTCCACCCTGAAAAAACAGCGAAATTTGGAAAAGAAAATTTTCATTGGGACTAAAAGAGTGTCAGCTTATGGGACTTGTCCATCCACTTTAGGCAGATGTCCGCAATGGCATATTGCATTGCAGTAGTGAATGATCTGTTTTCGAATTATTTGGCTCTTAAGGCTGGCATTCTTGGCCGTACGTTTATGGGGAGGACGTGTGCTCTTCAAACAGATTGCTCTGTGGCACCAAAAGATTGGTTTTGAGTTATCGATCTTCTGCGGTATTTTTGTCCTTTGATCTGCATCTAAAAATTTAGTTATAAATCCATTCAAATGTTATTCTCGGAATAATCATTCGAATTCGATTTAAACAAAATTTTCCCCCTCACAAAAAAACTGACGAGGAAGGAAGTAACATGTGTCTGCACAAGTCTAGTGAAAACATTTGTTAGAATATAAAAGTCATTGCTAATTGTAGTACTCGTACTAGAAAAAGCGCACATGTGAGGAAAATATGTATGTACATATTTTATACGATGAGAATGACCCACATTGTTGCACAAGTAGTTCGTGTCTAATCTGCTATATTTAGATCTCTGCAAAGTACAAGCGAATAAATGTATGTGTGTATGTGCACGTTTGTTTAAAAGCAAATGAAGTGCATAAATAAATAGGTGTGCTTGTTTTTTTTTTTAATTTCTTCTCTTCTTTTTTTTTGTTTATAATGTAAAACTTCTGCTTTAAATATTAAAGGTCGATATAAAAATAGCGGAAGATCATCCATTTGTCTTTGTACTGTTTCAGTTGGAAACCATTAAAGAGGAAATAAAATTTAAAGTTCATAAGAAATTTACACGTGTGTGTGTGTGTGTGGACTATAAAAGTAACTTGTTACAAAATTTTTGCAAGTTGGAAAGTATTTCTTGATTGCTTTTAATACGTACTGGTTTAACGTAATAGAACCATATTTGAGTTTATTCGGTTTCTAGATCGAGTTACATACTGGTTTACCGGACTAGAACCATCTTCGAGATGATTCGATTTCCAGATCGAGAATGATCGACAGGCTTCTTGAGTTGCAAATTTTTATCCAGGTAATTGAAGGATCTTATATTGAAATATGTAAAATAACTGAGCTTCAAAAATAGGCACTTCCTCCTTCTCTTCTCCTCCTTCTCCTACTCAAAACTTTTCTCTTAGCTCCCATGTAATGCAATGTATTGAGCGCCTCGATGGATGAATTGGTAGAGAGTCGTACTAAGAGTCCTCGAGGTGGCAGGTTCGATTCCTGCCGAAGGCTTTGGGTATTTTTGCAGACAAGCCAAAAAGCTTCGCAGTTTAAAAAAAAATATGTAAAGGTTGTTCCTGTAGTGGCGACACTTTCATTGCACCCTCCCTAAAAATACAACCATTAATTTATACGAATAGTAATAAGAACACAATAGGATGGCGACCGATATATAAATAAGCTAGAATTATATACAACATATGTATATTATATAGAATTCAGTTCGCAATTGGTATATAAATAAGCCAGAATTGTATAAAACATACTTTTGTTTTGTAAAATTACGCTCGCAATTGTTAATATAAAATAATGTAGATATGTACGTACCTAAAATAAAATGAACAAAGAAAAATTTGTGGAAAATTAAGTGGTTTTTCCATACGTCCCAGCCCAAATATCACATACATACATACGTGTTTGTGCCGAACACTTTTTTGTGATTTCAAATCACTTTGACGAAAACTGAATGAAATGTATCCTCCAATTGCTCAACCCCCTTCAAGTGGACACACTTGCAGCACAAAACCAACCAAAAATGTGCAGCCACATTTGCTAACAAATTCATGCAGCGAATGTTTTGTAGTGTTTAATGGCTAAAAATGTTTATTTGTTTGATATCCACGAAAATAAATGTTCATATTTAGTTTTCGTTTCTTTCGAATTTATTTCATAATTTCATAAAAAGTGTGTCAAAAACTAATGACCCCTCAAAATCGCCTCTTTGTCACGCATACTTCATATTTGAATGCGTTTTAGAAATTCTAATTAAGTGGTTACAATGCAAATGATGGGAAAAGTGCAGTTATTGTTTATTAAATTAACGCTTTCTGGGGTTCGTTTAATTTTTCAATTCTCATTGCCTTTAGAAAAACCAACACATTTTCAGAGGCTCTGAAGTCTACTGGCGAGACATATAGACTGTTAAAAAATACACAAAACCAGTTAAGTTTGATAGATTAACGGCAACAAAATTCTGCTTGTACTCTACAGTTTCTAACCTAATAGCAGGTTGCCACGCTATGTGCTTCGCTCTCCATTTATGCTTAACACTCGTAATCAGGAGCGAAGCAACGTGCTTCGCCATACAAAATTTTGAGAGCGAATGAGGCAGCTTCATATTGCAGCTACAAACAATTGCTGTCTTCTCTAATTTATAGCGCAAGTTTAAAAAGTCAAAATCATATATTGTAAACAAAGAAAACATAATAATACATAAAACTAAAAGAAATAAATGCGGTCGGGGGACCCCCGTAAGGAACGAAGTTCATTACGTTTTTTCTTCGTCTTCGAATGTAATACAAGGTGAAATCTGTATGTTTTATTTTGTGTTGTTTTTGAAATTTTTAAATTTTATATGCTTCTTAAAATTTTTGGAACGTTTTGTTTATTTTTTTACTTTTGACACATGCCGAATTTTTTTTTGTCAATCTGCTACAAAATGAAGAAAATTGTTCAATATTGCTGTTTTTTGTTGTGACATACGTTACTTTAGCGACATCTATCAACTGATAGTGTCCGTTTTCACAACTAATTAATATTTATTTTTAGGTGGCTCCGCTGACAGCAGCGCAGACACCTACCACAATTGTTTGTCGACAGATACACCAATACATATAAACAGCTCACACGCTTTCGTGACGATTTCTACTAATTTGCACTACCAGCAAGTGGCTTTAAGGAACTTCGTTCCAAAGTTAATTTTAGAAATCAATAAAATAATAAAACGTTAAAAACAATGGTTACAAAAAAACTATGAAAAGTTTTATAATGGCAAGAAGGATATCTTCCAAATTAACATTTATGGAACATTCAAAAGTATGTTTCAACTTGCGGATGGAATGAAATAAGAAGCCTTCCCAGTTCTTGGAGCAGTTGCATCTGCTTAATTAAAAGGTGTATGTTTGCCTATTGAAAACAAAAGTCAATTCCAAGCACATAGACGAGTCATGTAAACAGTATGATTCATAAATATAATTGAGAGAGCGAATGGAAACCTGCAAAAAGAAAAATTTAAGTAAAATTTATTAGGTTGAGGTTAGGTTGAATGGAGGGGTTCGTCTACCCATGTCTTACGACATACACCTAAGCCAATATAGGCTTGCTGTGCGCTTTATTATTAAGTAGACAATTTTATCATTTTCAGAATTTCGATTACACCTTCGAAATCGACATTTATTGATAAAATACAATGTGATTTTTGCAATGTTTTCTGTATATAACCTTTTCTGGGCATTTGAAATTTTCAAGGGTATTAGAAGAGGACGGATAGACTTGTTGCAAACATTTTTAAAAGGTAAACAGTCATCATGTTAATGGCCAAGTTCCAGTTCCAACTTATTGTGCAGAACATTCGGTCTTCGATTTTCGTCGAAAAATTGGTGTTATACGATGAATAAACACTATTGTGAATTCCGCTCTGATCTAGCATGGTTTTGGATCTGGCGTTAAATCGGATACTCAGCGTATACCGGAGATTGAATGTTGTTCATAGTCAGGGCCTTAGTTTGATATTTAATTGCTTAAGTGTTTGACAAACTCAACACTGGAGAGGCCGCAATTGGTGTCGCATTAAATGCCTTTTACGAAAATGGACATTCAATCCAATGTGCATTTCACCGCAGTGGATTCCTTAACAAACACTAACGACTCATTTGGAAAAATGCGAATCCACCATTTGCTATCTCGTTTTGGCTGCCATTCATCTCTTTATTCTCTTGGCAGTTTCAAGTCATCAGATGATTAGCGGTTCAGCTGATGAGGAGGCTAACTTTATTAGTGGTATCATGCATCGTATTATCCCATCGCAATACAAAGTACTTGTATGTACAGATCAGTTCTTTCTCTTTCTGGAGTGCAGCAAACAAATATCACTTTCCAGGTATATTTTGCTTCATTCTGGTTTCTAACAATTTCGCCACCATGACTGCTAAAATCGTTGAAACTGCAAAAACGAATGGGTATTGTGTTCTAATTTCTTTAAAAAAAATAATTTAATTACAATGGACTGGTGAAAAAAAAGAAAACAATTGAATAAAAATGAACTGTAAGCAGCCAACAGCCAACAACCACTGGACGAACGAATAAACGCTGGCCATTTGGTCATGGTCAAACAAAAACTTGTAAACATTTAAATCGACTAATGATGGTTGGCTGGTTGTTAATATGTACGATATTTAGACACTATTCCCCATTAACATACTTAAAAGCAGCAACAACAATGGAAATGCAGGCGGCAAACGAAAAGCGCGAATGCTTATTTTTTTTTTTTTTTAATAAAAAAAGTACAAATTTGCAAATAACTAAACAAAGTATCTTAAAAGGGAATTACAAGTGTATTCTCACTTGCCAACATTTTTGTATGTATGTATGTGTGTGCTTGGCATACATATGTTTGTAATCAGGGCTGGGCAGTATTTGAAATACATGTATTTGAAATATGTATTTAAAATACAAATTTGTATTTTGTATTTGTATTTTAAATACTAAACGCTTGAGTATTTTGTATTTCCAATGCTTGTGCTCTCAAAATACATTTTTCCAAATACATTTTTAATTTATTTCAAAAAAATATGCACTAAAAATGATTAAATTCAAACATCAATTGAAAATGGAAAATTTTGCTACTGTTTTATTTTCAAAATGTGGCAATATTACAATTCAATTACCACATGTAAAATAACTGTGTAAAGTAAAAGCAACTGAATGCATACACATGGAGAAAGTCGCCTAGCTTTTAAAAAATTTAAATTATACATTAATTTAGGTCCAAAAATGGACCATTTTAAAAAATATTTGCTGTCTTTTTCAGCTGTCTATATGCCGACGACATTTCGTTGGTGCTAATCAACTTGAAAAATTCTTAAAAGTTTGTTTGAAACTTAACTACTTATTTCATAATTCCCATGAACAGAATGAGAATCAGAAATGTTCAAACAAACCTTTAACACAGCAAACATTTCTTTTTTCGTTTTGCAACACTTCTACTTTTCTTTGCAACATTCTATACAACGAGTCTCCATTGGTTACTACGATTTGTATTTTTGAAAGTATTGACTCTTAAAGCAAATAAATAATTAAGTTCATATTTGAATATTCAAAAACTTTTACTTTTTGATACTGTGATACAACTTTTTGATACTGATACAACACAGTGATAACGCGGAAAGTTGATCAATAAGATTAATTATGGACGAGTCACTAATGAAGAGCTCAGGTGGCAGCATTTGTAAGCGCTGCTGCTTAAAAACAGTATGCAATTAATCATGGCCTGGGTTCGAAGCGAATTTGGGCGCTGATGAGCATCAAGGCGGACGTGAAGCAGCCATGATGTGTACCCCAGCCAACTTTACTTTTCTTGATCACTCCAATTTTATCACAAAAAAATCTTTCTCAATGTTGAGATAGTAAAAATCGAACTGGAAAGCCCCATAAAATTATTAACAATAGTAAATCATATAGTTCGAATATAAAATTAAAATTATCACGTAAAATTATGTAGTCAATTAATCGGAAATATTGAATGCTTCCCACTGCTATCATACACGTAACCGTGTTCTAACTGCTCAGATGCAAAAAGCGGCATCCTTTGACATAAAAACACATTTTTATTATTTATTGATTATTTTGATACGAGGTGTCAAGGTATTATCATCGACATGCAATATTTTGTGTATGTTTAGGTGCAGTTAACATTTTTAAAGTATTAATTTGTCGCCGCTTAACATTATTGAAGGCGGCCAATGTAACGGGTGGGTGAGTTCGCTTTTATTGCATCAAGTTCAAGTTTTAATTGAATGAATTGAGTGAATTATCAAGACCAATTAATATTCCAAATTCCAGTCCACAAACATTGCTAAAAGCTTAACAAATTACATGATTGATTTGTCGTTTATTAAAAAAGCGCTCAAGCGTTAAATTAAAATAAAATAATTAACAATTGAATTGGCACCCAGTGTTTATAATTAAATCCCAGCAACACAAAAGGAAAGTATTTTTTTTGTAACATACACCCAGAGAAAAACGATTAAAAAAATCAATGAAAACCATACATACGAGGGTTGCCTTTTATATTTCGGGATTAGGGAACAAAAACCAGTATTGTTTTTTATACACTTTTGAATGCGTTTGCACCAATTGTCGAAGCACTTTTGCCACTCTGTGTGAGACGTCTCCAAAACATGGATTCTGAATGCAACAACCGCTTCTTCAGATGTCGAAAAATGTTTGTCTCTTACGTACGGCAATAGAAAGAAGTCATACGGTGAAAAGTCAGGATTATACGACGGATGACTCATCAAATCGATATTTTGGGTGCTCAAAAATGCAGATGTTTGAGCCCATGTGTGCGAAGCTCGCATTGTCGTGGTGAAAAGTGATCCATCTTCGGCGGTTGGTTTTCCTGATTTCTTGCAAGACAACTGGCAAAGAAATCGTTTCGTACCACTCAGCATCGGCTGCTGTGCGTTGTGGTACGGTGGCGACATATCCATTAAAAAAAAATGGCGACCCACACAGCACAGACTACTGTTTACTTTCTGGCTCATACACGTAAATCCACGCAAAATATCAACGATTTTTATTTTCTATTTGGGCGGCTTAGCGAAGCTTCTAAAACGTAGAAAACAAGGTCGATTTTATGGCTTTCGGTTGTGATTTTGCACCATACAACTTTCATTTTACTTCAACCTGGTTTGGTATTCAAGAATTCAAATCAAAATTAAGGTACTTTTTTCCCTTTTTTCTTTGTTATTTTATTTCATTTAAACGTACTTCTATCACAATTTTATTTTTAATTCATTTATTTTATTTTTGTACAGCTTTTCTTGTTACAGTTTTTCGTTTACCACAAAAGGGGTCGAAGCGCAGACTTCACGTCTCTTGAGCAGCAGCGCACTCAGCCGTCGCACCAATTAGAAATAAATGCCACATTCAGAATTTTTTTTTAAATTTAACATGATTTTCAATCAAGTTGTTTTCACGTTGATTTTAAATTGCGGTTTTTGTCTGTGTGTACGCATGCCACCAGGAAGGCAGCAGGTCTTAAAAATTAACCTTCTTTGTTTTTTTTTTGGAATGTGTTACAAAAGCATGCGATATCATATTTTCCACCATTAATTTAAATGATGTCATTTGCAAACGTTTAAGCATGTTTTTTTTTTTGTCTTTTTTCTTCTGTATGTGGGTGGTGTGTGAACCCGAACCAACTGAGTTGTAGTGCAGAAACATTTGTATTAATTGTTCACTCATTCGTGTACAAACAACTCAACTACACTTTGCTGTTCGCTGCGTTGCATTTTATGCCAATGGCTGCATATTTGGTGGCATTGTTGCGGCACAACAGTGCACAAGTGCATTCTTGTGCCCCAACATATGCGTTTGATGGAACAAGTGGTGGAACAAATTTAAGTCGTGTTGTTAAAACAAAACAAAATAAAACTTTATTTCAACAAAGCTGAGCAGAAACAAACCCCTGTATGGAATTGAAGAGACTTGTAGGGAAGCGCGTGAATAATTTCAAATGCAAGAATTTGAAACAATAACAACCGAACCACAGCAAAAGTGACACATTTAAGCGCAGTGACTGTTATAAAAGGGAACGACAAGCCACTTGGGTGGCCATTCTAATGAGTTTACGCGAGAAAGTAATAAATGTGATAATATTGGAATTTGCTTAAGCTTTGACAAAGTATTCATAGTGGTAGTTGGCAATGGCGAATTTATCATTAACGATCTTTAAGCTAATATCGTTTATGTTTACAAAACTCTTTGTTTGCTTTCTGGAAAAAAAAACCGTAAGATTTCCCAATAGTATTTTTTAGGTTATGTTTGCTCAACAAGAAAATATACAAAATTTAGAGCAAATTTGTGTTTGTTCTGGCAAAGTTTTTCTCAGCTCAAATAATTGTTCGCTGGAAATTTTGTGTTTGCTCAACAGAGCAAACATAACCTTAAAAAATACTTTTTTAGAATTTAATGATTTTACGTTTTTTTCTTCTCATTGGTATTGATATATCCGTATGTTTATATATGTGTGCATTTTTAGTTGTTTGTATTCATGTACTTGCTCCACAAAAAAGTAGTGGTCACGTTTTTTGCGGTCAAGATTTTGCCCATATTAGAAGTCAATACATAATTGTACCTCGTTTGCCATATAATTACTCACTATGTCATATACAAGCGCAGGCGATATTGCAGTCAATTACTGTTTATATGATTTGCAAGAGAAATTGTCACATGCTTAATCTGATAGTCTAATGGTCACGACAGCAATGTCTCGGATTTGTCGAGATTAGCGAAAGTGTTGCATAGACTGTTTTCAAATTAAATTATAAAAAAATGATTGTAACTATTTGTTTGCTATAAGAGCCAATTGATATGTATCATTTTGGGTCTAAAAATATACCTTGTTAATATTTTGTCTTTTTCAGCCGTCTATATGCCGCCGAAATTTCATTGATGCTAATCAACTCATCAGTAGTGTCGACAAAAAACTTTAAAGAATATTTGAATAACTCCCATGAACAATATGAAAATCAGAAATGTTCAAACAAAACTTTAATACAGAAAATATTTTTTCGCCTGGCAACTATTTTCCTTTTCAAACATTCTCTTAAGTTTTTTTCGAGTCTCGAGACGGTTTCAAAAAGACACCAAACATTAATAAATTCCATTTTTAGACCTAAAACAGTACATAAAATTATAAAAAATTTTAATTCTTTTTGATTTTATTCAACTATTATTTGTTTGTTTGTGGTTGAAACAAAATTTTTTACCAAATTCACATTCGAACTTTGAATTCATCAAACATCATCGAAATTTAGTAGACATCGAACTTGCCATTCCGGCTTTTTTTTTTTTTTTGGCCAGCCACTCTACCGACTCAGCCGTGAACTGCATTTGGCCAACTGGGTTATATGCATAAATTTGTACAAATGAATGTGTGTGTGTGTGTGTATGTGTTACTGGCATTGTATTTTTTGTTGTTTTTTTCTGTGTTAGGAAACTTTTTCATAACCAACGCAGTACAATGAACTTCCAGATCTCTTTGAAAATGTGATGATTAGCTTAGAACTACAGTGGCAATTGAAACTGTTTAGCTGTCAATTACTCTGCCGCGTGCTTTCGTTTCCGACAAAAACGTTTCTTGGCTTTAAAAATGCTGATCACTTCGAATATTTTGCCAAAAAAAACCGAAAAATCTTGCTCAATTTTAAGTAAGAAAAAACCAAACTCACCCGATTTATTGTATACGAGGTGTGATCGAAAAGTAACCGTTATTTTCAATTTGTTCAAAAAGTACTTATTTATTCATCAATAACTATCTGGTCCCCATCACTTCAAAGTAATAATACACTTATGCCAGCGTTTTTTCCAAACCTCGCAACTCTTTAGAAACGCGCCAACCAACAGCTCCTGTTTCGATTTTGCTTTTATCTTTTTGCGCATTTAATTTCCTTTTTTTACGCAAAACTTAATACAGTTTCTTTGATCCATTTTTTCGAATAGTAAAAAATCGAGGAGCACACCAAAAAACACGACCAACCTTTTTATCTGTCAAAAACAAACTGACAATCAAAAACAGGCTGATATTGCCAGCATTTATGACAGACATGCGTACCAACATAGCAAAAAAAAAAAAAAAGTCGAACATACGTAACCCACGAAATTTGCAAATTATGCTTATTTTTTTATCAGACCTCGTATAACCAAAGTGTAAATTATATTTCGCCTCTCACCAATTTTCATGTTTCGTTTACAAACATGTGACAAAAAAATCTTGGTGATGTACAGGGTGAAATACTGGTTGACTACTTTCAATATGCACACAAGAGTTTGTTTTCTTAAATTTTATATAATTAATGCTAGGAACACAACTGGGACGAAAGACGAATTTTTTGTCGCGAATATTCGCCGTCAAAAATAAAACACATTGGTGTATATGAAAATGTACACAGTCACAGCGTCGGTCGAAATTCGTTGTACACGACGAACTTGAAATAGATTAATTTCTATGTGAACGACGAGCAAATCAGTACCATGTGGCCATTTTGGTTTTAGTTTTCAAGTGTTTTAGTAAAAACAGTCAACTTTTACTTTAATAGTTTTTATTTTAAGTGCTAAGCTTTGACTTTTTTGCGATTTAAAATAAAAAGCCAACATTATTAGATTATAAAACATTGTTCGCAATTTATTAATGACTCAAAACAAGGCTCGTGTTGATTGGTATGGAAAGAAATGCTCAAAAATACGATCGCGGTGCTTCGAAACATGTATGTATGTATGTATGTATATGACATTGTAATGCTAGGAACACAACTGGAACGAACGACGAAATTTTCACCGCGAATATTCGCCGTCAAAAATAAAACACATTGGTGTATATGAAAATGCACACAGTCACAGCGTCGGTCGAAATTCCTTGTACGCGGCGAACTTGAACTAGATTTATTTCTATTTCTTTCGCCGGCGAACGACGAGCAAATCAGTACCATGTGGCCATTTTGGTTTTAGTTTTCAAGTGTTTTAGTAATAACAGTTAATTTTTACTTTAATAGTTTTTATTTTAAGTGCTAAGCTTTGACTTTTTGCCTTAAAAATAAACAGCCAGCATATTAGATTATAAAACATGTTTGTAGTGTTTAATTTTTTGTTTTTGGTAATGCACACTTTTTTAGCAACCAATTTTTTTTAATATGGTCACCCCATCAGCTGTTCAACTATAATAAGATAAAATTAAAAAACTGAGAAAATGGATACAAGTGAAATTATAATTGAAAATGTTAAACTTCAAGGCTTTTACCATAATGAACATGATGTTCATTATTTTAATTATTTTTAAAAAATTTAAAATTCTTTGATTAATTTAATTTTTTTTTATCTTTGAACAAACAATATACAACTTTATCAATTATAAAAATTTTTTTTGTTTTTCGTCGTTATTGTGCTTCATACCGCGAATTTGCACAAAGAATTTTACCCGGCGTATTCGTCGTGTTGGGCGAAATTCGTCGTTCGTCCCAGTTGTGTTCCTACCAAAATATTTATTTAAAAAAAACTCACGTGAGAAATCCCCTACAGCGCGACACTTTAAGCTTCTATTAAAGTGCTGATTTTTGATGCGTTTTTAAACAAACCCACAACTGCGAAGCTCTTGGCAAGGCTCCCTACAAATTCATCCATTTGTGCAGTGCTCCTGCAGTCATATCTCCACTTTATCTTTTCGTAGTACATTTAAAAATTTCAGGGCTGGTATAAAACAATGTGGGAGTTCTATTAATTCTTTTGAAGTCCCATTTTCGCTTCCCATCTTGCCAAAAAAACTTTGTTTTATAAGTAAAAAAAAAAAAAAAATGTATGCAAGCGTTGTAGGTAACTTGAAGTTTGAAAAACGTACAACGCGGGGAATGTATGAAAAGCCTGAAAAGCGTAGACGCGTAGAAAGCGTGTTATGTAACGTCAGCGTTAATACAAAATTTCAAAGCTGATTCGTTCAATGAAATGGCATTTCCAATTTTACTTTTTTGTCTCTTCTTGGTAAAGAAAATTAAACCAAGTACAGCTCACTTTTTCACTCGTGATTTGTTGAAAAAAACTGCATTGCTGCACAATTTGTGGGCTCAGCCCCTCTTTACCCTTCACTGTTTACTTTAGTAACATACACCTTTTTTAAGTGGTTTTTTGAAGAGGCTTTCGTGCTGTGCTGCAAGTTAAGAAGGAATATAATTGCACACGAATTTATGCCACTCCAGCAGACAATTAGGCGCTTAAAGTGCTTAAAAACCCCAGCAACGGCGACCGCAATAATCCTCATAATCCCTCATGGAACGAACTAAAGAAGTTCTTAGAGGAGCAGGTATTTATGCAGCTGTAGTTGTTGTTGTTGTTGTTGGCAAGAAAACTTAATGCTAAAACCGAAACGAACAAAACAGCAGGAACTAAAAAAGTATACTGGCAGGGAAGTACTTTATTTGACTCCTCTTCCTTCGATACTTCCTTCATAATTGCGAAATAAAGCAGTTCATAACGAAACTTTCTTTGCTGGCAAAATACAAGACAATTTTTTACTTATTCTTCTACTGGTAGAGCAGACATGTATGTAGTTACATTCTAAAGTTTGTTGATTTAAAAAACAAAAAAGAAAAATAAATAAAATTGTAGTTGCTATTTTATGTTTGCCCTCTTTTTATTAGCAGCCTTCATTTCGTAGGCTTTTTAAAGCTTCGCTGTCATGTAGACAAATGGTACTAAATAGATGTTAGTTTGATATTTGCCAGCCAAAGATAATAAAACTGATGAGGTTTTCAAATGTATGAGAAAAAAAAAAAAAAAGAAATAAAAAGAAACTGTCAACATTTTGTGTTTCCATCAATTACAATTGCGATAACAAGTGTTATGCACTTTTTGTAAAATGCAGACGCCAGCAGCCAGTGGATTGTCTGACGGAAATTGAATTTATATTGAATTGCAAGTTTTCCATATTACGCAACCTTTTGCCAACACAGAAAATATACACATGTGTGTGAAAAAAAAGAAGTTCAATGAAAAGCAAAATATTGTGCAATACTTGAGACAAATTTGGTCCAAAAAAGTTTTTTAATCATTGTCGTATTTAAGAAAGATGTTTATAACATTTATTGGCAGAGCGTACTGATGATGGTCGTGGTGGACGTGAAACATTCCATGGTATGTTCCCCAGCCAATAAATCTTCAACCTTACCTTTTTGTTTTCTTTAAACATGTTGATCAATACAAATATAGTACAGAAAAATCGAAAATAGAAATCGAACTAAAGCACTAAGGCACGAGTTGCTAAAGATGGGGGTGTCGTCACACGCAGGGTTGCGTTCTTTCTGTTACTCTATTTCAAATTTTTCTTAATGAACTTCTGTCTAAAACTTTCAACGTAGCCATTCTTTTGCAGATAATAATCAGAGCCTATTTTGGGGTTCCACGACCGGGCGCATCAGAGTGCGAAGAAGCTGATTTATTGGTGACAGTAGGGTATCCAAATTTATTGACTTACTGGCGCATCGTCTCAGTGTAGAGTGCATTTGACTATTTATCTATACTCCAATGGAAAGTATCTCGGAAAAGATAAGGGAAACCCGCACCTTTCTGCTCAATACAAGTGCATCATCGAGGGTTCATCCATTTGTGGTCGATTTGCCAGAGAATCGACGACAACGCACTACAGAGAAAACTCGTTCTTCAGCCGTTCGGCATGGCTATGAAACAAATTGCCTGCAGCCGTATTTCCATCCAGTTATAATGCAGAATAATTCAAATCAAATGTATACAATTACTACTCCATGTTTCCTCCTTCCTAAAAACCGGTACAATGCACTGCACATAGAGCGTTCGTCCCCAGAGTGCTCGTTTCTAAAACTTACGGCCGGTCTGAATGTACAAGCTAGTAATTACTTCCAATTAGCGTGGCGAATATGAAACAGCAGTTTGTGCCCCAGCTAATAAGATTTCAATTATAGGCTTTTCTTGTCTTCTTTGAAAATATTAATCTCTGCAATGGCTGCAAATAACTTTTTTGATTTGAGCTTAAAGTATGTATGAATGTATGTATATATAGTAGTATATTCGCGAAGTAAAATGTATTTGAAATGTATGAATTTAATATATGCTATAAGAGGCTAGTAAAAGTTATTATTTTAGACGTAAATAGCTCTTCTTAATGGTTTTCTGCCGTCTATATGCCGCCGACATTTAGTAACATCCACGAAAGACACAACGCAATTTGTTGGAAATTTTCGTATTAAAACTCACTTGAAATTTATTTAAATTTTTATGAATATGTCCATACGTATGTATTTTTTTGCGTAGATTTCTTTTTTAGTAGCATTGTAGACTCTGTCTTCATTATGATGTTGAGTGACCATCGTTGCACTGGGCCATGGCTCGGCCAACATCCGTCGTTTGTCTTCTATATGTTTTGTTAAAAATTAAATTGAATTAAATTAAATTAATCTCATTTATTTTTTACAGTCCCAGAGCTTTTATGTAAATGAATGCGAGAAATGTTATATGTATATTGTATATTTTTGCACTATGGTTTGAATAAAATTTATATTCGCTTTGACACAATTATCAAAATGATCGCGTTCTCCTTTCGTTACTATGGCGGAAAGGAGTGAGAAAAATTGATAAGGAAAGTAAAAGCAGCGCAGAATTTACCAAATTTGAAATAACTTCTTAAAAGAGATTTTGTGAACTATTACCGTGTACCTGGCATTTGCCACACCTAAACAAAAGCGGAAAACGCAATGGTGTCGTCTGTTTGGTTTTTACGCTGCAGCAAAACTTCATCAAAACGTTCTAATTTTTATTCTTTTCTTTGTTCGATTTTATAAATGAGCTTAAGGTCACTCAATTCTCAATAAATATTTTTTCTATTTATTGATAAATTTTTTTCGATATTTCGATACGCCTTTGTGTATCTTCTTCAGGAATAAAATCTAACAAAGTTAAATAAAAAGGTCGAAGAACGAGTATCCAGAACATTTTATTCTTTTCTTAACAAATGTTTCTAACAACATTATCAAACGCCTTGTCGAAATCGAAGCAAAACGGTGCCGCCCCGATGTTTCAGTATGATCCATATAAGATGTATGGGCAAGAGAATATTTGTCAAAAAAAAAAGGAAAAACGCTTTCCGCTTTTATTTATATTAATTTGTTAAAAAAACGAATATTGTTCAATTTCAAAATTTTTTGTTTTAAAAAAATGCAAAGTTCGACTTATGAAATGGACAGATTGCACTTAAATGAATGTCTCCTGATCCGCAATACTAAATTGCTGTTGATAGGTATGGATAACTTGTCGATTTGTATAGACACGATATTAGGCCATCGCCATGTCGAAAGCTTTTGGCATGAGGAGAAAAGTTCCATTGCGACATATCAAAAAAATAATTTTGGAGGCGTCAGATTTTCGATTTTTTGTATAGAAGGCGCCCCTGAGGAAGCTTATAGTACAGGGGAGGTATGTCCAAAAAAAAATATTGGAGAACATTTTTGGCGGTTGGTCATACATTTGATCTTCTATGGGCAGACTGGAGCAAGTAAGTGAGATGAGCGACACCCAGATACGGGCCACTGTGACTAATTAAAACCAGGGGGCTCGTAGAGCAGTCAAATGTATCACTAAACCTCAGTAATGTTTTCTCAGGGGGCTCCCATAATAAAAATGAAAAAAAAAACTGAAAATACCAAGCTGGGTTTTCCTTTTTTTTTTTCTAATAACTTGCACAAAAGAGCGAAAAGTCGTGGAAAGGGTAATCTTTCAAAATAAGATATATCTTCCTAAATGAATTATTTTTTCGGCTTTAGAGCCAATACAAATAAATTTGGACTCTATGGCGTCTCATTTCAGCAGCGGCCTTCTTTATTTGAAATCAGGAAGTAGAAACAATCCTGCTTCGAACCATTGTGCACTGAAACTCAAAACCTCTTGAACAAATTTTTTCACATTTTCATATTTTGTTGTTTGGGGCAAAATATTTAATTAAAGCTTTCTGTTTTTTATAAAACCACAAAAACAAAAAAAAAAAAGCTTGCCGCTGTTGAGAAAAACAAAATATGTATGTGTGCGGTTAATCCATGAGCTACATTTTGTCGTCTCTGTGTGTGTGTGTATGTGTGTGTGTGTGTGTGTGCAATCATCTCTTTGAAGAACAAATTTGATAAAAATATGATGTAACGCAGCTTTGCGAGTATATGAGTGCATGTCAACCTAAATTGTCGCTGAAAACGTAATTAAATTAATTTTTCTAATTGTTAATAATTTGATCAGGCTTGAGTTCGATTTTTACTGCCTCAAAACTGAGAAAGATTTAGCGATCAACATTTTTACAGAAGACAACAAAAGTAAAGTTGCAGACTTACTGGCTGGGGTACATGCCATAGCTGTTTCATGTCCACCTTGATGCTCATCAGCAACCAAATTCGCCTCGAACCCAGGCCATGACTAATTATATACTGTTTGTTAAGCAGAATATATTTTTATTGAAAAATTTTTTTTTTTTGTTACACAAGATTCTCTTGTGTTGGGGCAATCGATTCAATGCATTTGCCACCATGAATCTGTTTTCCCTGTGCAGTTTTCGTCGGGTGGAAGAACCTTCATAATGGGCTTAGCGTTTTGGGCATGAGAGCGTGTCGTGACAAACAAATAAACAAACTTTCACTTTCACATTTACATATGTATGTATATAAAACTAGCTAAGACTGTAATTTAAAAAAAAAAAATATTTTTTAAATTGCAAAAATTTTTAGAGATTTTTTTTTTTTAAGAAAAACAAATTTTTTAGGCAGTACATAATTTTTAAGAAAGAATATCTGAAAGTAAGTGATAAATAGCTACTCTCAATATCCACTGCGAACGTACGCCTGTCCGCTATTAATAATTTATCAGGATAATTCAATTCAATTATCTCCTCGAAACAAAAATTCATAAATTATCTTCATACACAGCAAATCGTTATCAGTTAAAAGCATAATTTTTTTGTTTTTTTGGTTATTTATCTCCAGCATCTTCATCCCCCTGATATTAATATTTAATATAAAATGTGGTGTTTATTTCAATTGTGGTTTCCCACTGTCTTGCGAGCACTTCAAGAAATGAAAAAGCGGGGTGAGTGAATGCAACCGTTTCCTTTTATCCACTTCTCTTGTATGGCTCGTTTTTCGCTGGGAGCACGTGCTTCATTTGTTCTCCGGTTGAAAAACAGTTTTCTGAAAATTTTTATAAACTCATTTATTACACATTTGCTTTAAGCGATTAAAATGCCAGCCAACAACGTTGCTCGACTCCTTTAAAGCGGCAGGCAAGGCAGCATTTATCGTTGTATGACTCACACATTGTTTTTGCTTGAAGGACTTGACTGGCTGGCTCCCTTTTTTGTTTTGTCTTGCAACTTCAACTTTCAGTCATTATCGTTTGGAAACAACAAAAAAAAAAAAAAACCAAAAACAAAATACTCTTTGAGATAGAATCAGTGTCAATGTTGTTTGTTGTCTGCCTGATGACGAACTTTTGTTAGGGGTTGAATTTTTATTGCAAAAATCTCAGGGAATGTGTTTCCCCCCTCCCCCCACACGTTTGAATTAGAAGTGCTAAAACTCATTTTGGACATTATGAATCATCATATGTACATATGTATTTAAAATGCGCAGTTTGTCTGGTTTTAATTCCTTCTTTTTTTTTTTGTTTCTTGGCAGTAAAAACAGAGCGACTTTATGGGTAAATTTTGTAATAAAGTTATAAAAAGCTTACACTTGGAAAGAGTTTAGGAAAATGTGATAATACGTACATATGTATGTAGGTATTAAATACATATTACATATTATACTTTGTTTAGTGCCAGCGGCAGTTTCAGCGGAAGTAAAGTTAAATTTTTTCTCAACGAGAAGGGAATGGAATCGACATTACACAGTACTCGTATGCTTGGCGCCACAAAAAGTAAATTTTATTTAACTTTTATGTTTTATGTACATTTAAAAATAAACATGAACTTTAACGGCAAGTTTGGCATACAAAAGTTGTGGTTAAAGTCAACGTTAAGTCCTAATCAAACATTATGAAAATGGCAGCTAGTCCTTTAAAAACTAATATTTAAGAACAATATTAATGAACTTAATTATTTATTCGCTATAAGAGCCAATTGAAATTTATTACTTTAGGTCTAAAAAATAGACCTTAATGCTTTCTGTCTTTCTCAGCCGTCTATATGCCGCCGACATTTCGTTGCTGCTAAACAACTCATCAGTAGACTTGAAAAAGCAAAAAAGAAGGTGTTACAAGACGTAAAATGCTTTCTGTATAACAAGTTTGTTTGAGTATTTCTGATTCTCATTTTGTTCATGAGAATTTCGGAATAAGTAGTTGGACTTCAAACATTCTTGTTTGCTTTTTCAAGTCTACTGATGAGTTGTTTAGCAGCAACGAAATGTCGGCGGCATATAGACGGCTGAGAAAGACAGAAAGCATTAAGGTCTATTTTTTTAGACCTAAAGTAGTGAACAATATTAATATTAGGTTAGGTTGAATTGAGGGTTATGTTTGCTCATGTAGTGCGACATACACATACACAGTTTGAAGCATAAGTCTATAGGAACTTCGTGTCATTTACAAAGTTCCTTAATTTCACCCAGCATATGTAAGCCACGTAGTTGGACTAATGTCTGGAAAGGTGTCTCTTCCAAGATATCGGAACTGTATTTGTGTTAAGGCGGTTCACTGGCCTAGTGCTGTACTGTCTCGCTGTCCTACCCATATGCTGTATTAATATTAAATTGACATTAATGTCGTCGAGTCCCCATTTGTTTGGCCTAATACTTTTCGCAGCTTACGAATTTACTTCTTGGAGGGCTGCCATATAAAAATGGTTTTTAAAATTCTTTCTCCATCATCAAACTAGTCGCAGGGGGCCTCTGGAGGAGTTAAATTTATGACTTATCTCCGTTCACTTATTCTCGTTGAGAGTTTTTCGCAACTTGCTACACATCTCTCTCTCCCTCTCTCTCTCTCTTACTCTCTTGGGGTTCTGCCATATGGAAGTAGCTTCAAGAATTTTTCTGCATCGGCCTGACTAGTTCTAGAGGTCCTCTGGAGGAGTCAAATGTATGATCGACTCCCATTAATTTTTGCTCTAGAAATTGTTTTCAAGACAAAAACGCTGTATTTTCTGTCATAGGAAGTAGTCCCTATTCCAGTTATCGTTGCAATTTTTTCGCTGCTATATTCCTAGACTTAAATTGTTCAAATAAAATATAACAAAGGCTTCACATTATTGCAAAGTGATTTTATTATTATGAAAAGAATTATGTATCAACAAATCTATTGGAAGTTATAAAGGCAGGATGTTCCCAATTTCCTGTGTCAGAGATGGTGAAGTCTGTATTTTCGCACTCTACTTGATTGAGTAAAAAAATTTTATTTTAGAAAATCGCACACTACTGAGTAAAAATATATTTTCTTTACTTTAATTCAAGAATGCAAATTTAGGAATAAAGCAGCGAAATAAATTAAAACGACATAGAAACGGCCATGAAAGCTAATCCCATTTACGTCACAGGCCTCATTTTCCGAAGCGATAAGAGCTAGAGAAGTGAAATTTTTACAGAACACGGCCAGCAAATACTAAAAACAACAAAAAGTTAAAAACTAAAGGAGGTCTCCATACAACAAACTGGGAAAATTAGCTGTAATTTTTAAATAATAAGGATCTACAACAACAAACACCAAAAACAACAATAAGCTAAAAAATAAAGGGTGATTCCATGCAAAAAACTGAAATTAAATGTAGCTTTTGAACCGTTAGAGATAGAGACGTGAAATTTGTACAGCATATCCAGAGGTTAAGCGTATACAATAACAAATACTAAAACCAACAAAAAGTAAATATTTAAATGTTGTCCTAAATCTGGGGACACCCCTTAATTTGAAAATTATTGTAAAAATTAGCTGTAACTTTTGCACCGTAAGAGATAGACTTGAAATTTACACGGTGTACTTAGTTCTCTGGCCTCTACAACAATAAATACTAACAACAATAAAAAGTTAAAAACTAAAGAGTACCCCATACAGGGGATACCCTTTATCTAACACTTGCTGTGCGAATCAGTCTCGTACTTGGCTCCATTTATTTATGGTTGCCAAATGCTTTGCAGCTTTAAATCTGATTATCTTGATATGGACTGTACTTCCCATTAGATATTAAACTCCTTGATTGCCTTGGCGACAAATTATTAAAACCAATTTCACATGAATTGATTACTGGTAATTTTAATCACTTAACTAAAACTCTCTCTCTCTCTCTTTTTTATTTCCAGTTCAAAACTTTTAAATATGTCTGCCAGCCCTAAGCCAGTGAAAAAGGTTCCAATTCATTTACAGGTAAAATTAAAATTTATTCATGTTGAGTGCGCCAATTGTATTTAAATTTTCATTTGCAGAGTGCCCAGAACCGTGTCTATATCAAAAATGGCCAAATTGTTAATCACGATAAAACATTTTCTGCTGACGTTTACATTGAAGATGGCGTAATAAAGTAAGTTTAATATTAATCCAATAACTTTATAAGAGATTTCTAGGAAATTACAAAAACAAGGGAGCAACGGATGCCGCCAACGTAAAAACACTAAATCTTCCATGAACATTTTTTGAGGTTATGTTTGCTCGACGAGCAAATGCAAAATTTGCTTTAAATTTGGATGTGTTCGTTGAGAAGTTAAAACATTAAAATGTGCCGGTATGATATTTAAGGTTCTTCTTTCGTTTTTATATCCAGTGAATGTTGCAACAGGTGGGCCTAAAGAAGTCATCCGATGTGGTTTAACTCTCAGAATATCGGTTGTGGCACGCGCATTGTGTGCCGTTGCTCCGTCCTGTTGGAATCACATGTCCGGCAGACTTAATACGTTTAAATGCGGCAGAAGAAACTCGGTTAACATGGCCCTATAACGCGTTGTCGTTTGACCAGTGGCGTTCTCAAAAAAAAAAAAAAAAATAGTCCGATGACTCCTCCAGCGTGAACAGCGCACCTTGCAGTCACTTTGAGCGGGTATAATGGCTCCTCGTGCATCACTCGTGAATAGAAGCGATATTTTTGCTTGTTCACGCACCCTCTGAGGTGGAAATGAGCCTCATCGCCCATTATGATTTGGGTCGAAAAATTGTCCACTTCGTCAGAGGCACGATAATTCCACGTGCTTGGGGAATAATCCTGTCTATGACGGAGTCACTTGTATTCTACAGCTGTTTCGTTCACAAATATAAAAACAGATTTAAAATTTGGCCGTCATTTGCAAAAATAAGAGCAACTTCCAATCGGGTGATTTCTTCCGGGCCCACCTTATACATACATATATGTATTTTTAGTTGTTTGCCTAAAAAAGGCTCAACTGGAAAGTAGGCAAATATTTGTTCATGTGTGACCAAAACAGGACAATGTTTCTAAAAACTACCTGTTTATGCTGCTCAAAATTGCTTTCCTGAAAAATCAAACAAAAAACAAAACTTTTTTCTTAATGGCAAAAATGCTGGGATGTCAATATTATAAAAATGCAGCACTTTTTGTTTTTAGTTTTTATTTGGTTTTTTTTCGACCCCTGTTTTTATATTTTATATATTTTATTTCTTGAGCTAAATGTATTTTTTTTAAATATTTAATTATTTTTGTCGATATTTCGCTCTTCTTCGGATAGCTTCTTCTTTTTTATATGAAAAAATAAATTAATTTGTTATTTTTTGCCCTCCAGATTCGTGGGTCCTGCTGCAGAAATAAATATTCCCGGTGGTGTGCGTATTGTGGATGCCAGTGGTAAATTAATTTTGCCGGGTGGTGTTGATCCTCATACACATTTTCAACTGAAGTTCGGCGGATCTGTAACCGTAGATGATTTCTATCATGGCACCAAGGCTGCCGTAGCCGGAGGCACCACCACTATTAGTGAGTTTTCTTTTTCTTCTTAATATTTAGCAAAATCGTAACTAATACCAATTTTCACTTCACAGTTGATTTTGTTTTGCCCGAGAAAGGCGAGTCCCTGGTAGAAGCCTACGATAAGTGGCGCTCTTGGGCTGATCCCAAGGTGTGCTGTGATTATGCTTTTCATATTGGCTTGACGTGGTGGTCCAAATCTGTATCGGACGAAATGAAAATAATGTGCGAGGAGTTGGGCATCAATTCGTTTAAAATGTACATGGCCTACAAGGGTGTTTGTCAACTTAATGACTCCGAAATGTTGGATGCCTTAGAGCGAATTCGGTCTCTAGGGGCTTTAGCGCAGGTAGGATAAGTCGAATTTTGTGGTTTTAGCGGCAAAAAAAAGGACAGAAGAAATTTTTGTGCTTCTTTTCCAGGTTCATGCTGAGAATGGTGATATTATTGCCAAAAATGTTAAGAAACTTTTTGCAGCCGGCGTTACAGGACCAGAGGGTCATGAACTCTCCCGCCAGGAGGAAGTTGAAGCAGAGGCTGTCAACCGTGCCTGTATATTAGCGCATCAGGTGAGTCTTTTATATTCCTTTCGTTGGAACATTCACGGAGATCACAATAAGCCTATACAGGCTCAAGTATATGTAAAAACTTTATGGGCAAACATACTCCTTTAACCAACCTAACCTCAAATAATATAGATATTAGGGGTTAGCATCAAGTGTATTAAAATTCAAATACATTTGCTTGTTCAAATATATTCAGTTTAAGTTTAAATAAAAATGACAAACATAAGAAGCAAATTCACAGAAAATGTTATTCTCTCTATACGTTCAAGGCATTTTTATTTGATCCGACTTGTTTATACAAGTCATAAAAAATACAAAGCAAACAAAATGTAGCCGTTATTCGCAAGTGTCTTAAATATTTTAAGTATTTGATTTTGGATCAACGTTTCAGCAGACGTACATACATACAAATTAATGATTTTTTGTTTGTTTTTGGTTACAATTTGTATTTATTTACACATAAAATAAAAAACAAATTTGTTTTTAACAATATATTATTATTAATTCAGGTCCAGAAATGAACCCTTTCAAAATATTTGCTGTGTTTTACAGTAAATATTTTGAAAAGGTTAATTTTTGGACCTTTGTTTTACAGTAAATATTTTGAAAAGGTTAATTTTTGGACCTGAGTTAATACATTTCAATTGGCTCTTAAAGCAAATAAATAATTAAGTTCATATTTGAATGTATTATTACATTATTCTGAGTAAGTACATTTAATTTAATACAAAATACTCAAGTATACCCATAATTGATATAAACAATGTTGGTTTTGTTTTCAAAAATGCTTACATGTTTTGATATTTGCTTTGTTTTTTACACCATGTACTCAAATTTGATTTATTTTATCTATAGAGAATATCTTATTTGTTGAGAATTTTTCTCATAAGAGAAACAAACAACTATTGTATTTGTTAAGAGAAGATAGCGTAGAGCAAATTAACGAACAAAAACAAAAAGAGAGTGTATTTAACGATTTGTTAAAAAACTAATTTCTGTAGCTTCAGATTGTTTTTTTAAATAAAATATATTCAACAATATTATTCAATATTTCGCTTGTTCAGTTTGTTAGCATCTTCAGGATAATTAGAAATATTATTTTATATATGTAGAAAAACGAAGCTGCAGAAATTAGTATTTTCAAAAATTAAGAAGATCAAATACAAATTATATATTTAACGATTTGTTACATCTACTTTTGCTAAAGCCTAATGGGTATTCAGCTTAATAGTGGAAAAAAGAAAAATTATTTATATTTTTGTTGTAAACAAAAACAAAATATTTCTTTCTCTTTTCCTCTTTTTCCAACAAAAGAAGAAGCTGAAATGATTACTTTTAGTACAAAGTTGTTAAAAGAAGAAAAAAGTTTAGAATAAACAGAACTATTATTGTTTAATATACATAAGTACATATGTATGTGTGTGTATCTTATTCTTTATGAATATATGGACCTATTCTACAAATCACATGATTTTGAAGCTCAAAATAAGTATTGTCTCAATAAGATAGAATCCCAAGTTATCAGAGAAGTCTAGCATAATATGTATTAACATTTTAGCAGACTTAACTTTAGAAAATTCTTAGGAGATCAGCATAAACACAGATATTTGTTGCAAATTGTTTTTAGAAATCACATGATTTCAAGCAAAGTGATTTTCAGAGCAGAACTTTTTTTTTGAGACTCTTGGTAGATCACTCTACCAATTCCTCCATTGAGGCGCTCAATAGTCTTTGTTAGTTATAATAAATAGTACAAACTTTGTTTTTTTTTTTACAATACAATTTTTTAATTTCTTATCATTCCAGATGAAAGCACCACTGTATGTAACACGTATTACATCAAAATCTTCCGCTGAAGTTCTTGGCCGCGCCCGGCGTAGTGGTTATTGTGTTTTCGGTGAGACTTTAGCCAGTTCTTTGGGTCGCTGTATGCACGGCATTCCAAAACAAGATCGTATCTTTTATATCACTAGTCCTCCAATACGTGAATCGCCAGAAACTCCCAGATCCTTGATGAAGTCATTGGCATAGTAAGTGTATTTTCTATTGAAATTGATTTATAAACTAAAAAGCGTTTCCAAGTGTAGAATTGTTTGATTTTAATAATTCTTAATGTGGGCTCACAGTATCAATGTGTTTGGAGAGAGAGAGAGAGAGTTTCCAGCACAAAATTTCAAAACAAAAACAATTTTCAAATTGCCTCACAAAGGAAAGTACTTTCATGAAATGTTTGTATACTTATTAGGTCCGTTTCTTTACTCTGCTTTAAGATCCCGTGCACATGCTGATGTGCATGAAAAGCTTTGCCGTACTTTAAATTTGTGCAGATGGGAGCGGTTTGATATTATTACATTGAATGCATTCCATGAAGTCTACAAAGAGTGGCGTGTTTGATTTTTTGGGAGCGGTTGGGAGAGAACGAAATTTCTCTTCTCACTGGCACGAAACAGCCCAGACATTTTTATTCGTGCACATAGTTAAGCAATCAGCTGTTTGCAAAAACTACAATAACAAACAAAAAACTTCATCTGAATCAATATAACAACGATTTTGAGGTTTTTCATTCAATATTGTACATAAAAATATCTGCAAAAGGTCTAAATTCGTTCCGAAAAACATTTAATATTCCCAAAATTTATGCTTCACATTTCATTACAGCATGAACTTTAGCCATCTGTTTTATTTTGGGCGGCAAATCTCGTTTTTTGCGTTCCCAAATTATTGCTACATTTCATCGCTTTTTGAGAGAATTTCGCGCTTGTTCTCATCTGCATGAACTTTAGCAGCCAAAAAGTAAAGCAACAGAGCTATTGTAAATAAAATTATCAACAAAAATGAACCAATTGCATTGTATTAATTCAGGTCCAAAAATAGACCTTTCAAATGTAATTATTTCTGTATTAAGTTTATCAGGCTCAAGTTCTTTCTATATTATCTTTGTGACTGATATTAATTAAATTAGACAAAGAAAACATCAAAGACATTTTCTCTTTGTCTAATTTAATTAATATCAATCACAAAGATAATATAGAAAGAACTTGAGCCTGATAAACTTAATACAGAAATAATTATATTAGAATAAGTTCAAATAATAGAAATTAATTGACCTCTCAAATGCTTTCTGTTTTTGTTTTGCCAGCTGTCTATATGCCGCCGACATTTCGTTGATGCTGCTAATCAATTCATAATCATAATTCATGGGAATTATGGAATAAGTAGTTAAGTTTCAAACATTCCTTAAAGAATTTTTCAAGTCTACTGATGAGTTGATTGGCAGCACCAACGAAATGTTGGCGGCATATAGACATCTGATCTGGATCTGAATTAATACATTATCAACAAAACCTATAACGCGCATAAAGTAAAGAAAAAATGAATGTGTTAGTGAAACAATGCAAATGTATTGCAACTTGCCATGGCAAAGTCTGTGTTAATGTTTGCCAGAGTACTTTTGTTAAACAAAAAACACAATATTGCAAAGCTTTTTGCATGTCTCGAACCTGCCACCCCAAAGACTCTTAAAAGGGCATGCTATCAATTCATCCAATGCTATCAATTCGCTCAATTTTTTAATTGTCTCTCCAACAACACCCATGAACGATAAAACTGGGCCAGTTATATCGTAATCATTTTAAACAGTTTAATTGTTTTAGGTGTCACAATCGGACGACACAGCTGCCAATTAAGAAAGTTGTTTGCAAAGAAATTTTCTTATTCATTCATAAAATTTTCCTTCCTTTTAGCGATGATCTTCAAGTTACTGGCAGTGATAACTCCACCTTCAGCCGTGACGAAAAAGCCAAAGGAAAGAATGATTTCTCCAAAATTCCCAACGGTGTTAATGGCGTCGAAGATCGCATGTCGGTGGTCTGGGAAAAGGGAGTGTATGCTGGGCTGTTGGACCCCTGTCGCTTTGTTGCGGTCACCAGTACAAATGCTGCCAAAATTTTCAATTTATATCCCCAAAAAGGTCGCATTGCAGTCGGCTCTGATGCCGATGTTGTCATTTGGAATCCCCAGGCCACTCGCACCATTTCCAAAGACACTCATCACCATCGAAGCGATTTTAATATTTTCGAAGGCATGATTTGCCACGGGGTACCCGAAATGGTTTTAGTACGCGGCCGCATTTGCGTTGAAGATGGCAATGTGCGCGTCGCCGAAGGTTTTGGTCGCTTCCTTAATACGCCAGTACGTTCGCCGTACGTGTACGACATATTGGAGGGCAAGAAGACCGTTAATGAGGAACAAAATAATGGCGCCGAATATGAAGAGCACGAGAATTTTAATGGAAGTATGAAGAAAATGAACATGACTGCTCTGGAAATTGAAATACCATATCACGAGGTTTTGTTGGGTGCCGGGGCACCACAAACCGGTTCGATTGGCAGTGCTCCATCTTGCAAGGGTCTTGTGAGTGGTTCGCGTAATATGCAAGAATCAACGTTTTCCATAAGTGGTAAATAGCCTTAAAGCCATATTTACACTAACTAAATTCTCATCTGAGTTGAAGATGTGCCTGAAATGCATTTGCATGCATTCAGAGAAATTGAGGTCATTATGAGATCAAATTACTACTCTTGATTAAATTAAATGTAGCAGGCCGGGAGCACAGCAAGCAGGTCACTTGTGTTTTAGGTCTCCCATATACTTTTACATCAGAGTAGATCGATTTGCAAGGACACGAAAGTGTGGATATTGTGCCATCGATTTGGCATAAGGAAAAAAAATTGTACCACGACTTATAAAAAAAAAAATCATTTCTGAATCGTTCGAATTTAAATTTTTTTGTATGGAAGTGCTACGGAGTCGTTATCTGACTTTTTGGTGTCAAGTAATAAACTATTATGAACCCAGATGAGAGCTTAGGTGGTGTGGTGAATAAATCTTAAGCAATCTTTACCCTCTAATCCATAAAAGTTATAACAGGCTTATAAGACTGTTATTTGATATATTTGTATGGAAAATCTGTCAAATAAGAGCTTTACAAACCTGTTATAATTTTTGGAACGAAGTTCCTTAACGCGGCTTGCTGGTAGTGGAAATTAGTAGAAATCGTCACGAAAGGAGTGTGAGCTGTTTATATGTATTGGTGTACTGTCGACAAGCAATTGTGTATAATGGGCGGTGTCTCCACTGGCAGCAGCGGAGACACCTACCAATAAATATTAATTAGTTGGAAAACGTTCCAAAAATTTAAAGAATTATAAAATTTCAAAAACAACGCAAAATGAAACATACAGATTTCACCTTGTATTACATTTCACCTGGTATTACATTCAAAGATGAAAAAAAACGTAAGGAACTTCGTTCCTAACGGGGGTCCCCTGACTGCATTTCTTTTTTATGAATTAGACGGTTGGTGTTTTCAGAAAAGAATGAAAAATTTCCTACCAGAGGCAAATGAAATTTATCATTCAAAGTCTAAAAAGATCTCTCTAATTATTTTCTGCCTTTTTCAGCCGTCGATATGCCGCCACTTGCTGGTGGCATATGGACGGCTGAGAGAGGGAGAGAGAGGCATATTTTGATTTGGAGAATAATTAAAGTGTCTTATAATAATTATTTTTATTTTAACAAATTTATTGCAGAGGAAATGGATACATCCGGCAATCGTTCTTGTATTAAAGTTAGAAACCCTCCAGGAGGCAAATCGTCTGGTTTCTGGTAAATACGGGTCTTGTAAACACTTTGTAAGTCAAAGAGGCAGCAGTTCAACAGAAGACGCTTTTCGCACAAAAACATCAATTTAGTTTTTAGGGGAAAAAAATGAAAACTCATAAGTAGTCTTTTTAAAACAACAAATCTACAATCTGCAGCAACAATAAATTAAAAGAAAATGAATCAAAAAATTTAGTAAGAGATTATAACGAAATATTATTTTAAGACTTCTGTTTAGTTATCTTTATTTTTTTTTTGACAATAGCAAATAAATATTTATTAATTATAATTATGCTACAAACCAAAATAATTTAAACTAAAAAACCGCATAAATCCACATGAAGCGTAATATGTCAGAAAAAAAGAAGAAGAAAATATTTAAAATAACTTAAACTCTCACTCAAAAATAGAATACATTTATGGTTAATTTAAATTAAATAATTATAAATTTATGTTTAAATATTATTATTTATTAAAAACTATGAATTATGAAAAAAATGTATGTAATTTATTATTATTTTTGCAAGTACTCAGAAATAAAACAGACATGACACCGACAGGCTCTGGAAAGATTGAAGCACTTGTATTCCAAAAACTGCTCTTTTTGTAATTTTTTTCTAGTATGCCCTTGTGTAGCACACCCAACTCGTCGTCAGCGGACTAATAATACTTCAGGAAAATTTTAAAACATTCTATTATTTTGAAAAAAACATTTTTAATTTACTGTGAAGAGTTCAAAAAAGGACAAGTTTCATTAAGTTCATTAAAAGTGGGAAGAATTCGGCCCTGTGCTGTTTTAAAATTTTTCACTGTTCAACCAATTTTTAAATGATTCTGCTAAATTCTTCTTATTAGCAGCATTTAAAATATATACATGCTGGTACAAAGTTTTGAATGCAACATTTAATAAAATAATTTTTCTTTTCCTGCCCTGGTTGCTTATTTCGTTTAGTTTTTATTTATTTATTTTATTATTTTTTTAATTATTTTTTTAAACAATTTATGAGCTTCTGTTACACAAATATACATACTATGTATTTGAAATCTGTGCGTTATGGAACATCTGATGTGAAAATTTCGCGTATAATTTTTCTACAACCTTTTAATGTCGTCGTTCAGTTATCGTTTGTTGCCTTAAGAATTTGTTAAGAGAACTTATTTATTGCGCTAAATAAAAATATACACTTTAAATTCATTTACAAACAGTTATTAAATGCTATCTATTTCTACTAAATTTTTATATTCGTAACCGTAAATATTTATTATAAAATATTTATTATAATAAAATTTGTATGTATTAAAAATCTCAAATAAAAGAGACGATTTGATGGAATCGTTGTAATAAAATTAAAATAATATATCGTTTAGTTTCTCTAATACATATGTAAATATATACATATTTAGGGACGAGACGTACGTAAATGCTAGTAGGAAAGGCAAAGGAATTATCAAATGGTGTTTTAAATAATTCCAGCAAAGAAACGAGCACCGGAATCATGGTCATGTCCAGCGACTTTTGCAAGGAAACAGTTATTCATCATTTTGATTTATTTTTGCCCTTTAATTAATGTCCTTCATAATAATCATTTCAAAAAACAAATCAGATGAGTCCATCTAGTATAAATAATAAAATAAATACCTTTGATTAAAGCTAAGTAGGTGTTCACTGTGTATGTACATTAATGCCGCTTTCTTTTCGGGTAAAAAGTGTGCATTTATTTGGTGCTTTTTTTTTTTTTATTAAAAAGCAAGCTTTAATAGTTTAGCGACAGTGAGCTCAAAAGTAAAGGCTGTCAAAACTATCATCAATAAATAAAAAAAGAGTAATCAAAACCATGTTAATGTACATTTATTATGCAAAACAATATTGAAAATATTGCATTTATTGTAAAAACGAAAATGTCATAAGGCAGCCCTTATGTATAAAAAGTGCGAAATCGCTCTGTAACTGGCCCCAAAAATGTTTCCCATAGCAAAAAGTATGTATATGTGGAAAATTTTGGGTAGATTGAGTTAAGGAAAGGCATATGGTGCATGCGCAAACAAGTTGAGGGGTGGCAAAAAAAAAAAAAAAAAATCCAAAAAATGTCCCATAACTACTGTCGAACCAATTCTAGGGGAATTAAAGGTGCCTCGAGCCTCATTAATTTTTCGTTTGGAACAATTTATTATGGGGTCTCCCATATAAAAGTTATGTTTTTCAAAATGTTTCCTCCATTGCCCTAACTGGCCCCACTGTGCATCTAGAGGAGTCAAATGTATAACCAATTCCCATTAGTTTTCCTTTTTCGACAATTTCTTGGAACAAACCAACCTTCTAGCATCCCTATTTAGGGGGATGAGAAATTTCCCTCATCATCTCAACTAGTGCCAGGGTGACTCTGGAGAAGTGAAACTTATCCAAGAGCCATTCTACTTTTTGTGCTAGAAAAACTTGTTAGTACTTAAAAGGGTTTAAAACAGCACATATGTACATACATTTTGCGATTGGTTTTACAGAGCAGGAGTGGTTATGGCGCTCTTCAAGTTGCATTTTAAGCAGGCATGGGAGTGTATAAAAGAGTTATTCAACTTTGTCAAAACAAAAAATAGATTTAATTGAAAATAAAGCTATTTAAAATATGTTCGTGCCTACATATGCAAGTTATCAGCTTGTTAAGAGTGCTTTGCCAATTATTTTACGTATCAAGTAATGCAAACAGTGATGTGCAAAAGAAGTACAAAATTATAATTGCTTTAACAACATTGGTATAAATTTTATTCAACTTGTGTACAAAGTAGCAGTATGTTTCTCAAGTCCTTAAAATTTGTAGTGACAGTTCAATCTAAATTAATTTAGTCTTTCATATTTTAAAAATTAAAATTTTACATCAGCTAAGCTATTTAATAAAAAAAGGTCTTCAGTATAAATGAATTTCTGCATAAATGCAAAGAATTTCTGTGGATTAATTTCTGATATCCCAAATATTTTGAAAGAAAATGCGGCTCTCACCATATAAACATGTAAACAATATGCTGAAAATCGGCATTTGACTGCAAAGTTTGAAGGTCCATAAAAAAAAAAAATCGAACAAACATAAACAAACGCCGCAATACGGGTCTTCTAATTTTGCCTCTATTTTCACCCCCCACTCTCAGAATCGACCCAACTTTTGCTAACTTAGATTTGTTACACGGTGATATTAAAAAAAATCATTGCAATGGCAACACTGAACGCTATGAAATTGCTTTGCATGTGTTTGTAATTAAGTTGTTAATGTGTTAGTTTCCATCATGTCTTGCAAAGGCCGTGTTACACTATCCTACTCAATCGTACGACTCATTCACTGAAAATTGCTAGCTAAATCTGATAGAATTCCGTCCTACTTTAAAAAGTCGTATCAAAACGGCCACACTGTTATACTTTTGTAAACAACTTCAAAAAGGCAACTCTGATCGCCTGGAATAAGATAGTTTTTGAAAATTTTCAAAAGATTAACAAATCGGACAGACTTGTCAAAAAGTCTTTCACACACCACACATACACTTTTAGTCCAGACTATCACACTTTTTGGACACACATGCCATTTTTAACAGATCGTACGACTCAATGGGATAGTGTACAGTGATAGTAGGATAGTGTATATTAGTGGCCTTAAGATGCTTTCTACTTTTGTACGCGCCGCAAGCGTCGTGAGTAAAGAGAGCTAATGATGAGTCTACTCTCAACGTTATCGATAAATACTTTTGTGTTGTAGAAAGAAAAGTAAAATTTATGGTTCGGTGGTCAGCCGTCTGTTTCCATCATCAGCAACCCTATGAACTTTGGATTTGGTAAATTTCATAATTTTAACACTGCCGCTTAAAGCTCTCGGCAACCAAAACTCACGCAAAAGTTAGTCTTGGTTGCCGAGAGGTTTAAGCGGAAATTTAAGAGGAAATTCAGCAAGTCCAAAGTTCATAGGGGGCTGATGAAGGGTGTTTGTTACCCTAGAAATAGCCGGCTGTCCGCCGAGCTATAAACTATACTTTTCTTTATTTAATCGATATTAAAAAATATCTTTTTTTTATCAACCAGGGCTTGAACTTGAGCCATTTAAGAATCATGTAATATAAAGTAATTAAAATGTATTACATCATAGTTCAATGTAATTAAAATTTTGGTAAAATGTTAATAAGGCCTTTTCACATCCACAATAATAAAATGTTTGATTTTACTAAACAAATAAAAAAAAAACCGAAAACCTAAACTCTTGTAAATTTGTTTTGCGCGACACTGTGTGAATAAGTATGCATTTGAAGTGGATTAAACTTGGTTTGAATATTAAACAAGTTCGAATAAGAAACTTTCAGCTTTGCAAAAAATCTAGTATGGGCTCAGGTTTTAGCTACCAGCAAAAAAAAAAAACGATTTTTAACAAGCTAGAAAAGTTTACCCACCAAGTTAGGGTTTACAGTCAGTGGTAATTGTATGTGAGATTGAGAATAGAAAACCCTTTCATATTTCACTTTGATAGTAATATAAATTGAAAAACGTCCAACGATATATAAAGTCAACAGGAAGGAGGTATTTGGACATTCTGCATGAGGCACTTAAGAATATGATAATCTCGGGTGGATTGCGGGATTTGGCTTGTTCTTGCGGGGACCCCTAGTTTGTATGCATGTATGTACATATGTTAAAGCATATATTCTACTCATACAAGCACATTAAGATTTTAATAGTTTAATTAATAACGAATGTATATTTAAACTTTTGTAATACAGATAATCAGGCCCACATGTATGTATGTATTTATGTATGTATGTATGTGTTGTAGCCCCTATTCTAGGTTTTAGGTGCAACCATTTATGTGCCATTTAGCGCTTTTGCACTTTGCTGTGTGTGTGTGTGTGTGTGTGTTATTTGCAAGTATTGCAAGTGTTGTTTTTCAAGACCTATTTGACCAGTTGGCACCGGCTACATTTTTTGCAACTATTTAATGTTAATAAAATTGAAGAACAAATTTCACATATCCATGAAAAATGCTATGAGCTGAAATTTTAAAAAATACGATTTTAACGGTATTGAAACCGCTTTTCAATTCAAGTTGTTCGGCCTGTGAAAAAACTTTCCTCTGGCAGCACTCTTTAAGCAATATTTGCATGCGAGCTCCATAACTTCAACATCAAATTATTAACAAACTGTAGGGCCACCGGCAGACTTTGACTGGTGTTTTAGGAGGTCTACGCCCCCTTCCCCACCGCCCTACAAAGTAATTTTAGTAACTTTTTTCAAAGCCAATAAAAACTCGACACAGCTGATTTTTTGCCTATTATTTTTCTACTTTCTTTCGTAACTTGGGGATTACACGATCAAGTTTAGCCTTTCAAGTTTTCATACATTCACACTTTTTTACTAATACACTCACAATTTTGAAAATTGATACAAACTTGATGACAATTTTTGCTTTCCATAGAGAGAATCAAGTCACAATCAAGAAAACAGCTGCCAACACATTTTTTTTCGTTCTGTCTGCAAATATTTTTTTGTTTTGTTTGAAAGTTGCAATTAAAAGTGATAAAAATTAAAAAAGATTCAAGCTTAAAAATAGAAATAAAAATGTTTACGTGCAAAACCAACAAATATAATGATGTGCTGCGATTTATAGAGCATATCTACATTCATTAAAATTTTTAAATATTTACCAACCTTCTTACTAATAAGGGCTTCACCCAGTATTTTCTTTCTGCCCTCTGGTTTTTTTTTTCTTCTTCTTTTATTTTCCTTATTTCTGATAGTACTTTTAATGAAGCAGCCATTTTTTAATTTTCTTCTTGACGGCATCTTGCAAACGAATTGTAATGAAATTGCGTGCAGCCTACGTCACAGCTATCAATTTGATTGAATTTTGACAAGCAGTATGTGAAAAAAACTTGATAGCAAAACTTGGTCGTGTAACTGCAGTGTAAATAAAAATAGTCTTGCTGTTTCACGTTCTTCTTCAAACCAGATGGCATCCCTGTTTGAAACTGCTGTTTTGTAACCGCTGATTTGTGTACTGATTTTTCATTTTTTTTCTTTCGGCTACTGAGTGATATCAGGACTATAACAAAACTAAAGGCATTTGTACTTGATAACGCCGGTTTTTTTAGCCTTTGACACTGATTCTAAATAAAGTTGTGGTTGAGTTGGTATGCGCCTAAATAATCAGTTTTACATTGAAGATTAACACACACTCACGCATACATTGGCATGCCATACATTCCCTGTCGGAAACCAGGTTGTTGACTCTAAACTAACTTACAGCGAATTATTTTAATATTGCTATGTCGCAGGCAAGGCGAATCCATTACAGGTGCCCGCATCCCAATTCCCTTCTACATTTTTCCACGATTTTATCTTCTGAGTTGTCAAAGCTGATAGCAAACGACAACAAAACTTATGATGTCTCGAGAGAAGCGAATTGAATTGCGACCACCTATACTTGATTCGCCTTGGTCGCAGGCAGCAGTCCGTTGTCCGGCTCTGTATTACTTTTCAACTAACCTAAACGTAGGTACTTAACCCTAAAGTAAGTACACGCAGAAAATATGTAGAAGCCAAGGTTGGGTTTTATGTTTTTGGCGTTGGTGACGGTTCTATTATTATTTTATTGTATTTCTATTTAGTTTTCTATTTTCCTTTTGGTTTATTTTATATTGGTACTGACAAGTTCAGTGGTCAACCTCTGACTGGATGCGGTTCACTATACCTCACGACCGGAGAGCAGCCAGAGAGTTAGGTGGACATCTAGCTGTTTCGAAGCCGCCACACTTTTCGTCAGCACTCGTCCTTGAGCTCAGGGGCTCATGTTGTATATTTTCTGTTTAATTCATTCATTTAAAATAGTAATAATTAGCGTGTTTGATATATGTAATTAAACATTTTGACAGAAAATATATGTACAACAACTGGGGTGGCTGAGTGGCATGAGTGTCGCTTTAGAAACATTAAAATCTGAGTTCAAAGACCGATGCTAAAGAGAAATGTGGCGGCTTCGAAACAGCTAGTTGTCCAACCTGCTAAATGTTTTTGATGCTTTCTTTGCCTTATTGATAGCAATCACAAAAATAATATACATATCTAGAGATAGAACTTGAGCCCGATAAAGTTAATACAAAATATTATGTGTATAAGAAAATAATCGAATAATAAAAATTAATTAATTAATGATAATATGTGCTTTTTCATTATGTATGATATATCAATAGTAAGAAGTGATCTATTTTATAAGTTAACTTCAAATGAAATAAAAAGGAATCTTGAGATTAGTCCGTCCATAAAAAGTCAACTCCTTTTTTTTTTAAACCGACTGACTACTCAATGTCCGACAGGGTGTATTAAGAAATGAATGAAAATTTTAAAACATAATTTATGTCACTTATAAAATAGTAGATCCCAAAATAATCTTGACAAAAGTTTTGTGTTAAACTTATCGCGCCGCCGTATGTCGAGTGCCCCAAGGGATGGCACACTTCATATTTGACTCAGCTGCTTTCAGCTGATACGTATGGACGGACGCAGGGTGTGTATAAAAATAAGAAAGTACATATGTATGTGTGCATTTATGTATGTATATGTTGCTATTGAAATGTGCACTACAAGTGTGCACACACACACACATACATTTGTAGCTACATTTTTATTAATATTTTTTTTTATTTTATTTGAAGCTTATTAGAATTTCAATAACAAATTTGTTAAATGTTTTTTTTTTTTTTGTATTTTTATTTTCAAACCAATTTCGGTTTAAAGCCAGCCTTTTCAAAACAAAACCATTAGTATCGATTAAAACCGGCTGGAAAAAAGTTGTTCTTAATACTACTTAATCGGTTTAGATAGAAATTTAAAAATTTATAGCACTTAGAAAAGTTGTTTGTTATTTTTAATGTACTTGTGAGATTTTAAAATAAATAAAATTTATAGAAATGTCGAATGCCACCAATTCCGTTAAAAAGGCGCCAATACATTTGCAGGTAAATAATGCAGAATGCAAAAATATGTGCATAAAGCATTTAAGGGCATTACAAGTTTTGCTAATATATTAGAAAAATACTCATATTTATTTTAGGTCTAAAAACTAAAAACCTTAATAAATAAAGTTTTCTGTCTTTTACAGCCGTCTATATGAGGCCGCCATTTCGTTTTTGTCGCCGGCATATGGGCAGCTGAAAAAGACCGAAAGCATTAAGAAAGTCTATTTTTAGACCTAAAATAATATAATTCAATTGACTATTTTTGAATAGTAATATTCTATGGATATTTTTCATAATTTTCCTTAACTGTTCCTAGAGCGCCCCAAACCGTGTTTACATCAAAAATGGTCAAGTTGTGAACCACAATGAAACTTTTAAGGCTGACGTCTACATTGAGGAGGGCATAATAAAGTAAGTTAAAAAAAAAATTAAGTGAATATTATTCGATTTACGTACAATCATCATCGCGGAAACGACTTTTTATTCACTCACATTCACTTTTTTTTAGTTTAATTCAAATTTCACTTCTTTTAACAACGTTAAACTTAATGCATGAAATGAATAAATTGAAATTAAAGCTTAACTAGAATTCGAATTTTTTCTTTGGATTCTAGCAGTAAATTCAAGCAAAGAAAAGTATATACATACATATACACCCATATTCATAAAAACTATTAAAGGCTTAAAACACGTTTATTTGACAAATATTCCGTAGAAATACGTCAAATAAGAGCTCGATAAACTTAAAATAATTACACTGTGCTAGTTGAAAAAACCGACAAACGGGGCACCCAGTGACTAAACATAATTTGGGTACGCTGAATTCAGTGGTGCTATTCGTTTTTCTAGGTTAGCTCGCGTTTTCGAGATTTACCGTTATTTTAAAAATTGAGGAGGTTGCACTACATGTATTGAACTAACTAAAAAAATTTTTCGTTTATAGAACTTTAGTAAAAAACCGAAATAAATAATCTAATATATAATTCATAAAAAACATTTTTTTTTTTTAGAAAAAAAAATTTTTTTTTGAAAAAAAAAAATTAATTTTTTGCAAATTCTTGAAATTTTGTGATCTTTAAAACTGCATAAAAAATTGAAAAATTAAGCTATCTATGCCAACAAATTTTCCCGTGTATATAAAAAATTATGTTTGAAACAAAACAAAGCTTTAAATGACCAAAATCTGTGGGCAACTTTTGATTTTATTCACAAAAGATGAAAAATTGTAGTTTCAACCTGCCTCAAAAATTGAAAAAAAAATTTTTTTCTTGTTAATTAAAGTACATTTCTGCATGTTCATATAAAAAGTTTTTTGTAATTATCTAACATTAAGATGTGTTAAAAAAGTGTTATGAAACCTTTTTGCATAATTTGTATTTGAAGAGCACCTTAAATTATTCCATCAAATCAAATGACGTAAAAAGTAGCTAATTTATTGTTCCAGTAATTGACTTATTAACACGGTGTTTCAGATACTCATTAAAATTACAAGCGGTGCACTTGAAGAAAATGTTTGTATTATATATTTTGTATTATATAATTTCAAAATCCCGAAAAATCCCTGCATTTCGGGATATTCCGATTGGCATCCATAGTTCTGGTCACAAAGTAGAACAGAGCTGAAACGCCACCAGAATGAGGTAGCAAGTCAGCGCAAAGCTCTGTACGTCTCGTTTTCACAATCGCTCGAGAACTTGTAATCAAAACAAAACAAAAAGCATTTTCTACAGAAAAAGTGGTGGTTTTTTGTATTATAAATTTATGAATGCTTAAAAAGTATATTAAATGGTTTTTTATAATATAAAACTTTATAGTATTCACTGTTTATTATGTGCTAAACATTATTTAATTGTGTTTTATTTTGTAACTTTAAAGATATTGCTTTAATTTTACTTTGTAGTGGTGGTTTTGTGAGCAAAAAATACATGCTCTTCGTAATCAATTTGCAAACACTCAAATATGTATAATCAAATATGTATAATCAAAGTCAAAGAGGACTTTTAGTTGACCACTTTTTATCAATTTTTTGCTTTTAATTTACTTTAAATTATTAAATTTTTGCTGTTTCGGTGGTGGTTGTTCACAAAAACGTGTTATTTTTTGTTTTGTTTACATTTATTTTTCGTAAAAAATGCATACTATAGCTTAGCTCTTTACACAATCTGTCTAGAAGTTGATTTGAGCCATTTTCAAATGTCAGTTTTAACATCTGTGTGTACTCTGTGGTTCTGGTAGACTATTTGCTTAAGAAAAATGTAGGTATTAAAGGTCGCGAATTTCTATTTGCTTACATCTCAATGTAGGTATGTATGAAAGGACGCAATTTTCAATTTATTTAAGAAAATTTTTTGATTTGCATGCACAGTGCGAATCTTCAGCTCTTGCTTGCTCTGCAATAAGTCTTAAAAAGTCGGTATTAAATTTGAAGTCTTTGAAATTCTTGTCAATATATTAAGTTACATATATTAAAATATCTAGATGTATGTAATTCTGCAACAAGTTTAATTACTTTTGCTATGTGTGTGGGAAATACACAATTATGCCAAGTCGGCGTAAAATCACTGTAGAAATAATTAACTTATATGAATCATATTTTTCTTTAAATGTGATATGTGGTAAGAATTAGACACCTTCAATAGTGTGTACAACGTGTATTTACCATTTTAATAAATGGAAGAAAAACAGAGACGCCTTTCCATTTAGTGTTCCAATGAACACTAGGTGCTCTTCAAGCGAAGTACAAATTATGCAAAAAGGTTTCATAGCACTTTTTTAACACATCTTAATGTTAGAAGATTACAAAAAACTTTTTATATGAACATGCAGAAATGTACTTTAATTAACTAGAAAAAATTTTTTTTCAATTTTTGAGGCTTCGTCTGGTAACAGGTTGAAACTACAATTTTTCATCTTTTGTGAATAAAATCAAAAGTTGCCCACAGATTTTGGTCATTTAAAGCTCGTTTTGTTTCAAACTTAATTTTTCAATTTTTTATGCAGTTTTAAAGATCACAAAATTTCAAGAATTTGCAAAAAATTATTTAAAAAAAAAAAAAATGTTTTTTTCTAAAAACAAAAATGTTTTTAATGAATTATATATCAGATTAAAGGTTATTTTTTTGCGGAATTTCGGTTTTTTACTAAAGTTCAATAAACGAAAAATTTTTTTAGTTAGTTCCATACATGTAGTGCAACCTCCTCCATTTTTAAAATAACGGTAAATCTCGAAAACGCGAGCTAACCTAGAAAAACGGATAGCACCACTGAATTCAGCGTACCCAAATTAGGTTTAGTCACTGGGTGCCCCGTTTGTCGGCAAAAAAAAGTTCCAAATTCAAGCACATATGTTTATATAAATATATACATACATATTTTGTTGCGATTACTTATCAAATAGAAGTTGACACAGTATCAGCGCCGTTGGCGAGTAAAATCTTGTTTAACCTTTAACGAAACTAGTTCTAGCAAACACATATTTCAAAGGCCATTTTCACAGTGTTCGCTTAAAAGTTGAGCTGAGATTTAAACTCGACTTTGCCCAAAATCAAAGCAGCTTTATACCAGGCAGTCGCAGTACTACAACAAATACAACAGCAACAAACATTTACTTGAGTCTAGCATTTCAGTGTTTGTATTGTATATTTGTGCAGTTTGTAAACAAAACTTTGACACTTCAACGACCAGAAGCAGTAGTCAGCTGTTCTTGCCCGGCTATCTGGTATACAGCTATCTTATACATTTTTCTTGCATTGTTTAAGTTTTGGAGAACAGTGCAAATATAATGTAATAGTAGAATTTAGTATGTGCAAAGAGTTCAACTACATATGTACATATATTAAGATAAATGCAAAACTGTCAACATTTTCGTTGAAATTATCGACAAAAAATCAGGTTATGTCTAAAAAAAAAATTTTTAAATTTTTCAACTTAAAATTGACATTTCAAACTTGAATGTTGCTGTGTCAGAGGTTTATGGACAATTTTTGCGATTTAATGCTCCTTTTTATGAATATTTTTATTTCCGAGCGCTTTCTTGACATAAAAAGAATACAACAATACAACAAAAAAGATGCCAGTTTTGTTTACGTTTTGTATATTTGATTCTTTCTAGCAATTGCTGTTTCTGTCTATCAATTCTATATCAATTAATTAATGCAATGCTTTTCATAATAATCGATTCAGTTCCAACTGCGAATAAAACTTTAATCGATTTCCTTAAGACCTCTGCACCGACCGGTCTTGAGTTGAACATTTACTCCGGTATTCATCAAAATTAAAACGTTGCTCAAATACATTTTAGAACAAATTTTATATGAAAATTTTGTTGTAAAACGTGTTTTAACACTGTTTTTATTTTTTATGAATACCGGTGTTAAGGTTTATTTGCGTTTCAATAAAGCAATAAAAAATTTCATAAATACTATTTTCATAATGTGATTTTGTCGGCGTCGTGGCTGGTATCAAGCCGGAACAGATTGTCCGTGATGTCCCTTTGCAACGGTTTTGGAGGATAAATAAATCTCACGGATACCAAAAACTGTCTACAGTTTGGCAGTTTGTCTAGTGCAAAGGAGACAACAAGTTTGAGTTTCCCTTAAGAAAAGTTTCCATCAGTAAGGAAAATGAGAAACGAAGAGAAGGCAATACGTTTAAAAAAAAAATTGGTTGGAATTTCAGCTAAAATTTTCTCATACTTCGAACAATTGGCAAGGAGACAATATATGCATAATATAAAATTTGTCAATCCCTTTATACCTAAAGAACTGAGAAGTAGTAGGCAATATATATTGAAAAACTTTTCGTCGGGCCCAGCGATTATTAAGCATTAAAATTTTAACTTTATAGTCGAACTATACGATTTAAAATTGTTGTTAATAAAAAATGCGTTAAGACATTAAATTTCAGCACATCACATTTTATGGTTATGTGTTTGCTCAACGAGTAAATGCTAAGCTTATTGCGTACAATTATTTGATGTTGCAAAATTTGTTGCATCCACATTGTATTGTATTGTATTATGACTGGATTGGTCCAGGATGGTCCTTTGCACTGCGACCATAGATGATGTATTGTGCAACCCTTTGTTCCTCATGAATTTAATACATCAGAAAACAGCATTAGCTTCTTCTGTGGAAGTCTTTGCAAGTCCTGTGAACCCAATGTATAGGCCTGCAACAGCCTGTGTCTTCTGTGGCCTAGTGCCACACATTCGATAATCAAGTGTTCCATTTACTCCTCTTCTGCTCCGCAAAATCTGCACATTGCCGTATTGGATAGGCCCATTCTGTATAGGTGCTTCTTGCAGGTATAGTGGCCTGTTAGCGCCCCACACAATGTCCTTAGGTTCTTTCTATACAGTTTTAGAGCAAGGTCCGCCCCCTCTTAGCATCAAAGCTAAGAAATTTCTTCGAGTGTTCCAGACCCCTAGTGTCGTTCTACAGTTTTTCTGTGATGGATGTAGATGGAGTGGGTCCAATGAAAGCCCCATTGGCTCCCCTTTTTTCGTAAGTGTCAGCCAGCTCGTTACCCTTGTGCCCCTCATGACCTGTTACCCATATCAGAGTAATCTGGTAGTGAGTGGCCAGGTCGTAATATTCCAGTATTGTCCTGGATGTCCACATTACAGGCACTCATATGTTGTTTAGTTGCCAAATACAAAGGCCAACAGAAAAGTAGTGGCAACGTTTTTGGGGGCAAATATTAGTTCATGTTCGATCGACAGACAGTAACTTAAATTTTATTCATTATTTGATGAAAGATATGTGGGTCCCGCCTCTGAATTCACTGTACCCGCTGGTGTTTGCGTAATTGATGCTGCTGGTAAAATGATTATTCCCGGCGGCATTGATCCCCACACCCATTTTCAATGCCCGTTTCAAGGAGCTGTATCTGTAGATGACTTCTATCACGGCACCAGGGCGGCGGTGGCAGGCGGAACCACCACCATCAGTAAGTGTCACATTATATGTACATACATATGTATATGTTTATTTTTCTACTAATCGCATTTGTGTAGTCGATTTTGTTATGCCCACCAAAGGTGAATCGTTGTTGAAAGCCTACAAGAGATGGCGCTCTTGGGCTGATGAAAAAGTTTGCTGTGATTACGGTTTTCATGTGGCCGTCACCTGGTGGTCTCAGTCGGTGGCCGATGAAATGAAAGTGTTGTGTGACGAATTGGGTGTCAACTCCTTTAAAATGTTCATGGCCTACAAGGATCTTTATCAATTGCCTGACTCTGATATGTTGGATGCATTTGAGCACATACGTTCTTTAAAAGCTGTAGCTCAAGTACGTTGCAATTCGCCAGTATTTTTTTTTTTTTTTTTGAGTCATGATCTTGGACCAATAATGCTGGTTTTTATTTAGGTGCATGCTGAAAATGGTGACATTATTGCCAAAAATGTTGGTAGACTATTGTCGTCTGGTATAAAAGGACCTGAGGGTCATGAATTGTCGCGACAAGAAGAAGTGGAAGCGGAGGCAGTTCATCGTGCTTGTATTTTAGCTCACCAGGTGGGATTTCTTTCCGAACTGCAAATTATAAATTTCTTTATTTTCCACAATATAATTCTCTCTGCAAAAGGTTGATTGCCCCCTGTATGTTGTCCATGTTATGAGCAAATCGGCAGCCATTGAGCTGGCCAGAGCCCGTCTGCGTTATAACAACCGCGGTATTTATGGTGAAACTTTGGCGGCTGCTTTGGGCACCGATGGCACACACTGTCAACAGATTTGCTTCCAGCATGCAGCAGCCCACATTATGAGCCCTCCCCTGAGATCAGACCCCACAACACCAGCGTTTCTGATGCGTATGTTGGCCAAGTGAGTATCAAAATTTTAATTCCTTTAAAGTATATTCAAATCTGAACTTAATTATTTATTTGCTTTGCTTTGAAATGTACTGGAGCTGAATTAATAAATTCCCTTCAAGGAAATTCCTTACACTTTTATCTTTCTAGTACCAGTTTTATTAGAAAAGTAGTGCAACTGTTTTAGAGAAAGATCTATTTTAAAGATCTTTGTAAGCAGATAATTTTTAATGATTTGAAACACTTACATATGAACAATTACATATGAACTTAATTATTTATTTGCTTTAAAAGCCAATTGATATATATTAATTCAGGTCCAACAATTAACGCTTTTTACAAAATATTTGCTGTCTACATGCCGACGACATGCCGAGTTGCAAAACGAAAAGAAATGTTTGCTGTGTTAAAGGTTTGTTTGAACCTTTCTGATTCTCATTTGGTTCATGGGAATTATGGAATAAGTAGTTGAGTTTCAAACAAACTTTTAAGAATTTTTCAAGTCTACTGATGAGTTGATTAGCAGCACCAACGAAATGTCGTCGGCATATAGACAGCTGAAAAAGACAGCAAATATTTTGTAAAAAGGGTTAATTTTTGGACCAGAATTAATACAGATCAATTACATATTTTCAAAATTTCGCAAATAATTTTTTGATTCACCAGGACAATCAAAAATAAGCAGTGAATACTTTTAATTACTAAACATAGTAAAAGTACAATTAAAAAGAAAAGAACTTAAGCTCAAATAATAAAATATTGAATAATGTATTGCTCAATTGAAAGAGGGAGATGCAAAACATTTAAGTAATTAATTAAAAAAAAAAAAAAAAACACTTTATCTTCAGGAGCAAGTTTTCTAATACAGATCCTTTCTAAGAAGATTTTTTTTTCTAAGAAAATTCTATACAAATACCTTCTAACATTTTAAGATTTTTCGAGTCTGCTGGTGAGTTGATTAGCATCAACGAAATTGTCGGCGGTATAAGCCACCGGCGGCTGAAAATGACAGGAAACATTAATCAGGTCTATTTTGGGACCTAAAATAATAAATAACTTTTTATAGATTTAGGGTCTTATTCATAAAAATTATTTCAGGTTTATTAAACTCTTATTTGACAGATTTTCCATACAAATATGTCAAATAAGAGTCTTATAAGCTTGAAATAATTTTTATGAATTATAGGGGATTATTATTTGGTTTTTTTCGACCCCTTTTTTATATTTTATGTATTTATTTTCTTGAGCTAAAGGTCTTTTTTATTAAAAATATTTAATTATTTTTATCGATATTTGGCTCTCTTTCTTCAGGCAGTAGCTATCCGAAGGAGAGCGAAGTATAGACAAAAATAATTAAATATTTTTAATAAAAAAGACCTTTGGCTCAAGAAAATAAATATATATGTATGTATGTATAATAAATAACTTTTCATCCTTCTTTTATTTTGCTTGCAATCTACAGTGACAATCTTCAAACCACCGGCAGTGATAATTGTACGTTCAACAAAGAATTCAAAGAGTTGGGAAAAGACAACTTTGCCAGTATACCCAATGGCGTGAACGGGGTCGAAGATCGCATGTCTGTGGTCTGGGAAAACGGTGTTTATGCTGGCATTTTGGATCCCTGTCGTTTTGTAGCTGTCACCAGCACAAATGCGGCCAAAATCTTCAACCTTTATCCGCGAAAAGGTCACATTGGTGTCGGCTCCGATGCAGACATTGTGATTTGGAATCCCCATGCAACACGCAAAATTTCCAAACTTACCCATCACCATAATTGCGATTTTAATATATTTGAAGGTATGATATGTCACGGTGTACCCGAAATTGTGTTGGTGCGTGGTTGTGTTTGTGTGGACAATGGAGATGTGCGCGCTGTTCAAGGCCTGGGTCGTTTCTTGCATACACCCGTCCGTCCACCTTTTATTTATGATGTGATGGATGGCCCAGGGGGGGACAGTGAAAGTGTTTTGCTCAAAAACACTCATTTGGCAGAGATGGAATGCGAAATTAAGTTGCAAATTCCCATTTACAGATCGCTGGGCTGTGAAAATCCCACTGTCGCCGCTTATGGCTGTGATCACATAAAAAACTCAGGGCAAAAGGAAAAACGTCTTGATGGTAAGAGAGCAAACTCTTTAAGATTAATTTTATTTTACTTTGCTCTCTTTTAATTTTTTTTTAGCAGAAATAAAAGCCACAAATGGCCACCGTTCTGCGATTAAAGTACAAAATCCTGCGAGTGGAAAATCATCTGTTTGGTGGTAGTTTAATGGTTTATTTTGAAATTCGATGTTATTATTAGTTTAATTAAATTGTAAATTTTTATGTATTAAAAGTTTTTGATGGCGGCAGCCAACGTCTCTACATACTTTATTAACACTGCATTTAGACGGGAAAGTAGTTTCATAAAATTTTCGTATACATACGTATTATGAATACAAATTTTAATGAAATCTGTAACTTTCATGAAAATTTCGTGATCAATTTCAAAGGAACGTGAAAGTTCATTTTTAAAAATGTCGTTAAAGCGAAGAGTTACAAGTATTATTATTTTATGATTTATGTTTCATATGCCACAAATATTGCGTATAAACGATATAAAGAAATTAATTTTAATGTGTTTTGGTGTTTTTCGTTATAGTTTTGTTTATTGCTGAAATAGAGTTGCCAAGACTACTACTAAATACTTCTATTGATAGGGCAACATTCGAAAATAATTTTTATTGCTAAACTTTTATTAACGAATTTAATAATTATCACCATGATACAACTAACAAGGTAACCTTTTCGCTACAATAAGAACAACTTCAATAAAAATAACATGCATTTTGTTTTTGTACAACTTCTGTAAACTGTCAAAAAGACGCCACTTCTACATTTACAGAAGAAAGATGCACTGAGCTAACGCGGATTAGCTATCTCGTTTTGACTGCCTTTCATCTCTGCAATCTCTTGACAACCTAAAGTAGTCAGACGATTAACGGTTTAGCTGACGAGGCTACCTTGTTAATTGTATCATGATTATCACTATAAATATACTTCATTTGTGTTCTTTGTTCATATTTGCTGTAAAAATTCTTTAAATATTTTCTAGTGTACAAAATAATATCAAATTCACAATTATTAGTCTACTGTAATCCTGAAAATTTGCATGGCAACCGTGGAGTGGGCAACCGTGTTTACTACCTTGTCACTTTACTTTCAGTAAATGTCAAAAAATCAATTTCAGGAAACTTTTGTTGAAAGCTGAGTTGAAATGATAGAAAATTGTGAGTGTATTGCAACTTTCAGGCATTTACTTTCACGTCTAAATGCTGCGTAAAGTAGGTGAAACTCAACACAGACAGACACGAAGCAAACACAGCAAGCTGCCGGAAAGTTGCGACACAGTGTTTGACATTTAGATAGAAAACTGACTTGGGCAAAAACGTAACAATATATTATGGATTAGTCATTGATAGAAAAGTCGTTTTGGTGATGTTCATCTGTCTGTCCCTTTGTAGGCTATTGTAATACCGTTTCTGCAAAAACACACTCAGCTATTTTAGCACTTTCAGCTCAGTTCGATCTTTATTAATTATTCAACTCTGCTAAAGCACTTTGCCAGAACAATTTTCACACAGTTACACCATCACTGTAAAAATCGGACTCAAGACAAGAAAATACTGTTTTTGGAATTCGAATGCGTGCCAGTAGTTATACACCACTTAGCTTCCAGAAATTTCCAAGTCTAGAGCCATCCATGCCTACTGCCTACTGACTTGTACACCGTGGACATTGATTGCTATCAATAGACAGATTAATCTCGAAAGTTCTAAGCCCAGCTCCCTCGTGATAAAGCTTAAGATGTGACAGCATTTTCGAGATCCTTTTAGAGCAACCGATAGACGAGCGTTATTTAAATCACAGAATACTACCAGAAGCGTCACCAGCTCTGCCGGACTACAAAAATGACCAATTTTCTGTCAAATTTCATGAAAGTGGCAGCCTTGCGGTGCTCGAGCATCCAGTGAAGGACAGCAAACATCAACATATTTATATAGCTTTCTCTGTTGGTAGACTCTGCATTTGTTTACATTTGATTTTTGGTTAGAAAAATTCCGTGCAAATCTAATGCAAACAAAACACAAATAATAATTGTTTATGTTTAATATTTTATTTGCATTGAGTACATCACTAGCTGTACATGGAATATGTTGAAAACTTAGTTTTCAAAGCTTTTCATTCATGTTATCTACTTTTTTCGTAAAAATTACAATAAAACCAAAATTTTTCCAAACACTTTACAACAATAATTTTTCATTGTTTATATTTGGTTTTGTGTGCACTAGTTGGTCTCATACACTCATGTTGCTACGATTTCCTGTACTGCTCACTTTTGACTGGGCCCCAAAACAAATGATATGGCCACTTTACAAAAGTCACTTTTGGGATATCCGTTTAATCTGTGATTTAAATTGCAAGACAATGTTTTCCTACTCTTACACAGCTGTCGCTTATAGCAGTACTACTCAATCACTTACATATATTCTATTAACCCTTGACGCACCACTAGCTAAAATTTGTAACAATATATGTATACTTTATGGTGGCGAAATTAAAATTGTGGAAATTGCAAACGCAATCACACTCCTATAAGTATAAAAAAAGGGTATAAAAAAAATTTTAAGCCCTCTGTTCTGGCATCGCTGTCTGTAACAGTGGCCAGATAGGCCATCTTCCAAATAAAAAGTACCCGTTTGCGATCAGTCTACAGTGTGTGCTTTGGTTCGCTTTGTTTTTCAATTAGAAAAAATATACATATATATTTGCTGTAAAGATTACGTCTTCCCAGAAACGTGTATTTATTTATGGCATATTATCAATTCTTGCATGAAGATGAGGAAAATAATCAACACTGTGTGTGATAAGATACGAGTTATTTATTACATTTCGTATTTGATCGCAAAATCAAATTCACAAACACAACACATACATATGTATATATTTGTAGTAACACATCGCATTTGGCTGAAATTCATATCAGCTGAAAGTTGTTACTATTTCAATGCCAGTAACAACAAGAAAGGGGGCATTGAAGCAGCACTATGAAGACGACCTTTTTGATAGTTGGTTTCAGTTTTATTGCTGTTACGATCGCTACCGGAGCATTGCAAATCGAAGATGGTATTGTAGACCACTCTGAATGCCTGGAGAATTATATGCAGCAAGTGATAAGCGTAAGCAGAGATTATGAGCACTCTGTCCTGGCCTGCTACGACAAGGACAACATCAATCGAAGACCAACGGCTCAGCTTGATGCGCAAACCGAAATGGAAATATATAAATATATGTCACAAAAGACATGTTCAAGTCTTACCGCTTGCAATGTTGTAACAAATTCGTTTGCTTTTTTCAATTGTTATTCACAAGCAGTAAGTGTTTTTTTGCAGTTCAATACAAAACATAATTAATTAGCATCAATTTTCATTTGTAAAATTGGGTTACAGGCTGAAGAAAATGCCATCACATTTTACGCAATGCAGTTAAATGCATCTTCGGTGGCTTTAGAATTGAATGATCAATACGATCAAGAGCAAAAGGAAGTGTTGCGTTGCCAACTACTCGCCAAACGGAATTACTTGACGGCATCATCTGTTGTCTATAAGAAACATTTAGATTGTTTGTACACTTTCAAATGAAAATGTTAAAAATATTTTTATATTATTTGATCTTTAGATAGTTAAATTAATTATTCAACACCTATAAGATAAGAAAACAAAACTAAAGGCGCCACAAAATAAAATTTAGGTCTGGCAACACCGAATTCCTTGCAAGTCTTTCTACACCGGTTTTCATTCGGAAATTCGTTATCTTGCAAAGTGGCTGTTGCTGTTAGTGTTATTCAAAAGTGGTTTTAGTGTTTAAACTTGACTAAACAGCTTTTTAAAATTATTGTTATGTATTAATATACATATTTCCCTTCTGCGGGGGTTGTTTTGTTGCCTTGGAAATTGGATGTCCTCATTTTAGACCACAACAAAATATAAAAAATAAAATCTACTTGAACTGGTGGCTGAAGCAAAAGAAAGAAAAAAGCAAACACTAAATTCTAGAAAAGAAGAATATGTTGCATCAAGGCATAATCCTTCGAGAAGGACACATAACACGCACCATTTACAATTTGGTACTAAAGCAAATAAATTATTTTATACTTTTTCTAAAAAATTTATTAAAAGAAAACCACCACTTTATTGTTGTGAAACAGATAAAAGACAAACGTTACGAGGATGTTATTGAGTGTATAATTAATTTGGGGGAAGCGGCCAATACCAGAGCCGGTCTCTCAACTTTGGGCTATTGTTACTACCACGTGCAGAAATACGAAGAGGCAGCCACCTGTTACGAGCAACTGTGCAGTTTGGTGCCGAAAGTGGCCAACTATAAGTAAAACTGTGTTAACAATTAAAATGATTTAGTTACATAGATTTCTCTCTCTCTCTGACTTTCTAATAAATTCTTTCCAGATTCTATTATGCTCAGTCCTTGTACCAGGCGGGTATATTTGCAGACGCTTTAAAGGTTTTAAAACAAATCAGCGACAATGGAGATCTGAAAGAGAAGTGTCTGCAATTGCAGAGCGCCATTTTGTATTCGAGTGAAGATTTTGCTGGGGCTCAAAGTGTTTTGAATCAACGCACCAGCGGCAGAGCAGAAACTCTAAATGACGAGGGCTGTTTGCTGTATCAGGCTGATCAATTCGAAACTGCTGTGCAACGTTTTCATACAGCCCTACAAGTGGGTGGCTTTAATCCTTTAACCGCCTACAACTTGGCTTTGGCTCATTTCCGCAAAAAGGAAAAGGCCCAAGCAATTGATTACACAAGTAAAAAAGTGAAATATTATGGAAAGTGTAAGGAATATCGAATTGAATTTAATTTCAGCGGAAATTGTTGAACGTGGCATTAGAAATCATCCCGAATTGGGAATTGGTGCTCAAATTGATACAGATGGCAGCGCTCGCAGTGTTGGCAATCCCATTACCATGTCTTTGTCCGGCATCACGCAGGCCTTAAATCTAAAAGCTGCTATCGAATACAATGAGGGCAACAGTAAGTTTCAATCAGGGGGGGTGGGGGCTATACAATTTGCGAAACATGTACAGTGAGGAAAAGAAGATGGCAAATCATCGGAAGTACTTTAACGAACGAATTTATAGTTCAGAAGAAGAAAAAGTACTGGGGCTGAATCACCACATCCATGATCGAACATATTCCATTATTTATGCTGTGTGTTTGTTGTTTATTTCCTTTTTGTTTATATTTTATATATTTATTTGAGCTCAAGGTCTTTTGGAATTTGAGTAATTATTTTTGTCAATATTTCGCTCTCCTTCGGATAGCTTCTTCAGGACAAGCGAAATATTGACAAAAATAATTACTCAAATTCCAAAAGACCTTGAGCTCAAATAAATATATAAAAAAATATAAGAAAAAAGGGGTCAAAATAACTAAATATTATTTCCTTTTTGTTTTACATTATTTTTACCCCGAAGCTTATTCGATATCGCATGCGACGATTTGGCCCCTTCTTTTTTTTTATAAACAATCTCCGATAAAAAGTAAAGAAAATAACTCGTTTTACGTCTAAAAAAAAACTCCTTATTATTTGTTTTCTGTCTTTTTAAGCCCTCTGTACGCCGACGCCAGTTCGTTGATGCTACTCAACTCGTCAGTAGACTCGAAAAAATTTAAAAGAGAGTTTGCAACTTGACAGTATATTCTATTGATATTTTTTCCATGAACACAATGTCTCTAAAAAGCCCCTAGGTTCAAGCACGGGTACTGAGGGGAAGTGTGGCGGCTTCGAAACAGCTAGTTGTCCACCTAGCCAAAGGTCCTTGTGTAATTAATATCAATCACAATAATAATGTATAACGAACTTAAGCCTGATTAAGGTTTTGTTTTCTATTATAGTGTTTTTTTTTACTACACAAGTACAATATTTTCAATATTGTTTTGCGTTGTGTTGCTTCGAATTACTTAACCATGTGCTGCATGTGGGAGTACTTTAATTTTTTTGAGTGTAATAATTCGGAATAGAGAATCTCTGAATTGATTTGTTGTAGTTAAAGATAATCAAAAACAAAGCACTTCCTTCCAATGACATGTCTGTGATTTTTATCCATAATTAGAGGGGGTCCATTAAAGTACTCGTAGTTGTGGTGATTTTCCTTTTTCCGCGCTTTATTTGCTGGGTGTGTGTGTGTGTGTGTACCTGTAGTTTTCATCAAATTTAAAAATTTAAGTGATATTTTAAAAAGTTCAAAACTTTACAGGGCAGATTATTGGCGGCAACTATTGAGTTTATTATTTATTGAGTTTATTGATAAAGAGAAGGGGACGAAAGCTGGTACACACTGGCCTGTACTTGCGGCAATTCGTTTTGATTTCTCATTCGTACTTGGAAATTCATTTTGTGCTGCCATTCGCAATGTTGAAAAATGCTACATTTACTCTGAGTCTTGCTCAATTAAGTAAACTTGCTCTCTGCCCTCATTAAAGCAAGTTCAAAAGAAAATTTGAGTGGACTTGCCGCAATTAATTTGCCTAGTGAAAATTGGCTGCCCCTGAACATTTAAATTATTTTGTTGTCATGTTTCTACGAGTACAATACAAGCAAGCCACTTGTCTGGAGAATTTGTGCAGAAATCACTCAATAAATTGAGTGCTTTTAAAGTGTGGAAATCCACCATAAAATTTCATTTTTTTTTCAACCCCAATAATTTAGTTTTTTACTCAATATCACGTTGATAACACGATGGCAAATTTTTACTAAAGCACCTCCGTATTGTTACTCGTTAAGAAGAGAAAAATTATCTTAAAATTCTAGTTGATGCTGCCCGCGACTCGTTACTGGACTTGCCACCCAGGGCAGAGAGTGAACTAGATCCTGTTACCCTGCACAACATAGCTCTCACGGATCCGCAGGGACCGGTGTCAGGCTTAAGAAAATTAGCCTTTCTTTTGGACTTGGGACCACCCGCCTGCCCCCGGGAAACATTTGCCAACATACTGCTCATCTGCTGCAAACACGAAATGTACGAGACCGCAGCCGATATTCTGGCCGAACACACAAATTTGACTTACACTTATTTGTCACAGGTGCCCTTTATTGCTAACTTTTCATTATTATGCTTTAAATTTTATTCGAAATCAAATTTCAGTACTTGTACGAACTGCTGGATGCCTTAATTACGGCGCAGTCATCCGCCGAGTTGGCTGAAAAGAAACTGGGCACACTGGCCTCTAGTTTGGCGGGCAAGCTGAGAAGTTTGGCGGCCAAAGTGCAAGAAGTGCGTTCGACCACAGACCAAAATGCGCTCAGAAATGCTTTGAAGGATTATGAAAATGCCTTGGAATTGTAAGTTGCCGCTTTTTGGATACGATCTTATCGGAATCAAATTAGAAACTGACAAGATATGACTGCGGCGTAATGAAATCCAATGTTATCTATATTTAGGGGAGCACGTTTAATAAATTTATATCTGTAGATAGAAGGCAATTTTTTTTTTAATTTATTTCTTTTTTATTTCATAGATATTTGCCAGTTGTTATGGCCCGAGCCTGGATTGCTTGGCGCGATGATGATTTTGTTGGCGCTGAAAGAGAGTTTCGTTCCAGTGCTGAATTTTGTTCGGAAAATTCTATTTGGCGTCTAAATGCTGGTCATGTGCTTTTCATGCAGGGCGACAAATACAAAGAAGCAGCTGCATTTTATGAGCCTGTTATACGCCAGCATGGCGAAGATGTACGTTTTGCAAATCGTAAACCTGTTTTGATACACTAATTCACTGCCATTGCAGATCATGTCCGTATCGGCGGCCGTGTTGGCCAACCTTTGTGTTTCCTACATAATGACCTTTCAAAACGAGGAAGCCGAAGAACTCATGCGTAGAGTGGAAAAAGCCGAAGAGCAAAAGGGCAACATGGGCAAGCAGTACCATCATTTGTGCATAGTGAATTTGGTAGTGGGCACTTTGTATTGTGCCAAATCGAATTATGAATTTGGTTTGTCGCGCATTGCTCATGCGCTGGAGGGCGGTTCGGGCGCCCGACTTTATGCCGACACTTGGTTGCATGTTAAACGTTGCATTTTGGGCCTTTTAACTGGCATGGCCAAACAAAATATTATTTTGCCGTATCCTTCACTACAGGAGCTGATGAATTTCTTAAAGTCTTGCGAAGGTAAGCGGAAAAATTAATTAATTAATTGAGTTTAATTTAAGAAACTGTGCACTCAGGGGTTTCATTTAAAAGAGAAATTGTATTGTTAAACGAGATTATTAAAAAATATCTTATAATGTGCTGTTCTGATGGCTACACACTTTGCAATTCGTTGACGCAACGCATTTCTGATTCAGATTGCCTTGACCTGCGCACTGGAATCGACACTGAAATCGTAAACGCAATATACCCCCCGATTATGGTTCACAACATCTAAATGTTGTGTTGTAAGATTTACAACACAACTTACAACTCTTTTTGTGATTATGGTTCACAACATCTAGGTGTTGTGTATGTCACAGAGTTGTTTCTCATTTGTAGAGCATCTTTCCGCAAAAATACATGCCTGCACACAAAAAACTACCAAGTAAAGCCACACTTCCAGAAAGATGCACGCGTATGTTGCTTTCATTACACATACACAAGCGAAAAACAATAAATTTTGACGTTTCATTGTCAAGTTTTACAACAAAAAGACATGGAGTGTTGCATTTCATGTAACACCGCAACTGCCGCATAGATACGCATGCATTGGTAAAAATGAAAAGAATGAAAAACGTTTTTGCTAGAAAAGTACAAACAAAGCCATAAACATGTATGTTAAAGTTGATGTTTAATTTGGTTATGATAATGAAAGGACCAAAAAATTATAGATTGCAGTTTAAATCCATTGCAACTACAAAATACAAAATAAAACTGTTTTGTAATCGACAAATAAATGGGTAATAATTATGTGTATAGATGTATTTTTATTTATATTTTGTTAATAAATTTTAACAATTAATTGTTTTTTTTTTATATTTTTGCAAAACATTTTGTATGCACACTTACAAATTTTACAATTTTTTTTCGTAATTTAACTGGTAACATCAACAAGACAACACTTCAGTAGGTGTCGTAAGTTTTTGACAACATCTGATTATGTGTTGTAAGATTTTGACAACACTTGCCACAATAGTTGTAAACCATAATCACTTTTCAAAAAATACATACATAAATGAACAAATGTTGTGAACCATAATCGGGGCCATAATTCATAGAATAGCAACAAACACAAAAATCAATTGGATACTGTTGAGAGAATGTAAAATACATACAATCAGTGGATCAATTAAAGTGGAAAAATGGAATTAATGCCCCAATTATGGTTTACAACATCTATGTAGGTGTTGTGTTGTTTCATCTACAACACAATATACAGCTCTTTTTGCGATTATGGTTTACAACATCTAGGTGTTGTGTATGCCACAGAGTTGTTTTTTCTTTGTAGAGCGTATTTCATGGCTACAAGCAAAAAAAAAAAAACTGCCAAATAAAGCAACTATTTTCTACTCAGCGGGTACGCAATTAACATAATTGTTTTGCCACATTCTCGTGAATGTGCTATTTTGTTCATATGTATTTTATTTTCATAATGGGTAGCATTATTGATTCCACACGGAACAAAAAATCGAACGGAAAGAAATATCGATCGTTATGAACGATTGCAATTATTCAATTCTGCGGTCTGTGCTTTCCGCGCAGTAAGTTTAACGTCTCTGTTTTAACAATTTCAAACCTACCTAACCGATACACCAACACATTTGAAGATTTTAAACTTTCCACACATATATATTGCATAAGCGTCTTAAGTTAGAAAGAAACAGCCTTTTTGATTAAGGAATGGTGCTATACCTTACTCTTTATTATTATTATTATTTTAGATGGCAGCACTAATAAATATGAACGGCAAAGAGCTGTCATAAAAAAAAAAAATAAGTTGAAGAGGCGCGTGTAAATAAGGAAAAAACCAAAGTTAAAAAGTTTTAAAAAAATATGGGTAAAAATATTAATAAAAAATCGAAACAAAATACTTTAAGCATTAAAAAAAAAAGAATTTAAAAGAGTGGAAATGTATAAAAATATAAATAAATTTGCAATGGTTGATGTTGGAGCGGAAAGTGTAGAGAATTGTCCGTCCGCTGGTGAAAATTTACAAAATATTGAAGAAATAGAGAATGTTACTCATATCATGTCAACCAGCCAAGTCATGGGCTATTCGTAATAATGTGTTCCAAAGTACTATGACACGACTTGTTGCAAACTTTGAAGGGAATGCGAATTCCTAACTTGACCCTTTGCGCTAAAAGTCTTCCGATTCAATCTATTCCACGTAGAGAGTTTTTATATTTATTTACTTTTATTTAATTTTATGCATAAGTATGTATGTATTTTTTAAGATATTGTTTTTTTTTTTTTAAATAAAACGTTAAAATGAGCTTTTCTTAATACAGTAGCTATAATCAATTTTTAAGAATACAATTACGGGTAGTATTCAGTAGCACTAACCAACATTAGTAATGATTATTTATAGTATTATTTATAGCAGGGATGCCCACGGCCTATACGCTTGGTACGCTTTTTTTTTTGTAAAAGCGCGAAGCATTGGCTGAGCATTCTAATATGTATACACAACTCTTTGTATGAAATACACACATACACACATATGCCAAGTTTAAAGCAACAACACTTTCATATGCACAGCAATAAGAACGCAGGCTTTGTTGGTACACATTGGTGCCAAGCGTAAATTTTGTTGTTTTTTGTTTTTTTGTTTTCATGATTTTGTTGTTTTTTTTAATGATTTCGTGAGTATGAAACACTTGAAGAAATCATTTTTTGTTATGAGTTTATTTCTGTTTTTCTTTGTGTGCGTCAATAAAGTGTATACGTATTGGTGGTTACGCTTCCATAAGAAGATTTTGGGCACCTCTGATTTAAAGTATAATGCTACCGGTTATCGCTATTTTCAACTAACCGATTATTTGCACGTTAGCACTGATGTTTAAGAGCGAGAGCACTATATTGCTCTCTGTTCTAAACAATAATGTAAAAGAAAGAGATGTCAGTTCACACGTCTAGAAGAGAATTGGTTAGTTTTTTTTTTCCCCAAAGGCCTGTACAAAATAACTGAAAGTTTTAGAGTTTCTAATCAATACTCTGGTTACGAGTACTTGTTATTTAACGCGTTATTTGTTCTCACTGGGTAATACGGCAATGCCACGACTCTAGGAATGATACCGCCGCAACGTTATGAATAATTGTAAATTTGCTTTCCTCAGTGGCGAAACGGAATCAATAATCGGACCCAATGCTCATAAGAAAGATCTCCGTAAATCTTAAATTGAATTTTGTATGTATTGTTTTTCAGTCAATGGCATATTTACACCGGCAAATATCTACACAGCTGCAGATGAAGTTCCAGCGGAGCCACTGACGATTGGCTTGGAGGCTCGTAAATTGCGATTGTTGTTAATCAAATTAAGCGAATATGAGTATTAGAAAGTGTTCTGGTGTAGCTGGCTTTTAAATTTTGGCACAGAACAACAACTCACGGACACTTAACAAGCAAAGAAAGAGAGAGAGCGGCCTGCGATATCGAATTTTGTGGGCGTTGCGGTACTTCTTTTCCAATATGTTGTGGAAAATTTTCCTTTTTTTTTTTTTTTGCGAAAAAAGATTATAAAAATAAATGACATAAACGTAACAAGTATTTATTGAATTTTGTTTCTGTTGGTTTTATTTATGTATATAATTTTAAATTGATGACATACGCTTTTTGTTCTTGTTAATAATTGCAATATGGTTATAAGTATGCATGTATATTTTTTAATGCACTCTACAATAGTGAGTGGGTTACAATAAATGTGTATGTATTTGTTCGCGTGGCCTTGTGTGAGTGTTGAAATGTATGCGCACTTTTGTTAGTGTCGTGTTTTTTGTTCTTTTTTTTGTTGTTTTTGAGGAGTTTTATTGTGTTCATAATGAGACAGTTTTTAATTTGTTTTACATAGAGCTTAGTAGTTGTTGACATAAAATAGTTTAATCTACAAAATGAAATTATTTAAAATATAAACAAGCGGGGGGCAAAAAAAAAAACTAAAGACTTAAATATTGTTTTTCAGTATATAAAAAAAAAAAAAAAATATATTGAATAATTTAACAGGTGTTTTGTTCTTTGTTATAGCTTTTGTATGTTTTTTTTTTGTTTGTTTGTATAAAAACTGTTTTTATTTAATGCTACGTTAAATTTGCAACATAAATTTTAATCATCTAACACAGCACTACTGGCCATTTCGCTAACGCCACATGTATTGTCACCACGATAGACACGATAGTAGCCTTGTTCGCCCCACTTACTACCCCACGAATTCTTGACAATCCAATAGGGCAAAGTCTTATGGAAGGAGGGGTATTCAGAGACACCGTAGCCCACAATCAATACACCATGATCCAGATTTCCTTTTGCACACAGCGGTTTCCAGGGATGTGAGACACCACCACGATAAAATTGCATTGCATTTGCATTAATGCCTTTGAATATAATAATAAAATTAGAGCACAAAAGAATAGCGATTGAGAGAGTTGATTGGCCTTTTAAGGCTTTATTTGTACATATGTATATAAAAAACAATAACGGTTTTCACACTTCGTATTATATTTAAAATACTTTTAAATATAATACTAGCGGTTCTCACTCTTGATATTAATTTTACAACTCTGCTATATTCACTACGATTTTTACCACAAAGCTCGAGTGACTTTCTTACCTCAAAGTCTGCATGTTCTTGCAAATATTCTAAAACTTGCTGAATTTCTTTATCCGTCCACCTTTTGTTGTGAATTTTGTCACGGTTTCTCTTCACCAGTGTATTTTTATTTGTTTTCTCCATATTTTTTATTTTCTCAACACAAAATTAAGTTTTGCCGGCAAAACGATTCACAGCACAGAATATCTGTGATTCCCAGTAATTTTTTTACAATGTTTATTACTAAAGCTTTTTGTTTGATTTTTTAATCACAGCGTAGAATATGAAAGTTCAGTACATTTTGTTGCTGCAGTGATGTAAACACTAGAGGGCATAATAAAAAACCATTTGCTAACTATCTAGCTGCTAAGTTTTTTTGTATGTAAATTTCCATAAGGAAAAGATAGCAGCAAGTTAGTTAGCATAAAGTTTTTTATTATTCATAATGCCGTAGTACTTTAATCAAATCTGCTACTTTAACCAAATGTGCAACCGAGTTTACTATCAAGAGTGAGAACCGCTACTATTTTAAACTTCTAAGTGTGAGCGACTTTTTGTTTGGTATGGTAAACAAGTTGAAGCTGCTGACTTTTGTTTAGATATTTTACCGACAAAAGTACACAAAAGAATTTTTCAATTGGTGTTTCGTAAAATATTAAAAGGAATAGAATCTAAAAAAATGCGTAAGGAAACCGTGAAAGAAAAATTTATTAACTATTTGGTTCAAAATGCCATTGACCAAATCGAAGTTAATGAAATGATGAAGTGCAAAGGTACATATGTATGTATATTTATTTATTAACAAAAAGTAAATGTATGCATAAGCAATCTCTCAGTAGATAGTTACAGAAAAGATAATGTTGAGCATATCTTGGACGAGGTTATCGATGACGTTATTTTAGTCGCATCGTATCGTTGTGGAATGTTTAGTTTAGTTCCGAAGTCGCTCGACTAGATGACAACAGATTTTTACAAATACTACGAGTGAGCAGAATTCAATTCCATTCTCTTGTTGTTTTAATGTCGGATTAATATTTTCTACTTTTTTGGTCTTTTCCATTGCAAATTTAAGAAATGTTTACAATTCACTTTATTATACATATGTAAGCAACAAACAATGTGGCGCCAAATCTGTCAGCTGTTTCATACTTGTAAATAAATCCATTTACTACATTTAGTAAATCTACTACTGTTTTTGGCATGGCAGAGGTTTTAATTTAGTAAATTAAAAATTTATGAGATTTGTTCTTGCCGAGTATTAAATTTATCAAGAAAAATTTAAAATATCTCCAAGATCTACAATAGTACTTTAATACGAAGCGTGAAAACCGCAAATATTTTATATTTATTAAGATAAATTAAGATAAATTTCTAGACAAAACTTTGCCGAATAAGCCGTTAATGAATATTGAATTTGCAGATTTTACTTACCAATCGATATGGGTCCATTAGCAACCAACCATTGAGCCATGGCGGTTTCATTTTTAGGCAGGTCAACATGTCCCTTTACTTTAACATGAATTTTTGTTCTGTTAAAGCGGCACTGCTCCTTGCGGCCATGATAAGGGTATTCGGTTTCCAATTCCAAGCCTCCAATCTTTTCAATCGCTCTAGAAAATATCAATAAATTCAAGTATTTTACTAATATTGAAATTAATATTACATAATATTAATAATATATTAGTAAAAAATCTTCTTGCCTACAAACTTTCATTGCGTACGATTTTGTCTTAACTTCTTTACTGTGATCAAGTTTTTAATTCGAACAATTTCAATTTTCTACTTTTTTTTTAAACTAATGGACATTTTTACTCTCGAATTTTCATTGTAAACAATAACAGATTGTGGAATTGAATTATTCTTCCATATTCTAATTGTCGTCATCGTCGTCATATCAAATCAACATTCATCCCCTGACAACAACAATGTTTTGCTTCTTTTTGGACTTTTCCCATGTTCTGAAGGACCTAAATGCTAAAAGTCTATTAATCACCTTCAATTGTTGTTGGTAGCGAGAACATAAAATTTTTACGTCGCTTTGATGTCACAACGATGACGAAAATTTGAATGTAGGAGCTTATTTTCAATATAAATTCGCAAGTGAAAATTTTTGGTTTGTTTTGGAAAAACTGATTGCTGGTGATACAATTGATACTGAACAAAATTGGTAGCCTGTGATAGATTACTGATTATTGGTTTTATGTTTGAGTTCGAATTAGGGTCGGTTTCAGGTGCCATATAATACTTTTGTTGCAGGAAATAAATCAGCCAATCAGCTGGTCAGTGTTTTTTTAGTGGAAGTAAAACAGTTCGCTAAAATTTCGTTGAATCTTGAAATGTAAATAGAATTTTTACAAGTTTTTGCCCATTCTGTTCTTTGTGTTCTACATCTAATTTTGATATTTACGCATTTTTGCAAGTATTCGCGATTTTTCGCCAGTTTCATAGAGAATTGGAGATCCATTTTTAAAGTTTAACAATTTTTTCTTCGCTTTATCTAATTATTTCTTCAAAGCCGTTTGCAGTTTTCATAAAGAGTTGGACATTTACCGTCTAATTCATAAAAATTATAGCAGGTGTATAAAGCTCTTATTTGACAGATTTTCCTTACAAATATGTCAAATAACTGTCTTATAAGCCTGTTATAATTTTTATGAATTAGGGGGTTATTTTTTAGATTTGAAAATTTGTTTAAATATACATATTTTTGATTTTTGGCAATTTTAGCAAGTTTTTGCGTATTGTTGCCAATTAAATTCTTTGGAGTTGTTACGACATTTTGCGTTTTTTGTGTTCTAAATCTAAATTTTTATATTTTCCAATTTTCGCGAGTATTCGCTGTTTTTCGCCAGTTTTATAAATATTTGGAGATTTACTTTGGAAGTTTACCTATTTGTCGCTCTTTTTCACGAGGTATTTCTTTGAAACCGTTTGCAACAAATCTATTTTTGATCTTTGCCAATTCTTGGCGAATTTTCGCCAATTGTTTTTTTTGTAGTTGTAGCGAGTTTTTGCCTGTTGTGTTCTAAACCTAATTTTCGAATTTTCGCGAGTATTCGCGGTTTTGCGCCAGTTTCATAAAGAATTTGAGATTCACTTTTTTTGAGGTTTACCACCTTTTCGCTCTTTTTAATCAGTTATTTCTTTCAAGTAATTTGTAGTTTTCATAAAGAGTTTTGTATAGGTCTACTTTTCAGGTTTGTGGATTTTTCGCGAGTTATCGCCAATGATGTTGTCTGTATTTGTTTAAATCTATTTTTTATCTTTGCCTTTTTTAGCGAGTTTTCGCTGGTTTTTCCCATTGTCTTTTTTGTAGTTGTTACGATTTTTTGTCCGTTGTCTTCATTGTGTTTTAAATCTAGTTTTGATATTTACGAATTTTCGCAAGATTTCGCCGTTTTGCGCCAGTTTAATAAAACAAATTTGAGATCCATTTTTAAAGCTTAACAATTTTTCATGCTTTGCAAACACTTATTTCTTTAAAGTCATTTGCAGTTTTTAGAAAGAGTTTTACTTCTATTTTTTAGCTTTGAAAATTTTTCGCGTGTTATCGCCATTGAATCCATTTTTGATCTTTGTTAATTTTTAGCGAGTTTTCGAGGTTTTTTGTCAATTGTATTCTTTTATAAAGAATTTTAAGTCTATTTTTGCTTCTTGGAAAATATTCACGATTTTTCGCCAGTTATATTATTTGTTGCCAGTAGAATTCTTTGTAGCTGTTTTAAATTTTTGTAAGGAATTTGAAAACGATTTTTTTTGGAAACTTTTTGCGACTTTTCGCCAGCTGAGTTTTTTTTTTAATTTTCTATTTTTGTTTTCTGAAAATTTTCGCCAATTTTCACGGTTTAAACTATTTCAAATTTGTTGACCGATTTTTTTTTTAGAAATTGGTTGACAATTTTCAAGGTTTTTTTATCACTTCACTTGTTTTTGTAACTGTTAAAACTTTTTTAAATATTTTTTTAACTTTAGAAACTTTTGTCGAATTTTCGCGTCTGGCGACAGTTGCGTTCTAGCGGTTCAACGTTTTTTTTTTTAATATTTATTCATTGCTTGCAACACAAACGAATACACTAAATTAACAGCTTAGAAATATGTGGATTACAATGACTTATGCCGATTTCGTTTCTACACAAAATTATCTTTTATTTTGGATTTTAGTGAAAATTTCAAAGTTTTCTATGCAGTTTTTTGGTATGGCATATTTGCCAAATTACAAGTTATACGCTAAAATTCTGACAAATCTGCAAATGCACAGATCGTTTTGTAGTCTTCTTCTCTAAATATTTCCACTTTCAAATTTTGTACACAAGAAATATTTTAGAAAATACAGTAGAAACAAGTTGTGCATCTCGTGGGGGGGGGGGGAGGTTTCTATGCAGTTTTTTGGTATGGCATATTTGTCAAATTACAAGTTATACGCTTGTTGTGCATCTCGGCTTTTGGTTTTTGAATTTTTTTTTTTTGCGAATTGACGTAATTTTTCGGGTTTTTTGTTCTTTGAAACTACTTAAAGGTTTTGTGCACTATTTTAAATATACGTTTACGTTTCGCAAATTATTAGTCAATTTTCGCGATTTTTCGCCCGTTAGAAATTTTTGGAACTGCTCAAAGTTTTTATAAAGTACTTTAAATTTCCATTGAATTTGGCCAATTTCTGGCGAATTTTCTTGTCTATTAATATGTATTCATTTTGTGATAAAAAAAAATTCGAATTCGTGTTTATTTGAGTTTAAAAAAAAATAGCAAATGAGTACCAATATTATTTTGAAAAACCGAAAATCTTTAACACTGGCTTTTGTTTCTTTGATTATTAATTTTGTTGCTAGGTGTATTCATTCAGATTTTTTTATATAGTTAAGCAAGAAAAGAATTTTCATTCGAAAACACAAAACTGTACCTTCAGATCTGCTTTGAAAACCACTTTGCTTGAAATCGCATGATTTCCAAAAACAAATTACAGCAAACATCTGACTATGTGTTGATCTTTAGAGAATTATGCAAAGTTAAGTCTTTTAACATTTTTTTTTTTTTTTAACTTCACTTCTATTCGAAGAATTTTATATTCTTGAAATACTGTTCATTGAGACTTTAGAAATCACGCGATTTAAAAGCACATGATTTACAGAACAGATCTGTATAGCCATATAACAATTACGATATTTGTTCCTTGAACTTACTCGTAGGCATTATCCATCAGACCGCCATTGCAAGCCGAATCAGAGGTGTCACAATCCAATAACTCCTGCTCTGAATACGATTCCAATTTGCCAGTTCTTGCAGCATGTAGGCCCTCAATGTTACCGGTCACACTGAATGCCCAACAAGATCCACAGCTGCCTTGATTTTTCACCTTAATTTAAGAGACACAAAAATTAATTTGAAAGGCTTCGAAAGGTTCGTGCAGGAGCATTACCGGTGAAATGACACCTTTTAGACGCCAATCAAACTCTTTGGGCAAATCAATGGGGGGAATATCCGCTTTGGGGGTAGCAGCAGCCTTTTGAGGGTTCCTCTGCCACAAGCCAGTACGTTGTTTATATTCTATGCTGGTGAGATCGGCAAATTCAGTGATACCGTATTTGGCGCTGCCTGCAAAACAAACAAAAAAGTGGTTTAGCAAAATGTTTATGCTGGTATTTAAATGATTAAATTAAATCATGCCATAAACACAAACCCATTTCGTTTTTATTCAACTGCTTGATGATTTCCAAATTTTGTTTAAATATACGCAAACGCAATTGGCGTTCCATTGAAGTGTGATAGTGACGTTTGAATTTCACTTGGAATTTCGAAAATAAATGTTCCATTTTGCTCAAGTTGTGATGATTTTGTTTCTTGTGTGACTTCTTTTCCAAATGCTCGACCGAGCGACTGTGACGCTGCTTAATCAACTCCTTGTTCGGGCAATTAATGGTGACTTCCCGACCCTCAACTTTAAGCCAGGGACGAGACCAAATCTGCACTTCACATCTTTCCTCTTGGCCATTCGCATCAATCAGATCACAATCGATTTTTGTCAGAGTACCAGACACAGTTTGTTTGGTGGCCGCATGCACTTTGGAAATGCTGTTAGGAAAAGTGTTTGCAGGTATTTCAAAGACAACTTTTTCTTTGTATTCAGCAAAGTACTCACTTGAATGCAACGCCTTCACTACCACTGGCCAGTTCGCTTAAAGAGGCCTGCAATTCCTTTCTGGCATCTTCATTGTCGAGTTTTTGTACGCCGCCCACGATATCATTGTGATATTCTCGTTTGGCTCGATGATAAATTGGCTCTTCGATCTGAATAAATAAATAAAAAAGACTGCTTAAGTTTAAGGTTTTCAATTCAATTCTGATGTTATTCACCAAAAGTATTGAATTGAATAATACGCGAGAACATTCTTATGTGGCCACAGTGCTTTTTGAGGCATTTTCTTCTCTTCTCTTTAATTTAATTCTGTTTCATTTTCGAAAAAGATTTTTCTATTCTAGAGATTCGAAAAGCTGCTCAGGTGCAAGAGCTTAATGTGGAAAGTTTGATATGACGGCTTGTTTCGATTTTCTATATTTCGCTTACCTGCTTCAACCTTATGGTAGAATTAGTACAATCATATCGCAGAGGTAGTGTAAGCTAGTGTACAAAACTGTTACACAAATAGAACTTGGTAATGATTAAAAAGAAATCTATAGCAGCGAACATCAAGCTTCGGCATTGCTTTACAGCAAAAACAATCGTCTGATGCAGACGAAGCAACACCTGATGCTAGGAACCAAGGCGAATCAACTACAGGTGGTCGCAATTCAATTCGCTTCAACATTTTCACGCGAGACGTCATAAGTTTTGTTGTCGTCAGCTTTGACAACTCAGAAGATAAAATCGTGGAAAAATTTTAAAGCGAATTGGTATGCGGGCACCTGTAATAGATTCGCCTTGCTAGGAACACAACTGGGACGACCAACGAATTTTTCGCCGTCAAAAATAAAACACAGTGGTGTGTATATGAAAATGCACACAGTCACAGCGTCGGCCGAAATTCGTTGTACGCCTGCGAACTTAAAATAGATTTATTTCTATTTCTTACGCCGGCGAATGACGAACAAATCAGTACCATGTGGCCATTTTGGTTTTAGATTTCAAGTGTTTCAGTTAATTTTTACTGTAATTCAGTTAATTTTTACTGTAATAGTTTTTATTTTAAGTGCTAAACTTTGACGTTTTGCATTTGTAGTGTTTAAATTTTTTGTGTCCCATCAGCACAGCCACCAGGGTGTTTAGTCTTTGTGGCAGAAAATCCAACAAAGTCAAGGTTCTCTTGTGACAGGTGATCTCATTTGATAACCTGTAGGTTTCATGCAGCAAGTTATACAAAAAAAAGCTTCTTAAACTTTATCAGGCGTTTGACAGTTGAGAGGCATAGAATCACTTTATGGTGATTCATTGAGTATTTCACTTCATTCTCAAGCAGTGTTTCGTTCATTCAAATGCTAAAATGATGAAACAAAAGTTTCACTTACTGTCTGGACATGAATGCAGTTTCAAAAGAATAATTTTGAAGAAATTATTTCACAATGCCATAAACATTGGTTAAACAATCTACATTTGTTTTGATTACCACTGTCATACGGAGTAATAAAAATCCAATTTTACTTCAACCAACAGATGTTTCCCAGTGTGTTCCATAAAGTAAGTGAATGTAATGAAAAATCATTGCCTGACATGATGATGACTTTTTATCTTTTTCTACTTTTTTTCTTCTTCATGTTTTTGCGGCTGCATCCATTTATTTGTTCTTCTCTTCAGTTGGCGTCTGGTTTTGCTCTCTACGGCGTCTGAGGTTGGTTTAATTAAAATAATCAGGTTGTCTGTCGTCATGTGACAGTGTGATTGCAACACTGTTCTTCTCCCCACCCCCTGTTCAATTTACTTATGACGCCTACGAAACTTTCCAAAGTATGAATTGAAAATTGCGTATGATGTTGCTGTTGAGTTGAGCTGAGTTGAGGGAAAAACTCTTTAAATGGACGCAAGATTGTTGCAAGTGTGTAATAAATTTTGGCTACAGACAATTGGATGCAGAAGTTGCAGAGAGTATTCTTATATGTATGTATATGTAGATATGTCCAAAATGTATGCATTTTAAAAAGTTCTTGACATTTGTAAAATTGTGGTGAAAGGTCAGTCGAGGCAGAATTTAATTTAATTCGGACATTTTCTCTTTTGTGAAGTGCAGTTTTTTGGGCTTCACAAAGGGTGCTGCCTTAAGCGTTTTTTTTTTTTTTGAAACGAAGATAGACAAATGAAGTAATCATAGTACGTCGATTTGAAATTTTATGTTCTGCGATGTGAAATAAAAAACCCCCCAAAATGCCTTTTTTCGATACTCCATTGCGTATCTTTTTCAGAAAAAGTCTCCTGAAGAAGATACACAATAAAAATAAAAGTGTATGTAATTTTCAAACATTTTGTCAGTATAAATTGTTTAGGTTTTTTGAAATATTCAAATGTGAACTTAATTATTTATTTGCTTTAAGAGCCAATTGAAAAAAAGGCAGCAATTATTTAAAAAAAAAGAAATGCGGTCGGGGGACCCCCATTAGGAATGAAGTTGCTTACGTTTTTTCTTCATCTTCGAATGTAATACAAGGTGAAATCTGTATGTTTTATTTTGTGTTGTTTTTGAAATTTTATATGCTTCTTAAAATTTTTGGAACGTTTTATTTTTTTACTTTTGACACATGCAATATTTTTTTTTGTCATCTGCTACAAAACGAAGAAAATTTTTCAATATTGCTCTTTTTTGTTGTGACATACTTTATTTTAGCGACATCTATCAACTGATAGTGGCCGTTTTCACAATTAATTAATATTTATTGGTAGGTGTCTCCGCTGCTGTCAGCGGAGACACCGCCCATCATACACAATTGTTTGTCGACAGCTACACCAATACATATAAACAGCTCACACGCTTTCGTGACGATTTCTACTAATTTGCACTACCAGCAAGCCGCGTTAAGGAACTTCGTTAAAGTTTTGGACCTAAATTAATACCTTTTTTGAAATAGTTAAAAAAAATTTTTTTTTTTTTTTTTGAAAAAACATCAAAACATTCCTGAAGAAGATACCCCCCATTGGGTATCGAAATATTGAATTTAATAAACATTTATAAAAAAAAAAAACAAGTGACCTTAAGGCTCGAACTATTCAAATACGAAATAAAACAACATTAAAAAAAAACACCTCAAGCTCAATTTATAAACTGAAAAATACAAAAGCATTTACCTTTAGCTTAAGGGTCAGATGAATTTTGTAAGCCGTACACAAACAAAAACAGACTATCTTGAAATATGTTTAGATAACCAGACTACCGAAAGACTTGCTTTGCTTCACACATTGCACTTAAAAATAATAATAATAATTTAAAACCCTGCAACGCAGAGAAAGAGAGACAGCTGCAAGTCCTGGCATGCAAGCGGTTGCAAACAACATACAACAACAACAACAGCGACAACATGATAAGAGGCTGAACAAATACATGTAGAAAAATATAAGCCATCTCTCACCGTACGTTGAGAAAAAAAAAATACTACAGATTTTATTTTTATTTGAGAAGAAAATAAAATGAAATAAAAATTGTTTGCCAAATGAACACATGCCAGACGATGGATGTATGTATGGAACAGGGCGATGTGATGATGAGGATGATAAGGATACTAAGTTTTTTTTTTTTTTTTTTGCTTTTTTTTTGTTTTTCAAAAGAGCAAATCGTCTGTAAGTGTTTTATTTAACTGGGCCAACAACATATTGTTGAAGGGCTTCATCATTTTTTGTTGATGTTGCTGTTGTTGTTGTTGTTGTTGCTCTTGTTGTTAGTAAAACAAAATTGCATATGAGCATATGAAGAATATGAATGACCCCAATATGGAAAGTGGCTAAAACAAAAAAACAAAAAACAAAAAGCGTCCAAACGACTTAATTTGAGTTGTAATAATAATATTTAAAAGTTGACGAGTTAGAAAATTCTTTAAACAAACTAATAAACTTGTTGGTTTTAATTTAGTGTAAAATTAAATAAAAAATAAGTTTAGTGTGTTGCTGCCACACACCCACTTTGCCTGAAAATCATTAAGAAATCAAGTAATTTTTCACACCACATTTTTAAAGGGTCCGCCATCTAACGGTTTTTTTTTTCAACTAGTGCTTATTTCGTGAATGGTAACCCTCAGCTTATGTCTGATTTGACAGATAATTAGTTTTATCCTACCGCTGAACGAGTGTAGCTGTGTATACGCTTCGCTAAGTGGGCCTGCGATCGACATACAGAAGATGCTGAATTTGAAAAAAAAAAAAAAAAAACTCTTTTTAGATGAAGCTCATTTTGATCTTGGCGGGTATGTAAACAAACAAAATTGTCGCATTTGGGGCACAGAAAACCCGAACGCATACGAGTCACTGTTTGATGCGGATTTTGGTCCAGAGGCATAATTGGGCCATTTTTCTTCGAAAATGAGCAAGGAGTGGGTGGCCGTTACAGTCAATGGCGATCGTTATCGGGCCATGTTGAACAAATTTTTGTTCACAAAAATTGAAGAGGAGGATATTGGCAACATTTGGTTGGCGCTACGTGCCACACAGCCGAAGCTACACTCGATGTTTTGCGCCCTGTTTGAAAAAAAAGTTATTTGGCGGACCCGTAAGTTAATAATTTTATCAGGCTTGAGTTGGATTTTACTTTCTCGAAATTAAGAAGTTTTTTTTTTTTTGATAAAAACATTTTTTTAAGTAGACAACAAAAGTAAAGTTGAAGACTTACTGCCACATATTTATTTTCCGTTTAACTAAACCTCGTTTAATCGAGATCGCAAAAACCCAGCCTCAAAGGACCACATTTTGTAAGATGCCACCAGGACTCGCATAACTTTATTCTAGATTTACTGTAACAAGTAGAAGGGAGCAATAAAAATGTTTATATAGAATAGTTTCAACCTTTTGTTACTCCAGACACAAAACACATCCTGTTAAAGAGGAATTGAATAACAAGTCAATGACTTGGAAAACAAACACTTTTACTTTAAATATTGACGTTTTATTTTATTGTTCGTGCTCCATCCATTTGTGCAGGCGGTATACAGGTCTCTTAAATAATCTTCACAACAATGAACGCTTCAAAGACTTGGAACAAAAGCTGCCCTCAAAACATACACAAGTGTGTAATGAAAGTTTTAACATTTTAGCAGCAGACAAATAGGAAAGTATTTCAGCATGGAAATAAGAATATAAATGTGGAAAGAGGGAAGATTAAAAATTCGTTTGAATTGAATTGCAAGTGTTTGCGAGAACAAACGAATTTCAGCACATGAAGACTTAATATATGGAGTGCATCGGCATTTAAATTCCTTCGAACCCAGGTCCAATTTTATCACAAAAAATCTTTCTCAATTTTGAGGAAGTAAAACTTGAATTAGAACGTGCAATAAAATTATTAACAATTGTAAATCATGTAGATCACTATAATATTAAATCAATGCTTAAAACAGTGTTTAATTGAATCGAAATTAACAACAGTTTTAAAATAATTCTATACAAATGGTTTTAACCTCAATGCCTGAAAGATCAAAGCAAGTTCATCTTGGAGTTTGGTTTAAATTGCGTTTCAGCTAGTAAATCATTTTGCCACATTTAAAGCCAGGAAATTTAGAGTTTAAACTACAGTTATCAAACAGTGCAAGCCATCAGCTGTTTGATATTTTTTGCAACGTTGCCAAATTTCTATTTCGAAAAACAATCAATAATAAATTGTTCACTGATTTACTACATTCAAGTTTAAATTGCAATTAAATTACAGCAAAGTTTAGTTAAATTAGAGTTTTAGGTGCAACTGATTTTTGGGCACAACTTCTGCATACATAACGATGTTTTCTTTTTCAAAAGTTCAAAATTAATTATTTTCAATACGAACTGTTAAATAAACGTGTGAAAATAGTTTGGTTTGTAAGCGTTTTCCACAAATGAAGCCAAATTATTTATATAAATTCATGCTGTGTGAATTATTACGTGTTTCTTTCAACTAACCCGAGGGTGATCTTAGAATTATCTATTAGAAGCAAATGTAAAACAAGAAACGCGACATGGCAATGCACAATTTTCTAGTGGAAGGTTGCTCTTAGCAAAATACATACATATGTAAGTACAAAAAAGCGGAAAATTTTAGGCAATTAAAGGAAAAGGTGAAACAACGAAAAGTCGCGTTAGTGTGCGTAACTGTGCCCACAAGCGATATTGGTGCTAAGTTGATTTAAGGCAAAATCAAGTTATAATTTCATAGATAAAAGGAATTCCATATTTATGTGAAATCTCCATGATGTCTCTAATGAAGTTTGTGAAAAAGATACAAACAAAACTGGATTGAAATAATCCTTATTCCAAGTTCGCAATAACCTCCAAAATCTCCTAGAAGACATGTTCTTTATTAAATCTTAAATGAATTCTTCAATTTCTTTTTCTTATTGGCTTCGACCTTTTCCCTTTTTGTTTGAATTATAAGATTTCTCAAATTTCGAAATATTAACTTTTAACACTATTTTTATAAATTAAATGCCTATAACTTAACTTAGCGCAAAAGTTTTCTGCATCCTTTCTAAAATTCATTCTATTACCTATAGATACATGAATTATATAAAACATTTCTAGTAAAAACCGTTTCCTATTACTTTTTAACGTGGTTGATTGTGAGATTTTTTTGAGTTTTTCGTGTGTAAAATTGGGTGATTAAAAAAGCTTTGTATGTGAAAATGCGGGATTGAAAGAATTTAGCTAGTGAGCGTGCGTGATGTGGGCGCAAAAGCAATTGTCGTGTCGTGAGGAAAATTATTTTAATTGTGAGCGCGCGAGTTACATCAGAGACGCCTCCGACTTTCCCCAAATTAAATATCAAATGGAAAAAATAATAAGTCAATAAAACAACTTTATTTTTTGCAAATTTGTGCAATTGCTACTTAAATGCAACTTAAGTATTTTTTTTAACACACTTATCATCATTCGACACATTTTAAGCTTAAGCAACAAAGTACATCAACCTCTTTAAAATATTGTCGATGGAAAAATTAATAAAAAAAAAAATAATTTTACATATTTTACAAAAAAAAAAAAAAAAAATTTAGTTAATTATTTATTTGCTTTAAGAGCCAAGTGAAATGTATTAATTCAGGTTCAAAACTAGACCCTACAAATATGTTCTGTCTTCTTCAGCCGTCTATATGCCGCCGGCATTTCGCTGATGCGAATCAACTCATTAGCTGACTCGAAAAATTCCTAAAAGATTGTTTGAAACTTAACTACTTATTCCATAATTCCCATGACCAACATTTTTTTTTTCGTTTTGCAAAACGAAAAAACTGTTTACGGTGTTAAATGTTTGTTTGAACATTTCTGATTCTCATTTTATTCATGGGAATTTCGGAATAAGTAGTTGAGTTTCAAACATTCTTTTAAGAATTTTTCGAGCATCAACGAAATGTCGGCAGCATATAGACGGCTGAGGAAGACAGAAAACATTTGTGAGGTCTAGTTTTGGACGTGAATTAATATATTAAAAAAATATATAATAATTAATAATAATATTTTGACTTCAAGTATACAATAACGTTAAGAATAACTTCAAGTGTGATTCTTAATTCTGATTTCAAAAGTAATGGTTGTGATTCCAAAGATTTGTTTTCTAATTTCAAAATCAGTCTACTCCTTCGGAAATAGTTCCTACGTTCGACTAAGCCAGTTAAATAGATGTATTGTTCTATTCTTTATAATAAATTCGTGTTATTGACTTTTTATTATTTTTTCCAATTGATATTTAATTTGAGAGAAGCCGGAGGTGTCTCTGACGTAACTCGCATGAGCTGAGCTTCTCCCATATAAACGTTAACTGCAAATAAACGAAGTGCCTACAAGCGAACAATACTGTGCATATGCAACACTATTGAGATCGCCCTCGTTTCTAGAAGAAGACATGATTCGCTTTTATTTGCAAAACAAATAAAAATTGCTACTACAAAAATCATATGATTTATTTTCTTTCATTCATCAAGAAATTTAGCCGCCCCTGTTACCGCTGTCAACAGAATTTGTATAATTCACTATGTGGGAGAGAGAGAGAGAGAGATGTGTGTGTGTGTGTTCATCTTGCAAACTTTTTAATGGCAGTTTGAAGTAGAATGAAAACGTAACGTAAATTAAGGCAACGATTTTATGGGATTATATTGCACATGATTTAATTTTAGAAAAGGGGATTAAAGTAATTAAATTCTTGTGTTTCACACACTGCTGTTGTGGGGAAGAAGACTTCTAATAAGTTTTGCCATAAATTAACATCAATTTGATGTGTAAAGTAAGAAAAAAAAACACAAGATTATTAAAATAATAAACAATTGAAAACATTAAAGTGGTTTTTCAAAAGGGCTGCGTTAGAAATAAATAAACTGTTACTGAATATAAACAAAACATTTAATTAGAAAGTTTGATATACGAATTTTTGGGGTTCGAGCAACAGTTTTAGAAGGGAAGGTTAAAAACCAAATACATATAAATATGTTATACCGTATTTATTTAAACATATAAGAGCGTCTCAAAGCATTGACATATTTGCTTTGCTGGCGGGATTAAAGGTAAGTATGACCAGGGCTGGGCAGCATTTGAAATGCAGAGCTGTTGTTCCGTCTGCCGGACTATTGCACAGTTTGGCAGGCGAAAGTTCAGGCAATTGCAGAGCGTATTAGGGAGCTCAATGAAGGTCAGGACCTGTGAATATATTTATTTATTATTCAATACCAATACAAGAAAGCCTTCGTAGCCAATAAAATTATGTATTGCATAGATTAATGCTATGACATAAAAATACTCTAATTTATATTGTATACAATCTTATTTTAATTGAATATTAATTTTTTTTTTATGATTTGATTGATTTATTAATTGATATTAATACTTTAATACAGGCTCCCCAGCCTGATAGTCAAATGGCTAGTAGAGCGTTCTCAGTACAGCGGCTGAAATCACAAATAGTTTTATAGAAAATTGTATCAATCCGTATGTGGAACAGATCTTCCATCACCCTCCATAATCTATGCCACAGCTCTACCAAACTCTTGCATAATATCAAACAGCAATAACGTTTAAATATTTTATTATATTTTCTTAACACGACTTGATGCTTTGAATATTCTCGACTGAATAAAATTATTAGGAATATTGAAAAAATAAATTGACGTGCTCAGACAAAATATTAAAGTATGTATATGTATACTGAGGTTTTGAATTAGAAATAGTTCAGTGCTGTCGATTCATATGATGGTACAATGAATTATAGCGATTTTCAACAAGTTTGGTATTACAAAAACGTTATTAACATGTACTCGATTCATGTTGAACTGCTCAGCATGTGGGTGCCAGGGCATGTGGGAATAACTGGAAATGAGAAGGCAAACATACTTGCTTCAAGAGCAGGAGAATTAAGCAACATAAGCTTGGTAGGCGCGAAGCCCTTCGATGTAGTTAAATCTGAGCTAAAGAAAAGAGAGTACCTCTGGAAAGTACCTCTGAAACTGTAGGAATCAATGCAAGAATCCTATTGAGGGAATCCAGACTAGGAAAAAGCTAGCCCGATTTAAGTAGAATAATGGGAGTAATAACAGGTCACTCTCAGCTAGTGGCACAACTTAACCGCATAGAAATAGAGGAAGGAGATGAATGTAGGGCATGTGGGTAGGAGAGCGAGACATTAGAGCACTATTTATGCCAGTGCCCCGCTTTCTCTCAAATGCGCTCCCGATAACTTGGGAGAAACGCCTTACCAGACATAACCCAATTGCGGATCAAATGCTGGAGAAAATTAAGGAATTTTTGTTAATGACAAGGAGTTTCTGTAGACCTATGAGTTGAACTGTTTCTGGTCAAATCCACGGAGCTTACAACGAGGTTATACTGGCTTAAGTATATGTTGCAACACAGGGGCCAATTGTAAATCATATAAGCGGAACTCACCCTTCATTGCAAATTACCCTTGCAGACCTTGCAGATATTGCAACCGTAGCATATGGGCCATAGTCTGCAACACTACAAAAACAAAATGTATGAAACCGAGATTTGCATCACTTAAGCAAATATGCATAACTAAAAACCATTGCAGATCCGTATTTGCAAATGTTGCTAAATGCTAAAATAGCTGCTTGTTTTTCTACATTTCAACACGTAAACTCCTGCGCTCAAAAAACTGTATGACGGCAAGGCCGCCACAAAACATGCCTGTGCTGGAATTAAATTAATGCTAACGTTGCTCAAAGAATTATTTACAAAGTGGTAAAAGATGAATATTATACCTATTATTAAGCATAATTTTTATTAAATTTTATAAAATAAGCAAAAAATCTGGCGGTTGCTTCACGTGCAAATTTTATCGACGGCGTTGCTTTTCAAATATTGGCTGCGGCTTAGCTTCTCTCACGCGGCAAACTCGCTTTATTAAATTTTGTAAACAAATAAATAAAACAGGGAAGGAAATGAAGAAAGTAAAAAAATTAAGGCAATTAAACAAAAAGTCAACAATAAAAGACGGCCAACGAAAAGATGAATAATGAAATTTTTGCAATTTGTTTTCTAAACTTCCTTCTCAATTTGCAAAACAAAAATATTTACATTTTCCGTTACTCTAAAATCAGCTGATATAATTATTTTGCTAAACACTTGAAAAAGACACTCACGCTTTGTAGCAAAAAATCATGCTATATCTCTTAAATTGCAGATGTGCAACCAAGGGTGATTTCCGCTATAGTTTGACTATAAAGTTAAATACTTAATGCATCGTTTCATACTCCATCAATCAACCTAATCTAACATAAAAAAAACATTTTTTACAGTTCTTTGTATGTGGTTAGAAAAAGTTTACAATGCTTAGTATACCCGTCTATTTTTAACAGGCGTTCTATCAGCTGTTTGGGACGATTTTGAAATGTCACTTTTTTCATCTCTGTAGGCAACCACTGAGACAAATTTGATGTGTTTTGTCTTTGATTGTTTTATTTAGGGCTGCTGTTGTTACCATTTATAGCAGAAACAAGGAATGCAATATGCTAGGAACACAACTGGGACGAAAGACGAATTTCGCTACACCGGTTAAAGTTCACTGTGTAAATTCGTCGTATGAAACACAATAACGACGAAAACCAAAAACATCTGTTATAACTGATAAAATTGTTTATTGTTTGTTGAAAGATAAAAAAAAAAAATTAAATGAATCAAAGAATTTAAAATTTTGTAAAAATAATTAAAATAATGAACATGATCCCAGATTAGATAAACATTCATGAAGTTTAACATTTTCAATTATAATTTCACTTGTATCCATTTTCTCAGTTTTTTAATTTTATATTATTCTAGTTGAACAGCTGATGGGGTGACCATATTGAAAAAATTGGTCGCCTAAAAAATTTTGCATTACCAAAAACAAAAAAATTAAACACTACAAACATGTTTTATAATCTAATATGTTGGCTTTTTATTTTAAATCACAAAAAAGTCAAAGCTTAGCACTTAAAATAAAAACTATTAAAGTAAAAATTAACTGTTTTTACTAAAACACTTGAAAACTAAAACCAAAATGGCCACATGGTACTGATTTGTACGTCGTTCGCCAGCCTAAGAAATAGAAATAAATCTGTTTCAAGTTCGCCGCGTACAACGAATTTCGGCCGACGACGCTATGACTGTGTACATTTTCATATACACAAATGTGTTTTATTTTTGACGGCGAATATTCGCGACGAAAAATTCCTCGTTCGTCCCAGTTGTGTTCCTAGCAATACGCTCTCTTTGTGGTCAGTTGCAAAGGAGTGAAATTACCATCACACAAACATGTACAGATAAGCATGTGGCATACAGCACGTTTGTTAAAATTTTATATTTTAATGTAAAGTTTTCCAACTTCAGAAAACAGCAACATTTTTCAGTATTTAAGTTGTACAAAAAACACTGAAAGGCGAATTATTGACGTGCCAGCCACCTTCTGTTTACGTACATGGCATGTATGAAAAAATGTTTGCTTATTTATGAAGTAAACCTTAAGGTCGCAAAACATTTGCTTTACGATGAAATGACAGCCTGGACTGCGACAGCAGTGGCAGGAAAAATCCAGTATCTTGCAATACCTACACGTTTGCGAAAGTAATTTCGTAATTAAACGTTAAATAAACCCAACGAAAGTATAAATGAGAATGAATGAACAAAAGTTTTAATACGAACAAAAAAGGTATGAAAAAAAGTTGAAAAGAACTTCAAAGCTTATCTTCTTTGGAAGTTGGAAAATAGGAAATAAACAAACGCATAAAATTCATCTCACAGTGAGTTAGATTTCAAATATTTTAAAACCAGACATTTATGTCAAAGGAAATACAAAGAATTGGTTAATTCTAATGAGAAATGTGAAAAACACTCAGCTTCAAAAATCTTTTGTCATGTTGGCATTTTATGGCTGCGATTACATTTGAACAAATATTTAACCATAAAAAAAAAAAAAATAAAAAAACGTGACCACTACTTTCGTATTGATCGTGCACAAATGCATTCATACGAGGTTTGTTCAACAAAAGTGAATGCATTTTGAATTTTCGCGGGCTGCGTATATACGATTATAAAATTTTTTTATATACATATATACATATATATATAGGTATATATTTTTTTTTGTTGGCATCATCAGCCAATTTGAACTACTCGTAGTCGAGTTTATCGGATATAAGAACATCTCATATAAGAACAAAACGCTTATAAGAAACATTTGCAAAAACACCATATCTTTTTAGTGTTTTTTTCCAACAAAAAAGTTTCATATAAGAAAAACGCTTATAAGAAAAAAACTGATAAAAGAACATTTTTCTTGAACACCAAAACCACTAAATGTATAGAAAAAGAATTTATATAAGAAACTTTCAAGGACAACAATGAATTTATGTAGTTTGCATGGACAACTCTGTTTTCTGACAGTTTTACAACAACAACAACGTTTTTTTTTTTTTTTAACTTTTAGTGCTCATGAGAAGTTTTTGTTTCTTGCCTCGTAAATAAATAAATAAATAGTACAAAATGAATTATGTATGTACATGTATATACTACATATAATTTTTTTTTCAAATTGAAGTTGTCTAGTTTTTTTTATATCTATTTATTAAAGGGGTTAATAAAATAAAATTTGATTTGTTTTATTTTTCTATTTACATACATATGTACATCTACGCATATACATAAAAAGGTAAAAAAGCTCGTATATTCATATAAGAAACAAATGCCTTATGGCCATAGCTACTTATATAAGAAATAAGTTTTTTATATAAAATAATTGTATATAAGAAAGACACGCTTATAAGAAACTTTTTTCGTGGATTTTTCAAGTTTCTTATATCCGATAAATACTGTAGTTTGTTGTTAACAGCTGAAAAGCTTAGTGACATTTTTAAGGGCTCTTTAATTTTTGAATGGATCAAAGAATATGTATGAAATTTTGTGTTAGAATTGAAATAAATTGCTCCAAGGCACCTGAAGTAGTGTGACTGTGGCATTCGGCAAATTCACTTTGTCGGAAAAAAGTATTTATAACTGCCACAAGCGCTTTGCAGAAGACCGCTCAGATGTTGATGACGATGAGCAACCCGACGTTGCAATCATGCCAACCAACAAGTGAAGAAAACATTGAAAGAATGTAAAAAAATTGTTTTGAAAACTCGTTGAATCACTATCAGGAAAATTAGAGAAGATGTTGGCATATCAATCGGCTCATGCCATGCAATTTCCTTGAATGTTTTGCATCTGAAACGTGCAGCAGTGATCAGAAATTGCTAAATTTTTTGCATTTTTTAATTCATACGCACCATGAATTTCGGCCCGATTAACTCATTGCAAAATGATTATCTTTTGTTTTTAGCAAAAACAAAAACTCCACAACTAAACTGGACTGAATTAATCTTCATCATGAACTATCGAGTTTCCTTGCATTACGATCACTCTTTTAGTCTAAGTTCTGGGCATATTTTTGAGTCCACTAGGTTTCAGAATTTTCTCTCAGTTGCGTTCAAAGTAAATTCAAATATATTCTTGATGCTAATTTTTCGACCTTTATTGTTTAATATTTTAAATTAATAACACTGTGCTTGAATTTGATACTTCTTTTCCGATAGACGGGACACCCAGTGGGTGAAACTAATTCGGGTGCACTGAATTCAGTGGTGCTTACCGTTTTTTTAGGTTAGCTCTTGTTTTTTTTGAGATAGACCGTTATTTTAAAAATGGAGGAGGTAGGACCACATATATTCCCTTAACTCAAAAACGGTTTAAAATATTGGAAAAAACACAAAATCCGAAATTCGGCAACAAAATTATCTTTCAACCACCGCCAATCTTGGAAAGAACACAAAAACCGAAATTCGGCAATAAACTTATCTTTCAATAACTGTTAAAAATTTTTTAACTAGTTTAGTAGTTTAGAAAATACACCGAATAATACATCAAAATATATTGCAAAACGCAATTATTAACAAAATATGTATAAAATTGTACGTGTATATTAGTTTTTTTTACTAATTCTGCGTGTTTCATATAGAAACACCAAACTATAGAAAAGTCAATGTTGAATAATTTGTTAGTTATGGATTTTTGCCTTTTGGGTAGCGATATGTAAGCTGTTTTTTACTTCCGTCAGTTAAAAGTACTTTATTTTCATAGGCAAACAAAATGTTTCTTCCATATTACTTTCATTTAATAAAAATTATTTTTTTTTAATTTTTGAGGTTGCGTCTGGTGACTGTTTGAAACTGCAATTTTTGTTTTTTTTTCTGAATAACTTCCAAAGTTGTGCACCGATTTTAGTCATTTAAGGCTTCTTTTGTTTGAAACTTTATTTGTTATGAACAAGTGAAAATTCATCAGCATAACTTCATTGTTAGATTTTTTATGCTGTTTTAAGGAACAAAAAAATTTCGAACTTTTGCAAAAAATTTAATTTTTATTAATTTTTATTTTCTAAACTACTAAACTTATTAAAACTATTTTTGCAGTTATTGAAAGATAAGTTTATTGCCGAATTTCGGGTTTTAAATCGTTTTAGAGTTAAGGGAATATATGTTGTCCTACCTCCTCCATTTTTAAAATAACGGCATATCTCAAAAACAAGAGCGCTAACCTAAAAAAACGGTTAGCACCACTGAATTCAGGGCACCCGAATTAGGTTTGGTCACTAGCAGCTCCGTCTGTCGGAAAAAAAGTATCAAATTCAAGCACAGTGTAATTGGAGCTTGAGGTTACTTGTTTTTTAATGATTGTTTAGTTCAATATTTCGATACCTCAATGGGTATCTTCTTCAGGAAAATCGAAAAAATTCCTGAAGAAGATACCCATTGAGGGAGGTATGGAGATATTGAAGTAAACAAGCATTAAAAAAAAACAAGTGACCTCAAGCTCTAATTATTAATTTAAAATATTAAATTCAAATAGACTAGACAACAAATTCATTATTAAAAAAAATCTTCAAACTCGGTTCAAATTGTTTTTATGTGATTATTTTGTTTTCTTTGCCCCACTGTGTCTTGTATTGGTTGAGTGCACAACGTCTATCATTTGTTTGTCATTATCCTGGTTGCTTTTGGATGTTGCTCATTGTTGAAACAACAAATGATAATGAGCAACACGGGAGTAGTTTATGAGCAATTCGCAAAACATACAAATGAGGGTACAAAAGCAGCACTCACTACCAACGACTGTAAAGGAGATGCTCCTGATGATGCTGCTGCTGCTGCTGCTGCTGCTGATGCCGCCATTGCCATGATAAAACATTGATAATAATGATAAACATAATACAGCAATGATATTGATAATGAGATGGTTCATTTATTTATTTTTTTCTTAAGAAACTTAAAAACAAAAGTTTACCTGCTGCTGATGCTGTTGCTGAAGGTTATCAGGGGAGTTGTCTGCATTAGAGTGGCCGCCTGTTTGTAGTGCATTCAAGTTGCTTTCAAAGTTGACAGCACCCACTGAAAAAATATTATCCAACCATTTCATTTCATCGGCACTTAAACGAGGAACAGCTGTGGTGCTTGTCGAAGATATTGTCTGGTTGTGTGGCAATTCAGTTGGCGATGTGTCCCACGCTGTTTCATCCTCCAAATCCACAGTTGTGGTGGGCAGCTCTGTTTCAACATTTTCGTGGCCATTATCATAATTGTTGTCTACAGCGGGCAAAGTAGTGGTGCCATCGACAGTGTGCTGCTGCTCCTCTTCTTCGACTAATGGCAGTTCTGTGCTGGTGGTGGTGGTGGAGGTACTAGTGGTCGGCGTTATAAACTTGTTTGCAGGCATACGTTTGTAGCTGAGGGCAGAAGGAATAATTTCATCTTCTAAACGTTTCATGTCATCGTCGGAGAGTTCATTGCGAGACCCTCCTGTGAAAACAGTACTCTTAACATACTTATCGTTGACATTGTTGGGTGGCAAAGGAGTGCCAGCGTTGCCAGCCGTGGCTTCTGTTGTGCAATTGGAGAACTGCAATTCACGCACTTTGTCACCCCACTCGGTACGCAGCCAAGGTTTCTCCAGTATAACCAGGCGACAAATAACATCGGTATTGTTGTCTTCGGTGTTGACAGCGTTCAGCACGATTTCGTAGCGTACTCCATTAACAATTTCCCTAAAAGCATCGATTATGTTGACGAAATTCATGGACAGTGGCAGGAATGTCATGGCAATATTTTGCACTCCAATCAAGTTGGGCGAAAGGTATTCACGTTCGCCGGGATTGAGGACATGCACCAATTTAATGGGTACCTCTGAAACTGGTTCTGGTTCAGCCGCCGTTTGTGTTTCATTTTCTGGCTGTAGTACATCGTAAACAATTTCATGGATTTCACATACACATGTGTACATACGAGTATTAAGCACGCGATGCAAGAAGGCAAGGATAATTTTAGACATCATCGAGCAGTTTGCCGGAATTTGGATTTTTTTTTTTCAGTTGTTGTTTAAATGCCAAATCAAAGCACGTTTAGATAATTACACATAAACACACGCACACACACACGAGCACAGAGAGGGAGCGCGACAGTGCGAGGGAGGTAGAAGAAGAAGAACAAGAAGAAAAGTGACAATGAAGTAGAAAAGAAAACGTATTTTTTTTTTTAACTCATTACAGTTTTTTAAGGACAGTTTCACAAAAGCGCAATTGAAATTGTAATAGAAGCAAATGGATTTTGTTTGTAAGAAGCATTAGACAAGCAAAAGCATTTCTTCTTTTTTTTTTTTTTTTTTTTAATTATAGCCATAAATGTAATGACACTGAGGATGGGTGAACGGCGGATGGGGGATGGGGGATGCTGGTGGCTGGAGTGGGATTGTTTTGAGTGTTTGATGAGCAAGCGAAAGATAATTTTAACATGATTTGGAATGTCTTGTATGAAGAAACTGTCACACTGTTTAAAGAGTTGCTTTGAAATGAAATGTCATAGTGTCAAAAACATTATTTTAAATTATATTTATGAGTGTACGAGTATATTTTGCTGTTTTCATTATTTATCATGTTTAAACGTATGAGTGTATTAAATTAAATGTAAAGTTGTGCAGCGTGTGAGGGAAATGTGTGTGAAAAAGTTATTGTGCAGTAAATTTCTTTTTAGTTTTTTTTTTTTTTTTTGTTACACCAAACCACAGCAACGTGTTGTATAATTTTAATTTTAAGCATTCAAAATACAATGTATTCAATCATGTGAACTATGGTAAATAAAGTTACATTTTCTAAGTAAATAAATCGACAATCAATTAGTTTTTATTATTCGAACTTTTTCTTGAAATTATTCTGTATTAAGTTTCATCGGGCTCAAGTTCTTTCTATACTATTTTTTTTTTTTTTTTTTTTGATGGATATTAATTAAACATGACAAAGAAAACATCAAAGACATTTAGCCGGGTGGGCAACTAGTTGTTTCGAAGCCGCTACGCTTCTCGTTAGCAGCCGTATTTGAAGTCAGTCATTCCACTCAGCCACCCAAGTTGTTGTATATTTTCTGTCTAAATTTCAATTATATAATTAATTTCAAGGACTGCTGCTGAGCAGAAAGAAAGAAAGAAAGAAAGATAGAAAGAAAGAACTTGAGCCCAATAAATTTTGATGCAGTTCCAGGACGGGTGCTGACGTGAAAATGTGGCGGCTTCGAAACAACCAGTTGTCCAACCTGCTAAATGTCCTTGATGTTTTCTTTATCTTAATTAAATAATATCAATCACAAAAAAAATAATACAGAAAAAACTTGAGCCCGATCAAACTTAATACAGAATAAATCAACAATCCATTTTCACAATTTCTTTTTTAGTGGTTTTCAATGAGTACAAGATTCACTAACGAATTAAAGTACGCAAATGCCATCGAAATCCATTTAAGTAAAAGTTGAAACGTTTTGGGCCTGATTGCCACCTCATACCGTGAACCAACAAAAAGTGGAGGTTTTATTATCACTTTTCGTGACAAGTAGAAAGCATATAGCCGTGAGAATTGTCATCAATCTTTCATGAAAATTGTCACCTAAGTGACTAGAAAAATACAATATCAACGTGATTATGAGCATCAGGCAGTTTATTCAATTATTTTTCCATTCGTATTATTTATTCATTCAACAGAAAAATACAGTGATAAAAATAAAAGTTTATCAATAGATTAACAATAAATAGTCAGCAATGAAGAGCTCAGGTAGCACTTCGGCATAACAACAGTGTGCAATTATGTTGTTATAATCTGGCTTCTAAGCAATTTTCACTGCTGATGATCATCGAATCATTTTAGAAACATTGCCAATCACTGTCAAAGTTCTCAAGTCGAGTGTTATGAGTGCATAAATTTGCAAGCATTTGTCGTACCAAAATCAAGTAGCAAAACTTAAATTTAGTACAAGCTTTTTCTTTCGGTGTAGTTTTACACTTTTGTTCGAATATTCAAATGAACAAGATAAGCAAAATTTTTCCCAGAATATCTAAAAAAAAAATCTATTAAAAGACCACAGAATTCAGTGGCGTTGAGAAACCGAGCCGGTTTTGTTATTTTAACATAAAATAATTCAATTATTATAATAAGTGAAAAGAGTAATTTCCAAAGAAAAAAACAGCACTAATGTATTCATTGGTATAAATTATTTTGTCAAGACCAGTAAGACATGTTATTAAATACTCTTAACCTTGAACTATTTGTTAGTGGAGTGGGATAATACAAATTTAAAATACTAGATATTCTACTATTGATAACCTTGACAGTGATTTAAAATATTTCTAAAATAGTTGGGCATGCAGTGTTTCCTCCGCTTTGCTTTCACCTTGGGCACATTGATCAATTTTTGGTGATGAACTCGCTAGTTTTTCGGCCAGAAGAAAATTAATGGAATTGACAAAAGTTTATTCCACAAAAGTTGATCAGTGTGAGTCGGGAGTTTGAAGTTGAAGTTGATATTTGGTTTTATTTCGTCATTAGCATTTCTTTACCTGTGTTATCATTTTACTGGACTGCATTATCATTTTGTTCAATGTCCACCCTGTAATTTAACCCAACTGTACTTGCTTAGCCAATCATAATTGAGACATGCAGGTTTCAGTTCATTAATTCAAATTTCTGACAAACAATGCAAGTCGCAGATAAAGGTCTTTGTGAAGCTTAAAGTAAATTTGTTTTTAAGAAGACACTGATTAAAGCAATGTTGCTCTTTCTGCTTGTATATATGTACATATATGTATATATATTTGTAAAGGGTGTCTCGTAACTTAACGTCCAAACAAAAGCTGGTGACAGGTCAAGTAGTGACTGCAACCAAAAAAAAAAATTATAAAAAAAAAACATAGAAAATGTTGATCATAGAACTTGTTTGTTAATTCGTATTTTTGTATTTTTTTATATTTATGTTGTTCATGAATGTTGCTAATACATTTTAAGGCGGGAAAAATATTTTTCTAAATGTTTGTTAATCAAATTTTTTCAAAAATAATTTGTTTTTGGTTTTTGCATTTTATAATTATTTTCCTGAAGATGTTAACAAATATTGGCGAAATATTGAAAATTAATAAATAGAACTGTATCCAATTATTTTTAACAAAAAAAAAAGATCTTAAGTTTGAATAGTTTATTTAATAATCTCAAGATCACTCAAATAATATAAAAATAAAATTATAAAAAAATCAATGTAGTTTAGAAGGCATTGCCATATTGCAACACAATCACCCTGTGATGATTTTTTCATTCCTGTAATCCTCAAACTTTGAATTTAAAAAGAAATTTGTTTTTCTACATTTAAGAATTCGGACTGTAATTGTCAAAGAAAATCTCACATTTTGCGAGTTTTGCACTAGGTACCTTCGGTAAGTTCCGCCAGAAGTTGGCGCAATTTGTAACAAATTCAAAAATGTGTAACATTTGGTGCATTTTGTTGTTCAAACTGCGAAGAAAAACTTATTTTGCACAAAAACAAATTTTTTTATAAATTTTTTGTTTGTTTTAAAACTACAAATGTATGAAAAAAATTTAAAATTCCACATTTGCCGTCAAAGAATGATTTTTTTTTCAATATGGCAATACCTTTTAAACTACGAACATCAATTTTTTGTTTATAATTTTTCTGGGTGCAGTCACCACTTGACCTCCCTACAAGAAATGTCTGATGGATTGCACTGGATTAAAATTCCACTTTTGCCGTCAAAGTGATTTTTTTTTAAACTACGAACATGGAGTTTTTTATATAATTTTTCTGGGAGCAGTCTCCACTTGACTTTCCTACAAGAAATGACTGACGGAAACCAACTTAATTTCTAACACATGCAAAGCAATTTTATATAGCTTTCAGCGTTGCCATTGCAATGATTTTTTTTTTAATATTTTGATTTTCCCGTATTAATTTGGTAATTTCATTTGGAACTACGTTTATGCATTCATGTTTTTAAAGATTCATTTGTGCTTTTTTCTTTGAAAAACAAATGGTGCTGTGGAATATTTTCCCTATAAATCAGTTTTCTATTGTTAAAACTGCTCTTGACTACAGTGACTAAAAGTGTCTCTAAAATAGTTTATTCTTTTCTCTTTGCATTATTTTTTGAAATTTTTCGTAAAACTGCAGTGTCTAAATGTGTCTCTAAAATAGTTTATTCTTTTCTCTTTGCACTGTTTTTTGAAATTTTTCGAAAAACTCTTTCTTTTATTTATTTAATAATAAGGAAATTAATAGCATTGCATGTAATTTTGTGGACTTTAAAAAAAAAAAAAAAAAAAGATTTCGAATAATCATTTTGCTGAGGTGGTAACGCTGGTTTAAAAAAGAAATTATACGTACACGAATGTTTACATAATTTTTTTTTTCATTTTGCCTTTAAGAAAATTATAGAAACCCTGATGTAAGAAGCCATCAGCAATGTCGGTCATATGATGTTTTTGCGGGGCTATCAACAGTTTTCGTTTGTACGTTAAGTTACGAGACACCCTGTATGTGTCTGCATGTAAATTAAAGCAATCAAAACAGCAGCTGCAGCATGACATTGCGCTGGCAAAGAGCCACACAAATAATCGTATTTTAAAGGTTACTTTTATCATGCTGATTTTATGTAATTTAATCTCACATACCTGATAACACGTTTACAACAACAATAATTAACAATTATCTAAAAACCAAAAAAAAAAATATGAACAACTTTCAAGTACGAACGTCATTCATCAAACGAGCGAACACAAGTTTGAAGCAGGTTGATTTATGTCATATAAAACTTTGAAGAAGAATGAATGGACATAAAAGAAGAAGAAACCACAAAATTCAAATGCTGCAACAACAACAAAATCGAATCGGCCCATGATAGCTGCAGCCAGCTCACATACATCCACACACACAAACACACACATACACAAATACATATAGCGATAAACTCCGTCCGTCAATTTTGTGTGCGGATTGATGAAATGTGGTTTAATCAAGTGGTTTGATTCAGTGCGTAATACTCATTTATTAAAAAAAAACGGCCGATGGTGGAAGATACGAGTACTGTGAGTAATAAACACAACAACAAAAGCAAATGGTCGGTCGGGTCGGTCGGCCAGCTTGTCTGCATTGCTGTCCGTGAAGTGCGTTTTTAGTGCTGGGTGGGAATGAGTTGTTTGCTTTTTGCAAATCAATGGCGCTCTAAAACTCATCCCATTAACCTTAAGTGTGGTAAAGTGCAGCTGTGGTCATTTCTTGTCATAATGATGCTCATTGGTAATGATAATTATTGTTGTGGCCAGCCCCTCATCTGCCCTGCCGATTATTTGTTTTTATAACGTGTCAAAGTGATTTAAGAAGTCTTTACATTTCGTGGCGGTTTTAAAGTTTTCACTAAGACTTTTGAAACGGTTGAAAAGCGAAAAAATTAAGCTGCTTTACGTATTTAGCGGGCAGTTATTAAATACAATGATGTTGTAGTCATGGTATTTTTAGTGTAAAGTGGTTTTCATTGGGTGCTTCATATGTTTGAATTTAAATAAAAGTGTGAGACATTGATGGCTAAACATACATACATATATTATTAAACATATACGAGTACACTACACCTTGGTCGATGTGCAAGGACAAACATTTGTTGATATTGTCGATGGTACAATAGTGATTGCTTAAACGTCTGACCATAATATACATACAGAGGCACGTAGTTGGGCATTTCGAAAATGATCACACTAATTTGCCCCAGGGTGCCCGTAGAGAATTCGTATGTATGACCAACCCCCAGTAACTTTGTCACCCCAATTTTTTTTTTTTTAATACACCGACCCTGTCTCACTCCTTCGTATAGACAAAAAGCAAGCAAGAGGGCAAAAAAACAAGTAAGAGTGCTATATTCGGCTGGGCCGAATCTTAAATACCCTTCACAATGATATACATATGTACCATTCTGATTGATTTGTGGTGCCAAAAGTTGTTTTATCTGGCTTATAGTGCCGATTTCTTGAAAAATCGGGAGACGTTATATCTCGGGTATATATGAACCGATTTAAAAAATTCTTCGATTTTTGGGATCTAATGGGCATTAAAAATGATATGGCTAACTTTTTAGGAAAAAAAATTTTTTTTTAAAAATCTGATCAAAAAAATGAACAAAAATACCGATCAAAACCCGTTTTTTTTTTTTGATATATCTCGGCTATCCGTGGACCCATCTTACTGAATTTCAATAGCAGGCCCACTACCGGGATTTAACATATTTTAGCGAAAGAATGAGGTTTCTATCTCAAACCGTTTTCTCACAAACGGTATTTCAACGACTACAAACGGACAGACGGACATCGCTTAATCGCGATCTCTATTGATTCTGATGCAGAACATATGTACTTTATGGGGTCTTAGATGGTTATTTCAATGCGTTACACACGGAATCACAAACTTATATGTACCCTTATACATTTTTGTGAAGGGTATAAAAAAAGGATTTGAATTGGACGCCTATAGAAAATGCTATTTTTCTTATGCCAAAAACTATCGAAAAATCGATGGCAGAAGAACATCGACAAACTTTTGTTCACACAAATCGATTGCACTTTGATTGATTTAATGATTTATTAGTTTGAAAGTAAATTAAACTAAACGCAAAGATGAACTTGCTCTGATTTTTTGGGCCTAAGTGTCTTGGTGGCTGAGTTGGTTGAGTGGCCAACTGACAATCGCAGAGTTGTGTGTTCGTATGCAACAAGAAGCAGCCTTAAAGATGTATGATTGCACTGTGGATTGCTAGAGACCAGTAACAACAGCTGGCATTCATTTTACTTTTATAGATTTAAAAAATATCAATTAGTCGACGAGTTACAGCCAGAAAACCATATAAACAATGTGCTGAAAATCGGCATTTGACTGCAAAGTTCGAAGGTTCATTAAAAAAAAAATCGAACTAACATAAACAAACGCCGCGATGTGGGTCTTCTAATTTAGCCTCTATTTTCACCCCTCACAGTACCAGAGTGTTATCTAACAATTATTAGATTTCTTCTTGATTTCTTTAATAAGGTTTTCCTTATTGAAATAATAAGACTTCGTTCCAAAAAAAAAACCTCCACAGAGTTGTTGTTATTAACCAATTTAAATTATAATGCTGTTTTCTCTGTGTACCATTTTAAAATGTTTTGTAATATTTGCTTTCCAAGCGCTAGTGCCTGGTGGAATATATTTCCATCTTTTACTAACATTTTTACTTTTTTTCTACTTTCAGTGGCAGCATAAAAGAATAAAAAAAAATTAAAAAGTTTCTTTCTTTTTCGATAAAACAAGTTATTTGCATAAAAAACACGAGCCATATACATATTTTACCAAAATTTAATTCAGAATATTGCTTTTATGCTGCCACTCTCTACAAATAAAAAAAAAACAAAATTATTGGCTTTTTATGGCCAAATCAAAATCTTTGGGAAAAAAAATTATTCCAAAATAAACAGAACAACAACTGAACAGAGGAAACAGAGACCGGCATCAAATACAACGCAACAACAAGGCTAATAAATTCACATTGTCTAAACGGAATAAAAAGAAAACAAGTTAACAAATCAATTTATAAATAACGTGGAATATTATTCATTCAAAAATAATAAAACCGTTTAAGGCGGGGGGTGGGGGTGGTGGGTGCTGGGCAGGCGGCAGCTAAAACAATAATGTTTGTAAAATAATAAAATCTGACGCCCAATTTTACACAAACCCCCCTCAAAGCAGATTGTAGCAACCGCACATTAAGAAACACAACAGTAACCGCAAGAGTCATAAAAGCAGCCATGACAGCGACATGTGAATCGACTGGAGGTTGGAACAGAGGGTGCCTAAAATCGATTAGAGAGCAAATTACATTTGATAAGGACTTTAAAAAAAGATAATACAGTTTTTCATAATCCCGCAATAATTGAAATATAAAAATAAACGATTAAATGGCAATGGGCACACGTGCTGCAGCTGGAGCCGAATTACGGCATTCATGATCGAATGACTTAATATACAAACTTCAAACAGCTCCTAAGAACACAAAAGATAATAAAAAGTGAGTGAACAAAACACAAGGAATCAAGAGTTAGAAATAGATTGCGAGTATTTCGCTAAAACTTCGAAGAACACAAGTGAGACAAGACTAGAGATGGGCGCGTGAGTGTATATGGCTCACGTCACGCACGCCGCTCACGATCAGAATAACTTTCCTCACGCACTATCAAGCACGAAATTTTTTCTTGGGCCTCACGTCACGCACGCTCACGAGCATTAATTTTTCCATCACACATTTTCATGCACAAACCATTTTCATGCACAAATTACGAGCATTAATTTTTCCATCACGCATTTTTATGCGCGAAATTTTTTCTTGGGCCTCACGTCACGCACGCTCATGAGCATAAATTTTTCCATCACGCATTTTCAAGCACAAAATTTTTTTCTCGGGCCTCACGTCACGCACGCTCACGAGTAAAAATTTTTCATCACGCATTTTCATGTATGAACATTTTTTCTTGGGCCTCACGTCACGCACGCTCATGAGCATAAATTTTTCCATCACGCATTTTCAAGCACAAAATTTTTTTCTCGGGCCTCACGTCACGCACGCTCACGAGTAAAAATTTTTCATCACGCATTTTCATGTATGAACATTTTCTCTTGGGCCTCACGTCACGCACGCTCATGAGCATAAATTTTTCCATCACGCATTTTCAAGCACTAAATTTTTTTCTTGGGCCTCACGTCACGCACTCTCACGAGTAAAAATTTTTCATCACGCATTTTCATGTACGAAAATTTTTTCTTGGGCCTCACGTCACGCACACCTAAATTAGCGCGTCAAGCGTATTAATGCCGTCTAAGCCACCCATTTCGTATGAAAAAGGGTTGTTTTAGAGAACAAAAACACGCTTGACGCTCTAATTTAGATTGGCCTGTTAATGGGCAAACGGTTTATTACAGCGCAATTCACAGCAGCGTTATTATTCTTGGAATGGCTGCCACAATACGAGTACCAAATTTAAACTAGATCGAATGCCTTAATAAAAAAAAAAAAAAAATCAAGCGCTCAATAAAATACCCTTTAAAAATGTTTAGCTAATTTTTATTTATATATATTTTTTCTATTTTGAGCAAATGAAACTTGAATAAAAACCCCATCCGTTGTATACTCTTTGCTACGAAAAGCATTCATTCAAACAGTAAAACGCAAATTTGCACGCGTGTGTGCCCCCTTCGGTTAAAACAGTGAAATATTCGCACATTTGCATTTTACGAGTATCTCTTGATATTGAACAATTGAACGAAGTAAACAGTAGTTGGCTTATACCACCAACCAGCCGCCAACTTCCTCAGGCCGCTTTTTGCTGGTACAACTGTACCACTGAATGTTTGCTTGTGAAGCCACCCACCCAAACCCGTCTCAATAATTTGTATCAAATTTCTTGTATTGTTGCCTTGGACACAACAGTGGCTGGCAGACGATTTGCAAATCGAATGTTTTATTTATGATGTTTAATATTGAAATTTTTGTTTTGCTGTGATGACTTCCAGTCCGACAAGTGTATCATCACAAAGCACTGGCATTACGTGCTTATTCAGAGATTTACAATCTGTAATAATAATTTTTCTTGCTTGTTGTGCGTTTGTTTGAAGCTGGGGGGCTCTTAAAAAGGTTTGTTTGGTATGACACAAATAGACCGGATTTTCTAAAGCTTAAAATTTGCTGCATGAGAAAATATTCCTCTGCTGCAAGTTTGCTACATAGAGCAATTCTATTTGCAATTTGCTATTTTCAGTTTGAATTGGCAGTCACTCTGACAGTAAATAAATACGCACAAAAAGAGTTCCGTTTACGGAACGTTTACACTTTGCACACAAAGAACTATTCATGTTTAAAATTTGATGATAGAAAGATTTGAAATGTTTCGAGTAGGCATTAGTGGTGCAATTCAGTAATCAATTTTAATGCTAATAAAATCGTTTAAATAATTTAACATATACATAAATTAAAGCTTTTGGCATTTAAAATCAGCTGTTTTTAAAGGCCAGCTGATTGGTGTTAGCTTAAAGCATAGATGCCCAGTAGTGGCTGATATCAGCAAATTAAACTCACACGTATTATACTTACGCTCTTTTGTTTGATCGTCAATCAACCAATAGGAAATCGCCATGTTGAGTGCGAGAGACAAACTACACTTGAGGAACTTCTGTGTGTTATTTTACATTTTAATCGTCATCGAGACTGCTGTCAGTGAACATGTTTATGATTCATGAACATGTATATGATTATGTTGAAAATTCTTTCGGATTTTAAAACTCAGCTATTTTTACTTGCAGCTCAAATTGATTCTGCAGACTTTTCGGACTTTCCGAAAACTTCTGTTATTTACGACAAGGATTTTGATAATATTACGCATTTACTGAATATTTTTCAAAACCCTTTTAAATGCGATATATTAAAGTACGAATTTCCAATGCAAACAGAACTTATTATTCTTCGAAGTGAATTAGATTTCCCTGATAATTTTATCAATATAGAACTCTGGAAAAATCTGGAGGGTACAATATATCCCGAAATAAAGAAGATTTCATTGAAATATTTATCCTTATTTTCCTCAACGTATCTTTGCGAACAAATATTTTCAGATATGAATTATATTTGCTCAAAAAAAACGCAATAAGCTGAATTCTTCTAGTTTGAGAAATATACTTTTATTGCGTAACTGCAATGAGAGTATCCATAGAAGATTTCATTACTTTTTAATTGCAAGATCAACAATGATTAATTGAGGGAAAATTTATAAACACTTCGAAGAATCTTTTTATTTCAAAATATTTCAGACTACCAAGAGTATTACTAAAATATGTACAACACCCGCCACACATGTCTCACAATCTCGTTGACGACTAAATAAAATGAATAGCAAATTGTTTTCTTCCAGTGTTATTTTGTCACTCTCACCAATACTACTACATTGGGCATCTATGGCTTAAAGCCACTTTTTTCTATTTGGTGTTTATTTTAACTTTAAACATTTTATTGAAAATACAATCGCATATTTCGCTTACGATTTATTCGAAGATTAGAACTACAGCACTCTTTATTAAATATGAACGTACTGACTGTAATTAATAAATATTACTTCAGTTGCTTTTAAAATCATTATAAAATAGTGAATAGGGCTACAAAAACTATTGCGAATTAAATTCAAGATTGATTAACTGATAAAAGTGTTTCATTTTGCATGTTTTACTTTGTGATTATTGGAGCGCTCTTTGCACAACTGCTGGCATCTTCGTTCGTTCGTTCGTATGTATGTATGTATGTGTGTGTGTACGAGTGCTTGAGTTCGTTATAAATCAATATGGCCACATCGGAAACTGTTCACACACAATAGTCCTTGAATGAAGACAAATCTAGGGAATTACAATTGGATTTAAATGAATTTTTCCTATTGTCTTCACCTAAAACAAGTGTTATTCCCAATTTGTTTCTAATTATTTCAAGGATAAAATTCCTTATGATTTGCATAAGAAATGAAAGTGCTTGAAATATTTGAGCTTCAATTTTGAACGAGTTTGTAAACCTCTTAAATATACATACATAGTTTTAAATTCAATGAAGAACAAAAGCAATAATTAAATATCAAAAAGTTAAGTAAGTGTTATCATTAGATACTTGTTTTTCTAATTTTATAATCTTCTAGGAAGGTGGGGAGATATTTGTTATATTTTTAAAACTAAAAACTGATTTGAATTTCAAAACTTCATTTCAATTACTGCTGGCATCTGGTATCACTTATGTATATGCATCCATAAGCACATATGTACATATGTTTAGCATGTAGGCAAACTAAAGCTTGAAAAGGATAATTACATACAGTGTATGCCGCAGTCTTAGCTTTGTCCCCAGCTATAATATCGCCAAAAAGGCAAGAAGACCTGTTAATATCAGGCATGCATTGCCTGACTGATTAATCCCACAACAATGTAGTAAGCTAAAGCCCATAACAAACAAATAGGATAAGATGCTCTTCTTAAATGGTCGCCAAGGTAGCAAAACTTACATTGTGATAGAATAGACATGCACATGCATGCATTTGTGTCAAAATAATGACCACCGGCAGGATGACAAGTTTGTAACTTGTGAGTATTTCAAGGAATATTGCAGATGTATACAAGTACAAAATAACAATTTGCAATAACAATCGTGCAAGTTTTCCACTGGTTAGTTCCTTAGCTGGTCACAATAGGTGTGATCCCGTGGATGTACCCGGCATCTCCATTTAACCGACAACTACTCCTGTGTTCAAAGTTTGTATAAGTGAGAGAAAATGAGAGAGACGGAGAAGGAAATATTCTTCTTCTTGCACGGAAAATCCCCCCACCCCCGGGAGTACATAATGCATTTTGCTGATCTCATTCAGCTTGGTGCTGTGCTGCCGATGTAGAAGGGGTACCATATATCACAGTTGTCTTGGTGACCAAAAATCTTAGGCAGATCCTGAGGAGTTGCGTCATCTTGTGAGGGACCAAGGGGTTATGTTACAGGCCAAGAACAGTAGCATATCAATGGCCACCCCAGCAGTATGACCGGCTATTCGGAAGGCTTCAGAATTACACCATGTGGTTTGATTATCCATCGGCTTAGGACTTCGAGCCAAGTGCCGATGTAACATCAACCCACATCTGCATAAAATATCCCAGGGCCGAATTACGGCATTCGTGATCGCTTGAACTAACGAGTAAAACAAAAACAACAAACACATAGCACACGAATTTTGTAAAAGAGTTATTAAAGAGAAGACTAAGAGAAAGGAAAACAATCTTTGACCGTGGATCTAATAAGACTGACTTTATTGAATTTCTTTAAACTTTGTGTTAACATAAGTTTTTGTTAATTTGGCCTAAAATGTGTTTTAAAATTTTTGTTTACTTATGCAAAATTTTGATAGTTCTTTATATTAAAATTAAACGTTTGCAATTCCTGGAATTGCGACCGAAAAATAGTTTTGTTTTCGGAACTTAAAATGGAAATGAGTTTGTTTTATTTTGTGCTCATTATATTTTCTCTAAATTCAACAATCGTGTCATTTTTAATATATGTATGTTGTAAGTGTATATGAGTTTGTATATGTAACTCACGCGACGGAATTCATACGATCACGAATGCCGTGATTCGATCCCAGTACCCAGAAATCTCAACTCTTGACAGATAGCGTCACGAAAAAATTTAGTAATACTTCTAATTTAAATGTAGCGATTACAAATTAAAATTAATTATGGGGGGGAACCCTTAAGCGACTAAACTGGAATATTTGTTTTTTAATTTAATTTTTAAATTTATTTACATCTATTTTGCTCTGCAATACATTTTGCTTTGGCCTTGAAGGCTTTGCATTACAAGGTATCAAATAAAGAGATAAATAAATAAATAAACATGGCCACACTGCCTGAAAGTGTGTTCCAGCAGATGTCTGCCCATGCAAATACAAATATCTGTGAGATAGAGTTGAGTGTTTTTAATTTTTGTTTATTTAACAACTAGAACAAACTTCATGCTGTCCTCATTAATTTAAATAAATTCATACCATACAGTACAACGTCATTCCTCCATATATTTTCATTCACTTGTAGTGCAATTGACAACAATGAAGCAGAGTAGATAATTTATTTAATAAAATTGTTTGTCAATACAGTGACTCAATTCAAAATACATACATACTGCATGTAAAGTAATAAATAAAAAGATGTGTAATGCAAAAATGTAAAGGGCCTGTTCGTAAATGCATAACAACTCTGCATGTTACGCGCGCAACGTTCGAAAATGCAAACGTTGGCAACACTGCAGCAGTAATCTGTTCGTAAATGCAACACTGAAAAACAAAAAACTAATTATAAAAATGACTGGTGCAATGAATGAGTATAAAAATTGTTTGCTTTTTAATATGTATTTCTTTTAAAAAATTTTTTTTTTTATTTTCAGACTCGTCTGAAAATAATAAAAAAAACAATCACAGATGGAATTAACTATTAATTTTTCCATTTTTACAATTTATTAGAAGAAAAAAGAAATGAAATTCTCCGTTCGTAAATGCAACAATAAAATGTGCAAACAATAACATCAGCAACAGCTGATCAGCAGTGGCATCGCAAAATAATCATATTGTGCAGAGTTGTGATGCATTTACGAACAGGCCCAAATATATACAATTAAAAATTAAAATGGCCAAACTGTGGGGGGAAAACTTGGGTTTACGTTCACACACAATGAATATTTCTTTCATAAATATTTGTTTTTGTTTTTTGCCTTCAATTTTTCAATTTTGCATCCTTCATTTTGCGTAAAAAGTTTGTTTGTTGGAGAATCCTGTACCACTGTGCCTTGTTTAGTGCCACAAAGCCGTCGTCAGTCACACTTGTATACATTTTATTTATTAAATAATAAAAATTATTAATGAAAGATGTTGCGTTCATAACGCCACAACCGGCTTTTGTGTCATCATCATCATCATCATCATCATTGTTTGAATTCGAACAATGTCTAATGAATGAAACAAGTGAATAAAATTGCAAAGTCACACACACACATGTGATCACAACACAAACGTGTCTGTCACAAAAACGCTTCCTACGAATTTCTAAAACTTCCGTAATGCAAAAATAATGGTTTTAATTGTTTTCGGCCATTTTAAAAATTATAATAAGTCTTGAAATGCAGAATAATAATAATGAGGCTTCACTCATCAAACGATACAACAGCAATAATTTCAAAATAATAGAATTTGTAATAAGTATGTACAGGGTCCGATATCTAACTTTTTTTTTCTTTTCTTCAACTAGTGCTTGTTTCGCTCATGTCTGATTTGACAAATAATTAGTTTTATCCTTTCGCTGAACGAATATGTTTGTGTATACGCTTCGCTAAATGGGCCTGCGATCGATCGACTTACAGAAGATGCCGATTTTGTAAAAAAAAAAATATCATCTTTTCAGATGCAGCTCATTTTGATCTTGGCGGGTATGTTAACAAGCAAAATTGTCGCATTTGGGGCATAGAAAACCCGCACGCCTGTTTGGTGCCGATTTCGGTCCAGAGGCATAATTGAGCCATTTTCCTTCGAAAATGAACAAAGAGTGGCCGTTACAGTCAATGGCGATCGTTATAGGGCCATGTTGCATGAGTTTTTCTTCACAAAAATTGAAGAGGAGGATATTGGCAACATTTGGTTTCAACAAGGCGCCGCTACATGCCACACAGCCGAAGCTACACTCGATGTTTTGCGTCGTTTTCAAAAAAAAAAAAAAAAAAATCATTTGGCAGACCCTTTACAAGAATGTTTTAAATTGAGCAGAATTCAATTTAGAGTATAGTTTTTGACCTGCCTCAATTAAAAGCTTCAGACAGATAAAGAAACCATTGCATAGAAACGCAGAAAACAAGTTTCATTTAAAATTTTTCATTGGTGATTTGATTCAACCCGATTTTATATTCCACAATTACAATAAAATTCTATATTTTTGTTTTTTTTTTTCTCCTAATTAATTATTTGTATTACTGTGCTAGATGTTTGCTGGTTATGTTTCATTTATTTTATTTTTGTACTGCCAAGACTTTTGTTTACCTCTGATGGGATTCGAACCGCAACCTCACGACATCACAACAATTATGTAGAACGACTGGAGCAACCAGAAAATTTAAATAGACTCGATTTCAAATTATGTCATTATTTTTGATACAAATTTAACATGATTTTTTAAACAGGTTTTCTTCATGTCAAATTTACATGACGTGTTTTTTCTTTATGTACATATGTATGTATGTAATGATACCTGAAGACTTTATTTACAAACTGAAATTCATTTTTCAAAGCGTTTTTGAGTGCAAGACATTTTACAGCTTAAATTTACATTTTGTAAAGAACAAAAAAAAAAAACACGCAAATTGCAGAGCTCCACAGGACTCATGAGTGTGAATTTCTTTCGCAAGGAAAATGTATTTGTACTTTTTGTTTTTTTTTGCTGTTATGACGGATTTCCATTCCATGGTACAACTTTCAGGCAAACGATTTGGTTTTTATATTTTTGTTTAATGAAAAATGAAATCGAATGATAGAAATCGTTTAAAATCAATTTATAAACAATTTGCCAAGGAAAATGGAATGAAAAATATTATTAAAGTGTGGTTTTGACACATTTGAATTGAAATTTAGAAAAAAAAAAATATGTATATAACAAATGTATATTTGAGCATATTTATGGAGTTTGAAAAGTTTTTTTTTTACAATTCAGCTTCATTTTGGCTGCTGTAAGAGTTCCAAATCGAGTACTCGTATATTGTATTGAATGGTATTTTTACGAATGCGACGGAAATAAATTGAGTTGCTGCAGCAGCAATCGAAATGTACAACCATTTTCTGTTGTTGTTCATTTCTGGCAATTTAATGTTGCAGGCAGAGGGTTTGTGTGTTTGCAGTAATTTTTGCTCTCCTGCAGATATTTATAATGGGTTTGTTGTACGAGTACGTACAGGATTGGTGCCTTTTCTTTGTTAGAAGTTTTCTTTTTTCGGTAGTTATTTTTTATTGGCCAAAAACGAAAATTAACACGAAATGTCATATTCTCTGTAAGGTATAATTTAAAAGAAGTTCTAGAGAAGTTTGACAAGATATTTGTGAAATATAACAAAGTTTAGACATATTTACCTACACAATTGTATGAATTAAAAAAAAATACTGCTATCAAAAAGTGTATTTTTAAAACTATATACATACATATATAAAAACAAATAAATTTTTTTATAATTGAATATAAAATTAACTTTACATAAAATATGAAAGCTTACATGAGGTTTTACAGAGCGGTTGCATCTTATGAAAGTGAATATTTCTAAAAGGCAACCTTGTAGCAGGCAAGTTTTGCAAAATGTATTTTTTTTTTTATTAAAGATACTTTTTATAAAAAGTACTTTGTGGAAAAGGTTCTTTTTTATAATAGTTTTTATAAAAGCAACTTTTTTAAGTTACTTTTCATAAAAAGTCCTTTTTTAAAAGAGCTTTTATGAAAAGTACTTTTGTAAAAGGTTTTATGAGTCTAATTATTTATTTGCTTTAAGAGCCGAATGAAATGTCTTAATTGAGGTCCAAAAATAGACCTTTCAACTGATGAGTTGATTAGCACCAACGAAATGTTGGCGGCATATAGACAGCTGAAAAGGATAGAAAAGATTTGAAAGGTCTATTTTTGGATCTGAATTAATAAAAGGTTTTATTTAAAAGGCCCTTTTGAAAAAATTTACTTTTTATAAAAGGTACTTTTTACAAAAGGTACTTTTTATAAAAAGTACTTTTTATAAAAGGTACTTTTATAAAAAAGGTACTTTTTATAAAAGGTACTTTTTAAAAAAGGTACTTGTTACAAAAGGTGCTTTTTATAAAATTAACTATAATAGGTACTTTTTATAAAATGTAATTTATAAAAAAGGTACTTTTTATAAATTTTTTTTTTTAAAAGGGTACTTTTTATAAAATGTACTTTTTGTAGAATGTACTTTTTAAAAAAGGTACTTTTTATTATAGGTACTTTTTATGAAAAAAGTACATTTCATTAAAATATATTTGTTACAAAAGGCAGTTTTTATAAAAGGCACTTTTTGAACAGGTACTTTTTATAAAAGGTGCTTTTTATTAAAGATACTTTTTATAAAATGCACTTTTTACAAAAGGCAGTTTTTATAAAAGGCACTTTTTGAACAGGTACTTTTTATAAAAGGTGCTTTTTATTAAAGATACTTTTTATAAAATGCACTTTTTACAAAAGGCAGTTTTTATAAAAGGCACTTTTTGAACAGGTACTTTTCATTAAAGATACTTTTTATAAAATGCACTTTTTATAGAAGGTAGTTTTTATTAAAGGTACTGTTTATAAAGTTACTTTATAAAGTAGAAGGTACTTTTTATTAAGAGTACTGTTTACGAAGCTACTTTATAAGTAACTTTATGAAAGGTACCTTTTATAAAAAGTACCTACTAAAAAAATTAGCCGCCCTTATAAAAAGTACTGACTACCAAAAAAAGGTACATAAAAAGTACTTTTTACAAAAAGTACCTTTCGCAAAAAATCACTTTTTCCAAAAAGTCCCCTTTTATAAACAAAAGCATGTTTTCCAAAAAGTTCTTTTTTTTTAAAGTATTTTTTAATTTCAAATGTTACGACATTGGGTGGTGCTATTTTTCTTGCCGAATATTTTTCTCTCAAAAGCTCTCTTAATTGCCCGAACTTTGAGTACGCGAACAGTGTTCGTGCAAATTGGGATTTCGCGGGCTCAAACTTACAATATGTTTGCCTGGTACACTAATTGTGCAATATGTAATTGGTTTTATGCCTGAAGCTCAGCTGCCAGCACTGCAGGGCTTTTTCAAATATTCTTCGGCCTGCAACTCAAGCGCTGTCAACTGAAAACAGAGTTTGTCAATCAACTTTAATGAAACTTAAATAATCCTTTAGCTAATCCATTTGTTGCAAACAAGCCGCTAATTAATTTTCCTTTGTTTATAATTAATTGCCTATTAAAAAATTCTCTTAATCGGCATAAAAAAAAAAATGGAAAAGAGAAAAGAGAAACGCGTTTGATGAAAACAAGCAGAATTAAGTACGTATGTATGTAGAATTTTTTTATGTATGTGTGTTATTTATTTGTTTGAAGTGCCTTTTATTTATTTACTTTTTTTATTGGCAACTTTATTTAAAAAGCAAATTTTCAATTAAAATTGTTATTGAAGGATATTAAATAACATGCAGTGTTTGTTTGGGTTATGAAAAAATTTGCTTTTTGCCATCATGACATCCTTCCAAAAAAAAAATAAATAAATGCAAATACTTGTGCATCGAACAAACACATACATCCTATAGTTATTTTTAATCAGTTTTTGAAGTATGATTAAAAAATGAAAATATTTTAGTGGCCGTTATAAAAAGCAAAATCAAATTAAAATTTAATTTCTCTTGTCAGTTTTTCTTTTCGTCGTTTGCCGCGCAACTGGAACTGTTTCCATTTTTAATTTCGTTTTAACAAAACACAACGAACTATTCCCCCCCGCATTCATTTATTTATTCATTGTTGCATTTTAAAGGGTGTTTACTTTGCAAGTCCACAACATATTGCTATAAATATTATACATTATTTATCGAATAAAGCCGTTTTAATTTCCATTAACAATAATTGTTCAATTGTTAAGCAACATACAGACGGTTGTAAGATCTTACAATATTGTCAAAATATGCAGAGAATATTTTTAACCAGTCTCACGATACAATTACTTCTTGCCAATATTGAAAGCAAAAGTATTGGCAGACTACTTGACTGGGACACACACCACAAATTTCTTCAAGTCCAGGTCATAAATAATTACGCGCTGTTTTTAAGCAGCAGCGCTCAGACATCCTACTACCTGAGGTCTTCATTGCTGACTGTCTATATTTAATACATTGATCATCCTTGATCAACAATTTTTATCACAAAAAAATCTTACCAGAAGAAAAATATAGAACTAAAGACTGATAAAGTAATTAACAATGGTAAACCACGGAATTTGACTATAAAAATAAAAATTCACACAATTAATTTCCTTTGCCATTCGCAATACAGACATTAATTTAACCAATAGTTAACTGAAATCCATAAAGATTAATCCTTATGGATTTCAAGGCTGAAACCCTTAATGCTAGGAACACAACTGGAACGAACAACGAATACGCCGGTTAAAATTCGCTGTGTAAATTCGTCGTATGAAGCACAATAATGACGAAAAACATCTGTTATAATTGATAAAGTTGTTTATTGATCAAAAAAATGATTCAAAGAATTTTGAATTTTGTAAAAATAATTAAAATAATGAACATGATCCCAGATTAGATAAACATTCATGAAGTTTAACATTTTCAATTATAATTTCACTTGTCTCCATTTTCTCAGTTTTTTAATTTTATCTTATTATAGTTGAACAGCTGATGGGGTGACTATATTAAAAAAAAATTGGTTGCTAAAAATTTTTGCATTACCAAAAACAAAAAATTTAACACTACAAACATGTTTTATAATCTAATAATGTTGGCTTTTTATTTTAAATCCCAAAAAAGTCAAAGCTTAGCACTTAAAATAAAAACTATTAAAGTAAAAATTAACTGTTTTTACCAAAATGACTTCAAAACTAAAACCAAAATGGCCACATGGTACTGATTTGCTCGTCGTTCGCCGGCGTAAGAAATAGAAATAAATCTATTTCAAATTCGCCGCGTGCAACGAATTTCGACCGACGCTGTGACTGTGTGCATTTTCATATACACACACCAATGTGTTTTATTTTTGACGGCGATTATTCGCGGCGAAAAATTCGTCCTTCGTTTCAGTTGTGTTCCTAGCAGAAGGATTAATAATTTAACCAATAGTTAACTGAAATCCATAAGCATTAATCCTTATTGACTTCATGGCTTAAACCCTTGACGATTAATCCTTATGGATTTCAGGGCTTTAATCCTTGTCACCAGTTAACTAATCCCTATGAAGTTGAGCCTTATAGAAGAATACCCTGTGCACATGATTTCATTTCGTACATTATACCATCAAACCATTCATTGATTCATTTTTCAAACACAACCACTTAAATTAAAATACTGTTTCCATTGCATTCAACCTCAAGTGGAGAAACACAATGAGAAATCAGAAGAATCAAATGAAGTTTAATTTATAGACAAGTAGGTTGGCTGGTTGGTTGGTTGGTTGGATGTATGGTTGGATTGTTCGTCGATGGGTTGGCTGCTGGCTGTAGAAGCATTTTCCAACAATTCATCAACATTATTCTTTAGGAGCACTTAAAAACTAAAAAAAGCAAGAAAAAACAACAACAACGAGAACAAAAATAAATGATAAAAACTGAAAAACATTGAATTGAACATAATGGGGCGACTGAGGGAGAAATGACAATTCAGAATTAAATTGCAACAAATGCAAAATGATTATTGCCTCGTTTTGCAAGTGGATAATGCCAGCTGTAGCAAGGAAAAACTTTCAACAAATTTTGATAACACGCACACACACACACACACATGTGAGTATACATACGTATGTGGACAGCGACTTTCCTGCAGACAAAATGAGTAGTAGGCGTTGATTAGAAATATACTAGTTGGTTCAGACTTTAGACATCTGATTTCTTTTTCAAACATTAAACAATTGAGATTAACCTCAGGTTGCCATAAAAACGCGTCTAGCTCACATCAAGATACATTTAAATGCAAGGGTATCCTGGTTCATATTAGTATTTTATACAATACTTGTATTTTATACAATACTTGTATTTTATACAATACTAGTATTTTATACAATACTTGTATTTTATACAATACTTGTATTTTATACAATACTTGTATTTTGTACAATACTTGTATTTTATACAATACTTGTATTTTATAAAATACTTGTATTTTATACAATACTTGTATTTTATACAATACTTGTATTTTATACAATACTTGTATTTTATACAATACTTGTATTTTATACAATACTTGTATTTTATACAATACTTGTATTTTATAAAATACTTGTATTTTATACAATACTTGTATTTTATACAATACTTGTATTTTATACAATACTTGTATTTTATACAATACTTGTATTTTATACAATACTTGTATTTTATAAAATACTTGTATTTTATACAATACTTGTATTTTATAAAATACTTGTATTTTATACAATACTTGTATTTTATACAATACTTGTATTTTATACAATACTTGTATTTTATACAATACTTGTGGTGTTATTTTCATATCCTTAATTTTTTCTGCAATTTTTTATAAATTCAATTTATATTGTTTTGTTTTTTTTTCATCAGTATCATGACTGGCCTAAAATGTCACTACATCGTTGAAAATGTTGCTGCAGGGTTATTAAAGCTTTTATATATGTATACACACAGGGCTGGGCAGTATTTGCAATACATGTATTTGAAATACATGGATTTGAAATACAATTACGTATTTTGTATTTGCATTTTAATGTATTTGTATTTTGTATTTTAAATACTAAAGGCCATCTCAAATAATGAATAAAACTCGTTTTATTTGAGATTTGAAAACATTTGTTTTTTTATTTTCTCGATATTTCGAATACCTTTGGTATCCTTCTTCAGGAGCTATAAAAAATTTTTTTTATAAAAAACAACATTTTTATTACATATTAGTCCATCAACCAACTCTACATACAAATACAAAGGTATAAGGCCATATTCATAATAATTATTGTAAGTTTATTAAGCCTTTATTTGACGTATTTCTACGGAATATTTGTCAAATAAACGTGTAATAAACCTTCAATAGTTTTTATGAATATGGGTGTAAGCGTTTAGGTACTTTGTATTTCAAATACTTGTTCTCTGAAAATACATTTTTGAAAATACATTTTTAATTTATGTTAGAAAATACGCGCTAAAAATTATTCCATCATACATCACCCAAAAGTGCAAAACTTTGTTACTGTTTTATTTCAAAAAAAAAAAAAAAAAAAGAAAAAAAAATGGCAATATGTACTACAATTTAATAACCGAACGTAAAGTACCTGTGTAAAATAAAAGCCACTGAAGGCATACACATTCAGAAAGTTAAACAATGAACAAATAATATACATATAAGGAAAAAAGAGCTTTCGACATTTTCATCTAAAACAAGAAGAGAAAAAAATATCAGATATTGACTTGGATGTACTTTACATATGTATGTATGTATATAGCCTTTGGTCAAGCGTTTTTTAATTGTCACTTATTTTGTAATTCCATTGTTTCTCTTTCAATAAAATATCGTTTTCGAACAAGTAATCATTGAGATTTTGTCGTTAGCTGATTTTATTTTATTCGCCATCAAGGGGGTTTTTTGTCTGACACCACATTTGAAAAGCTGGTGTTTATGACGGGAAACAAAAACTTGTTTGATTACAAGTATTTTGTATTTTAAATACATATTTTTGTTACACTGTATTTTGTATTTCAAATACTTGCTTTTAGAATGCAGTATTTTGTATTTTAAATACATGGAGAAAAAGTATTTGCATTTTGTATTTAAAATACATCAAACCATGTATTTTGCCCAGCACTGTATATACACAAAATTTCAGTAACATAAATCCCAACAAGCACAAATTTTTTGTGATTTCCAATGTTGAAATTCCAGTGTGAATCCAAGCTTGAATTACATTTAAAATCCATCCTCTTTCCAGTCCGTTTGAAGTCTGTTAAAAAGCAACAACAAATTTGTTTGAAGCATATGTTATTTATGGCACAGAGTTGATGCAAAATCATTGGCGGCGGTGATGAAGATGATTTTATAATTACATTTTCCACTTGCATCACACTGTTATTCAAGGCTGGAATTACACTGTACTGGTACTGCTTTGTTCGACTGTAATTCAATGGTTAATTTTGCTGCATTCGCTATTGAATTCAACAGTGTTTCAGCTGTAGTTCAACACTGTAAATTGGAAATTGTGGCTGCATTTCAAATGTAATTCCACTTGAATTCCAGCCAAAATGCTTATTGGGATGCCAGCCAAAACGTACTTAATTACACTTGAATCAAAAACTTTGTTGTTCAAAAGACGGAAGCAGGATTTTTTTTTTATATTTTAACCACTAATTAAAACTAATTTTTGTTACATTTTGTTACTATAATGGCATTGTTAATTGGAAAAAACACTTTAATAATAGTTAAAATAAATACGCACGACCAGGGGACCGCAGACCGCCATGCGAGCACCGTCATTATGCTCAAATGATTAACGTAATTTTCGCCAGCGCCTAAAAGTAGGTGTCATTTTAAATTTCAGCTTGCTCCACATCGCATGCTGTATAAAAGAATTCAAAACCAGCAAAAATATTTTGAAGTGACCCAAAAACTTTGTTAGTTTCACTACTTTGAAATCATTGCACGAAAGGAGGTCGATTAAAACGACTTTTTCATATGGGAAAACCATATGCAATTATTGAAGTGATTGAAAACAGCAACTTAGTTATTTTTAAAACAAACCAAGAAAATAAAATGCCATTAACTTGTGAAAAATCAGGTTCGAAGTCATGGCATATTCAATTTTCTCACTTTAACTGAGTGTTATATTTAAATTGGCAAATGAGCTGCATTCTGACCTACTGACACTTGCATGCAAGTCAGCAATATAACTGACAACAAACTTGTACTCGTACAAGCCTTAAGCTCTATTTTAAAAATAAAGAAGCAATTGGCACTTCACAAGACAATGAAGACAATTTGAGGGGGAGTATTTCAATTTATGATTTTTTTTTCCCCATGATAAAACGTATCAATTAAGCTGAGAGCAGCAAAAACAAAGTACATAGACAACAAGGAAGCAACTGGGACATGTATAAATTAAAAAAAGAAACACATATTTGCCAAAAAATTGCTGCTTAAGGCTGTGATTCACTATCCCACTGAATCGTACGATCTGTTACACAAGTGACAAGTGTGTGAAAAAAATGTATGATAGTCTACACTAAAAGTGTATCACCCATATTCATAAAAACTATTGAAGATTTATTACACGTTTATTTGACAAATATTCCCTAGAAATACGTCAAGTAAGAACTTAATAAACTTACAATAATTATTATGAATATGGCCTTATGTGTATGAAAGACTTTGAAAAGTCTATCTGATTTGATAATCTTTTGAAATCGCTTAGAAACGGATAGTGCTTTTCTATGCGATCAGTGGTGTCTTTGCGAAGTTGTTCACACAAATTTAATATTAATTAAAGACTCTAATTTATCGCTTTTCTCACTCAGGCCATCATTTACTTCATTACGTTTAAAGCTAGAGCTGACTTGGAGCTGAGATTTTATATTAAGACTTCTGCATTTGTTGTTCTTTTTGCTTTTTTTTTTTCAAACAAAGAAATAATCGCTCAGTGGGTACAAAGTTTAATTCGTTTTGAAGAATAGATTAAAAAACAATGCAATGCACAACAACCAAAATATATTAATAATAGTGTGACAAATACTTTAAGGGGTAATTATTTATAATTCTAAAATATTTATAGAAGTAAAAACGAATTAAAGCCCGATCAAAAATATATAAAAATTATACATCACAAAGTTCTACAATAAAGTTAAATTAATGTTTAAAAATCGTTGGGCCCAGCGCAAAGTTTGAGAGTATTGCCATCACTGACTAAAGCTCGATAAAGTAATTAACAATAGCGGTACTCAGCGTTTGGTGCGTTTTTGGTTGCGACTATTTGCATTTGCGATTATAATGCAACTTTGCAAATTTTATTGCACTCCAAATAACAGCCGCTAAATTAATACACAATTTTTAATTTTTCACGTTTTATTTTTTATTTTTTTTTGGTAATTGCTGTTGGCTCCATCTCTACAATTTTTTGTTTGCTTTGTTTTAAAATGTCAGCTGTTCGAGTGTCAGTGTTGCAAACGCAATACTCATGCGAAAAAAAGCAACACGTAATTAGCGGTGCGTAAATGCAAAAATATTGCGAGTGCAACCTTGTATATTTTGTTAGTGGGTTGCAAAGAAAAAGCAACGATTTCTTGCATTCGCACTTACGCAAGACATTTGCACCAATTAATGAACTGCGCTAACCCTTGACAGCCGCCATTGAAATCCTTCAATAATCTCATTTTCATTTCTACATCAATAGGCAGGCAACCTTTTTAATTTTCTATGGCAACCAAAATTTTGGAGGCGATTGTTTTATGAAATTTTTTTGTTTTAAATTATTTATGGTTATGGTGACATTTTTTGTTGATTTTAGTTTCACTAAAACCTCAAAAGTGGCACTTTAGGAAAAAAAATGCATAAAAAATAATAAATGAAAGTGATATAAATTTAGATCATTGACTTCACATTATGCAAGTTTCCTTACAGCAGTACTTTGTGGGAGAACAATTAAATTGTTAAGGAAAAAAAAACCTAAATTGCTGAAAGAAAATTTTTATAATGTGAAATGAGACTAACTAAATGCATGATACACTGAGAAAAATGAAAATGTGTTTCAAATAATATAAAAATCTTTTTAGAGCGAATCATTCTGAAGAAAATCTTAATAAAACTTTTGCTGTGGATACTCGTTGGTTGTCCCCACCCACCCACCAAAAGGGCTTGCAAAGCAAATGCTACTTAAATTGAGGAATACTGAGTATATATTATACTAGATTAAATTAAAGATTTTCTTAGTAATACCTTGTTCATACATGCCTTTCTAATTGAGATAATATTCAGTTTATTGACATAATATTTTTTGCGTTCATACATACAAGTATTGCGCTAACTCAATTAGTATTTGACAGCTGGAAAAAAGTTGTTGTTTTTGTTTTGGTAGTGAGAAAGAAAAAGTGAAAAATATTTTCAAATAAGAAAAATGGAAGAAAAACTGCCTTTTATTAAAAAGATTTTAGTGTTGTACAATAAAAATATGGAACTTGTACAAGTAGTGCGTTCATGTTATGACTCCAAAGCGGCAATAATAAAAAGAAAGAGAAATAAAAATTTGGAAATGCTGCAATGTTTTTATTTGTTATTGTATTTATTTTTATTTTTTATTATTTTGTTTTGTTTGCTTTTGTTGACATTTATCTCGTCATTCATCTCGCATTGTATACTTTTGCTTATTAAACACATCTTTTACAGTGTTGTGTTTCATCTTTTTCTCAATATTCAAAGCAATTTTGAGTTTATTAAGCAATAACTTTATTGACTTTTTGTATGGAATATTGAGCTCAATAATGGACTTTATTGCGATTATCTCAATAAAGGCGCATGTATGAACATGGTATAAGACTTGATTAAAAACAATTAAGACATAAATAAAAATAAAAGCCTTGGAACATGGATACCATCGCGAAGGAAATTTATAGCTTGTGTATCAAAATAGATGTTTATTAAAAAAAAAAAAAAAAAAAAAAGCTGTCAGCGCCTATCTCAAGTGTTTATTTAAATTTATTATTTTATGCTTTTCGTATGAACTTATGAAGAAGTTTATTGCACGATTCCACCATTTTGGTAAGTTATTAAAGAGACCTGTGTGCTAATTTAAATAACAACTAATTAGTTAAGTAGAATTCCTAAAGCGCAATAATAAAAGTTTATTAATCAAAGGAAAAGTACAAACAGTACGGTGAGATATGAATCGGGGGAGTTATGAAATATTTAGTTCTGAGAGCAATTAATAGCTTGTACCTACCAAAACAGATATTTATTTAAAAAAAAAAAAACTGTTAAGTTTTCATTTAAATTTCTAATTTTATGCTTTTCATATAAATTATGAAGTTGTTGCCGCCATTTTGGTAAGTTATTAAAGAGAACTGTGTGCTAATTTAGATTAAAAAATAATTAGTTAAGCAGCAGTTAATACGAAAAGTTTATTAGCAAAACAAAAAGTACAAAAGGTTTATGATAAATAAACGTTTTGTACTTTATGAAATATTTAGTTTAGAAAACATTTTATAGCTGGTTCCAAATGAAATGTTTGTGATTTAAAAAACAAACTGAAATGGCTGGCTGTGTCATTTCAATTTATACTTTTATGTTTTTCATATGAAGTTGTAAAGAAGTTTATAGAACAATACCAACGTTTTGGTAAGTCCTTAATGAAAACTGTGCGTTATTTTAGCTAAAAGTAATTAGTTAAGTAGAATTTGTGTAAAATTTTTTTAACAAATGCGAAAATTACAAAAAGTTTATTGAGAAATAGTCGTAAGCAAAAAAAGAATTAAGTGGGTCTTGCTGGACGGCGATAAGGGAATATGAAATTGACATTGTTCACAATTCTTGCTATGAAGCAAAAATAAACAACAACAAAAAATAAATAAATTGAAAGATTAAATAAAAGCTAAAAAAAAAAAGAATTTCACATGAGACAAGTCACAAAAAAAAAAAAAAAAAAATATCTCAAACTCAAAACAAAGAACAACCGAATTCCTGATCATTTTCTTCACTTTTTTTTTTTGTTGTTGCACATTTTATGAGTAATTGATTAAACAAGCGGAAAAAGTAAAAACGTAGAAAAAGTGTTTAGAAAATTAAAATAAATCGCAAACTTTTTTTCGCTCATAAACAACTACACATACAAGCATGTAATGCACATACAAACATGTGTATGTTTTGTAGCACCTACATACATACATACATACATACATACATATGTACCTATAAGATTGACCAGATTAATCATTTTGCTACGTTTTACTCTTAAATACGCTGTACGGATTTTTCAATGTATTCGAAAATAAAAAAAATAATTAACTTCATTATTTATTCGCTCTAAGAACCAATTTAAATGTACAGTAGAATCTTAAAAAAGTTAACCAAAATGTTGCAAGGGGTATTAACATTTCTGAACTTTAAACTTTTGTAAGCGAGTTTTTTTTGGTCGAAAAAATTAATAAATAAAGTATGTAATAAATTTTAAAAGTAATACACAACTTTTTTAGATACAAAATGTTATATTTTATTATTATTTATTATTAAAAGGCTTAAGTAGTTTTTATTATTACAAATAAGAAACTTAGGTTTAATTTGTACTGGGTATTAAATTTCACAGTTGTGCTCAGCGTAAAAAATATTAATTTATAGTGGTTTAAAGAAACAGTCAAGGCTTGTTTGTTTCTTTTCTTTTGTATAATAACTCTTAATCATTTTCGCGCGCATATCGACTAGATCTGCCACTTGATTTGCATCATTGTTGCTTTCAAACCATTTTATAACGTTATTGATGCTTTCAACTGCTTTCGTGAAACTTACTTTAGATCGTTGAAGTAAAAAGTTAACCGAAAAGTTAACTTTTTAGAGCTGCTCGTTGATAATGAAAAAGGTTAACTTATCCGCGTGTTTAACTTTTACGCGAGTAAACTTTTCTAAGATTCTACTGTATTATTTTAGGTCTAAAAACAAACCCTAATGTTTTCTGTTTTATTTTTCAGCCGTTTAAATGCCGCCGATATTTCGTTGATGCCCACCAACTCATCAGTAGACTCGAAAAATCTTAAGAGAATGTTTGAAACTCAACTAGTTATTCCAAAATGTTCTTGAACAAAATGAGAATCAGAAATGTTCCAACAAACTTTTAATACAAGACGGAAAAATGTTTTCTGTATTAAAAGTTTGTTTGAACATTGCAAACGGTGTTGAATACCTATGAAAATATTTATGAATTAAAATTTAAAAAAAAAACAAAACAAACGATTCGCGATTTTACGTTCTGTCCAGAAACTTTCCTCTGGCAGCACTGTTTTACCGACATTTTCATATTTTCCTAGTTGCCGCATGATCCAATAAATTGTGCTATCACACGATTGACACACAAAATGTAACAAAAATTGGTGCATTGCGGCAATCGTATGATCCCACCTTTACACTACAATTACACGACAAAGTTTTTTTCACATACTGCTTGTCAAAATTCAATAAAATTGATAGCTGTGGCGTAGGCTGCACGCAATTTCATAACAATTCGTTTGCAAGATGCCGTCAAGAAGAAAATTAAAAATGGCTGCTTCATTAAAAGTACTATCAGAAATAAGGAAAATAAAAGAAGAAGAAAAAAAAACCAGAGGGCAGAAAGAAAATACTGGGTGAAGCCCTTATTAGTAAGAAGGTTGGTAAATATTTAAAAATTTTAATGAATGTAGATATGCTCTATAAATCGCAGCACATCATTATATTTGTTGGTTTTGCACGTAAACATTTTTATTTCTATTTTTAAGCTTGAATCTTTTTTAATTTTTATGACTTTTAATTGCAATCAAAACAAAAAAATATTTGCAGACAGAACGAAAAAAAAATGGTTGTCAGCTGTTTTCTTGATTGTGACTTGATTCTCTCTATGGAAAGCAAAAATTGTCATCAAGTTTGCATCAATTTTCAAAATTGTGAGTGTATTAGTAAAAAAGTGTGAATGTATGAAAACTTGAAAGGCAAAACTTGAACGTGTAACCCCCAAGTTAGTAAATTCCGCAATTTCAACATCGAATCGTTAAACAAACTAAAAGTCTCCGGCAGACTTTCACCTCAATTTTGGAAGCTCCTCTCTATAAACCTAAAATACTAATATTTTTTAAAGACTGCTTATTCTAAAGCTTCCCCTGGAAATGTTCTTTTCATTTTCCGAAGAACAATGAAAAGAAAAGCTTCTTCGAATCTGCAAAAAAAAAAAAAAAAAAAAAAAAAAAACAGAAATAAAAATTTTCTAAAGTTGTTTTATCTGTTATTAAATACCTTTATTCGAATTATTCTCTTGTTTTTCACATATTAAATTACTTGTTTTAATTCACATATACATACTTTAATATATTTTGCAATGTACATACTTATCTTAAGTTGTAGTCTTGTCAATTTAGGCCCTATGGGCTTGCGACATGGATTTTGAAATAAATAAATAAAAATAAAAAAAAAATTATTATTAGTCAAGTTAGTTGAAATGTTGCCGTTCGAAGGTCCCTACCAAAGTCTACTAAACCGTCATTTAGACGGCTTTTCCTTTCATTAAATTTTTGTATACGTATTATGAATAAAAATTTCAATGAAATCTGTGACTTTCATGAAAATTTCTTGCTCAATTTCAACGGAACGTGAAAGTTCACTTTAAAAATGTCTTCAAAGCGAAGAGTTGCAAGTATTTTTATTTTACAAAAAATTTAAAGAATTAAGGCCATATTCATAATGATTATTGTAAGTTTATTAAGCTCTTATTTGACGTATGTCTACGGAATATTTGTGAAATAAACGTGTAATAAACCTTCAATAGTTTTTATGAATATGGGTGTTAAGAAATAGAAAATCCATCGTTTTATTTTGGTTTATAACTGAACTAGAGTTGCCAAGACCACTACAAACATAAACTTATAGGGCAACATTCGAAAATAATTTTTATTGCTAAAGTTTTATTAATAAATTTAATAATTATTACAATAAATTTACTTCATTTGGGTACTTTATTCATATTTGCGGTAAAAATGTTTTTTATATTTTCTAATGTACAAAATAATTTAAAATCCAAAATTATTATTCTACAGCAATTTTGAAAATTTGCACTTACTACCTTGTCACTTTACTTTCAGTAAATTGCAAAAAATTACTTTTAGGAAAAATTTGCTGAAAGCTAGAAAGTTAGAAAATTGTGAGTGTGTTGGTTTAATAAAACGTGAGTGTATTGCAACTTTCAGGCATTTACTTACCCGTCTAAATGACTGGTAAATAAAGTCTAGATTTAAAAGGCAACAGCTGATTGATTTATTTCTCGTTTTGTTGTGCATACAAATGTAGAAGGAATACTGTTTTTTCGTTATAGTATTTTGTTTTTGTATTCAAGTTTTTAATGTCTATGTAGGTGTTGAGTTGGATCTACTTTATTAAACATGCCTATTGTGGACCTTAAACAGGCGAATTTAACTATAATTCACCTTAGACCTTATGAAAATCAAGTAGCATTTGTGCAGCTATTTTATTTTTTATTTCTTTATTATTCTATTAGCCTTATAATTAAAATTACAAGCTAACATTTTTAGGCAATGGCAGCTTAGGCCTTCAGCACCACCTGTTTTAATTTGTGTCTCTTAATTTAAAAACGAAATCCATGTTTTATTTCAAAATCACTGCAAAAACCAACATATTGAAAAATTGACCCAACATTCGTGTGCTATAATTTTAAGCAGTTCTGTGCTTTCTGCGGATGAAATATTTGTTTGTGGAGAAAATGCATGAATTGAAAATGACATCAACCAACATTTATTTTGTGCATTCAGTTTTTAAGTGATTGCTATCTTTTTTCTCAATATCACTGATAAAAACCAAAATATGTTGCTTGATTCCAGTGAAAAAATAATGTTTGTGTCTCTTAAAAATACATGAATTGAAAGGAGTGACAGCAACCACAGCCCCCATTTAGTTCAGCTCTTGCACCATTATGAATGTTTTGTTACAAGCATTAGTAGGCATTATATAATTTACTAAATATCTCCAAACTTAAAGCACCAGTATTGTCTAATGTCGATTATGCAAATATGTAATAAAAAAAAAAACACCACTTACCCCAGCATTTACATCTTGTCCAGCTGCTTGCAAAACAAACAGGATGGCAACTGTTGCGCCAACTGCGTAAAATCGCATTTCTTTGTTTTTGTGGGTATTTATGTTTTTCTTTAATTATTTCCTGAATAATTACTACTTTGTCTTTGAATAATTAACACCTTTTCCATAAAAAGTGAAAGAGTCTCAAAAATGATGTGTCACTAATTATTTGTCTTCTTTTTTCAATAAACAGAAAATAGTATGATAATTTTTTTTTTCTTTCAAATTTATTTAACACTTTTCTACCGCTCTTCCGCTAAAACCAAACACACAGAATGAAAAACACAAAACAACTGCAAACTAAATCGAAAAACAACTGTCAAGATTTTTTTTCTTGCAACGAAAATGTAGTAAAGCAAAGATGAGAATATAAACTGTTTACAAAGAAAATAATAAAAGAGATGGAAGATAAGCCACTTGCAGAACCGGAAACCAAAAACTAATGACAATTATGCGGTCAGCTGTAGATGGCGTTTACCGGGCAGAACAGCAACCAGTGCTACCAACAACCGATAACTGAATTAAAAGCTGGGCGTTCGTTTCATAATTTTGCATTGGTTTATACTAAAACATTCAATTGAGGCAGATTAATTTTAAACGAAACTTTTCGTTTGTTTGCATAATTGCATTTTATTTTATTTAAGGCCAACTAAAAGTAATTCGTCTTGATTTTATTTTTTAATGTATCATTTGTGAATAGTGTACGCAGCCTTTTGGCCAATAACAAAATTTTAAATTATACCCTCTTCACCACGATTGAAAGAAACCTAAATTTACCAACTACTTTCACTTCCATAAGCAGTCACAATAGCAAATAATGAATTTACTACCTGTTTTTCTAAATACAAATGAATTTCTCATTCGCACAAATGTACTGAAAGCAACAAAGAAAATTAAAAAATACAAGTATGTGAAAGAAAACTTCGTTTGCAGTTAGAAAAACAGGCAGTAGTAAATTATTAATATTTGAATTTGCTGGTATTGTTATAATCATGTTGCCAGAATACATTAAATAAAAATCTAACCCTAAAGAAGCTGGAAGCGAATCAACGAAACCTCGGGAATAATTTTAAAACTAAAAATATGTAGTTTTGTTTTTTAATAAATGAAGATAAATAAAAAGTTCGGATTTAATATGTTATAATTAGTTTTTCTGCTTTTCAGAGGTTCAAGGTCAACTGTTTTATATAAAAAAAAAAAAAAAAAAAAATTTATTTTCAAACTTAAAAAAGAAACGGTCAACAGCCTTTAGTCAGCATTGCAAGATTATGAGGAAGAAAAATGTGAAATTTGCCTCGAATCTGGTTTTACTTTTTGATACTTTTGAAAATATGTACAAATGTAAATCGCTGAGTTGCTCGTGCGCTGGACGAAAGTTGTTGAAGAAATGTTTAGCAATACGAGTACGCTGCTTTCAGTGAAAATGTTCAAGCAACAGTTTATTTATTACAAGCATTCCTTAAAGCCTTAAATTCAAAACACCAAATATTTCTCTGTCACCACAACTGAACGAAATTGAGAAGAATTGTAATAAAAATGTTTCAGTGGGGTTGTCCTTGGTAACGAAAAAAAAAAAAAATTAAATATTGATAAAACAAAAGGAATAAAAATTCTCGCTAAAAATATTGCAAATTTTTTGTGGAAAAAAAAAAATTATTATAAAAAATATGTCTTCTCATATTGGTAGAACATATTTGAATTCCTGTGTAAAAGTACCCATCGATCCTTGCAACAATTGTCCGGCACCATTTTTCAACAGACCAAAAATGTATTTGGGACGTTTGTCAGCAACCCCCAATATTTGCAATCGTATTGTACGAAAGCACTGTAATGAAGCCAACTACGAAACCAAGTGGTCTTGTGATGGCATTCGATCTCTGGCAAAACTATATGACATCATACCAGGTTCTTGAATGCATTTCTTAAGAAACTTTTTTTTTGTAATTAAAAATTCAATATCAATAGATTACAAGGACTTGCATCATTTAAGTGGTGAAGAATTTTATACAACATTGAAAAGCTTAAGATCCACTTGTCGTGAATTGGAGGTCAAAACAAGTTGCTATAAACCAGAAGATCAATCTAGCACCTCCACAACTTCTTCGTCCTCAGTAGCTCCATGCACCACTCTGGCGGAGGGGCAAAGTAAAAAGCGTAAAAAGAAGAAAAGCAAAAGTTCGACAAAATGTCACGAATTTGCACAGCAAACTTCGAAAAATAAGAAATCGTTGAAAGAAATCGTTGCAGACATTCCCAAAGTGAAATCATGCAGTAGTTCGCATTCTAAAAGGTGTTTTGTTACAAATTGTATCCACTATAACAACTTTTAAGGCCCATATTCATTAACGGCCTTATTCATAAAAAATATTATTGTTTTATTAAACGCTTATTTGACAAATGTTCCATATAAATTTGTCAAATAACAGGTTTATAAACCTGAAATAATTTTCATGAATAACGCCCATATTCATAAAAGCTATTGAAGGTTTATTACACATTTAGTTGACAAATATTCCGTAGAAATACATCAAATAAGAGCTTAATAAACTTAAAATAATTATTATGAATATGGCCTTAAGTGTGTAAATAATATATAATAAAATTAAAATGAGTTTTAATTTAAATTTTCCATACAAAATTTTATTAGAGCTTATTTTAAATAAATTTAATTTATTTTTTTTTTTTTTTTTGTTGAATATACCGCCAATAAAAAAATACTCAGTGATGTGATGTGATGGATTGCAATCAATTTTAACAGACAATCGTTTTTCAAAATCAAAAAATTTGTGGTGCCTGATTTTTCGATTTAATTAATTGGAGTATGAAACAAAATCGCTTTATGAAAAGATAGAAAATATTAGTAATCACACCTTTGCCTGCAATCGATCGGTATTCCAACACGAAATTTATAACTTAATCTTCAAAGTTTTTACATATATTAAGCTTATCGGGCTCAAGTTATTTCTATATTATTTTTATGAGTGACATTAATTAAATAACACAAAGAAAACATGAAAGAAGGGTGCTGACGCGAAGTGTGGCGGCTTCGAAACAGCTAGTTGTCTGCTAAATGTCTTTTCTTTGTCTTATTTAATATTGATTAATATTAATCAATCACAAAATTGTTATAAAAATAACTTGAGCCCGATAAACTTAATACAAAATTAATTAGTTATACAAAAAAGAGTTTGCATAATAAAAATAAATTTATTTAATTTAAAAAAAATTCCTGTTACAGTCCCCAAATGATTTTGGATAAAGAAGTTGAAATGTTAAAAAAATCCATTGATGAGTTTGAAGCGGAGTTCAAACCCCCCTCTACTTCATTAAATAGAGAGGAGTCACGCCCAAATACACGTTATTCTTCCAAGGAATACGAAAACAAATCATCAAACTGTGATAAGCCACCAGTGGAAAAGCAAGTATAAGTTTTGATTTAAAAAAAAAAGCATTAATCGAAATTAGTTCGAAATCAAAGATATACATATTACATATATAGACAATCGGCAAATGAAGAACGATATCGGCACACAGCTGCAAATATCAAAATATGTTGTAGTTCAACTTCAAACACCCCATCTGGATCTGCAATAAATATATTTTAGCTACAATAATTGTTAAGGTGAACTCGTTAACGGGAATTTATTGCTGGTCCAGAGGGGGCAAAGGGTGCAAAATAAATAAAAATTTATTTTTTATTTTTAAAAACTCAAATTCAAATGATTGTGTAAGAATATACCTTCTTTGAGTTTTGAAAATGTTATTTTAAATGTTAGTTTTTGCCTGCTATTTATTTGTATTACGATTTTAGGTCGAAAATTAGACCTTATTAATGTTTTCTGCCCTTACCAGTCGTCTTTATGCCGTCGATATTTCATTGATGCTAATCAACTCAACAGTAGACTTGAAAAATCTTAAAAGAATGTTTGAAACTCAACTACTTATTCCAAAATTCCCATGAACAAAATGAGAATTAGAAATATTCAAACAAACCCACGCTTTTATTTATTTATTCAAGTTCAGGCTTTTATTTATTTATTCAGCCTTTCTAGGCCTTTTTGTATTACTTAACAATTTATTTTTATATTATTTGATCTTTAGATTGATTATTCAAGCTTTTGACCTTTGGTCGTTTATGAAAAATAATTTTAGACAATTATTTATTTATTTTCAATATTTCGCCAACAGTTTGTTGGCATCTTCAGGAAAATAATTATTTTCGTAATTTTCTTAACAATTTTTTATTTTTGTTTTGAAATTTGAAAATTTATAAAATAATAGAAAACACATTTTCCTGAAGAAGATACACAAAGGAGTATCGAAATATCGAAAAAAATTATCAATAAATAAAAAATATATTTATTGAGAATTGAGTGACCTTAAGCTCATATATAAAATCTAACAAATTTAAATAAAAAGGTCGAAGAACGAGTATACAGAACATTTTTTATTTCTAAAAACTCAATTCTTATGTGTATGTATGTACATATGTATGTATGTATATGTTCATAAATTGAAATGATTGTTCAAGTTCTTTGAGTTTTAAAAATGTTATTTAAAATGTTAATTTTTGTCTGCTATTTATTTTTGTATTTGTAAAGTTTAAATTAAGGATTTTTCTATTCATTATTTAAGATTGCCTGCCCTTAATACATCCACCTTAACATTACGCGAACGTTTACGTAAATCTTTGTCTTTTAATGATTTACCCATTCTGGCCGAATCACCGGCCCTTGAAGAATTTAGAAAGCAGAATAAAACGTCGAATTCATTATCCCACAAAGGTGAAGGCAGTTTCTTCAAAAGCAATCAAAATTGTAGTAATTATTTTAAAGAAAATTTTAAATCGGAAGAAACAAAGTATGTAAACAACAAAATAAAAGAAAAAACTACAAAGAAAGAGATTTTAATTTAACAAAACTTTACAGAATACCGAAAATAGTTGTGGATTCGCCTGAAATTGAAAATTCAAAGAAACAATTGAGTAAAAATGAGGACTACAAAATGGCACTCAAAATTTGTGATTTGGAAACAAGCACGAAGGACAGAAATATTAGGGTACGCTGAGAAGCTGTCTTAAATTACAATGATATGTTTTTAAATTTTGTTTATTAATCTACATATGTATGTGGCAGCACTCCACCCCTTCTCCCATACACCCCGTTGCACGACCAAATTTGGCCGCCACTTTAAGAGCGGAAAGTTCGAAGCGAAAAGTTCAAGAGCTAAAAACAAATTGTACTTTTCATGACACCACCGCACAGTTCGATTGGGAAGTCCGCAAGACTCCAGCTTGGAAAACTCTTTCGCTCAAGTATAAATGTGTTCCGAGTTTCAAATATGGCAAAAATTAAATTTATTTTCTTATTCCCAGTGAAACGCACAAGCAAATACTGAAATTACGTTTGGCTACACGCAAGGCCGAACAAGCCCTACAGCAACGTGAATACGAGCTGAACATGGAATTAATGCGTCAGCGCGTCAAATCTGCTCCCCTGCTCTTAGAGGGTCCTACGCATTTTGGTCCCCACGTGGGTAAGCTCACGCATTCATGTCAAAAGGAGGGACGACGTCATTTGTGCCAGCGCACGAAACGTAAAAGCCATGCATCTCGTGGCCACAGCTGTAGACGTAGGCTTTTCAGTAATGCTTCAATATTAGAAGACGACATTTTCGATAATCCAGCAAACACGTTTAGAGTACAAGTGAGCTCGGGAAACGAAAAGAAACACAAGATGAATGAATTTTGCAAAATTTATGGCCGAGGCAACCACATTGCCAAACCCCAATCACGCAGTTCAAATCGCAGTACAACTACGCAAACATCTTTTAAAAGTCAAAGAAGAGCTAAATCAAAGAATGCTCACAAAAAGTTATTAAAAACTGATGCAGATTTTGAAGCTGTTGAGATTGATAGTGGGGAGGAATTATCGAGTTTGGATAGAGCATTTTTGTAGTTGATAAAAAATACAGTAAATAAAGTGATTACTCAAATCTCAGTTGTGCTTCACTTTCAGCTTGAGATCAGATTGAATGATAATCTATAATACATACTAACTTACTGGCCAAAAATAAAACACTATCAAGGCCTTGTTTTTATTTAGCTTTTAATTTTAGAGATTCAAAGTCATTAACAACAGTGAAACGGGACTTCTCGTCATCGGTAAGTGCAGCATTTCCCGGCCTGGAGAGTATAGCAGCATGATAACCAGCCAAACGGGCTGCTTCGGCTTCTGAAAAGGAAATTTCTAATGAAATAAAAACTTTTACCATTGGAGGCACAAGCGAATGCACCTTTAACAATATCTGTTAAAAACAAAATATCCCCAGGATCAGCCTTCAGGCTTTGAGCAATATTGACATACGATTGTTGTACTTGTTTGTGACCACTAGTTGTATCGAAATGCGCCTTAATATAAGGCAGCAGATTGCCCTGCTCAGTTTGGCCAAATAAAAGTTGTTGGGCTTTTATACTGCCACTCGAATAAATGGCTACAATTATGCCATCATCATGCCAGCGTTTAAAGGCAGCCGGCACATCTGGATAAATACTTGAGCAACATTCTTTATATAAACTTTGTACATATGTATGTATATTTTGTTTTTTACTTACTGTCCCTTAATTTTACCGCTTTTATAGCCTTCGGCCCAAACATATCCCTGCAGTGTCTTCAGTGGGCCCAGCTTCAAGTCCTTGTCTATTAAGAAATTAACAAATTGACTAAGCACCTTTATATTAATATCCTTATCATTGCAACAGTCTGTTAGCTTTATAAATTCCTCATATTGGGGCAGGCTCATTAGATCGCCTATAATATGCTGTGTTTCCTGTGTTTGAAAAGTTTCCTGTAGATACTTTTCGACATGATCTTTGGCAAAAGGAAATAAAACATCCTACATAAAAGACTCATTATTAGATGTTAATTATGTTATTTCAAATTCACCTTGACAAAACCTATTGAAGTGGTGGTACCCTCAATATCTGTGAGTATGACTTTCACTGAAAATTCGCACATTTTATTATGCGCATTTCAAATATTTGATATTTAAAAGCAGAAAACATGTATGTATGTAGAAAACTGATAAGAAATATGTGAGACGATTCTACACTTCAAAATAAATAATATAATGTAGTAACGCCCACAAGATGTTTGAGTTAAATGTGGATTAATTCAGAAGGCCAAGCTGTATGTAATTGATTATGAAACAAAATAAAAACTTTTTCTATTTTAAAAAACTCTTACAACTTTTAAAAATATAGCTTTATGGCTAAAATTTGGGCCTGTGAAAATACAATTGTAAAATATTTTCTATGCTTTTTAAATTTTTATCCTCCTTTTCTTATCAGTTAACAGCACCTTAAATTGCTGAATCGAGACTCGTCTAAAAACGTCAAATAGCAAATTGACAACTGTCAAACGTCATAACCGTCGAACCGTCAAATTAATGGAAAGTAAAAATTACGTGAGTTTTTTTTTTTTGTTAAATATTTTGCAATGTTTGTGCAAAATTTAAAGCCAACAAAACGTGCAACCAGATATTTCAATTATTATTAAAGCAAAAACAAAGAAATATGTTCAGAAACTCTTCTCGGCAATCTTTTGTTACATGTTAACAGAAGCAAATCATAGCTTTGGGTGATCAATGAAGAACAAAAATACAATAATTAACAGAAAATATAAATAGAATTGTAAACAACTACAACAACAACAACAAAAGCCTATAACAAAAAAGAAAGATAATAAAATTTGCGCAGAAAGAGTACAAGTACCCCAGACAAATTGCTTTATCATGAATATGCTATAAATTTAAATAAATAATGATTAGTTTGTATAAACGCTTCCGAGAATCGTAAGAAAGAATTACGTATTTAGAATTGAAACGCCTTAGTTTTAGAAAACAAAACTAGTAGTTTAATGCTGCTACAACTATTGGTATTGCTTGCAAAGTTGTGATATTTCATTGCAAAAGAGAAAGAAAACAACAAAAACTACCACTGCTGCATATCGTTTTTCCCTATTGACCGCCAGTCCCCTGTCAAGGTTAATCTAACAAGCAGATAAGAAAAGAACAACAACAACTGCAAGTTGAAAATAATCTGGGGCGGGTGGAAGCAGTTTTGCCACACCACATACACTTGTTGTCTACTCGTGTACTTTAAATAAATGACATCGTTATTGGTTCTTGCTTGCTCATCTTATACTGTTGATGGTGTAAACCATCTTCGACCAAAACAATTTAACCCAATTATGAGAGAGGGCAACACAAGGACATTGCAATACTCTAAACTGCAACTGTGCATCAAAGGAAACTGAACGGTGAACAGTATACAAACATAAATTTAGTCCCTAATAATCAAAAAAATATAAAGTTTAATTAGTCAAAATTGTGCAAAAAAGAATTCCAAGGTATGGACTCCCAACAAGTGTTCTTGGTGCCACCAATACCCCCACCATCGAATACTTCTGGCAAAATTTGTCACCAAAATCAGCCGACGAAAATTCAAATGTTGCAACAACCGCAACAGCCACAATGTAGCATATGCGGTACAACGCAAAAACTATTACGATGTGCAAAATGCAAGGCCATATACTATTGCTCCATAGATCATCAGCATCTTGATTGGCCTACCCACAAACAAGAATGTCGCGCCCTGGCCAAGCAAAGGCAAATAAATAATCGCCTGCAGCAATTAACAAACGGCTGTGGCGCCATTAACATCAATGCACACTCGAATTCGAGCAATTACTCAACAAACGAAACCCCCAACTGCTGCTACAACTACACACTACCCGGTTTCGAGAGTTTGCAGCAAACAAATTTGAAATCCAACAGTTTTGTTTTAGGCACTCACGAAAAGGAAATTCTTAACAGCAAAGCCGAAACCGTGACACAGAACTCAAATAGATCGAAATATGTGGGCAATTTCGATGCCAACTCCACCACCACAGATCAAATGCATAATATAATGATTCAAAATAATGTAGATGGTGTAATCGATGACAGCATTTTGTCTCTCAATGATAATTCTTTGACCTACTATCCATACATTCAGGCACAGTTGGATGAGGAACATCTAAGGCAATCAAATCCAAGTCAGACAGCAGAGCAATCTCAACAAACGAAAAGTGATGAAGTGGTGGTTGAGCCACATAATGGCTTGGAGTCACAACACCAGCAACAACAGATTAACAACTTGCCACAACAACCGGTTTTGCAATATCCTGTACCCCAACTCAGCAATCATTTGATAAATCAGCATGAGAAAAGTTCCAGCTATCAAATTGGAGCCGCTGCATTTGTCGATGAAAATCTCCTTGAGAACGCCAAGTAAGTGGAGGTTTAAATGAAACACTAAATTCACATGTCCACTATTTGCGATTTTTTTTTTTTTTATTGTGAAAATCTTTTTTTTCGTAAGTGAACATTGTACCAACATGTTCATCTGTCTGTGCAAGTAAATCTGTCCATAAATACTTACATACATATGTATATATAAGTAAATTATAATAAAATAAAAGAATATTTAAAAATATGAATAAAAGCCTTTAAAATTTTAAAATTGAAAAAATTAAAAAAAAATTTGACAATGACACCGTGAAAAATCGATAATCTCTGAAAATCAAAATTTAAAAAAAAAGTTTAAAAATGTCTTAAATACAATTGAGAAATGACACTTATACCACTAAATAGACCACATTCCTTTTCCATGTGGTCCAGTGGGCTTACACTCAAAAAATGTGCCCATATACATATGTATGTCAAAATTCTTTCGAAGATTATCATTTAGTAAAAATTTAAAAAATGTTTAATATTTCGTTATTTTGACCCCTTATTTTCCTTATATTTTATATATTTATTTGAGCTTAAGGTCTTTTGTAATTTGAGTATTTATTTTTGTCAATATTCCGCTCTCCTTCGGATAGCTTCTTCAGGACAATAATAATGTTTTGATTGGTTTTTTTTTTTTTTTTTTTTTTTTTTTTGGAAAAAAACCAATCAAAGCATTTTTCATTATTATTGTCCTGAAGAAGCTATCCGAAGGAGAGCGAAATATTGACAAAAATAAATACTCAAATTACAAAAGACCTTAAGCTCAAATAAATATATAAAATATAATTTAAAAAATGTTTTTAAAAATTCTCAAATACAATACAGGAATGTCACTTATACCGCTGAATAGACCACAATCTATGTATCCCTTTCCATGTAGTCCAGTTGAGTTACACTGAAAAAATATGCCAATACACATGTCAAAATTCTTTCGAAATTAATCGATTTTTTAATTAGTTAAAAATTCTCAAATACAATTCTGAAATGGCACTTATTCCACTAAATAGACCACATTCTTGGCTTCCTCTGCCATGTGGTCCAGTAGACTTACACTCAAGAAATGTGCCCATATATGTCCAAATTCTTTCAAAGATCATCGATTTTTTATTAGTAAAAATTTGAAAATTTTTCAAAAAAATTCTTAAACAAAATTCTAAAATAGCACTTATACCGCTGAATAGACCACATTTTTGGCTTCCCTTTCTATGTAGTCCAGTTGAACTACACTCCAAAAATGAGCCCATATACATATGTATGTACATATGTCCAAATTCTTTCAAAGGTCGTCGATTTAATTTTAAGTAAAATTAAAAAAATTTTTTTTAAAAAATTCTCAAAATACAATTCCAAAATAGCACTTATATTACTAAAGAGAGCACATTCTTGGCTTCCTTTTTCAAGTGGCCCAGTTTGAGTTATGCTAAAAAAATATGCCCAAATTCTTTCCAAGATCATCGATTTTTTAATTAGTCAAAATTTGAAAAAAATGTTTAAAAATTCTGAAATTCAATTCAATTCAATTCAAGAAATGACACTTATACCACTAAATAGAGCACACTCTTGGCTTCCTTTGCCATGTGGTCCAATTGAGTTAGACTCCCAAAATGTGTCCATATACATATGTCCAAATTCTTTCAGAGATCATCGATTTTTCACGCTGTCGTTCAATTTTTTTTTTATTTTCTTAATTTTAAAATTTTTGAGGTTTTTATTCATATTTTTAAATATTCGTTTATTTTATTATAAGTCGGTTATATATACATATTTGTGGACATTTTTACTTTCACAGATAAACATGTTGGTACAATGTTCGTTGACGAAAAACATATTTATCTTCATACTGAAATAAGTTGCTACGTTGTTTCGTTACGTGAAACATATTTAACTCGGCATATTAATATGCACACACGTTTTCGTTTTTAATTTGCTTTCTGTATGAAATCTTGGACCTATGGTTGTTTTTAATACCAATAATAATTTGTTGAGCTTGTGATCAATTTTATTGGCTCTATGTTTTTACTGTTTTCAATATTTCGGTACCCTTTTCGGTACATATTGTGGATCTTTGTTGGGAAAATTGTTATCGTTCGTTTTACAAATTTGAAACATTTTCTTTTATTATATTCCAACATCAATAAAATCAAAGTAGGCATAGTATAAATTATTTTGTGTAAAAAAAACTCTGCTGTTTGAAATTTTGTGAACGAACATTTTTCAGATTTTTTAGTCACGAACGGATGTGTGCGGTTCAAAATTTTTGACATTTTTCAAAGAAAATCCAAAAACTATTTTGAAATAATAAAATTCTATTGAAATTGCAAGAAAAGGGAGCACATTTTTTATACATAAACGGTAACAAATACAAAATATTTTACAAATCTGAAACTGATATTCGCAACTTCCGTTGAGATAAAAGAATATTGGGACAACTCCGGCCAAACTCCATTAGATAAATTCTTACAAACATGAAGCCGCCTTAGAAATAACCTTTGGACTACAAAACAGAAAAAAATTAAACAAATACGAATTTCCGCTTTGCCAAGCGAGTTGCTTGCAAATTTGAAGATTTGAAAAGCTGTTACATTTAAACGTCAAAACATTAAGAAAAGCTGTTAAATTTTGACCGATAACCGTCAAGACATTGGGAAGAAGCCAATATTACAAGATTACTTCCATATTTGCAACAAACTGCAGTTATAGACACAAGCCCCCCAGATAAATATTAATGGGAAAAATTCCATTGCAACAATATTTATCAAGTCGCTGCAAAATTGCATTCACAGGATTGGCATACGTACATACGTATACATATGTATATATGAAGTTATTTGCCGTTTTGTGTGCGCATGTGCTCTTTTTGCATCCATGTCATGTTGCATTTTCAGTGAATCAACGTGTGGGAAAAAACTTAGAAGTTCTGTATAATAAATCATCAACGAAAATAATGCCCGATGTTTGCAGTAAATTATTGAAAAAGGTTGGGTTTGCTTCAAGTTTGCATAGAAAGGAAGATATAGATTGTGCTTCCTTGGAATACGGCAAATAAAAAATTATTTGCTTTATTTAAAAGCCAGATTTTGGCTTTTACGATCATGCAATTAATCGCATTTGACAATTTGAATTGCATGTAGTTATTTGTTCAATAATCATCCTTATTGCGGTTGGGTGTTTTAGAAAAATGGTAGCGAGCTGAGTAAAAAATACGAAACTTTCCAAAATCAAAAGAATGCCATCAAATTTCTTCTTTTTTCGCCATAAGAACTATGCTATATAGACTTAATATCAAACAAATTTCATATAAAATTATTATTTTTTTCATTTCAATAAATAAATTGGTTAATTCTATTTCTTTTTTTTTAGATTTTTTCATAAAAAATTTAAAAATTTTTGAACCGCACACATCCGTTCGTGACTAAAGAATCTGAAAAATGTTCGTTCACAAAATTTCAAACAGCACAGTTTTTTTTTGACACAAAATAATTTATATTTTGCCTACTTTGGTTTTAAACAATTTCATAAATAGAGTTGAGGTAGATGTTTGAAAGTAAATTTTTGTTGAAGGTGTTCAAAAATTGACTTGTTTCGTTATTCAAAATTTAACTTCTCTGCAAAACTGCAAAATTGCTTAAAATGCCCTAAAATATAAAAAAAATGGAATTTGGGGCGAAAATTTCTAACAAATAGCTTAGGAAAAGCGTCAATGTTGGCAGGAAAAAAAAATAAAAAATTTTAAAGAAGCTCTTATGGTTTGTTAGTTTTCAGAGATTTAAGCATAATTCGACTTTCCAATCAAACTTATCTGTTCCTTCATGATACAATTAACAAGGTAGCCTCGTCAGCTAAACCATTAATCAACTGACTACTTTAGGTTGTCAAGAGATTGCGGAGATGAAAGGCAGCCAAAACGAGATAGCTAATCCACGTAAGCTCAGTGCATCTCTCATCTGTAAATGTAGAAGTGGCGTCTTTTTGACAGTTTGCATAAGTTGTACAAAAACAAAATGCATGTTATTTTTATTGAAGTTGTTTTTATTGTAGCGAAAAGGCTACGTTGTTAGTTGTATCATGTGTTCCTTGATACAACGAACCGTTAATCATCTGACTTCGGAAAAATGTCGGAAGAATACAGAGATGAAAGGCAGCCAAAACGAGATAGCAAATCAGCGTAAGCTCTGTTCATCTCTCTCTGTGAATGTAGAAGTGACGTCTTCTTGACAATTCTCAGAAGCTGTTCTTATTGTTGTATCATGATCTGCTTCAAAACTGGCCAATAATAATAGAAATCTAGCCACCTTCATTGTCAGTTTGCCACCATGAAATTTTGTTGGAAAAATTGCGGATATTTCAGCAGTTCAACCGAAAGTTTGAGAAATATTTTTATCTCAAATATTTATAAGCTTATGACTTCCTGTTTCTTTTTTGTTTATACCTAGTTTGGGTTTTTCTAATTTTAGGAGCCTTATCAAAGTTAATTACACTAGGGCAAACTGCTTAAGCTTAATTTTTTATTTATAGTTAAATTGCTCTCATAAATATTTCAGTACTTTTTCCAAATTTGGGCAAAAAAAAAAAGCAAGCCCTCGCGTTTTCTTCTATTACTCACCTTTTAGTCGTGATAAACAATAATGTTTTGAAATATTTATTATTTAAAATTAACAATTACGTTTCTCAAGTAATATTTAACTTTTTAGTTGTTACCACTTTGAATATTGTTTAAGAAATAATATTTTTTCCTCCTGCTATTGCTGACAAAAGTCCACAAGTTATTCATTTCTGCAAGGTGTTTTTTTTTTGACTACTTTAACTAAATACAAATAATACTTTTAATCCTTAAAATACTTACACAAAATATTGAATAATTTTTATTTACCGATTGTATATAAAACAAGTGACTGGAAACTACTCATGTCTTTATAAGCGTATCGTGATAATGTCATTTTTTTTACGTATTCCCTTTGAATATCTCTGGCGTTTCGTTTTTTAATTTATTTTATTGAGCTGATAACAAATGTACGTGAGCTTGACGTAAATTTTATAATTCCCTCAAAGCAAACAACTTTTTTGACATTTAAATTTTAGAGAAAAAAAAAAACAAATAAATAAATCTTATCTCTCGCAAGTATCTATTTTCATCAGAGACATTGAAAATTGCAATGTATGTACATATTATTTAAGATTAGACTGCACAGTCGACAAAATCATACATATCTCATGCATGAGCATGTTTACACCAGTTTCTATACAGTGCCAGAAAAATATTAGCTATCAGGCCTGTTCTTAGAAACAGTTTGCTTGAAATAACTTAATTTCTTGTAAAATTCTTCATCCATTTAAATTTTTTTAGCAGGAATAAACTAAATGATGTGTGTGAAGATAAATATGCCGAGTTAAATATGTTGGAGTGTAACTCAAGTGGACCACAGGGAAAAGGAAGCCAAGAATGTGGTCTATTTACTGGTATAACTGCCATTTCTCAATTGTATTTGAGCTTTTTTTTCAAAATTGTTGAAATTTTGGCTAAGTGAAAAATTGGTAAAAATTTAAAAATTTTTGTAAAAATAATCTCATATACAATTGAGAAATGGCACTTATACCAGTAAATAAACTGTACCTACGTACAAATGTATATACAGTCGAACTTCTCTAACTCGAACTAATTTTGATGGCAGTAGCGTTAAAAGAACAAATCACATACAATTTTCCTTCCGTAACTCGAACTGCCATAAGTCGAAGTTCTCCATAACTCGAACAAAAAACATACACATGAACTCTATAACTCGAAGAATTTTGCTTGTTAAATTGGTTTTTTGTTTTTGTTTTAGTTTTCGTTTGTTTGTTTTACTCTCTTTGGTTGCTTGAGCTGGTTTGTATACTTTACATGCTATTATTGCTCAGTCACTTATTTCAGAATATTTACATTAATACATACATATGTATATGAGTACATATGCTTGTTCTTTTATATTCTTAAGTATGTAGTTTTCCATTAGAGGCTATTTTAAATAAAAATACATGATACAAAAACCTTTTATTCTATTTTGGCAAAAAATTCTGTAACTCGAAGTCTCCGTAAGTTGAAGTTTTTTTTTTGGGATAATGGTGATTCGAGTTATGGAAGTTCGACTGTAGTGCCAAAATCTTTCAGAGATCACTGATTTTTTACTTAGTGAAAATTTAAAAAAAAAAATTTTTTTAAAAAAGTCTCCAACACAATTGAGAACTGACACTTATACCAGTAAATAGACCACATTCTTGGCTTCCTTTTCCATATAGTCCAGTTGAGTTACACTCCCAAAATCTGCCCATTTATAACCAAAATCTCTCGGAGATGAGCGATTTTTCACGTAGTCAAAATTTAAAATTTTTTTTTTTTTAAATCCCCAAATACAATTGAGCACTTAGACCATAATTAAATAGACCACATTCTTGGCTTCCCTGTATAAGTGGTTCAATTGAGTTCCACTCCAAAAATATGCCGAAATTCTTTCGGAGATCATCGATATTTCACTTAGTCAAAATTTCAAAAATTTGAAAAAGAAATCTCAAAAACAATTGAGAAATGGCACTTCTATCAATAAATAGGCCCTTTCAAATTTTGTGCACAAGAAATATTTTCGAATACCTATATTTTATTCTTAGTTTTTTTTAGGGGGTATATTAGTTCTATTTATTTATGTAACTTCTTTAGCTTCTAATGAAACATTTACATTATCAATTAAATTAATTATTATTTCTTTAATTATCAATTATATTTTTTATAGATACAAATATATATAATGCAATATAAAAATATAGAAATAATATCAATATTTAATATAGTAGAAACAAGTTGTGCATTTCAAGGTAGTTTTCTATGCAGTTCTACGGTATGATGACGTATTTGTCAAATTACCCCCTTTTAGACGACAATTTTGACAAAACAGCAAATGCAGGGGCCAAACCGTTGCATTCGATGTCGAATGAACTATCGAGTAAAAATAATATAAAACAAATTGAACAACAACCACAAGTCCCAGGCAACAAAATTCTTTCGATCACCAATGCGACGATTTGGCTCCAGATAGTTTTGTAGTCTTTTGCTCTAAGTATTTCCGGCCACACTCCAAAAATGTGCCCATATATGCCCAAATTTTTTCAGATTTATGCAGCAAAAATTTCCAAAATTTAAAAAAAAAATCTCAATGGAAACTGAGAAATGGCACTTACATTAGTAAATAGGTCACACTCTTGGCTTCCACTTGAGTTTCACGCCAAAAAAAAAATGAGAGTTAAATTTAAAATATATCATTATTTTTATACAAATTTAACATATGGTCTTTAATCATCATTTTTTCATGTCAATTTCACTTTGCAGTTTTTTCTGTGTGCATGATAAATTTGACTTGACATCACAGTCACAGTCACTTGATATATCAGTCACTGTCAAAATAATATTGAAGAAGTTTGTGTATAAATTTGAAATCGATTTGTTTTATTAAATAAAAAGCTCTGCAAATTATTTTTATACCAACTTGAGTGTAGATTCGAAGTATTGACCGCAATAATTTTTAAGTGATATCTCTTCATGCCCTTCTTAGAAAGAGCCTGAAGTATATTCTGCCATTTCGCTGCAGGTCTTCGATTTGTATTTGAAGTGCACCGATTATTATTGAGACATTTTATATTATAAGTTTAACACAGGGCTATACATACAAAACTCATTTTATTTATTATTTGCACAGTTGCATTATGTTTAATTCATTAGTATAAAAATAGGTGTGTTCGAGTGATTATTGCAAGAAATGAAATGTTTCATATGTAATTCAATATTTGTATATATTTCTTAATCTGTCCTATCGCTGCTATTCATTTGTTGTATGGCAGAATAAATAATTATTTTTTATTTTTTTAACTTTCTAAGCGAACTTTTGTGATTTAAACTTGTTAATTAGTTTTTCGGGCGTTTTTAGTTCGAATTTTATTTCCTCAGAATTGAGAAAAAAAATTTTTTTTGAGGTGAAATTGTAGTAATCAATATTTTTAAAGAAGACAAAAATGCCCTATAGCGATCATCCCCTATAGCGATCATCAGCACCCAAATGGCTTCGAACTACCCAGCAAGAGCATCATTTGATGCATCGTATGGCCGACATTGCTGATGGATTCATACATCAGGGTTTCTATCATTTTCTTAAGGGCACAATGAAAACACAGATGTAAACATTCGTGTACGTGTGATTTATGTTTTAAGCCAGCGTTACCACCTCAGCAAAGTGATCATTTGAAATCTTTTTTTCAAAATGCCCACTTATAATGCTATTAATTTCTTTACTATTATATAAAAAAAAAAAAAGTTTTTCGAAAAATTTCAAAAAATGATTCAAAGATTATAGAATAAATTATTTTAGAGACATAATTAGATAAAATTAAGAGAAAATCAGTACTCAGTAGCAGCTTTAAAAAATAGAAAACTGAATTATATGGAAAAAACTTCCGCAACATCATTTAAAAAAAAATAAAAATGGACAAACATTAATGCATAAACATTAAATGCTTAAACGTAGTTTCAAATGAAATAACCAAATTAATACGGGAAAATCAAAATACTAAAAAAATTCATTGCAATGGCAACGCTGAAAGCGATAAAACTGATTTGCATGTGTTTGTAATTAAGTTGTTAATGTGTTAGTTTCCATCAGCTATTTCTTGCAGGGTAGTTTGTAAGCAGCGCTCAGCCATCCCACTAAAGGCCGTGATACACTATCCTATTGAGTCGTACGATCTGTTAAAAATGACATGTGTATCCAAAAAGTGTGATAGTCTGGACTAAAAGTGTATGTGTGCGAAAGAGTTTTTGACAAGACTGTCCGATTTGCTAATCTTTTAAAATTTTTCAAAAACTATCTTATTCTAGGCGATCAGAGTTGCCTTTTTGAAGTTGTTTACAAAAGTATAATAGTGTGGCCGTTTTGATGCGACTTTTTAAAGTAGGACGGAATCCTATCAGATTTAGCTAGCAATTCTCAGTGAATGAATCGTACGATTGATTAACTTTTTAACTAACTTCTGTTAAAATAAAAAAACGCACTAATTAACACAGTGTTAATTGTTGGAGACACACGCTTAAATCAGAATTTTGTTTGTAATATTTGAACGTATCACGTAAATTGCTGTTAACATCATTCAATTTTGCCATTATTCTGCTACTTTTAACTTCAACTTGTGCACGTAGACCGCCGTTTAATAAAGAAAATTATTAATAAAGAAATGTAAACAAATTGTTTGTTTGAGCTTTTTTTTCACTCTTTTTATTGCTGTTGATTGCAATGAAATTTATCCCTGGCCGAAGATGCATCAAGACAGCACAATTTTCTTGGTATCAGAGGCAATTGACCTTTTGCGAAATCTTTTCAAGCGTTTCTTATCTTTAAGTTTAAGTGGAACAAAATGTGTGCAGGTTTTCTATTCTTTCGCAAGGTACTCGTATGTATATGAATGCTATTATATGGAATGCAGCATCCTGCAAATATTCAGCGCAACTTCAATCCTCGTAGATGAAAGTTTATCAATTTCCAGGCGATCACAGTTACCTTTTCGAAGCTGTTTACAAAAGTGTATAATATTGTGACCGTTTTTGTTGCGACTTTTTGAAGTAGTACAAAATTCTATTCTCTTTAGCTGTCAATTTCCAGTGAATCAATCGTCGTACAATTGTGTAGGCTAGTGAGTCGTGAAAACCGCTTTTACTTGCTTGAAGTATACTTGTTGGATAACTATGATTATGGGCCCTTATGTTTACATTCAAAATACAAATACATGTGCGTAGTTTTATGATTGTTTTTATTACGCTTTTACTACCCGAGATACAGAAAGAAATACATGTGAGCGTATATATACCCTGCAGCTAAGCTTGTAATTATGTAGTTAGTTTTTGGGACATTCATATTAAATAGAACGAAAAGAAACTAAAATAAGACCGCTGGCGAAACACCAAGTGCGCTGATTAAATTCTGCTTTCTAAATTTTATGTAGTCACTTGTTTTCCGGTGCGATGGTGGCGGGGTTAAAATGTTTGAGTTGCCTATTTGGTTCCCGCCTCAGAAACGAATTTGAAGCAACAGAAAAAAAAAACAAACTATGATACAATTAAAAGTTGATCATTAGGTTAAATATCAGGCAGTCAGGAATCAAAGGCTCGATATTCCAAAAATCATATCAAATATCATAAATCAAATATTCCAAAAATCATATTTCTATGCTTCCCAACACCATGTGCAATGGCTACTTAGCACGATAAGTACTTTTGATGGTTGCCGATTTTGCGGCGAGAGTCAGACGTTGCTGAAAAATTATGCCCTCCCTGATTTGTAAAAACTACCACAATTTTAAATATCTATTACAAGAACGCCATCATATTACAATCGTGATGGGCGTATTTGACTGTCAAAAGTGCAACGGCCGAGCGATTTTAAAATTGACAGCAACAGCAAAAACTGTTGCTTTTAGATTGCGCCGGCCCCACTGGGTCTGTCTTACGACTGACCGGCCGTGAAACATAGACGACGCCAAACACAATAGGAGCGTTAGTATTGCAACTACAGGGTCCACTATGAACAACGCTTGGGAAATATTGCGACATCAACATCAATTCACCGTCGTTCTCCATAATTGAACATTTGGGAGATATCATTGAGGCAACTTTGGCATAAATAAAATAAAAAAAAGAAATTTGAGAAAATATTCAGTAGTTTTTTATATAGCATTTTCAAAAAGTCATTTGGTCATTTGGCGGACCCTTTAGTATGTAAAAGGACTAAATGGACTCATATGCAAAAGTCAATAAATAGTTCAATATGTGAAAAAAAAGAATAGACACCCCCCCACCAGTCTAAGTTCCAAAGCAACTGAAATGTTTCCTACCACCTATTACTCATCTTATCTGCGGGGTACACACACACACACACACACACATACAGCCATAGATATGTGCATAAACATAACTACAACTGTACAAATATGCCTACAAATGTGCGTATTCACGCATGAACATACCACATATTCACTTACTTGAGTGTAAACATTAATGTGCTAACACAGACGGACCACGTTCACCACAATTTTTGGGGCATACGTGTAATTTCGAACGATTCCCATTACAAATTTTGGACGGACGGACGGCACAAACAAACAAACTAATATGGAGGAAATCAAAAAGTAAATGAAAATTTATGTATTGAATTAACTTTGCCATTGAATTGAACGAAATAAACAGTTTCTTGACACTCACTCACCTTTATCAAAACGAAATTGTCGGCATTGAAAACTGTCAAATTGAACTGAGACAACTGTTTTTTTTTTTTTTTTTGTTTTCAAAAAGAACTTTAGCAGGGCTTCTAATTTAGCTGTTTGTTTGAAGATACTAAATGAGTAGACGTGTACCTACGCCACAACATTAAATGGCGTATCAGCATACATACATATTTTTTTTCTTCTAATATGTTTATTAAAAGCGTTACAAGGCCGCCGGTAATCAGTACAATTTTGTCCATACGAATAGGTACCCAAAGGGTGGCAGTTCCATGCGAAAAAGAAAACGCCATTCATGGAGAAGCATCTGCAGTGGGTTCACTTGGTTTAAATTAAGGCAGCTCGATACCAGGTAGCCTTTAAAGCTTCGTATAGACGGTTGTCAGATCTTATAATATTGTAAGACCTAACAACGTGCTGGCAATCTACTAGAAATACAAAATTGTCAGCATTAAGAAAATTATCAGTTCAGACAATTGCAAGAAAATCTTACAATTTCATTGCCAGACAATTGCCTGACAATAAATTTAGCTACCAACGAAAATTGTCAGCTTACACGGACGTAAGATTTTCTACGTATCAAAAATTGTCAGCAAATTATTTTTTATCAAAATACACACATACACACACACCACATGCCATTATTCATTCTTTATTTTTGTCGCTCAATAACCATGTTTTTAATTTTTTTTTATTCTCTTTTCTGCAACTTTTTATCTCTCGTACTCACATTTTTTCTATTCTCTTGTTTTTTCTCTCCCTTTCGCGCCACACACATTTTTCTTTAATATTCTTTGTCAGTACTCTGACAATGACGCCATTGTAAGGTGTTGAGAATTTCTGCATCTTACAATATGCCAATGCCTGACAATGTACCAGCAACGATAATGCCAAAGTCAAACATTCAGACGATTGACAGTTAACTGACAATTAATTGTTAGGTAGGTGGCCTGCCAATGCTTTTGCTTACAATGTTGTCAGCAAAAAATTGTAAGTTCTCACGATTGGTTAAAAATATTCTATACATTTTCTGACAATATTGTAAGATCTTACAATCGTCATATGTACACCTAGCTTTATACAAGCTAAAGCTAGGTATAGACGATTGTAAGATCTTACAATATTGTCAGAAAATGTATAGAATATTTTTAACCAATCGTGAGAACTAACAATTTTTTGCTGACAATATTGTAAGCAAAAGCATTGGCAGGCCACCTACCTAACAATTAATTGTCAGTCGTCTGCACACTTTGGCGTCATCATTGCTAGTGAGTGTCCTACTAAGAGTCCCCGAGTTCGCAGGTTCGATTCCTGCCGAATGCTTTGGGTAATTCTGCAGACAAGCCAAAAGCTTTGCAGTTTTTTGTGTTTGTTAAAAAAAAGAAAGAAATGCGGTCGGGGGACCCCCGTTACGAACGAAGTTCCTTACGTTTTTTTTTCATCTTTGAATGTAATACAAGGTGAAATCTGTATGTTTTATTTTGTGTTGTTTTTAAAATTTTGAAATTTTATGATTCCTTAAATTTTTGGAACGTTTTCAAACTAATTAATATTTATTTGTATGTGTCTCCGCTGCTGTCAGTGGAGACACTGCCAATCACACACTATTGCTTTTCGACAGTACACCAATACATATAAACAGCTCACACGCTTTCGTGACGATTTCTACTAATTTCCACTACCAGCAAGCCGCGTTAAGGAACTTCGTTCCAAAAAATCATGTGTTTAACATTTGGGGGATTTCGTTCTTCAAACTGCGAAAAAAATGCACAACATGAATTTTTCTTACTATTATTATTATTAGTTTTTGTTTCAATTATATGAGTTACAAATTTATTTCTTGATTTTTTCCCAATATCTCTATACTTTCTAAACTACGCGACATAGATTTTTTGTTTGTCGTTTTTCTGGGAGCAGTCACCACCTGATCTATCACCAGTTTTCGTTTGCACATTAAGTTTTGGGACACCCCGTATATATTGCACACTAATGTGGCAGTTCTGTCTGTCTTATGCCTACGCTTGCGCAAACGTATTTATGTCTGTCTCCTACATTTATCTGGCATTACTAATTCGATTTTTTTTGCACTGAATCTCTGTCAAGGTCATTCCTTTTCGGTTCATTCATATCATATGATGCGTGTATTTCCTCACTGAGCAAGTGAACAACTTTTTTTTACAATCTCCTTATTACTGTGGGGGTAGTACGTGAGTGTCTGACAGCATATCGTGTTTGCTTTAGCTTTTTTCAATTGTTACTTACGTAGTCAGTATGTATTATTTCTGTGCGCATGTTGCCAAATAAAACACAAAATGCGTGTGAGAACAATAAACCGTTTCTTTTCCTTACAGCCATACATACATACGTAGGTATATGATTTACTACCGTAGAGAAGTGGTTTTGTGTTTTGTTTACATCTGATGCAGGGCTTTCTTTAGACGCTTTTTCTTTGTAGGTATTTCTTTTTTTGTGCCATCTATTTTACAATAGCAAGAGAATTAAAAAACTCTCAAAAACTCATTAATTTACCATTGTACATACGTGCCAAAATACATGTTTAGTGGTAGTTATGTAGGCAGGCAGGTAGAGGTTGTTTCGGTTTTACAGGAAATATGTGGAAATATGTATATGTACGTGCCATTTACAATGTTGTTCTCTTAAAGATACAAACGAAATAATGTTTAAATAAAAGGGAGATCAAAATATGCGAGATCGTTTATGTTTTCTGTCTTCAAAAGTGTGATTGCCAACAAATAAAAAAAAAAAAAAAAACGTTAAACTAGTTTCCTTTTTATTGCCAATCTTTTAAATTTTAGGGTCAACTGTTAATATGTAATAATATGTATATAATAATATACATATTATTTTTAGCACTTCAGTAGCTCCCCACGTACATATGTATGTATGTACTTAAATTAAAGCAGACCGATTTGTATGCATGACAATAACTTGAAAATAAAACTGCCTAAAATTTTAAGAAGCTTCTTCAAAGAAACCAGGATAGTAAAATTAGGCCCAATAACGCGCCTTCCGGCATACTAGTTTATTTCACACAGCAAGAAATTGTGAGGTAAAATTGACATGAAAAAAAAAAGAAATGCGGTCGGGGGACCCCCGTTAGGAACGAAGTTCCTAACGTTTTTGTTTCAACTTTGAATGTGATACAAGGTGAAATCTGTATGTTTTATTTTGTGTTGTTTTTGAAATTTTTAAATTTTATGATTCTTTAAAATTTTATTTTTATTTTTGACACATGCAGTATTTTTTTGTCAATCAAAACGAAGAAAATTTTTCAATATTGCTGTTTTTGTTGTGACATACTTTACTTTAGCGACATCTATCAACTAATAGTGTCCGTTTTCACAACTAATTAATATTTATTGGTATTGGTGTCTCCGCTACTGTCAGCGGAGACACCTACACAATTGTTTGTAGAAAGGTACACCAATACAGATAAACAGCTCACACGTTTTCGTGACGATGTCTACTAATTTCCACTACCAGCAAGCCGCCTTAAGGAACTTCGTTCCAAAAATGTTGAATTTCTACAAGAAATAATGACCAAATTACCTGGCTTTTATTCAAAATATTTGTTATTAAATGCAGCCAAATGGTGCTGATGAGCGTCATGGTGGACAGGAAGTTTTTCTGCGTGGCACAACATTTTTAAGACAACCGGACATCTCTAGTCTCAAGATTCTTGACACGAGATTTTAATAACTGCTAAATATACCAGTATCACAGCAAAAGTTTTCTAATACCCATATATGAACTTAATTCTTTATTTGCTTTAAGAGCCTATGGAAATGTATTAATGCAGGTCCAAAGAAAAAAGTATATTTTTGGACCTGCATTAATACGTTTTCTAATACCCATACTCGTATGCATTTCGCTTTTGTTAAACTGTTGTGGAATGTTCAACTTAAAACTTTTACCGCTTACACCTTGACATTCATTAGTGGCCAAAACATGCAAAATGTTATCAACTGCTCTGGCTATTTCAATTACTTCCCTTCCCCGATTTGTCATAGAAACCTTTTAGGGGTTCCCTTTCCAAATGATGCTCAAAATAACCTTTTATTTCCTATAACAGGAAAAAACCTGATATTAATAAAACACCTTTAATCGCCCGCTAATTTTCGTAATTATGTTCACATGAAAGCAGCTATAAATTGTTGATAGTGATGCGCTGTTTTTAATTTATTGGCTGCAAAATATTAATTTATATATATTTGATTCTTAGTCGAGTTGAAGGTTAAGAGATTTTATCTATGAAAAACAAAATGTTTGACTTTAAATTCGGTTGTTGACCCACGAGACAAATTGTCAAATTTTTTTCTAAATGCACGTAGTTATGTACGAGTATGTATGCATATATGTATGTACATAAATACATACACACATCAAACTTGTGTTGAGTTGAGTTGACGTGAGTGGCTAAAAAGAAATTTTCAAAATTGTTTACATACATACATTCACATGCATGCATCATGCATTCCGATAATATTCGAAATAAAAAATTTATACAAATATTTGGCCAATGTTATACGTACATATGTTTGTACGGATTCATATATACCTACAATGTATGTATGTATGTATATGTCTATATGCATACTTCCAGTCACACAAACCCCCGACACATTTTGTTGGTGATGACTACGTGCTTTGTTGCGCGTTAGAGCTGTTTAGTTAAGACCTTAGCTAAAAAGCAAAAGCTGCTACAACACACATACACACACACACACACATGTACATACAACGTAGCTAATACCCTGCCAGCAAATTGGTAGTCGACTACTAAAATAATTAACTTCACGTTAACTTTTATGGACTAGCTTCAAATTAGCTACAATACAATCGAAACGTAGTGCAGAGTTCACTCAAAATTCAAATACTAACATACACACATACACGGTAAATAACTCTTGAATTAAATTGCCTATTGTCGCATTCGTTTTAAATGTAGCGATGGCTGAATGGGTTAAGGTGGCTGCTCACCAGTCTTGAGGCTTAGTGGTTCGAATCCCACCAGATGCTAACAAAAAAAAAAAAAAGTGTGATGAAATTTAATTTAATAAAATATAATAACTATTACCACCGAAAAATGTAAAATCAGCCTTGATTTGCACATTTTTTTCTGTATGTACTGACTTTGAAGTAGTTAACTTGAAGTTAGTTGAAAAGTAATGCAGCGTCGGACAATTGACTACCTCCTAGGACATCGTAATGTTAAAATAGTCAGTCATCTCCATTGAAAATAATCTAAGTGTCAACCACCACCAGTTGTAAAAAAGTTAGCTTGTAATTCATTATTAGTTAACTGAGTTGCCGGCAGGGTAATGACAACAAAAATGGTAATATCTACAATATCTAAACACGTGTGCGTGTGCGAAATGTTTTGTCTGCCCTGTCTTGTTGTGAATAATCCCTGCCAGCAAATTGGTAGTCGACTACTAAAATAATTAACTTCACGTTAACTTTTATGGACTAGCTTCAAATTAGCTACAATACAATCGAAACGTAGTGCAGAGTTCACTCAAAATTCAAATACTAACATACACACATACACGGTAAATAACTCTTGAATTAAATTGCCTATTGTCGCATTCGTTTTAAATGTAGCGATGGCTGAATGGGTTAAGGTGGCTGCTCACCAGTCTTGAGGCTTAGTGGTTCGAATCCCACCAGATGCTAACAAAAAAAAAAAAAAGTGTGATGAAATTTAATTTAATAAAATATAATAACTATTACCACCGAAAAATGTAAAATCAGCCTTGATTTGCACATTTTTTTCTGTATGTACTGACTTTGAAGTAGTTAACTTGAAGTTAGTTGAAAAGTAATGCAGCGTCGGACAATTGACTACCTCCTAGGACATCGTAATGTTAAAATAGTCAGTCATCTCCATTGAAAATAATCTAAGTGTCAACCACCACCAGTTGTAAAAAAGTTAGCTTGTAATTCATTATTAGTTAACTGAGTTGCCGGCAGGGATGAAACACAACAACGCCAATAAATGAACAAAACAAAGCAAGCGAGTGAACTCTTTGTTGTTGTTCCCTTGTGCATTTAACTGTTGAACTTCTGTGAGGCAGGCAGGCACATGCGTAAATAACAAACACAAATGCAAGCTAACCCAGCAAACATCCTCATCGCTCAATTTATTATGTGGGCGAACTGAAAGTGAAATCAAATATGATCAAATAAAACAAATGAAAATGAATTAAAAAATAGTTCAACTAATTCTCCCTTAAAATGAAACTAAAATCCAATTTACTTTTAAAATGTTAAAGAATACATCATTGGATTTAATTTTGAATTGTTGCATTTTTAGGGTTCCGTACTCATCAGAGTGAAACGGAACCCATTACCGAGACTTCTACGTCCGTCCGTCCGTCATTCTCCGAAACGGCAAGACCCAGAGAGCTGAAATTTTCACAGGATGTTGTTATACCTGGCCGCTACAATAGCAAATACCAAAAACAACAACAAGTCAAAAACTACCAGGTGTCCCCATACAACGAAAATTAATAATTAGCTATAACTCTCGAACCGTAAAAGATAGAGAGCTGAAAATCGCACAGTGTATGTATCTGCAAATGCTCTACAGCAATAAATGCTAAAAACAACAACAAGTCGTTAACTACCAGGTATCCCTATACAACATAAAGTAAAAATTAGCCGTAACTCCCAAACTGTAACAGACAGAGGGATGAAATTTCCATAATATATGTATGTATTACCAGATGCCTCACAACAATAAATGCTAAAAACAACAACAAGTCGAAAACTACCAGGTGTCCCTATACAACGTACAGCAACAATTAGCTATAACTCTCGAACCGTGAGAGACAGAAGGATGAAATTTGCATAATATTTGATAGGGAGCCGAAATTCGCACAGTGTATGTATTTCCAGATGCCTTACAACAAATGACAGCAACAACAACAAGTCGAAAACTACTAGGTGTCCCCATACAACGTAAAGTAAAAAAATTAGCCGTAACTCTCAAGCTGTAAGAGACAGAGAGATGAAATTTATACAAAATATGTATGTATTCCCATATGCCATTCCGTACGTACATTACACGTATGTATGTACGTACATTACACATATGTACGTACAGAACCCTAAGTGTGCGTGCCAGCCTCTTACTTGACTGAATTTTTTATAATAGATAAATGTTGACGCGATAAATACTTCAAAGAAATAGCTACTTATTCCCCAGCCAAAGTCATAATTTTACTTTCCTATATTTATGATTATTATTTATTAATAATGTAAATTATATGTAGTAATCATTTGAAGTAGTAGCTTGTCCACAAAAACTGTTATGAACTATCATGTAATTTGTCCCTTTGGACAAAGCGCTAGTGCACTTTTGTCTTAAAAATAAATCAAATTTTCTGAGATGACAAAAAATTATCCATAAAATAGACTACGAAAAGATCATTGCTTTGGTTAATGTTAGTTAAGTATATATGTAAATAGAAAGTAAAATTGCGTGAGCTTTGGTTGCCGAGTGGTTAAAGCGGCTGTGTAAAAATTGTGAAATTTGACACGTCCAAAGCTCATGAGGTGCTGATAAAGGGCGTTTGCTATCCAAAAGCAGCCGGTTGTCCAGCCAGCTATAAAATTTTACTTTTCTTTACTTAATTGATATTGATTAAAAAGTGATAAACCGAGGTTTGAACTTGAGCCTGAAAAATTAATTTAATATAAATGTATTACAACATCATAGTTCAATGTAGTTAAAATTTCAGTAAAATAAATCAAATTAGTTTTTTTTATCTCTTCTTAATTTGGAAATATTTGCACATTTCCCAAGTGTTCTCTTCTGGAATGAATATTTTCCATATTTTAACTAAATACAAACGTAATATGAAACAAATTACGAATTCTACATTAACAAAACCGAGGAGAATGGGGGCGAAAACTGTTATTGTTTATTTGTTAATTTTAAGTAAATTTTATTCAAATATTTACGTTACTGATCGCTGTCATGTTTTTTAGATATCACCTTGAAAGTGATAAGATTAAAGCTCAAGCGCTTGTAGATAAATTCTATATTTCTGAAAATAATTTTTAATCTATTCAATTCAATTTTCTGTGTTAGAAATTTTTGTGTGAAATATCTTGTCTACCCTCCAGACAAAATGAATGCGACGTGGTCAGAAACCTACCAGATGCTTCTCAGTACGGACTGATTGCACATGGGCTGTTTTTTTTTTTTTTCATACACATTTCGAAATATCGATTTGAACAGCAGGTTGTCACAAGAAGCGGACTAGTTTATTTATATACTAGTTGGCATACTGGTATTTGTTGTACCACTTGAAATTTTGCGTGAAAGCAAAGAATTGTTTTTTGTATCTTTTAGTCTAAAATTGTTTAAATCTAGTTTATTCTTATTACATTTTATTCTTATTACGTTTTATTCTTATTACATTTAAAGCAGAGCAGTACTTTTGAAGTAGTGTAGTCGATACATATTTACTAATTATTTTATCTGCAGGGATTCTATTACTGTTATTTATTATATTATATGAGAGCGTGTACATTGGAGTGGGTCGTTTTGGAAGGCCAAATATTTGTAGATATTGTGCCATTGATATTTCGATAGTTTTTTGCAAAAAGTTGCACTACGACATATCAAAACGTTATTTTCAAGTCTCCCAAATTTAAATTTTTTACATTTTCCCAGAGGAGGCGTGGTACGGGGTCGGTATTTTTGAAAAAAAAAACCAAAATATTGAAGAGAAAAATTTATTAAGGATTGGTTATATCCTCTGGTTATGACTCCTGCATGGGCGGGCAGCCTGCGGCTGATTAGTGTGAGGGGGGAACATTTTCTTGCCATAAAGAAAAACTTTGACAAATTGAAATTTGGACGCCTCAAAAATGAGTTTTGGGGCCATCGAACAATTTATGGCGCAATATCGATTGCTGAATCGAGCCACCCTAGTGTATATACATACATATATACTTATTTAACAAAAGATCGATGTAGAACCAAATGAAGTTGTGATATGAAAATATATTTTAAACTTCTTAGTTAACATAAAATAATGGCTCTTACCCTTTGCTTCAAAAAATCGCTTCGCTTTCTCTAGAAATTTACAAAAATTTATTGCTTTAACGAAACTTTCATTGATTTTCCCCACATTATTTCAGGTATTCCACTGCTTAGTTATAGCACAAAACCATATTCAAACTTTTGTGTGCGCTAAGATTTCAATAAGAATTTAAGCTGAATTTCGTTGCCAATTTTGAGTCATTTGGTGAGCTCCCATTAACTGCAAAATTTTACTCGAAAGTTGTGTTCTTGTTACCAGGTTTCGACTTCGAATTTAACTTCACGGCTTTGAACACCTTGCTTGCTTTGAAGACATTTGCTTGCTTTGAAGACTTGAGACTCTAAGCACTGTACCTCATGCTTCCTGACATACCTCTACGGCGCTGCAAAGTTTTCTTATATTCTCTACGTGTCTCTGCGTCATAAAATGGCAACGTATGGTACGACCATTTGGACTTCAAAAATATTACAGAAATTTTACAGAAACAATCTTTGCAGTTGAGCAATGTGTGGTTGAATGTTATTTAAGACCTCGGCATAAGTATCTGATCTTCTAGTCGTGCTGTCAATATATGTACTTATGTAGTTCTCCCTTTTGAACCTTAAAATAGACTTCTTAGTTTATTTTCTTTTCAACAAAAAATAAACATACTTCAGCTTATTTACATACAAACATCTCACGCATAGATACGTTTGTATGTATGTATGTGTGTATGGTTCTGCTATAATGTCACGTATTTGTTCTGGTTCCGGCTTTTATTCTGGCATCAAAAATTGTTTTACACATCCATGCATACATATGTATGTAGGTTTTTAATTCCTCTAAACGATAGTGATAAGAAAGTAAAATATCTATGCATGTAGGATGGTAGCCTCCTGATATACATATATACATACATACATGTGTTTTCACACCTCATAATAATTGATCACCATAATAAAACCACAATTAACGTTCGCACATCCATCCGTACAAACTTGCTCATACAAATGTATGTATGTATGTATGTATGTATGTATGTATGTATGTATGTATGTATGTATGTATGTATGTATGTATGTATGTATGTATGTATGTATGTATGTATGTATGTATGTATGTATGTATGTATGTATGTATGTATGTATGTATATATCACATATAGTCTTATAAAATGTAAAAATGTCAATCTACATCTTTCAAATATGTTTTAAAAGATAATCACTCATACACCAATTTCCGTCATAGTGGTCACATTAAGTTGGCACGAAAAATTTGGCACTTGATTTTTCGCTACCAACAACAATTGAAAGTGATTGATAGGCTTTATCTCGCCCTCAAGTCTAGAAGATGTGAAATAAATTATTAGGGGGTTTTCTCAGATGAGATCAGGGGTCTTGTTCCCGAAACCTGCATCTTTTTACGCAATACACGTGCATCGTCAAGAGCACATCCGTTTGTAGTCAATTGGCCAATGTTTCAATTTCATGCAAAATTTTCGCGAATTGCGACTTTATGCCAGTAGTGTTCTTATATATAGTTCTCAATCTATTTGTGACTTCTGTTATTTTTAGCGATTTTTCGCGCTTTTTCGCCAGATTTCGTCTTGATATTAAAAAAATGTTTTCCTTGGCAAACGTTTTTGTGACAGTTGTCTTTGTTGTAACTATAAGCCAATTCAAAACAACTTCAGCCTATTGCAAGTTCTTTAAAAGTTTTCGCGATTTTTCATTGGTTGTGTTTTTTTGCAAACTACTTTCGCTGCTTATCATTTTTTTTTTTGGTGCATATTTGTGCTTTCTAATTATATACAAATAAATGTAAATCATATTTTAGGGTAATGACATACATACATATGTATGTATAAATAATATTAGGTTTTGAAATCAACTTAGTTTCAAGGCATCAAATGAATGTAATAATGATTTTAAAAGCCGACACTTAGTAAAACCCGCCTTCGATTCTGCATGGCATCCCTGAGTTCTTTCCTTATTATTATTACTGAGTTTTTATTCCCTACAAAATTTTTTTAAAAATGGGGATAGGCCCTTTGGCAAATTGTACAACGATATGTATGTATGTATGTATGTTTTATATGCTTTTCTATATGTGTGTGCGTGTGTGTGTGTCTGTATATTGCTCGCCTCTTTTTTGCTTTCTATTTCTCTGCAAACAACCAGCACGTAGAAAGAAATTCAGTTATCAATTTACTCACACTTTTGCAAGTTTCAGCCAGTGATGGAACTTTCGGCACAATTGCTCAATGTCTGGTGGCTACAATGAATTTTTCGGTGGCCCCTCTTTTGATACATACACAGCTTTTCGTTAAATATTGCGATAAAAAAGAATTATAAAAAAGATGATACTATAACAATAGAGTGTATGTTTGTGTACGTATGACGTATGGGAATAATAAAAGGTATACGAATTCATATAATTATATAAATGCTTACCTATTTTTAATATTGAGCCCTTAAAGATCTTAAAAGAAGATCAAAGAATATCAATTTCGTTGCAGAGGTTAAATTATATGTGCCTACACAGAGAAAAAACTGCAATATACAATTAACCTGATAAAATGTTGATGGTAAATCTTGTTAAATTTGTACAAAATTAATGACCAAAATAAAGTTGCTTGTTATACCATTCGTTCTAATTGTTGTGATGGCTGAGTGGGTGAGGTGGCTGCTCAACTATTGTAAGTTTATAGTTCGAATCTTGTCGGTCGTTGAAAAGGAAATAAGAGAAGGAATAAAATATCCGATGTAAATGAGATAAAAATAAAAAAATAGTGAAAAGAAGATGTTTCCCTCACGCTCTATTTTAAATTCCATTTTGTTTTAATGGATTTAATGAAGATCTGTAATTCCACTAAGGAACAGCAAAAAGTAAAAACAAATTGGAATCCACCATAAATTTTTTTTTAAATGCGTTATGGTAGATCCCTTAACTACAAAAGTTGTCATTGTTTCAGATTCTATAGACATGTTTGTTTTGGATCTTTTTTGTTTTTTTTTTTTTTGTTTTTTGAAGCGGCCGCTGCTTTGACATCATGTATTCGGTTTTATTATACTTTTAAACCAAGAATTTTAAATTATGGTAGCTTTAAACTGTAATATAATTTTTTAGTTCAACTAATAGTTCTAGATTTATTGAAAAAAAAAATTGTTTCTTTTCTTTGACAAAGTTGCAATTTCGGCTTTTGAAAAAAATAATAATAAAAGAAAGAGAGAACTCAAAATGCTTTCCACTTTTATTGCATATTCATAAAGCTGCACATAATAGAATTAAATGGAACCTCACCCATTAAAAAAAATGCGTAAATTAGGCCGGGTCGAGTTGTATGGATATTGTACCATTGATTTTTCGACAGCAAAAAAAGTTTGGTTCGACTATCAAAAAAAAAAAAAAAAAAAGATGCCAACAAAATGTTGGCAAAATATTGAAAATAAATAAATAATTGCTTAAAATTATTTTTATAAAAAACCAAAGATCAAAAGCTTGAATAATTAATTTAACAAAGAAATAAAAAATAATAATAATAATAATATTCGGGGCTTCCAATCTTCATCTTTTCTTTTTTGTTTTTTTGTATGGTACGAGAGTTCAAAAAAAATATTGGGGAAAAAAAAATTATTCGGGACTGCTCACATATTTGACTCCTCTACGAACATCCCATACAGAAATAACAAAAAAATGAAATGTATTATTCTAGGTCTAAATAGGCCTTATTGTTTTCTGTCTTTTTTTAGCCGTCTATATGCAGCTGAAATTTCGCCGCTGGCATTAAACCTAAAATGTAATAAAAATCAAGAAAAAACATGTAAATCGGATGCCTAAAAATATTATTTTTTTATGAGTCGTTGTGGAACCTTTTGTTTCTTTATGTCAAAAGCTATCGAAAAATCGATGGCGCAATTATAAATTACTAAATCCACTCAACGTAGCGAAAATACCAAAATATATTATGACAGATAAAGCAAAAATATCTAGTCTATAATAGGCTTTTAGTATTATAATATAATTATTTTTTAGTTATTTCTGCAGTTATTGAGAAATCAAAGACGAAAAAAATGTATGGAAAAATTTTATAATTTTTAAAAATCTACAAAAAACAGAAACTCCAAATAACCCTCAGTTTTATTTATTTATATGTAATGCTATGTATAATAGAATTAAAATGAGCTCTTATTCATTAAAAGCGATGGTTAAATACTTATTTTGTGTCAGACAAAGCAAAAATAGCTGAACATATAATGGTAAGCAAAAATCTTCTGACTTTCTGCTTAGTGCTGGTTTTATTTCCTCAAAATATTTCACCTGCCATAATTTGAAGCAGGAATAATAAACATCCCTTAAAAGTACGGAGTTTTTACAAAAATTTCATAACTTCACACACTGTAGAAGTTTGCCCCCCTTTTTCAGACACTTTGTGCCTTTTTCGTTGCAATTCTCCGGCATGAAACAATAATTGTCTAATCCCATCACTGGTCGAAAATCATTATTCATGTGTTTCGAATTGATTATTTTTTACGATTCTCAAAAATCGCCAACTTAAAAAAACGAGCACAACAATCGTAATATTCATTCAACAAAAAACTCTCGTTAAGAACGGACTCAAGAGTGCGCGCGTCGTACTGAGAAACACAAAACAATACTAAAACTCAAAAGCAACTGCCAAAATATTGCATTGAAATATTATTCAATGAATAGTTAAGCGCATAAATGCGAATGTGATAATAACAAAAAGTATAGAAAAACGTACAAAGTTCATAATTTTGAAGAGCAAACAAAAAACACTCACTGCCTTCTAAAATTATCAAGTATTTTTTCGCCAAAGATATCAATGTTATTTATTGTAGATAAAATACCTTAAAAAATAAACGTACACTTACAAAGAAGATAAATTAAGAAGTCAGCTGATTTTTACTACAATAATCATAAGTTATATAAACAATTTATGTAAATAAGAAAAATAACGCACGACCTTGTACATCGAGTGACTCCCTTTATTAATGGAAATCTGTAACAAAAACTAAAAGAGCACTTGCCACAACAGCTGCTAAAACACAAAACATTACATTTGTGGAATATTATTCTAGTTAATTTATTTACTGTGTTTTAACCACTTGCACACTTATCTACCCACATATATTTGCTAACGGCGTCCAACACCCGGTGGTTTAGTTGCGTGTTAGAATTCATCACAACAGGGCTGATTGCTTTGTAGTGTAAAAAATAAATGTACATACTTACATATGTACATATGATTGCATTACATGTAGTATCTCGAAAATACTAAAAAAGAAAAAAGTTCCTTTAAAAATAAAATTATTTTAATATATCAAAAGATTTTTTAACTGTGATATAAAAAAAAAAAAACAAAAAAACAAACACCAAAAAAACGTTTGCAATTTATTAGTGAAAAGTAAGACTTGCAACCTGCAACCTGCCAACATGATTGCTTCATCCACTACCACGGATTATAATAAATTTTTCAAACGCTCTGCTCTACCCTCCAATGCCGAACAGTATTTGCGTGAACAATTAATAAGCTGGTAATTATTTCGTGCCTACATATGTACATATAATAATTTATTTTAAATGCACTTCGCATATGTATGTATGTATGTATGTATGTGTATGTATTTGCGCGTAGTGCCTTAAACTTATTGAATGTAGGCCGCAAAAATGTGCTAAATTTTTGCATAAGTATTTAATTTTAAATGATCTTTTAACATTTGAGTTCGTTAGATTATTTCGGTTTGCAGTGGTGTTTTGATTCAAATGCATACAAACATATGTATGTATGTATGTATGTTTGTATGCCTGTTGATTTCGTTGGCTTAAATGCAAAGCACATACAAATGTGAATAAACCTGCATATCGTTACCGCAAGTGCAAAACGTCTCAAGTAGCAAAAATTTCCATGATAATGATTATCGTTTTTAAAAAAGCGAAATAATTTAAAGCGGTTTTCTGTATTTACGCTTTCAGCAAGTCTACAAGCCATCGACGACATTTCGTTGGTGCCAATCAACGCGTCAGTAGACTTGAAAACACGTGTGAAAGTATGTTTAAATATTTTACCTCATATGCTATTTAATATTAGTTTTTTTTTTTTTTTTTTTTAGCTAAAGGTCTTTTTATTATTCAAATATGAACTTAATTATTTATTTGCTGTAAGAGCCAATTGAATTTGTATTAATTCAGGTCCAAAAATTTAGCTTACAAATGTTTTCTCTATTTTTTTAGCTGTCTATATGCCGCTGACATTTCAATATTGTTTTGTAAATAAAAATAAAATGTAGATGAACATATAGTTTTCTTCTGATCCTTATCTCGCTAAACTATTAAAACTCCCATTTTAAGAGAAAAGTCTTAAATAAATGCACACTTTCTTTTAGAAAAGGAATCGGCATAAGTTAATAAATTATCTCTGTGGGTTTTTTCCAGGAACGAAATCTTATTGTTTTCATTAGGAAAACCTGATTGAAAAAATCAAGAGGGAATCTAATAATTGCTATATATTCATACATTTCTTAAAAAAAAACTTCTTCTTGATGGATCTGAATCCACAATCTCAAACACCAAGGCACTGAAAAACTATAAGCAAACGTAGTACGCGATGTGCACATGATAATTGGGAACCTAATGAAATCATTAAGAAATACATGGGCCTAGATGCCGCAACGATAATTTTTTTTCATCAGTGAGCACTAAAAGTATGATCCGCCGGCAGGCACAGTGTTTACTTTTCGTCTCTTTTTTTCTTTCTCTATGTAGAAAAAAGCCATTCGAAGGAAACAAGTATGAATGCATTTACATGTTTGATATGAATAAAGTAAAAAATAAGTTTTTAACTGAATGAGAGGCGCAGCTGCTTCAAAACAGCTAGTTGTACCCCAGCTCAAGTCATATGCTTTATTTGTCTCCTCTAATCAATATCTACTTTGATCACTAAAAAAGAGAATTAAAGCATGACTCTGGCTTAAAAGAAGTTCAAAAAATAAACTCAATATCAGTTTATTTCAGTTTTAGTTCGGAGTTGCTTCCTTGAAGTTGAAAAAAAAAAACAGAAAATTATAAGACCTTATTAAAAAATTATTTAAATTTTGAATCTTTGCTAATCAAATTTTTTAAATAATTTGTTTTTTTTTTGTTTTTAGTATTTTATCATTATTTTCCTGAAGCTGCTAACAAATTGTTGGCGAAAAATTTAATATAAATAAATAGAATTGTTTCAAATTATTTTTTATAAAAAGCAAAGATCTAAAGCTTGAGTAATTAATTTAATAATATTTAAATTAATTAATTCAGGTCCAAAAATGAACCTTTTCAAAAAATTTAAATTAATGTTTGAAATCAGTATTGTCATTGAATTTTGTTTTTAGTTACATCGTTTTGCATTCTAAGTAACGATAGTGGGTAATGAAAACATTTTTATTTTCATCTTTGCATTATTACTGCTAAGATTAAAATTGCATTAAAGCTAAAACGAAAACTTGTAGACCAATTTGTTTATGAGTCAGCAACGTAAAAAACAATAAATAATAAAAATCTTTATTAAGATAAAAACAATTTTCAAAAATTACACCAGGTCGGCCATTTTGTTTCTTTATTTTCTCACTTGGAATTAATGACATTTTCTTATGGGCTTTCCTAAAGCGCGTTCAGTCCCAGAGGAGTCAAATGTATGACCAGCCTCTAATAATTTATTCTCTCCACACCATCCCTGTACCACCGCTCCCTTTATATGGGGGCTGCCATATAAAAATTTAAAAGTACAAAATATTGTAATTCGAATGCCTCGAAAATGATTTCTTTTTGATATGTTGAAGTGGAACTGGGTTTTTCTCATGCCAAAAGCTACTGAAAAATCGAAGGTATAATATCGATTGCTAAATCGACCCACTGTTGTATACTTACTGCAATTCTGCATATTTCATAAGGCGGGCGTATCACTCATACGTTTGTCGATCTGCAGGCTTACAATCTTCTTCACAAAATATATTTCAGGCTTATAAGCCTATTATTTGATATTTTAGGTTTATTATTTTAATAAACCTAAAATATTTATTATGAATAAGACCCGTATTCTATAACTTGCTAAAGCTTCAGCTCCATCACTAAAATTCTATAAATTCAATTTAGAAATTTTTAGCTACTAATAAAATTCTGTAAGGCCCGCCGTACATTATGTAACTTCAGGGCTCAAGCCATTGCCTTCACAGAATACTGTTTAAGCGACATTACGTAGCTTTTTGCCTTAACATTTTAGCGATCTAGACCAACTACATATGTGTACTTCTAGACCATCTATTCGGGCTTAGGCATAAGCATGGTGCTCCCGAGCAATGTCACTTTATAACCCTGCAAGAAATGGCTGATGAAAACAAACACAGTAACAACTTATTTGCTAACACATGCAAAGCAATTTTATAGCTTTCAGCGTTGCCATTACAATGATTTTTTTAATATTTTGATTTTCCCTTATTAGTTTGGTAATTTCATTTGGAACTACGTTTATGCATTAATGTTTTTATAGGTTCATTTGTTCTTTTTTCTTTGGAAAAAAATAGTGCTGTGTAAGTTTTTTCCATACGATTCAGTTTTCTATTGTTAAAACTTCTACTGACTACTGTTTTTCTCTTAATTTTATCTATTCTGTTCTCCTTGTATAGTTTTTTTTTTTAATTTTTCGAAAAAACGTATTTTTTTATTTAATAATAAATAAATAAATAGCATTGCATGTACTTTTGTGGGCATTTTGAAAAAAGATTTCGAATGATCGCTTTGCTGAGGTGGTAACGCTGGTTTAAAAAGTAAATCACACGTACACGAATGTTTACATCAGTTTTTTCATTTTGCCCTTAAGAAAATGATAGAAAACCTGATGTATGAATCCATCAGTAGAGTCGGTCATATGATGCATCAAATGACCGACACTGTTCTTGTAGGGTAAGGAATGCTTTTGAAAGCAAACAATATTTTTCTGGAGTATTTCTGGGCGTACAGCAAGCATTTCTCAAAGTCTGGTACAGGGGACTATTTTATAAGCTTCTTTCTAGGCATTACTATCACATTTTAAAGTCGTATCTCATGGAAAGACACTACTCTGTTAAAGTAAATAATGAGTTTTTGGAAATTTATGACATAAAAGCTGGTGTACCGCAAGGAAGTGTGCTTGGTCTAGTATTGTATACTATTTTTACCTCAGATATGCCTGTCCACAATAATGTTTTAGTAGCAACTTATGCTGCTGTTACTGCAATATTAAACGCCAGCTCCGATCCTGGTGACACAACTCTTCAAGTAGCACTTACCGAAATAGGAAACTGGCTTGACATAAAATTAGCATCTTATTCAAATCACAAAATTTATTATCTCTTTTTTGTCCGCCTTTCACCTTCAGTTCGACTTTGTGCTAATAGTTTTAGTTGCGGCCGTTGCCTCAACAGCTGTCAAAACCGTTCACTGGGGAATAAGTTGGCGTTTGGATAGGAGGAAAAACCACTAACAACAATAAAGAACATTATCAAACGCTTGTTTACACAAAATTGACGTATGTAGACATGTATTTTTAAACCCACAGCAAATATGTCTACAATAAATATACAAATATGTATATTTATTGCGTGCAGAACTTACTGGTTTGTGGGCATATTATCAAGAACATTGTTATTGCCCCCCGAAATGCGTAAGCGACACCTGTTCTTGCTAATCAGACTGCTCCAGACGTTTTTTCTTTCTTTCTTTCTTTCTTTGCACAGCTAAAACAACAACTATTACTTTTTCATCACTTGTTTCCATGTGTGTATTTTTTATATTTTGTTTAGACAAGTACATATTGCTTCGATTTATTAATTTATAAAAAATCACTTCGATAATTTTGCTATCAAATATTTCAATTTTACCAGAAAGGCACAAAATCACATTTCTAATGAGCAAATTGCCAATGATATTTTCTTATATTGATTTTGTTTTTACTCTCGTCTCCTTCCAACATTTAGTCTTAAATCTGGCTTCAACAGAATTTGGATGAATATCATATTTTTCCATTGCATTCTTATTTTCGGCTCAACTAAAGCGAATAAGCGAATGTAGTTGTTATTGCAACCAGCGTTACCGCGAGGACCACTAAAGTATCAATTTACCACTTTTCTAACTATATTACCCATTCTTCAGGATATGACAATTTGTTTTAGTTTTCCCAACAATAGAGTTCTCTGACAAATTTCCTATACTAAAGTTGTGAAGTTTGTAAAAATATAAGGAATCTTTATACTGCTCCATATGCAGTAAAATAAATTTCACTACTGTCAAATTCTATACACACTTATGTGCGAACCGCAACAACATTTGTTAGCAAATACAGGGTGTCCGCCAGGAAGGCTTTTAGTTTATAATTTTTATTTTTGCGCCTCGATGGATGAATTGGTAGAGTACTCTACCAAGAGTCTTCGAGGTCGCAGGTTCGATTCCTGCCGAAGGCTCTGGGTGTTTCTGCAGACAAGCAAAAAGCTTCGCAGTTTTGTGTTTGTTTAAAAAAAAAAAAAAAATTAAATGAAAGAGAATTGATTTTATATTGATAAATATTCTATTTAATATCGGAAATTATGTGTGTGAAATACAATATCAGATAAATGTCCCCCTCACAAATGCGAGCCCTTTTGAGCCTATTTTTCATTACATTCTCATACATTTCATGCGGTATTTTATTAATTTCATCACGAATATTTTGTACGAGTTGCTTCAGCGTATCTGGTTTCTTTATATAAACCTAGCTTTTCAAATATCCCCACAAAAAGAAGTCAAATCAGGCGACCGTGGGGGCCAATCAACATCATCATTTATTGAAATAAGTCGTTGTGGAAAGAGATCTCGCAGTAATTCCATTGTAATTCTGGCTGCGTGCGTTGTGGCACTGTCATAACAAATTTGCCACGTCTCTACTTCACAACTACCGAATATGAGCAGTGAAGACTAATGTTTACCAAAGTGGCGGCAAAACAAACGTCGGACGCTCTCTGAAATTGCGAAATTGTTGCTCTAAAGTATCTTTAAGAAATTATGTTGATTATAAACAGTACTATTTGTTAGTAACTTCTCTGGTGCGCATTGAAATAAGGGGCCTGTTCGTAAATGCATCACAACTCTGCACAACATGATTATTTTGCGATGCCACTGCTGATCAGCTGTTGCTGATGTTATTGTTTGCACATTTTATTGTTGCATTTACCAACGGAGAATTTCATTTCTTTTTTCTTCTAATAAATTGTAAAAATGGAAAAATTAATAGTTAATTCCATCTGTGAATTTTTTTTTATTTTCAGACGAGTCTGAAAATAAAAAAAAATGTTAAATAAGAAATACATACATATTAAAAAGCAAACAATTTTTATACTCACTCATTCATTGCATCAGCCATTTTAATGATTAGTTTTTCGTTTTTATTTGACGTAGATTAGCGTCAGTGTTGCATTTACGAACAGATTACTGCTGCAGTGTTGCCAACGTTTGTATCTTCGAACGTTGTGCGCATAACATGCAGAGTTGTTATGCATTTACGAACAGGCCCAAGTGTTTCAGTTAAATGCATTACATACATACACATATATAAAACAGATTTTCCCCATGAAAATTTTCTTGAATTTAAAAGCGTGTTCTACCTTGACTTATTGGATTTTTTTTTACAAAATATTCACTTTTTTTTTTTTTGCCACTATTTGAAATTTCTCAACGGTCACGCCGATTGCCATGATGCAGTCAATACCTTTGCACCAGACTGTGAATAGAACCAATTTGTTTATTTTTTTTAATACACCTTTTTTGCGTTTCAAAATTGTTATTATACGCTGAACATCTCGTTGGTGATTTGAACATAATATCTTTAATTTAATTCTATATAGATTAGATTTCAGATTATTATGATTATAATTTGTTGTTGTTGTTAGTGTTTTCAACAAATGTTTAATACACAAGCTGTATACAATTTATGGCCATTTGTTGCATTTCAACCCTTAAAGTGCTATAAATTATTAACTTTAAATTTTTAGAGCTAGTACTTGAAAAAAAAAATAAAACAAAAATTAAAAAGCACTTAAGTCCATATTTGTATAGTATATGGAACATTATATTTATTATCATTAAGTTTTTCAATAAATCAACGTTTTGTCATTGAACTAAAACTGTGGGGGATTCCCCGCAACAGTGCAATGACATAATTGATAATCTTCTACTAAAGCAAATTGCTTGACGATTTTCAGTTGCAACAGTATTGTTGTACTCAAAACACTTCTTTCTCAAATGTTTTATTTTATAAGCAATCTAAACTTTTTTAATAACAATAATAATAATAATCACTTTCCTTAATTCTTGAAAATGCTGAGGTGGGATTACATTAAATTTCTTGAGTATTTAATATTAAATAAACTTAATTGAAATCAAATTAGTGCCTTCAAACATATGGATTTAAGATTCGAAAATTTGTGGCTCAAAATGGTGGAAAAATACTTTTGAAAATATTAAATTTAACGCCAATTCGGGTCATAAAAAGTTCGTTATCATCTCACGATAGCGAACACGATATAGACGATTTTTTTTATCATTTCTTATTCTCATTTCGTTCATCGGAATTTTGTTTTAAGATTTTCCAAGTCTACTGATGAGTTGGTGATCATAAACGGAGTGTCGGCGGCATATAGAGGGTTGAAAAAGACAGAAAACATTAATAAAAAGTCTATTTTTAGACCTAAAATAATACATTTCAATTGGCTCTTATAGCAAATAAATAATTAAGAGTTCATTTTGAAATAATAGTTTTTCACTTTCCCTTTCAGTGAACGACGCTACGAAGAATTGTGCCGCAATATAATCAATGATATGAATCAGTATGGCCTGTCGGTGGTCGATGACTTTTTGGGCCGTGAAAAAGGTTTACAAATTTTAAATGAAGTACATAAAATGTATTCAGCTGGTGTTTTTAAGGTGAGAAATCGAAAAACATACGCTTGCATTTTAAATAAATAATTCTGTCTAATCTCTCTAACAGGATGGCCAATTAGTTAATAATATGAAGTCGGAACAGGACTTGCGTACAATTCGTGGTGATAAAATAACCTGGATCAAGGGTGTTGAACCAGGTTGCTCAAATGTTGGTTATCTCATAAACCAGGTAAGAAAATGTTGAAACCATCAAACAAAGTTTATTGAATATATGTATATGTATGTATATCGATATAATTAAGTTTGCTTAAGTCAACATTAAATTTGATCAGTTTCGAACTTTTATGCTTTATAATTGTTGGCTAGTTTATCGGTTCTTGGTTGGATTTTACTTCCTCAGAATTGAGAGAGATTTTTTTTTGTGATGAAATTGTAGTAATCAATATTTTTAAAGAAGACAAAAAAAGTAAAGTTGCAGACGTATTGGCTGGGGTACATACCATGGCTGTTTCACGTCCACCACGACAATCATCAGCACCCAAATGGCTTCGAACCCAGTTCATAAGGAATTGCTGGTTGTTTTTAAGCAGCAGTTTCAAATTGAAATTTTCTTAATTGGAAATTAAGTGCCAGGCCCTTGATGTAACTCTTCATGATTCGTTTACACAAAAACACCGAAAGCAACAACAAAGTTTTGAATTTTGTCATTGTCTTCAACTGACTGTAACTGAGCGAGGGAGCGATGTCGAATGACAGCGTGGGCTTGCCACAAGATTTCTCCATTTCATTTGAAATTGTTCAGTGTAAAATCTAACAGCGATATTCATAAAAGAAAAATTTTTCTTAAAATACATTTTAGAGCAAATTTTATTTCAAAACTTTGTTTTGAAACGTATTTGAAACACTAATTTAAATTTTGTTAATATTTATGTTTCATTAATATAATATATTATAGGCCATATTCATAATAATTATTGTAAGTTTATTAAGCCTTTATTTGACGTATTTCTACGGAATTGTCAAATAAACGTGTAATAAACCTTCAATTATTATTAATATATTTCATTTTTTATGCATTGTTTGGGCATCGGTGTGGAATTTTTTCAATTTTACTATTTCCTTAGGAATTTTCTGATTTTTTAATTGAAATTCTCGTTTTTTTGCGAAGCTTTTACCTTTTTTTGAATTGAAATTCACCATTTTATTTCCAAATTTTTGCGATTTCAAATCGACAATTTCAGTTTCACTCTCATTTTCTCGATTTCAATTCAAAATGGTGTAGAGTTTCTTTCATCAGACCTACAAGGACATTTTAAAGCGGTTTTAATTTTTATTGCCTGATAACAACATTTCGCAATCACCAGAATCGTGTTATTCCCGAAACTGCACAAAGTCACTTCTTAATAGCTTTTTTTTTTTTTTGTATAATTCTAGATTGATGCTGTTATTTGCCGGGCAAATGGTATGAGAAATAATGGAAAATTGGGCAATTATGTGATTAAAGAGAGAACAAAGGTGGGTATTGAGTTTTCTAAAATTTGTTTTAAAAAGTATAAACATCTGTATGTATTTATTTGGTTTTTAGGCCATGGTTGCCTGCTATCCTGGCTCGGGCTCCCATTATGTGATGCATGTTGATAATCCGAATAAAGATGGTCGTGTTATAACGGCAATTTACTACTTGAATCTCAATTGGGATTCAAGGGACAGCGGTGGCGTCTTAAGGTAATTTAAATGTCATATTCGAGACTTTAATTTATGTCGTTTTCTTTTCTACCATACGTTTAACATTTTCAATATTTGCCCTTATTATGTTTGGCGTAGTTTAAAAACGTTGCACTTTTGACAGTCAAATACGTTTGAGATTTATTGGCACTTTGATTTTGAAAAGTGTCGTATTTGTTGCAAATTAAGGCATCATTTTTCAATAACGCCTGACTTTCGCTTTTCACAATACGGCTGACTGTTTTGCACGAAAAATGCTCATGTACATGATGTTTATTAATTTTTTTACTTATGCATAGTTTTGACGACTTTTCCTTTTCATCTTAATCTTGCTAAATTATTAAAACTCTCACAAGATGCAAAAGAAATGCACATTTTCTTCCCTGAAAAAAATCGGCGTTTTTACATTATCGCCAATGATAAATCTTTTACACAATTACGAACATATATATTTATAATTTTTTCCCCCTTTTCAGAATATTTCCCGAGCAAACTAAATCTGTGGCCGATATAGAACCAAAATTCGATCGTTTGATATTCTTTTGGTCGGATAAAAGAAATCCCCACGAAGTACAACCCGCCCATAGAACACGTTATGCCATAACCGTTTGGTATTTCGATGCCAATGAACGTGAGCAGGCTTTAAATCGCTGCAAAAGTTCACAGAAAACCAATAGCGTCTCCGATTTGTCACATACAAATCAAAGCAATACAACAAATAATAGCAGTCCATCAACAACAGCTGATACAATAACTCACACCTCAAATTGTACAACCTCGCCACAATCAGCTACAAATTGTCCTGCATGCATATCTCCAGCTCAGACAGCTTCCTCCCTTGTAAGCACACAAACATGTGATCGTGGTAAAAATCCCCCTGCGAATACAACAAATTCAATACAAACTCAATCGAGCAGACCCATACAGGTGGTGCGACCGAATTCGTATAAATAACAAAAAATTTAATGAAATTTATTTGTAAAAATTATTGATTAAGAAGCAATACAATTTTCGTATTGTTTGCTTAACGCTTAAATATCAGTATCCAATCAGAGACACACACACACACACACATATATATATATTGATTAAAGTGGCATCGATTACGAAATAGGGCTTCTGCACAACGGAAAGATTTGGTGACTGCAGAAATTTGCAAAAGCTGCTCCAATGCATGCTTACGCAATCTGGCTGTAGCAACAACTGACGAAACTGGAATTTTCGCTGTAAGCACATAAAAAAAGCCTTGATTTTTTTAAACCGCTTAAATGAAATATTAAAAAAATATATATCAGAAAAAACAATCGGGCCATATTTGGCTAAAATTCGAATAATTACAAGAAGTGCAACAAAATTTAAAAACTTTTCGCTCACGAATCATGAAATTAAAAAAAAAAAAATGTGAAAAAACTAAATTCGAGTGATATACAATGAAGAAGATGTTTACAATGTTGGTGGCAACTCTTAGATTTGAAATTGCCATTTTTCAATCCCAACACTCCCAAAATCTTTATACAACAACCAACCGTTAGTTGTGTTTCCATATTCTTCAGTATTACCATCCTATGAGATTCCAATTTTAACAAATACCGCAAAGTTTGGGAGAGCAAGAGAGAGAGAGAGAGAGAGAGTCAGTATCTCTAGCTATTCTTCCTCGTGTGCAAAATTGCTTACACTTTCTCTTTAGAACTAATTATCGTTAAAACTCAACTAATTCATCAAAATTTTGCATAATGAAAGAATATGCTTACATACATAAGTACCTGATATAGTTTTCGCGATAACTCGCAAAAAATTAAGAATTGGAAAATTAAAAATATACTTAAAATTTGCTTTAAAAACATTAAATAGTGGCCCAGATGGCAACTCAAACAAAAGCAGGAAAAAAAAATAAAATTTGGCAAGAGATTGGAAATCCATTTGTGGCTTTCTTGAAATTAACGATATAACACTTACATTTTTTTTTAAACTGTAACTGCAACAAGAAGTTAAAAAAAAATGTTTATGGCCCGTACACACATCTACTTATTTGAACACCCACTCTTCTGACTTGGCTCTTTCAATGCAGTTTAAGCAAAACTGAACCGAAGGATGAAGCTGTTCTCTTTTTGTATACACTAATCATGATGTTCTAGAATAATCATCACCAAGTTTCTTAAACCTAATTATCTGGTATAATCTTAATCATACTGCGCTCAAATTAATTAGTTTTTCTTTGGTTTAATACACTGAGCTTTTGAGTTCACTTTAGTTTTAATAAATATAAATATATTTTAATATTAAAATATATATTTTAAATATATTTTAATATTAAAATTTTCAATATTTCGATACTCTTTTGTGCATCTTCTTCAGGAAAATGTGTGTGTGTGTTTTTTTTATATAACTGCTACAGAACACACGTGCACTCGCTGTACAAATAGCGAAGGAGAACAATTCCAACAACAACCAATTCTTTAGAACTCACGGTCAACACACAGCCTCATAATTATCAACTAATTGTGGTCTGCAGTCACGTTCGTTCCATCAGATTGTGATGCTCCGTTTCTGTTAATAATTTCATTGGCCTTTCGATGAAATTCGATTTTTACTTCCTCAAAATTGAAGAAAATTTTAAAGAAGACAAGAAAAGTCTTCTTTAAAATTTTATTACTAGTGCAACAATAATTTTCCTTGTCGCTTCTACATGTGCAGCTTGCAGATGCAGGCTACAGTTGCCTGAAATTTGCCATTTAAGCTGTGAATAAGACAATACCAAGTTTAGTTGTGTCCAACGATTGTTTATGGCTAAAAATCGGTATCACCGGAGTCGCTGTCACCGGAGTACTCGACCTCTGACCGCGGTAGGAGTCGTTAGTTCGACAATAGCAGTTTTCTGCTTTACCACGCGGGTACGTGAATGTTTATGCTTGGAATGCGATAGTTTGACTTTGTTGTGAGGGAAGCACCCTGGCATTCGACACAATCCCTAAGCACCACAAAGCCTGTTATTCTGACTTCACTAATAGATAGCTTTGTCCCACACGTAAACATCTCGTTCCCTGTATTTACTTTTCTATGGGAACGAAATATATTCAGTCCAGAAATATTTTATTCCACACCTGTTTACCTTGTAATATCGCCCATCAGTTTGCCCAGAGAATTTGTAACTTGTCCTCATTCTACCAAACATTGCTCGAAAAGTGCTGCCACAATCAATTTATTAGATGCCGACCCGTTCTCAATATTGGTATCGCAAATTTATCAAAAACTGTTCTCTGAACTTTGTCCAAAAAGTGCGGGATGACAGCTAAAACTTACTCAAAATACCGAAATGTCTTAACGAAGTCGTGATCGAACAAATTTGCGTATATTAGAACTTACTGCCAGTTTATCGATATCGTACACCTGTTCGAGCGTGCATTTAAAACAACAACAACAATTTTTCAAATGTTGTTTTTGTTTGAAATGTATTTGTATCAACGCTCGAGCTTAAAAATATGCTTAAAATGAACACTTCGATATCGTTAAACTGGCAGTTGAATACCAAAATTTGAACGTTGCACCCTTAGCAACAAAGATTTAAAATATTTTATGTCAGTTGGGGCAGATAAGAATGATACAGCCCAGATGCCTTATCCGAAATTGCAATGGAAACCCTCAATATTTGAAAATAGTTTTTTGCGCTAAATTGAACAAATTCATAATCGATACACCCCCTTTTTACATGCAATAAAGCCACAACACAGATATAAATATATATGTATAAGTATATTCGATTAACTAGGAATATACTTATTGTAAGTACCTTTTCTATTTAAAGTCAAACCTTGTAATCATAATTGATTAAAAGTCATTTACACTAAGTAATATGTAATTATTAATTGCTATTAATTTATTAAGTTTCAAAAACAATTAAATTAACTAACAACAGCAACACCATTGCAAAGAATCTTCTATATTAGTAGATTTAATGAATTATTTTCTTAAACGAAAACCTGCAAACATCATTTATAAATATACTTTAGCTAGAATAACCAAGTATTAAAAATTATTTAATAAAGCATGTAATGGAAGTCGAAGACGAAGCAATCGTAATTTGTACATCGCTGAACTTGTATCACAAGTTCTATCGTAATATTTCTCTAGTAAAAGAAATTTTTTTTTAACAAAACATAAAGATGGTGTTCGAAAGAAGTTTCAAAACGGTTGCTATACCATTTTCGATTTTCATCGCATACCTTCTTAATATTTCCCCTTCTCCGAAATGATAATTTAATCTATAATTTTGCATAAAATCAAACTTATTTGAATTTATACATAATAATTATGTATGTGTTCGTATTTCTAATCAAAATGTTTTCTTTAAGCAATAATTTTGTGCTATTTTTTGTTCGCTTAATAAAATTCAATATAATATTTATGTACAATATTTTCTTTATTTTAATTAAGTATGTTATGTATCTTTGATTTATTGAATAAGATAAACACACACACAGACAGACAGACAGACAGACACACAGACAGACAGACAGGCGTATTTAGCAAAATAAAATTGTAAGTTGTAAACAAAAGAATTATAATTTTATAGTTAAACAAAGAAATTTCTATTAATAAAAATATTGGATTTGTATAAAATATTTTTCAGTTCTTTTATTTGATGATCTTGTTTACTTGAACTTTGTTGGTCTGTTGAATTTCCCTCTGATTTTTATTAAGCAATTTCTGGATTCAGACACTACAAGTTCGGTTCGGAAGAAGATCTTCTGCAGGTAACAAAAAAAAAAAAACTCTCTTAAGAACTTATAAATTCTAAATTTATTATCAAATTATTTTGCAGACATAACAATATGTTTTCACTTAAAGAAGCCAATGACGCAAACGACATTTTCCTGTTCCTTCAAGAATCCATCTGTAAACTGATCTATAAAAAAAGAAACCAATTTTGTGAAACTTTGAACTGTGACTGCTTATGAGTAATTCTTTTCAAAATTATTACATGGAAGGATTTATTTCAAATAGGTATTTTATTATCGTATTTAAGTTTTCGTAAAAAGCGAAATTGTTTGTTGAGTAACATTTAATATATGTATGTATTTGCCCCAGCTAATAAGTTCTCAAATTTACTTTCCTTGTCTGTTTTAAAAATGTTAATTTATCACAAAAAAAAAAATCTTGCTTAATTTGATGAGCAAGTAAAACCCCGAACTTGAACACATTCAATATGTATTTTACAATTGCAAAATTGTGAATTATAAAGTTGCACTTATAAGTAATAATTTATGGTGATGAACTGATGCCTCTATTGTACAATTTTCGGCCTTATTTGTGTAATTCGTGAATCCGTTTCGATTTCATTACTCAAAAGAATCATAAAAAAGTTCCCCTCAAATGAAAATAGACTGCTGTGCAGTGAAATATAAAGATGACCAGTCCACATGTGTCCATCACACACGATAACTTGGTGATAACTTGAAAAAGATGATGATAGAGGGAGAGAAGAGAAGAAGTGAAAAATTTTAGAGAACAAGTTTAGAATGGCACACGATCGAAAGAGAGGAATGATGGGTGGGGAGAATAATATTGATTTGGGGAGAATAATATTGATTTGTGCACTAGCTTGGAACCAGCCATCCCCTGCTCCTAATAAAGGAAATAAGCGAACCCAAATGTGTTGCTGACATTTTCGAGAGGCTAATTGTATGGAAAAATTGTTGATGTAGATTCCCCAGCGCAGGACAGGTCTTAAGAAAGTGTAACACAATCTCGTCCTCATCTCGACAACTTATCCTGATATTGTTGAATGATAAACCCACTTGTCTAGCATGATTTCCAAACATACAGTATTCAGTGATGACTGATATAATGACAATAATACTAGAGCTAGGAAAGTCCAAGAGCTCTCTCTCTCTCTCTCTCTCTCTCTCTCTCGGTTTTTTCTTGGATGCAGACGAGATCATTAGTCCCTTAAGGTGAAGCATGTGGAGTCTGAAAACAATTCTTGCTCTGCTCCAGTGTGGAAAGTGCTAACATTTTCCCATTATATATTCTCATGCTGGAGAGACGTTCTCTGGCATGATAGCAGCAGCCATATGTCCCAGGGATGTCATAGCAACTATATGGTATTTCGGTGATAATCGATAAATCCAGCTTAATCCAAATACGTTGGTCATACATATTTCTGAGCTATCACAGTGTCCTTTTTATTTGCTGTCTCATATCGGAGCACTTTCGGTTTTATTAAAACACATACAGTATGTGTATAAACCATACTAGGAAATGTCAGTAGAACAACTGTAGTGATTTACTAGTGACAGGGTCACCCTGTGATTTACTACTGACTCATAAAACCCCATACATGTGTTTGACATTGCAAAATCAACTAGTGACCAAATAAGTAGTGACTAGACGCTTCTAATGGCACCATATGATCACCGCATTTCTTGTAGACATTGTTGCCAGTATTATTGACTCATCAAACTCCTTACAATAATTTTCTCAAGTTTTTTTTATTTTTTATTTCTGTAATTATTCCATAGCAAATCATATCTATGTTGTTTTGCAAGTCAACCCATCGAGAACACACGCAGCAAATGTTGAAAGAAACATATGTATGTCAATATGTCAAATTGACAAAACGGCAAAATGTCAATATGTCAAATGTCAATACGCCAATAAGTCAAAATGTCATATTGTCACATGTCAAAATGTCAATATGTCAAAATGTCAATATGTCAAAATGTTAATATGTCAATATAACAATGTCAATATGTAAAATTTTCAGAATATATTAAACTGTCAATTGTCAAAATGGCAATATGCCAATATGTCAAAATATCAAAATGTAATGTGTCGAATTGTCAAAATTTCAATTTGTCAATGTGTCAATATGTCAAAATGTCAATATGTCGAATTGTCAAAATGTCAATATGTCAAGTTATCACTGGAAACCCACTAGTGACTTGCAAACTATTGCCGAGATGGTCCTAACGGGACCACACAATGCATTCTTTATATATCTTTAGTTAATATTAATAAACATCAAACGGAAAACTGCTCACACTCCGTTAGCAATATGTATAAATTAGACACCTATTGTAAGGCGACAAAACTACTGACCGGGAGACACTTGCCTGTAGGTTTTCTTCAGGGCCATTAAATAATAAGTCATAGATTTTGCAATATTTTGTTTTATTTAAAGAAATAAATTTTAAATGAGTTTTTTCTCTGCATTTTTGTTTTCTTATACTTATTTTATAACTTTTCTGATAACATTTTTTTTAATGCTCTTTATGTTTAATGTTCGTATATGGTTTTACATGTACATACACTTATTCAGGAATATAGATGTATGTATATAACAAATGTACGTGTGTGTGTTCTTTTAAACGAATGTTTCTTAATTAGTTTTGCTTGTATGTTTGGTTTTGTAAAAATATCAGTGTAACTGTTTGCGATATTTCAACAAACTCTGTCTTATATATTTAAATTATGCATGTATATATGTATGTATATCAATAAGATTTTTTGTTTGTTTTTATAAATATTGTTTAAATAATTAGTTTTATGTATGTATTGGTTCTGTATAGGTATGCATGTGTTTTGATATACACAGGTATGTATGTATGTATGTATGTATCTATATGTGTAGCAATTATAAATTTATATAATTGTTTTGCTTAATATCAATTTTAACAAACAATTTTGCGATATACATATGTATGTATTTTATTAATTTTCTTATACAACACACTAAACAAAATGTTGCAATTCTTAATATTTAATTTAAACTTTTTGTTTGTGTTTTTGTTTTCATGGGCATATTTAATACATATTTTGTTATTTTTTTCTCTCATAATTTTGCTGTTTTCATAATTGCTATAATAATTATGTATATACTTATAAAAAAGGTTTAAATAATGTATAAACATATGCATTTCTGCAAAATTTTAGTTTATTTGCTTACTCAACGGTAGTGTTTTGTTATTAAATGTATGTATATTATTAGTATGTCTTTTATTAATTCATTTACTTAGTTTTATTATTTCTGAGCGGTTTTGTTTATCGAATTTCAATCACTATTTTTCCCATGCAAAAGTAAAGCTTTTAACAAAAGTCCTCTAGACCATTTGAGATTAACATAACAGAGGCATTTGATTCAATGTTTCTTCAATGAATTTGCTTATGTTACTCAATTCCGTAAAAAATGTACTCAATAAATCCGTTTTCTGTTACTTTGAATCTTTGAATCAATTAAACAAACATTGCCCCATTCACAAACTGTCATCGTAGCGTGTATTGGGGGGGGGGGGGGGGGGGTTTAAACATAGGATCTATTGCTTAGCACTCCTGTTAAATTACAATTAGTTATCAATTATGTTGTTTTTTTTTTTTTAAAGAAACGAGATGATCCTGTTTAAGGACACTGCTATGAATTCGGCGATACAATTGAAGGGAGGTGGCAACTGGAAAAATGCGCTCTCAGGCCATGCATCGATAATTGTAAGGCTACTTCAACTTCCGAGTTGCATTGACTATTGCTCACCGGTCCCTGTGATCCACAATGCATTCAGCGTAAATCTGTCGAATGTGTCCTTAGATTATGTCGACATATGTAGATCAATCAGAGGTTGCGATCGTGGGTTTTAAGGATGGTTCCAAATCGAATGCCTTGCTTGTTGGGGGTGTATGTATCCCTCGATTGTAATGGAGGATCAGTTTTAGGCTACGCAATGAGTGTAGTGTCATTCAGGCCGAAGTTACGGCAATAAGGAGAGCGTTAAACTGGATGAGGTACTACAGGTTATACGGAGATCATATCCCAATCTGTACTGAGAGCAAGGCCACCATAAATGCTGTATCAGGTGTTTACACAGCATCTAGGTTGGTTCGTGAATGCCAAATATATTTAAATGAGACATTCAGGCCTGGAGCTGCTTTGCGTACCTGGACGTAACAGTGTGTCCGCCACAATAGTATCCGGTAGTGGCGGATGAACTGGCGAGATCTAGTGTCCGCTTACAACAGGAGGACATGGACGACTTCGTTCGATATTTGTAAACAGCTAATACAACGACAGCTGTTAAGAAGTGCACAGGACAGGTGGTCGAATGAAATCACCTGTCGAATATCGGGGCTCATGAGACTCAGCTATAATTACAAGAGAACCTTGGTTTTGATTTATTTTACGTGACAAAGGCCACACAGCCTAGAGGCTGTTCTGACAGGACACTGTCACATGGGAGTACATGCAAGAAGACAAAATCTTCCATATCAAAATTAGTTCTGCAGAGATGAAGAGGAGGAGGAGGAGGAGAAGGAGAGTGTTGAGCACTTCCAATAAGAGCCAATGTCCAGCTCTTTCTAATAAGGAAGCTAACCGACACTACATGGGCTGACGTATGTGTTGAAATGCGAATTAAACAGGACGAAGTCTTTCATTCGCTCATCTGGCTGGTTCAGGGCAGAACCAGTATGTGGTGTGAGTGCTGTTTCACCTACCGCCTCTTTCGGGTAACACAATGAGATCTTCTGCGACCCAAGTGGGCCGGTCTTACGACTGGCAGCCCGCCATAACATCCGTCATATAGTTCCTCCTTTAGGCAATTTCCATTTAGTCATTGATAACGTTTACTAATAATCTAAAAACAGTCGTGAGTACTTTTGATTACTGAAAATGCTTCAATACGTAATACTACTGCTTACAATAATTGTTTATGATTCGCTTTGATTATTTTGCAAATAATTTTATTTGCTTGAATTGTATTTCATTCTCTAAAAGGAAATTGTATGGAAAATAACTAAAAAAAAATAATACTTGAAAGCAGTCGGTTCACTTTTGGATTACTATTGATTCTTTTTTACTCTCTAAATAATCTAAAGTAATGCTCATTGTTTTTTATATTTTTTGTAATCGTGGTCAAATACAAGTATTTAGTCAAACAAAAAAAGAATTTAATTCATAACGAGTATGATCATCAGTACTTCAAGTTTATAATTTTCACTAACAAAAACCATACGCTGCTGCAGCAAAGTATTAAAACAATGTTAAAATACCAGAAGCTTGTGAATGGGTCATTTGTAATGCAGTTCAGTGTTAAAGAACTTTTATTTAATACTCGCTCTTCTTAATTGTTTTCAATCCACTCTCGTATGTATCTGCCTTCTGTTTAAAGCTTCAACTATTTGCAATTAATTTTGGTTTATTGTAAAAAAATAGTTGTTTAGTTGTATTACAAATGTAACTAATTGATAAATTTACTTTTTACCGTTTAACTTGAGTGTATAGGTTCTGTATACTGTCTGGCTTAAGAGAGGAAGAGAATTATATTATATGTATGCCTGTACTATATGTATGTATGTGTGTGTGTGTGTGTGTGTGTATGTACGTACGCTCTTCATGTGGAGAGTTTGCAAAGCTTCCTTTTAATTTTTGTTGCATTTTTTTTTTTATGTACACCAGAGTTGATTTAAATAAATATGTATGTAGTTGAAGGCTGGCAAACCTTTGTCAGAAAATACATACATATGCATGTATATATGTATGTATGTTGTTAATGTTGGGTAAACATTGTTTGTTGTTTTCATCATTTCATTATGCAAATATGTGTCGTATTTGCATTTCCTATTTAACATTTAGTGTTATTTTAAATTTAATACATACATACTTTAAATTGTGCTAATTTTTCTATTAGATTTTTAACAGGGTGCACACATCTACTTTAACAATTTTGGTTTCTTTCAATCAATGTGATCAATAGTAAGTTATTTTGTGTTTTTTTTTTGTTTGTTTTTTTTTTTTTTTTTGTAATATATACGCAAGTGTTATTTTATTTACATGACTTAAAGCTTTTTTCATTTTAATTTTCTAAAAAAAAAAACAAAATTCACGAGCATTTTAATGAATACGTTTTGTAAAGCTCAGTTTTGTTTTTAATTAGCATATGGGTGTTTCCATGGTTACGCACGTGACATTTGTACACGTTTAATTGTTTTGAATATTATAAAAATATAAATGGGTTGGAATTTTTGAATGGCATTTTGCCATTGTTACATTTAATGTGATGAATTCCTTCCAAAAAGTATATACATATATTGGAAAATTGAGCACTGGGTACCCAAGTTCCATGCGATCAAAGTGGACTTACGCACGTGACAAAAAACGTAAGTGCCTTTTAAGGCAGCATGAAATATTGCAAAAGTAGGCGAATTGTAGAAGATTTTTATTTCGAAAAAAAATGTTTTTATAAAGGTTATTAATTGACCTTTATATAATCATGGTTTGTTCAAAAACAAGTGTGCATGGGTTGGCTAAGAAAAAACATTTTTTTGATTACGCACGTTACATTACGCACGTGACACTTTTTACCTTCATACATATTTTTGTAATTTAACATATATTTTCAGAAGTTTTTACCATCATTTAAAATTATTATATATGTATATTATTATTATTTTTTTTTACATAATAAAAAGTCAATAGTTTTTTTTCTTTCAATTTTCTGTGCTTAAAAAAATTGTGCGAGCGTTTTGATGTTTTAACTAACGGTGGACCATTTCATGGAAATACCCATATACTTTTTGTGGGCTGTCTGTTTGTTGTGTACATATATTAACCGTGGTTTTGTCACATATGTACTTAGTTCAGGGCACCATTTTGTAATTCACAACGCAAAGCCGGAATTTGTATGAAAAACAACAAGAAATTTGAAAATATTTTTCAAAATAAACATAAAATCCAAACTTTCCCAGCTGGCGGTTGGAAGATTGTTGATGATAATATCAGCAAAACAAGTCGTTTTAAGTCTCCCTAATAGCATGTTTCCATTACGAGTTGAATCATCCGCTTCGCTCTCTCAATTATATTTATGAATCACACTGTTTACACGACTCGTCTATATGCTGCGATTTGACTTTTGAGTTTAATAAGCCAGCATCAATTTTCCAATAGTTTCGTAAAGCAAATTTTTCTAATTCGTCAAAAAAACAAGTAAGTGAAAGTGTTGTCGCAAAAAATGGTGAAACCCCTATTGTGTTTGGCGTAGTTTAAAAACGACAGCTTGCACTTTTAACAGTCGAATACGCCAACACCATTGATAAAAATCTGACTGCGTTCTTGTATTAGATCTTGAACAGAAAGTGTCATATCATCTTTTGCAAATCAGGACAACATTTTCCAAAAACGCCTGACTTTCGAGGCGAAAACGTCAAAGACAATGAGGAGGAATGAGCCAATATAGAGGAGAGTAATTATGCTGGCGTTTTCGGTGAAGGGAGTCTTTTTTGGGTTGGCATAATGTTTCAACCAGCTTCAATCCCGCATTAGCAGAACAAAACTAATACATGCACACTTTTAAAAACAAATCAAGGTTCGATTTTTTCCTTTCTAGAGAGAGCGAATTTCTTCTGTGCAATTGAACTGTTGAATTAAAATTATAAATAATTTATTTTATCTATATTGACTTCTACTCAGCATTTGCCCAAATGGCGGCATTCATTTTCGGATTGTGTGTGTGTGTGTGTGTGTGTGTATGAATTTACATTTACCCAAGTCCTGCTTTATTATAACAAAAATGTTTATTAATTATACTTTATTATAATAATTTTAACGTATAGTTTATTTGATCTTTTCTTTTATTTTAATAATAAATTAAATTTTAAGGCTTAAGATTTTTTATAAAAATGTTTGTAACAAAACAAATGTATTTATTTATATCAATATTTCGCCCACAATTTGTTGGCTTCTGCAGGAATATTTTTTAATATTATTTTAAAAATAACAATGTTATTTTTAAAATAATATTAAAAAATAATAAAAAAAATAATAAAAAAAATATATTTTATATATATTTATATATATTTTTTTATATATATTTTTTATAACAAATTATTGTGTTTTAGTTGACCTTTCGTAAATTTAAATTTAAAAGAAATTTTTCGTTCGGCTTGAGGTCAATATATTTTATTTCCTTTTCTTTAATCTTGTTACTCTTAAGCCCAATATTTAATCTTTAGTCTTATTACTTTTTTTTTTTTTTTTTGTTATGTTTCTAGATCCCCTGAAGATGATCAACGAAGTTGGTCGAAATATTGGGCTTAAGTAATAAGATTAAAGAAAAGGAAATAAAATATATTGACCTCAAGCCGAACGAAAAATGTCTTTTAAATTTATATTTTTTATATAAATTTTTTTCAGGACAATAATATTGTCCTGAAGAAGCTATCCGAATGAGAGCGAAATATTGACAAAAATAATTACTCAGATTCCAAAAGACCTTGAGCTCAAATAAATATATAAAATATAAGAAAAAAAGGGGTCAAAATAACTAAATATTAAATCAATAAAAAAAATAACAATGTTATTTTTAAAAAAATAATATTAAAAAATATTCCTGCAGAAGCCAACAAATTGTGGGCGAAATATTGAAATAAATAAATATATTTGTTTTGTTACAAACATTTTTATAAAAAGATCTTAAGCCTTAAAATTTAATTTATTATTATAATAATAATAATAATAATATTTTACTTAGCATTAAAACAACAATTTAAACTATAATTTAATTTTTGTTTTTGTCAGAAGGATAATCCAGTCTACAATTTAATTGACAGAAGTTACAAATTTAATATAAAATTTTCTTGTTCTTTAGATGTACACATGCATACATAAGTTCTGAATTTACCCTGCAGTCACCAACTGGCACCAACTGTCTTCCAGTCTCTATGAGTAGTTGCAATGTGTAGAGGTTTTTTTTTCCATATAGAAAAGTGCAAGAGACAGCAGTCCCGGTGTGTGTTTCTATGCAAATTGTCAACAAGCCAAGTGATGTAATAATACATTTTTTTTTTATCTATAGACTTTAGTTATATCAAATTTCTAGTTTGACTATCGCAATATGGTGCCATACGACCACGCCTGGTCTATGACTAGAACGGCTGTTTGAATGTTCAATGACAAGCTCTTACACAGAGCGAAAACTTCCTAATAGATTCAATAAGATTTTCTCTTTGAAACGTTTTTAGGCTGAGGGGTATCCCAGCAGAGAGAAAAGAAGATTTTTCTATGGGTATTTCTTATTATTTCCATGTTGCAAATCTTATTAATTGTCTCCACAAGAAAAACACATAAAACCAAGAAGAAAACTTGTTACTCACATTTGTTTTTACTCAGTTTCCGATTTGCATGGTACCAAAAAAAAAAAAAATTCTATAGAGAAGAACTTATTGATTCTATTAGGTTTTCTTGTAAATTGTATACAATAAAGATTTCTTATTGATTTTATTAGGTTATCCTATTAATTTTTCTCTATTGGTTTTATTAGTTTCCTATATAAACACACGTAAATCATCTTTTTAATTTCATTAATTGTTGTTTTTTCCAATAAGGTTTTCCCATTTAAAATAATAAGGAATCCTTCTTGAAAAAAAACCATAGAGATATCTTATTGATTTTATTCTACTTTATTAGGTGCTTTTTTCTCTGTGTACTAAATGTCTATAGAATAAAATATCATATGGAGGAGTAACAGCACCCGGTACTGATGACGAAGTTGCTTAAGCCTTCTATCTTCATTTCCTTCAGGGCAGGTCTGGCCAAAAGCAATTATTTTGTATGTGTGTGTGTGTGTGTGTGTGTGTGTGTGTACTTTATAATATTTTCTGCCTGGCTGAAGAAGTCGTTTTGTTAACGATCGCCAAAACTTGCTGGAGCTCCAAAGACTCGAGAGAAAATGTTGAAGAGAATTGAATTGCGGCCACCTGTTATAGATTCACCTTGGTTATTTCTAGTTTTGCTAAAGCCTACTTGTGCCTGTGAACTTTCTTTGGCCAAATTCATTTATCATTCGCCTATTGGAACTCACAACATATTGTGATTAGATAAATTTTCTATGGCTCAAAATGTGGGCGACCCGTTAGGGAAGCGATCTCGGGAGCCAGACAGTTTAAAGTTTAAGTGTGACTGGAACTTTGGTGTATAAATTCAGTGCTCTAGAATACTGATTATGCGACATCGCTAAAGTGTCTCTGCCTTAACTTTTTCACAGGATTTTAGCGCTCAAGATTTAGCTTAAGTTGAGCGAATTGACTGATGGAGTGGCGTGAGGGGGGGGGGGGGCGTTATGTATTTATGTATGCATGCATGCATTTATGTTATAATATTTGAAGTTATTGTTGTAAACGTTCAGGGTCCAAAGGGTCTTACAAATTTTAATTTAGAATTATTTTAGTAATGACATTACTTTCTTATTACTTCTATAGTTATTATATATTGTATATATATATATGTAGTATATATATATGTAGTATATATGTATGTATAAATTTTCAACACGTTTCTACAAAAAATAATAAAAAGCATTAATTTTCTTTTATTTTCATAATTTACATGGTTGGTTAAGTCTTCTTTTTTTATTTTATTTTATTTTATTTTGTGTTTGATTTATCTAAAGCTCTGTTTTTAAGTTATTTCGGTAAATATTGGCCATCTAAACACTTGCTAAAAAAAAAAAACGGATGTAAATATTCAATTAAAAATACATTTCGCCGATAATCTACTGCCACTACAACTACCACACATTTACACAAGAACACAAAACAAAAGGGAGTTTTGAATTGTTGCAAAAATTTACATTTAAAGACATTTAGTTTTTAGTTTTTTTTTTGTACCTTGAAGCACAGCCGCCAATAACCTTATAAAAGTCATTTTCTCGACATCATTCTATACAAAGCAAAACAAAATTAAGCATCTCAACGCTGTCAAAATTCAACTGAAAAATGCCGATTAATGGAAGAACATTGTAAATCGCAAACCAAACGATACGAACAGAATTATGGTGGGTAAAATTAAAATCATTCCTGGTTTCTGAGTAAAATGTTTGTTCCGAAGTGGTTTTTTATATGCAGTTTGACGTTGCTCCTTTTGAGAGGGATGTGGCATGATTTACATCGGGGCCTGGCATCGAAGTACTATGTAGATGCATGTGGAATGATGACTGCCTAATCCGGCATTGGACCAAACCTTGTGGTTGGTCCAACTGAGCTCAGGTTGTAGCAGTTCTAAGCGCTGCTGTTTAAAAACATTATACAATCAGTGATGACCTGGCTGCGAAGTCCCATGGATGCCGTTGATCATGGTGATGGATGTGAAATGTTCCCCAGCCAATAGGCCTTCAACTTCACTTTTTCTTGTCTTCTTTACAAAATATTAATCATTATAATCTTATCATGAAATTTTTTTTTCTCAATTTTGAGCCAGTCAAATCGAACTCAAGACAATAGGAAAATAATAAACAATTTTAAATCATTTTGTTCGACTATAAAGTTGAAAAAAGAAAACATTTAATTTATTTCCCTGAAAAAGTTATGATTTGTAACTTACACACTACTATTCGCTGCTGTGCTTCAATTGTAAATTATAGAAAATTTTTCTTATGATTACGCTTTATTTAGTTTGAATCTATAATTTTGTATATTTATTTAATTATATTATAAATCTACTTTATATGTATGTATATTTATGTATATGCCAGTAATTACAACAACAATTGAATTTGTGTGTATGTTTTTTTGGGACTCGAATCTAAATATTTATTTTCAGTGCAAAAAACGTTTAAGCTACTTCATTTATAATTTGTAAATGTATAAAAATTTCAATTGTTTTGGGGGTTCTCATTAGATTATATTGGGGGTTTTTGAATACTTATGTATGTATGTATGTATGTAATTACATTAGTGTTGGAAAACACTTTGAATAAGACTTTGTTTAAATTGTTTGTTATGTTCACTCAGCTTTTATTTGATTTTGTTCCAAAATATTTTAATGTGCGCTTTTTTTTTTGGTTTTGATAAATTGTGATGGATTTGATTTGATTTGTTCGAAAAGTGGTCCAGAAAATATTTCAAAGAGCGAAAGTTGGCATCGTCTCCAGAAATTAAAACATGCAGCAGCATGCCGTGGTAGGCCATAGAGGCGACCATCTTATCTCAAGCGTCAGATGCAATTCTTTATTGTGTTATAAGGACCACACATGAAATTTGGCATATTGTTTAATATTAACACACACAAAACAAAAATAAATAAAAGAACTAAAGAAAAAACCTTTAAAAAATAAGAATAATATTCAAAAAGAATCAGGCGTTTTTCAAAACTGGTACTACCAGCGGCGTAAACTACAAAACTGCATCACGTTAGAAGAGCCTGCTAGCGATATTATATAAGCGCAACTAGACAAAAATACTTTTTTTTTGTGTTGGACTCAAAACTATTCAGCTGTTAATTTATTCTTAGCGTTGCAAAATTCTTGCTCTAAACATTGAAGTAAAAAGGCGATTTTAATAAATACAATTGGCCCAAGCAAAGCCAGAGCTAAGCGTAATAAGTATATTGTAATCATAATTTTAAGTGAAATAAATTTCACCTAAAAATAAAAAAAAAAAAACTAAAGTATTCCTTCTCATACTAGTTTTCGATATGAATTAATATGCATTCTGGTTCCGTTTCCTGGTATCTTCAACCATTTTTCTCTACCGGTAGTTGTGGTAATTAATAAGGCTGTAATTTGAAGCATACTTTATGGCTAAATATGTGATTGGTGCCACCCTGTTTATATTGAAATTAAGTTGACGTTCATAGCCGAGACATTAACCAAGCATGAACAAGTTTTCCACATGCCACAATTAATTTATGATCGGAAAATAGAAAATTATAAAATTCTTTTAATATTAATAAAATTTGCCGCTATTAAAAAGAATTTTCGATACATTTTAGCAAAATGTATTAATTCTGTTGATATTTGAGAAGATTCAGCCATTTTTTGAAATCGCCTAAAAATTGAAATTTTTCATGGGCTAAACACTTGTGAAAAATTGAATGAAAAATTTTTTTGTTTTAGTTTTCAACAATTTTGGTATCAATCGAAAGCATTTCTGCTCCGCTTTACAAAACTATATATATTTTGCCTTAATCTGACATAGTTTAGAAAATACAGCCATTTCTTTGCACGGCCTAAGAATTGAAATTTTTCATGGGCTAAATAAACACTTGTGAAAAATTTAATGAAAAATTTTTGTTTGTTTTAATTTTCAACAATTTTGGTATCAATCGAAAGCATTTCTGCTCCGCATTACAAAACTGCATAATAGTTTAGAAAATACAGCCATTTCTTTGCACGGCTGGAAGCTGTAATTTTTTTTTTATATATAAACCATTTTTTTTTAATTTTAAGGATTTTTTGGTATCTTTGGAAAGCATTTCTGCTTAGTTTTGGTCTTTATAAATTCTTATGAAATTTATAAAGCTTGTAGTTTTCACCCTTAAGCGCTTACGAATAGTAAAGAAAAAAAAAAAAAAAAAAAAGAGAAAGAAAAATGAAAATGAAAAAATAAAAAACCAATGTATAAATTAATTTTTGCATTTATTTCTATGTTTAAACAAATAAAAATAAACGTTTTTTAAAGTAGATATATTTTTGTTTTTGCTTTAAAATTAAATGGCTTAACTAAAAACATTTAATAATAATAAAAAGGACAATCACTTTAGTTCTGATTGAAAATCTAAATCGTTCACAATTACATATGTATCATTTCAAGCCAACTTCTGTTTGTTTTCTCATTCAAAATGTTGTTTAGCTCTTAATTTGCACATTAAATCAAGCAAAAGCGATATAGTGTTTCAATTTTTTAATTTCTTCGAAACAAATTTCGTTTATTTGTCTTAAAATTATAAAAACAAAAGTTATTATATAATTTTGTTATCTTAATAATTTAGTTAGTTTTTGTTTAGTTTAGTTTAGTTAGTTGTTGTTGTTGTTGTTTTTTCATTCGTTTTTAATTAATAAACATATAAATTCACGACAAAGAGTTCTCTTCTAAATAAGCTTACAAATCGACTTAAATATTAAAATTAAAATAATGTTTGAAAATTTATTGTATTAAATGATTGGTGGCTACATATGGATGACTGAACGAATGAATGAATGAATGAAAGAAAGGAAACAAGGCAAAAGTGACAAAATATAAACATATAATTTCATTTCATAATTAAAATAAAATAATCATATTTCAAACGCTTGCTTGGTCTTATGAAAAGGACACTCAAAACGCTCTGCATTGTTGAGCTTGTATAGTGTAATAAAAATAATCATTTAAATGTTCAATTATGAACTGAATTTGTTGCTGGTTTTAACTTCAGTGAGCGGAATTTTTTTTTTCTGCCTCTGACCAGCAATAACATTCACTGCCTGTTTTTCTAAATGCAAACGAACCGCCAGTCACACACTGTCACTCGACAACGATCGCTCGCTATGAAAAAAACTAACATGCAAAACAATAACAAATTTTAAAATTTTGTTGTTGCTGTTAGTGGTTTTGCTCAAGCGAACGATGACGAGCGACATCGTGGGCCTGGCACAAAATTTTCATTCACATGCCAACAATAGAAGTTAAAAAAATTGTTATTGTTTTCAATACAAGTGCGAACGGGTATGCGAATGAAAACTTTGTTTGCATTTAGAAACACAGGCAGTCGGATTCATAAACGTTGTGGTCTCAATATGTTTAAATATTTTGTTTTTAACTCATATGCATAAAATAAAATTGTTTTGCATTAGTATAGGGATTCATTTCAGATTTTTTTCTTTACTGAAAAAGTGGAAAAAAAGAAAAAATTATGAAAAAAAAATTTTTTTTCCCAGGTGTTTTTTTTTTTTATTGTAAACAAAAACACTTTTCAAAACTGCAAAAAAAAAGAAGCTGAAATGCCTGCGTTTGGGTTTGTTTAAATAAATTTTGTTTTTATAGTATATAGATCTTGCTTAAAGGGAATTCTAAAGTTGGATGGAGATGATGATAAAAATACATGGTACATCGAGAACGAAAAAAAAAAACAAATTATAATATGTGAATTTCATTATTTTTGTTTTTTCTTTGTTTAGGTAGGTAGTTTTGTTTTAAACAAATGCCCAGCATTCGAGTGTTTTTATGACAAAATCTTCTTGTGGCGCCAACGGCTCGTTGCCGTACGTGCTGCAGGATTGTGAACGGCCTTGATTTAGATCGCCATCCAGCCACAAACCAAAACGGCCGCTGTGAATGGAAAATAATTTTATAGATAAATATTGAAGTAAATCAAAAATCACTTACAGCCTTATGCATAAGCAAAATTCTTTTCCAACTGCCCACATTAGTGGGGGTAGTTAGCAACAGGTTTTTGATAGTGCATAATGCCGTTGAAAAATATGGTAAGACAAATAATTCTGATTCGAACGAGTATACAGATGTGTTCTAGTAGATTTTGAGGTCGGTACACGCACCTCAATTTTAAGTTAAAAAATGTAAAATTTTTTTTTTTGACATAACCTAATTTTTTTTTTTTTTTTTTATCAATAACTTCAACAAAAATGTTGACAGTTTTGCATTTATCTGAATATAGCTGAACTCATGGCGCATACTAACTTCTATTGTGACATTATATTTGCACTGTTCTCCAAAACTTAAACAATGCCAGAAAAATGTAGCAACAAACGGGCTTAAACAATGTAATGCATTTTCCAGCCCTGTCTTATTTCATTAACACCCCAACGGTTTCGACATTTTTGGTAATCCCGCTGGATATAAAACAGAATAAAGAGTGAACTCAACATAAATAGAAGTTAATAATGATTGTCGTTGCTCTCCAATTTTCTAAAAATTAACGCCGGTATTCATAAAAAATAAAACGTTGTTCAAATACATTTTAGAAAAAATTTTATATGAAAAAGTTGTCGTAAAATGTGTTTCAGCAATGTTTTATTTTTTATGAATACCGGTGTAAAAGTTTTTTTTTTTTAATGTTATCACATGCCCACACATACAGGGTGGTGGCCCAAAAAAGACTGAAGGATTAAAAATAACTGTATTTTTTTTTGTTTTTATTTTTTATTAATTTTTTTTATGTTTTTAAATATTTAATTTAATGGAAATTTTTTACATCTAAGTGAGAAATATAACATCTCTCAAATGGTGTCCATTTTCTTGCAAACAAAAATTGGCTCTTTTAACCGCATTTTCCATTACTGCCCGTAGAGTTTCTGGTAGCAAATTCCTTATTTCTGCTTGAATGTTCTGCTTAAGCTCTTGAATTGTTTGGGGTTTATTGATATACACAACTCCTTTCAAATAGCCCCACAAAAAAAAAAAAAAAAAAAAAAAAATCTGGAGCAGTCAAATCAAATCTGGTGAACAAAATCACAATTTCTGGAAATTATTCGTTCACCAAAAATGTTATGAAGAAGTTATATTGTCGCTCTTGCTGTATGCGCAGTTGCTCCATCTTGCTGGAACCATATGTTTTGATTATTCTCAACATGTGGACGCAAACAATTTTCTATCATAGTCCTATACAGAGCCCCGTTAACCGTTTCTGGTTGACCATCCACATCTTCGAAAAAATATGGTTAAAAGAGCCAATTTTTGTTTGCAAGAAAATGGACACCATTTGAGAGATGTTATATTTCACACTTAGATGTAAAAAATTTCCATGAATTAAATATTTAAAAACATAAAAAAAAAAATTAATAAAAAATAAAAACAAAAAAAAAAAAATACAGTTATTTTTAATACTTCAGTCTTTTTTTGGGCCACCCTGTACAAATAAAAGTATATTTCTTGTACTTTCTTCATTCAACCCTTGCCACTTATGTACATATGTATATTGAAGTAATCCACTTTCGTTACTAGAACACATCTGATGATCATCACATATAAAATACTTACTCTCCAGCACCAATGGACAGACTTTCGATATTGCCTTTGATAAAGTACAAATTTTCACCAGTCCAATGAAAAACTTTAAAGCTGGGATTAAATTTGTACAACAAGGATTCGCCGGTGCCATAGAAATGATCTGATACATGCAGGGAACATGAGGTTAATGCACCAAATACCTAAAAAAGACAAAGTAAAGTAAAAAAATAAATAAACAGAAGAAAGTACTGTGTTATGTTATACGGGCCGCCGGTAGTGAAACCGGCCCACTTTACTGGGTCCTAGAAAGGTCCCGTTGTGATAAGAAAGTACTAGGTATAATGAAATAAAAACAAAAGTTATACATTTATGGGCAAAATGGGAGCTGATGAAAAGCGTGGCGGTTTCGAAACAGTTAACTATTCCTCAGCTAGAGTTATAAGTTTATGTTAGTATTAATTATTATTCAATTGCATTGTTTATTATTTATTTTTAATGTCAAAATGATTAAATAAATACCACTAAGCAAACTAATTCTTTATTCATTTAATCATTTTCATTTACCAATTACGTCTATTTGAAAGGAGTTTGAAACTCTGGAGCAAATCGCGAACCGCAATAACCATGATTGAGCTCATGAGCACCGAGTGCACAGCGGTGAAAAATCGGTTGAAAATCCGACAAACCAGCTGATAGAACGCCTATTAACAAGAGATAGTTATACTATGCATAGTATACTCTCTATCAGGACATAACCCATAAATAACGCAACATTTTATACCATCTGATACCAACAAATTAAAAAAAAAAAAATATTAATAATAAAACAAAATTGTCCAAAAGACACCACTGCTGCCATGATACAAGTAATAAGGCAACCTCTTCCCTACCATCAGGGAACAACTTCAATCTATGTAAGTAACATGCATTTTGTCTTTGTACAACTTCTGAAAACTGTCAAAAAAAGACTCCGCTTACAGAAGAAAGATGAACAGAGCTCACGCAGATTTGCTATCTTGCTTTGGCTGCCTTTTTCATCTTTGCATTCTTTTGACCGTTTTAAGTAGTCAGATGATTAACGGTTCATCTGATGAGGCAGGCTACGTTATTAGTTGTATCATGACTGCTACACTCAGAAAACTTTCTCAGTAAAATTAACTGAAAACACTCACTCTTTAAAAAAAATGAAACTTATTTTTTTTCATTTAAATTTACTTAATACTTCATTCGAATTTAAATGTTAAAAAATCTACGGATCCCAATCGGTAAAAATAATGATTTTTCTTTTATTCTAACTGTCAAATAATTCATGCGTATTCAACTTGTAAACATTTTTTTTATTTTTTTCTTAGGTGTTTATTTAATTTAATTATAGTATTCTATGTGTATGATCTGCTTTCTCAATTCGCTAATTTAATTTTTGTTCTGCAAAGCCTCTGCTGAGATTCGAACATACAGCATCTCGACCTCTACTCAGCCATCGCTACAATCACAACAAATTCAAAAACAATCTATTTAAGTAAAGAGTATGTATGCTGCATATGTATGTATATAGAAACCAGATTATAAATATGTATGTATATACAGTAGAACTTCCGTAACTCGAATCACCATTATCCCAAAAAACAAAACTTCGACTTACGGAGACTTCGAGTTACAGAATTTTTTTGCCAAAATAGAATAAAAGGTTTTTGTATCAGGTATTTTTTTTTTAAATACCCTCTAATGGAAAACTACATACTTGAGAATATAAAAGAACAAGCATATGTACTCATATACATATGTATTAATGTAAATATTCTGAAATAAGTGACTGAGCAAAAATAGCATGTAAAGTATACAAACCAGCTCAAGCAACCAAAGAGAGTAAAACAAACAAACCAAAACTAAAACAAAAAACCAATTTAACAAGCAAAATTCTTCGAGTTATAGTGTTCATGTGTATGAAAGAACTTCGACTTATGGCAGTTCGAGTTACGGAAGGAAAATTGTATGTGATTTGTTCTTTTAACGCTACAGCCAACACAATTAGTTCGAGTTAGAGAACATTCGAGTTAGAGAACATTCGAGTTAGAGAAGTTCGACTGTATGTATTAACAGCTTGGTTCCTTCATGTATGTGTAACATAAGTTACTACTGTCATTATTAACTGTCAGCGAAAATCCGTATTTATCTGTTGTTAGTTTTTTAAGTCACTGCACAAATCAGATAAAATTGAAATTTCCTTCTTTTTTAATGACGTTTTGTCATTTAAAAATAACTGCACTGATTAATTCTAAAATTAAATTACGGTCAGTTACTGTAAAAATATTCTGAGTGGACAACCTTTAGAGCATTTACTGTAAAAATCAGTTACCGCAAAAATATTCTGAGTGTACAAGCTTTAGAGCATTTGCAGAGCCCAGATGAACGGATTTAATTGCTGTCTCGTTTTAGCTGCCTTTATTAATTCATCTCAGTATACTCTCGACAAGTTTGCCAAATCAGCTGATTAACGGTTCAGCTAATCTGGGTACCTTATTAATTGTATTATGCCCTCTATTACCACTTAGTAGAACTGTGAAAATGTTACGCTTTTTCTTTTGCTTTGCTACGACTTTTGGCGCTTTTCCAGAAGCAACATAAACAGAGTTAACACTGATTTGCTACTTCGTTTCGGCCGTCTTTCATGTGTGGGCACTTTGTGCCACGGGGCCGTATCTAGTTGGAAGGACTAAAAATAGTATTCAATTAGTACTTACATTCTGTTCTGTGTCTTGTATAACTATAAGTATTGGACTTTCAAGCCGTTGCATTTTACGATACAGAGAGTTTAATGAAAATCCATGCTGCGATGTGCTGAAGACCAAAGACCAAGAATAACCTTCAGCGCGGGCAGGTAAATGGCCACAAAGTTTTTCACTAAAATAAAATAAATATAATAAATAATTTTTAGACAAATTTTTTTTTCATTAATTTTAAAATAAATTAACTAACCGATGCTCTTCTGTTAGAATTTCTGTTGTTCCAATTAGATCTGGTATGGGAAAATCTAAATCAAATGATCCTGTCTGGAATATGGAAGATTTGCGATAATCTTCACTGCTCATAGACAGCACCTGTGGCCAAAAATAAACAGAAAGAAAAAACAACAACAAAATTAGTCTTTCCGTAAAAAAAACGTGTATGTAATTCTTTTTACAATAACAATTTAAAATAAAAACATTTGGTGTATTTGAAATTAAAACATTGTAGCGCAGAATTTGGTGAGTTTACAAAGAAGTACAAACTAATTGCAAAGTTTTTTATATTTAGTACGAGTACAACTAAAAACATATGTATGTATCTAAGGTGTTCTTTACTTTTACTTTTTTTTTTTTTCTTTTTAAAATTCTTTTTATGGGCACACAGTAAATATAAAGGAACAAGTCAAAAGCTTACACAACACACAAACGTTTTTGTGAGTGTAAATAAAATACACTACAACTTAAAAAGAAGAAGAGAACAGACAATCAGTATGTGATGGTGGGTGGCAGTTGGTAGAAACAAAAAACTACTTTTTTCATTTAAGAAATAAATCATAATACATACACAAATTTTTAAACAAAAAATATACTTTTCAATTGCGATTTTAAAATGAATGATCACGAGCACAAATGAGGATGATGAATGATAAATTTAAAATGGCCATGAAATTCTTGCAAAATGTTTGCGAAAAATGGCAGAATGATTGGTTTGATGAAACAGCCGTTGCTGCTGGGTAATGCCAAATGTGTGGGTTTGGAAAAGAGCGACCTGGAACTCAAAGCATACAATTATACCACTGAATTGTTGCTGATATCGTAGTACATAATTGTAAAAGTAGTATTTGTAAAAATCATAAAGTTCGACTTCATACACGAAAGTTAAATTAATACACAATATTTTGCTAGAGTTTACATTAAAAATTGTGCATCAAGATTCTGTTGTAAAGGCTGGTCCACGCGTAATGCACAGTGTTAATTGTGGGTAGCAATTTATGTAAAATCTTTTGTCCAGCCAAATTTGATATTTCTTTGTTTCAGTGTTTGATCTATTGAGACAATTGAACAGCAAATTATTTCGAAATTTACGAAAATGGACGTTCAACTCAAAATGCATTTCGTGGCTTCTTTTTTTTTTTTTTGTCATTTTTTGTCAGTTTATTTTCATCTCAGTGGGCCAATATACACGAGATTATTTTTTGGTCCGCATAACTTTTGTGCTTTCCAAAACGCCCGGGATTAATTTTTCCTGGCATAAAATTGTATATACATATATACAAAGCTTTATGTGTGTTAGTGTTGTTGGCATTTATTTGATATTTGTGTTAGCTTTAAATTAAGATGGCAAGACTCTATTCAATTAAGCCCATGTGTACACCACGACAGACGATGATCACAGAACAAATTCGCTCTGTAAAAAGAAACAAAAAATCGAACCTGTTTTTTAAGAGGTATGTAAATATTAGTCTTGTTCTGCTACTGCGGGATTGAAGCTGATTGAAACATTATGCCAATCAAAACCGACCCCCTTTCACCGAAAACGCCTTCAAGCTGCCATTTTATGATAGCATAATTAATCTCGTGTATATGGGCTCAGTGAATTTGTTAACAAGCAAAATTGCCACAGTTTGGCAAATGAGAATGTACGAGTGATTGTTTGAGAGGATTTGTTTGGTGTGATTTATGGGCTGGCGGTGTCATTGGGCCGGCCAAACAGTTACTGTTAATGGTCTTCAAATATGAACTTAATGATTTATTTGCTTTAAGAGCCAATTGAAATGTATTAATGCAGGTCCAAAAATATATAGACTTTTTTTTAGAAATGTTTTCTGTTTTTTTCAGCTGTCTACATGCCGATGACATTTCTTTGGTAACAATCAACTCATCACTAGACTTGAAAAATTCTTAAAAGTTTGTTTGAAACTTAACTACTTATTCCATAATTCCCATGAACCAAATGAGAATCAGAAATGTGCAAACAAACCTTTAACACAGTAAACATTTCTTTTCGTTTTTTTTCTCTTTTAGTTTTCTTTGCAACCTTCTATACAACGAGTTACCAGCGGTTACTACGATTTGTATTTTTGACAGTATCAAAAAGTAAAAGCTTTTTGAATATTCAAAATATGAACTTAATTATTTATTTGCAACGAAGTGTCGTCGTCATATAGACAGCTGAAAAAGACAGAAAACATTTTTAAAATAGGTCTATAATTTTTTGGACCTGAATTAATACATTTCAATTGGCTCTTAAAGCAAATAAATAATTAACTTTATATTTGAATAATAAATAATAATTAATTTAATTCCCAAAAAAAGCTTTTTGTTGCATTTTTTTTTTAACAACAATTGCATTTTGGTTGGGCCAGTCTTTAAATAAGTGCTTGAATTTTCATGTTGCAAATTCACAGGCTTATTTTGTTTTGTGTCTGCAAACTCTGTTTGCATATCTGTATGTTAGATTCAATTTTTAATACAACAATATCTAAATGTAAACAGACCTTCCTGCCATTGTTATGTTTTTTTGTTTTCTTTAAGTATTTGCATATTTTACAACACTTTCAAATTTAAGTTATTTTTGGTGTTTCTGATAAGGTTGTTGCTCCAATAAAGCTGTGCTTATATTTAACATCACGTATGCATTAACATTCCCTGACTACGTGTTTTAAGTAACGTTTTTAAAAAAAGTTTATTTTTGCTTTAAAAATATGAATATATTATTTAAGGCTAAATTAAGTACTGAACAAGGTGGCATCTCTGGGACGGCCATGTATTTTTAACAAACTATTGAAACGCAGAAGGTCACCAACTCGTCGCACCATTTACATAGAAACATGGTGGAATCACTACACATTAATTTGTGAAACGAATTTTATAGTTTTGTGATTTGAATATTTTTAATACATATGTATGTATATGGGAATTTTAATTTTGTGCAATTGGCAAATTAACATAGAATGTAAAATTGATTCGAAGGTTGGCAATACTACGCCATTGTGAGCATAAAAGTAAAAACTGCCGTCAACTATTTTTTAACTCTTTTTTTAAAAAAGAGAAACATTTATGTATGTACATATTGATTTGAGATTTGTTTTTGGGAATTTGTGCTTGAATAGTATTTAGCTTTAGTTTTTCGTTTTTAGAAATAATTTCAGCTGTTTTCTATTTCATTAGCGCAATTTCTATGTATTTTTATTGACAATATCTAGGAAATACCCAGCAAAAGATGTGATATTTAACAGGAAATATATGTAAAATCAAATTTGAAGTTAATTTTTTTTTTTTTTTGGTATTTGTTTGCATTTTTCATTTTAATAATGCTAATGAAAATTTTCGGCCAGAATTTTAAACGTGAATTAATGGAAATTATGATAATGCTTTAATGACGTTTTAATAAATTATTCTTAATGTATTGCATTATTATTAGCACATTTTTATTATTTAATAATAAAAGCTACAAACTCCAATTGAAATTGCAAATGCAGTACGAATAGACTGACTGACTGACTGGCTGACTCATTTGTTGCAATGAAACCGATAGTGTTTCTGTTGCCAATTTTTAATTAAATATTGTACTGTTTCATGAAAATTCTTTCAGTTTATACATTTCTAACGATTACCGTTCACAAAGTGAATTTTTGTGTTCGTATTATATTTTGCATTTTTCGTGTATGTTTGTATTGTCTGAAGCAGTAGTGTTGCCACTCTATCAGGAATATGCGTTTGATATATGTATATTCTGCCGTGTAAATGCATCGTAATCGCTGTATTCATACTAGGAACCGAAAAATCAGTGGCTGTTGGGTTTAGTTTATTTTTAAACTACTAGACATTTAAATCGGTGAACATTTACACCACTAATTTTACATCACTAATAGAATCACTAAGATTTTCTCTATGAAATGTTTTCAGGCTGATGAGCGCCCCAGCAAAAAGAAACCAAGATTTTCATGTGGCAGCTCTTGCGAATTTGATTAATCAGGAAAACACATAAAATCAGGGAGAAAACTTGTAATTTCGTTATTTTTAGTATCAAACAAAAAAGACAATTTTCTTTTTAAGGCTTTTTTTTTTTGATAAAGTTGTTTGCTACATCCTACTTATAAAAATATTTATTTATTTATTATTCTATTAACCTTATAATTAAAATTAAAAGCTAACATTTTTAGGCAATGGCAGCTTAGGCCTTCAGCAAAAAATAAAATTTTTTTCTCATATAAAATATCACTTTTTTCATTTGTTTTGCTTTTAATTAAGTTATGCAGATGGCATATGTTGTTTTTAAAGATATATGTATGTATGTAGATATTACAGAAGTTTCATAGATATTATAATGAGCTACGGAAAGTCCCATACAGATAAAGACAACACCATTGCACATTTACATATACAAAACTATAAAACTGGACAGAGTATACTTGCAAATGAAAATATTTCACAAAACCTAATTGTTATACCAAATAAATTGTTTAAAATTCATGATCAACGTAAGCAAAAAAAAAAAATCATAATGAGTTAAGTTGACAAAAGTCAAGAAAACTCTAGACTATTAAGTTACAATAACACACAGCTTATGAGTCAAATTGTTTTTTTATTTTTTTTTTTTTGTGAAAACGAAAGTTAAAAAAGAAAGTATGTTTTTATTTGTGTGTATTTCCTAATACAGCTGAAGGTTTTTTTTTTGCAACGGCCAATTGAAAGATTTTCTACACACTCTAGCAGTAATATTTGTCATACAACTCATTATATGTATATGTTAACGTATGTATTTCAATTTGCATTTCTATTAAATGTTGGGTTGGCTTTATATTAAAACACTTGCGCATGTACAAAATCTAACGGCACTCCTCTAATTCATACAGTGGCAGCACCATTTATCTAACAAGGTTGGCAACGCGGCAAACTGGCAATTTAATCGCTTCTTGGCAACGATGTAATATTTCTTTGGTGTCTTTAAACAATTTAATTAATGACGTTAGACAATTTTCAAAAAATTTTAATATTTATAAGTTATTGTTTTGTTTTTAGTTTTCATTAAATTTATTTATAAAAAAAAAAAAAACAAACACTTACATTACGTTTACGAGAACGAAAAATATATCGCTTGGGTAGTTCAAAATAAGTTTTCAAAATATTTCCTTTCACCATTCTTACAAGTTTATTTTCCAATAACGAATGATTAAAGTTTTAGCAAAATAGCAACCTTTATACAAAAAATCTTGGCAAACAATAAACAGAAGCCGCTCACTGCTGCTTATTTTGAATATAACAAAATAAGTATGTACATATACACTTAAGCAAATATATTATTGTTGTTAAAGCAAAAAAAAAAAAAAAAAAAAAACAAATTGACTGCATAAAACTGATAAAAAAAAAATTAAATCAAACAAAAATTTAGCAAAAGAGGGCGAAGCAAAGTATCTTCGCTGTGCTAAAATTTTATTTTCCAATAACGAATGTTTGAAAAAAAGTAAGTTTTTGGAAAATACCAACATTTGTACAAAAATCTTGGCAAATAATAAACAGAAGCCGCCTGCTACTGCTGGCTTATTTTGAATATAAAACCAAATACTTGAGCAAACATATTGTGGGGAAATAATCAAGCGTCATAAACTGATAAAAATAATTAAATCGAACAAACAGTTTGGAACAGAGGCACAAACAAAATCATTTTCTTTTTTGTTCTGGCAATATGATTAAAAATTTAATTAGCAATTGAAAACTCTAGCAGATGTATATCAATAAATTTCAAATTAAATAAGAAGTGCATTTAATCGAAGATCTCAAAAACTTTTTTTTTTATGAATTTAAGACACACAATCGGGGTTGTTATCTTGGACCACCACCACTCAAGAGATGACCTCCATTGTGCCGGAACTAAGGAAATGGAGGAAGAAAAGGGGGAAATAGGCGGTGTTTGCAGATGTTTGATGATACAAACAAAAATAAGGGATAATAAAACATTTAATCGGGCAAAGTTGTTCAAGTCAGAATTGACTGCTGTTGATTGGTGTTTTCAGTATCTAGAGTGGTGTTCTGAGCTCCCGGCACTAGAAACTTTTCGACTGATATGTGTAAAATGTAACAATAAGGCCATAAATTGGCAACACTCATCTATTTGTGCTCACCAAACTGTATCTATATTATTTTTTATTGGCAAGAAACAGATGTCAGGTAAGAAAACACTCACACATTTACAGACAAACTGTGGGACAATGTGTTTCGCCATTTTTCTCACTAAAGTTACAGAACACCACCACCACCACCACCACAGGGTTGCCTCTCGTCGACTAAAGTCGGAATTTGGCCCCTTTTTTGGTGGTCTCTGACTTTTTTAAACGCCGCTAGTTTTGAGAGACCTTTTCCCCACTTTCTTTTCGTAAGCCTACACAAATTTCATAAAAATGAGCCTATTCTAAAACTTCTATGACGTATTTTAAATAAATAAAATTCTTAAAAAATGGTGTGTTTGATATTTATTTTCTCCAACTATTTTTTTGTACGATTCTAATTTTTTTTAAACGACTTTTTGTGCCATGGCACATTATTCATCGGGAAATTTGATTGAAATTTCCCAACGGCAAACCGGCTTTCGAAACCATCCAGTTCACAGCAACAGTTAACGCAACCTCTTCAATAATCAAAACTCCGACTATACAGAGAGAAAACAGAGATGACTCATCTGCAAGCTGCTTCAAATTAAGTTTATTATAAGCAGGGCAAGTATTATCACGGGAATAGATGTTTGTACAAATCAAATACATGGGCCAAATCGTTGCCTTTGTGATCGATTGAATTCCGTCGCTTGTGCTGTGTGTTTGTTGTTAATTTTGTTTTCGCATTATTTTTACTTGATAGCTCTTTTGATATCGAATGCGACGATTCAGCCCCAGACTTTTTCGAATTGAAGAAATTTCAATAAAATGGCTTTTGAATTTCCAACTCTTTACTTTTGTTTAGTAAATGTTGTATGGCCCCGCAACTACACATGCTATACAAATTTGAGTACTCTAGTTGTAAAGACGACCTCATACAGTAAATTAGGTCGTGCAAAGTTCACTTCAAAAACTACTTTTTTAGGCAAAAATCTTGAAACTCAAACTGCAGTGCATATTAAAATATGCACAGCAGTTTCTTACGCAGCAACCTCATGCTTAAGTTTTTTAACTTTCAATTTGCAGTACACTCACATTTTTACACTGGCATACTCTTACTTTTCGAATTGACTACTCGGTGGTGTTCATAATTGCCCTTGCAGCTATTTGGCAATATAATGTTCAATTCAAACAGCTGATCACACCACATTAATAAACATTTTTCATATAATTTCTTCGTCGAAGGTATTTTTAAAATTTTAAAAATTTACTATCAATTTGAAAGCAGCCTGTGCCACAGCTGTGAAACCAGCTGAGTTTGACAAATAGTTTGTGTTATGAATTTGCTTTAAAGAACTTGGATATGTGGCTGCTTTATGCACACATTTAAAAACATTGTTTAGTGCTTACAAATTCTTGCCCTGATTATAACAAATGCTCACAAATGCTCAAACAAAAATCCAAAAATATACATGTGTACATGCTTATTATGAAGCCATACAAAATGTTAATTAATTTATTATGAAATTCGTGGTAATAAGTACTAAAAATAAGAAATGAGATAAGCAACGATGGCAGAGATTTTTGTTGTGAAATTTGACTTGAGCAAAAAAGTTTTCTTTTAATTAAATGGGCAATTGGTAAAGTTTTGCGGCATTTAAACAATTTTGCTTTTCTTTTAACAACTGCCACTTTAAGTTTTCATGAAGGGGTCAATGCATTGTATGTTGGGGTATTACACACAAACAAAATTGTAACATGTTGCCAACTGAATAAAGAAGAACAGCTGGGGGTTTTTAAAGTGGGTGGTGGCAACTGTGAATTGTCACGTTTATCAGCTCATACTTGTGCGTGTGGATACTCATGCACATATTTATTATTTTCGAAATAAATATTATTTATTGAAGAATTAAAATTGTCAATTTATCTTCGTAGGTATTAGAAAATGTAGATAAAGGAAAATTTATGAAATATACACAGTTGTGAGCATAAAAATAGCAGTACCACTGAAATTTAACTTTGAAGTCCACGGCAATCGTTTTCTTGTACGAACTAAAATTAGTGTCGAAAAACCGACAACATTAGATTTTTTGGTCGGTTTCAAATCTGACAAGATCGGTTTCTATGGCAGCCCCTATGTAGTATTTTATTAAAAATAAATAATTTAAATGCCATCGGTAACGCTTACCCCCAATTTTTGACTTGGATTTTAAATGCCATTTCAATTTAAATTTGATTTAAATACAAAATTGAGTCAAACAGTTGCTATTTAAAGCAAACTTAAACGGCCTGCCGTGCTTATTTAAAATCGATTTAAGTTTTTCGTACTGCCATATGATTTTGACAGTTTGGTTTTGTTCTGCAAATTAAGAAAATTGCAAATGTTTTTGTTTGTTTCATAATTTCATTTTTTATTATTTCCAGAAGGTAATCAACTTCTGTGGCAGTGATATTGGGAGTCCTTTTATCACTTTTGCTACCCATTTTAGTAATTTTTACAAAACAATTTATTATTTTCTAAACTTTTCCCAATTTCACTTGCTTCCAAATTTGTTTAAACAGCTGTTTTTTATTGAGTTATCGATAATTTTTTGACACCTACATTGTGCTGCCGTACTTTTATTGCAATTAATTACCAAAAATAATTTTAGACTGTAAAACAGAAAGCTATTTTAAATCCAACTTAAATTTTAAGGAAAATTTACTAATTTTGTATTTAAATCCCAAGTCAAAAATCGGGGGGTTAAATGCCTAGGTTTTAAAGAAATTATAACGGTACTGCTATTTGAATGTTCGCAACTGTACGTAGATAGATAATTAAAAGTAAAACAGTTATTGTTTTGCTCCATTTTAATGGACAAATTTTAGACCAGACATTTTCTGTTTGAAATACACATGTATGTATGTGTATAAAAAAAAGTTTAGCAAATGAGCTGATATTTGTCGGCCTTCCAAACGAAATTGGCAGAATTGTAAACAGTTTTTATTTAAAAATGACAAATTTATACACACATATGCACTCGTACACATATACATATATACCCTTAACACTTGTTGTGAAGGGCATAATAAATGAGTCAAGGTTTGTAGAGTAGTTTGCTTCTTTTTTTTTTCTTTTGAATTTCAAACTCAACACCCACCCCAGCAGTCTGAAACACTTTCGTTTATGTGTTAATTGTGTTTTCCCACATATTCTTGATTGACCCTCTTTATTTTCAATTAACAAATAAAAAGAAACAACAACATGAAATGTGAAGTGTTTTAATTAAAAACTAATTATAACAATTAAACGTAAAATAAATGTGTACAAAACGAAAAACAAGCCGCAAATGCAACAAAAACAAAATCGTTGAAACTACAACACAGTTCTTCTGATATCATGTCTATGAGACGTCATAGACAGACACGGATGTTATTACATGTTGAACTACAAAACTGTTACGATTGTGGCATTCATTGCCTGACTGTTCGCCGCCGGAGTGTAAACTTGTATTATTGTTAGAAATTCCTGGCGCCGGTTGCGCGCCTTCTCTTCATCACAAAAGTTTTTGCTTTGTTATGTTGCAAAAAAAAAAAAAACCAAACAAATAAATAAATTGAAGTTGAAATTGAACGTAAATTCTATTTTAATGTTCAAACAAAACAAAATAATTAAAACATGTGTGGCATAATTTTTTATTTATTTGTTTGTTTTCGAACAAGAAAATGCGCAAACAATTGTACACGCAGAAAAAGACCAGCAACAACAGTGAACAAGGTTAATTTCGCATTTTTTTGCAAAACAGATTCAACCATGAGTTAAAAATAGCAGCGATTACAATTTAAAAACACAAAATAATTGTGTTAGATCACAAAGAAATTTCTCTATTACAATTCGAAAGCAAAAACAATCAAAAACAAAATTTCAATGTTAAATTCTTGGCAGGGAAGAGTTTCAACAAAAATGCATAAATTTCAACGAATTATTGCAGCTGGGCTCAAAAAGTCAAATGATTGTTCCACAATACAAATGAAGAGAAATTATGACTTGAGTTAAGAGCACAACTAGCTGTTTCGTAAGCGCCACGCTTCTCATCCCCACCGATTTTGGGCCATAAATGTATTTTTAGTTTACGTGTTTCATTTCAAAATGATGACAATAAAGTAGTGTTCAAGTCAATATCGAGATGTTGCAAGTATGCAGAACTGATTAATTGTATACGTAATAAGTGCCATTTATTAGGCCGGGTCGATTTTTATGTTTTGTAAAGGCTCCGCCAAATAACTTTTTTTTTTTTTGAAAACGACGCAAAACATCGAGTGTAGCTTCGTAGCGCCGTCCTGTTGAAACCAAATGTTGCCTCTTCAATTTTTGTGAACAAACATTCGTTCAACATGGCCCGATAACGATCGCCATTGACTGTAACGGCCACCCACTCCTTGCTCATTTTCGAAGAAAAATGGCCCAATTATGCCGCTGGACCAAAATCCGCACCAACCAGTGACTCGTTTTGGGTGCGTCGGCGTTTCAATATATGCGTGCGGGGTTTCTGTGCCCCAAATGCAACAATTTTGCTTGTTTACATAACCGCCAAGATCAAAATGAGCTTCATTTGGAAAGATGATTTTTTTTTTTTTTTAGCAAAATCGGCATCTTCTGTAAGTCGATGGCAGGACCACTTAGCGAAGCGTAAACACAACCATATTCGTTCAGCGGAAGGATAAAACTAATTATGTGTCAAATCACCACATTCACGAAATAAGCACTAGTTGAAAAAAAAAAAAAACGTTAGATGGTGGACCCTTTACAAAAATTTTTCGATATTGCGCCCTCAATTTTTCGATAGCTCTTGGAATGAGAGAAAAAAAGTTGCAGTACGACACATCAAAAATAAATAAATAAATCATTTTCAAGCTGTCCAATTTTAAATTTTTTCTCCTCCCACCTAAGGAGGCGTGGTTGGGAAAAAATCCTAGGCAGAAAACATTATTGGGAGTCATACATTTGACCCCTCTACAGCGACCTTGGGGCGAGTTAATGTACAGGGGAAATTTAATTTTCGAGGCGCCCAAATACAGACCCAGAAACCAATTAATTACCACCCTCCAATAATTTTTTTTCCCAATACACCATGCCTCCTTCCTCAGGGGGCTCTCATACAAAATTGAAAATCGGATGCCTCAAACAGTATTAATTTTTTGATAAGTCGTAATGGAACTTGTTTTTCTCTCCCAAAAGCGATGGCATAATATACACGTTTTCTCACATCAAAGCCTCATTTTCGAATCAAAAGCGAGAGCATAAGTAATTATTTTAATCGCATTGAATAATAGAAGAAGACTCGAATTCGATTTGAAATCGTCAGAACTGCTAGCTGGGATATTGCAAGGAAAATATGCATTCTGAAGAATTCAGTATTTCGCTTATTTCATCAGAAACAAAAGACGATATAAGTAACTTTTTGTGAATGTGCATTTGACTTGTAATAAACATTTGAAAAATTTTGAGCAACAGAGTCCGAGTCGAGTTTTACGAACTGAAAAGAAAAAACCAATAGAGAATGTGTTTCCAGCTTAATTAAAACAAAAATTACTCTGAGTTAAATGCAATAAGAAAATTATCACACAAAAGTATTTTCTGGATGCTAAACTATTTTTTCGCTTTATAGTGTACCTTTCCCCCCTTTTTTTTTTTTAGCAAAATTTATGTTCACTGATGTAAAAAAAAAATAATAATGATTTTGTTTTGAAAATTTATGCTTAAAACAATTCAATGTAAATTTGCAAATAAATATATTTCATTTCGCGATTGGTTTTACCAAAGTGAAGTGTTTTTTTTTTCTTTCTTAGAAAATTAAATAATTGTATTTAAACATTTTTAAAAACCAATCAGTCATTTCAATCATTATCATTTCAAATTCCAACAAAAATATTTAGTAGCAGATATTTTTAACAACATTTTTACTTGTGTTTTCTTTTTTTGCAATTATTAAATTTTAAAAAGTTGCAAATATTTATGAAAATTCAAAATTTTTTAATGATAACAAACAACAACGTTATTATCGCTGTAATAGAGAATTCTCACAACGAAACCGTAAATTAAATTGTTGAAAAAAAAAACATTTATTATAGATTTTTATTTTTGCCAGGAGATAAAAATGTTAACAATAAATTGCGTGGCATAAATAATTAATGAAATGTTTATGTTTATTTTAACATTTTCAAAAAAAAAAAAAAAAGTTGCATACAAATTCTTTTTATTGTTATCTATTAACTGCGTTTTGTTATTATTTGAAAATATTTTTTGTTTTATTATTTTTTGTGTATGGGGTAAACAAACTTTGTTATTGCACTTCAATTTGGCGGCTAAAAATTTGAGATTACAATGTTATCAAATATTTGGCTGGCATAGAAAGTTTCTCCACATAAATTTATAAAAAAAAAAAACAAGAAATACAAGGGGCACAGTAAGAACGAAATACAAACGACACACTTTCAAAGATTATAAATGATATTCCAGGATATGAATATCACTGACAATCTTGGGAAACAAAGCGTTTTACTAACAGCAACGCAATGTATAGCTGGCAACTGCGGCGAAATGTGTGAGCAGTGCTGCCAAGTCTAGCAAGAACTGGATTAACATCTACTTGTTGAAATATTTGAAAGAATAGTTTTATATTTGCTATTACAGCTGCTTCATGTTTATTGTAAATGGTCACAACGACTGTATTCTGTCTTTTTTTATGGCCGTACGATAAATTTGTTTACATGGTAGTGTAGCAATTAAGAGCTGTCAAAAATTTCGCTGGAATGAAGAATATATTATGGCGATAAGCAAACACAATAAGCATAGGAAAGGTTCATACCAAGGCAGCTCGATACCAGGTAGTCGCATAACTACAACAAACACTTCATGTATTTTGTTGTTAGAAATCTTTGTTCACGTATGTGTGTTTGTGTTGTGTATTTTGACAGTTCTACAAGCTAAAAGCAGTAGTCAGCTGGGCTTGTAAGGCTACCTGGTATCGAACTGCCTTGGTTGATACCATGATACAATTAACAAGGTAGCCTCGTCAGCTAAACCGTTAATCAACTGACTACTTTAGGTTGTCAAGAGATTGCAGAGATGAAAGGCAGCCAAAACGAGATAGCTAATCCGCGTAAGCTCAGTGCATCTCTCTTCTGCAAATGTAGAAGTGGCGTCTTTTTGACAGTTTGCATAAGTTGTACAAAAACAAAATGCATGTTATTTTTATTGAAGTTGTTCTTATTGTAGCGAAAAGGCTACCTTGTTAGTTGTATCATGGTTGATACTATTTTTGCCAGCTTGGTGTAACTGTAAATCACTTTCTTCTTCGTTAAGATACCTGAATACCAGATACCGCCGTGTCAATAAAAACAAAAACCTTACAACAATTTTTGCATCACATTCTTTTAAACACGAACAGAATTTCTTAATATTTTCATTTCTACTCTATCGAAAGCAAAATGAAATTCGAGAAGAAAAAAATTCGTTGAGCCAAGTAATTTTCGACAGTGCTACCAACTTTTATTCGTTGAGTGTTGTGTTCATAACCAAGGCGAATCTATACAAGGTGAACTTGGTAGCAAAGGTGATTATTTTTTTTTTTGCTTCTGGGCTCTTACATGTGAAATGTTTTTTTCTTTGCTTACAGAAAAGTTGATGCCATTTTATTCTATAGATTTTTGGTGGTAGAAAAGTTTTGTGACAATAATTTTTGTTTGTTTTCATATTCAAATATTCAGACCTTGGCCGCTGAAATCATTTTACACCAATAAAAGCAGGTGTTAGTTTGTGTGTGTTGTGCGGCGAACTATAATGCATTTACCCAAGACAGATTCACACCAGACAGGTGCATTGGAATTCGCCGCATACTAACGCATGTTTTTGCTAGTGTTAAGCAAGGCGAATCAACTACAGGTGGTCGCAATTCAATTCGCTTCAACATTTTCTCTCGAGTTGTCATACGTTTTGTTGTCGTTTGCTATCAGCTGTGACAATTCAGAAGCTAAAATCGTGGAAAAATGTTGAAGTGAATAGGGATGCGGGCAGCTGTAATGGATTCGCCTTGGTGTAAAGTGATTTTTCTTGCGAGGGTCTAAATATTTGCTAAACACTTTAAATGTTATATTTGTGCTTTAAACACTGTGAAAATAAAAAAATTACAGCTCTAAAACTTCTAACCCCAACAATTTTTAGAATAAAATGGCACCAACTATTTTGTAAACAAAGTAGAAACCAATTTGACATGTAAGAGCTTTTGGATGCAACCTTTTCTCTCGAGTTGTCATACGGTTTGTTGTCGTTTGCTATCAGCTTTGACAACTCAGAAGCTAAAATCGTGGAAAGATGTTGAAAAGAATTGGGATGCGGGCACTTGTAATGGATTCGCCTTGCTGGCAATGAATTTACCTTGACCCATTACAGGTGATCGCATTCGGAGTCGCTTCAACATTTTCCCCGAGTTGTCGTAAGTTTTGTTTTTGGATTGGAATTGGGATACGGCCACCTGTAATGGTGTGAAAACCTGACATTTTGCCCCTTAAAAGCACAATGCACTTCCGTAAACATTAGTTTCGTACACGTGCTGTTGGCATAATTCAACTTTTAAAGTTTCGCATCTCTTCAAACAGCTGCCGTTAAGAATTTATGTTTACACTTTTTTGTAATTAAAAAATAAGGGAAGAAAATCACTTGAAATTCTTCTTAACATGACCTGCATGACTTTCATACAATGTGCATACATATTAAATTTCCGATAATTATGAGTACTTTTTTGCAAAAATAAATTAAATTACAAAATGATTATTATTAATTTGTGAAATTATTTACTATTATATTTATTTACACTATTGTTGAAGAAAATTCATTGCGGAAATAAGCAATAAAAATTGCTGACAGAGAGGCAGCTAAACGGGTCACGCTTTACGCAAAGTAAATTAATATATAAAATTCATAATATAAATTTAAGGTTTACACAGTTTTCAGAAAAAAAAAAAAATTTTTCTGGATTAAAAAACACATGTGCATACATATGTACATATGTATGTATGTAAAAATAAACCAAAAAACAGTTTTTGTTTTTTGTGCCCTGCAATCAACAATTATTTAATAATTAAATATGCAAATGAAATCAACTCGTGCTTGAAATTGCATTAATGTTTCTCAATAATTTGTTTACCTCACACTCCATGACGGGATTTAATATTAATTCACACATCTTTGAAATCTATTCTTTTAAGGTACAATTTTAAACGTTTGAATTGAAAACGTTTTCGATGAGTGACTCTTTTATTTACTGATGCGGGTATATTTATTTGTTTGTTTAAAAAGTTGAAAGGAAGTTTTTTTTTTTTTAATTCTGTTTTTAATGCACTTCTTTTAAAATATCAAGTCACTACACATAATTGGCCATTTGTGTGAAGGGTGGGAGGAAGGGAGGGTGGTTTATGTCACCGACCGCTTATTTACGAAATGTATTTCTTTTTATTGTTGTTGCAGGCTTCAAACAATGGTTGGGCATATGTATGTATAAGGTTTCTTTTTTTTTATTCTTGTTCTCTGCACAACATTTCACTTTAAATGACAAAAAAAAAAAAAAAAACACAAAAATAAGGAGGTTCGTTTATTTCTATAGACGGTAGAATTTAAATTTATTGCAACACAGTTGCACACGATACACGTCTGTAACGCTTTACGTACGCTGCTAAACTGACGTGAGTGTTTTGTCGAAATGCATACATCAGATTTTTATATGTAAGTATGTATCTTTTTTTTTAGTACATTGAGCTTTGTGTGCCAATGATTGACTCAATCATGATCAGTGTTGCCACACAGCTGAAAATTTGTAAATACTTTTTTGTTTCGGAATCACGTTTCTCGACTTGTGATTATGAATATGCTCTTGTTTTGTTTTTGTTGTTTGGAAACCTGGCCAAAAAAAGTGCAATTGAGGCCATGTTTGCTCTTGCAAAAATTTGATTTTTCACTCAAAGAATACGGAAAAATACCATTCACATTTCTTAAGACTGTTCGTTGTTTAGAAATTACTACCAAAAGTGTTCTATCTAATACTAGAAAGCTATTTATAAAATCGGGGCCGATAGCCTATGCAGCTAAACCCCTTTGCTATTTAATATTATTAATATTATAGTATTATTTCTCATTCGACATTAGTTATCTTATATATTGATTTAAGATGATAAACACCCAGCTATGTATTTCCAATTACTTTTTGTCACATTGTGACAGGTGTAAGAAAAACGGGATATTAAAAAATATTACAAAAAAAAAAAAAAAACAAAACAAAATAAAAATAGTGTAGAGTATGAAATTGAGCACAACGGGTTTTTTTCTTCAATATTTTTTAAAATCCTGTTGTTCTTACAACAGCTATGTATTTAAAATTACTTTTTGTCACATTGTGACAGGTGTAAGTCAAACGGCATATTAAAAAAATATTTAAAAAAAAAACAAAATAAAAATTGAGCACAGCAATTTTTTTTTCGAGTCATAAAACTGAGGTTCTTATGTTGAACAATACTGGGAACAGTGGTTTAAGCAGCAATTGCCAACATTCCTTCAGGCCATGTGCGACAATTTCTTGAGATTGTCATACCAGCAGTTAAGTAAGAAGATATCGCGCACATCCTGTTACTAAGCGATTCAACTCAAAATTTTAATTTTTCAGAAAACGAAAAAATAAAATTGTGTTTGAATTAAATCAACAGTTTTCGTTTCGAAAATAACAATTATCTCTACATGGTAAAATAATTGTGTAAATTATTTTAGTTCCTAAAATACATCTCATTAATTGTTTGCTGCTTTTTTCAGCCGCCGATATTTCGTTAATGCTTTTCAACTGCTCAGTGGACTCGAAAAGATTTAAAAGAATGTGGGGAACTTGACTATATATTCGATTACTCCCATACTTCCCAGAATAGCAGCGGAATTCACATTAACGTTTGTTCATTGAATGACTGACGTGATAGTAAATTCAAATTCTTCCACGCTCATCGAAGATCGAATGTTGTTCATAATCTGGGCCAATGATTTTACATAATTTTCTTATTATAATGAAAATTTATAAAAAAAAAAAAAAATCCCGAAACGGCAACATTGATCAGAAAATTTCATACCGGTTTATTATTTATATACTTATTTATGTACATATGTATGTATCTACCTCTAGTACATTCACATGTACATTACTTTTATATATTTTTACTCATTAAGAGGCTGTATTTAATTTTTATTTATATTTATATAGAGAATATTTGAGTAAAAAGTTAAAACTCTACCAAAAAACCACGTTTTATTAAAATAATTCCAAGGTGTTCTTTTTTTTTTGTCAATTCTTGAAGTTTTAGAAAATTTTACCGCTTAAAATGACGTGCTAATAAATAAGTATTGAACATCTATAAAAAGTTTTATAATTTAAGGTTTTTTTTTTATAACAACGTTAAACGATTTTGAGCGAGACTTTGATGGATACTAAATCAATGTCAATGAGTCAGTAGGTCGGTCGGCCGGTACAAACAAGTAAATTTAAGTTAAAGATTTATAGTTAAACAAAAATATCGTATTCTAAACGATTAAATCGTTTTGTTGCCAAATAGGCAAGGATAAAAAAAAAGTTAACACAATTCGGTCCAATGTTGACAAAAATACATAATTGAGCTTTTTTGTACAGTGCCACTTCATTCCTGAGCGCTCTGGAAATAATTTCGCTAAACTTAAAAGAAAAATCCATCAATCTTTTTCAGCTTTCTAGTGCCCCGTTTTTGGACAGTAATTGATTTTTTTTTTCTTTTTTTTTTTTTGACAGAATTCTACAGCACGCACTCGCTCTGACGCGTGTCATTTACTTCCAACTTTAGGGGCATATTCCTAACGTGACGTTTGCCAAAGGTAGATTCTCATCGGCAGCGGTTTGTAATGAAATTTCATCATTTGAAAGATTTTAGCTTGCATTGGCTTTTGGAATAAACGAAAATATCTTTACTGCCGGTTTTTCTAAAACGTACATAAATTTTATTTCCTGTATTTGTATTGCAAACAAAAACAAATTTTCATATATTGTTATTGTTTTGAATATACATTTTGTGTTTGTTGTACAAAAGACCAGCAGTTAAAGTTTCACATCTTTTACTTTCAGCGAAAGCTGTAAAAACAAACCTTAGACTTTGTATTCGTAAAAAAAAATAATCCAATTAATTTGGATAAGATTCCAACTGAACAACAAATATGTATTTAATGTTTTTCATTTTACAACAAAAAGTCACAGTTTAACACCTAATAATATTATTATTGCACTTTAACCAAGAATAAGTGTATTTTTTTTTGCAACGGCATAATTTATACCGGCTTAAAAGCACTTTTCGTAATTAATTTATTTTTAAGTAACTAAAGACCTTATTCACATTTTTTTTTTTTTTGTTATTAAAATTTAATTAAAATTTCCATATGAAAATCGTTTAGTGGCTTTTATTTAATTAATTTTTTATTACTAATAATAAGGCCATAAATCAGCAATGCATATCACAAATATTTGTAGAACTGAACTGTGCTATGAAATTATTTATAAAACCTAAATCTAAAAAAAAATAATCACTAAAAGTGAAAGTTTCGGGCCGAAAAAGTTCGACTTTTACTTTTTATGAAATAGAAGAAATATAATAAAAAAAAAAAAAAAAAAAAAAAAAATCCAAGTTTTGTGCAAAAGAAAAAAACTTTTGACGAAAATTCTCCTTCGGATATCTTCTAGAAACATGAAATATCTGATTTTAGATTTCTGCATTGACATTCGATATATGTATAATACATTATGAGTCTGTATTAGCTGCTGCTAATCTGTCTGTTTACAATGAAAGAATTTTCGTTCATAGTTCCAATGCATGTATTTCAGTAATATTTTTTTTAATTAATCCAAAGAAAATCTTCATTACAGCAATGAATTTTCATAGATCTAATGAATAAATTTCATTAAAAACTCTTTATTAAATTTTATAATTTCGTCATAAAAAAAAATTCATCGGATTTATGAAAAAATGTCATCAAATCAATCAACAATTTCAATAAATCAATGTATTCGTTCATTGAGGTTTCAATTCTCATTTGATTTGTAAAGAAGTTTTTTTACATTTCGCAAATATTTCGAAGTCTTCTGCAAGTAACACCTAAAAAGTGACATCACACATTAAATGGCAATTTTTGGAATACATATCTGTTAATAATAAGATTATCCCTAAACCTAATAAAAATTATGTTCCATTTTCTTTAGATTAATAACAAATTCCTATATTTAGTGAATCGTTTCATTTAGTTAATGATTTTTTGGCATTAAGCCAAGGAAATACTTTATTAGCTTGATGACTAAAATTCATATATTTAATGAAGCGATCATTAATATAAATTTAATGAATCAGAATTCATTGGATCAATGAACCCCAACGTTGGTTGAAAAATAACGATTTTTTTCAGTAAATTAATGTCGGAATTCATTGGATTTATAAACAAAATTCTTTTAGGGGGAAACATACGAATAAGGAGCCAGGCTTTGAAAGAAATGAGTTTTATAGGTTTGTAGACGGGGTCGTGGACCACCCAAAACTGAAGTCAAAGTCTGACGGAGGCTTTTAGTTTATTAATAATTCGATGTTGAAGTTGCGGAAAAGTATGCAAATGTATGTTGATAAAAGAGTGCTGCCAGAGGAACGTTTTTGCACAGAACATAAAATCGCGAGCGATAACAGAGACGACAAAAAACGTACAATGGCAAGACCTATTACGAACTTTGTTGCTAACGGTCTTATTTATAAGCATAATTCATGTTTATTAAATTGTTATTTGACAAATATCAAATATTAAATTGTTATTTGACAAATATGAACACGTGTTCACCTATTACGAGTCCACACCTTACACAGGGTGGGTTGGGTTGATTGGAGGGGTTTGTTTACCCATGTCTTGCGACATACACCTAATCTAGAATAGCGTTCCTTGGATTTAACCCTGAATAGTTTAACTCACAGCTCGATAGAAACTCCAACTCATTCACAAACTGCCTTAATTTCCTCCAGCATATGCCAGGTAATTGGGTTATGTCTGGTAAGGAGTCTCTCTCAATATATCGGAATTGTATTTGTGAGAAGGCGGAACACTGGCACAAATAGTGCTCTACATGCTCGTCTCCGCCCGCTATTCCTATACGATTAAGATGAGCCAGTAGTTGAGAGTGATCTGTCATAACTCCCATCAATGTACTTAATTCAGAAGGAATCACAAAAAAAAAACACATACGCACTCAGCAAACCGTCACAAACAACTCTGATTATAGAATATGGAAGATACAACATGTAGAAATTTTTTTAGGAGTTTGCCATATGCGATGTTCACTAAATCGTTAAATTGGAAAACCACTGTATTTGTCAATCGGGAGTAAAAACAAACAGTATTTTAAGCACTCAGCACACTTTTTGTTAAAAAAAAAATGGGTCGATTTAAAAACTAAAAACAAAAGCTGCGCGATTAAAAGAAGATTAAAAACCCAAAATAACAACAAACACACATAATTGTACATATTGCGATTCTATATTTTGAATTATTTGGCCTCAAATTTACCAGTAATTAAACTGTTCAATTGAAACGAATTGAAACATATTTTTTGAATTATTTAAATGTATGCTTTTTAGACTCAATAAACAAATTTGTAATCGTGTCGTTTGGGGTTTGCATTTGTTATGAAAAATTATAATTGAAAATCCAGATTTTATTTCATTTACTAATCGATTTTAGCTTTTTTACTTATTAAATTTATTTTTTTTTTTATGTACCTTTTGGGTTCTTTGTATGACTGTTTTAAACATTTTTTTTTTTTGTTTAATTCTTTTATTCTTTCAAATTTATTTATTTATTTATTTCTATTCTCTGTTTTTGAGTTCTTAACGTTTGCACAACGACTGTTGGTTTACACATGAGTTGTAACATTTTTAAACTATCACTAAAAGTTGGTGGTATTTTTCATCTTCAATGCAAGCGTAACTAACTTGTCTGGTTGTTAGTTGGTACTAATTTTGTTGTTGTTGATGTTGTTGTTGGTAATATAAACTATTGCACAAAATGGTGTTAATTTGCATCGGCTCTTTGGCGTGGCAATATTTACAAATCGTATGTGTGAGTGTTACAGAACAAAAATACATGTAAGCGAGTATATGAGAGCATGTATTTCCTATGTAGGCACACATTTCAGTGTTGCCAATTTTTAATATTTTCATTTTGTATAGGCCAGTTTACAGGGTGAAATTTTATATTGGACAAAATCTTATCATGTTAAAGCAAAATGTATTGCGTAAGGGACTGTTCACAAATTACGTAACGCGTAACGTATTTTGTAGGGGGTGGGGGGTTGAAAAATCTGCAAAAATTGCGTTACGTAATTTGTAAACAGCCCCTAAGAAAGAATACGAATACAAAATCTGACAAGCGGTCGGTAAGGCTTAATTTTCTGCACCATTTTAGAAACTTATGTACTGTCAGCACATCAGTGGTTTATATTAAAGCAATGACTGGCAACACCAATATTAATAATTAAAGATGTTAACAATTTTTTTTTAAATTATTACAAAAACAGCCGAATTCCACTGAGGCAATATTTATGTTGTTTTTGTAAACAATGCAGAGCTGAAATCGTCAGCTTAATTCGCATCGGCAATACAAACTAACACACAAACAATAAGTGAAAGAGCAGCTGTCTCAAATACAGGGTTTTTCAACAAGTACACTACAAAATTACAGCGACAGGGACAGCAGACGACGCCATATTTCTTGCTGCTCTTCAATCTCTTCAATAAGGTTTGCCATTTCATAAGACAACGAGCCGGAATTACTAAAATTTACAACCGAAATACGGAGTCAGTGGCATCAACGTTAAGAGCGCTACGTCCAATTTACTCTCATGAGGCTCATTTCTGCTTGAATGGCTTCGTCAATAAACATAATATGCGTTATTGGTCAGGCAGCAATCCACACGTACTACATGAGTCTTCATTGCATACCGAAAAAATTACGGTTTCATGCGGTTTATTGGGCCGTACTTCTTCCGTGATGATCATGATCGGGACACGTTACTGTGAATGGGAATCGCTAACGTTCAATGATAACCGAATATTTGTGGTTCCAACAGGACGGCGCCACAAGCCACACAGCGAATGTCACAATCAATTTATTGAAAACCAAGTTTGGAGAGCATGTTATCTCACGAAATGGTCCAGACGATTGGGCGTCTCGGTGGTGCGATTTGACGCCATTACACTATTTCCTGTGAGGCTACATCAAGTCTATGGTCTGTGCCAACAAGCCAGCGACGCTTGATGAACTTCGTACGAATATGATTGAAAACCGTCGAAAATTGGGTTTAGCGTTTGAACTTCTGCCAGCGTGCCCGTGGTGGTCATGCAAAAGAAATCGAGTTCCGCATATACATAATGGCATCAAACGTGCTTTTACAGGACTACAAAATTTTATTGATATCTAATACCGGTTTTTTTTTATTAAATTAATTATTCAAGCTCTTGATCTTTGGTTTTTTTATAAAAAATAATTTTAAACAATTATTTATTTATTTTCAATATTTCGCCAACAATTTGTTGGCATCTTCGGGATCCTTTTATCAGGCAATTCATTATGTTAAATAATAAAGTTTATTATAAATAAATTTTCATATAAAATTTTACATATGGGTGTTTCCATGGTTACGCACGTGACATTTGTACACGTTTAATTGTTTTGAATATTATAAAAATATAAATGGGTTGGAATTTTTGAATGGAATTTGGCCATTGTTACATTTAATGTGATGAGTTCCTTCCAAAAAGTATATACATATATTGGAAAATTGAGCACTGGGTACCCAAGTTCCATGCGATCAAAGTTGACTTACGCACGTGATAAAAAACGGAAGTGCCTTTTAAAGCAGCATGAAATATTGCAAAAGTAGGCGAATTGTAGAAGATTTTTATTTCGGAAAAAATGTTTTTATAAAGGTTATTAATTGACCTTTATATAATCATGGTTTGTTCAAAAACAAGTGTGCATGGGTTGGCTAAGAAAAAAAAATGTTTTGATTACGCACGTTACATTACGCACGTGACACTTTTTACCTTCATACATATTTTTGTAATTTAACATATATTTTCAGAAGTTTTTACCATCATTTAAAATTATTATAAGTTAAAATTTTTTTTTACATAATAAAATGTCAATAGTTTTTTTTTTAATTTTCTTTGCTTAAAAAAATTGTGCGAACGTTTTGATTTTTTAACTAACGGTGGACCATTTCATGGAAATACCCATATATAACTAATTAATAATTTTTTTTTTTTATTAAAATAGCGCTCTTATTGAAAAACCCTGTATATGCAGTTTCTATAGGGGTAATTCCATTTAATACATGTGTGGAAAATATTTATGATGCTACCCAAAAATATTTAAAATTATTCTTAATGACTCATTAAATAAATATTTTCATCTTTTTCTGTCACAAAAACTCGCCTAGTTCCAGTTCGGAGCTCCTAATCTGGCAGCCCTGTGAAATAATACACCTTTTTTCAGGTAAGTCGACTATATTTATTCTCCTATTTCCTAATTTTTTGTAAAATGTATGAAGATTTAAAAATACAAAATCGAAAAAAGCGTATTCGTTTCCTAATGACAATAAAGGAATTTTTATATAATAAAAATTTTTATCTGCTTATTATACGAAGAAACTGTCCTTTTTAAGAGCTGCCCTACTGTACAAATTCATACGAATTTGATACATACTTGTGCACATACATACACATGTATGTATTTATGTTCGCATTCCAGTAAAACAATGTAATGAAGGTTTTTGGTATAATGAGCTTAGAAGCCAAAAGCCAATAACTTTAAAAAAATCGAAAATTCTTTAAGAGTATAAAAATGCAAAACAGAATAACGAGTTTTCTTTATGAAATATTAATTCTAAATCCTGAATGCAAACAATAATCGTATAAAAAATTAAATGTTTTTGTAAATTTTTGTTAATTAAAATCTTGTCATTTCAGTTTTTTATTGAAGCATTAATTGCAATTGAAAAAAAAACATGTCCTATCATTTGGTTTCAGAAAAAATAATGCAGTTTGTTGGCAGACAATTAAGTAAAAAATTTAGGGTTGCCAGCATTCTGCAAAGATATTGGGGCGCATTCAACAAAATGTATTTTAATTCAAATAGAAGACAAGAAAAGTAAAGTTGAAAACTTACTGGCTGGGGTACACATAAAGTCTATTGCACCACCACCACCACGTTGCTCATTCCCAGCCTTTTTAGGGTTCCGTACTCAACAAGAGTGAAACGGAACCCCATTACCGAGACTTCTACGTCCGTCCGTCCGTCGGTCACAGCGTCCATTCTCCAGCTAGAGAGCTGAAATTTTCACAGGATGTTGTTACACCTTGTCGCTACAATAACAAATACTAAAAACAACAACAAAACAAAAACTACCAGGTGTCCCTATACAACGTAAAGTAAAAATTAGCCGTAACTCCCAAACTGTAAGAGACAGAGAGATGAAATTCGCACAATATATTGTTACGTTTTAACCTTTTCAAAACGTTTTCCGTAGATTCTTTAATTGTAATGAAGTTAAAACACGCACGTCTTCAGTTTACAATAACCAACAGTTCAACACTTTATTTATTTGAACACACTATACTTGTAAACACTTTACTAAGAACACTTTACTAAAAGAACAACACTTTCACTTAATCACTTTTTATTACTTAAGACACTTTACACGTTAGCGCAGCTAAAAATCGACTGACTTTTCAGCGTTGAGCTTCGCTGCTTTTATACCTCCAATGATCATTACTAGAACATTCTAGACGTTTACAGAAGCTAATCACGCCACATCTATAGTGCGATGTGCGATGACTCATCATGAACAAAAGATATACACACACACCGACATACATACACGCGGCAGCAAAACTCAAGCATCTGAGTCGCGCACATACATACACACACGAATATTGTATCGTGCGGTGGTGGTTTCTTTTATTTCGCTGTTGTGCCTATTTATCTACACATGTGTGTCAGTATGTGCACACTCGCTGTGCTGCCGTTTTGTTTATCAACAAGCTTCTATGTATGCATGTGTGTATATACCTCCTGTGTTCATTTACAAATAATAACAAGACAATATACGCACATATAAAATAACGATGATTTAGTACGTTCTAGAACAATCACAATCGGTCCGTTCACGACCAAATTTGTAACAATATGTACTCACATATGCCGCTACAATAACAAATGCTAAAAACAACAACAAGTCGAAAACTACCAGGTGCCCCTGTACAACGTAAAGTAAAAATTAGCCGTTACTCTCGAGCTGTGAGAGACAGAGGGATGATATTTGCATAACAACAACAGCTCTAAAACTACCAGGTGTCCCTTTACAACGTAAAGTAACAGTTAGCTATAACTTTCGGACCGTAAGAGATAGAGAGTCGAAATTCGCACAATGTATGTATTCCTAGTTGTCTTACGCAGTTCTATGGTATGCAATATTTGTCAAATTGCAAGTTTTACGCGAACATTTTGACAAACCTGCAAATGCAGGTCGGTTTGTTGTCTTCTTCCCAAAATACTTCCGTTTTCAAATTTTGTACCCACCTAATATTTTAGAACATACAGTAGAAACAAGTCGTGCACCGCGGAGAGTTTTCTATTTTTTCGAGAAAAGGACCCCAAGTCCTTTCTGAAATTTCAGGGGTCGATTTTTTTAAAAATACTTATATTTTTCACAAAAACACACTTTCAAACATTTTGGAGATTATATAAGATGGGCTCTAAAACGATGCCCAATAATTTTTTTTGCCCATCTCCTACCGTTTTCGAGAAAAGGACCAAAGTCCTTTTTTTAAATTTCCTCATTTGCGACTTTGTTTGACACTTTTGTGACTCCGTTTCATTAAAATTCAATTTGAAAATATTGGTGTTAATGAACAATGAATTTTTGAACAATAAATGTATTTTAATTTTTGGGCTTAACAGAGCCATGTTATCACATTAACGGAGGTCTGTTAACTTTGAAGGTTTGTGTTCGTGGTTAAAAATTTTAAAATTTAAAAGGACCTCGAGCTCGAATATTATTTGTAATATTATTAAAAAAAAAAAAACTGGATGATCATAATACAACTTTTACTTGATCGTTATGTACACATGTACCAGAAATTGGTATCAATGTTCAAGCAAATATGCGGAAGGTACAATAATAATCACTCATCTGTTGCAGATGTAAAATTAAATAATAATTTAGTTTTTCGATGGAATTGGCAATGAAATAAAGTTTTATTTTAAGCGAGTTATCAACGCACACGGATGTTTACTTTTTATACGGTTTAATTTATAACAAAAATATTTTAATTCATTAAAAGCCATTACTACAACTTGCTGTTAAAATAAAGTAAAAAATAATTAATTTTTCAGGGAAATTTTTCCAATAAATTAACCATTTCAGTAGACACCATCCAATATGGTAAATGCAAAAACTCAGCCTCCCGTTAATTTAACGATTGGATTATTGTTCCAATAATTTAACGCTCACTTTTTGTTAAAGGGAAGTTGTAATAATGAAAAATGGAAAAATCTGCTCGATAAAATATTACTTTTAACTAATGGCGAGTTGTAATAATGGTCCTAAAGATTCATAAGGGGAGAATTCTACATTCAAAACTTGATTTATCACTTCAAGCGCTTCTTTAATCAACAAATTATTTTTTTCCAAATAGTTTCCAGCAGCAGAGCAGCAGCTTAGGCGGCATTATTTATTATTATATATGGCCAAAATGGTATTAATATTTGTCCTGTGGCAAATTAGTGTGATTGGGGGGGGGGGGGGGGGGGGGTTAATTTAATTCTGAGTCCGGGGGGTACCTTTAGAGGAGTCAAATGTACTACGCCTTTTTTCATACAAAATTACGAAAAAAAATATTTTAATAGTTCGAGCTTTAAGGTCACTTGTTTTTTTATTTTTTATAAATGTTTATTAAATTCAATATTTTGATACCTCAATGGGTATCTTCTTCAGGCATGTTTTTAGTTTTAATGTTTTTTCAAAAAAAAAAAAATAAAATAAATTAAAATTGAACACCTCAGAAATGATGATTGTTTTGATAAGCAGTGGTGGAACTTTTTTTCCCCTCATGACAAAAGCTATCGAAAAATCGATTGCTAAGTAGATCACATCTAGAACCATTCAACCTAACCTAACCGCCATTCAACCATTCAAGTAGATCCACCCAAGTGCACACCTGTTTTGTTTTCCATTCAAAAAATAAATTTTATGAAGTCTAAATTAGTTGCTTTTTTTTCTGTATATTTTTCTATTTGCAAAAACATATTTTTCTATTTGAAAAAGCAAACAAAAATAGATATTTTTAATTTAATATAAAAAAAAAAAATAATAAACTTATAGAGCCATAATTACGGACACACCAAGAAAAACACTGGAATTCAGTTTCCCATCATTTTCAATTAGAACACATTTTGTCTACATTCATAATTGCAAATTAAAAAGCAAATATATTGTATATTTTTAATTTTCAAACATCATGTGTATGTAAATAACTGAAATCGTTCGTGTACGGGTATTTCAAACATTTAATTAAAAACAATTAAACTATAAAATCATTAATTAATAATTGTTTTGAAGCAATTGTGTCTCTTTTCAGCTTAATTTCAAAGATAACTGCAATAATTGCATGATGTCGCTTAAAAATTTTATACAACATGAACATGATCAGCTGACTAAAGACATTTTTACATATATATGTATGTATGTATGTATGTATGTATACATGCAGCCATATTTTTATATAGCAAATATAAAATTAGTCATATTTACTAAGTGAATATGAAAATAAAATAAAACCGCCAGAATATTATTTGCTAAATTTAATATGTCAATTATCTATGCCAGTGTGTATGTACGCATAAAAAATTAATAACATGCGTCATTTTAATCATTTCAAATACTATACAAATCAAAAATGCTTTCAATTTGTTATTACATATCCATCTCTTCCAGTTTATAGAACAAGTTTATTAAAATTACCCTGAAAGAAACCTAGAGTCAAGTGACTCCAAGTCGCTACATTTGTCGCCTATATTAGTGACTTTATCAAATTGTCAACAGGGTGTCTCCAGTTTTTTGTTTTATGAACAGTGTTGTGATTGTTGAAATAAAAACCGTTTTTAATTGAAAAGAAAACATTGAGTTGACCACATTGTTAATGAGTAGACAAATTTTATTTCTTGATTTTTCAATTGAGTTTCTCTACTTACAGGGTAGCGACAATGTCTATAGAGAAAGAATAGTACCATGGTCGTCATATATGTATGTAGTTGCATTAGAACCACCTAGTCACTAGTTCCTTCATCAGTAGTTGATTTGCAATGACAAGCACATGTTGAAAGTCAACAGAAAAAATCATTGTATGAGGTATAATATGTCACTAGTACTGGTGACCATGTCAATAGTAAATCACTAGAGTTTTTCTACTGACATTTCCTTCAGGGTATATTTACACATACATTTGTATGTACATATTCAGCACAATTCTAAACAAAAATTCCTTGAGTATTGTTTTTTCTCCCCCATATTTAAAAAAAATAATTCAATGTCAAGGCGCAAAATATGCTGCTTAAACACAAGATTATTAACATCATTCGCATTTTTTTGTTCTCAAAGATTGGATATTTATCTGAAGTAAAGTACCTCGTAGCCTTGCAAGCCCAGCTGACTACTGCTTTTAGCCTGAAGAACTGTCAAAATACACAACACAAACACACATACGCGAACAAAAAAACAAAATACATGAAGTGTTTGTTGTTGTTGTGTTTCGTGTAGTTATGCGATTACCTGGTATCTAGCTGCCTTGCTGGATACCAATTAGAATATTTTATTTGGCAAATTCTGCCAAAATTCTCTCTCATATATGGCAATATGAGAGAAAGAGAGAGAAAGAGACAGAGAGTTAATATCAGTTGTAGACGTTGTAGCTCACACAATCAAACAAATTTAATAGAAATTTCGTAGTAGTTTTGTATTATAAAACAAGTTTCAATGGAAACGTGAAAGGAGAGGGTATATGAACACGCAGGGTTTTACTCTTCGGACATTAAAAGACCGAATTTTAGTCATTAAAGGAGGGCAAGGGTTTCATAAAAAGCAAATCGTTTGTCTGAGATGCACACAAATCGGTTGTGTTCTGAAACATCGAAATGAATGGTTGAGAGGCTAAGTAGTTAGCTTACGGCAACAAAGTCTATCCGCATCACTGCAATGTATTTTGATGTTTTAAATTTCATCCCCATGAGAAGCAGCGTTGCCATCTGTCAAGTTTTGCCAGT